>OV121077.1:27108473-29508473 GCA_921293005.1 Nemoura dubitans | reverse complement strand
CCGGATGAAAATAACGACATCTCGTTCTTCGCATCACGTTTAACTTTATAATGCTATTCCATCCTACTTTACTCGAACTGATGAAATGTTAGTTTGAAAATTCAGACTCGCTAAAGTTTAACGGAATTTAGTGTCAGTTGTGAAAATTAAACACAAAAAAAGCCCCGAATTTGAAGACCATTCTACAAATTCGTACAACATGATGTGTCCAAGATGACGATACCAAGGTCCAACTCCAAGCTGTCTACACGTCTAGCCTCGTGTTCCGTACACGGCACACACATGCAGCAGCTGTGTAGTACGCGAATCGCCGCACGCAGCTGTGAGAAGCGTGACGTCATGGCAAAGGCATCGGCAGATGCACACACCTACAGCTTGCGTCGGATCACCTGAGCGTGGACCATTGTGAATCCACAGTGGATGGTCGTGAAGGAGCTCTAGGATCCTTTGGTAGGTTGTCAAGGACGTTTCAGGCACCTTAGGATGAAGATGAGAGCACCGTAGCCTCGGTTCTTGATTTGACATTCATAGTACCTACATGACAATTTCGTTAAGTTGCGGATGAGTTAACAATATGTTTAACAGCTTGTTAAATATACAGAGATTCCCTTTTTGTATTTAAATGTCACATGCAAGCTTGCATAGGAAGCCGAAGCCGAAGTTGAAATTGGTGAAATTTCTGGATTTATTTTTTCCCAGATTTTCAAGGTCATTTAAAAAAAATATTCGTGGTTTTGTCATCAGTTAATTAACAGTTTGTTTTTCAAAAATAAACGTGCTTCTCTATTTTAGTTGCACTACCAGTGATTAAATGCATCGTTTCTTCACCTGTGGTTGCATGGTGTTCCAAATATTCACTTATACCTTCGAAATAACGTAAAACTGCCAGATGAAGGTACAGACAGAACGATGTTTTATTGACGGCCATTCATTTGTAACCGATGCCCAAGCATATCAATGAATATAAATGCACTTAGTTCCGTATCCGCAGTTAGAATTTCATCTTGTTTACGATGTCGCTTGACCTGAATGAGGAAATGCACTTCATTCATTTGTCCTCGATTCTTTATCACACACGGCATTGCCGCCTGAACGATCGGAAAATGATGATTTGGTACAGTCATCTATGGTACAGGGATTGCAATTGGTGAATTGGTTATTAATAGAGGTGAAAAGAGAACTCCGGAATCCGACAGTGGTCGATGAAGTTTCTGCGATTTCTTAAATTACGCTAATTTCTTATGAAAATTGTTTTGGCATAGGCATGTGTAAGAAATAAGGATTGTTCGCATATGACAATTGTTTCGGTAGGTTCCTAAGGAAAATACGGATTGTTATGAAGTTTTGGCATTGCGCATCGGCATTGCTGATGTACTGGGTTACCTGTGCTATATGTGGGTTCAGGTGACCCCTATGTTATTTTTATCTCTCTGCATGCACACACGTAATTGGTGCTAGAGGAAGGAAGGTTCTTTTGTGAGGAACTCAGTCAACAATGAGGGTCAATATCAACTTCCCGACAAAATGTAAATAATCCACCATTCTTCTTACGAAGATTATCACGGTGGTCCCTGGACAAAGGCTCGCTAACGCAGCGTACAAAATGATGCAAATGCATCATAATTAATATTTTAGATCATTAAAACAGTAAACAGTATAGATAGGTAAAATTCAATTTTGCACAGGCACACATTATGCATATCAAATTAAATGGCCAGCCAACCACTTACGTTTTTCAATGTTTCTTCTTCTAATTTTTACCTATTCCTTCGGAGACTGAAAATACTCTATTTTCCACCACTTTCTTGGCATTCTGTCATGTTTCTTTGTATAATGATAAATACGAGTACGACACTTACATGTATCCCTTTTCCTCTTTTCCATAAATCTCTGTGCACCTATTACATTTCTACTAGCAATTTCTACTAGCATGTCTACTATATGTCCTGTCTTTATAGCTATCACCCTTGAAAAGGTAACTATAATAGTATAAGTAACGAAACGTCGGGACTTTCGTAGACTTTTAAATGTGCACCTGTTCACCCATCTTCCCTTTGCATGCGCCTTCATTGAAATTCAATCTCAATCCATTTTCCATACTCACTTCAATGCTAATACATATTTTTCTTGTAACTGCACGTATCAGTATCACACCAGTGACCCAATCGCCTGTCGTCATGCCGCCAGCATCGAACTGCAACGCAGTGCATTTATCATAAAATGCACTTTCCAATGAAGCTGGAAACGCTGCCGCCACGATAGTCTGTCATTTCACCAAACGTATTCACAATTGATAAAAACAAATTCATGGACACAAATCTCTTCTGCTAAAGTTAGTTTTAACATAATTTTTGCCGCAACTATGTTTATTTTTTCATACATTAGTACATAAACCTGCCTTAATTTTGCGATTTTTAACTTTTTAGTCTGTGCTGGGATCGCGAAAACCGGCTGAAAACTTATGAAATGGTATTTATTGGTTCAGAATAATGGTACATCGCGGTTATTTGCTATACATCAACATTGATTTTGCACACAATGAAATCTATTAGCGTATATAAAGTTCCATGTGACCTCTTCAAATCTGAAATTACTTCAATGAGATTACATTCTCAAGGACATTCGGCGAAATATCACAGAGACAACGATACACATCTGCAAAGCGCAGGCCTTCAATCATAATACAAACATTGTAACTGTATACGATTCAAATCGCGGATCGAATAATTCGTTCCATAGCTGCTAACGGCTTTCGCATTATTATTTTAAGTAATGCACTGTCCGCGTATATTTATAGTCTATAGCAGCCACTTGAGTGTGAGCACAGTGTGGCACAGTTATTGCTGCTGAGGATTCGAGCGACCCGCCGTCGCAGAACGGTTCGAGGTGATCAGCAGACCAGAGGTGGTGGAAGAAATGCACAAACGAATATCTTCAATAATAATTGTGACTATAGTGTATACATCATTACAGGGTAAATCAATCCTAGATACCACTTGTGGCTACAAGCAGTGCAACAAAAGTACGACTTGTAGCACAGGACTTATACATTATCCAATATGCAGAGCTGGATCAGAGGTGTCACATTGGGTTATTGAAGTATAGGTTGTTTTTTGGAAAATAACCATTGAAAAAATGTCAGCATGTTTTCATTAGGTCTTCCGTCTTCGGAAATATAGAAAATAGAATATGATATTAGATAGCCTCAGATCAAATAGTTTGTTTTGTCTTCTGTTTTGTTTTCTGTATATTTGTCAAATGCAAAACATCGCATTTATGCGATGGTTATTTCAACGCAATTAATTCTTGGGAACAATGCTAATCTATTATTTCCGTGGTTGCTTTTACACATTTTTAAACAGTTTCTGCCCTTTTGTGAGGAGATACTTATATTAATATAGTAATGGCAAGCTATCTGAATTAGGCATAAGAAATCTTTGCATTATATCAATAAATGTATGTATTTAATCAAACCTCGCAATAAAAAAATATTTTATTCATGTCTGAAAAAAGTTACATCGATTGAGTAGTTATAACAGATTAGCCAATAATATCTAGTTTTTCATGTCATAACATTTGCATAACGAACAAAAGAATTGACAATAATTATCCTCGAAATGCAAATGGCGCTGCAAGTCCCATTGTTTTTCAAATGATCCAGAACACGAGACAATCACGCTGTCCACGACGAATGTCCTGATGTGCTGCGTTCGATTTCACCCTTTTAGCCAGTACAAAGTGGCATTCATCTCGTTATTCCATCAGGTCGTGGAGTTTGAATTAGAATAGTTTGTCAATAGCTCGGCCGCGGCAACGCTATCAAAGCATATCCTCGAATCAACCAAGAATTTTGATTTCACAAATTTGAATAATGCCTGGAGAATTCTTGTCTCGAAGCATATCAAAACCATACGAAATTATTCATGAATTCAATTGGTTTTTTATATAGGTAGATCAACAGGTAATTTTATCAATTTGGGTTTGTATAATATCTAGCTGATGTAGGTGGAGGACTTCTGAAAGGGACATAAATCCATAGCTGTGTAACTTGAAAGTATATCACTATGTCCTCTAATTGATCGAAGAATGGTGTATGAAGAGAGTGTAATGGTCCATTGGCTGTAAAGATATTTGTATTTGTATTTGCAAACGTGGTAACGAGGTTTGTCTAGCTGGGTCGATGCATTATAAAATGCAGCGAAGAATAATTAGCATAGCAAATAACATTGAAGCAAAAGGATGTAAATGGTCGATCACGAAAAACACATCAACCACGAATGTCCTTGAAATTAACACACTTGCCAAAATTCTATAACTTAAAAAACCAACCCAATTATAACATAAGTATTGGCATTGATAAAAAATCTGAAAACTTCGATCATGAATATAAGTATCATCTTACAAACCGAACACAAACGAACGACCTCTTCACAACTAAAACAATGCGCCGTGTAAACATTCAAATTTCATCCGCTAACACCGACCTCTTTTCTCCCAAGCTGTCAAAACACTATCATTGTGATCTATTGAAACGAAACGGAAAATACTCGAAACCGATCATATCTTTGCATTAGGTGTAGAGAATATTGTCCATTCTCCAATAGTATCTCGCTATAGTGTGTAGATCCATGAGAACCGTGTCATCGGCATCTCATATCGTCCTGGAGAACCACGCCACAATTTCCTCTGCAGACTTCGCGGGTCGGAAACCATCTTGCAGCGTGCCACGCTCCATTTGCATCGACTCGATTGTCTGCGCGTCGACTGGCATCTCACTTAGCTCCGATTGTGGACTTTCTTTTCGAATCGACGCGTCATGCTATCGGTTCGATTGTTCAGGGGCCTAAATGGATGTGTGATTCGCTCTGTAGGAGGTCATAAATGGTCAGATTTACTCGAGATTGGTTATGGTTTTGACGAGATGCTCGATGATTTTTGTGTCTTGATGTCACTAAAGTTTTGAGGTTTCGTATCTGGCTATTTTATTGCAATGAAAATTGAAAACGAATGGTGTTCTGTCGCAAAAAAAACTATCTTCAGTGATTGGTAATAACTTTTGTAACACAAGAAATATTGCTTTTCCGAAAATCAACGACATATCAGAGTTGTGAATGGATAAAAACAAGCTGAATTGTACATAGGCTCCCCGAAAGCTGTGATAGCATACGAAAATGTATATGTTCTCGGCTGTGAATTAATCTGTCTGATTAATTTATTGTAGCGTTTCAGTGGTGAAAATCGACGTGAGATTTTTGATGGGAAATGGTCGTGCTCTTTCCATAGCTCAGCGAGTAATAGATTGATTCCTTCGTTGTGGTTCAGCGATTGATTGAATTTATACATTATAATGTACATCGAAACAAGCTTTTATGGTCAAATAAGCCATACGTTCATAAACAATGGCGACCTGCTGTCCTCAATGTGGTTTGGTAATAAGCTGGAATCGCAAAATTTGCATTGGTCTCTTTTTTAAGAATCTGCCTTTTACTCCTTTACTAATTTGATAATGTGCCATAGAGAGAGCTTGTAATCGTATACGCTCCTCCATGGCAGTCTATATTCATGCCATTAGCTTGGTTGGAAGAATCAACACCATTATATTGTGCATATGTGGTGGTTTGTTATTTTCGAAAAGACATGGAATTATTTTCGTGATTTTTATATGTATGAAACATCATACGAGTTTTGTGCCTTACGCCTGGTCAGCGCACATATAAATAATTTAAAATTGACTTTTCAATCGACTTTTTTCGCATCTGACGTAATCTGCTTACACAAAAATGCTCCTGGAGCAGAGAGCATTATATAGCAGCCGAGATTGTATTGAAAATTAGTGAATCAATGGCAGCCTTTTGCGCATCTCGTAATCAATCTAGAGATGCGATTCAAGCAGAGTACTGATCAGTTTTCAAAGAGAGAGAGAGCGACTGGTGTTATTTGGGAACTTCGAATTCGAAAAAAATACACTTATTATTTGAATGGAGATAGATGTGTACTGTGAAAAAATTCAAAGAACTCATAAAACTCTAATCTCTTATTCATTTGACATTTCCATTACCCCCAACAACTTGGATTTTTTTCTTATTCATATTTTGTACAGTGAGAGGGAATTGATAACCGTTAAACTGTCGCTGTGTATTATTAAAAGGTCGCGCCCAGCTATGATTTTGTGTGACCTTGAGGCTAACGATTTTGTCTTCCCGTTCCAGGACTACGCGAAAACGCAGAAAGGCAGCCAAGAAGATCTAGTTCATCAGATGAACAACAAGTTCTTCTACTACACAAGGACCAAAGGATTATTCAGGATATGCTACCCGAAGGAGAGGCCGCCGACCGGTAAGAGAGCCCCTTTTTTATCCATGGTTTGATGTGAGGGTGTCAGTCAGCATATACCTACAATGTTAGGTTTTATGACGCGAAATAATTTATATCGCAACGTTAAATTAATTCTAAAAGTTGTCCTCCATAATAATACGCGATAACATTTCAATCAATTACAATACCTATATCTACTTTCAAAAAGTTGCACACTCTTGTCAGTTTTAGTTTACTCGTAGGTACACGTGTGTAGGGAGGGGGGGGGGGGGATAAGCAATAAGTTATAAAATTATAATTTTTAATTCTACCTGCTTAGACTTATTTCACAATTCCCAAAAATTTCATTTTAAGAAGGTATAATTTTTCATAATAATAAGTTGGAGCATGAAACAAAATAGATGCAACTTCCTCTATAATACTTTGATTTACTGCAGTGATTTCCATGCTAATCGATGGGATTCTATGTTTAAATTCGATGTTTTGCATCATTGGTGCCAAAGATTGGTGCTTCGTTATTTGATTTCGATGCCATTATTGCCTTGGCATAAAACGATATTGACATGCCATCTTATACACCATTACAAATTCATGTACTTAAATCCAAACACCAAAACACATAATCATGAATTGTAATTCCAAAAAACACCACCAATAAACAACATATAAACAACATTTTTTACACGAAAAATAACGGAAGTTTCCACACATTTATTAACACAAGCCATCATTCTTAACTCGTAAAAAAAAAGGCAAAATTCTTTTATATAGCAGATTTCGCCAACACGCTTGACTGTACACTTATATAAACGCTCGTCTCCGCCACGGGACCACCAATCGCGCACTCTAATTGCCCAAAACGACCTGTTGTCTCGCTGACAAAATTTCACATAATAAAATCCAGATTCGTGATCGGACGAGTAGCCGGACTGCGTGAGAGACGCAAGTCTAACGGTGCTCAGTTTTACTGTAATCTAATGGCTGCATACTTACACAGAGGTGTACGCTGCACATGGCCAGCGGCGTCGTGGAGGCATTTGGGCTGGGTCCGATCATACCTATATTGCCTAGACTGCGAACAGCGCTGAGTTGATGCGACTGGTTTGGCAAGTTTAATGTAATATAGAGGCCCACAAGATATGTGGCCGGGAACTGGGATTTATGGCCGAATCCTGCACAAACGGGGGTGATGCAAGAAGTACCGCGCATGAGCTGCAAAATGGTATAAGCCATATTTTTTTTTGTTGAATTTCTAAGACTCGTGTCTGCTCGTCCATGTCTTTAGAACTAGTTTCAAAAAACGATTTTAAAATGGGGTTTGAAATTTGAATCCTAAATGAAGTCTTACTCTGAATCTCTTTCGTTTCTCAACTATAGTTACTTCCCCAAAAGCGATAGCTCGACTGTGGTTTTTCACATTTTCCGCAATTGGTTCTAGGTATAAGTATTTTTAATAAGATGTCATAAACACTTAAAAATGGCCCAACTTCAATAAGTAAAAGTTCGTGCTTATGCGTTTGTAGAGTTTTAGTAGTTGTAGAGCTTCAGTTGTGTATATAGTTGTTATATAGCTTAGGGAATTTTTTGCTTACTTTTCTGCCACATTTTGCTTATGGGGTTGGGCCATTTTTGGAGCTACAGTTTGCGCAGTAAGTTAGGAATTGTGACCAGAGCGACGTTTCAAGTTTTATGAAGTTTTTTTTTCATTATTTTTAAAACTATAAATAGGGAATGTCTAAGTGTAGTAAACATAAATTGTATTACTTATGTTAGGTTTTGGGCACACGATAGGGAGGCTTGTGGATGGTTGAAACCGTCTCTCTACTCAAAATAAAATTGAGTGTAGCTGAGGTGACGGTCGTGAATGGCCGATGCTAGGGTGTTTGTATTATAGGTTGGAGACACTCGCATGTTCTGGTCGATAATTTTGAGTGATTTGCATGCAAATGAGCGAATATGCCCCAAATTGCAATAAGTAATGCGAATATGAATACTATTAAGGTTCGAGTGTTTTACCAGTGTTGTCTCTTGACTGGGGTGTGGTCATGCAACTCAATTTAGGTATTTCAATTTCGCTCGGAATCACTCGAATCGCTATATTTCAAATCACTATACACATTAAACGGCAATGAAATTGAAGACGACTGATTTTGCAATCACAAAGTTGCGTGATATCCAACAATACGATCAAAAACTCTGTGGAATTTAAGGGACGTTTCATCATTTTGAATATGGGCCTGATATTTGATTGATGTAGCCATTGAATTCGGAACGCTTATAGCGGTTATAGTCTGTCTGTAGTATTCAGGAATATAGAGAAATTGATTTAATCGCAGCCAAGATGAAGCATATTTCGTTACTATTAATTTTATTTTGTTTGCTAGTCCTAGCTTTCTTGTTAGTTTTATTGTTTTTGAACGTGTACTATATTTTTGAAACGATGATGCGGCAATGATTATGATAATTGATAATAATTGTGCTTGCATGGCATAGGTCCTCCATCTATACACGCGTGCAAATTCTGTCAAGGTGCCAGCGATCTATAATATGGCAGATGCTGTGGTGAAATTCACGAATGCAGTTGCGCCCGAAAGATCAATTGATATGCAGAGTCGCAGGAATGCGAATCGTTTGTAATATTATGCAATTTGTGAACGCTGGCTGCCGTAGAAATCTGGTTTCTGTGTGGCTCGATTCAAATGAATTTGTTTTGTAAAGGCACATTTGCGTGTGTGCGTCATTCGTCGCTATAAATTTATGGAAAACGTTTTGACCCAGAAATAATTACCGACTTGTTCATTTGTTTACCATACTTGAGTTGAAATGTGAATTGTTTTTCGGTGCATCATCCTCGACCTACAGACATTAAGGGGTCACGAACCGTATACCTGTGTGTATGATTGCGGTTATGAAATGATTAATTGCTCAATTACAGAAGCTCGATCGACTGAGTATGGCATGTTAGGTCGTGAGAACCGTGTGATTCAAACTGTGGCTATTGTGTTGGATATCAGAGACACAAGTGGTTATACACTTTTGTAGCCCATTGCAACATTGTATATCTCGCTGATTTTGATCTAAAAGTATGTGAGATTACAAAATGGTCAAAAACGTGATAATGTTTCAGGTATTTTTTTTTTTATGAAATTTTGAGCGCCAAATGTTAGGTTTTTCTACGGTATAGGTAATTGGTAAGCAAATCTTATATCACATGTTGATTAAATGTATATAGACGAAATTTTTCAAGTTAGGTAACTTCAACGCACGGTTGAACAATGTAACATGCAACGGCGTAAAAATGCAGTTTACTTACGACATATTTTACTATCGTTTTATACTTTTTTTAGCCCGGTTTCGTGAATTGATGTAATTTTATGCGTTAAATTTAAATTCAGACTGCCGACTTACTGTTCAACGCCTTTCTTTTCATAATCCTTTATATCTTCGTAGCCCGTAAATCTGAGTTAACAATGGTCTTCATTGTAAAGAATGAAAAACGCACGAGCACATACATTAAGTAGGCTCAGCAAACCGACAATGGCAAATATTGTAATTGTAATGCAAGAAATCAGATTTTCCAGTTAGCTATTAAAATATAAAACGTTGAATACCATAAATATTATAACCATAAGGAGGCTATAACAATATACCTGTTGTAGAAAAGCAAGTTTCTAATTTCTTGTACCTCACAACTTCAAATCAAATATTCATAAACCTTTAAATTGTATAATATTGTTTTATATAACAAAGTTTTTTTCTTATCTCAATGCGAAAGTTACCGTATACTGGTGCAGTAGAAAAATACTTATCTGACCATGAAAATCGCACGAAAATCGACATAAAAAAAGTGTAACAGGTGTAAGTTGACGAAAATGTAATCTAATCCTCTTCGACTTCCGTTGCCGGGTCAACGGACACCAGCCGTCGCCGACAGTTCACTTCCGGTCGCCACTTTAGGGTACCATTTTATCGTCACGTGACTGGCAAATCAAGTTAGAGTCGTGATAAGATTGATAATTTGTATGCAATGGGCTACGATTTCTAGCTGTACATTTGTGCTTTTTGGTTTTTGAATTGGCGCAGCTTTTTAGGGATCGTAAACTGCGCTTGGATAACTGAACCTCTGAAGGCAATACCTGTGCTGATCCACGCTGTACAAGGCACTGATTTATATTATCTTCGTGTCGTTTTGTTATAGGGACATTTTCCCATTTAGTTTCGTCCATACGAAGTGGATTTTAAATTGAAGTAATTTGCGACAGCAATCACAGATACGGCATCCCTTCAACCGCTGGATTAATTTAAATAATATTAATGCTGAGCTATAGAAAATGTGAATTCCCTTCCTTGTTCGCGAAAAAGCACAGTTTATATACCAGCGTTATAATTCGAACACTTTACACTGTACTTTACAATGTCGCCAATGGCTTCAATTCTTCCTAAACTTGTAGTGGGCACCTGGGTTTTAAACATGAACGTATCCAATTTGTGCACCTTCTCTGTACGACTGCAACCAGGGATGTGTGCAATGTTCGCCGTCTGTGCAATTCATGTAAAAAGAAGTGTGTGAGGCAAACGTAGTGCGATATCACGCAACGTGCCGTGCGGCAGCACGATTTGATGGGCGAAAAGCCACAGGATGGTGGAAACGTGCTTCCTATAACAGCACTACAGCAAGACATGACTTTTGTGGGACGACATTGCAATGCTGGAACTTGAATCCTGTGGAGGCTTGGTCGGCACTGGCACGATCTCAAAGTACCTTTGCAACACAATTGTATCACAACACAATTATCCAATAGCTCGATTTAGTTGCATTTTATCACATTGTTCCATATTTTTTTCAAAACTCTATGAAAATCTATTTATTGAGTTTGGGTCATTTTCCATAGTCTGCTTCAGAATCAATCATGTCATACTCATACGAGAAAATGGGGAACTGCATTTGGAAGGCGTTATGTGCCTGTAATGCCAGATAAAAATGTCAGCTGCTCTCTGATTTTGGGCATTGAATTTGTTTAATTGAATATTGTTGAATTGTTGACTTTGTAAATTTAATTTGTATTGACTTTGATGAATTTTGGGGTGCTCGCTCCTTTGTGGGGACAGAGCTTCAGAACGTGAAGACTCTTTGGAGTTAAAAACTTCCCTCTGCTAGAAGTATACCTATTCAATTTCAATTATCTTCAATCAATTTCTCCTTCATCAATTTAATAAAACTGTCAGGGACTGGCCATGCGAGCATGTTTCAAAAACGTGTAGAGCCTAATCATTGTTGCACCGGCCAACACATTCCTTGGCACACCTTGTTTTTCTATAAACATTTAAGTATTATTAGTGCTGTATATCTTTACATAGAATCATACATGTTTGTTGAAGTTGCCTTCAGTCTTATCGTTCGTGAGGACTCGATAAGTTTTCTCAAAAATTCGTCAACCACAACAAATCCCTTATCATCAAACGAGTTGGTCAAAAATTTCCAAAATAATTCCTGCCTATTTCAAGGCTAAAAATCCACGTGTCATATGTTATACACGTGGTTCTATGAGTATAAAACCTTGCAACTCTGCGTCCATTACACACATGCGTAAGATCGTAGTGCGTTTGATCTAAATCTTGTTGTGAATGAGAATAGGTAAACAGACATGAACCAGTCGATACGAAAGTAGGCTGTCTACTCCTCATTGAATATCCGGTTTGCCGTAACAAGAACGTTGCCTCAAAGACTAAGGTATGATACAACCATGGATGAGACGTATGTCTGCTGCCGGCATCTTCACTCGTTCTTTTGTCTCGTTCGGACATCTTCGCGTACGTGGAAGTATGAGAGAGAGCTGACGATGAACACGTATGGTAAACATGGTCAACGAACAAGGAGCGGTATCTTCGGCGTTGATGATTTTAGGCGGTGTCTGTGAGGTTTGGTTTCGGTGCTTCGCTCGCTCGCTGGATTCTCGGCATTCTTCTGGAAAATTGGTGATGTTGGCTTTGGGGAGAAATCTTGTGATGTCCCGATTTGATTAGGACAGGAAAGAAACATGTGTAGAATGGTATGTCTAAGTAGTGCCAATTATGGGATCTTGGGTAGTTTTCTTTTGATCGGAAATAATTGCAATCATTGGGAACTTGACATTGAAAGAATAATGATAGTCTTATATCTGTATGTCATCGTTGATGACGATGACAGGTTTCAAACAATGTTTCAAACAGCTGTAGTAGAATTTTGCAACTTTGTTTACTTATTCTGACACATTTCCTGTAATATTTCAAGTTTTTTTAAAAATTAATTCAATTTCGGATGTCCTTATTTATCGGTGCGCCGGTCAATAATTATAAGTATTCATTAATCATTAATCAGCAATTAATTTCATGCTTTCGCTGTTTTAGACTTATCTCAATATTATAGTAAACATATTTCAATGTCACGACGTTATTGAAACCTTGCTGCATACCTTCAAAAACAAAATTAACGAATCGATTTTACAAATACTTGACACCGTTTAGTTAAACGCGAGCATAATTTATGACGTCCTGTTACTTATTTCCTTCCTTCGGGGGATTGAATACGCAAAAACGGGGTTCCCTAAAGAACAATCCATAATTTCTTGTAATTTTTAAATGTTAAATAATTTAACTGCCTGTATTTTCTACCTATTTCGTGACATAATAAAGAAGTCATGTTTTATTCCGTTCCTTCGGCTGTTGTCAAATTCACACCTGTAATAACCAGACATGTCAATGTCAGATTGACGTTCGCGTTCCTCCGAGTTCGGTAGCTTTCTCTTCGAGACTAGATCCTTGTTCCGCAGGCCGTGGCAAATATTATCGTACGGCAAGTAGCAACAAAATATCTCAATCCAATGTCAGCAAGGAACATTCCATCTTGTGTTAGCGGCAGCATACTGTTGCCAATGTGATCACGGTTATAATCAATGTCCTGATCGGTGTTCTGATATTGTTTTTGAGTGGCTGGCCAGTTGATTGCCGAGTAGTGAATGTATTGTCATGCTTTTATTTGATTTATTGCGCGAGTAGGGAAGTGAGGGGGTGGTGTCTATGTTTGGTTCTATAAAATACTTCTAGGATCTCCAAATAGCATGGAAAAGCAATTTTCACACCCCTTCACTACAGTGTATGGACTAGCAACCATTTTGTTAAAATATAAGAACCGCATAAATAAATATATAGATGATGAAATTGAGAACCAGTTCATTATGATTCCTGAATGTTTTCTGTGGTCTTCTGAATTTTATATGCTTGTCCACATTAAATTTGAAAAAAACCCTATCAGAATAATTATCAGAATAATACCTGTACATGGGTAGGTATATATAAGTATCATCAGTGGTTGCCATCTGACATTTATTTATTTTTAGTTCAAGTATATTAAAGTAACAAAGTTTAAGAACATCGTTATTACAATGATTTATTCTGTACCTAATTCACAAAATTCTTAAATGATTCGAAGATTTCCCTTTATTTGTAACACCACCGTAAAGTGCGTTTGAAATTTAATGTTACCGTCAGTGTCCCATTAGATATCAAAGTGCTCCAGTTTGCGCCAGCTATAGGTATGCTCTATAATTATTTCGCCATTATTTCGATCTCGTTCGGTGAATCAGAGTCGGCAAATTAAGATGAAAACGAATCGCGCGGGCGAGTCGATAATTTCACAGTTCGATTCACAAAGCGTCGTTCGAATTCAATGCCATTACGGTATACCCAAACTTTCTCGCCCGACTTTTGGAATACACAGCAATTTGCATTTTATTGGTCTCATTTCCACTCTGATGCTAATCTGATAAACAGCGCCTCAATGCATCGGGCGCATAATATTAGCATAATATTTTTGGGTGTTCAACGACACACTGTTTTGACATTGGTCCTGTGGTGCTGGTCTTATGGCATCCGTGGACGTTATGGTGATGATGATGTTGACGAATCTAGCCTAGCCTAGAAGGGAGGATGGGACACCCGGTGCTGGCACGTTTAACCAATACTTAAAGCATAAACTCCATTTCACGTTAAGAATGAGAGTGGATTTGCATCTTCCTCAAGGACCCACTGCTTCTAGACACGAGCTAAGAGTTTTAAAACATAGGTATGGGCCATGTCTTGAGACGGACAAAAGCCTCTACGGGCAGTTTTGGGACTCTTAATTTATTTCTAGCAACAGTAGGTCCTCAAGGAAGCTGCAAATCCAATCCCCTTCTTCACGTGTAATGGAGTATATAGACTTTTCCGATTTCCGAAAGACTGCGACTGAAACAACAGAATTCTTTGACTAATGCATGCTGTCGAGAGGTTAAGAAGTTGTATCAATCTCAATACAATTCATCTCTGCCGAGAGCTGCTAGGTATGATGGTCACCCATCCACTGCCCGATTCCACGCAGTGTTGCTTAACTTCCCGTGTAAAACCATGGTGATACGAAAATGCCGATTATACCATTCGGCTGCGGTTAAAATTTCCGTACACACTCCTGCGAGTTGTTAGTTCTCTTTGCACCTTTTGAAGTACCTAGATAATTAATAATTTGCAGCGCCCGACGGCTGAATTGCAAGGTACCAATTAATTTAGCATGCGGCGATTGCCTTAGCGTCAATTCGTGATTCGTGTTTGAAGGTCAGCCCGCTGAAATGTCGGGACGCTCAAGTTCTATTGCATTTCAGACAAAGAATTTTCATTTTTACCTCGTCAATCATTTTTTACAGCTGTTAATTAACTGGTCATAGCTATATGACGTATAGGTATAGGTCGGTACTTATTTATTTTTAAATGCTGCTGTGATTTTATTTAGATTTATTGATAAGAATATTTTGCATTCATTGAAAAAGCTGATCAATATCAACGTATTATGCAAAATTGTTGCCTTGCCGAGTGTAACTTGGAATAAAGCAAACATCTTCAGATAAGCTAGAAAATAGTTTGAAAGAAATCCAGAAAATCTTCAAAGTTTGTCTTTAATTTCCTCGTTTCCCCCCCCCCCCCCCCCCCCCCCCCCCCCAAATAAACCAAATCGATAAAGGACGAAGATGTGCATATAACTTGCAGGATGAAGTCAAATTGGATTCTGTAAAATGACAGAACAGTTGATAAAAACAAAGGAAACATCACATCGTCCCCCGGGCCCCGAATCAATGTTGTCAATACTCCAAGTAATATTCATGATGATATATTTCTAGGGATATTCTGGTTTCTATAGCAAAAGTGTGCAACATTTGGCATATATAATATGGCATATGACAGATCATGATGTAGTATTCACAGCTAATTATGGTGGTACAGACATACACACTCATCCATCTGTCACCCACTGCCAGATGAATTCTAGTCTCCATACACACACAAATGACTACTATAAGTAATTTCACTGCACGCCATTTCCTATCTTGTCATTGTATATCTTTGATCGCATGACGCCATGATCTAGCTCAGCCAAAGTGTGTTTCTACAACATCATCTTTTACTACGTCTCAGCGACCAAACATACCACAATGAGGCTTCTATGACGTAAACAGATCGATATTCGTCGCAATGAATTAATGAGCCACCTTTTTTGGAGTCATGGGGATATAGGTTTTTTGTATAAGCAAGTTTTAAATGTATCAGCACAGGACAGGTATCGGTGCTAAAATCAAAACCAATTCCTTGGGGTTGCAGTTTTGGATTTGTGCAAATGGCTAACCCGAATGAGTTTCTTTAATGAGATCAATATACTCTTTTTATTTGAGAGAAGTTGAATATCAACTATCAAGGTATAATCACTTTGAAGCTCTTTTGGGAGAAATGACAATTGATTTTTCGCAAATTTGATAGAGATCCGGGTACGACACAATTAAGTAAGTATACATTCAAGACCCATATAAATATTGCATCGTCGCGATTTTCTACCGCTGCTGAAATAAACAAATTTCATGTAATCTTAGTTTCCAATATGATAATGTGGAATTAAAGAAACTCTCCGTGTTCTTACTCATCATACTGATTACTGATTAAACAACTTTTTGTATTATGCACGAAGATTTAACTAGCTAATCTATGGTATTAATTAATGCAACAGTGCACAGTAATTAGTATTGCATCGTTCATTTTCCAAGATGGCCGCCGTAAGCGCGTCATCTTCAAACAGCGCGTGGCCTTGGACTGCGCGCTCGGATCTTACCGGAAACACGAAAAGAGTTTATCAATTTATATTAACCTAAAAAACACAAACACGTTTTCTACACAAACAGTCCCCGCGCACTTCCGTTCATTCAAAACCTATAAATATCCGTGCAACGTCAAAAAGCAAATCTTTTTACTTATTTTAATACAATTGCAAGATATTTTCTGTATGAATGAATGAATTATGAATCTAATTAGTTGGCCATTGTCAGTTTCACTGTTTTACAGCTGTTCGACCTTGTCGCCTTGTCTGTAAGGCGTTTCTGCCGTACGCCTCTGTCAATGAACATTGTTGGTCACAACAATGACTTTTAGGTGTTGTCTAATACTAGTATGCAACCGTATATACCCACGACTAATGGCGCAATTTACGAGGATTACTACAAGTCGCGAACTTGCATAATTCTATGTCATACTGTTGCATTTATGTCTGTTTATAGAGTTCTGACAATTGGGTTATATTATTATGGCAGTGCACACAGCATAGGTGACAACTGACAATGATTGTGATGTCATTTTGGCGTTTACCTCAAAACTTGTTACGCCTTAACAAAATGGTACACCTGTGTTTTTAGGACTAATACCTATTCCTATATGTATACATAGGTAGCCAATCAAGCTCCAAATCATGACACGCCTTCTATGATTTGGGACTGGTCTGCAGGCAATGCAAATCTGAATCTAGAATCTAAATCGAAATAAACCTTATTTTATTGGTTCGGAAATCAACTGCCTGCAGAATTGAACCTGAAACAAACAGAATTTTTAACTAATATATGGAAAGACCTGGAAAAAGATGTGACCTGGAAAAATTATTTAGTATTCACAGTTTTTTCGTGATATATTTCCATGACAATTGTACACTTACGCGCATTGTTACTAACTGGCTTTGATTATGCGACCAGATTCAGAAACGTATGCATGCCATGCTTTTTTGACAGTCCTATATCTTTCGAGTTACTGACGCTAGAATTGAATGGCATCGACGACTGGCCTACTTACTATTGTGCTCATCGTACAGCATCTTCTTATTGATGCAAGTACTCTCGCACTTGTACACTAATTACACGCTAAGCTCATTACCATTTTGTTTGCTTTAGAATATTTGTGTACTAAACAATGTTTACTTAGCATTGGGCCTACTTCAGAATGTGTGTTACGGTTCAGGACACTTCACTTTTAGTTTCAAAATGAGAGAAATTTCGTTGAAATTAAATAATAAGAGCACTATAAGATGACGCAAAAGATGGTATCACTGTTCACGCAAAAACGCCTTTGTGTCTCCGCTTGAAGAGGCTAGGCTTTTCTTGGGTCTTTGTGCGATCATTTATGTGGCATGTTGATATAAAAATGTATAATATGATGGTGGAACAAAAAGGGTATCAGCTTTGTTATTCCAATTTTACTAATTTTAGGTAAATTTTTCTTCATAGTTTAGTTTATGAGTGAATGATTTATTGATCAATTTGGTAAGAACAGGAGATTTATCAAATTTTCAAGTTGATTCCAAAATATTATAATATGAAATAATTTGATTTGTCTTATTATAATAGTTTCATATATTATCTACATTTAACTATATTGCTGCATAAATGATTTATATAGAGCAATAATTTAGAGATTAATTTTCTCTGCTTTCCAACTTGCAGGCTGTAAATAGCAAATAAGCATGCAGCACAGACAAACAAGTGTTTTAAATATAGATTTAGATGCATTTCTAATTGGCATCACTCAGTTCTCGCACAGAATTTCCCTTTTCCTTCAAACATCTATGTATATAATATCACGATCAATTCCTAATTAGTGAAAGGTAAAAGTGTCTATCCTAAACAGAAATCAAAACCATTTTCTATCCACAACCACTTTTTGTTTTATTCCTCTAAAAAAAATGATTGATTACCCGAGGTATTTCTACGCGAGAATCATATTTTTAAGAAGCATTCCAATCGCACAAAACCAATGCCTGAAGCGAGCAACCGCGAACAGAGGAAGATCACCGAAGCCTTCGACCAAAGCTCGGGTTACAAAATTCGAGCCATTGTGCATCCGATGATGATCAGCATCTTAAAATCACTTGATGGCGACGTAGCTATGTTTTACCAACTTTAAGTCCATAGTTGAAGTGTTTGTTTACTCAACTGCCATGCCAACAGGTAATCAATTGGCGAATTCAAGTAACTTGTTATATTAGGGATATCAAGTCTCGACTATGAGTTGAAAAACTTGGTAAACCCGGGCATTATTGATCGGAAATCGAATGTATCTACCGTCGAGATGTAAAGGTAATTCATACTCATACATATTATGGTAAATATGTACATATTTCGTAAACCAGTTGACATTGTAGGATTACATCCTATAATAAACATTGTCGCGAATCTTATGAATGGCCTTTGGATACCGAAGTATGCTGCTGGTTTTGGAAATATTGTAGAATGGTATAGAGCCTTCCGTACTCCGACGAAGTTCTGATTCAGAGCCCGCGATGCTTCCCGGGTTCAAATCCCACCGGGAGCTTTTTCTTGAGCGCGCTGAAAGAACGTGATCCGGTCGAGAGGAGCGCATGAAAACATTCGAGCTGGTCACTCGCTTTATTCCTGCTCAACCGAACGAACAATTCGAGATGTAAAATGATTTTCTATAGCGTAGATCATTTTGTCTTGATGATTGCTTTTTCTCGGAGTTTAATTGTGACTCGGACGAGAACGTGGAAGTGGATTTTGTGTAATTGCTGGTTATGTATCGTTCTAGTGAGCGGAAAACGAAATTTCTCTCTAAAAAGAAAATAGGATTAAACTGTATGAAAATGGAGAGTTTGGCGAAAGAACAGGAACGGAAAAAAAACGTGAATCCTTTTTTTGTTGGCTCTTTTTATGAAGACGTATAATTGAACAGTTGGAGACACGGCTTTAAATTAATTGTATTAGCAGAAAACCCCATTGGGAATCTTTAATTTAGATTGAATTTTCTAAAAGAACATGGACTTTGAAATAAATGTTTTTGCTACAGCTTAGCATTGATTTAATAGAATCTTGATCGAACAGTGCTTGAGATGGTGATGATAATTTACACGATTCTTTCGTGAGATTTGGTTCAAACATAGGTACAAAACAGCATGCACTCGAACGCACGATAAGCATTCTTGTATTGTTCACAACAATCACGCATTCTACAAACACTTTCACCGCACTTCGATCAAATGCATTTTCGATAAAAACCAAGAAATGCAAATGACCGTAATAAACACAACAAATTTGCCCTAGCACCATCAGCGTAACGAACAGCCACATAATATACTGCTATATTTTATTATCATTTTTAATTACCCAGGATATATCACTGCAATCGGCGTCCTGCATTGAAACAATTGAAACCATCTCGACTAAACACGATTTAATTGAATTCCATGCCATGCAGTTAGTGTACTTCCTAAGTGAATTCGGATTTTGTTGCGACAGAAAACGGCGATTAAAGTTGATCACACGATCATCAAGAAGAGGAGAATGTAGTGCACGTTTCGTAATTCTTTACAAGCTTTTGTCCAGCCCAATGCAGGTGCAGGTGAGTTTTTTGGTCGTTAGATGCTGCTGACCTACAGCTCATCGCAAAGGTTTGCACTTTTTTGGACATTTTCTACGATGCCGTTTGATGTTGCAGTTTGAAATAGTTTTTTCTAAAACTTGTCCATAATTGGCACACGTATAAAGGCATTTAAAATGTGTCTCTTGTGCGCAAGGTCAGGTAAACGTAAGGGTATTATTTTTTGTCGATGTAGTTGATGACCAAGATGTTGTATGCATTATTGTTGTCGTTATTTGCTTTTCTTGAACGCAATGCAGGGTTTAATTAGTTATTACCGATGTAAACATTGCTAACCACAGCTGCGCAATGGATCCTATGGTTGTAGCTTGTAGCTTGCACAACTGATCCTCTTCTCAAGACGAAATAGCGTCTAAGATGTTCGCACAGCTGTTGGAATGTCGGTGGCAGAGTTGGGAACGAGTTTTCAATCGATTGTAGCGCCGGGTGCTTGCCCGATGAACTAGCGAGACCACGGAGACATCCTAGGCGACGGCCGAACCGGGTGACATCGCAAGCGAATTCAAGGGTGCGACCTTATCACTTTCAGCAACTAGCAAGCCATAGGGAAGGGATGCTGTTGATTAAATTGTTTCGATGCCACATCTATATGCGAATTGCTAACGTTAAGTGAAAGATGACACTGCACAAGATTGTCACTTCACTTTTATACACGCGTACACATTACCTTCTGCGGTTTCTGAACCACATGGATAACTTCTCTTTGTCGACCTTTCTCCTCATTTTAATTTCAATTTGTATTCCAATCAACCCGTGAGTGCGGATTTCGAATGTGTCTACATTGTATCTTAATTACCAAGTAAATCGTACGTGACCCCCCCCCCCCCCCCTCCCCTCCCCTTAACATATCGAACTCGAGGTAAATGCACTTTACCTCTAAAGAACATGTCACGCATTGCTTTGAGAGTTCACAGATTGTTTTTGGTTTCTACATCATGTGTGTAAGGAACTGGTCGCATTTGCATATATCTAGGATGAATGCCAGCCGATATTATCCATATGCCGTGGTTCATGCACCGAACAAAACTACAGCAAGCAGATTCGACCAGAGAGGAGGCACAGCTCACAGGCAAACACGTCCGAGATGAACACATTTACGATCTCGTAACAACTCGATGGACCTGTTTCGTTGCTTGCGGTGGCTATGACGTCAGATTGGCGACCAAAGTGATTTAGATTTGCGTCTTGTTAATTTTCGACGTTCGGGCCGTTTTTTTTTTGTTGCGAAACACTACTTCCTCATGAATTCACGAAAAAGACACGCGGTAGCGAACGCGAAGTTGTTTTTTGGCCTCGGGTGTTGGGATATGAATGATGCATCTTCTGAACTTGTTAGTTTGTTTTGTTTTAATGTTTTTTTTGTAAGCACGCAACGAAATGTGTAACAGGGACGAATATAATTTGTCGTATTTAATATCCAGATCAACCTCTTCGCAGATGATACTTCGAATTCAATATAATTACTTTCTTGACGATTTTATGAGGTGTGTAAAAATTAATGACATCTAACACTGCCACAAATTAGTTTAATAGTTCCTTCTACAAATCTACAGTTTCATAACGAGGTACTGCGCAGCTAAGTTGGGAAAGACATTCTATCAACCATCACCAATACAGTGTAAATGAAAATAGTTTTAACTGCATACATCATCTGATAAGAGATCCAATGCGTTTTTGGTTGAAGACAATACTTAATACCCTCTGAGCTGACCATGGTAAATCACTAAATCATCCAGACCCAGCTCCCAATCTCAACAAAATAATTACGTTTAGGGAATCAAAATTCCCTCAAACTTAGCAATGCGCTAAATTTATTTAGTTGACTCGTGGATTGAAGCAGTTTTGAAAAAGTGTGGTACTTATCAAATTATTTATTATGTTTTTATAAATTCCTTGAAAATCATCAGTTTCTTTACCAACAAAAATGCCATTGAAGGCGACTGTTATTTCCATGGCTTTTCTCCTGCAAACATTTAAAAACCACGCCTGCCCAGACGCTGCATTGCCGGCACTGGGCACGAAGACTGCATGGTAAACCGCGGCAGATAATTGCACCGCCAGGCATGAGGTCGCCGTCAAAGACGCGGAGGAATGCAGTGATGACACTCGCAGTCGCATCACTCGCAACAGGCGGGTCCAGCGGCCAAGTCTCCAGCGTGGCAGGATCATGCGCTTTGCTGGGCGCAGAACTGAGCATGCATCTCGCGTATCAGTTGCTTGCGATGTGAACAAGTTCTAATTGCCATGGGAATGCCAAGATATTCTATATTTTAAACGAGCACTAAATACAAATACATGCCGTATACAGAAAATTTAGTAGATTTCGATTTTCAACATGGTTCAAAGGGGAATAACTATGCTATAAATGCTATACCATTAAGTTTCCACTAGGTTTATGGAGGGTGCGAAACATATATACCAGAAATATTAGGGTATAATGTCGATAGACCTTTGAATTTCCTCATCAATAATTATTTAATAAAAGTCCCATACACAATTTGTTTAAGTTTCCCCCTTTCGAGCATCATTCGATTCGAGTCCAAAGAGCGATGCGGATTTTGGGTTTGTGCGTTTTCAATGCATTCTGATTTACGTTACAACAGCGAATGGAATGACAAGTCTAGTCGATAAGAATGGGAAATAAGCCGGTATTCAGGCTCCTCAATCGCGACACATTGTAGAAAAACAACGAGTTTTATCAATCAACAGCGGTCCAGATAATTATAAACACTTTGACCACAATTTGAAGATTTTTTGAAGCCTGCTGCTCCTGCAGTCTCTGCTGCGAGCTTGTTTTTTAGAAGCAAATTTAGTTAATTACAACCTGTGTTACTTTGAAGTGGACGCTGAAATTGGTTACATAATGGCACTTTTTTCAAGAGCATAGTTTTTGTTTGCGATGAGAGACCTTGTTCGACGCTGGGTCAGGGCATCGCTCTTTTTTGGGCAACCGAGCCGAGACCGGTGACACCAATACCATATTATATAGGTATAGGTACTCATCATTTAGCAATGGATACCTTTTTCTCTATTTCATGGTCGAACGGACCTCCACTTTGAACACTATTTCGTTAGTCTGAACGAATGATTGTGTGAAAAACACAAGAAAATTGATGTACCTTAGGGTGGGGGAACCCGTTGGCCTATACGTATAAATACAAAAAAAAAATTACAGACAAACAGCCATCAGTGACAGCCCAAAACAAAATAGCTGTGTACTATAAGGCAGTTTATAACGCATTCGAATAAAGTATGAGTAACTTTTGTTTTATAATAAGATTTGCTGAAAGTTTAGTTTGTCTGTAAAAATCAATTTTGTAGTTATTCGTAGGCCAAGGGAATGGATTGCCCCCCCCCCCCACATAGTTAAGATCAAGGCCGATCATTCCCTACACCTCTTCCAACACTATTTTGTAATGACAGGATGAGAGCTCATCAGGGGCAAATTGTGACCCCTTTGCAAAAAAAATCTATTTCAAACTGTGGTTTGAATGCTAACGTCTCAATGATTTCCCTTATAGTTATACGTTTCGTGTAGTAAACTAGTTACTTATTCAATTTAATCTAGCATTATATATAGCCCCAGTTTGAAGAAGTTTTTTTGAAAACTATACATAGTGTTAACGGTAGGAAAATCAGTGAGTCTTATAGAAACTGAATACCTATAGTACGTCTCAGGTTCTCTTGGTTCTTTTGGCTGACAAAATAACCTGAGACTATTCTCAATTCACTTACCGAGTAAATCTATACTATGAGAATATATTTGGCCATATCCTGTCCGTTTTCCCATACGGCATGAAAATAGCCATGGGTACGCATGTCCCCGTGGTTAGCAAACACTGCTCGTCAACCGCAGCAACAGATGAACCATGGCGGCGTCACCGTGTCATTCCGATCACGCTACGCGCTGTCTTTGTTTTCCCAAACAAACGCGTCGCGATCTCTGGATTCCACATCCAATTGTCTTTGTGTGGGACGTCGCATGAGCCGTGCGTAAAGCCCTCGACACGGGGCTCGAACCGGAGACCGCCGGGCAATGGCTGCCGATAGAGAGCCATTGGATCGAGAGTGGCTATGTCTGTACTCAATTTCGCAAAGCCATAGGTGTAAAGGTAAATCCGAGATAAGCTATCCTCTGGATATATGGGTCACGAGGCGGGAACCCACGCTTCTGATGGGCTGTTAATCTTTTGAACTCCGGACTTATGACTTTACCGTGCTGTTTGAATCCAGTGTCCCGTATGTAATGGAACAGGGATAGATAAGTTAAATTGCCTTAATTCTAAGTAATTTAGGTACACATCAAATGTCAGCTCTGCTGGCTGGCTTAAGACGTCAGGATTTTCTGGGACGATTTGAAAATTGCTCTCAAGCTGAATATGCAACCCCATTAGACAGGTGGCTTTTCCAAGATACATTTTCCCAACTCGCGGTATATTGCTTATCGCATTCTTGTTTGCGACATAATAATATTAAAAACACCCAAGAAAGTAGCTAAAATGTGAAGAAATGTGTCGTAGAGTCCTCCAAGTTTTATACAAATAGCTTGACGTCAATGGCGCCCTGTCATGGCGTCCACACGTGTAGTCTTCCACTCCCTCCCCCGTGCCCTCTCCCACCACGTGACGATGCCCGGTGATCCAAGACCCGCAGCGTCCGCAAATCGGCCGTCGGATGCTGTGGAGAGATTCGAGCTGCCGTTCATGCACCGACTGGCGCGGCGTTCGTGAGACACCGGCGTCGATAGAAGATGGCCCGATCTTTCGCGACGCTTCACGCGGATTCCGATTGGGAATGGGAAATCGCCGTGCTGATGGTCGGTTCCGACTAAACAAATAGATTCGACGAGCCATTGAGTGGATTTTGAAGTTTTTTTAAATTCAGGTCTAAGTTGGGTTTAGTTACAACCGAACTTAATCCAACCCCCCAGCTAAAACTCAGATACAGTCGTGTTAGCCTTACTTTACCACAGCATAGTGGAATTTGAAGTAATAATAAATACAATTTTTAATGGTAATGATAAAAACTTAACTATGGCAAACTCAAATTAATTCTAGTGTAGTAGCTAAGCAGTGTGATTTCGAAACTAGAAGTTTACCTATTACCCTTTATTATACTCCAGTTTCTTTCCAAAAATTCACATTCGTTTTGGGGTTAGGCTTCATATCTTCATTCCTTTCACATACGATTTTGGTGTCACCAGCATATCATTATGACAAGTATATGACAATAACCATAATCAAATTATTGTTTCGGATGTCCTGGCTATAAGATTATGCAACATTACATTGCTTGCAAACTGTTTCAAAACACTCGCCTTTCGCAAGCTGCAATGCATCTCAACATAATTACTTCGACACAATTATCATTACCGTAATTAAAATTGAGTACTCTATGGGTTTATACACCGCAAATTAAAAGTGAGAAAAGCACCGCTATCTTAGGAATTATCATTTTTTCCGAAATTTTCCTTGCTAATTACTTGTAGGTACAACTTTCATAAAACGGTGGAGGACCATTTCCAGCATATTGACTTGCCATGGTGTGCGTAAAATTGATGTTAAAAGTACATTCGCCTTTGTTGTACAATATTTAATTTAGCAGTGGCTCCGAATAACATGAAATTTACCCAGAGGCATTTTTGGGTTCAATTTATACATTGCCAATTCGCCTAAACTCTCAATCTAAATAACTGAATATGCACATGCACTTTCTAGATTTGATTTTCTGGTCATCCCACATATAAATATTTCCCTGGCCACGCACGATTTTCTTCAAGGCTCCAACCAATTACGATTCTTTCTGCACGCCCACCTAGAGCAAAAATCTATGCATCTAAAACAGGCCGCAGAATGTGCATCACACCCGTCGAAGTCAGTTTTGCAAACAGCCCTTGCTTCTAGGACATAATGAATCATGCATGTTTTGACATTAATATTCTGTTAGATTTAATGAATTACCGGCAGTCATAACGTGAGTTTTGCGAGAGATTCTAAGAAGAGATCGGCAATAGTTTATGCTGGGGCGGGCGGGTTGACCTTGGGGCAAACTGGAATGCGATTTCGTGGAAAACTCGGTGTGAATGTTTTGGCTGTGTCACAAAATATAATCAAAATATCTATAACCTTTTAGAATTCATGAGATGTACTATAGGGGAAATAAATAGATCAGGGATATTTATGGAATCCTATGCATGTGTAATATATCGATACACCTTTTACCGACAGATTGCCGCCTATAAACAGGAAAATCGATCACTCTTATCGCAATTACCACAGTGCAGTTCCAGTGACCTCGTCTTTCCTGGATGTGGTTTGCATTTCCCGCACGACAATCCTGACAAAAACTGCAATCATTCATGGTTCAAGGGTGTACAAGTTCATTGAATGACAGTAACCGATCGATCACATTTCTGCCATCCAGACATGACGTATAAAGCTACGAATTACCTATACCAACTTTGATATTGCAGTAGTAAGGCAACAGATATCCAGGAAATAGAGGCATTTCCAAAATTCTCCAAGGGAACACTGATCCTCATGGTCATGTGTCCCCTGAGATATCTGGAGCTGTAAGATACATGTGAATCCTCAATTTTTCCTCTACTTTCTCTACGCCGAGTAACGATTCATCGCCCATAAAGGCATAGTCCCTATGAGATCAAGGGACCCAGCGGACAGCGAGTAGGTATCGGTAGAGCCATGGACCCAGTGGCGTTAGCTCGTCGGGTGATTCACGTTCTTGAAGACTATGGGTGCCGAGAGGCGGTCAACCAACGGTATACCAAAGGCGCGATGGGCACATGCAGAGGCGAATTACACTCAGAGTGGTGAAATGCTGACGACGGCAGACACATACCTGGCTACCTGTTGTGGTGTGCGATCAGGACCAAAGATGATCAGGACCGACTATGGAGGGAGGCTGAGCGCGAGGACCTTGCTGGCTTTCAGGATGTGCAAGGAGGCATGGACGCAGGCTTGGTATTGTAATGCACCCTAGTCTTGAGTCTATTTTTAGATGGATGCTACCACGAGAAAAGACTAAGAATGTACCGATATGGATATTATTTATTACAGGCTTACAGCCTTCTATATGTAGTAAAAGTTGAGCCATAGAAGAAATGGGAGACAATCTCTGGGTGGGACGCCAAGTTGAAAGTATTAAAAGTATGAATGCAATAGCCATTATTTGGCTTTTATTGAAATTATTTCTAGAAGCTCAGTTCGAAAAAGAGAAGGAAGATTTTGGGCTTCGGAAATCAAACAAAATTATTTAACACCAAATTTGTGTGAAGTTCGAAACTGATTCCCTATTTGAAATGTCTAGTATTTATAGGTAGTATACTTCTACCATAGAGTACCATTGAATGATGAGACGACGAGATATTCACATCATACGATTAGGATGCAATAAACATATAGCCAAGACTCGCAATTTTGGTAAATTTGTTGTAATACAAACATAGCCGCATAAAGATTTTTGGTGTGATTGCTCAGTTCATTGGTCGTGATGCCGGGCCTTTTCTTCTTCACCATTACCTCCTATGTACGCGATCTTATGGCCATTCAAGTGGAGTACCTTGCATACCTGTAGCAGCGATTAGGTCGTATCACCTTGCCATTGTCAGCCAATGACCTTGCTCCATTCAGGATGTGGCGGCGGAGGGGTGATGCATCCAAAAGGGGCTCGTATTTCATCTCCGAGGGTGCATGGGAGGGTGGGACGGGGTCGTATTTCATCTCCGAGGGTGCATGGGAGGGTGGGACGGGGTCGGATTCTTGGCCAAGCTTCTATTGTCGGTCCAACATTGTAGTCTGTCGTGTCATTCACACCTGAGAGTGCCTGATAGCAAGGAATGTCGACGAGGCATTGCGTTGTTGCTAATGGAGCTACCAATGGGATTGGCAT
Organism: Nemoura dubitans; assembly: GCA_921293005.1. Lineage (NCBI taxonomy): Eukaryota > Metazoa > Arthropoda > Insecta > Plecoptera > Nemouridae > Nemoura > Nemoura dubitans. The sequence continues at coordinate 29,480,483 of OV121077.1, read as the reverse complement.
GTTACCATGGACTTTGGAAATAGTTCAAATGTATATATGACTGATTGCCTGATGTGTAAGATATTAAGATAATGTTATCAATTACATCTTTTACATTTTCTATAGTTGAAAGTTAACAAACTGTTTAAATGTGAATGTGAAAATAATTTTGAACTTCAATGCCTTTCTTTGATTCAAAAAGAAAAGAGCGGTGGAATGATGCAAAAAAGGATGTTGTTGGCAAAAGCGACGAGTTTTATATGAGATTTATCTTCTGTGACAAGTTAATTGGTTGCGGAAATCTATTTCCAGTGTTTTGCAATCAAAATCACTTGTTCATTAGCGAAGCCTCAACGGCCAGTCCAATTACTCCATCAAACGCTGATGGTTATCGTCCCAAATGCTGAAGAATGGCCCAATCTCAAGGCACTTTAGTTTAATTTATTCACCACACGTTGGCACATAAAATTACAGATAACATTCTGAAATGAGCTAATAAGCTTTTTGATCTATTTAATAATTTATTTTACAACTGGGGGTCATGTTTCGGACGAATTTTATAAAAAAAATACATGTTTAATATTAAGGTCTTGCACACGCAATTTTTTTATTGCATATACCATTAATTTACATACTTAATTAAATAGGTATACTATCAAAGCCCTGTTATATCATGATATATAGACGCCTTATACAGAAGGTATATTAATTGGCTATTGTAGTTATTAAATGTTGTCAAATGACCCGGTATGACCCCCAGTGCAGCCAACGAACGGACATTCTTTCTGGAACGCAGGACGACCATTTCTTGTGATGTCGATTTAGCTGCAAGAAGTTATCGTAATGCTAGGCCAGAGGCAGGGGACAGGTGTCTATACACATAATAATTATGTGTCTTCGGGCTGTAATGTAATTTGAATTCTGGATTCCAATCTGTAGGCCAGTGCCAGAGATTTAGCACATGCGATCCGCCACTAATGACATAGCCAGTAGTAGTACCAGAGAGCAGCCAGTACTAGCAGCCACTGCTGCGAGAATGTGTTATTACGGAAATTGAGTACCTATGTATTTTGTCAAAACAATGACGATTTGCTTTTGTATTTGACGTGGTTTTCTGATATGATAGGAATGTTCGGTATTGAGAAAAAATACCCATCAGTTAGTAGGCACTTTTTACTCACTGAGATTCCTCTTGAAGTGTGGAAAGTCTTCCTCATGGCCTATAATGCATGAACTATAATTAACCCATGGTATAGTGCCAGGTACCTACCTACCTACCTACCTAACTTGAATAGGTTTTGGTAGGTAAGGTACCTACCTAGGTTATAGTATAACTTAACTGAAACTATCACTAAATATGTAAAGTAGGTAAATGTTATTTTTAAGAAAGTAACATAATATCATAGAGTGAACTGTAGGTTTCATATACTCTATGATAATATGAAGGACAAAACCCAGATGACCAGAAATTGATGCCAGTATTGTTCTGAATTGTTTATGATTTACACCAAAATTTTTGATGTCTCTGAATCTGATATAAATAGATTTTTTAAAATAAGTTGTTAGATGCAATATTACACTGTAAGTGGATTTCATAGTCAATAGTGGTAGAATGGAGACTGTCGGAATCGATATTCATGATACTGCCTATACCTATTCATGATCCAGTTTTTGTACTGAGTTAATGTTATAGGATTCCATCATAGAGTAATTGGAGGTTTCCTTACTCTATGATTCCATAGTGCTTGTCGGAGGTAACAAACATCTTGCCTGACCGTACGTTTGTTTCTTGTGTTCCAGTCGTGACGTACCTGAGTCCGGTGGAGACGCACTGCTCCAACATCGACTACTTCATCCCCGACGTTGACAACGTCACCAAGCAGTTCTCCGAAGACGCCATGGCCAGGCTACGTTAGTACAACCCCTCTTTACCCTCCTCTGCTTCTCCTACCCGTTGTCATTTCTATCAAGAAACGATATCAAATCACTCGTGTTGCTTTTTTTTAAACAAAAAATTAAATGCAAACCGGAGGTGGCTTCTGAGAAGAATTCACTAAATTTTAAACCTTAAAATTTTTCTTATGGCCTGTTTTACAACATTTTTGTTACTCTGGAAGCATCTAGTTAGGTAGGTACTCCCAAAAAACCTTTTTGTATACAACTTTCTTTCAGCATCTGAGAAGCAGCAACAATTGCATACTCTAATTTGGCTTTCTTCTACCGATAATTATGATGCGTTGCCAATCCTTCCGTTGTAGTACACGTCAGTAGGAACCTACTTACCGGCAAAACATACAACGCTTAGCAAAGCAACGGATTCAAACACCTTGCTAGCAATCCGTGGCATGTGTTGGCATTCGATCACCTAAACATGCCCATCAGAAGATTTTTTACAATTCTGAGATAGCACAGAATAAATGTAATTTTTATTTGTGCATAGCCGGTAAGTATTTATCAACTAGTTGATAAATACTTACACAATCCCTCAGGCTTTTTTTTAGTGAAATATTTTGAAGATGTGAACATCTGCCAAAAATCAAGCTTGAAATGAGGAATTGTGAACAGGGTGCAAAGCACTGTGACTGATGGCTTCTGTTGTTTGTGTACAGACATGGGACGTTCGATGATCGCGCTCTTCATCGTGGCGTTCTTCTTCGTGTTCGTCGCGTTCTGGACCGGAGTCGCAGGATGCTGGCGACGATCACCGGGCAACATAACCTCCACCGCCATCCTGATGCTCCTAGCGTGTGAGTACCCGAGAAAAACATTTGCCTTCGAAACTCCAGGCCAGTAGATGCAACTAATTTCCGTTCCATGACTGAATCGCCGTGCGCTCATGGCTACCTGCGTTATTCATTTCCTGATGCCTTTAATTTGTAAAGGTTTTGTAACTAAAATTGTAAAAGCAAAAAAGGTAAGAAGATCAAACCTGCAGGTTCACATAATATGATCAAACTTAATCTACTTTGGTACCTACCTATACAGCAGTAATCCTGACCCCACACCCAAATTTTTCAGGCAAATGGTGAGATTTTCTCACCTGTTCTCTCACCAATTCAATTAGGCATGAGTAGGGTGACCAGACGTCCCGGTTGTCCCAGGACAGCCCTGGTTTTGAGGTCCCCGTCCCGGCGTCCCGAGAGACATCACCCGGGACGCCTAAATGTCCCGGTTTCCCAGTTATCAATTTGATTAATTTATCTTTTTTATTTCAAATAATTTATTTACGTACGATCTTTGTTATTTTTGTGTAGTGCCTTTTTCAAGCAATTGGTTTGTGGATATGGTGTAGTTAATCACAATAAGTGGCCCCAACTCTTCATCAAACCCCTTCTGAATCCCTACGTTTTGGCTTTTTTACTAGAATCTGCCATTATTGTGTATTGTAGGGGCCAGAAAATGGCAGTGGGAGTGGGAGCTGCATAATTCAGGAAATTCGGTAAATTGGACTGATTTAAATAATAAATTAGAGGGAATAGGGGGAAGGGGGGGCATTGCATTATTTACATCAAGGTGCAGTTTCGGCACTTTACGGCCCTTAGTGTAGGGGCATATTAACCCCCCCCCCCCCTCACCCCACCCGTACGAAAATGTCCCGGTTTTTTAGTTCGTAAATGTTGTCACCCTAGGCATAAGTCATGAGTCATGACCGTCTGCGTACCAACAGTAATTTGCAGCTTACCTGTAAAGATTATCAAATTCACAAAAACACTTTCTGGTTGATATCACTAGGTACTATGTAGTTATTAGTAGGTATGTCCAAAAGCCATAATAGGAGACTAGCTTCAAGTATCATAACACCAGTTAAGAGTGAACTCAGAACATTAAATTACAGTAAACATAGTCAGAGATTGATTTGTGGTGCAAATATCTGCAAAATTGATTTAAAGGAAGGGCCAATTGAAATTCATATTAATTCAATAGGTACCATAATAATAAGAATTCTACTTATACAACACAAATGTGTGCTAATATTTTACAAGGAAAATGATATTGTGCTAATTGTCCTTCTACTTTATCGATGATGTTGAGACGATACATGTATGTAGGTACCTACAATGTTTTGTATGAGGTTGTACAACCTTCTTGATCAGTGTTTGGACTCCATAGACTGCAATGCATATTTTGTTTCTCGGCAGGCTTGCTGAGTGCGGGATCCATGGGTCTGTGGCACGGAGTCGAGTACTACGAGAAGGAGAAGGTCGTCGGTGAAGAGTTCCCCCAACAATGGAGCAACGTGAGTTCTGTAGCCAGGCGATAATCCCTTTGCACACTTGTTTTCTTCTACGTAACTACCAGAATCCAACTAGGGTACGAGTTGGACAGCGTTTATTTTTCTAGGAGACTCGCCGTGAGAATGCGAGTTTGACTTTTCCAAGAAAGTATTTTAGTCCCTTTATTGCAACTCCTTTTGCATTATTTAGTGGATATATTTTTTTAGTTGAGCTACTTCAGTGGTATTTGGAGGGAAATGAGCTCTATCTGACTTATGATAGGCTAGGTACTCAACAAATGAAGATTTATATTTAGATGAGAATCGTTTGACAAGTTTTTAAAATAATATAGCCAGTTTCAAGTGCGTAGAGATTGAGGATATTCAGCGTCATGTTGGGGAAAGTTTTGGAATTACTACAGCTAAAATTGAGCAGTCATCAGACATTTTTGGAACTTACTATTTCATGCAGTAGCGCCAAATGTTGAAAATGTTTAACTAGTCTTCAAAGATGTCAACATTCGCAGGACGTCCCATTGATCCGCTAAAGCGTAGAATGATCTGAGCATCGAATGATTGACAGCACAATCTCTGAATTCTACACACTCTGAACGTGAAAAATACTACCACAGCGTTCTTTGGCCGGCTCATGTGGGCCTCGTAATAACCTCCCCCGGCCGCCTCAAGGTGCTGCGCAAGGCGTCGACGCAGCACTACGACTGGTCCTACGTGCTAGCCTGGCTCAGCGTCGGCTGCTCGCTGGTGTCGTCCATCCTGCTGTTCGCCGGCGCTAACTGTCTGCGCTCGGAGCGCTACAAACAGCAGGCCAAGAACGTCCAGTACATCATGCCAGGTTGCTATAGGCGATGGCCGCTCTCGACGAAAGACTAACATGGTTTACCGATCACACTCAGTTCCTTGCATTGCTGTTTATTTCCGACGATCTTTCTAACGCTGTCTTCGTCGTTGGTTGACTCTAGCGATGGAGGCGGTGTTCTTAGTTCTTCCAATCTCTGTGCAAACCTGTGGTCTTTTTTAAAGCATTTGTTAATACCTTGGCAAAGGTTTCCATATTTATTAGAGTTATTAATCTTTCTGTTTGTTCTTGGTTTACTCAGTAGTTTCATTGTAGGATTGTAGGGTAGGACAGAAGGATTGTAGAGCTTTTTTTTGTGTTTTCCTTGCAAAAGATTAAAACTAATTTTCATTTTTCATTTTACATACAATTTCAATTTACACAAATAAAAAAAATAAAAAATACAACAAACAAACAAACAAACAAAAACAAACAAATAACAAACAAAAACAAACAAATAACAAACAAACAAATAAAACAAATAAAAACAAATAATAAACAAACAAACAAATAACAAAAACAAATAGTACAATTAAACAAATAGAACAATTAAAAACAAATAGTACAATTTTCATTTTTCAAGTATGCCACCTTCAGTTGAATTCTCAAACAACACTCTTCAAACATTTGGAAATGAAATTGATGCACAACTCCAAAATTACAGTTTTCTGTTGCTCTGTAGTGTGGTGTGGGCTTTACAAACAGTTCCAATTATCAAATGTTGTCATCCAGTGATGCAGCCCTTCGATAAGGTAAATTAAATGCTTTAACAAAAAAAACCCGAATCCCAACCATCCTCACTCCATAACGATAACAACGCAAAAACACCCCAACACTCGGTCAAAAGTCTTTCGGTGGAGTTGGCAGTCTATAGCGGAACCTAACGCATCCTCCACCGACGCAACTAACGGCAGCCTTTTCTCCCGCGCTTTTTCCCGGGGTGAGCAGATCTTGAAGGAAAACGCTTACACCACGTACGACTGGTCGTACATCCTCGCTTGGGTCGGAGTCGGGTGGTCGCTCGTCTCGGCGATCTTGTTCTCGTCGGCCGCGATTTGCTTGCGAGGCGAACGCGAAAAGGAAGAGGCGATGAACATGCAATACTTGATGCCTGGTAAGATGCAACTAATGCGTGATGGCCTCTGCTTGCTTTTTTATAGCTTACTCACCTGATTATGAGGTATGCAACGTTCCTTTCTGGCTAACAGGATTTATAATATATATATTTACGAGAGTGTCTATGAGTACACTAGCATAGGTAAATTAAATACTAATTTGATGTCGGTATTGATGTTGTCACAGAAATGGGTACCAGGTCTTCATAGGATAAAAACTTTTGCTTTCAAAATTCTAGGATTATCTGTTGTCTTGATCAGTATTTGATTCCAAGTACGTCCTAGGTAGGTTGCGGCAAGGGAATAAATCGAACGGCAAAATGTTTCCAGTACAGATACTGGATTCATTCCATTTTGTGGCTGGTTGTTGGGAAAAAAGGTCTAAATATGCATCTTGGCAGCAGATTTAGTGTTGTAGGTACCACTTTGAAATGTCCTTAAAAGCTTGCTGCCCAAGAATTTCTCCTGATTTTCTTCTTTCTTCTTTACTTTGTAGTAGAATCTAAGTATTTTCTTTTTCATCCACCAACCATATACCTGTATTATCATACATTTTATAACATAATCATAATATAATTGTATCGAATCTCCAATCCACGTTAAAAAGGAGAGTGGATTTGCATCTTTCTCGATGACCCACTGCTGCTAGACATTGGAGCGTAGAGTTTCATAATTTACAGGGTGTGCCATTACCCCGACCAAAGGCTATGTGGGCAGTATTGAGACTCTTAGCTACATGTCTAGCTACAGTGGGTCCTCATTTGAGATGTGAATTCACTCTCCTTCTTAACATGTTCAGGGGTCCAATTTCTATTGTAATTTTAGTTGTTAACAATGGTCCATATGTTTTTCTTTGACAATCATTTGATCATTTGCTTTCAATTCTTATTGGTCTGCCAAATTGACTTACATTGTATTGATCAACATTAGACTAAATAAGAAAAAATTACTTACATTACACAAAGCCAATTGACAATTGTAGGTAGGTTTGCTTGTTTTTGCTTGTCACTATAAATAATAATCAATAATCGCTGTAATTGCGTAGGTACCTAGTTTAGTTACGACAAATTACCAGACGTCCCTAATGTATTTTTGGCCGATTAAAATTTTCAATTAGCTGAGATAGGTTGGTGGACTCTGATGTCAGTATCAATTGCAATGATCGTAGAACATGTCATGGGACGGAGACACAGATCTGTAGTGCATTGTTGGAAGGCTCAAGTGATTGTTAACCCTTGGGTGGTGAGAAAAAAATGACGGAAAGTAATTATGTTAAAGTACCAACTACCTGCACCAGTTTGAATTGGGACTTACGAGCACATTTTAAGCGCTCAAAATATAATTCTGTTCCATTGAGTGTCATTCTAGAATTCACATTGAGTTTTTCTTGTACCCAAATATTCAGATTTCTCATCTAAAATACAATGGGTAGGGAAAAGAAATTATGCAGTGTCGCAAGACTTATTGTGTCTTTGCATGAAATGTATGCCTACCAGTGCACTTGAGCACTACGAGAGATTTTAAATGTATATTAGTTTATCATTATCAATGATTAATCATTGTCTGTGTCTTGGAGCACACTGGATGTACACAGGCATATCCATATAAAAATACCATTATTCATTCACACCTAGAAAAATATGCTTCTGACAGCACTAAAAGGGCATACACAGGCTGCCTAAGTTAAAATTAGCTATGCATTACCTTGCGCGAATGGATGCCCCGAGTATTACTACATTACCGCGACATAAGTGAGAATACTCGGAAGAGATGGTCTGTTTCTACCGCGGGCTGTGCCTTTAAATTATTTTTTCACGTTAGTACTTTGTAGGAACGTTCATCGCAACGCCAACACCTCCACAACGAGTACGCTCACATAGCACCTATTTTTCTTACCAAGCCATATAACGATGCTCTGTATAAATCATGTTTGTGCTGAAGCCTATATCCATAATAACGTTAAATTGCCTGTTGCTATATTCGTCGCCTAACGATCGTTCTCCGTGTTTGCTCCGCAGTTTACCCCCAAAAGCAGCAGCAGTACGCCTACACGACGAGCTACCCGCCCGCGGCGTATCCCGGCCCCTACTACCACAACTCGCAGTACGGACACTACAACTACTAGAGCCGACGGCAAACTTAGGTGCCAAGACGTTTTGGGCTCTGCGGTAGCAACACAACAATAGTTATTTATTTTTTCTATCGATGAAAGTTTTTTTTTTTAACAACAGATGATGAAGAGTTTTGGAACTTTGTAGTGGTGGAATCTTTGTTGTTTCCGCTTCAGTTTTTTAAAGACGAATCTTATTTTTGAATGAAAAATGAAATCCTCCTAGTGAATTTTCTTACATTAAGTGTTTGCGGAGAGTGCTAATGGTTTTATATTTTTATATAAATAGTTTTGCTCGCGGATTAAAGTATCGTAATCATGTTAAGCAATATTGTGTCTAGAAGTGCCAGAATAGTACATCTGAAATCACGTATTATTAAGTTACCGATGAAGTTTATTGCAAATCTTGAAAGAATTCCCAGTCACAATTGAGGAAAATTGACCTCTCACTTCTGGTTTGGTTTTCTCTCGAAAAATTTTAGCCACAGCCGATGCGATGTTCTTGATTTAATTATTAAAGATCAAGTAATAGTTGATCATATTAAAGAGCATCTACTGATAATATAAAAGTACCTATGCGTTTCTTTACCTACTGCTATGGAAGAGTGTGTTTCCGAGGAAAGTAAGAATGTAATAGCACTAGGCATTAGAGATTAGAAGTATTATTTCTATTGTGAGGTAAGCAACATTTATTTTGTACACCTGATGATTGAAGATGAAAATAAACTTTTTATAAAACCGAATCACTTTTGATATCATTTTTTAGCAATAAAGCAAGGTTCCTGCGTGGGCATGCACTTAAATCATCGAAGCTTCAATGCTTATTAGATACCTACCTCCAAATACTTGTTACGGTATTTGATACTTATTTGATCATAATTTTTGACATTAATTTGTTTTACATTTTTTGAGGTCGAGATCAATGGAGATATCACAATTGGAAAGCTGTCATTTAGATTTATATTCTAAATTACAATTCAGCTTTGAATTTCGTGCCGCGTATTAGTTTGAACATTGAACACCAGGCTATATGACATTTTACCCATAAATCCTCATGAGTGGTGGAGCAGGTTTAATGGCTGCCAATGTTCAGTCAGCAGTTCGTCTGTCGAGGTGTTTCGTTTTCTAAATTGCTACAAAACTTATTCTGATTAGAAATCTCGCGAATTTCGCTATCAATATTCGCATAATGAATGAAGACAGAGATCGAGACGATGACACTTTTCGTGATCTCTGGCTAGCAAATTGGGAACAGCAATGCGTAGAGCATGTCGAAAGTGAACCCGATTATGAAGGGCAGCTTCAAAGTGATCGTGACTTAACAAACCAAAAAGTGTGGTACTCCTTTCAGAATACTGCAACAGCAATAGCCCAGCTCTATAAAGGTATGCTAGATCATACATTAATTAGATCAATTACTTTTATAGGCGTGCGTAGAAAAATGTCCGACCATTTGCAACCATTTTGTGTCTGGCTTATTGATCAAGACATTTTTTTTAAACTATCATTTTATCTTATTTCAGAGCGGCTTCAATCAGGAGTATCCTTATGGGTGCCTTTTCAAACTGCGGCAGGAACTGCTACATCACTTTACAAAGGTAAATTTATGATTCATAGTGTCAATTTCTTTGTGTGTAGCCTAGTGCAATGGGCCAAGTGACCTTCAGCCCATCCTAACTTGGATCTAACTTGGAATCACAAACTTTGTCCCAGAATCTTCCGATGGAATGCGTCGAACGGGGGAACTAGGCGTACAGTGTGGCTACCAGCGGCGTAACAAGGAGCTGCTAAACTGGGCGCGGAAGAAAAGGCGTCACATTCGAAGGGAGGACTTGCTGTCATACCTTGCTGGAAAGCAGCTGCCAGCTCGACCACCACAACACAGGTTATTTTCTTACCATTGCAACTCGGGTCCTAAATTGCGAAATTGTTTCGCACATTCTCCATGAAAGATAGTATAAAACTAAACAAGTTTATTCCATAGGGGATCCCCTAAACCACGGATTATGCTTGGTGTTGGCCATGGATCTCCAAACGCCCACCAAATGGAAGTACATCACTACAGCCACACGACTCATCCCACAGTCACACCAGCTGCCATCGGTGACGATTCAAATTTGCTAGCGTTTCGCGAGGCACTATCATACTCCAGTAAGTGAAATTATATACACATTGCAGCTTGTAGGTCTATAATAATTTCTTTCTAGAATGCTTTCAGGTGGGCAGGTAGGTAGAAACAATTACTAGGATATAGATCAGAAAACTCAGAAAACTCGTTTGGCTCTGATCTTGTTAATAGCAGTCGAGATGCAGATGTCCGTTTTTTTAATTGCCAATACAATTTTACCATGCAGGTTGCAAAACTTGCTTGTAATTTGATACTGATCAACATTGCTATTGGTTACTTAGGTATCTGTCACTGTCTGAGTTAGTCTTACTTGTGACAAGTTCAAACAGGTACAATGCTGTTATCTTGAAACCAAGTCATTTTGTTTTGCTCAATCTGTTTTACACCAGATTTTGCTATCTTACTGGGCTGTCTCTCAGTTTACAGATGGGGTAGGTAATGTGGATGCTGTAGGTAAAATGTGGAAATCGGAACCTTCTAGGAAACGTGGGGATCTAGGCACTTAACATAATTAAGCATAACTAATAGAAATGGTAGGTATTGAGTAAAATGGTGTTCTTCATTGATATTGGAACCAATATGTTTAAAAGGACTTTTACGTATTTTGTTCATGCCTAGCCAAGTTCTAATCAGGTATTATAAGTACCTTGGTAACAGTTTAGGTGTCTGTGTACCTACCTTGATGCTAAAAATAGTTAATTACGCAAGATTTCGTGTAAGGTGCTGCATTCCCATCACCTTGGTAGGTAGGTACGAGCTAAATTAATGCAAAAAGTATAACGTATTTAAGTCTCTCAGCGGGTGATCGCTAGAGGCATGTCACGAAGTTGTAGCTTGCTTTGTATCCCGACTAGTTCCAACATATTTTGCAAAGTGTTTGCCTCGTGCATGAAGTGACATTCCTGATTGGGTGTGACATCAATCCACTACTACGAAGGCAAGTAATTTGGCTGGCGACCGAATTCGACAGTTACTACATAACATTTCTCGGCGGGCCGTGCTTAATTTAGAAACTGTGTAGAAACTTAAAAAGCATTGAAATAGACCACAGTTTTCCATTCCTTTTGCACAGCAGACAAAAATGTCACCCTCTTGACCCGACCGTTTGCCTCTCATTTCCAGACGGCTCGCTGGGTCGACGGCAGCGCTCCGCGGACCTGAGCAACTTCATCACGAGCGAGTTTGCGCGGCACAGCAAGCGACACGCTCCCCCCTCCCCCCCTCACGACGTCAACATGGACTCGCCGACACACAAGCGTCCGCGGTTCATGTAATCGAGAGCGGCCGTCCGTCGTCATCGCCACAATGCCTCGATTTGCCCGGGTCACGCCCTCACGTTGTCCTATAATTTGTGTTATAATTTAGTTTTCATATTATATAAAATAATCTCTGAAGTTTATGAAAAACTTGATTTAATAGCTGTTATGTAACGGTAAATTTACGATAGGCGGAGTCTTGTTGCTGGTGTATTCGGAAGAGGTTGTTTTTTTCCGTAACGTGAATTGTTCTCTTGGAAATTGTGATCGAAGGTGGGTGGCACCGATTACATTGTGCGATGCATCGTAATTACTGTTGGGATTCAGTGGCCCGGTTTTTATCCGAGCATTTTTCGAAAGGGATTTAACGAAAGACAACGTTTCAATTCAATCGACTTTGGCCAGAAACGAAACGCACCAATAGGAACTTGGCTTGCTTATTTTTTCTCACCATTTGCAAGATGTTGTTCCTTGTTTTATCTCAGAAAATTTGTTATATAATATTTATTTTCAATAGAAGTATCATACAAATCGATTACATTGTATTAATGAGTAGGGTGCTCGGCTGCTTGGGAGGATACTGTGTATTTTCCAAGGTGTACGCCCCACGGACAGCAGTTTTGTCGGCAGATAATCGAACTTTGGTCGAATTTATGGACGCTTCGATTGTTATTTTAAGGACCGAAGCAGAGACTTTTTATAACATTTTTGCAGCCAATATGTTTAAAACTCCAAACTCCAAAGAAATTCGTTTTTACTAAAATAATAATGAAAAAGCGATATGATCCTCATGAAGGTTGTTTGTAATAAATAATATTAGTACAAGGTATGATATCAAATTTGATATAGATCTAGGTAATCTGCCATGTTTTTCCAAATGTGCTAAAATATATAAATTAGTGTATTAGCAGTTTGTGGCAGAAGGGTGTTTGCCATTGTCGTTCAAATCCAAAAATGATTGTATTTTCTACGACGACGAGGGAATTTGGAATCATTAAATAATTTGTTTATTTTGGTCAACGGTCATTTTAGTGATGCTGTCTGTTCCTATTCAAGTTTCAAACCCAAATTTTGATTTTGTTAGTGATAGAACTCTCCACCAATTTTAAAGTTTCAATCTCATTGCAATGTGGAAATCAATAGCTTTCATAAAACTAATTAGTTCGAAAAAAGTTCCATTCGACTTGGCACAAAGTTTTCTGTTTTCATCATCACTTTAAAATTGCTAAACATAGTTATTAAGAGTTGTGTTCCCCATTGACTTTAATATAATTTGATTAGCAAATTTAATATTAGAATGTTATTTAAATTATTCTATCTTAGGCATCTTAAGTTGTTCAAGGATTGTGTGGCAAATTTCTTTGTTTTGTTTAAATTCATAACTTAATATAACTGCTGTACAATATCTGAATGATAGAGAAATGTTGAATTGGATTAATTATGGAATGCTCTCAATTAAGTTACTCATTTCATGTATTTCATACAAAAAGGTATCTATCGAGATGTACATAGAGTAAAATATTCATTTGTGAACTATATTATGCATACATAAACTAAGAATTCAACATACATTATGGAATATGTCTTAAAATTTTCAACTACCCATGAAATGGGCCCATGAAAGCGAGTTCAGAACTCAAATGGTAATGTGAATATTTTCCTCGTATATGATAATTGATAATTCATTATTATTGGCTGACTCAATTGTAAGTAGCTAGGCCTGTACATGAAATGGAATATATTGGAATGAGTTCAACAAACGACTTGAATATTTTTTATTTATTCAGGACCTTGTTTCTGACCCTGGAGCCTGTGGCTGAATACGCCCCCGCGAGGCTTTGTAAGCCCCTAGCGTAAGCCCTGGTCAGGCTGGGTGTGTGTTTTGCATAAGGAAAATACTTTGATGAATGACTACAAGCCATGGAGTTCCTTAGATAGGTAATTAAAATATTAAGAACTGAGACATCAGATTTTGAGACTAGGTACCGATGGGTATTCAGTTTCATTGAAATAACTTAGATACTTAATAATAGATATATGATGAAGACAGTGGACAGATGTTTCGTCAACATCTTCTGGCATCACTGCTCGATACAATAGCAAAATAATGGGTTTACATGCTAATCATGAATCAGTGGGTTCTCTACAGCTTCAACTTTCGAGTATGGTTGTGTTTAATGTCAATAGATGCTTCTTGTCTCCGACACGTGGTAGCAAAGATACTATGATAATAACCTTCAGCTTGGTACAATCAAAGTAATGGATTTTTAGAGGAAAGGGCCATAATTAGATTCTTTATAATGCGGAATGCCCCTACTGAAATTTGTTTCAGGGTGGGGGGGGGGGATTGAGTCTGCACAATGCTACTGCCTGGAGTAGCAACTTATTCACGAGGACCCTGGAAGTATGACAAGGAAGCCAAAATGGAATCGTTTAAAATGTTATGCATGGCTTGGACAGTTCTTTGTTATTTACTTGCCTACTTTATACTGTCTGGCGTCTTGAGAAGTCTTTCCACGACGTGACTATGAAAGAAATCCAGTGTAAGAGGAAAGATACCAGTTCGTTAAAAGTTTGTGCGTCCTCAAGTTATTCCAAAATATAGTCACACGTCATACCATTGGGTTAATAGGTTCTACTTTTGGGGAAGAGGGTAACATCGAAATTGTTGTTGGAAATTGATTACCTACATGCATCTCACAGGTGTTAGATGCCTACAGGTGTTATCTTGGTTTGCCGTCCTTTATTTTTAAGGACTTAAGTAGAGAATTGCTGTTTTTGGATATTTCAACTGAGTGTGTATGATTCCTTTTTGATATAGGATGAGGATGGTGGTTTTGATCCGGTTTTATGTATATTTCCGTCTGAGTGAACCATTTTAATTTTCTTTCATTTAATTTACACAAATAATACAAATTCTCTGATATATCTTTCAAGGATATTTCGTTAGTATTCTATGATAGCTCACAAGTGACGAGTATCTTTTACAAAAACTAGAGCCACTATAATCTTTGGAATATTTTCAGCACACAGACACACATTAAAATCTAAAATAGTTATATTTTCAACGATTTTTACAATGTAATAATGCCGCATACTTGTATTTTTGCAGAGTAACTCATTCAGTTGCTGTATACTTGATCTACAAATGATGCAGTTTGTTGATTACAATTATTAATTTAGCTTGTACTTTGAAGGAATATTTACCTAGCTGGTCAATCAAAGTGATACATGTATCGAACGAGCCCTCAAACTTCTTTCTATTTTTTCTCATGCACCATAAACAGGATAAGGAAATGAAAAGAAAATATAAATTTGCAATAATTTTTGGCTTCAAAATCAATTGAAACTTGAAATGCAAACCCTCAACTATTTAATTTCCCATTACGACTGCCTAAACAAACTACATCCGATGCAAAATACAAACGCTTCTATCACCAAATTCGTACTGCCGACTATCTTTGCAATTTCCTCGCTCATCTAAACCTTTATTTAGGGCACGCAATCCACAAAAATTCTAAAACCTGCAAACAAAATGCATTCAATATGGCCATAAAACAAACATTTCGATCGCCTCAATGAAATTCGTACTAAAGCCGGCTGTCTTCGAATTCCCCCGGCTCTTCGAGCGCGTTCTTCCTCTCTTTGATCGCGTTAATCAGCTTCCGGCGTGGTCCTATCAGCAAGCCGATGGACTTGAGGTCCTCGTCGGTGAGAAGCATGAGCGCGTCCATGTCGATCTGTTCCTTCTCGAACCGCGGCAGCTGGTCGCCGAGTCCCGTCGACAGGAGGAACATGTGGAGCGGGGAACGGATCCCGTCGCCTTGCTCTTCGTCGTCTGGAAATGTCGGAGATACGGTTCGATCACGTTTTGTTGCTTTGTCAAGGAATTTATCATTATCAAATACTATGTCCCACATAGATTTACCACAGGTGTTAGGATTTTGAGCCACATGTTGTTCAAATTATTTATAGTTCTTAGAGCATTTATTACAATATTTTTCAACTGTGGGTTAAGCATCCAACCCTCAGAAACAGATTAATTCCATGGCATCCTATTGGCAGTTGCCATGACAAATAACTTAACTCCTACTTTAAGCCTGTTCAATGAGCTCTGAAGTCGAGCCGTTTCCTTCACCTCGTAAGGTATACACTTTCCAAGTCACACACCTTTCGTCTGATCGCAACGAAACCCGTATTTTCGGAATCTTCACACTTCTGGCCACCAATTGAACCATTTTCATTTTGCAAGATTCACTCGTCAATTATTTCCAAGAGTTTTAAAATAACCTTGTTTAGCCGATTCATTGAAAGATGTACTTATAGGATCCCTTACAGCTTAGAATTTACCTCTTTCCAGGCCACGCCCGTTATCCGATTGATACGAAACAAATATCTACGTAATCCCCACACTTTTGGCAACCAATTGAATGTTTCAGAATCTCGAAATATCTCTTGGAAATCCATAAAAAGTTTAATTTAATTTACCTCAACAATCATCAATGAATGACCTTAACTCTTGGTTAAGGCAATTGTAAGACCGGCCCTTATTCTGATTTGTTTTAGCCCTAGCTATGTCCATATTTATTTCTCATTGTATTACTGTAGTAACCACAAACACAAGCCAGCATCAATTGGTGGCCTGCATTGCGGTATTGCGATTTTGCCGTTCCCGGCTTCAAAGTTAACAAAAATATACCTAACATGGACTACAAGAGATTCATGTCGGAACCGATAACGGCAAAACTTAAAAGGTAAAGTAGTCGCTTCGCAGGTAGAGTGATAGCTCACCGCTTTGCAGGTCGTCCTGGTCCCAGGGCACATTCTGTTGTTGTCGTTTTGCGAGGCTGCCCGCGCTTCCGATGCTGCAGTCCTCGTTAGTTCCGCTGCCTCGTTCGCTGAGAGCCGTCGCCGCCGCTATCGCCTCCATCTCGAGCTGGTCGAATCGAGGCATCGTGCTCAGCGTCGCAGAGATGCTGTTCCTGTTGGACCGGAAATGGGGTGCATGAGTCGTGGTTCAAAATGTTAGTTGCTGCAATTGGCAGACACGATTGTGCAGAGTTGTGGATTTGTTTCAAAATAATTGCGATGGTTACCGAAATTGACTGAGACACGGCTGTCAGATACAAAGACTCAGTTTCTACATAAAGTGGGCACTATCCTCTAATGTAAATGCATACCTCTTAATAATTATTGAATCACTTACTACAAATTTAATCAAATGCTTGGAAAAGCACTTCATTAGTTCAAATTTTTCAAGATTTTGGCAAACAAAATATCTTTCAGTACTCTCATTTTATATATTTCAGCATGTGCATTGTGCAGCCTTCTGCCTGCATGGTGTGAAATTTTATTGAAAATTGCCAACCATAGAAGAAAGTTAACAGAATTGGCCTTCTGACATGGAATGTATCTATACCTAGGTACACACATTTTATTACTGTAAATATTATGTTATGACGTATTAATATCATGTATGATCAATCTTTAATAAATACATAATATATTGTTATTATTATAATAATTATTATTACCTATTATTAACACCACATATACATTGGCACTTCAAAGCTCTTGGCGTACCTGAATGCGACGCTGCCGAAACCGGGCCGGTCGAATATGCTGGCCGGCTCCTGGAGCAAGACTTCGTCTCCGAAGCCGCTGTCTGCGTTGAGGAAGTCCGGCTCGGACCGCGACCGACTCAGCGCCGTCAGCTCGCCGTTGGTCTCGAACACGTCCGCGATCTTGCCGCGTTTTCCTGGGAGCAGGCGTCGTTAAAAGGGGACAAACCAGGGGCGTCAGCTGCGGGTGGACTGGGAGAAGGCGCCCACCCAGAAATAATGATAGGGGCGCTAGGAGGCGCCGAGTGAGGGTGTCGGTTAAAAGAATAATAAAATATCAAGACGAGATTGTGAATGAATTGTGAATGATTGTGAACAAATGAAGTGTACACTTCATTTTTGGGTAATATCTCTACCCCAACTGAGATTTTAGGTGCCTGGGTATATCTGGGAGATTTGAGCAATAAATTGGTTGGAAATTTGTATTTTCGAAAGGAAAGAAATTGTCAAAAGAAGGTCGAACGTTGCATTGCCAATAACTATAATAATTGCAGGTGAGTATCAGAATTACAGAAACCGGGCTATATGGGCCAGATGAGGGTTGAATTATCACATAGAAATGCTCCGGGAATTGATTTTCATCTCTTCTTACGCCAAGTGATATAGCACAAATCGCAATAATGAGCAAAGGACTGGGAATAATCAAAACTGTTTCCAATGCCACTTTATAATTCCTGGGGAGTCGTGACCATTTTGACAAACAGTTCTAGATACTTTTTTATATGAAATAAATAGCATTTTTTTATATTAACACTGCCCCCTTGATTAAGTTTAAAATGTTAATAACTTCAAGAAGGCAGGACGGGTTTTCGGCGCGACAGATTCTAGTCCCAACCAAGGTCCTTAGGTCGCCTAGCGGCGGCGAGGTGAACTCGCAAGTTAGCTCGTTGCCGCCAGGCGGCATGATGTACCGACCTTGGTCCCAACTAACCGAATCTTGGAAGGCGGTGGCCGCCATTTGCCGCACATAGCAGAGCTGTGCTAGTGCCCTGTCTGCGATCATGAATTGACTTCGTTAAATTTATGTGGTTAACAAAATTTCTTCTTATATGGGGACATACTATTAGAGACCGTGAATCCTCGTTATTTATCCAGTGTTTTTGAAGTTTCGAAATGTTAAAAAAGCCGAGAGCTCCACGAAAAGTTCCTGGCCGTCGATTCTGTTCACATGGGTTATGTACATCTAACACTATTGACAAAGTTGATGGTGTGAAACTTCTTCCTTTTGCCAAACCATGCAAAGTTTACATTTCGTCTTTGCATGATGCATCCATTAAACATTCGGGCAAGCAGTGTGACCAATGCAGCAAGTGCATTAGGTGGATTCATCTTTGCAAGCGAGCAGACAAAAAACTACAGCAACTATGGGATATTGACAGGCAAACGTTTATTTGCACCAAACATTTTGCAAATGGATTGGGGCCTACAGAAATGGATCCTGATCCATGTCCAGCCACTGCGGTAAGTTTAATTTGGATTGGTATATCCATTTGTAAAACATTCAGCATTTGTGAAACATTTGTACGACACCTACACAATTTACGTTTGGATGTCAAAAGATGTTTTTTTAAATGCAGTTGTCTTATGCAGTTTGTTATCTTTGTACTATCTTGTATATTGTTATAGCTTAGATATATAGATAATTATTTATTTTATTAAGTGTGTAGATTTCTGACGCTCAATTTTATTTTAGGAAGGAGAGTCTCGATCTATTCGGCAAGGACCTAAGACCAGGACAGAGCTGCCTCCGGCGAAGAAACGTAAAAAGTCGGCGACGAATGAAGAACAGACTCCAGAGGAGCTGAATGGGAGTGAAATGACAACAGCAATAGTACTAGAGTCGACCCCAGAGCCAATCGGGAGTGATACGACTAAATCTCCATACTTGTCTATCGCTCTTGATCAAGGATACTGCATATCAGAGGTGGTATGTGGGCGTAGGCCTGAAGTTGACACATTGGCTTATTTAAAATCTCTTGCCTACTCGATGGTGGATAACAATCTTATTATTGGATTTAATAACGAGCACTTGACTGTTTACTTCTTTCGGGGGCAGATTCTTGAAAAAACCTGTGTGATAAACAGAGAATTAAAGGTAGACATTTATGTTCTCGGTCAACGTATAACAGACTCGAACAAAATTTGGCAAAAGTACCCAAAAATGTGGGATATGGAAAGTGATTATAATGCCTTCCTTAAAGATATTTCTAATAATTGGTTTGTTTGTAAAACATCAATTGAGAGCAACAATGTACAGAAATTACGAGATGGTTCAAGCAAGGAAGACGGCTATGAATTTGATGAGTTGACTGGTAGGTACTATCCGATCAAGAAATTGCACTTTTCTGATCACCGACGATGTGTGTTTGCCTTGTAGAAAAATGATTCGAGGTATCCAATGGAAATTACAAAGACCAACCGTTTCATGCCGCAAGATCAGCAAATTGACTCGGGAAGAAGCGCAGAAGAAACTACGCTTATCAAAAATACAGCTGTCAAATGAAAGGAGAAAGATTTTACGGCGCACTAGAATGATAAAAAAAACTGATCGGTGAAGGAACACACCTAACATCTGATGACAGTAACGACCTAAGTATTCTTGTCTCAGATGGCAATAAAATGAAGAGTTCAGATTTAGCAAAAATATTCTTTTTAGAGCAAATAAAAGCAGCAAAAGCTAAATCACCTACAGGGCATAGGTGGCATCCTTTGATTATTAAGTGACCTGTCTATACCTAAAGAGCAAATCTGCATCTAACTATTCAGCGCAGAGAAAAGTAATCACCCTGCCTTCAGAAAGACGACTTTATGATCTCCATGAACCTTGTGAAGTCTGGGTTCCTGGAAAATGTTTTGGACGTTATTGCCAAGGAGGACGAGGTAAAAATACAAGAAGACCTAGTGTATAAAAGTGTAACAGAGGAGTTGATTGGGTTCATCGAGTTAAGCAATGTTGACCAACTTCTCTCGCAGATTGAAAGTGAGGCCAACGGCACAAAGACAACTGACCAACTGTTGGCAACTCACATCTAGCAATTAATGGTTCGTGGCATTACTTCGTCCGTGGAAGCCGCGTATGCTTACTATCCTACAAAAACACTGAAGGCTGCAAATCTCTATCTAATTGTTTGGGAAGCCATTGAAAAGCTGGAAAGCAAAGACATTCGTGTTTTAGCAATTGTTTCAGATGGGGCAGCAATTAACAGGTCGTTTTATAAAATGTGCAATCCGAATCCAGGAGTACAATGGTGTACAACAAACTTCTACGCGTATGATGAGCGGCCCTTGTATTTTGTTTGCGATATGCCTCATTTGATAAAAACAACCAGGAATGCTTTCTCCAACAGCGGATCACACAAAAAATCCCGACTTATGGAAAAATGCAAAGGATATTGAGTGGTATCGTGTGGTCAAGGCATTCAGAGAAGATTTAAAATCCACGTCGTTTAGAATTTTACACCACATAACAAATGATCATCTTTACCTGACACCTACATCGCTGATGAAAGTGAAGCTAGCAGTGCAAGTTTTGTCTCAGCGTGTGGCAACAGCTGTGAAGGAACTTACAGGACCAGAAGCAAGCGAGACAGTGCGTTTTATTCAGATGTTCAACAAATTCTTTGACACTATGAATGTAAGAAACTTGATGGAAGCGACGCGCACAAGAAATCCGAACGTAGCTGCTTTTTCAAGCGCAGAAGATGAGAGACTGACCTGGCTGAACGAAGAGTTACTAGGATATTTGGATGAGTGGAAGAAGGAGGTGAATGAACGCCCAGGAAACTTTACATTATTGCACAGAAAGAAAATGCTGTTGAGCCATGAGACCCTAGAGGGATTGTAAATTTCAGGTAGGTACCTTCAGGTTACTTTTCAGGTTACCTTCCTATACGACTACCATATTTTCCTAATTCAATCAAAGGAGGATTTCTCTTTTGAATTTTTTACAGTACCTAGCAAGCTGCAGACACTTAATTTGCTGATTTTTTTTTTCAGTAAAATCCATCACTGGTTTGGTAACGTATATGCTGGGTGTTGGAGCCTAATTTGACCTCACAAACAATTTTAACCAAGACCAAGTAGAATTGTATTTCTCAAAACCGAGAGGAGCTGCCGGTGCCAATACAAATCCCTCGATTGTCAGGTATATTTGAACAAAATTATCTTCTTAATTTTTTACAACTCATAAAAGTTGGTAGGTACCCACATAAATCTAACAAATGTTTGCTCCTCTTTACAGATATATATGGCAATAATGTTGGAAAGTTACACTGCTGGAAGGAATATGCACATGTAGGGAAGGGAAACATAACACACTGAAAGTGAGCCTTTGCCTGGACGTAATGTTACTCCCGGATGAGAAGGTTTTTGTGAAATTGCCGGTGCAAAAGCCATATTAGAGGAAAAGTTAAGAGAAAGAAGAAATCTACATCGGCACACCCAACTCAACGTAATCTCTACGAACTACAACCTGCTAGATTCTGTGTACATATTACGTTAGGTTATACCTACTGATGCTAGTGATTTTCCAATTTGATTCTGAAATTCCTTTCTGTTTTTGTTCCTTGATGGGAGCAGGAAACTAAGAAATATGGACATGTTATGAAGAGAAACAAAAGTTTTGAAACAAGTATTTGCTTTTGTAACCGATTTTAAATAAATCATACTTTAATAATATTTGCAAACTTCTCTAGTACCTACAATAAATGCTACCATGTCATTTTTAATCCAGTCTTCATACAAATTTCAGTCTTCGGTAACCACGCCAAAGGTAACCACGACAATACCGACGCTTAGTCTCTTGGTTTCATTATCAGTCTTAAACAAAATCAATTGTCATTTTCTTTCCAGTCTTTAATTCTGTACCTATCATAATAATTTCTAAATCTACTTCTAATCTAAGCTAGGTATTTCTTATCACATACATTTCCTCAAACCAAATCATTTGCTACTTTTTCCCTGCCAACTGCTGGAACAGGGGCTTTTTACTGTTACAGAGACGTTTCGCTGCTTTCTGCTTCTCTTTTATGCTTTTTACAAAAATCCTTGACCTACCCCCTACATGCAATCGGACAGCTTCCTTGAACATTCTTTCCTTGAACATTTTCATCTGCTCCTCCATTCTCTTCCTACGGTAACCTTTCCCACTCTTCTCTCAACCCACTTTTACTCATAATCTCAACCACCAAATCCCTCGTTGACTTCTTTGGTTCACTAAAAAACCTATCCTCTACTTCTAAAACTACATTAAAAAATAAATAAATACCATCTCCACAAAACATCAGCCCCCCTCTATTCACACCTGCCGTCCACCACATACCTTCTGTGTCCTCACATCTCAACTCAACATCCAAAACAGACGTCCTAAAATGACCGTGCCCAAATTTCTTCCCTAATGAATACAAAATAAAACCTAAAAAGTAGCGGTGGGCAGCGTCGACTGTCAGCGGGGCAGTTTCTTGGCAACTCAACGGGTCATCGAGTTGTTGGCCGTCGAGTTGCTGATCGTCGATGTTGTTGTGCCGAAGCTGGCTGATGAAAATAAGTATTTTTTCGCAAACACTGCGAAGAACGCACTGAGCTTCGTGGTGAAGTTTTCGGTCATCGTAACACTAAAAAAAAAACTTATGAGTAGGTACCTACTTATTAACATTTGTCTTAACAACATGTAACATGAATCCTAGAGAAAACATGCAAAATTGCATTGTGCTACATACCTTATAAGTTGCAATTAGATCCTTAATTGGCGTTACAAATTCCTTTTTTTGGCAAAGAGCCCCATATTTGGTCCAGAAGTCCTCCTTTGACTTAATTGAAAATAAATCTAGGGCCATGTTTTTCCAATCGTGTAAATGTTGAGGTCATCGCTGTAAATGTCTGTTTGTAGTTGTTTTGAAGCTGCTCCAGCTACCATTTCGATTAAAATATCCTCCATAATCTGAAAAGAAAGAAAAACAGTATTTAACATTTGTTAATTTTCACCAAATATAAAGAAAACAATATAATTTATAGCAATAGAGCTAAAACAAAATTGCAGAAATTAAAATAGAAAATACTAACCTTCAAATTAATGGCCGTTCACTTCACTGGATTCCTGCTCCAATAATAAATAATATACTATAATATACTATAAATATGTAACAATAATAAACAGTAAATATATAAACTATATTTAACAGTTAAAATGTAAACATAAGCACAACCAGACCAGACTAGAGATATGTGAAAAACATGGTCGCCGACCCTGAAACACAGGTGCCGTGCTACCCTTCAGTAGCGCTGATCTAAGCTGCGTATCCCGAACCTACAAACCCATGGTGTGACTTTTCAGAATAGATCTGTATTTCAAATAAAAGTATATAGAACTCTATGTCAAAATGGTCAGTACATCTGTAATCTGAACTGGTCTCACTGCTTCCAACCAAAAATACTTCAACAGTGAATTCACTGTTGAAGTAACAACTGAAGATCTTCAGTTGTTCCTGCCAAGTGGGAGAGATATCAAATGGATAGTGGGTTGCACTATCTACTATACTGGCTACTATACTATCTTCAATGTTTGCTTGAACCTTTTGTTGAACTTACAGGTACCTACTTTGAAATTAAGATATATGCAAGTTCAAAAAAGGCCTTGGCTAAAATTCTCTCTAAAATGTGCTCTAATCAATTCTCTCTGTCCTCCAGGAAACTGATAAGCTTTTAAAGGCAATACACACTTTAGAATTCTATAAGCAAATTACACTTGCTAGCCAAGCGCTTACCTGATCCGTCATTGTCGTAGCTCCCGACGTAGAGGATCTCCGAGTCCCTGCGCAGACCGGTGAGACTCCGAACCGATCGTTTGCCGTCGGCTTCGGATTCTCCGACCTTGAAGTCGCCCACCACCGAGCCCTGCGTCTTCATCTTCTGCTGCAACTTCTTCTGCACACCGGTTACACCTGGGGACCAGCAGGCATCGAAGTCAATGTAGGTACCTATGTTATTTTGATGATTCTTTCTTGGGTCTTCGAATCGAAGCAAAAGGGTAAAACCATAGAGTAAGGATAGTTAAAACACTTCAGAACATCCAATTACGACTCTGGAGATTACTATAGCACCTGCAATTTACATGTAATCTCACTGGTGGACAGCATAGTTGCATTTGTTTTTTAATGGGAATTAACATTTCGATTGTCCACCAGTGTGTTTAAAGAAGGCCGCTGTTCCCCGTACTCTATATGAATCAATTGAAGACCAATTAATTTGAAAAATAAAAATTTCATTGTTTCCGATGGAAATTCTCGTAGCACAAAGGTATTGGATTTGAATATGTTCGAATACCGTTAAAATGAATCCAATATATATATATATATATATATATATATATATATACGCAAACTATCACTATTGTTATTAATTATTTAATATGCATCCAACAATGAAAGAATGACAGACTGAGGTAGGTGTTTGTGTAGGAAAAGTGCAAAGAGATGCACAGAAGTAATATGAGAGAGACTTGGAGAGATGTAATAGAAGAAATTGTAACTGTGAAACAATAATTATGAAGTATAAATTACAAATTATCAAAAATTAACTGTAAATGAGGAGAATGATGGGGCATATTGACTATGAGAATTATAATTACTAAAGATCTGGAAGATTATGTTTCGTTTCTGCCAATAATATAAAATAATCCATTTCAAAACCAATAATACAAGGTACACAGCACCACAAAACCCACAAATCTCTGTTGGAAATGAAGTTCTTGACACATCAGATCAAGCAACTCTCTTAGGTCTAGAGGTAGATAGTAAGCTTAAATGGAAACCTCATATTGCCAAACTACAAGGGAAACTCGCCAAACAATGTTATGCAATTCGAGTTCTGAAGAAAATATCGCCCTTTAACACACTGAAAACCATCTATCATGGCCTATTCGAATCACAAATGAGCTACGGTTCAATTTTCTGGGGCAACTGTACTGCCTCCAAAAAAATATTTTCTATGCAAAAAAGAGCTGTCAGAATCATCTTAAATCTAAGGTCAAACGAAACATGTCGTACACAATTTGTCAGACTTAACATAATGACCTTCCCCAGCATATACATCTTTAAACTTCTAACTTTCATTAAAGTGAATTCTGACCTATTTCCTTCTCACAACCACAACCACTGCACAAGAAATAAAAGGGACTTTGATGTTCAGAGAGAAACTCTAGCCCTTAGTCAGCTAAAATCTCAAGTCAAAACTTCGGGGCTCCTTTTATTTAACCTTCTTCCCCACGAACTAAAATCCTCCAGTGACACTTCTTTTAAAACCAAACTAAAATCCCTGCTTATTGCGGGTGAGTGCTACTCATGTGATGAATTCAAGTTACTTATTAGTTCCTAAACAACTTTATACTTACACATACATAATATATACTATTAGACATACCTTTAATATCTTATCCATTAGTTATTCAAACTTTAATTGTTAAAAATCTATAGGCACTTTATTATATTTTAGATATATTACCCTACCTATGAACTTATTTATGGAATCCTAAGCTGTTCCCACCTTAGAGTTTACTCTCTATTTTATTCATAGTTGTAATAAACTTAAACTTAAACTTTTACTTACTTACAATAACTTACATAGCTATTAACTAGTCTTTGATATTTCTGCCTGTCTCTAAATCATGTATCTATTGATAATGGACAATAAAAATGAAATGAAATGAAATATATTTTATTGTATTTTGGAGAAAATAAAAAAGGAATTATGGCTTTAGCTGAGACAGTCGTGTGATATTGGGAATTATTCGCGGACCAGTACCTACCTACCTCATCTGCACAATGTCTGGAACTTACCAGTTTTCTTCTGGCTGCCTACAGTGCCGGAGCTGACAAAGTCGGAGAATTGTGGGCTCGCGGAATTCATCGTCCCTCCGTTGTTGAAGACTGGTCCATTTTTGCCTTGGGCCTTCTTTTTTAACGCCATTAGCACCGTTGATGGCCTGTGTTTTATGTAACAATAAGAAATTTAAATTTTGCTGTGGATGCTGCAAGATATATAATCCAGCATTTTTTTTATAGTACCTATAATCTCTTCAATTTAATTCCCTCACATGTTCTAAGCATGATTTTGATATTAATATCACACTACAATTAAAATAGGTAATGTGTATCTTAGGTAGTCTAGTATAGTATCTAAGAATTACCCTTAAGTTCAGCATTTGTATCAATTTTGATTCTGTTCTGTACAAGTCAAATGTCTATTATGGACAGGTGAATTCATGAATTCCTCGTGTTACTTTTAAGAAGTGCATTAAATTGTGCCGCACCTGTGCAACATTATCGATACGCCTCCCATGTCGTCTCTCTCCATTTTCTCTCGTTCCTTCTGCAGCCTCTTCCTCTCCTGTTCGGCAAGGACGTCAGCCTTCACTTTCAGCTTGTCGTACTCCTTGTTCCTCTTCTCCGCTTCCTTCTGCGCCTTGTCTCGCATAGCTTTCGCTGCTTTTCTGTATGATTAAGACAACACAAGGATTTAAAAATAAGTATTTTTTGAAGATTTAATTCATATTTATTGCACCCTATCCCTACAAATAGAATAGCTACCTACTTTTGACTAACAAGGGCTAAATTTTCCAGCATTAAATACTTTCTTACTTGGTTCCCTTTCTATAAAAACTATAGGTATAACATAATAATATTATGGAGTAGGTACCTAGGCATAATATTATGAGGTACAACTGGCAAGCATACCGGCAGTCAACCCCCATCAACGATTGAAAAATTGATAAGCAACCCCTCCACTACCTATACCTACCTATACCCATGACCTTCCCAGTCTTTCCTGTATTGTGGTCGTGTGTGGTTCGGTTATCAGTGCTATGTAATTAAATGTTTTCGGTAGATACTCGGTGCAGTACAAGTGCAACATGGTTATGAACTTATGTCCAATGGTGTTTTCAAGAGCGTCTCCTCTTTCTTTAGTTCAAAACGTAGAAAAAAAGTGTTATGTCTTCAGAAACATGCAATGTTGATAAGAAAAGCTCAAACAGACGTTAAGAAACTGCAAGAAAATTTTCAAACTGTATTCAAATTGTCAGTCCCACCTGTTTTTGGCCTCTTCTTTGGCGGTGGCTCCGTCTAGGAATCTGAGAATGTCGTCCCTACTGTTCATCGCTGCCAGCTCTTTGGGGGTGTGGAAGTCGATGTCTAGCGCCCAGAGGTTAGCGCCGAAGTTGGCGAGGAATGTGACGCAATGCATGTGTCCTCTGGCCGCCGCGAAGTGCAGGGAGGTGTTGCCGAAATGGTCGGCTTTGTCCACGTCGCCACTGCAAGGATGAACAACAAGGGTGAGCTAAATATTGCAATGACCTTGATAAACATGATGGTCCAGCAACAACAAGAACATCTCATATTTAAAAAAAACACACACACAAGGTTTACAACCTAACCTTCCGCGCACTTGAAGGTAGGTATGTTTTTACGAGTTTACCGAATTTTAGAGCCTATGAATGTTACTTTGAGGCAACAGAGCATTGAAAATTGAAATACATTTATTTAGAAGAACCTGGTTGTGTCCTCAGATACAAAATATGATTCTTAAATTCGTTCGATAAGCTGAGAAATTCAATTATTGTGAATAGACCTAATTATGGGTATATCGGTATTTTACGCAAATACGTAAATGCTGAAGTTAAACACGATGGAATGGGTTTGAAAATCCTATCGACTTGTGTTGCTTTTCCAATTATTATCAAACGATATAATCGTTACCTATACTATACTATATGTACCTACCCACAGTACACTCATTATCATATTTTCTTCAGCATCCCTTGAGGAAGCTGTGAGCAGCCCTATTTTTGGGACGATCTTATCTAATGCTAGTCAATATAAATGGATGTAAATTGAAATGAGTACGCGAAGAAACGCAGTAGGACAAATAAAACGGTGGATGATGCACTCACGATGGTTGAATTTGGCGCACCATAATGTGGAGCCTGGAAAGGTAAATTCGTTTGGTATTTGGATTGCGAAGTGTTTCAAATAAGGTTTCTCTCGTCCAACGGGAAATGGAGAGGTTCCCTTCATGAGTGTATAAGCCAAGGTCATGCACTTGAACTATTGGGCAGGATACGACAGCTGGTGGACATTTTCCCCCTCTGCTATCTGCTCGGATGGTGGAGTTGGATATGAAAATGTCCGAAGGAGGTAATTATCTATATTTGTATGATGGTTTGATTCAGGGTACAATAAAATTTCGAATTATATTTTTATTGTTTTCATTGGTTTAGTAAACAGTGTTTTCAAAGCTCTGCGATGCTGTATAGTTTTTTTCTTTATTTCTTTAATATCAGTTTGTAAAACATTACATATAAATATAACGCAAAATCATTTTCATGTGTGTAAGGATAAGCAAAGTTTAATTGTTTGTTTTGTTGTGAATACCCACCTATCAAAGTATAACTTCTGATGGTTATAATAACATCAATGGAAATGTGATCTTCTTCCGTTTGAAGCTATTATTTTGTCTAAAGAAGGTATAGGAAATGAAATAGACACCAGCTAATTTGAGTAAATCTAGAGGTCCTTGAATGTAGCAGATGAAAAACACGCATGTTCGCCAGACCGGAAAGATTTCGCAATGTAACGATGAAAATCAGTCCCGCAGCGGGGAAGCGTTGCCGTTATCCGATTTGTTTCGATCGCCTCGAAAATAATTAGCTCATTATCCATGCTCTCTAAAATTTTGAGTACCTGATCAAATATCGAGAGGTGTTAATTTCGATATTGAAGAGGAATCATAGCAAATACCACATTTTGCTTGAAGACAGTAATAATTCTTTTAAATAATATCTACGCTCCATTTCGCGTTAAGTAGGAGAGTGGATTCGCATCTTTTTCGAGGACCCACTGTCCGCACTGGCCAATTGAGTTTCAAAAATCACAAGCCCTGCCGTGCGCCGGACTAAAGGCTCTATGGGCAGTTTTGAAACTCTTAGTTCGTGTCTAGCAGCAGTGGGTCCTCGAGGAAGATGCTAATCCACTCTTTTTCTGAACGTGAAATGGAGTTTAGGTACCATGTGACCAAACTAAATACGACATGCAGAAATTGGTATTGGAGAAAGAGTCAATTTTAGGTCAACTTTGTTTGATTTTTAGCATATAGGTAGATGAACTGAATTATCGGATTGAAGTTCTGCTATTAACTTAATCCAAAATTGCATCAAACTTTTGAAACATACTAAGATAACCAGTTTGAAAAAGTATTTTTTCAGAACCAGTTCTCTTTTGGCGAACTCTGTTTAAGCAATAAAGTATAGCTGTTCATCTCCGTGTATATCTCATACTTCCTTGTAATGCAAATAAACTGTTCTGAGATCAATTACTGCTCAAGAGTGTCATCTGATAAAAACCATGAGAAAGCCTCCATAATCAACAGTTTTCTCTATATTTTTTTAACAAAAATTAGCGACACTTATCCCATGATGACATCTCAAACTTTCAAGATAAGATAACACGAAATTCTGATCTTATCTTTCGATGCTATAGAAATTGACAATGAACATTCAAAGATTCTTCAAGGCAATTCGTCTTTCCCTACAATGAACAACCATAAAAACCATACAATTATTTATAACAATAAAACAAATAGTATCATTTGCTCCAATTCGTATTTTTGTCTTCGCCTGTTCAATTAAAACGCATCTCATTTTTTATGCTCATAAGCATGCTTCGCAAACACGCAAGAACTGATTGTTTTCCATTACATTTGTTGCAAATAACTCATCAATTACACATCTCCACTTTCCGGTAGGCCTACTTTAGCGAGCACAAATTCACTACAAACGTGCACATTTTCACTTTTATTGCAAAAGGTGCTGGACACCTGACCCACTGCCCAGCGAATGCGTTCAGTTAGTACATGTGTACTGCATTCAATCGAACAGCAATCAGCATTATCATCCTCCTCATTAAAATGCAATACTCAATATGAATTACGTTGGTATTGATCAGTTTTATCTTTAATTGAAGTTGAAGCAAAATCTTTTGCTACAATTTGAAGCAAAATACCATGGGGGATAGACATGAACTTCATTTCGATTTCGTGTAAAACAAAATGTTGTTTGCATCAGACAAGGGCAGTACTCATATACGTGTTTTTGAGACGTAATATTAGTTCGAGGATTTCGCTTGCCCACTCTTGGTTCTTTGCACGAGAATCTATATAGCCTCCTCTCCAAGAAAGATATTAGATGGGACAGTGGCGTAACGTCAATCGGAGCAAAAAAAACATAAAACTGAGCCCCCGATTTTTAACAAAATTCAATAGAAATTACAACTATGGCAATCACACACACACACACACACACACACATACAGACACATAGCACATTGCTTGCTCGGAGTGGAGGTGGGGGGGGGGGGGGGGGTGGCCGGGGCCGGGGCCGCCTCTGCGAGCCATTTAAGCCTTTATTTGAAGTGCCAAATTTTTCATTTAAATATGATGAAATAGGGGTTAATATCGGCGATTAATGGAGAGGCAGGGGGGGGGGGGGTGAATAATAGGGAGCGTCATATATTTGAAATTGTTTTTTTAAAGTTTACAACTATACATAAAATTGAGTTGATCTGTTTCCGTAGTTATCGGACTTTTCTATAAACTATATAGACTATATATAGACAGTGAAAACTGTACTATATAGTCACGGTACGCGCCATGTCTTTAGAAAAGTAAAATTACATCTTAACTTCAATTGAGATTCGTTCAATTTACCGGTAATAAGACCTCGCGAGCAATTTTAATTTGCAAAGAAAAATAATATCATTGTTCTTGGACCATGGAAGTAAAACACTGACAAGGTTGGAGTGCTGCGGTGGCCGGCTATACCCTAGTTGTGGTTTTGATGGTATTTCCCTGAAGCGTATTGGATGTAATTTCTCTAATATGTCGTTCTGATTGACCGTATTTGCTTTTGGTGGTACACATCAATAATTCATGTAACTGTTGGATAATCTTAAGGCCATATATTCCACTAAGGTTGCAACCTGCTGATCCTAGGCCTTTTTACCGCACATTTACTATCACCACCAATGGAACAAAACCATTTAGAGGGCCATGGATCGGCAGGTTGCAATCCTGGTGGAATATGGCAACAATAGTGTAACAACGTGGTTCTATCTCATTGTCAGAGCTTGCCTGGAATGGTTTTGGGAAATTACAGAGCACCACGTCGTGGTTGACGTCCTGGTTGATCAGGATATGATAATCAGGATCAAACCTGGGGGACGTCTCGAAAGCAAGGCACTTATGATAAATAAATTCTTATCTGCTATATCCCAAATCCCAATCAGGTGCTAAAAAATTCCTCGTAGGAAAAAACTACATGGGCAAGACTACTCCATTTATCTTGTAGATTAATCAATTAATTCATATCGATACGCAGAGTTTGATAAAAGGCTTACTTTGAGACTGATAATATAGCTTCATTGAACGTTCAATTTATAATGCATCCATGTTGGAGCAATTGCAATGTGTATATAGCAATAGTAATTATACTCGATTGAATTCAAAACCTACATTTTACGCACACTCTCAATCAAAGAGTAAACGCACTGCTAAGAGAGCGAGACGGGTTTGGTTATTATACTTTTGTTTGTTTGTTATGTATGTAAGTTGTAACAATATCTTTAAAAAGCATTGTGAAAAGAAAACACAGTCTCTTCTCTTTAATATCGAACATACCACAAAAGTGTTTTACACATGGGTCATCCAAGTTAGGTTTATATTTTTTCGGAAATCTTGGTGTTGTGGCGTCACGGAATTTGCCCAGTATGTGACATACTTTGTAGGTTGTTGTCTGATTTCTGCAAAATTTATCTGTCAAGGATCCATCACACATGCGATGTACATAGCTCAAGTAAAAGATGATAATCGTTTTCTTGAATAATATGTTAGGTAAAATGATGAATAGAAAATTTTCAATTGACATCACGACAAAAATTGACTGTACATCTCTCGTGCAATTATATCAGTGTAATGACGTTACATCATAACGCTATAGAATGTAAACTACACGAAGAGGCATAAACATAATGCAACAATGGAACTGCAGATTTATATTATTTGTAATACGCAAATCTATATTATGTTTGAAAAAATGTATGCTATATCATTAGCGAAGATTTCCCTTGTACACTGTTTTTCATCTCTAAATGATGAGACATGAATATCGCAATACAATAGATATAATTTCTCGCGAAATGATAAACAGAACAAGAGTGAAAACTGCGAAAGCAAAAACGAGCACGCTTTACTTTGGATCACAGCTGCCCAGTGCGACGCAGTATGAACTGTATCAAAACGCCAAGAAAATTCCCAGCATCAAGCGAATGATTTATATTTGAAAATCTGTTTGAAATCTGCAGCTTTCTGCATGGGCTTTGAATAACACCTCTTTTTCCCATATCATTAAACTAGTTAATTAACGAAGGTAACGGGTAATGGTTGTTTCAGTTCTAAATTTGAATGCGTATTTAATTAAGTAAATTAGCAAATTACCAGAAAAGGAAGGAAGAGCAGTTGTTTATTTGGATACACCCCAGTTAGCCGCGGTGCGTACACGTTTTTTGATGGTTGCGGAAATTGTCGCAATTTGACAGATTCTTGGCTGCTTTGATTAGTTTGTTCGAGAGACCTAGTTTATTTTTGGAAACCAGTTGTCGTCGATGCCCCTTTTTGAGGCTATAGTTGATGTTAATTTTAGTGGTTATAATTAAATAATTAATGCAACACAGTTTGATGTTCAATTTGATGGCCCTTTTCTTCATGTATATACTTTCTAGTTATATATTATGAAACAATAGAAGAATGTTAAGACCTTACCTTGACATTAATTAATGCATAATTATTAACATAAACATTCAAGATCTCATGCCAATATTTACTATAAAAATAAATACAATTTCAGCATAACTCCCCAGAAAATTGCGAAAGAATTCAATCGAACAACATTGCAGAATGCAGTCTATATCTAGATGAATTCCCTTTGCAGTTAGTACACTTATTTTGGTTTTCTCTGGAAGCAAATGAAGGATGTAAATTATGTTAGGATTGTGACTTGTGAGTTTCGACTAGATACACCTATTAGAGGTATCAAATCAAGTAGCATACACGACGAGGTATATCGACATGGAGTTTAATAATATGAAGTATATACGCTCCCTGGTATATAGGTACGTGAACTTATAGAATTCGGAATCGATCTTGATTTCTACTTATCAAAATACAGCGCACACATGGGTGCTATCTCTACAGTGAGGACCTAGACGCAGCTAAAATGAACAATTAGTTGCCATGCTTGAGGACATTTTGTGTACTGACGTGTATCTCCTAGATCTGGACCAGCATTCAGTGTTTGTGGAAACTGGAAAGGTAACAAGCTTTGGGCAATGCAGCTCCGACTCGTTCGTACGAGCATCCGAGCGAAATTCCACACCGGTCGGCATCCCGCGAACGGATCTCCAGGTAACTGCTCCGTCGCGTCGCGTCGACGAAAATGGAACGAACCGATTCGAAATGCGAATCGTAACGCGAGCGGTAATTGCCGATTAGAGCGGCGCGCAGTGGAACACATTCGTTGACCGCACGATGACGCCCATGGCGGACGTTGGTCTCAGTCTACTCTTTGTGACGCTTTGCACTGCACGATTCGGTACTCGATGGCCAGTTCCAGGGTTGGATAGGCCCATTAGGCGACCGGGCAAATGCCTAAAGGGCCGGTCTCAGTCTACTCTTTGTGACGCTTTGCACTGCACGATTCGGTACTCGATGGCCAGTTCCAGGGTTGGATAGGCCCATTAGGCGACCGGGCAAATGCCTAAAGGGCCGGTCTCAGTCTACTCTATGTGACGCTTTGCACTACACTATTCGGTACTCGATGGCCAGTTCCAGGGTTGGATAGGCCCATTAGGCGACCGGGCAAATGCCTAAAGGGCCGGTCTCAGTCTACTCTTTGTGACGCTTTGCACTACACTATTCGGTACTCGATGGCCAGTTCCAGGGTCGGATAGGCCCATTAGGCGACCGGGCAAATGCCCAAAGGGCCGGTAGGTTCTGGGCCGGTAGAACGGCTGGGGGCCGCCCTCCAGGTCCGAGACACAAGAAACTACGGAAGGAAGGCCTCACAGGAGCTTCTACGTATTTTTAGGGACTGTCTTTCGTAAAAGAACGGGTGAGGTTTTTTTTATGGATGGACTTTTGGAAAAAAGCGGGTGACGTTCTTTTAGGGAATTGATTTTCTTGTGGGCCGCCTTTTTAAATGCCCGGGCCGGTTTTTTCCCCTAGAGGCTGGATGGACACACTGGGCCGAATGCAGAGTCGTCACTGAGAGCGCACTAAGGGACTGCTCTGAATTCGGCACTGAGTCTTTACTCTTTCTGACGCTTTGCACTGCACGATCCGGCACTCGATGGCCAATTCGGTTCGGGTGAGAGGCTGGAAGGACCGAATTTAGTGCAACACCTTCACCTCTCCTGCTTATCACTTGTCAACCCCTCGATAGCATCGATTGTGTGGAGGAATCATTTTTCTCGAATTGAACAATCCTCGTCAGGCACCGGAGTGCTGGCGCCTGGTTACTTCTTCTCCCTTCTAGGCTCGGCTAGGTTCGTGATCATGGCGTATAACCATCACTCTCATTCGTAGACGCAATTAAAATAGTGCCCAGTCCACAGGGCGGGTTGTCAATTTAACAGATGCGTCGTTATACATAGCAAAATAATCGACCATCGAAGCACTCAGTAAATCTGTAACTGCTATAGCT
Source organism: Nemoura dubitans (assembly GCA_921293005.1). Taxonomy (NCBI): domain Eukaryota; kingdom Metazoa; phylum Arthropoda; class Insecta; order Plecoptera; family Nemouridae; genus Nemoura; species Nemoura dubitans. The sequence continues at coordinate 29,445,405 of OV121077.1, read as the reverse complement.
GTGTTAAAACTTTGCAAGCAGAACGGGATGTGGTACGTAGGGTGTCTGCCGTGCCCTTTCAGTGAAGGTACTATCCCAGGAGTGGTGGCGGAGCCATGGCAAGGCGGCCGACCGCACCGAGCAATTCAAACATCCCTGCACAGGGGGATGTCAAATGCCTCGCGTTTGGTAATGAGTCTGAGGGGTCTTTGTTTGTTACGAGATTTTGCGATTTTAATCTATGCCAGACAAATAAGTCGTGCCGAAAAGGCATGGGCCGAAAACGTATGGAATTGGCAGGTTACAGCGTTAGGTGGGTATACGCGATTAGGTGTTACGAGCATGAGACTTATCAAAGAGCGTCTTTGGCAGACGAATTGGAGCCTAAATCACGCACTCCAATCAAGGGGAGACGCAGTGGCGTAACTCAAATCGGAGGCCCCAGAGCAAAAAAATCGGAGGCCGTCACCATGGTCTCAAGTCTCGCTTCAAATAAGCCATTCCCTAAAAGAAGGTCGCCGCCTTTTTTTCGGATTAACTTGGGTCTCTGTGGGTTCCTGTGGGTTCCAAACATTTCTTACACTCTCAGAAAATTTGTGTCACCAGTGACACAAGATTACGTAAAATAAAATTTGTTGTCACATCACGATGTGGCGACAAATTTTGTCTGAAACATGTGTCTCTCGCCTGTGAAGTCTTTACACACTTCCTGCGCTGTGATTGGTCAGTTCAAATTTGGTGCGAGCTCGCAAGGAATGATCCTAACCTCAAATTCGCGAGTATTTTGTAATTTGTGGAGCCATTTCTGGCTTTATGTCACAATTAACTCGTGAGATATTGCTGTACAACTACTAATTACAATATATGGTCCATCTTTTTTGCCGCAATAAACACCAAAAGTCGAAAATCAACTTTGATATATTTTAGGTGGCTCGCTGGAAATTGTACCGATCGGCCATGTTTTATTTGCATCTTCGCGACATTTCAGCCTCACTAACACATGTTTTTCTCACCAAATCTCACGATCAGGAAAGTTTTTCATGAAAATCCCCGTGACACAAGCTGCTTTACACGGGAAAATCAATTTACTCACGAAGCTGACACAAATTTTCTTCGAGTGTGAGTGAATCGAACTGAGAGTGTAGGAGGCCCCCCTGGGCCCGGGGCCCCCGAGCACTGGTATGCCTGATCCCCTCTAGTAACGCCCCTGCGGAGACGCTAAAATCCAGGCACAGATGAAGTCGTTCATATGGTGTGGGAGCATTCCGCAAGCCTTAGCTTACATAATATGCATTGGTTTTTCCTCTATTTCACATTTTTCGGTGGAGACTCAATCGCTCTAACTTCTCTCCCGACCATGGCACTGGCCATGAATTTGATGGTCACCCATTTGTTTTTTGACTCCGCGGAGTGTTGCTTAACTTCGGTGCTTCAGATGATCGGCGTCTCATTACGTTAAATCGCGCACGGTTCTCTGCAAGTCGGAAGAATTTGCCAGCGGTTGCCTTATGGAACCTTTAGAGGTTTGCAAATCCAGTTTTCTTCCAATGTCGTCGTAACTGTATACCATATAGTAAGGTCCAGAGAAGATGAGTTTTACGCGACTTGTCCCTAAAATATCTCTTCAAAGCTCGCAACTAAAGGCCGAGGGTTCGATGGTGATTTAAGAGACTGACATGCGATTGGAAATTAACAAACTCATGGTTGAAGAATCTGATAACAGATGCCCAGAAAACGATCTGTAAGCGATAACTGATAACTCAAATTCCCTGGTTGGAAGCGACTGTATATATACACACACATATATATATATATATATATATATATATATATATATATATATATATATATATATATATATATATATATATATATATATATATATATATATATATACATGTAAAGGATAGCGATAAAGTGTAGTAAAATGAGCAGATAGACTTTCAACAATTCATCAGTGGGCGGGCCAGACATCAAAACGACTGTTTTTTTACAAGGTTAATAGAAAAGAATATTTGGTTTTTGTTGCGTTGAGTTTCGCCAACCGGAACCAGAGACCATTCCGCACTTCCGCTGGACCGGATGCGAGGGTCACGCTGGATTCGGTCATGTGACGCAACAGTTTCCGTTGATTCTCGGAAAAATAATTAATAGTTATAATTATAACAATGGATCGCAGAGATTAAATTTTGTGAAAATATTTCGCTGTTTTACACCTCAAAGAAATAGAATTTGTTGTGAAGACAAGTAATATTTTTGATGAGTTAATATTTTGTGTGAGAAGTTTATGATGTGAGTGAAAATGCATTTCCTTGCATGACTGGATAATAATATTCTTTGTGATGCATTTTTATCATTGCCTTATTTTTTACGACACATGTTTAATGTTCTCATGGTTCTCATGAAACAGCTGAATAATGCTAGAAAATATATTGTTTAGGTTTGTGAGATTTTGTAAGACGGGTGTCAGAATTTTTAGATGCGTAACTTGTTGGTAGGAAGCGTTTTACTAAAATTGGATTTTGGAAACATATTTATCCCCGATGATTGCGACAACGTTAAACTTGATAAATCTACAGTCTCAAGACAAAACGTCGGGAACTTTGCAAACGCCCCTGATAGCGCACATTATCAACGTTATCATCAAAATGCCTCGGCGATGTGCAATATATGCGACATCCAAAGCGTCGCCTAATATACTCAATACTTCCACGTATTGGCAATCTATCTATCAGCATCAGTCACAGAGCGTTGATTGGCGTTATCAAAGGGAATTTTAGGACGCGGTGATGGTTAGGGGGGGGGGGGGCAATATTTGTGTCACACTAACGTCATATCGAATGTACTTGACGGCGGCAATCGTCAGAGCAAACAATGTACATGCTCTCGTGTTGGTAAAACAGGAAGAGCTTTATTGAATTCCACTTCAAGAAATGACGCGTCGCGAAATTTAAATCAATCGATAATTTAACGGTTCCTTGCGTCGCGGCCGTTAATTTGAAAATCTACAGCAATAGTTGAAAGCTTTGGGCATTGCATTATTATATAGGTTTTCCGTAAAATTGTTATGCAGTCGCCAGCGTAATCGTCGTTATAAATCTTTACTCTTGTGATAAAAAAGGTGAGAAAAAGTATGCCTACTGCGTCAACGTTTGGGGCTTAAAATTATATGAGATATTGGAGGAAATTTATGATTAATTATATTGCGGTGACAAATTTATTGGTATTACGCAAAATGGTTTAATGTATCGTCATATTTTTAGCGTGGTATTATAAAAGTATGATATCAATTCTCAAATCATAGTTAATCCATTTGGCATTGTCAAATGGTGGAATTCGTAGACAAGCCTATTCGATATTCTTATAGCCGCTGACTAACATATTTGATTTTATTGATAAAACATAAATCACTTTTTTATTGGTACCACTTCTTCTCACATTTTTTTGTCGTGTCGGTCGCAAACCAATTCCAGTGACATTATACCGTTTCTTTTTTGTCACGACGCTTTATATAAGTAGGTGTATACGCTCTACAAGGTGTTTCATCGCACAATTTTATCAAAAACATAACTTATTGATCGTGTTTTTAGATGGCATGTTTACAGAGCAACTGTTGTTTGCACTCTCGTATCAAAATTGCGCTCACCAAAACCATATCAATTCACATGACTGCTTGTCTCGATAGCCCAAGATTATGACCCACAGTAGGCACCTAATTCCTTATTTAGCCACGATAAGGAAGAGTTACTACAAGGTAGATATATCGTAAAGATTGACGTGTTGAAGCAAAAACCTCGGGAAATTTATTTTTATACGGGTCACTGCTTCGTGACCTTTTCAACTCTAATTTTCCACCATTGGAGTTCAAATTCCAAAGTTGTATTTTGTTTCAAACCAGCCCCACATTTCAAGTTCCATTTCATGTTCTATCATCAAACGTAAAAACAATTATCTTTGGAAACATTGGATTATCATTTCTCAAGGTCACATACGTTAAGCTATAGTCGGATATTGGTTGGGTGTCCGTCATCCCAAATCGCAATGCTCACAGTTAGTGAGAAATGTGGAAGGGGTTGGAAGTACGTGCTCAACTTTAATGGGTTCATTTTGTATTTCAATCTTTTGATACCATGGGCTGGCAATGTAGAGGTACGCGGTTTGAGTTACATGCTTAACTTTTGAATGCCGGCTAATTTCCTATTTCCTTCAAGGCTTCGAGCAGAAAATGCTTTAGAAGATCAGAAGATGCAGTTGATGTTTGATTATGAAATTTCGAAAGTAATGGATGCGAGACGCACGTGTTTTTAATTTTTTAATTTTACAAGCCATCTAGCAAAAATTTAGTCATATTACAAAATAAATATAAATTTGTATTGGCTAATGTTCTCGAAATTCCTTAAAAATTCTCTCTCTTCGTTTGATGGGGGTGGGGAGCGGAGAATTATAAATTTGTGTTAGTTCCGGCTTTTTTTTACAACTTTTCAGACTACGGAAATCATTCGTCCCAATTATGCTGATTCTGAATCACGCCGAATCTGTGGTATATAAAAACGTATAGGAAATTCACGAAAATCCACATGCAAAATGCTATAATATCATATTCAAATAAGAGTGAATAAAGGACTAAACGTATTTGCCTAACTTTACGCACATATGTGCTCATAACTTGGATAGTATACTTTTGAAATTAATAATAAAGTTGTCTTTTTTTCTGGAAAATAATTTCTGGAGACCTTCTTAAAAATCGAATCATGGATAAACATTTAAGATCTTAAAAAAAACATAGAGGATCTAAGTTATACGATACCAAGATCTCCTGATATAATATCAGCCAAATCGTTAATTACGTTTCAGGGGTTTTGGGGGTAAAACACCCATTTCCTAGGAAATTCAATATTGAATCGACCGCTGGCCTGGCCCACGCTTACCCCCTTCCGACGAGCAGCCGCAGGGCCTCCAAATGGCCTTCGAATGCCGCCCACAGGGTCGGCGTCATGCCGTCCTCGTCACGGGAGTTGCAGTCCCGCCTGGTGGCCTCCTTCAGGATCTCGATGTTGCCATCCTTCGCCGCCCTGAGGAGAACACACACGAGGTTACGTCCTGATCTTTCACTCCCAGGAGATCTATAGATTGACTGTTTCGCTACACCTATACGGGAGTATGGGTCCCCACATGGAAATTTAATATTTGGTACTGCCGTATGTATAGGAAACGTTTTTCCGATAAATGGGTATAACTTGCACATTGTTCAAATGGTGCTTAAAAGGCCCAAACCGAACATTAAGCATATACCTTTGGATGCCCTTCCACACGGAAGTACATACAAAAAACATATTTGAAACATATATGGAAGGTTCAAATTTTTATAAGAAACATATAAGTTTCTTATAAGATATGTAGCACTTTCGTATATTTTCCCTCTATATATCATATATATGTTCGTATATGCTTTTTCGTGTGGGAGGCTGAAAACGTAACACACTGATAGGGTAGGGGGTATTTTATGGGTTATTACTTTCTGGGGTTTTTTCTGGGGTTTTTTCTGGGGTTTTTTCTGGGGTTTTTTAAGCAAAGTATAATGTATGCCCAATGGGCCATTTTACCGGTAAGTCTATCTACAACAACCAAGCTGCGTCGAGTAGAACCTATGGGGAAAGTTATACATTCGAGAATTCAAGATGCACACATGTACATGGTTGCAATTCTGGTCGTCATCGTTGACGTCTTTGATTTGAAAGTATTGAAAGGTTATTACCCTTTTTGCAAGTGGTGTATCCACCGAAAGGACATCCATGTTTTGCAATGTACAACTATATACCGAGTTTCATTGTGTTACAAAACTTCTTAATTCCCGTGGTGGTTGACATGCTGTAAGTTCTACTTGTTTCAGATAATTTCAAAGATTTGTAATACGTATGTATGCTCAATTTTTGTGACAATAATGAAACAGTGGATCATAATCGTCCGATTATTATTTGGACGTCCATTCTGAATATTATAGATCATTCTGGAAGATATGCACGGGTAAATAATGATACCAATCATTACGAATTAAAAGCTACAAACACGTTTTAACTGAAATTCGGAATTTGTTTTCCTTGTAATGTGTCCAATTTTTCAATTTATCTACAAGATCAGCTCGTAAAAATCCCGTTCTAAACGTGTATTACTTAGTGCACCGTGGATTCTTGGATCACCTAGATTTGTCGGAAATGTTTTAGAGCTCGTCACATGCAAATCATGGAGTCGGGTTTGATGAATTCAACCATCGAAATAACTTCGAAAAAAGGATCGTTAAAATATTTGAACTAGGGCTTCGCGAACTGGTAGCGGTTTGTATATATGGCGGATAACAAGTCCTATGAAAACCATGGAGCACCAAGCCATGTACCTAAGCTTTCTCGAAAACTCTGATAACTCGAATATTTAGACGATTGTGATCTTCCTTTGTTTCTCTCTAGAGCTTTCAGATGTCCAAAATATGCTTATTTTGAGCTAATTGAGTAATACGAACATGTACACATAGATGTAAATTACGCCCGAGGGTTCTTATTTTATTGGAGATATTATATTTCTAGCGCGGATTTACTTCAATTATACTTCCATAAATGAAAATGACTTATTCCTGATATATCTGGAAAATCTTTGCCTTGGACAAACTTGAAGTCAACAAAGCTTGGTCACCAAGGTGACGAAGGAAATTGATTCATTCATCAAAAAGGACCGAATATCACGGATAAACACTACAAAAATGCTAATAAAAACCAATAGGAAAATCCTACCGACTTATAACTTTCACGCATAATAAATATCTATAAGGTCGACATGTTTACAAGTTTTGGTGAAGATATGTAAAGAACTTAGTAATTTTCAGAGATTCAAAATTTTGAAAAAATCGAAAAAAATCGTAAAAATTGATTTATTAACAAATTTCTAAACTGATCTTTTCCAAAAATGCAGTGGGTCTAAGGTGAGAACAAAGGTAGATCCACAGAAAATTTCATCCAAATCGGTTCTGGCGTTTGGTCTGTAGGAGCTACAAAACTAAAAAAAAAAACATACACAATATTAAGTGTATGTTTTTTTGTCAAGTGACTTTTATGGGGTAGTGAAATTGAATATTTCGCTCCGCCCATCAATAAAAATACGGCTGTAACTGAATGCGACCGGAAATATTTTCAGAGCGCCTTAAATTGAATACAAAGCATAGTACAATACTATAACACTATAATCAAGTATAGTTATTATTATATACAAAGTATTGAAAGTTGTCGCGTGTATAAGTTATAATTACTGTCCGACGCACTTCTAATCAACTGGTTGCACACTCTTCAACCTTTTTTAACCGCAAAACGCGAGCAAAAGTGTTGTACAAAGTATTACGAACCGTTTTTGTCGGATAAATAGGTACACGCGTATACCTACCTACAATACGCAAGTAGCCGCAAAAGACGATTTCTCTCAAGGAGCAGACGCGTTCGACGCAAAGACTGTTCGCAAGTTTAGAATTTGGAGGGAAAGCTAACAGAATGTATCGACGTACAAACCCACGTGCGGTGTACATAGGTCATACCTCAAGTGTTGCTACCAATTGATGTACTACCATTGTATGCACAACAATTTATACACCATAAAAGAGCCACTGAATTGTTAGTAATGAGCATAACTCATAATATAATTCCTAACTCGTATAAATATGTAATATAGACAGGTAGCTTTGAAACTTAATCTGCTTTTTGCAATGGCTCAACATTTTCAAATTACTTACGATTGTGTTTTGGCCCATGCACATTAAAATTCTCATCTTAAAATGAAATTAATAATAGCAACAGCAGTGGGTTCATTTTGAACATGATACTGAGCACCACTGAATGACTAATTTAGCAATAAGTTTTATAAAAATGCCCAAAGATCCTTTTGTACTCCCATTACCCAGGTAAATAGACTTATGACAGTCAATTTATGGATAGGTATAGACAACACGAAAACCTCATCTCCAGTTTTTAATAATGCCTCATCACATGCAGCACTGAACAGCTTTAAAACCTTACCTATATTCCAATTCACTTCCAAAAGATGCCTGTTGTTGGCCGTATGTGAAAAATTTGGAATCGCACCCACAGTATGGTATCTTCATTCTGATGTCCAGCCCGGGTAGCGGTTGTGTAAACTTATCGACGATTTATCGATGTTTGAGGCAACTTTTAGCTATCGATCGGTTGCCCTTGGATACCGATCGATATATTTTTGCACAATCGCTACCCAGAGTTGACTAATTACCAGTTATCGCATCGGTTATTATAGATTCTTCAATCAAGTCTGCTCATTTCCGAACCCTCGGCCTTTTGGCCGCATCATATTTGGCTGTGAGATGTTTGTCGGACCAATCGGATAAAATTCATCCACTCTGGTTCTGGCTTACTTTGAAGTGCACAATACTGCATCAGATGAATACTGACTGGCTAGTGGCTAGCTAGCCTATGGAGCGAATCTAGGCCGACTGCGTCTAGGTACAGTGAACATTCGCGCTTCATCTTGTTATTAAAAATCCAGCGATTCCCATGACTTGCCGGCGGCGGTGATTGTTGAGACGGCCTTGTTTTACATCCCAATTATTTACTCCTACACGCAGTTTCCATTTCAGTCGGTGTGCGAGACAAACAATTAACGCCGATTATTAGGCTAATTAACGCCGTGCTTAATTGGCATTGTTTTGTGATTGTTCGTATCGTTTTACCGCCGTTTTCGTTGATGTGCTCAATGAGAAGACGCGGAAATTGACGTGGGCTTTGTAGGACAGAGGTTTTGCATGCACGCGGCATGGGAATCGCTTGGGAGCGAAATTTTGGAGACCCACGCGACTTTCTTGAGAAGAGTGTGCGGCGTATGCTTTAAGGTTAAGAACAAAAGATTTTAATGGTTATTTTATACGCATATCGAAATGTTACTAACAGTCTTATTCAGTCATGTTATTACTTCCAGTCTTATTTTTTTTCACTTTTTACTCGTAATTTTTTGTTCAGTTTTCCAAAATTATAGCTACTCTCAATTTCATCCTAGTGAAGAAAGTGGGAACACGACATGTTCATTACAGTTCCAGAGTGAATCGCTCAAAAGCATTGCGATTTTTTTGCCCAAAGATAAGATTTGATTGACTCTGGAACTCCTGATGAACCCACTCAGTGCACCGAGCCACAAAGAAGGGATTTTCAAAACCACAGGTACAGTCAATAGGATTCAATCAGATGCAATAGGATCCAATGAGATGCATTGGGATACAGGCAATGGCATTGGCTGCTCACAAAATATTCTACTGGAGTTTTTGGATATGGGCCCATCTTGGAGTTGATAATAGCGGTTGAGATTGTGACGGTTCATTCCAATTTCCAACACAATATAAATTGAAGCGTTGTAATTACAACGGGTTTATATTCTGTTATTCTGTATTACGTAAAAAAACTCAGTGCACTTGATGAGTATATGAGAGGCAATAAAGAAAAGAAGTGCAGTTAAATTTCTTAGACTCATGTCTACTATATCCTATCGCTAGCACTAGTTTTGAAATATTATTTTTCAGAAGTGCAGTTACTATAAGATTGTTCGGAGGCATGGTCGTCGAAGAGTAAATCACTTTCACATTCATATAAATAAATCCACACAAGTTATTCGCGAACTGCTTTAAATTAGTAAAGCCTCTACGAGCAATTACTCTGTTCGACACCTTTCCTGCGCACAGCAATGTGTTTCATCTCCTACCTCTTTCTTTGCGGGCTGTTCATGCACCAATTCTGCTCCAAGGTCAACGCAGTTAAGCAACACTTCGCTTGGTTTGAAACTGGATGGGTGACCATAATCATACATTTAGTATAAATGCTATAAAGATTCGGGCTTCTTTCGTTGCCTTTTTCTCCATTCTCTCATTGTTTTAAGAAATTGGTGAAGCGAGGGCCAGGGGAAATGAAGGTACAAGTTCGTATCGTATACAGCTGATACATTTCAGCCATGTATTCGGTGATTCGCAGCAAAGTTAACTGTTAACAAAGTCTATGTTAACAACGTATTGGGGGTGACCGTTTAATTTCTGACGCATAAAAAAAAAATCAAAATTATATGTAAATTCAGAAATTCGTATATACAGTTGAATTAGTATTTTTAAATTACTAGGGCTAAAGTTAGATTGGTTAGGACAAGCAAATATTAGTCTTAGAATTTTAAAATACATTCAGCATCTTTGCAGTGGGTACCAGCCCTGGTATGTGAGAGTACTCATTTCTCGTTGAGATATTGCATGAGAAATACGCACAAGTACTACTGAGAACGACAATACAAACGACTTGGGGACTCGTGAGTGACAAATTTCTCTTGCTGTAGTGAAGACGCAAAAGATCAAACCTACCTATGCCAATTCGAGTAGAGCCGTATGTGAAGGCACACATTTAATCAAGATAGGGGAAAGAGCGTAGAGAATTAAATCAATACTTGCATATCCGGTTTTTGATTACATGTCCAGTCCCTTCGATCAAACACAATAATTATCGCCAGACGAAAACGGCGACCAATTTTACTAAAACATGCAGTGTAAACATGGAGCAAACGGTGAATCTGAAAGATGCCGGCCGATTGCCGTGAGAAGACTGGAAGAGATTTGAACCGAGAGCTGTGATCAACGGATATTGATTCGGATGAACGGTTTTTAAAGACTCATGCGAGCGAAAACAGGTCCTTTTTTCTGGTTCACAAGTCACCGCTGAATTATAATACATCCTTTCAATAATACATTATTAAAAATTTCCTTTCTTTCTTGTCGATGCGGGATATATTACTGTGTAGGTATCTATTGACATGATTATTATTATAGGTTTATACACTTTCCAATGTATTAGAAAATAAAAAGTTTGAATTACCTATCAAATTTGACAAAGAATTTGCCGGTTGGGGATTAAGTTACCTTCGCATGTATGCTCATATCAGTAAAATATGAATTATTTTGCAATATTTTCAATCTTAATTGACATCTGAATTGTAATCATCCTATCAATTAATGTCCAATAGATTAAACTTACTTGTGAAACCGTTGACTAGCCATTGCAAATAAAACAACCCGTGTAACACTTGCACTAAAAGTCACCCGTGATATGTCACAAAACCGACATGCCGTCAGCACATTATTTTCACCAAAATCACTCACTTCACCGATTTCGCGTGACAACCGCTAAAACAAAGCCCCACGCGGCACGGATATCGAACAGGGCACGTTCGCACTTTGCCTAGGTTCGCATTCAACTGAATTCCTATTTTCTACTGATATCGCATCGCAACCGTACTGGAAGGGGAAAGGGGGATTCTGTGTTACGCACAGGTGATTCGAGACTATCTCGATCTCTCTCGATAGCAAGCACACAGCTGTTAGTGCCTTCTCTCTCTATCCAACGTTCCCTCTCATATACCTTCTAACCATAGAGCCTTTGGTCGAACAACTTCCTCTCAGCACTCGATCTCGCTTGCTCGCAGAGGAACCGCCATCTGTATCTCCCTCTTTTATTCTCACCTGTTTTTTAACCATGTCCCTACGTAACCGACATCCGATTCGTTTTTATTCAAATTTTCTGTCCTTTGCGCTCCTCAGGCACGAACAGTGCTTGCTATTCTCTCAGTTTTTTTTGGCGTAAATACCATTCATTTTTGTTCAAGTCATTATACATTGTCCAAGTACGTGAATGTTCCGTCTCCGCTCTGTACAGGCTCTTGTTATCTTCTATCTCATTCGATTGTGATTTGTTTTTTTGTTGTCACACCTGCCAGTTCAAAGTACTCTGTTGTTGCTGAGTTTAGTTTGCGTTTTCCGGCAGAGGTAGCGCCACTGTCTGGCAAGAATTATCGCCATTGTTGAGCACTGCATCCTACAACATTCGACAACGCTAGCGCTTCTGGTTTTGTGGAACGACACTGTTTTGACAGCTGGACTTGTGAATGGCACGTTACTAGCTTAAAGACAGGTACGCAAAATTGCGACATGGTTAAGTTTATATTTTTCGAAATTCTTGGGTTATGTTGTGAGGAAGCCGGAACTCTACTCACGAATTCAACGGGAATATTGACTGGACAATGACGTAGAAAATTATTTACGCTGGTTTTAGTATAATATATCATAGGCAATAGGTGCCACTGCCAGTGCCACCGTGGTGATATTATATTATAACGATTCGCTATTTTGACAACAGGCCCTGTGGAACTAGCCTCATGACGACATTGAGTGATAGAACCAAGATAGAACCTAGCCTAGAAGAGAGGATTCACGTTGCCGGTGATACTCATGTCGAACAGCGCAAAGGGGACCAACAGCTTATATGATAAGTTCAACGGTGAGTGTCTTTTTGTTTTTGGAAATGTGTGTTTTATGTTAGAAGTACCTTATATAGGGAATGACTGAGTCATGCAGTTTTGAGTGCCTCACTCCAGTTTGGGGCAAATTAATTACCTGCCCTAAGATGAACACAGAAACTCCTTCAAACCCGCGTCCCAAACATCTGCCTGCTCTCCAAACCGTGGTTCCCTATATGATTGTATATAAATTGTAAACCACCGTTGAAATTGACCGTGTTATTGCCAGTAGCATACCAAAAAAGCACACTACACCGTAACGCCCTGCTTCATGCCATATACCTCCAATACCTTCGCCCCTGAACAGGATACGTGCTACACCTCCGCACGGACTGCGAATGTGAGTGGTACGAGTTATGGGTGAGATTAGTCCTGCGCACTCGTGACCAAGGTCCTGCATCCACGCGTCTGCTCTGCGTGCACTTCCGGTCGGCGGGGACTGATTCGAAAGACTGCATCCTGGGTGCAGTGGCCAGTGACACGCTCTGCCGGCCGCAGCACAGATGCACTATACAAGAGAACACTATAATATATAATAACATAATTCAGAGAGCGAACAGTTGAGATATTGTTGATACAGTGGCGGCAATTGTTTGGACTGGACCAGAGCGTGCTTTTCTATTCGTGATACCCAAACATCCTTTCAAAAACAACTTCCTACAACGAAAACCAACTCCCTAATATGGATTTCTGCTGAAATTCGCCACATCTTTATAGCTGAAGCAGGCTGAAGCAGGCTGAAGCAGGCTGAAGCAGGCTGAAGCAGGCTGAAGCAGGCTGAAGCAAGCTGAAGCTACTTACGTCCAGTTCAAATCGCGTCGCGCTAATAGCGCAATGCCCCGGGTTTCGAGGGATGTCGAAACCTGCTTTCTGAAACTTCAATGTATATATTATACTGAATAATCTTTGTGATAGGTGTGTAATTTTTATTGATAGGTGATAGGTGAATATTACACGGCGAAATGTTTTCCTTTGGAGATGCCCTCCCATTTCAAATTTTAAATCTTGCTTAAAATAATTGACTGAATGCATCTGAAGTTTGAGCTTTTTGTGAGGGTTGGTTTTGTGAATACTTCCTACGGATGCAGACCATACACTCGTCCGCCCGACCAGACACCCAATGGACACCAGACACCCAATGGAACCGGTGCTGGAGTTACTAACAAAATTACCATTATCAAGTCGCCACATTGAGAACTGGAAGCTTTGTTGCGCTGTGTGTGATTACTCTTAAAATTCTAAAACTTTCCAGTGGTTTCAGGAAAGTATGTCTAAACTTATCCCCTGCACCTTTCCGGTCAACTGATTGTTGGATGCCATGGCTGTCCTTGGAATGGAAGCCTATCTCCTTCACGAAGTGGCGCAATGCGTTGCTATAGACAGACTAAAATGTAAAGAACTTGATATAATATCAATCAAGATTATTCACGAATTCGATGAGAATCTGCCAGAACTCGATTTTAGGAGAACTATCCCAAACTATCCCAAAGCAAGAAGCAGGAACTGCAAAGGCCAGGTCACAGCTAGACTGTCAATTTCAAGGTCACCTCATAGAAATAGATCAGCATCCAGAATTACAAGCAACATCTCGTCTCATTTAATAAGGAAAAACGTTCAGATAAATAATATGTATACAGATTATAGTGTGATGCAGTACCTACTATTTTTAAGTTATGGCCAAAAGTATAAAAATTGATAACACGCTATCGTAATTATTTCTTGCCTCTTTTATCACTCGGCATATGATCATCTTTGAAACGAATACAGAATTTGAAAGGAATAACTTCTTCAGGCCTGTAAGAGTCGACAATGTTCGCCAGCGAAATGTGCGCCATGCTCTCAGAAGATTCGTCCCCAGCAATCGCAGACTCGATCCTGCACTTGCTGCGCTTGTTCTTCGACTCAAAATCGATGGCAAACGAGAAACTAACGCCGAGTTCACGTTCTAGCTTGGCCTGAACGACACTGACAGCAAACATCTTGTTGACCACGTCGAACTCGTGAGTGTACCAGAACAAATGACCATCCACAGCAAACAAAGTTAAACAATAGCAGTACTGTGCATGAATCAAATGCAGATGGATGTTTACATTTTTGAGACAATCCCATAGGAAATTTGAATGGCTGTCGACGGCATGCATTTCCAAATCGGACACCTTGCCCTTCCAGCGACAGTCGAACCGACACTCGTAACTGTATTCGCATTTGGGCAAATGTGCGTGCAAGTCTTTCAAGTTGAACTTGTCTGGACAAGCGTCGTTCTTGCACTTGACTTTCACGAGGAGGCTGCTGATCCCTTCGACGGGGATGTTGCGGATCGCGGGCTGTCCGGGGGCGCGACAGATGCCGCACTGTTGAAGACTCTCGCGGCACACGGAGCACACGTTGTGTCCGTTCTTGCACATGTAGATTGGAGGCACGCAATATTCCAGGCAGATCGGACACTCGAGTTGTTTCATCAGCTCGTCGTTACCGGCTGCGATGTGGGACGTACGCGCACGTGACGATGTAGACATCTTTGGCGCGAGATCACGGATGCTGTCTAAAAAATAATATGTGTTTGGTAATGGTATATATCTATCAAGCAGGAGCGTAGCGACCGTATACCCGCAGACCCCGCAGCGCGGGGGGGGGGGGGGGGGGCGCCGAGGGGTCAGGGGTCCAAATATCTCTTGGGATACGTTCTTTTGTTCTTTTTTTAGGGATTGCCCTCGGAAATTTCGGGATACCTTTTTTTCGGGAGACGTTTTTTTTCGGAAAGGGGGGGGGGGGGGGGGCGCCGTCAAAGCTTTCGCTGGGGGCGGCATCATATTCACGCTACGCCACTGTCTATCAGAGTTGATTTGCGAAATGAAGTTCTATTTTGTGGCTCTATCGTCATTTTTCACGCATTTCTGATTCCAGACACGGGCGTTGTTTAATCATACACAAGGTTAATTATTGATAAGTGATTGTAGTGTTTGTATCAGTGATTTCACACTGATCTCACTTCTTTGCCACATGGCCCAGTGGCATCAGTGGCGATAGTGTGATTAGGAGTTTGGCGAAGAACCTGACCGATGTTACTGTTCGATGTTAGGTTCGTCGCAAACATCCTAATCAATTAAGTCACTGAAGGAGGGGAGGTGAAATCAGATACCAGCACTCTTGTCAAAAATCACCAAGAACGTACTCCACATGAATACATCACATTCCTCCACAAATATGGTTTATATGGAAGCATGATGATTGAAACTGTTGTATTACCTTTGGTACTAACTATTATAACCTTGACCTCTTACCGATCATAAGGCATGGGTTTAATGATCTACATTAGCACAATGTTGTTTAACGTCATAATTCTCATAATAACTGGAGTGTTTCCCGCATTTCTGGCTGGTGCGTTGTGGAATGTTTAATTGCTAAACGTTGTTATCCAATAAATGAATGATATTATTTTGATCGAAATTTAAAGTGTAAGCGGTGGTTTTAAAACTAATGGAGAGTTAGAAATCGCTTCTTGCCTATAACGTACATCAACCTAATCCGCTCGGGCCCATGGGCTAGGCCTGCATTTAGACATATCTCAACTGGACAACGGCCCTGGGTAACAGATTTTAAGGGTGCCAAATTGGAAAACAAGGCAATAAAATAATAAGAGTGCAGGAAGAAATTATGGCAGAGACGAGCATGGTTTTTGGTCCAGATGTCAAGTAGTGTGTAAATTTGCATGAGCACGGAATTTAATGCAAATTTACTTATAAATACATAAATATGCAGCGACTTACATGGCGTTACCGATGTCTGACAGCGTCACAGCGGCCAACGACTCGATGATCTCCGACAATTTATTTGTAGCCGATGTACAGAGAGAGGATATAATAACGACCTCCACGCATCGATGACCGAGCTTTGACTGATAGCCTATCCGGGGTTCGTTGAGAATGAGATAGCTTATCGGAAGCTGCTACCAGTGATAATGCTGTCGTTTGTCAGCTGATGCTGCCATCTGTTAGATCAGTTATAAACGTGAATCATATTATAGTGACATATATTTAACAAAATATTGAATCTTTGACATTCAATGAAAAATTTGCTTATTTTGTCTAGAGAAAATTAATATGATGGTTAGTAAGAGGAGACAGATTTTAATGTCAATTCTGTGAATTTAAGAGTGCATTGTGCAAATTTTAGTTTAGAAAATCATGCAAAAGTCAAAACAACATTGCAAAACCTAAAATTATAATATGTTTTATGACACCTATGTTTAATTGTATACAGCTATTTATCTATTACAAGGACGAAAGTTATCGATGATTTCGAAGGATATAGTGTAAAGTTTCATAATTAAGATAAGGATCATAAAGGTACTTATTAAAGTCGGTATTGGCATGAGGAAAATAATGGAATAAATATGGATCAATGATGTTTAAATGAAATCAATTGATATTGATGAAATGAACTTAAGGATTGCATTGTGTAGCCTGTCTAGCTCTAGTGGTTGTGTGGGTGGTAACGGGTAGGGAATATGAAAAATGAGTAAGCATAATATCTGAGCAAGACGCAGTTTTACTTTCATATAATATATACATTGTAAAATGGTAATTTGCAGGTATCTTTCAAACACGTGAAAGAGAAATGCTCAGAAAAAAGTAAGGCAGTTATTAAACCGTTTTGCAGGATGGATTGCATGTGCATGGAATTGATAATCATTTGTCGTAAAATCCAAAACAAACTTTGAACTATTAAAAAAAAAAACGAAAAAAATATAAATTCAGATTGACAAGATGATCTTTTCAAATCTCAGTATATATCTATATCTTAACTGGCACGACAAGCCTTTACCAAAAAATCATAACCGTGGAACAATTTAAGGGTCAGCATCAGTAAGTCAGTCACGTAATGGCCACTTTTCGAAGAATGTACACATTCCCCTTGGTTGTAAACAATATACGTAGAAGTACGGATTTTTTATGTTACGAATCAAAAAATCCTTTGGTCACCCACAGAAATAAGTTCTCAATCGAGGTCAAGATGATGACTCAAGTTTGCTGTAGATTATGGTATATATTTCGACAGATGCGAAAGGATTTTTAGAGTCTGTAAGTTTTTCATGATGAAGAATAAGACAAGGTACTGGGCACTTTTTGATAATATTACCTATATCAGTTGTCCTGGATGGCATTAGGTCCAAACAGACGCCGCACTCCACAACAATTACTTAGCAACCAGACGACAATCTTCACTATCATCAAAGTTTACACAGAAAGAAAATTAAGATTTGTCGCCAAATCACAAAAATAAAGTTGCAGAGACGATGGGGTGCCATTCCATGACATATTTCAACACAACGGCATACATTTCTGTGCGAAATAATATTCCAGTGCATCAAAACAGAAGTCGTCCCTCAATAACACAAACGTTTCTGAAATTCGCCTACTTCACCAGTGGAATCTCTGATTTTTTTTTTTGTGTGTTTGGACCAGAATTAAAGGATGTTTTAGCAAATCTCAAAGATTTGGCTGATTTCAGCAGATCTCCACGGCTCAGTAGCAAAGTAACACAAACGAAACGAGTATACTAAGACACGACCCTAGTCAAGAAATGCCACCCCATCCTGGCGTCATGGTCCCGCGTCGGTGCTCGCAGCTAGGAGTTAGGACCGACGCTGGTAGGGTGTGGTCGTCGCTTAGAGGTGCACCAGCTGGTGGTGGCCGTAGTAGTGCGGCACCGAGTACTGGATGGCCGAGGGGATGGCGTGGTAGGCCAGGGGGGCGGCGTAGGGCACGTGGACGGCCTTGAGCGTGGGCGTCAGGATCTCGGTCTCCTTCTCCTTCAGCTCGATCTTCTTCGTGTCTGGAGGGAGAGATGAAACGACTTTAGTATAAAAGCTTGAGTAAGTAGGATACAGTAATACTTTGTTTCATTTTTGGTTGGCAATTGTTAGAGTGGAAAATTCGACAATGTGATTTTACAAAATCACACCCGTAATATATTTATGCGAACTCTTTGATTTCCCAAGAATTTTGTGACATTCATGGTCTAACTCGACAGTATAAGCTCTGAGCATTGTAAATAGCTATTTGGGGAGAGAAAAGTTAAGCAACACTGCGAAGTATCACGTATTGGATGGGTGCTAGCTTGAGGAGTGACTTTGACCTTGAGACAGTAGAGACTATCTGCATTCAAACAACAGTAAACCGCCTCCCCCTCCCCACCACCACCTCTATACAAGATCAGGCGATCCCAGCATCTATATACAAGATTTTCAACCCTTGAAACAACCCATGACCCTTCAGAGCTGATAGAAGAGCCAAAGGTGTCCACATTTTCAGAGTCAGGCATACCCATTATTTCGCTAAAGGGTTGAATGGTCTGAGCATCGAATGATTGACGCTGTCTTGAGTCACAAGAACAATACTTCCCCTCTTAACGGGACACATACTAAACTCCATTTCACGCTAAGAAGGGGAGTAGATTTGCAGCTTCCTCAAAGACCCACTGCCGCTAGAAATAACTTCAAAACTGCCGATGAAGCCTTTTGTCCGGCAGTGGGATCCTCGAGGAAGATGCAAATCCACTCTCATTCTTAACGTGCAATGGAGTTTATACTTTTATAGTATAAGAAGAGTTGATAAACTGACCAGCGGGCACGGCAGCCTCGACGTTCTCGTACTGGTGGTACTTGAGGGTGGTCTTGGCGACGCCGGGCACGAGGGCAGGGGCCAGGGCGTGTCCGATCCAGGGGTTGACGAAGACGGCGCCGCGACGACGGCGGGACACCACAGCCTCCTCGGGAGCGGCTTCGGCGGCGGCCTTGGCTTCGGCGAACAGCTTCTGGAAGTCGGCCTTGGCGGCAACGACCTTGGCGGGAGGAAGATCGAGATCAGAAACGTGGTGTGGGAGAAATCGTGCTATAGTCTTGCGTGACATCGTTGACGCTTCCATATCAAGCTTTTCGCTACAAGATCCATCTTGGTCATGTACCTAATTGAATCGTACAACGGGAAAGTTAAGTTTAAATGGAAAATAGGGAGCAATGACAATTCGCATAAGGCATAAGAAGATGCAAGCAATGTATCTCCAAAAACCATACCATACCAGTCCTACTACAACTAAGACATACATTTGTTGTCTTAAAATAACTCAAAATAACTCAAAATGACGCAGAAATGCTAAAACGAAGGCTGCTTAGTCCTCTGTCTGTACTGGGAGGGAAAGTAGAAAAGGAAAATGGTAAAGGACAATCGTAAAAGGTATGCAACTTTCGCTAAATTGAAACTCTGGAACAGGAACTATAATCGCGACTCTTGCAAATCCCACGGGCTCGACAGTGTCTGGTGCATGACCACGTTCCGGCAATGTCTATAGGTACCTCGGGGGTGTCTTCGACGGGCTTGGGTCCCTCGAGGGCGGGCACGACGGGCACGGCGGGCGCCTCGGGCAGGTTGTTGGCGCCGAGCACGCGGAATCCGTTGCTGTCGGCGAGGTAGTTTACGTTCACCACTTTGCCGGTGGGGTCCACGTAGCTGTAGGCGCCGCTCACTGTGCCGTCGAACGACTTGGACTCGACGCGGGCCTGCAACGTTCGGACATCGCAACATTAGGACATTGGAACATTGGAACATTGGGACATTGGGACATTGGGACATTGACACGATGTCATGAACAAGTTGCTCGTGTCCAATCAAGCTGGGTCTACAGATTGCAATGTCAGTGACTCGATGTCATGGGCAGTTCTGGACCAATCAAGCTGGGTTGACACTGCACGGAAAACTTATATCATAACTTTGTTTGTCGGTAAGAAGCTAGAATTCATGCACGGAGCAGGGGCTACTTTCTTGAAGTTTTCACGCAGCCAACACACGAGTCAAGTCCCATGAGAGAATATTCTTTCCGCTGCAACGCTAGGAGACACTTTTGCATGCCACTTGTTACAGTAAAGCTGGGTTTACAGCTGGCAATGTCAGTGACACGATGTCTGGCCAAATCAGAGACTCTGGATGTGCATGACGTCATTTTCGCGACACTGCCACGGAGTCGCTTATTGGTCCATGACATCGTGTCACTGAAACTGCCAGCTGTATAGAACGTCTCAGGTTGTTGTGTCAGCAGCAAACCGGTGTTCTGCAATGTTATAGTATAGGCCCAATGCCCCGAGGCGCTGCCAAAAGAACCTGAGACGTACCATAAATCCAGCGTGAGGGTCGACATCTTGAAGATGAATGGGCAAAAGACACGCAGCGAATTAAGTAACTTCTCTCATGGGACAGAGTGTAGTCACGAGCGGCAAGTGGAAATGCATCTACGTCCAGTGGTGGTGGTTACCTGGTTGTCACCGGAGTGCCCGAACGTGAACTGTCCGAGCTCGTCCTGGGCGTGGTACTGCGACGAGGTGGGCACTGACAGGATGGGCGCGGGGGCGGCGACGGGAACGGGCAGGGCGGCGCGCGCGTATGGCGAGTAGTGGCCGTAGGGCGAAAGGCCGTAGGGCGACAGGCCGTAGGGCGAGTAGCCCAGACCGGGGTAGCCGCCGTAGAAGACCTGGCCAACGGCGCAGGCGAGCACGGCTGATAGAACCACCTGGACGGGACGAAAGGCGAGCGTCAATTTCACATTTCCATATACGATTCAAATTGCAAAACTTATGTACGGTAAATAATTTTTCTATACAAGGGACGATAACTGTAGTTAGTTTGATGTTGTGATGTTTAACGAGACATCAGCATTACGACGAAGACTGCAATATAGGAACCGTACTGGATTGCTCCATAATTTTCATAGCAAGTTTCTTTAATTTCTTCTAAAGCAACGACCTTTTTGAGCATTATCAATTTGAAATAAATCTAATTTTTCCTAGAAGAATTATATCCTGGGTAATATCTCAAAGTGAAAATTCAACGCAATCTTTGTTTAAACTTCCCTGACTTGAGCCTAAATTGTTTAATTGCTTTGCGATTAACATAATTCATATTTTATCTCTATATCTCCCTATAATACATTTTGCAGAATCACAGTCACACATGCATTGAAATCCCCTCAACCCTATGCCAAATCAGTAAACCATTCAGGCGTTTTTGCCAAAATCTTAATACGATCTCTTTCAATTTATTTGAAACAATTATCTTCACTATATAAAATGCAAATGATTTTCCAAAACGCGAGTAATTTTCCTAGCCCTAGCAAAAAAAAAAACGTTTGATGACAAACGCTGCAAGCAATAAACCAAACGTGTTTCCAACGTTTCAAAACTAAAACCGATTTGTTGTTAAAAATGTAGAAACAATCAGATCTTGAATTTTTAAGCATTGCAAGTCCGATTTCAGAAACACTTTTTTTCGGTAGCACACACTCGAACAAAGCGTCCAAACTCACAAAAGTCTTCATGTTGAGCGGGTGTAGGTCTCTTGATCTGCAGGTCAAGCACCAGAAGCCGTCGAAGACGATGTGTGCCCTTCCGCCGGGCGTCGCCTCCTTTTATACCCCGCACCGTGTCTCGTGGGGGGCTCTCCCCCCCTCTCAGAAGTCACACCCGCCTGCAGACGCAAGTCCCGGCAAAAAGGTCGTCTGGTTGGCGACGATGGAGGAAAAAATGCGTCGTAGGTGCTAAGCGACTTTGCAGTGCTGGGTATGCGGTGACCTTAGTGTCGGTATCGAATGTGTCTCATGTTGGGACCATGGAGTAGCCAGGGATTGAGAAAGAGTTGGGACTGGATTGGGATGCACAGAGATTCGTTTGATTTTTGTCGTGAAGCTCACTGGGAAAAAATTTATTTTCGTTTGTATTATAATAAATGTTTTATCATTGTTTAAGGTGGAAAGGCCACATTTGTCCACGAATATCTATCAAACAATTGTTTACAGGCAAACTATAAGTAATAGCCCCACCAAAATAGCTCACCTCCGAGGTGCTGTATAATGCTTTCAAATTAATCTAAATTAATATTTGTGATCTGATTGGTTTGGCTAAATAACGTCCCTAACTATGGGAAGTAGTTTCCATAGTAACCATAGTTGTCCATAGTTACGGACGCTAATTAGCCAAACTAATCAGAACACAAAAATGAATATTACGCAATTTGAAAGCCTTGTATGTTACCTAGGAAGTGGTATTTTGGTGCGGCTGGTCACTAAAAGTTTGCCTGTAAACAACTGTTTGGTAGATATTCGTTGGCCAAGGTGATCATCCCACCTTAATGGGGTTTCTAGCTCTTTGTACGTGGTACGTGGTATACGTGGTTCTGTGCATACTTTCGGAATCCTGAATCCATATTGTTTTTTGGGGGATTTCGTCTTTAGTCGTTGAAGTGAGAGATGAATCCAGTCCGACTCTTTTGCACGTGGAGCGTGGAGGCATTAAAATTAAATAAACGACGTAGCTTCAGGGTAAACTTAATGGTCATAGTCATGCTTTTCAGAATATCTTTTAATTTGTGTTGACCTCTGACCAGCTTCGAGCTTCATTATAGATTTTGGGAAAAGCCAAACAGGAAAATGCGTTAAAATTTAGCTAAACCACAGATGAAATAACCATATTATTATAAGAGTCGCAATTCGGGGACATTGTATGAAATCGCGGAAATATTTGGAAATCCGGAGTCGGTTGAAATGAGGTCGTGGTTTCAAGATTGAATTGGGACGGAATTTTGGTGTTGTTGTGCCAGAACTAAATGGAGTGGTCTGTGGCTAATTCAATACTTATATGTATAATCATGTTACTATAAAAGAAATTGAATTTTGGAAACCATGGTTTGTGTAAATGGCCTAGCTGTGGGGGAATAGAATCTGATATCAGAAAGTGATAAGAGCATCTGGGGAACAACATCTGTATTTTCGAGGGTGGATACATTTCTAAACTATTCTATAAAAGTTTCATTGGTGAGTATTGGAAGCAAATTCACATGTGAAGTTCAGTCTATAGTACGTCTCAGGTTCGGATGTCCACAGAGCGTTTTTTATATTTCCGCGAGAACCCTCGTTTTGCATACCCCTTACTCTCCCATTGTGTAGAAGTCTGGATTACTTGTTTTCTAATCGGTTCGGTGCGGGCTTTGCTGCCTGGTCATTAAACATAATATCATGGCATACAAATCAAATCAACGATCAACTGTGTGATCATTTGTCAAAATAATATTCCTAATGATTTACGAAGTATTAATTCTGCTTCGATTTTTTATTTTGAAGTCATGAACAGATTATTTTTTTGCCGGGTTTAATGATTCTTCGCATTTAACGTCACATAATCAGTGCGAATTATCTTCAGTAAAAACGCTCAAATTGATTGCGAAACAGGTAGCAGCCCCTTTTTTCCGAACCTTTTTGATGGAGCTGGCAGCAAACCACTGCTACCTTTAGCAATGGCTGTGCAAAGTTGCAGTACCTGACCTATGTCCCGGGGCGCTGCCAAAAGAACCTGAGACGTACTATACAACATGACACACATAAGACGCTGTTCAATAAAGAAACCCAGACGAACATCTCGATTCACTTTGAGAATCAAGCCATGAAAATCAAGAACACAATCGAAGGCTGTCAGGTAACGATCCGAACATCCATCAGGTCATTGCTTTTATGCAAATACCCACCAAAAACCAATGTACTAATAAAAAAAATAATTGCATCATCACACTTATAAAACACGTATAGACATAGTACACACAAATGTGGACAGCCCTGGAAAGAAACAAGAGCAAGTAGCTTCACGACCTTGATATTGATCGCGACTAAATCCACGGATGGAGATCGAACACTCAAGGTCGTTGCAAGAACCAGGCGTGGTTATCCGATTCGTCTTATGGTAATTAAGAGCATAACGGTAATCGGTTTTGTCGCGTCGTCATTCGAGCAATTGATGTGTGTGTGTGTGTGGTTGTGTGTGTGTGTGTGGTTGTTACACAATTTTGTATCGTTCGTCATTGTGACTAGGTGGTATGATTTGTTTTGTGCGCTGGATAATGTGAGGTTTTTGTGTTGGTTGTGTTTTGTAATGTAATTGATGTTCACAGTTGCATGGCTCGAATATTCCGATATATAAATATATCATGCACACTGAGGTTGTGTTTTTTTTACCTTTATTTTGTAATTCAATTTGCCCAATTTGTCCGTTGAATTAAAATAATAATTTGGGGTTTTGATTACTTTGATTAAAAACAAACTGGGTTTAAGTTCATTTGATTTTCAATGACTTTTCGTGCATTTCCTATGGAAAATAGGACAGCATTTTCTGGAGGCAATTTTTCTTTATATAAACGAAAAAAATATGTTGACATAAATTTACAGACATCCCAAAATCTTCGACAAAAAAAATGAAAAAGCTAAACATGTACATCTATGTAACCTATGAAACCATAAAAAGCAACGAGATAAGCTGAAAGGTACTCAATTAATCTATAACGCACCAAAATCCATGTAGTATTGCAGAGAACATTTCTTTTAATATGTGACAAAACTTGACCTGTAAGCCCCTTCCATAAGACATACCTATAATAATAATCTCTATAATCTAACAGGTTGATTAAAAATAACATGTACCAGGAGGCAGCCATATCCGGCACGAGCATAAGAGGTTGCCGAACGCATTGTTCTCTTACAAACGCCCATTCTGTTGACAAGAATGCCTTGTTAAGATTTAGGAATTAATTACACCTCAGCATGGCTAATTAATTATCTTTTCATGTCACCTTCGAATTCTTTCGAGTTGGCGTGTGCGTATGGCTTGAATCCACGCTGGATGCGAGAGTGAATCATAAGGCGTGGTGCGTAGTGGGGTTGAATTTTTATTATACATTTTCTGTAACATAATTCATGTGCATTTATTGTTTTGAAATATCGCATAGAAATAAAAACTGCACATGAGAATCGGATAGGATGCCAAATTGCATCTTGTATTACAATAATTGTACAAATATCT
This sequence comes from Nemoura dubitans, assembly GCA_921293005.1. Taxonomy (NCBI): domain Eukaryota; kingdom Metazoa; phylum Arthropoda; class Insecta; order Plecoptera; family Nemouridae; genus Nemoura; species Nemoura dubitans. The sequence goes on along the minus strand of OV121077.1, from coordinate 29,420,156 downwards.
TTATAATCTCTCATAGAAATCTATATAGTATAAAAAAAGATTATACATTAGTACCTATCTGTGCCAAGTGATAATATTATGGTATTAAGAAAGTATAGGTGTTTTCTGTACATTTCAGTTCGAAACTGATGTAAATTTATTCAAAGTATAATGCAGCGCTGAGAAAAAATATGTCCGTGTGTATAAAAAAGGTAAATTGATCAAAGGTTATAGATGTGACATGGCTCATAAAGATTTATATATTTTAATGGCGGCAAATCAATCCTAAATATAGCAATATTTGTGTACTTGAATTTAATGATGTCAATTTCAAGTACTCAAGTACTTCAAGTAAGCAATTTTTCCAGCCAACGCCTTTGCGAATCCGTTAATAAGTCGACAGTTTTTTCTTGTTTATAATTGACTGTTTCATCCGTGTCCACTACTAATATGTCAAGGACGAACTTTGGACCAGATCGGTAGTTGGAGAGCAATTTATAGGTCTACGTGGTTGACGTCAATGTCTTGATACACGTTTGAGATGAATTTTAATCTGGGCACACGAATTGCTCCTTGGATTACTCGCGAACACAAATTTGGTTTCGTTGAAAAGGAAATGAAAATATTAATTGGTTTCTGTTGGTCGCAATGTTAATAAAGATTAATAAAAATGATAACTGCTACGTACCAGCCTGCGGGGGATTGTACCGCTCGAAATTGCTGTAAAATAAATATCGAACAAATTGATGTTTTTATAAAATACATTTTTCATATTTTCGCTAATAGAATCAAGAAGGAGAACGAGATGTTAAAGAACATTAGCAGCATTCAGGTATGGACATGTAATCAGAGCAGTATACAGGCAAAAAAGATGTTGACCAAGGACAAAATATTCTTGTACGTCTAAGAAATACTTTTCTGTAAGTTATTTTGTGGCACCTGCTGCAAAATTATGCTATGTGACGTTTGAAATAGCTTCAGCTACGTTTAAAATTTTGAATACGATTACATTTTTTGGGTTTGAACAGTGTCGGACTGGCCAGGGCGGCTAGGCGACGATCACTGCTGGGGCCCCGAGCTATTTGACCGCCAGGGCCCCGAGCTATTTGACCGCCAGGGCCCCGAGCTATTTGACCGCCAGGGCCCCGAGCTATTTGAACTCCGGGGCCCCGAGCTATTTGACCGCCAGGGCCCCGAGCTATTTGACCGCCAGGGCCCCGAGCTATTTGACCGCCAGGGCCCCGAGCTATTTGACCGCCAGGGCCCCGAGCTATTTGAACTCCGGGGCCCCGAGCTATTTGACCGCCAGGGCCCCGAGCTATTTGACCGCCAGGGCCCCGAGCTATTTGACCGCCAGGGCCCCGAGCTATTTGAACTCCGGGGCCCCGAGCTATTTGACCGCCAGGGCCCCGAGCTATTTGACCGCCAGGGCCCCGAGCTATTTGAACTCCGGGGCCCCGAGCTATTTGACCGCCAGGGCCCCGAGCTATTTGAACTCCGGGGCCCCGAGCTGTTTGACCGCGGGGGCCCCCAGTTTTCTGACCACAGGAAAATTGAGAAACTTTGATTTCGTGAAAGTGCAACCGAAAAATAAGGCGTTGACCCTTTATTCAGGAATGGGTTTTATAAAGAAAGGCGATGGCCTTCTTTTCAGGGAATGGTTGTAAAAATATGGCGATGAGCCTTTTTTCAGGAATGAGTTTTAAAAATATGGCGATGAGCCTTTTTTCCTGGAATGGGTAAAAAAAAAAGCGATGGTCATTTTTCATGGAATGGGTTTTAAAAACAAGGCGATGACCCTTTTTTCAGGAATAGAGGATTGATTCATTGAAGCGATTGGGAGATCGGGGTTTCTTTATTAGCTATAGAAGGCCTCCGATTTGAAGTTACGCCACTGAGAACGGCCTTGTCGCCGCCGGGGCCTTTGGGTAACCAGCTCGACACTGGGTTTTTGCATTTCTACATTACATACATCGCTTCTTCAGTGTTGTACATTTTCTTCACACAATCTTACCATTACCTATACTCAGGTAATTGGCAATTGAATTCATTTGCCGCTAAGAATACATAGACTACATTCCATTTCAAACCCTGAAGGCTTCAAAATGGCATTATCAAATGTTGAATCAAACCTGAAAAAACAATACCTCGCTTTTAGATGTAATGCGACTGATACGTCAACAAAAATCAAATCAAAAAGCGCTAATCCTTTGTTACGCTGACGATATCTTTCTAATCCCGGACCCAATACTTGCTAATCTCCCATGATCTCTTATGTACTCTGGTCTTAGCTCAAATAAAATTAACACAAAACACAGATGGTCAATGTCTACGTTAATATTGGCTACATGCAAAATTGTGGGGGATTTTCATCGCCACTTTTACAGTGCTGTTCTCTCTCCCATTGAGTTGCAAACCCCCAAAGTAATCATGTGGGTATCAGCATTTTGGTATTTTTAAAATAACCGCGTGACTGAAGTTTGAAATAACTGGACAAAGTGTGGGAAACGCATAAATCCATCTAGAACCTTATAGACAATATCCATGCTACAGATTTACTACATTTTAAAATATCAAGGATATAGATGCTATAATATTATGATAAATAAAAATTGCAAATACCGATGTAACCAACATAACAAACGACAAATTTCTCTCGTCGCAGTTGCTCCATAATGGTGAACTATCTGTAGCGCAGATCTGTGCTCTTGAGTTTCCTAAAGGATAAGCCAACTGCCAAGTAGCTATTTTGCAGTTCATCTCGTGACCTTGCCTGGAGGCAAAGCATTCAACCACACCCTCATCTTTATATGCACCAGTGGACGCACGTAGGCAAAAGTGCGTAGCACTGAGCGACTAAATGCATGCTCGAAACTGGTTTCTTTTTGATATGTATAGGGGAAGTCTACGTTGCAATTAAGTCGCTGTGAATGGGATAAATCACTGACTGCTCCAATTAGTTGGCTAAGTTAAGTGTCAATTAAGTGCACTAGACTTGATTGTATATGCTAATTTTTGTGTTTTATGAGGATTGAATGTGGAATGCTTGCTTTCTTTGAAGAACGGGTACTCAGATGTGAATGATGCAGGGTAATTTGATACAATTCTAATCGTATCTAATAGAGGTTGTAAATAAATAATTCACAGATTGCCTAAAAACTTTGAGTAATATCTCTAGTCACAGGAAGGACAATCATCTCCGGAATTTGATCACCTTGCCATATTAATATCTACCAAACAATCGTGTGCAGGCAAACTGTTAGTGACAGCCTCACCAAAATAGCTCACCTCCTAGGTAATATATTAAGCTTTCAATTCACGTAAGAATAATATGAAAGCCTTAATTTTAAATTTTTAAAATTTTTTAATAACATTTGAGATTGTTACTACACAGTGCAAATTTGTCGAAGCCCTCAAAGCATTACGGCTTGTCTGTGGGGACAAATAAAAAAACTTTTGAGCAAGGTATACATCCTTTTATGTACCAACAAAAATAATTATCTATAATAACTTTTTGAACTATCAACAAATTATTAGGTAACCTAAGATTAACATAAACGCGCCACAATTAGGGGCAGCTTTCGTTACAACATACAAGAAAACACGCAATAGATATTCTAAAAATAAATCAGATTTTCCAATTTTTTTCTATTTATAAATAAGCCAGGCTTTTAGTTCCTTTTTAGTCGTAGAAAAGCTTTCTATATTCCGCATGTTTTGCGGGAGTGGGTTCACGGCGCACGCCCGGGACTGAAACAAACAGCTGCTGCGTTCCATGTTATTTGTTCATGGTTTTACTGCAAAATTTGGATGGGTTTTTACTTTATGAATTCTAAGATTCCTATCTGTATTTTGAAATAAAATTTGAGGTATAGTCTATAAAGGAAAAGTCTCTGAAAGGACAGCAAGTTGCAGAACTGATATTCGGATAAAGTTGTTGTTCTGTCTTCACTATTTCTGTATGGTGTCATGGTATTTATAATACCATGGTATTTATAATACCATGGTATTATAAATACCATGGTATTATAATTTGGATGGGTTTTTACTTTATGAATTCTAAGATTCCTATCTGTATTTTAGAAATAAAATTTGAGGTATAGTCTATAAAGGAAAAGTCTCTGAAAGGACAGCAAGTTACAGAACTGATTTTCGGATAAAGTTGTTGTTCAGTCTTCACTATTTCTGTATGGTGTCATGGTATTTATAATACCATGGTATTTATAATTTATTATTACTTAGGAGGTGAGCTATTTTGGTGGGGCTGTAACGAACAGTTTGCCTGTAAACAAGTGTTTGGTAGATATTCGTTGGCCAAGGTGATCATCCCATTTTAAAATAAATTAAATTTTAGGCATTAATTGATTGGGTATTGAATGCGAACCTTTGTGACTAAAACAATTTTCCGTGTGCCGCTTGCGTCTCTAAAACACATTTGTTCGCCACCAAAACAAAATCAAATTTATAGTCTCACTGGGAAATTTATGTGTTTCAAGGCTTGGGACCATTTTGTCATGGCACTGAGGAATGTGACTCGAAGAATCTAGAATTCCAGCTCCATTTTTGACGCGAATTGTGATGGCTTGATATTTATAGCTGTCACACTTAATTTACTCATTCCATTGAGCTTGTGACAGAATAATGGCATGGTTAGTTGGATGAAATTATATGCATTAGAATAAACTTGCATTCCATTATCAGTAATTGTTTTGATTATGTTTTGAACGTAATCAATTTCACGCCCTCCATGTTGAGGTTAAAGTATGCAATTAACACAATATTTTATCCGTGGTTTACAATCAACATAGCAGTAAGAATTGGCAGTATCTAAGCAGTAATGTTTGGAATATGCAAATCCATAAACTACACTAGAATTAATTTGAGTTTGCCACTTTTTGGGGATCTCTTATCAGAGTACCATACTATAGAACCAAATGATAAGTTTTTGTAATTACCATTAAAAAAGGTATTTATCATTACAATTATATACCATTTTACTCTTTACATATCGTAAAAGAGTAAGATGATAAGATGAATGGGTAGGTATATGAATTATGAAGTGTGAAAGTACATAGTAAAGGTATGGAAAACTCGCAAAAGTTAGATATTTAAAAGCAAGAACTTTCATCGTATTACCATCGTATTTCTTTAAAATAAATGTGAGAATGCGCTAATTTCGCAAATAAAGGGTGGGTATACGCTGTCGGCTGTATACCTGCGTATACCCTGGACTACACCACTGCGTATAACGATAGCATTATGATAAGAAATCAAGGCAATGCTTCTTCCCACAAACTATTGGTACTGGTTAGGTTGTAAAGTTGTCTAACAGGTGGCCAGTTTGGTTTAGGTTCATCGTAAGTTTCCAACAGCTGCACATAGGAAGAGCGGCAGTCGTCTTTTTCGGCGGTGTGTATTTTAAATTCCAGTCAAAGAAATTCGTTAAAAATAAAATAGAATAAAATTAGAAAAATATTTGGTATTTTATTTTATGAGTCGTCGGAGTAAGCGAAAACGAAAGAGCCGGTTTTTCTTGCCATTTTGTTCCCGAATATAATTTGCCGTTATTTCCGGTTTCCGGTTATCGATAATGGTTCCGGTACTTGTATACGGTATAATTTGATAATTTCCCAGCCACTTATGGTGAAAACGCCCGATTTCGGATCGACGATCACCTGTGACGTTGGAACAAAATTCAAAATTGGGAAATTGCCATTCCCGTTGAATTTTCCCCCCTAAAAATCGGTTTTGGCAAAGTTTACAGGTAGCTATGCCAATGACACGAATCACGATATAATAAACATTGGCTCTGGACCAGTCAAGATGGGTTTACAGCTAGCAATGTCAGTAACATGATGTCATGAGCAATCAGAGACAGGGGATGTTTTTCACGGCTCTGCCATGGAGTCGATTTTGTTTTCATGGCTAAACTCCATTTAACGTTGAGAAGATGAGTGGATTTGTATTTTCCTTGAGGACCCAATGCTGCTAGACACGAGTTAGGAGTTTCGAAACTGCTTATCGAGCCTTTTGTCCGGCTCAAGCCATGGTATGTGAGTTTTGAAACTTTCTATAGCTGCAGTGGGTCCTCGGGGAAGATGCTAATCCACTCTCCCTCTTAACGTGAAATTGAGTTTATGTGAGTGTGAGAGGGAACTGTGCGTGAGCGTCGGCAGAGCGAGTAAAACATATTATAAATTATAATATAAACATTTAACAGCACATTGTGCCAACATCGCAAAATTGACTTCTTATTTGAGTTTGTATAGGTAAGAATGAATGATTTCGCGGAACAAGTCAGCAGAGCAGTGCTAGTAGTTACTTTTGCATGCCAAGGAGAGGTTTGTTAAAAATCTTGAAACAAATTTCTCACAATTCCTTGCCATCTATACACAATAATATTCCAAAAAGAGTAATTTTCCTTGTCAAACGAATAAAAAAGGCTTGACGACAAAAGCTTCTTCCAAACTGGATTTTGGATTCCAAGTTTATAGAACAATGACTGTTTTCCCAACGTTTCAGAACGAGTTGTTGTTCGAGAATTTGAAAAAATAAGAGATCTGCTAGCATCCAAATCCCCACTTATGAAACAGTTTTTTTTTGGTTTCACACACATTTGTAAAATGTCTAAACTCACAATAAAAGTCTTAATGTTAAACGGTTGTAGGTAACTTTTGATCTGCATTTGAAGCACCAGAACTCAGAAGACCTCCTTTCATACCCCCTCGTCATGTATCGTAGGGAGGCAAGGGGGTGCACCCCCCTGTAATTATGTCATGCCCGGCTACAAACATACCTATTGGGCGGCGGCTGCAAAAACATTCCCTCGTACCGTATGTGCGAAGCGATTTTTCAGTGCCACAGTGACTGTAGTGTGGGTATCGAATATGCATTGTCCTCATGGGCTGGAGATGTTGGAAAGCTGGCATTTCTAGACACCAGCTAAACTGGTATGAATAATCAGAAATTGTGGGCCACGGTTTTGGTTGCATAATCCTCTACTAGGTGGACACGGTGGTTCTGGTTTTAGACGTTGGTTTTAAAAACTGCAGCTAGGTGGCGCGGTAGTCGTCTTTTTCAGCGTTATGGCTTAAGAGCCCGATTTTAAATGTTGGTGTTATAGAAATTTGAACAAAACAACAGATTTTTGGGATAGATAGAAATAAAGAGTGTTTAAAAATAATAGGTGTAACAAATCGAAGTAAACTTTAATGTGTCGTATAATTTAGATAAAACCAGGGTAAAATGTGTATGTTTTAAAAATATCAAAATGGGCCAAGTTATCAATTATTTATACCATATCTTAATGAGGTATTTCTAACAAATCCTTTTTATGGAAAATAATTAATGCATTTTGTTTTTCATGACCTTTAGTCGCCAAGAAATAAATACATGGACAATCATTAAATATGAAAATGTATTATTAAAACTGGCATCACACCCTTTGCTAAGGGGTACCGTCATCAAATTTTTTTTTCGAGATATTCTCGTAAATGTGCTTCCGGAGCGGAATACTTAAATTCTCAATAAAAAAATTGATTTGTGGCCCTTTTTAGAGCGAAGGACACGAACGTGCAAAAAAATCGGAAACGGTGCTTCGAAATACTAGAATATTGGAATGCTTACCTGAACGGTATGACCTTGAATAAAGCAAATGCAGAATTTTGTCTGTTTCGTTACAAACATATAAAGCCCTGAAAATCAAATTTCGACCTAGCTTGAAAAAACGAGTCTTTACGAAATATTAAACGGTTGTTGGTCGCTAAGTGTGTCATGCTGATAGGAAGTGACTTATATTGAAGGATCGTTCATTGATGGTTGTAGAGGTAAATTGAATTAATGTTTTTTTTGAATTTCCAGAAGATACTTTTCGAGGTTCTGAGCTATTCAATTGGTTTAGATTACATATTTCAATGAACCGGCAAAACAGGTATGCTTTGCAACGTTTGTAAGTAATTGACAGGTGATCTTTCGAAATGCAAAGAGTGAGAAGATTCCGAAATTATAAGTTTCGTCGAGATGCGATCAAAGGTGTGGCCTGGAAATTGTATCCAGTACGCGGTAAAGGAAGCGGCCCGAGTCCACAGCTCAATGAACAGGCTTAAACCGAAATCTGGAAGTGATCTCTAATTAGTTAAATTTATCAAATAGTTCACCACCAAAGTATAATGCCCTTTCACATTAACCATTTATAAACAAAACCTATCCACCACCAACATATTTTCAACACCAATCAGCCTGAAATTTAATTTCAACAAAGTACCAGAAGAGATCCTGAAGAGTACCAGAATATATATATATATATATATATATATATATATATATATATATATATATATATATATATATATATATATATATATATATATATATATATATATATATATATATATATATATATATATATATATATATATATATATATATATATATATATATATATATATATATATATATATATATATATATATATATAGAGAGAGAGAGAGAGAGAGAGACCATATCGGGAATAGGCACGTCTCAAGTCATGCATTTCTGCACTGAAGACTGCGAGCAGCAAAACAAAACCATCCTCATGCCATCAGCGCTTGCGCATAACATCACATCACATCACACCACAACCATAACCATACCTTCGCGAACACTGATAACAAGTTACACAAGTTAATTAGTCAGTTAAGCCGCGACCGTAATTAAACTTGTTCGACGTTAATTAGTTATTAGTAAGTTGGTAATTAGTTTATCATCTCAGACTAAAGACTGGTGAGGTGGCTAAAGATGGTTCGTATAACATGGGATCTTGGCTGTGTAACATCTCAATTTTCTTAATCATCGATTGCACGTGAATAGACGTGTATAACATGGAATAGTGGATGGGAATTGATTCCAGGCAGATGCCAATTTTAGCGCATGGTATTACTTATCACGTGTGCATGGCTAACCTTTCTGTTAACCTCTTGGTTAATGTGAGGTTTTTTGCTTGTCCAGTGGGCCTTCAAATTCAGACTTGTCTTGCGGAAAATTATATTCGTTCATGGATGTGTGCTTGGTGAAACTAAATTCAGGTCTAGCCTGAGATGATGAGTTATCAGATATTGCTAACAGGTCGTTTGGGTATCGGTTGTCAGATTCTTCAACCAAGTTTGCTAACTTCAATTTATATACACATCAGTTTTCGAAACCCAGCAATGTCAGTGACACGATTTCGTCATCTGTGACTCTGGACGAATCCTTTAGACCTTGATATACAACGTCCAGTTAAAGTGTTAACTGTCAGTTAAAATGAAAATAGAAGTGTCTGATTGGCTGTGACCTTGGAGACAGCAAACTTAGCAGTCAGTTAACACTTGACTGGACATCTTTCATCTTTTAAAACTGACGTGAAAAATTTTATATTTAAATATGCTTTTTATTCAATCAAAGATTATTTAAATGTTAAGATAAAAAATGATATATAACTTAGATTATATTTCAGATTTTAGATTTGACTTCTCTATTATATTAAGTATACATGGTTTTGATGATTAGAAATAAATTGAATTGAACTGAATTGAATTAAAGAGTGTAAAACCGGACGTCAGTCTTTTGGATGTGTGCTGGGAGGAATTATTTGAGGGGCAGGCCGAGTTTAAATCTCTTCTTGTATGAAGTAAATCTGTACGGAACATACGGAATGGAAAAATACGATCCCTGAACATACTAATTTGTCCATCCTCGTATGACGACGCAATACGCTAGTGAAATGCCAAAGTCCCGATGCTTCCGGGCGGAGGAAGATGCGGGTACTTTCCCAGTTTCCATTCTGTTCGCTCTCAAAGTGCGCATGTGCAGCGAACGGCGTTCAAATGGGCGCTTGGAAGGGGGTTCATTCTTTCACATGCCCCTCGGGCGACAAATTATTTTATCCACCCCTTGGCATAACGTAATTTAGTTTCATTGTATATCAGATTGATGGTTTTGATATAGGCGATATTTTAGTTGGATTCATATTTATGTTCCGTGCGGGCTAAAATACACAAATACATTTACTGAAAAGTAATGCCTTACTGGAAGTCCCTATAGCACTGTAGTATAGCGCCGTTTTACAAACATTTTTTTTAGTAAGAAAATGTTTAAAATGCAGGGCGTTAAAGAAGTTTGACTTTTGGGCAAAATTTTTTTGGGTCTTCAAATTGATTTCCCTTTTTCTGAAACTGCATTGGATGCATTCCGTATATATTCTGCATGATTTCGGCTTAGCAGAAAACTTGCAAGTCCATTCTTATGAAGTCACTGAGATGCGAAGGATAACAGTGATTCAAACTAAAGACTGGAATTAAACTGGACTTGGATCGAGGATCCACCTCTATGCAACAATTTAACAAATTCAACCAGCTCTTTCATGCCACAAATAACAATACAAAAATGCCATCATCCGCGGTCGCCCATCGCTAGTCCCGCACGAGATGTAATATTTTCAAATGGCCGTGTGCGAACTGCCCGAGGGCTGCGTTTTCACATTACACTCGAAAGTATGGGTGAAGGGGGGAAAGGGGGGGGGGTGTAAATCAGGGAATTACTTGTCGTTATCAGTCGTGCTCTACAAATTGCACTGCGCCGCCTGCGGCTCCGGGCGCTGATAACAGCAGCGTGATGCTGGGCATGTAGCCGCATGTTTGTATTCTTTTATCTGCCACCGCACACTGCATTTTATTCGTCAAGTGCGACTGGATTTTGCAGCTCTGCGATTTGGGAATTTGACTGACTGCCGCAGGTTTGAACTGCAGTCGATTTTGTTCTGTATAGCGTATATGCTGGAATTACATTTCATACATATGCATGGTATAGCAGGCCATTTCGATAATATATATATAGCATTTTAAATTTCAGTGTTATTCTTAACCAATTAATTGCAATGCAAATTAAACTAGCTAGCTGAGCCTATACCCATAAAGATAAACATGTACTTATATTAAGCGCAATGTGTTTATGAAAAAAAAAGGTTCTAACAAAGGAAGATGTGATGAAATTGAAAACAAACATAATTTCAAACTGGGAATTGAGTGTTAAACAAAAGTCTCACTGGTTTCCCGACGTTTCGCAACATATTTACCGTTTACTTTTTCAAGGGTGATAGCTTGAAGGACGTTAAAAACGTGAACACAAGAACCGTATTCTTTATTATTATGTACACAGATTAGCCTCCCAAAAATGTTGTCCATATATATCTACACTATTTAACCTCTAAGATATAACTATTAACCATATAAACTAATGCTATATAAATAGAACATATAGTACAGACATGAGTTTGAGAATTTTAATTACGTGATGAAACGTTTATAAATTTTGTATTCAAAAGGGCTGACTAAGAAATATGTGACGTCTACTGATAAAAAATAAAAAAATGCAATAAAAGGCACCGAACATCTATACATCTAGGAGTAAGTTCACAGGATCTGTAAATAATCAGAGCTGCAATATTTGTTTGATCGAATAACATATCCCCGGACAAATTTCCCGTCTAACAAAGTCTCAGCATGGGCACAAGATTTTCGAAAGAGATAACAGCCAAACAAAACGCGCTCCTCCGACAACATGCGCGTCGACGTCAGCTGCGATTAACGAGGTGCTCTGCGATCGCGCCGCTGCGGATCGACACTAACTGATTCGCATTGATGATGATGCTGCGGTACAAAGAGCACGCCAGCGCATTGTTCGTCGCGGGAAACGGCGCGGTTCGATCGGGATTGGCTCGTCGAACCGATCTACAATCGATTCGATACTATACGCCGGCCATGAACTTCGATACTACATGTACACGTACAGTCAATGGCGTAACTTTAAATCTGAGGCACCAAAGGAAGAAAAAAAATGCGAGGTGCCCCTACGCCCACCAGTATTAATTAAGTAAATATTGAACCGGAAAATGTAGGCGGACGTTTTTTAACGGAATGGAATTTTTGAAAGCTTGTACCGGGACGAACTAGATTTCAAAAAGTCCATTCACAAAAAAAAAGGTTTCGCCCCCTCCAGTTACGTCCTGATCCCGAGGCCCCAGAGCACGTACGCCTGCTCCACTCTAGTAATACTAGTTACACCCTGATCCCGAGGCCACAGAGCGCTGGTATGCCTGCTCCCCTCTATAGTAACTATAGTTACGCCCTGATCCTGAGGCCACAGAGCACTGGTATGCCTGCTCCCCTCCAGTTACGCCCTGAGCCCGAGGCCCCAGAGCACTGGTATGCCTGCTCCCCTCCAGTTACGCCCTGAGCCCGAGGCCACAGAGCACTGGTATGCCTGCTCCCCTCCAGTTACGCCCTGATCCCGAGGCCACAGAGTGCTGGTATGCCTGCTCCCCTCCAGTTACGCCCTGATCCCGAGGCCACAGAGCACTTGTATGCCTGTCCCCTCCAGTTACGCCCTGAGCCCGAGGCCACAGAGTGCTGGTATGCCTGCTCCCCTCCAGTTACGCCCTGATCCCGAGGCCACAGAGCACTGGTATGCTTGCTCCCCTCCAGTTACGCCCTGAGCCCGAGGCCACAGAGCACTGGTATGCCTGCTCCCCTCCAGTTACGCCCTGATCCCGAGGCCACAGAGTGCTGGTATACCTGCTCCCCTCTAGTAACTATAGTTACGCCCTGATCCTGAGGCCACAGAGCACTGGTATGCTTGCTCCCCTCCAGTTACGCCCTGATCCTGAGGCCACAGAGCACTGGTATTCCTGCTCCCCTCCAGTTACGCCCTGATCCCGAGGCCACAGAGTGCTGGTATGCCTGCTCCCCTCTAGTAACTATAGTTACGCCCTGATCCCGAGGCCACAGAGCACTGGTATGCCTGCTCCCCTCTAGTTACACCCTGATCCCGAGGCCACAGAGCACTGGTATGCTTGCTCCCCTCCAGTTACGCCCTGATCCTGAGGCCACAGAGCACTGGTATGCCTGCTCCCCTCCAGTTACGCCCCGATCCCGAGGCCACAGAGCGCTGGTATGCCTGCTCCCCTCTAGTGACTATAGTTACGCCCTGATCCTGAGGCCACAGAGCACTGGTATGCCTGCTCCCCTCCAGCTACGCCCTGAGCCCGAGGCCCCAGAGCACTGGTATGCCTGCTCCCCTCTAGTTACACCCTGAGCCCGAGGCCACAGAGCACTGGTATGCCTGCTCCCCTCTAGTTACACCCTGAGCCCGAGGCCACAGAGCACTGGTATGCCTGCTCCCCTCCAGTTACACCCTGAACCCGAGGCCACAGAGCACTGGTATGCTTGCTCCCCTCTAGAACGCCCCTGCGTACAGTACATGGTCTGTGCCACTGAGTATACTGAAATACTGAAAATACTTCCCACAAGAAAGGAACAGTGTAATTTAAAAACGACATATGGTCACGTTCTTTGACAATCTGGGTAAGAACAACGTGAAATATACCATGAAACCACTGTGTTACGGTCATAGATGTAGAAATTTCGCAAGAACTACCTAAAACCACGTTACTAACACTTTTATTTAATTGACTTGGAAGTAGGAACTAAGCCAATGTCACTTCTGGTCGTTCTTAAAATGCACGGTTCAAATACAAGAAATACAAGAAAATAAAATATACCTGAAATACATAGGTATGTTCTTCAGAAACACACAGGCAAAGTACTAAGTAGAGTATACATCATATTATTGTGATGAACCAACATCATGTTGGTGGTGGTAGGTACTGGTACAAGGGGGTCTGCAGATATGGAGCTGCGCCTGTGACATGGATGCAGTGACATTTTCTCGTGATAATTTTTCATGTTTGCCAGTTTCGCGAAGTAGAAATCGAAAATTGAAAATGGGTTGAATTTTTTGATGCCGCAAATCGATCGAACTGCTGTAATTAGTATTTTTGATGAGCGTAGCGAGCGAAGCGAGCGGAGCGAAATCTTCAATTTCACTTACCCCAAAAAAAAGTCACTTGTGTATTTTATTATTATGTACACAAATTAGCCTCCCAAAAGTATGTATGTTTATGTATGTATGTAGTGTATGTTTTTTTTTTTTTTTGTGTGTGTTGTGCGCGCTCTACAGACCAAACGCCTGAACCGATATGGATGAAAATTTCTGAGTATCTACCTCTGTTCTCAACTTAGACCCCCTGCGAAAGATCGGTTCAGTAAATTTTTTATAAATCAATTTTTACGAAATTTTTCGATTTTTTCAGAATTTTGAACCCCTGTAAATTTCAAAGTTCTGAACATAACTTCACCAAAACTTCTAAACATGTTGACCCTATACATATTTATCATGCCTGCAAATCTTAGTTCGGTAGGTTTTTCCAATTAGTTTTTATTAGCATTTTTGTGGTGTTTTTTTCGTGATTTGACGGCTGATTCAATACGAGTTCCGTTTCCTTCGTTTCCTTGGTTACCATCTTTGTTGACCTCGACGAGAAACAAAGGAACGTCAGAATCCGTATACATTTTCAAGTGATTAGAATTTTCGAGAAGGCAATGGTCAGGTTTGGTGCTCCATGGTTTTCTTGTGACTGCTGCCTGCACCTTTGAATCCGCTATACACAAACCGCTACCTACGCTCATCTTCAACGCAACACAAATTGCGTTCGCGAAGCCCTAGTTATGACGTCAAAAATGACTTTTCTGGAAGTGATGCATTCACACGAACATAAGATGCTTCCGTCGAGACAGCCTCGTGAAATGTTGATACCATGATATGCGATAATTCACTTTGTGCAGGGCTCATGACAGTAATGCCACATTGCAGCTTTAGGTTTGTACAAATTTCTTTCAGGATAGCGAAGCTTATTTGAATTTTGCCCCTGGACGCAGCCCGCAAAGCAGTCTGGTGGAAGCAATGAACCTGGCACCTCCACATAAGAAGCGCTCTGCATACAAGTGGGTCAACATTCAAAACAAGATGTTGGTCTCTACTTACTAGGGCATCGCGAACGCAATTTGTGTTGCGTTGAAGAAAGCGTAGCGGTTTGTATAAAGCGCATAAAAAGGTGGAATAAGAAGGTCTATGAAAACCATGGAGCACCAGGCCAGACCATTGCCTTCTCGAAAACTCTGATCACTTGAAAATTTAGACGATTGTGACCTTTCTTTGTTTCAGATAGCCAAAATATGCTTATTTTGAGCTGATTGATGAATTTGAACATGTAATAAGTATACATAGATGTAAATTACGCCCGTGAGTCCTGATTATCTTGGATATATTATTTCTAGCTTGGATTTACTTCAATTACATCCATAAATGATAATTTATTATTTCTGATATATCTGTCAAATCTTTGCATTGGACAAATTTCAATTCAACAAGCTTGGTCACCAAGGTGACGAAGGAAATTGATTCAGGCGTCAAAAAGTACCGAAAATCACGAAAAAAACTACTGGAATGCTAATAACTAGGGCGAACGCAATTTGTGTTGCGTTGAAGATGAGCGTAGCGGTTTGTATATAGCGCAAAAAAAGATTAAGGCAAGAAGCCTATGCAAATCATGGAGCAGCAAGCCGGACCAATGCTTTCTCAAAAATTCTGATCACATGAAAATGTAAACGATTCTGACCTTTCTTTGTTTCTGTCCGAGCTGTCGGGTAGCGGAGTATGCTCATTTTGAAATCATTGAGCATTGTGCATGTTAATACATAGATGTAACTCATGCCCAAGGGTTTTTATTGGGTTTTATTGGGTTGGTTTTTATCGGACAAAGTCTGGTGTGATGTTTCGATTTGGTTTCCATGGTTTCCAAAGGCAAATCGAAATTGGGAACATTTGAAAAAAATACGCACTTTTAAATAAATTTCCGTACTTTTCCAAACATGCCCAATTGTCGAATTTTGCTCTTTTTTCTGCTTTGAAAGTGAAGGGTGTGGAGGATTTTCTTGAAAAACGCAGGGGGTCTAAGATGAGAACAAAAGTAGACACCCTGAAAATTTCATCCCACTCGAAGCAGGCGTTTGGCCTGTAGAGCGCGCGCAAACACACATACAAAAAAACAAACACACACCAAGTGTTTTTTTTAGCAGTAGTGAAATTGATGATTTCGCTTCGCTCATCAAAAACCAAATGGAAAGTCCTACCGACCTAGGATTTGCAGGCATGATAAATATGTATAAGGTCGTCATGTTTGTAGTTTTTGGTAAAGATTCGTAAAGAAATTTGATAGTAACAGAGATTCGAAATTTGAAAAAATCAAAATTTCGTAAAAATTGATGTATTAAAAATGTTCTGAGCCGATCTTTTCCAAAAACGCAGGGGGTCTCAGTTGAGAACAAATGTAGGTCCTCTGAAAATTTCATTAAGATCAAAGTATAAGCGTTTGGTCTGTAGAGCTCCGCTCCGCTACTTGCTCCGCTCGCTAGGCTCATCAATGATTGGTTTGCAAAGTGTTTGTTTTTTTTGTCAGGAAATTTTTGTTGTTTGAGAGGGAAAATTGGGAAAAGTAGGAAAAATACGGAAATTCATCTTAAAGTGCATATTTTTTTCCAAATTTTCCCAAATTCGAATATTGCTCTTCGAAACCATCGAAACCTCACCGAAAAATCACATCGGCTGTTTACGACGTACTGTATTCAAATTATGTGCCACAGACAGCTACGCTCATCTTCAACGCGAACACTTTGGCAGCGTTTCCTAGTTACACCGAACATCAGTGTCAGATCCATAACATATACGGAATTTGTTAAGGAACTTTTTCTCTTACTTTATAGCAAATAATTTCCGAGTGTCAGTCATTTCATTTTTGTAAGCTGCATAGCAAATTTTTTACTCATTGGTCCTTCTACCACCGATATAAGGTTACCAAGTATATAAATGGTTATCCTTATATCTGTGCTACTATTTCTACCTACAACTCAAATAATGCAATAAAAACCTTTGTAATGTACCTATTAATTAACATTAATAAAAATGATCGATTTTCATCTTAGAAATTATTTCGTTATAATTTTAACCAACGATCGAAGAAATTAAACAAAACCAGAAACCATATTTGCTAGTCAAAAAACCAAAAAAAATTCTTAAAAGAACCATAAAAATATATTTGAAACTTCACACAAATCCTCAACTCCACACCAGTATTACCGCTCACAGACTGTATATCACACCATCGCAGTCCACTACTAAGTTAAGATATCATAATAATTGTGGCCAGTCATTCCTGCCGGTTGGATATCGTCCACGCTCCACAGAGCGATGCAACCCCCCCAGGGGGGCCCTGGCTACTGCCTCCTAACCCATTGTTGCGCCAACAAAGATGGCTTCCAGATTAAATTACCACCGTAACCGAGCAACGTGATTATTTTAA
This sequence comes from Nemoura dubitans, assembly GCA_921293005.1. NCBI lineage: Eukaryota > Metazoa > Arthropoda > Insecta > Plecoptera > Nemouridae > Nemoura > Nemoura dubitans. The sequence goes on along the minus strand of OV121077.1, from coordinate 29,402,905 downwards.
TTACCAAACCTCTACCGCCCGTCGCGATTAAATAACAATCAACGGCACGGCCAACGATTTGATGTCTGGTGTGATAAAAAATGGGAATAAAAATATTGCGCCAACAATTCGAACAACTACGGTTTGATGGCGTTGTTTTGGGAACGGCTGAGCGAGTGAGGCTTGCTTGATCTTGTCTTGTTGCTTTCGACTACAAGGTCTGGACCATTGTCTCGGAGACGTGCATCAAGTGGCAGCTTGGACTATGATGCATTTTATCTCGAGAAAATTAGATAACTCTATTTGATATATTAGAGCACACTTCTGTCAAGTAAGAGCTATTAGCACTTTAAAACTGACAATCCATACTTTTATAAATTCCTCTTTATGCAGTTTTCAAAATCGCAGTTCATGTGCATACAAATTTCCCCTCATTCTTGAGTTAAAATAGAGTTTAGTGGTCGGCTAGTTCAAAAAGCAATCTGTTGTGGATGGTGCTGCTCAAGCGGCCACTTCAGTCAACTTTGCGTGGTAACGAGAGAAGCGGAGGCTGTTTGGTTTTTAGGCTTAGGTATGTTGGTTTGCAAAGACTGCTGACAAATTGGAATTAGTTTGAACAAGTTTTAAATTGTTTTGTTTTCTGTCTTATTTGTCTAGAATCGAGAATCTTCAAGTGATAAGCACAGATGATGTCAATCTGTGGTATTAGTAAATGTTACAACCTCTAACAGCAACCAAAATATGACACGTAGATTTAAAAGGAACATTTCTTTCTTAATCATTCATTTGATCAATGCATTTTTTCAGACATAAGCGACGTTATAAGATTGCGTTCAGCCAATGTGCATTGAACTCACTCGAAGAGGTCTCAAATTCCTGCCATTAGCTAACAATTACGTATAGAGAGGTACCAAGAACAATCTTTAAATTGTCTTCATAAGCGAACAATTTCTGTTTGAACTAATGTTACTGAGACGTTTCACAATTTCACAAAGGCAGCTGACCTGCCGTGCTTGAATGCTGCAAAATGATTTAGAAATGAGCCCATCTCATAATTCATGCTATTACCTGCACATTTCATTGTGAAAATTAAAGTCGAAATTTATGTTTCACTGCTAATTGTAAATTAGTCAATTGTTATTTATTGTTATTAATAACACTAATCTTTTCTCGGTGCATATTTTTTAAAGCATAATAGACGACTCCAGCTGCTGCAAACTAAATTATGCCAAGTCGACACCGCAGGTAGTCAATTTATGACCACTAATTAGATTAATTGCTTTCAACGCATCTTCGGGTTACGTCTTACTCTCCCTTCTCCCTCTTCTTCATCCAAGAAACTTACCACCATTACCCCAATGGTTTATTACCATTACGTCAGTGTACTAATCACAGGATGTCGTAAATTACGTTCCATCATACACTAATTATTGGTTTTTACAATTATTTTGCCATTTTATTAATTGTTTTCTATGCAGATTATTGATATCTGCCACGTAAAATTTGCCCGTAGGTAGAGTAATTCGGAAAGATTGAGGATTCACGCTTCGTATATTTTGTGCATATTCTCTGCGTCATCACGAATATATAATGTGAGCGATAGTGTTTGCACTTCGAAATAATTCAGCGGATAATCAATCAGACGCTTGTGTGCCGAGCAGATTGTGCATGGGTGTAAAGTTGTTGTATTCGCGGCTACTGCTAATGTAATTAGACTGACGTGCTGTGTTAATGGAATTATGTTGTTTTAATTATACGAATGCGTAATTTTAGTAATATGAGCTCAATGTAATTACAGCAAGTGTATGTATAAATACTTATGTGGTGCTTTTTTATCTTGTTTTTTATGGAAATTTTGTGTGTGGAAAAGCGCTGGTAGGTACTTAGAGTATGTTAATTAATTAGATTCGTTTTCTTGCTATGAAAAAATGAATTACGTTTGAATGATTATTTTTGATTTATGAAAAATGATAAGAGTAAAAAGTGCATGTGCATTAGGTACATGTAGAAATAATTAAAGTATAATACGATAGGCCAGAAACCTTCTTGAAAGGTTATTTTGTAACGGGATTTTTTTATTCAGTCCAATGCTTGAATGTCAATCAAGTGAATTCGATTCGTACCGATGAAAATTAGTGAAAGAAATCACGAGAAATTTACCATTTCTACACCGTGAAATAATTTACACAAATAAACGCGGAAAAAATCTACCACCTAAACCACAAAGATCTTTCTTTGTGCCCTAATAATTCCCATAAAGCAGACATCTTCACTTATTTTTAATATCAAAAATTCCAATTATTTCTCTCTATTATAACAAAAATCTTATCAAATAATGAAACCAGCCCGGAAATGGCTACTTTGATCCGGTGTAGTGAATTTATAAAACTCGATTCCGAATTGTTCGCGTGGGAAGTTCATCTGAACTGATCACGATTGCTTTATATTATATATTTCTTTTGTATGCAATAATTGCAACGCTGTTTTGGTTACACGTGGTTTCTACGGTGATTGACACTGCTCTGTTGTGAATTTCGCCCAATTTCGAGGGTTATCGCGGGCAGCAACGAGATTGAGGGGTTGTTTTTGGACCCATTCGGACGAACTTCCGAAATGAGGGTGCTTTCGCTCTTCTGGTCAAATCAGGAAGTGTAGTTTTGGTTTGGTTAGTGACTACTTCCGGCACCATTTCAAAGGGCAGCTACCTCTCAAAGTAAAATACTTGTGTCGACTAGGAAGCTATATTATACCGACTATTAGAGAATAATATGTTTGGCAGTTTTTGTAAATCGATAAAAATATTACAGATTTTGGCCGGAGTGTACGATAGGATAGATCGAAGCGAAAATGGGGGAAAATTGCCCAAAATGAGCTTCAAAACGTTGATCAACTGCATAGGTACTCAACGACTTCTGACGTGGTGTGTACACAAATGTATGAAAATCGCTTATAGGCATATTAGTTTCATATTTTGCTTCATCTTTCATCCATTTTACTATAGACCGGAGTTGAAATATCAGTTTTTGTGCCACAATAACCTAGCAAAAATAATATCCACAAAACAACAACTCAGAATTCATGTTGTGAGCACGTCGACTTATTGATGATGTGTTGCAAGTTTTATAAGTTTGTGATCTCTATATAAACGGCATAGACAGTTATGAGAAATTTGCAACTGGAGGTTTTTGAAAATTGTATTATTTAAAGTTTATATCATATAAAGACATCACTGGTTCTATGATCTTCAATAGTCGAGAGCTGAAAATGAAATCGTAATGCCAACAAGTTTAAAAAACTCAAACGGGCCTGACAAGAGACTTAATAAATAAAACAGGTCATCATAAATTCGGGGTTTTCGGTCGAACACAATGCAAAAGACGCTAATAAAATGAAATATATTAAAGGTAATACAATAAATTGCTAGATCCATTCAATTTTAATTCCATTGGAGCCGGCAGCAAAATAAATCTCGCTTTAACAAGATATCCTGTGGTCTTAACAAAATATATTGGTATCTGTATGGTATGCGGACGTAAGACCATAACATTCTAAGCGTACCTGCACATTCTTTGAAATTAAGATTAATTACACACTATTATTGTACCTGCAGCGTATTTGAAAGTTTATAGCACGTTCAAGAAATGTTATTAGTGATTTGAGAGACCATATTAGATTTTATATCATGCAATTTCGTAATTCAGTTTCAATATAAAGTATCATCAGGGTTAATTACCAAAATATGTCGACTTAAACTTTCCACAAAAAGATGGCCTTGTCACTTATGTACAACGGCACCTAAATATCCACTTGATTCGCTCTCGGCAAAGGAGCGTGACTCTTAATGAGTCACTAATAGCAGGCAAGAATGGCTAAATTGAATTGGTATAGGTATATAACATTAACTCTTTAGGCGGGTAAAAAATCGAAAAAGTATCGTTTCGTAAATTCTCGGGTGTCAATGAACGAGCAGTGATTGACATTTGCAGAATCGGTTTATAGCTATGTGAAATCAATGCATTTCTTTTAAAATTATTTTATCCTCATGCTGTGATCGAATCTTAATTACATTCTTGTAATTTCTTCGTTCGCCTAAAATATTTTGCAGTGACAATTAAATTGAAATTTGACTTAAAAAGTAACTTTCATTAGAGAGTGAACATAAGAAATGTTCGATCACTCTTTCCACTCCCCCCTAATCACTGTCACATAACTGTATTTAATCATTATGCACTGTCACATATTATGTACTCGGTCATTTCCCTACATCTACGAAATCCCCCAAATTTGGCAACAAATTGACACCATAATATTAAACTCGCAAACTTCACTGTAAATTCAAAGAAAGCTTTATTCATTCAATCATCATCACCTGCCACCAATCAATGACCTTGTAGCCAACCCCCGCCAGCCTGGCCATTCGATTAGCAATGTGACTCGTCCCATCGACACCGTCCCTTGGTCGTCGAACAATTCGATAACCCACGGCCGAGATCGCGCAGGGCCCGCGGCGGCGGCGGCGGCGGCGGCGGCGGCGTGAAAGATTGGTGTCCGACGTCCTGCAGGGCTGGTTAAGTTGTGGCCCCCCTGGGCAGTCGCTTGAACGCCGACATCGGTCTATTCACACGTTTGGGACCGGGGCCTTTGGTCAGGCGCGAAGCTGTGGCGGACCGTCGGGTCGTCCGGGGGGGGGGGGGGGGGGGGGGAGGAGGAGGCGAGAATCTAATGAATCGGGGTTCATTTTTGGCGAAACATGGCGGGTAAATTGTCTGGGTCCAACCGAAAATGGTGGACAAGGGTGACGACACGATTAGAAGAGATCATTGGCATTGTGCATTTGCATCTTGAATGGGAATTTTTAGTGGGTGAATAGGCAAGTTATGAAAGCATTTATAAGCGGCCATTGCGGCGAGAAGCAGTTTTGTGACACCCAACCAGACCCAAAAAAGCTAATATACCACTAGAGATCCAGCGAATAGCAGCAGCCTCGGCCGCGATGCAAACTTGTTGCGTTAAGGCTATGCTAAAGTTATTGCAGATCTTATTCTCGCGGCCGGGGAAATTTCTATGCTGGGGCGCTGGTAAAATGCGTATTCGTTCAAGTCTTTCGCCTCTATAAATCTTCAAGATGGCGGCGCTCTCAGCATCAAAAGGCATGCAACAGTTACTGCTACTGCTGAGGCTGTATATGCGAACGGTCTCTCTGATCTGACGTCGATTAAGTGGTCACTGACCGCTCGCCACTGGGCTCCCAAGCATTTCGTCCGTCGGACATCTCACTCCGCAGTGCGCGCTGCGCTGATCAACCGTGTCCGACTTGTAATAGATTAATTTACATTTTTATTCACGCTGGTTTTTGAGACGTGATGCCACATGGTCGGTCCCGACGGCGCGGGCGCAATGGACCAAGGGAGTCTGAGGATGGTGTGAATTTAATTTCATCTTCGCCGAGGACGGGGAATCCCAGTTAAAATGAGAAGAAATATTTTAGGGCACATGCATTGACTTCAGGGAAGAAGAGATAGATTATTTATCCCACCCGGCGAAGCGGGAGATTGCATGCCTGAATAGCTCAGATGCAGTATAGAGCACCTGACCGGCAATCAGGAGGTCCCTGGTTTCAAAATTTTCCAGCTTTGCTCGCTTCCAAACTTTAAGGGTTAGTTTTCCTCTCCTGTCAATATTTTCAGTTTATGGCGGAGCCGAAATGATTTTTCTCTGCGTCCATAAACACGTACATTGTGTAGGTGTTTTTTAATTGTGTGAGATACACATATGAGATAACAAACCAAATTATCACGACAGCACAAAAATTATTCGACGCACATAACTTTGAAACCACTGTTATTGGGCGGCACTTCAAGAGGAAAAATGCTAAATTTTCGCACACATTTCAAAGTACCGAACGCAAAGAGATATATTTAAAACTATTTCCCAAGTATGGTAAACACCACTTTAGATTCAAATTTCGATTTTATTACTTTAAGTTATGAAGCCCATGTGCATAAGATTTCGAACGTGAGCATTTTTCATATAAGCTGAACTTTTGACGTTTACGATCACGAGAACTATAAAAGTATAAAAACTTCCATAGCTCTCAGGTATAAAATCTGAGCGGAAATTTTCAATTAGGCACCTTCGCCGCGTATATTTTCAATCATACGTCTTCCTACATAGTTATCTTTCAAATAACGAATATGGGTATAGTATAGGATGCAACCTTTTCTTCTAGACTCAATAGGTCGCCGTGTACTAATTTTCAGTTACCAAATTGGTCATGTCATTTCTCATTTTCGAAACTATAAATGAGAAAATGATGGACTACAAAACACCGGCCCCCCGTTGTTTTTCGGTCGGTTTCGTTGTTGTCGGTTCCTTGGCCCTATGGTTAGATATAATTTTGTATACAATACAATGATGTGTAAGGTACCTGAGACTTGTCTGAGATTTTCAGATGACTTAATCATTCGTGGTTGTTACCTTCGCGATAATGAAGGCACAGCTTGCTCCATTGGGACCGGCTGTCCTGGTTGTGGTTTTATGAATTCATCCTTACTGAAATATTTCTTGACCTTCTTATATAAGTCTCCTGATGTGACCTTTTGACTTTCAGTTGAAGCTAAAAATCGAAACAAAATGTAATCTTGGCTTAATTTTTATAGTGCTTATATATTTGACTGGTATATTATATGCTTTAGTTTTAGATTTTCCCGATGAAGGTTTCAGAATAAAGCTACTGTTTTACTTGCAGTGACGTAATTGCAAGTTATTTTTTAAATTTTGTGGGACGTGGTTTATCTCAAACTAACTAAAATTGTTTTTGACTACTTCATGTTTTTATGCAGGGAGCGGTGCTATTGGATGTTGTATTCTCTTGCAGGGAGTTGCAGGGAATTGGAGGGAAGTGCAGGGAAATGGAATAGGGAATTGGAACAGGGAATTAATAATTTCTGGTGTTCGTCAATGAAGCATTGCAGAGACAAATCGTGAAAAGTTCATAATTCTGTACAACCATTTTGCATAAGTAAGAAAATATCACTACATGAAACAGAAAGTGTGTACCAAAAAATCAAAAACATCTCCTTTTGTAACTTTTGCCAGCGGTCAAATAACTCAATCAAATTATTGAAAAACAACGGTCAAATTTTCGAAACATTCTTTTTTCCTGCGTGCGTCTTTGAACGCCGCTTACAGAAACGGAGGAGAGATAATTGATTACTCGAAAAGGTTGCAACAGTGATAATTTGTTCCTATACGCTCGTTAACTGGGATACCAAGAGCGCGGCCCTCTGCGGTCCGAATTTCCTAAATGTCTTCATTGAATACCTGCAAATTATAGGGTGTGTTTGAGCCCGCTCCGCTGTGTATAGCCATTAGCTGCGTTAATCTTGGGCTGAAAACTAACTACACACAGTCCATTGAGGATTGTTTCAACACAATTAAGTTGTGGTCGAAAATGATTTTCTAGTTTCTTTGATGGTCATGGCGTAATTGAGTTGTTTATAAAAAAAACAATGTGAGCACAAGGAATCGTTTTAATAATTGTGTACAGCTTCATTGAATGGAGAGACGATGCAGTTTGGTAAATTTTTGACTAAAGACACGGGGCACGGCGCACGGCGCACGGGGCACGGGGCACGGGGTATGGGGCACGGGGTATGGGGCACGGGCAAGGGGCACAGGCACGGGCCCAAAGTTTGGGGCACGGGGCAAGCATAAGTAGTAATAACAATACACGCCATGAATAAATGACGAATACGAATTTGGATTCCCATCTCCCATCTCCCCCCCCCCCCCCGGCCTTGCCACCCAGATGTCGGCGCCATTATAATAATTCACCAAAATTCCTTCTCCACATGGCTATAGAACCCACGCGGCCCCTGAAAAGACTCCGACTCCAGCGCGTGATTAGCAGAAACCGAGCGGCGACCAAACATAACGCGTCTGTTAATTTACGAGCGTCTTCATCATCATCTTCTTCCACGGCGAACGCCGGAATAGGCGTGCCGTTCGCGGTGCCAGTGAGTAATGACCTTAGGGAGCCTGCGTTCGGCAGGGAGCGGCCAGCTGGTCGCTATTGGCCGCCATGTTTTGTGCCGACTTTATACTATCTCAAACTAGCTTTTCAGTTTTCACTTTAGTTGCTCTACCACTTTGACTTTGGTTTGGTTCTTGGGAAGTCTGAGTTAGGTTATATTATACTTCAGGTTAGGTTATAAAGTAAGCGATTCCGGAACAATGTTTAACCGGATCGGAACATGATCCCGGGGCTTCTTGATGGCCGGTCCCGGTTGAGGTCTAGGGTTCTTATCCCGGTCGTGTTCAACATTTTCCCGGCTTCGCTCTTTACTTATATATATCCTTCGCTTGCTGGCTAACCAGTAACCACTCATCCAGAGAAAAAATGCAAGGTTAGGTTAGTTTTGGTGAGGTTAGGTTAGTTTTGGTGAGTTTGGGTTGGGTTGAGTAAGTAATGTTGTACTATGTTAGGCAAGGTTCTGTTGGGACTCGAGAAAATCCTTGGTAGGTTGAGGAAAGGCCACGACTCTTTCGATGAAGTCAAAAATGATGATGGTGAACCACGAAAAATCAGTGCATGCATCCCTCTATAAGTTTTAATTGGGTCGAGCTAAGTTAAGGTTGTGATATTTTAGGCAAGGTTATGCAAGGGCTATAGGAAACAGTCGAGGGTATGTTGAGAACTATGTTGATGATGGTGAAGTGTGAACCACGAAAAATCAGTGTGCCCACCGAAAAAATGTAATTTTTGTAATAAAAATAATAAATAAAAATAAAAATAAAAATTTGAATTCTTGTGTTACATTTATTTTGATTCAAAAAGAGTCCATTGGTTATAGAAACTTGCCTGCTATGAGTCCTTATACTTCGTTTTATTTTACCAGATATACCATTCCGCTGGGAGCGCTAGTAGGCACTGTAGCTTACATTAGCGCCAATTTGACAAAACTGAAATCCTGTCATCATCTTTATACCTTCTAAGATTACCAAAGCTTATGTTTTTACCTCTCAACTAATTATTCGTTGATATTTTTAGTTTTTTTACTCACATTTATAAAATAGATTATTGTTGTAAAATTTTTATTTGTAACCATATTAGTGTTTTGTTTTCCCGCCATTAAAATTCAAATTCCCGAGTTGGTAGTTCGTGAGGGGGCAGTCCCATCTGTGGCATCTTCTCTCACGGGCTAGACCAAAGAGTCCACTGCTTGGAGATATCATCTCCCTGCTCTTTGCTGGCGTTGCCCTCGCGCCTTGGACCTGCCGTGGTCGATGAGTTATGCGGCGGAGATGGCACCGGGGTCGGCGCTGGCGATTTCTCAGCTGGCGTAGTTTTAACACCTTGGCCGCGTCGGCCCGCAGCGTCGAGGGGGTATATCACTTTGAGCCCGGCCGACGCCGCGCGGGGATTTACATATTGTATTCGGACCGTGTTGTGTCGGCCAGCACCAGTGGCGCTAGACACGGCCGCTGTCGTGTGATTTTAGCTGTCAAAGTAGCGACTTCTAGTTGGGGTTTGAATGTCAAAGTGTCTTACTGAATTCCATACGTTTCATTATCGGTGCCATGCAGTCACTTTCTCAAGGGAAGAATGACGTTGTCCAAATTTTATTTTTTATTTTTTAAACTCACATGGCCAATTTTGGTTACATGCAAATTTAATTCCAAAACCACTAGACCTACCTAATTTGAAGTTCTTATATTGCATTGTATTGTATTATACAATACAATACAATATAAATTCTCAAATCCAAAATACAGTTATAGTGGTTATAGACAATTTCTGGAAATTAAATGCATATCATACCAGTGTTATGTGATTTTGCTCTGGTCAAAATTCTTCAAATTCTTGCTCTCCATTCTTCAAATGGAACAAGTATAGGGAAAAGGTGATATTACTTGAGAATTGATACTCGTAATAGAGAGCGGGCATCGCGAAGAGTGATGTGAAGTAAGAGCTGTATAAAATTAGGTGTGGCCAATTTTACCATGTACACGTGCTTTCTGTGTAAGCTTTATCTGTGCTGTGATCGTTTGTCTTTGATCTCATTAAGGGACCTAGCAATTATGCATTTTAGTGAACAAGGCTTTGGTTCTTTGACTAATCAGCTGCCATATGGGAAAAGAAACTGAAAATCTAGCTTAGAACTTAACATTGTAAAGCCGGCTCTCAGTTTTCTTCACTAAAAGAACCCAGAAATTTTGCATATTAGTGTGGAATGCTTTGGATATATTACAAAAAAGCTGTAAAATATCATAAAATACTTCAAAAAAAATTATTTGATACTGGAAAGCTAAACCTAAGTGAAACTATATTGCAAAAGAAAGGACAAGCATGAGTGTTGTAAATTTAATGTGAAACACTGTCCTGAAACTTGCCATGTTCGCACGCCACTGGAGGTTCAGAAGCGTCTCTGCAGCGGCTTCGGCCATGTGGGTGGAGATATGGATTAGGAAACATTAACATGCACACGCTTCGCTTAAATTATTATTTATGATGCGACTCACTCAGTGTAATATCTTATAAAGTGTGAGATGGGTCAAGTTTTCAATGCACGCCAACATTGCATAATGTTCAAACATCTCAACCGCGCGGCCGAAAGTGTTGATCGTTTAATTATAACCGTTCTCACCGTATAACATGTGTGCGCGTTTTGCGCGCACTAGCGACGGTTTGGCTTTGGGGATTTTTTTCGTTTGTTGGTTGAAAATATTTTCAAAGTGAGAAAAGTTTAATTAATTTTTTTGGTGGATCTCGCCGGTTGAAATTTATTCATCGAATATTGTTCAAGACGTATTTACACGTAACCTATACATAGTATAAGTGTGCACAGATTTGCTGCGATTGTTTTGGTACTCAGCTTGTGATGATTCTGCTCACGATCTAAATGAAAAGTATTAATAAGTGTTCGTGATGATCAAGTCATGTAAAAGACCCTGTCAACTCTTTATCATGTGCTAAATAATGTAAAGATATATAAATGAGTTATTTGGTTGAACATTTTAACCTTCCATGGATTTTCTTCATATACTTTGAAATGATTATCATGTTGTATCAAGCGTTTAGTTTTTAAGGCATAAAACCCAACCCAAATATTTACATTTATTTATCCTAATTTCGATTAGCAATTTCCATTGTAATTCCAGTCCCGTCTCGCTTAGTTCAAACTTTTAATTATACGTGTCAGGTTTTCCGAGTTTCAATTAAAAATTTGGTTATTGAAAGATAGACGTAGTGTACGTCTTTCCACTTTTTAATCAAAAACGTAAAGAGCTGCCTCAACAACCTTACCTAAATCATCTCAGCCAAGATGACATTAACAATTAAAAACGAAGCCAAAAGAATAATTTTGGAATTCTCTTACCTTTATACCAACCAACCAACGTTGTCAAAATTTAATTTGGAACACATTTTTAATTGACTCGCCTACTTTCAAAAGTATAACGAACACATCCTTAAAGCTCATATGAAGGTAGGATATAGTAATAAACCAAACCCTCGTAATTAATCGAACTCGTATCTACCCTAGTAATCGGGGAATTATTTTTTAATCGTCGCTTAATTACCGTCCAATCGGCCGAACAGATGTGGTTGGAGAATTTATGCCGCGATCTTCACAGCCATTTTCACCGCAAGGCTATGCCTTCATAGAGGGCACAATAGTGGCAAGCTTGGCGAAGTGGCCGCCATGTTTCAGCGGCACATGATATTTCTTACCGCACATTTAAAGTCACTAAAGGTATATGCTGTGCAGCTTTGTGATGTTGTTATCACTCTATATAATAATCACTTCAAAGCTTATAGGCATTGTACCTACTTACCTTGTAGAAATCGAGTGCGATCATTTGGTAACCTTCTAGTTCTACTTGCTTATTTTGGTGCTATCCTGGAACAAAACTTTTGGAAAACATTGTAACTTCGCATTCAGTATCAAAATTTTGCAGCTTTTGCATTCAATTTACAGTTTTATACATTTTTTTGAAAATTTCTGGTTTAGACATAGCTGCATATTTTCTCCAGGCGTAGGAGATAGAAATAAGGGAAAGCTCAGTGATCACTAAATTGCAGTTGTGGAAAAAACGATACAAGCCAATAGCATAAAATAAGGGAGTTCGGAATGAAATTTTCGATGGCTGGGAAACTGAGAAACGCATAATAGCTTATAATAAAAAACTATTGTAATAACTATTAAAACTATTTTAAGAGACACCCATTTCCGGACTTTTGAGTCTAATTTCAAGGGGATCATACAGGGTGTTCGAAAATTCTACTTTAATATCTTTATTAAAGATGAATTCCCTAATCAAAACAAATTTCCATATCAAGAATCATCTGACAAGCTAAGCCTGACACCAGAAAACTCAGGTTCGCTCCAAAACGTTATGAGACTTTTCTTTATTGTTCCCCAAAGCTCAAGTCAAAATATTCTTATGAGGACTATATCTACTCGCAACGGAAGAGCAGAATACCAGTTTTTTTTTAAATTTATATAGGTACTCATAAAAATAATCAATATCAATAATCAATACTCACCGAGTGTTGATGGACTAAAACAATGTATTGGTGCTCAGAAAAATGCACACAAATTAAATATTTTTCGTAGCACTGGTTGTCAAACATTAGGATAAACTAAAAACTATTATTATTGGCACAACAGTTTTTCCATAAGCACCGTGCCGGATAACTACAACTTAAGACAGTATTTTTCAGGCCTTGTGGTGACGTGGGAATTTTAAAATGATTGCAGTTCAGAGTTTCACACTCCAATTTTGTGCCAATTCCTTTGCTTATTCCTACCAAAATCCAAAATATCTAAAAATATCCCAAAAAATCCAAAAAAATCTTAAAATATTCAAAAATTTCCGAAATATCCATTCCCTTTCAAAAATGGGATACCCTATTTTGGCGCATTTTCTGTAGTCACATTTCAAAACACTAAATAGACATGGTGGTCCAAGGGCTATGAGATAGCCACTCTCGACCATACAAGACTCATGCACTAATTTCACAGCGGCGTGCAATCTAGCAAAGGTAATTAAGTGCATATCTATAGGTACCCAATGGCCTATTGTTACACTTTATTAGCGCTGTATGATGCCGACGTGCTCTCCGCTATAATGCGACAGATGGAGCAGGTTGATGAGCAATTTACTGGTTCCCTTGCTTAATGACTGCAGTGCATATAGTTGTTTAGTTTTTCGTATGGTTTTAATAACTAAATTAGCGGTGTTAATGAGTTTTGTCTCAAAGAGTGGATGGATGGGTAATCCCGTAAGATGTCCCGTATGTTGTATAGTATGCTTATATTGATGAAATTGCCAGTAATCAATGATCGGAAATGTAGATATGGCCAGGGTAATTATTTTTAAGTATATTTGTTGTGTGTTTGGAAGTCATTTGTGCAGTGTGTTTATATATAAGGCAGATTGTGTTTTGCTGATTCCCTTTCAAAGAGATCTAAATAATAGGAAATTAATTTGAAGTTTTCAACGTCCGTATAATTTTATATAAGTATTAGCTCGTTTCTTATGAACAGGGGAGAGTTTATAAGAAGCTACAACACTTTTATAATTGATCATGTATTATACATATTAAAATACAGATCACAAAAATTGGAATCCATCAATGTATAAAAACGGATTTTCAATGAAAAATTATATATGTATAGTATATTGTATGAAACGCAAGATTGTAGTCGACTTTTTGATATTATATTCCAGGGAATCTAGGGTATATGGACCTTCATTCTAAATAAAATGCCCTTGTTGCAAAGTATACAAAACATGATCTTTCGCCGTCGAAAACTTGGAATCTGTGCTACCTATATAATATAAATATATAGGTACATTTCCAACATTTCCATCAATATTGCATTAAATTCCATCTCATTTTCCCGAAACCAATATTCTCCGAGACTTTCGTCGCATATGCATCGGTATCGGTATGAATATCGCGCGGAAATCGAGATAAATTCGTGACGAATAAAGCAAAAATCTCTCCAACACTGTGGAAAAACTGAAAAATCCATCTTCATAAGAGTTTGCTGCGAGAGCACCCCCCCCCCCCCCACTCGCCCCCCCCCCCCTCGTAACGTTCACAATCTCATCCCTTACTCGGCGCGTGATCGGAATAGACAAATCCGTGGAATGATGTAGTTTCTATTCGCGACGTCAGCTCTTATTGGAATCTCTTTTTTCGGCCACTTCTCGTGTGGCATCAGTGGATACATTTTATTTTGAACCACACTCACTGTAATTTTTTTTGGGAACTGAATTAAGTTATATGTAGATTTAGTTTGATCTGTACGTATACTTAATATTTGAAAACTGATAAATATCTTTGGATCCCTGTTTGTTTTATAATATAATATGCGATTTTGCATTTATTATTTTATTTTGTGAACTTTGTTTAATATTGTGGACCAAGGACCATTCAAGGTCATTTGATGTAAGTGCACATGCTTTTGGTAAAACCTTGATTTTTAAAGCGTATATGGTGCGTCTGGCTTTGTATTATAGAAAGTGGGAACTTCCCCTCCCAAAAATTTCATAATTTTCCATAATTTAAGTGCGTCTTAACATTTAATTGCGATCTTGGGGTGCAATTCAGGCTTCTTGATATTTTACAGAAAAAATTAATGTCGATTATCTATTGATATTGCCTGCTTGTTACGTTTACTCGTAGCTACAAATTGCCAACTTTAAACGTATATACTTATACCACCGTCACAAGATTAGTCACAAGATAAAAAATGATTTTATTTTTAAGAGCCGAAACCGATAAGCGTAAAAGTTAAACGTACACTTGATCGTATATACCGTTAACAAAAAGCTATTTCTTTCAAAGCAATGGAAATTCATAGATTCAATGTTGCTTATTATATTTTTCATCAGCCGGTGAAACAGATACCTTTTTTTAATAGCTGTAGCAATTCGACATGGTCTGCACGCCACTGGCAAGACAGTTGATATTACTTGCGAATTGATCGAGCGAATGAAACACTGGCGGCGGCGTCTCACTGTTAGAAGGCGGTGCCTCTCACTTATTCACGTGTTTCGCTCGGAATAAGAATCGGGCAGACTTTTTGATACAGCGTCTTGACAACCCCCCCCCCCCCCCCCCCAACTGAACCCGCACGGGGTTGTCAAGACGACCGTGAGAGGGTGGGGAGGATGGGGGGGGGGGACGTGCGTACGTTTTTGAGGACAATGCAGCAAGGAATTTCAAGGTGATCATGTAAAATTGTCTCTGCTAATTTTAAGCGTTTGCATGTGTTTGTTGCATATTATGTGATATGATGGGAATTGATTAAGATTTGATGGCATACATTTTAGCTAGGTATTCGTGCTTTACAACGAAATATTCCTTTACGTCAGGACCCGAAATCTGAGTTTTAGTCACACTCATATTTAGAAAAAAAGGTACCAGTTGACAGGTAATATTCAAAAATGGTCGCCCAAATATCGATTTATATATACTTTAAATTAATTTCGCACAGCGAATATATACGATAAGTGCAAATATCTATGCAAATATGAAGCAAGTTTACCGTTTCACACCCTTTCAATATGTGGTTTCGCACTGTATATAATATCCATAATATATACCCCAAATATAACTCAGTTCATCCATCACTTAAGCTGTTATTTGTGGATTCAGCAATATATGGTGACATAATTGTATACAGTATAGGTATCTTACTTCAGGTAAAGGTGTACTCCCAAGTCCAAATTGATGCAAAGCGTTTGCAGAAATAAACATCCATTGTTTTAGCGTGTAGATTGCTGACGCGAACGCATTCTTTCGTCGATGATCAGCATGGTCCCGCGTATAGATCTGATTGGAGCCGTGACTTGCCAAAGCCTAGATTTCGTGTCAATTCTTAAATGCATCTGCACACTTATTCGGCTCTGTGCTATATTGCACTTCCACTCTTCGAGATGAAATCGACAGTATAGCCGCGTTTTCAAATGTCGCTATCTATAAACACAACCGCCACTACGTCTTTATCTGATGCCATTGTCCCAGATTGTTCTGCTCTCTCCCTTCGGCCAGTCGCCCTCAGTGGATTGTTAGAAATCTCAATATTGCTGACTACTCGATTGACACATTTAGCTTGTTACCTATCCTGGAAATAGGAAGTCTAAACCGCAGTAAATTCGTTTGCATACCTATGAGGTTAAACATTTGAGCATGGACAACTTTCTGAAACACATTACTCTTTACTAAAAGCGAGTTTTAAATGCAACACTGTAACCATGTCGGTATGCACTTTTAAAATCCGGGGCTTTATGCATTTTTTCGCCATCATACGTATTTCGAACATTTTGGTCAATTTCGACAGCAATCGTCTCGATCTAGTTTGAATATAATTTTCTCTAGTTTCATTTATTTGTAGATTTTTTTTGTATTTTTTCTTGCTTACAAAAGTGCGATAGTTATATCGCAGTGAATTTCAACCACTACTTGGATAGCCGATCATAAGGGTGCCCATTCGAATGGAATTTCGTTTCAGTAATTATTTTCTCCTTCTTTTAAATAACCCTGAACGAGGACATTTTTGTTTACGGAATTCGTCGAAAAATGGGCACCTGCAGGTTCGAAGCTCCGGCAACGCAAGGCGAAAGCTTTGATCATACTCCTTAAACCCCTTTGATCGTACTACTTAAACCCCTTTGGTCGTACAACTTAAACCCATTTGATCGTACTACTTAAACCCCTTTGATCGCACTCCTTAAACCCATTTGATCGTACTACTTAAATACCTTTGATCGTGCTTCTTAAACCCCTTTGATCGCACTCCTTAAACCCCTTTGATCGTATACTCCCTAAACCCTTTTTGTTGAAGTATTTTTTTGTTGACTCGGATTCACGAAGACTAAACCCGCAGAAGAGAGTGTTGGTAGTAGCTATTTAATTTTGACGACAGTATTATTGATGACACAGGGGAAACGTTTTCCAAGTGACAAAAGTCGAATAAACACCGATCTCGACCATTTTTGATGGTGCTTGTGCTGGAAACTCGATATGTTTCTTACCTCTCATAGTTAATCGACAGAAAAATTTGATTTCGGAATGCAAGGATCCTTTGAATATAAGCAAGTAATTTCCTAAGTTTTCTCAGCATTTTATAAAGTATAGAAATATGTCGAAAAGGTGTAAACTATACTAGTCGGTCGAGGCGTCTTAAAGTAAGCTTGTATACCTACTGCACAAGAATGAAGATGCAGCATCAACTTTTCGACAAGTTCGCATTTGAATAAGTTAACAGTAAACTTAGATTGGGTATTTAATTTGACGACTTTTGACACAGATGCAATCCGTGTTATTTACTTTTTGAATCGTGCACAAAAAACTTGTTATTATGTCAAAGATCATCCCGAAAAATGCATTTATTACTCAACGGTGTTACGATGCATTGACGCTTGATTACAAATGACACATTATTTGATGGCCATGCACTCTTTTGTGTATTGCATCTTTGAAAGAAAAAGATGTGTAGCTTATATTCTTCATATCATAAATGTTTTGGAATCCTACGTTTAGCTTACGTACAACTTATTAAGATCTCTTTATTTTGAAAAACCATTACAATAACTCATAATATTGAATAAATGCAACGATTTAGAAAACAAATTGAACATTTTTACTTAAATAATTTATGCTATGCTATGTTCACTCATTTTAATTTTTACTTTATGAAGGCTGAAAATCTTGAGGTATAGAATAGCTCTAAATGGTTGTAACAAACTTCTTGTTAATATTTAACTCTGATAAACTCTTCGAGTGAGTAAAAATATGAGTTTGAAATATGAATCATTGGCGGAATAATAGGTATGAGTAAAAATTCTGATAAACAAAGCTATATAATGAATTCAAATGCCCATAGAGACATGATATAGAAAATAAGACATTATAATATAAACAATTTAATCACCCGTGTGAGAAATTGACGCATTTTATTCACAAATTGGTCCCCAATTTTCAACATGAAGCAAGTCTTCGTTGCCAATTAAAGGCTAGTAAACAACTTAATTAACAAACAACCTCAAAAACACCTGCAGTTTAAAAATTAATAAGAGAAAATGCAAATTTTCATCGAAATCATCTAGCCAGAGGCCATTTTCTTTCAACATTCCCCAATAAAACAAAAATTACAAAAATTATCGAGTATATGTAGCGAACTAGGTTGACTTAGGACACATAAACTAATAAATGTAACGGTCACTCGCTTAGATAATGCGTTCGTAATTATGATAATTTTAATCAAATAATTAGCGAATGTGTTTCCTGACGTGTGACATGACAGCGAATGCGAATCAAGATGCAGGTGGTGAGAGGAAAGGCATGTTTTTTTGCGAACTCCCGAGCCCGTAATGGGTTAGTAGATTAGCTAGCTGGCCCATGCGAATTGCATAAATGCAAACAAGACAATGCTTCTTTTTAAAGTTGCACAATTTGATGTTTTGAAGACTATTGCAGTCTGACTGCAGGCTATGTGCAACGAAGTATATATAACATAAGTTGAATTGTATGTTATTTCGTGATGATGTATTATAGTATTTGAATCGAATCAAATTTTAATGACAATAATTTTCGTGCAGTATTTTAAATGGGCTGTAAGTTTCAAAACGGTCGTTTGGCACTACATGCCTTGAGCTGGACAAAAGTTTTTCTGGTTTTTCTAGGTCATACCTTGAACCTTGAACTGGACCACAGCACAATATGATTGAAACGTTTGTCAAATGTCAAACCTTGAAGTTGAACTGGACAACCACATGGTATGGTGTTTAAGATTTGAAACGTTTTGTCATAGTCTAGCCGCAGGCCTTGTGATTGAACTGGACAACAGCATGGGTTGTAAGATTTGAAACGTTTGGCAAGCCATGCTTTGAAGTTGAACTGGACAACAGCATAGGTTGTAAGATTTGAAACGTTTGGCAAGCCATGCTTTGAAGTTTAACTGGACAACAGCATAGGTTGTAAGATTTGAAACGTTTGGCAAGCCATGCTTTGAAGTTGAACTGGACAACAGCATAGGTTGTAAGATTTGAAGCGTTTGGCAAGCCATGCTTTGAAGTTGAACTGGACAACAGCATGGGCTGTAAGATTTGAAACGTTTGGAAAGCCATGCTTTGAAGTTGAACTGGACAACAGCATGGGCTGTAAGATTTTAAACGTTTGGCAAGCCATGCTTTGAAGTTGAACTGGACAACAGCATGGGCTGTAAGATTTGAAACGTTTGGCAAGCCATGCTTTGAAGTTGAACTGGACAACAGCATGGGCTGTAAGATTTGAAACGTTTGGCAAGCGTTGCTTTGAAGTTGAACTGGACAACAGCATGGGCTGTAAGATTTGAAACGTTTGGCAAGCGATGCTTTGAAGTTGAACTGGACAACAGCATGGGCTGTAAGATTTTAAACGTTTGGCCATTGCCACATCCTGAGCTGAAGAAGAGCATAGATCGTGTGTTTTTGCATAATGTATTTCTTATAATACGTCTATTAGTAGGTAGAGTAGTCTGGGGTGGATTGAGAAGTATATTATGAAGATTATATAGGTGGAGGACTGAAATATATACCTACAGACAGACATTATAATTATAATTTGTCTTTAAAAAAATCTCGTGCTGCGATCTAGCGAAATGATGTGTTAGTAATTAAACTCTCTTTCGTTATGTCTCTGTGTTTGCATTTGACTGGAACGGTGGCAATTTTCTGATATCGTGCTAGAATGGCTCTGTTATTTTAATCTTCATTTGTATAAGAATTTTTTCGAAGCACGAGATTTTGTCTATTAACTACCTACCAGATATTAATAACGTGGGCAATGGACTTGAATGGGTAATTTCGTAATTTGAATAAATCCGTTTCGAAGTTCTGATTTATTCCGTCCAAAAAACTAGAAAAATTATCGGAACGAAAAACTAATAATGAAAATCTACGGACATCTATACAAAAAAAGTTAATGTTCTTCCTTCTAATTTAGAAAGAGCTACCTACTTACTCGTTTTATTTCATAAGCTGCTCCCCAATAAATAATTCTTTCGAACGTGAAAAAAAGGTCAATCAAGTGTTTGATAACTTTATACAGTCAGTCTGGTTTCTAGCTCAACAATAGATTGGATTTCAACTATAGCACACCAGCTACTGAAAGCTAACTTTACGACCGTACAAAAACGAACTGCAAGAAAATCTCAGACAGTTAATTACAAGTTTTGACTTTTCAAAGTGTCGGTAATAGGAAAGATAGCTCTAAATTTAAATAATTGCTCTCTTCTCTCAGTTCTCAACTAGCGCTATCTAGTTCTTATGCTGTGAAGCAACCGAACTCCAAAAGGTGTATACAAGAAAGATTGCATCTGTATTATAAATATTGATATATTCATTTCAATATCTAGCATGCAAACTCCATGTTTAATTACTTTCAGAGTTCAGGACGACAGAAGAATTATTAGTGACATGTTAATTAAGTATCCTTTCGAGATTCTATAACAGGCGAACCGAAAGCGGAACAAAAAACATTCTGACGTTTTTATTATTGTTAAGGATACGTGTTTTCTTATGTTATGTTCTCGGCCATTAGGTTTGGCATGGCAGAGAAAATGGAAATGGTATAATTGATGACCTTTTCCGATGGCTGGACACTTTTGTGAAATAGAAATTGGCTCCAGGGTTGCGTGTCAATTGGATATTCGTGAAAATTGTTGATCCCAAATAGAGTTTGAAATTAAATTGTTGGAACCGTTTTCAAATGGTTCGGTGTAACTCATTTGTCGACGTATGGTAATGATTCTGCAGATGAGTTGAGATTTCAATGTAGTAAATGACGATTGGGTCAAGGTATAAATCTATTTATTAGGCTCATCGCAGAATCATTTTATCAGATGGCAATGTTCAGAATATAGAACCACAGATCGATCTTCATATCTGTGATAGAAACAAAGAAATGCACTACGTTAAATACTCATTGGGCCATTGGTATATATTAAGAAATGTAATATAAATTAAACAATGGTTTGTTCCAACCAATCACATTCAATGCAATCAGACATTTGACATCAAATCATATCTTGGAGATTCCGTTAACGGTAGCAGACACTATCTCGTGCTCTGCAGCTAACATTATTGAATAAAGATCCAATTTCGTTTTCAACCATGTTATCCCACCGACTCTAGGTATTTTAATCAGATGTCCAATAAATTACAATCAAATTATCATTGCAGTTCGATCACTAAATAGATAATACCAGAGTGAAACGCAGTGTGGAGAAGACTATGTCATTTATCAGCCCGGGGGGTAGTTATATTAAGTCGTTTGCGATTCACGCCTGTATAAATTTGTCAAAAATCCGAACTATATACCATCCCGTGTACCTATCTCTTCGGCACCCGCGGCTAGGTTCCAATCATAGCAAACACTCTCGCACAACAATTCTTTTGAAAATATTAATTACCTTTATAGCTGCGCACGTTGCAGCCACCATAGCTAAGTACAAAATTCTCGCGTGTCGAAGAATTAATTTAAGAAAATTAATAAATAAAAGAAGAGAACCGACGCATAATGCGCCTTGGCACCTCATAGACAATGGTGATTCATTATTGCTTTCTTATTTATTTTCTTTTGACCCTTTTTTTTTTTTTTATCAAGATTCAATTAAATTGTTATGTGCAGGTGTCTGCTGCCCTAACGCTTTGTTATCTGCAGTACCTACCTTCCAGCCAGGTACGATTTGCTAGAGTACGTTTAACATCGGAGTGTTTTATGAATGTGTTCGCATCTTTGAAGGCTCTGAACAATACTATGAGTCTTTTAGCCTACTGCCTATAAATTCTTGACGATTTTCGTGTCACATAATTTAATCCATCCAAAGGGAAATCTCAAAAATCAATGGATTCTTTCTTGTACTATAAAAATGAACTTAATTATCCGCTGTGATTTGATTCCCATTGGAAATTATTGTCACATGTATAGTACATAACAACTAAATGCTCTTATTTTCACAACACCTGCCCTAATTCTTCAATTTCCTTTACGACAAATGTGG
Source organism: Nemoura dubitans (assembly GCA_921293005.1). NCBI lineage: Eukaryota > Metazoa > Arthropoda > Insecta > Plecoptera > Nemouridae > Nemoura > Nemoura dubitans. The sequence continues at coordinate 29,380,862 of OV121077.1, read as the reverse complement.
TTTGTTGAGGACAGTAAATCCCAACAGCGTGACAAATTATACGCACAAAATCAGAATCTTTAGTTAAATATAAAGCAATAATGAAAGTTAGAAAATTTTCTCTTAAATTTAGGAGAGGAATACATTTTACTGAAACTTTTCCAGAGGTTTTGATGTACATGATCTCAGCCACATTTTCAAGCGGTGACATGCCAAAAGGAAAACGCACTCTAGCCAATAAATTCTCAGAGCGGCAATCATATATCTGTTCTTATGATTAATGAACCACATCCAATAGTCACATTCACGGCTCTATCTTCTAGTACCGATCTAATTAAACAAATTTAAGGATGTTCCACTTAACACTTCTTACTCATACCAGCCGTCAAAATACTTATCTACTTTACCATGTATGAAAATTTAATATAGAAAATGTCCGCCCAGTTTTAAATGAATAATAGAAGCTTGTTGTCATCTTTTTTCTCGTCTCTCTCTCTCTTTGCCTGTGATTCTTTTGCCCAGGGGGGCGTGTACAATGACAATTGATGCGTTAACCAGGCGTGGTGTTTGGGGAGTATTTTTTTCGAAATATTATCTCTCCAGCTTTAATGATGGGTTATGATATTCATATCGGTTATTGTTAAGCATGTTAAACAACTCGGAACAGTCGGTGCAGCCATTTTATCGAATTGCCCGACCGTTCCGAATACCAAAAGCACACAATTTATAACCTATAGACATATCAATTGTTTCGATACCGACGTGCTAAAGGGGAGGATTTTCTTTCATAAACGTCCGTTATTGGCTCGCGAAGATTTATAAATACTTGCGTAGGTTTTTGTATATATCTCTCGCGCTGTAGTGGGATAAATCATTCGTTATTATTAAATAATATAATTCCCATTCGATTTATTATGGGTGGTTGTTATTCGTAGCTCATGCTTGTATTGTAGTTTAGCCGCGGCGCGGTTTTGTTTCGTGCTGTTTGAGCTGCGATCTGCCGCCGAGATCTGGACCTAAGCGGCGAGGTTCGGAATTGCTTTGGTACGCCTGGGATAGTATCTTTGCCAGGGACCGTGATTTTAATACTTTGGCAACGATGCGTTGTAGCATTTACAAAAGGGATACTTGTTATAGTATTATGTACAGTGTGTTTTTAAATTTAAATATTCATTTTGTGACTATTTTTTACATTTTATTAATAGCACTTCAATTAATTATACGCATATTATTAATATTTCATATGGAGCAACAGCAACGCGAGAAAAAGTGCTAGCAGTTGTCCCTGTGGACACTTGGATGCGTTGGTATCGCTAATAGTGCTAGCCGATAAGAGAGATAAAGATAACTGCACCTGTGATAACTGTATACAGCGATATTCGGCAAAGCGAGTGAACTATAAATAAAATGTAGCAGTGCCTCCATCCCGTGATCGAAGGACATATCATTAAGTTGTAGGTGGGGGGTGTGGATGACGTCGCTCGGGGTGAAGAGCCAAGGAAGATGACGAGGAGGCGCTATTCAAATAGGAGACATGATTTATCTGTGTGAGCTTATCTGTGTTGAAAATAATTTATTTTGAAGGTCACGTAGTGGTGGTTAAAAATTTTGGGGCAAACTTTATGATGAAATATCTTTTTAGGCAACGAAATACAGCTTTCTGCGAATTCGTGGTTATCACCATGATGATAACAAATTTTCCTTTGAAGTTTTGATAACCTCGCTTTGTGAAACCAACAACAAAAAGGAAAACGGTTTAACCTGGCAACAAACGTTCTTTTTTACAATGTTTGGTGTAAATCTCTTATGTAATTTCGTAAAATTCTTTGACCGCGACCGTTCAAGAATGAGATTTGTAACCGTGTGAAGAGTGATGCTGGTGGAGGAGCCGAGTTTGCACGAGGCCTGTAACGACCTTGCTGCAACATCAATAGCGCTGCATTCAATTCTTTGAAGTATTATTCACAGTTCAAAATCAGACTGTGCCAAACACGGTAGAGAGTAATTAACGTTTTGCAGATATCAGAAATCGTGTTGATGATACGAAGGCAAAGTGAGAATTACTATTCTTGCTTATTGTAGAGTTAGTATAGTTTTATTTATGACGCACATATTTTTATTAACATTAAAATTAAGGCATATCGTACAGTTTGCATATACCATTGAACAAGAATGAAAACACATACATGAGATCCTAAGAAGCTATTTCAACTTGTCTAATTATATTGTCAACACAAATCAACAATTGAACATAATTGATCTGGTTCCATAGCACATGGATACATAATATATAAGTAGTCTAAATACCATGTGACCTAGTCCAAAGAGTTTAAGCAGTATAACAGTACCGGTACCAGTATAGATACATTTTCAGCAAAAATTTAAAAAAAATAACCCCTAGTTGATCTAATCAAAAATTTTAATAATCAATTGATATAAGTGTTATAGTTGATAACAAAAATGAAGATGTTAGCTATTTTTTTTACTACTGAAGTTTCATTACCCGTTGTGATTAACAAAACCTCTCACATTCAATTCAAATATATTTTCGATTCAAACACAGACATGCATAAAAAACCCGCTCGTGAAAGCAAGTTTAAAAAACTCTCGACAATATCGCGGGCTAATGAGCTAACGAAATCAATCACAGCGAAAATGAGAAAGGAGTTCGACCATGACACGACATCGTTAGCTACTCGAGTTTCAAATAAAATAATAAAAAGGGCATGCGACCAGCGAAATTGCAGCCCTTTGCCAGGGGACAAGGTATCATTTTGCCCCCCCCCCCCCTCCCGGCCACAAACGCGCGGGTAATTGGTCCAGTGTTTTCGCGTTGTGACGTGTAGATTATCGACATGCCACTGTCGGATTGAGATCAGTGGCGAACACGGGTGGACAAGAGTAGCTGGAACAGTTTACTACATTCAGGCCTACACTCAATGCCTAGTTTGAAGTAGCTTAAAAATATCTATATACTCTGTATTTATTTATAACTTGAAGTTCTTTTTACCATTTAAGATGTATACAGTTCGTTCTTAATTCACAGTTCGAATAAACTTGGATTTGACATTGTTATGAAAGGCGAAAAATCTCTGCCACCAAAACCTTTAACTTGTAAATTTTTGGCAGTACGAATATAACACAATGAAAACACGCAAATACTTAAAAAGGACGTTTTAGGACCAAAACATATTTTCTTAATTTATATAGTGGTAATAAGTGCTTCTCGGTCACTGCTCTGTTTCATGACATTATCGGCCCTAAAAAGGTCCATGGGTTCTCAGGCCCTTTCTTAGGCCTGGGTTCTCAGAAGATTGGCTCTTTGGCCCTTTTTAGGGCCAAAAAACTCATCAAACAGAGCAGTGACCGAGAAGCACTTATTCCCATACACCTACGGCTCTGGAAACCTCCACCAAGCTAAATTATATAGCCAGTTCGGGCTTTAATAGTGATCAGCCAATATTATAGGACAAACATATTTACTGTTCGTTGATTTTTGAGTAATCGCGACACGATTCCCGTAGTTTTCAATAGTAAAATGTCATGACCACTATAGTCGTATTACAGCCTCCTAGTAAATATGGTCTCCTACTGACTGAATCAATTAAGATAAACGGATAAATTTGAATAACAAGTAATTAAGTTGCAAAACCAATCCGCTTCCACCAATGTATGGAGAAAACCACTCGCTGCAACCAATTTAATGAAGAAACCCGCTTCCACCAATGTATGGAGAAAACCACTCGCTGCCACCAATGTAATGGAGAAACCCACTCGCTGCCACCAATGTAATGGAGAAAACCACTCGCTGCCACCAATGTAATGGAGAAACCCACTCGCTGCCACCAATGTAATGGAGAAAACCACTCGCTGCCACCAATTTAATGAAGAAACCCGCTGCCATAAATGTAATGGAGAAACCCACTTGCTGCCACCATTGTCACGGAGAAACCCACTCGCTGCCACCAATGTGGTGGAGAAACCCACTCGCTGCCACCAATGTAATGGAGAAACCCACTTGCTGCCACCATAGTTATGGAGAAACCCACTCGCTGTCACCATTGTAACGCACACATACGTATTTTTTTCTTGTTCAAAATACAATATACCGGATAAAGTCACATTATGAAGGTTAAAATAAACTGATCTGATGGCTCATTAATTGGACAGACTTATGAGATACATTACTATCAGTTTCAATTGATTTTTAATCATTTTTGAGCTACATTTGTTTACCATAATAGAGTTTCTCTGAAATTTCTTATAGCCAATATTAAAATATCTGCCATATTCTTTCTACGCCCTAAATTTGAAGTAATACTCTTTGTTCTCTCTAGGGGACTTACTCTCTAATGTCGGGAAATCAGGGGGACTTTTCTTTCGCATTCAAACCTCAGATTGAAGACGTGTTTTCTGATTACTGCCTATCAGTTAGTCGCTGACGGCACGCCACTGGCGCGATTGCGCGTGTAATGAAGTCATCACGCATGGGACGTCGGTGGCGGCTTGCTCGACTCGTAACGACTCACTTGACGCCTGTGCCGCGGCTTGCGGCGCCTGCCAGATCGCATCGGGGCACGCGTGCGCTTCCCAACACCGCCACGCACGGCGCTGGCGTCGCGCCCGGTTGACTTGCGTTGGGGTTGGGACGTGGAGTTCTCTGTTGGGCAGCTGGGATGATTTTTATTATGTTATCAAAGCTGAAATAATAATTTATATTTTTATTAATTCTGATTAAAGATGAAGCAAATGTAAAATTGTGATTTTCTTACATATGGTGTAACTTGACACTGTGGGCTTGTATTAAGAAAGAAATCTGTATTTTAAATTTTGTGCTAAGCTAAATTAAATAGTAATAAAACACCATAAATCAGATCAGAAAGCAGAATAAACACTTAATCTTCGGGTTCACGTGAAGAGCACCCAACCACAGACTGCAATTTCAGATTTTTAGGGTGTAATGACCATGGTGATAAAAACTTACCCCTGTTTTTGCCAGGTAACCCTGATCTGTAGGTCAGGGCACAGAAGAGTATCCGTAACGAAACAAACGATACACCAAGCAATGTTTTGAAGTATTATCTACACTGAATATATGCAATATTTAAAAAAGAAGCCAAAAGTTTGCCGAAATTATTTCATTTTCTGCCTCAAAACTGTATGGTCCATACATAGATCAAAACTTCCGAGCTTGCTTTCGGAGAAGCCAGTTCAGCCCAAAGGGACTCTGACTTTTACTGTTTAGATGCCGTAATTTAATGAATGTCTTATTGGAAGTGGTTTTCCGGAAGCGGTTTTCCGGAAGCCGTTTTCCATAAGCCCCCCGCCCCCGCCCCCGCCCCCACACCCCTTCTCCGAACCCCGTAGCAGTTTGACACGAAGCGGGTGTGAGCTGTGACTTGAGCGTTGCGTTTCTGCCGTTCAAGACCATAATGTCTGTTTTTGAAGATCTTTTCCGCGATTTCTTATCTTTACGATGGATATTCAATCCATGGGATTATCATTGAATTTGAAGTTAACATGCGCTCTGGAGTCTAGAAGAAATTGAATCACCAGCCCTGAAAGCAAGGGTTGAAATTAGACTGACTATAACACACATGTTTTTTATCTAACTGTATAACTGGCATTCATCGGAGCATAAATTTCAAAACACCCACATCTCATATCATCAAATGTATATAGACCTGTAATAAACTCGTATATTCACATCAAAATTCTTAAACCCCTTCTTTTATTCGTTTTTCAAGTTTTCTTTAAAATGCTTAGACTGCTTAGAGAGATATTTTCATTTTCTATGTGACAAATCTTTACCTTAAAAGTAATCATAAATGTGGTTTGTACTTATCTTTCATCTCGGATTATCTGAATATTTAAATACAACAAAAAATCACACTGAAAGAAGTGAAACTCTTTGCATGAATGAAATTACTTACAATAAATCCTTCAAATTGGGTGTAAACCCATTTGCAACGCTACATTGAAATTATAATGAACATTCAACTTCAATGCATTTTGACGTTAGTTTCCAGTTCATCGGAGACAGGAGACAGATTGCATTCGCACGTTTATCTTTTATTTGCACTTCACAATGCAGGTGAACTTTCCTCACCAATATGCACTCGCCGCACGCTGCATTCTGCATTTAATTACTCAATTCGATTAATTCATTACTCACTGCTGGCTGCTGGCTTTTTTATGGGTGGTATACACGTACATCAAGTTTGAATAATTCATGTTCTTGATTATTATACGACTTTATTTGAACGATCTCTTGTTTTGATCATCGAAATAGAGTTGTTGCCCATGCGTTCGGTGATTGTACGGTGCATGGCATTTTCAAATTAACTTTAGCACCGCGAGGAGGTTATAATTTGGCCACAGGATGCGCTGTAGTCGAATTTCACCTTATGTGCATATGCAATGGGCGACATCAATATATAATCGATGTAACAGATAAAATTGCATTTGTTTTATCTTAAATCTTCATATCTTTAATTCATATATATCAATTCAAATCTTTACGTCTTATATCTTTTATAAATTTTTTCTTGAGATGACACCTAAACTTCATTTCACGTTAAGAAGGAGAGTGGATTTGAACCGTCCTCGAGGACCCACTTCTGCTAGACACGAACTGTAAGAGTTTCAAAACTTACAAGCCAAGTCTTGAGCGTGAAAATTGAGTATATACATTATTGGCATTTGTCATTGACGAATCATTGCATCCTATGCATTGATACAATTTTGTACATGACATTTGTACATACAATATGTTATGCACAAAAGAGTTTATTGATGTACACTGAGCCAATTGACATGGACTAGAGTTTCCTCAATATCTGAAAATAATCTGGCAATAATACAATCACTCATAGACACTTCAAGGTGATCCGAAAACGTAATAAACTAGCAATTTATACTATTTACTATTTTTTAATTTAATATCTGATTGTTTAGTGAAATCAGCGAGGCATTGACAAAGTATACAGACCCTGTGGCATAATTATGGCGTCGGTAAACACTGCACCTTTTGGTTTGTGCTTTGGTATATTAAACCTTCATATATCCAAAGATGTTGATGAGTCTGAGGATGAACCTAACCTAACTTTTAAATGGAAGGAAGAAAGTCCAGTTCAACACATTATTTAGAAAGCGTCCATTTCGAAGGCCGGACTCAACTCAAAAGGCAGGATTTGTTAACCAAACATTATTACCTACTGGGCATTTTGTATAGAGTGTATCAGAAAAAAGCAATTTCGGAAATTTCAAAATTGAAATCACATTCTCAGATACCCAGTACGCAGTACCCAATATCAATGTTAAAATCGCATTTTTGACAAGGAATAGAGCTAAAGTTCTGTGCACAGATGAGTTAAGGTATAGATTGTCCACTCCTATAAGTTAAAAGAAGCCACGCGAAAGCTGGCGAAGCTTTACGAAAGCTCTCGCACTCCGCAAGATTCTCGAAATGCTCCCCAACCATCCAGCTAAAATCACTGAATGTTATATCTAGGTATAGGTACGTACTATCTTTTACACTCGGCTTGCGGTTATAGAAAAAAAAAAAAACTTTTCGTCTCAAGACTTAAACAACGTTCCCTTGATGTTTTTCACCCAGATAATACACGGAGTATCAAGACAATCATTTTACAGATCGACACCTTAGCACCCCTAACAGAGCAGCCACATGCCGTTCCGTGATCTCGACCACTAACAAGTGCGTCCCGTGTTCGACGTGGTGGCGTGCATGGGGTTTCGAACCGACACGCGGAGATAGGGGCACACGAATAAGGGGTGTGGTACCCCCCTGCCCCCCGCCTTCGTGCCCCCTGCCCCGGTAGAGGGTGCCATGCGAGCTCATGAGGCCCTCAATCTCAGGATGTGGCCAATGCGATTGCATAGGTGGCATGTTCAGATGTGGTATATAGGTAGCTCTGTAACACATTCTAATTGTTTTATAGTTGTCATAAATTGAATGCAATACAAAATAATTGAGTTGTTCGTGGAATTTGATGGAAAAACTGTGCAATTTTAGATCTAATGTCTCTATTTGATCCTCGTTCAAAGAATGCGTACGGCTTGGCTGTTATTATCTGAGCAGTTTTATAATATCCGCTAAATAAATGTATGACGATAACAGAGAGGAATTTGAGTCAATGCAAAAATAAATAGTACCTATAATCAGCACCTATCAGGTTACATTCCAAATGGTTATAGTTAGCATTAATGCCCAACGTGAAACAACACTTTTTAAAGTTTTGTTGGAAGTATAAAAGATATCGGCTGAAAATCATGTTTAGAATTATTGTAAAGCAGCTGGTGAAATGTTTCTTTGGTGACTCTGAGTTTTGTACGAAATGTGATGGAATTGCTATGGATTTTTGAACGAAAATGATTTTCTTAAGCCCAAATTGGCACCTATAGGTATATGGATATAACACACGATCTCATAATATACTCTGTATCTACAATAAGACATCAGTCTTTACTGTCCGGATTCGAATTTTTGAACGAAATATAAGCGTATAACGGTGAAACATCGCCGACAGCCTAAGAGTTGAACGATAAACGGATCCAGACTTGCAAACGGTAGCCGCATTGAAGCAATTAGAGCCGGCGAGAAATACAATTAGCGAAGGTGTCGATGTTTATTGCTGCGAGGTGCGTCCACTTCGGGAGGTCAAGGAGCACACTAGTTATGGCTTGGCATGGATTGTTAAAACCTTTTAACATGCGCAAGATGGACTCGACAAGTTAAGTGCAGCGTAGTGATATGAGAAGGACACTGCATCGCTTGCATTAAATGGTTGCATCAAGGTTTGTTCTATCTGATGAACACTAGTGTGATTTTCCTGCGGGATGTTCAAGTTCACGATGAGCCCCAAACGAGATTGGGGTGACCTATCAGTTTTCGGGGATAATTATTTCTGTGTGAGCCATATGTTGTTATGTACTGCGAATCGCTTTTATATAACTGTGCGATCTGTAATAGAAGTCAAACTATGCGCATTCTTCTGAAATCTCTTCGTAAGTGCTAGCCTAGGTTTTGGTGATTAAATCGTGATTCTATCCTAATCAATATTGTATCTAATTTTGTTTAATGACACAATTGTTTCCAAAGCTCGATTGCTATTAAGTTGATGAATATTTGGTGCCATTATATAAATACAATGGAAAAAGCGTTTACAAAGTATGGGTAGGCATGATTAGATCTATATGTTTATGACCGAGCAAATTTTAGGGGCTAGGCACCGACCCGATATAAGGTTTTGAATGCCGGCAATGGATGTGATTCGAAAAATTTGCATTGCATCACGACCAATTGACTTAAAGCTAGACCTAACTTATTTCTGACGACAAGTTATGCCGTTGCGTCCATTGGGAGATGCTGCGCGGGCTGCGCGGGCTGCGCGGGCTGCGCGGGCTGCGCGGGCTGCGCGGGCTGCGCAGAGCGAGGAGCAGACAAAAGAGCGGCTGCGGATTGAGACGTCGCTAGCTGGATCTGACAACGCCGCCGCGGGCGTCCTTATGTTAATCACCTTTACATCACCTGGACGCCTCGTTCACGCACTGAACGTTAGCAGAAGGTGTTGAAGTCACGGGAGATTTGTGGACCTCGTGAACTAGGTGTTGATCGATGCTGTGAATAGTCAAAATTGATTAAGGACTGGTTTCACAAAAAAATTATATTTTGGATTTTGATTGTAGTATAAGTAAAGGCACAACCGAAATGCTTGTTGTTGTTAAATCAATGGAGTAATTTTGGGGTAGCTTCCTATAAGTCAACATAACTTATTTTGATTTCTGTTGATTCATATAGTTGTCGCGTGTTCGAACAGGGAGTAGGTTGTAAAAGAAATTTTACTTCCACAATAATCATGAATCGAAAACGATGAGAGTTTAGGTATTGCTGTTATTGAATAATATTGAAGATTACCTACCCCAGGAATGAGAGCGTATAAAGACAATGCATATTAATTTCGTGCCTCGAAGCCTGTAATGAGGAAAATCTCACAGTTTTCCTAAACAAGTTGCTGAAAAATAGTACTTCCAGTTCTCTGACTTTTTCAGATATGACCGGATTGTCATCATTCCGAATTTGTATGATCTAACAAATTAACCACTTGTTGTCATAAAATGCTATCAGAGCATCTTCCGAAGATTGACCATGGTTCTTTTCTTTTAGGTCAGAAGAGCATGTGTCAATTTGTATGGTAATTTTTTATCTACTCTAGTTTCTAATGTGTTTAAATTTTTACATTTGTGTGTATTGCTTTAATGAATTGCCAGTAGTTAATCTAATTACTTGCTTTGATCATAACCTGACTGTCTTTGTAATTAGACTTTGCATTCATTTCCGCTTAAAAAACCAAAATCGAACGTAGCAATCATACCAAATTTCAAATATATTTTCGGTTCTAATACCACACACTTATAATAACCGTGATAAAATTATTGGATCTAACGGTTTCAAAATTACTGGAGTAGAATTGCTACCATAAACCGAAACTCTCATACCATCCACACAGACAATCATTTAAATTGAATAATCGAACAACGAAATTGATTCATTCTCGTTTGCCCCGAGCGCAACTCTATTGTTTTTTATCTACCCATATAAAACGATTGGGTTTAACAGTTCGTAGGTCGGTATACTACAGTGCGTGTTTTATCAATTTCATGCCACCCAATTATAAATGAACCTTACTATATTTTCTTCCAAGGAATCTAATTTCCTTTGGACAAAGATGCTGCTTTATTCATGCTTCATACTCTTGGCTACACAAAGTAATTCAATTTACCACACATTCATTAATTACCATACCACAACGATTTTTTCTACTTTTTACTACCTATCCCCGCTCCATGATTTATGATTTAGCTACAAGGTTGTATTCATTATGTGATTATAGGTGTTTTTCTGTGGAAGTTTTAGAGGTTTAAAATGCATATTCATGGGTGGAGTAGGTATATATAGTTTGAATATTTTCTCTCTGTTTTTCTTATAGTTAATAAAAATGACTTTTACAAATTATTATTGAAAAAAGTGACCGCGGAAAAAACATTTTATTATTAGTAAAATTTATGGTCAGCACATAACTTTAAAACACACTAAAAAGAGAAATGTCTTCATGAAGTTTACACTTACATGCACGTTACACTCATCTACGATATCATTTTTACGCTTACCTTTAAAGTTTAAATTGTACTAAATACTTCCTTGGAAAGCCATACATTTTCCTTAAAATCATTTTCTTGGTGACGGGACAGAATGTTCGCCACATCAAATAAGTCACCTTTTTCTCTAGCACTGTTGTTGTATCTGAATTTAGAGAAAAGTGCTTCATTAAATCACTGCCATTTTATGATTGTGGTCGCTTTGGTCACAACATGCCAAATAACAAAGAATTAAAATAAAATGGATTAATTAATGTTATCTGATAAAGAATAAATTAGGAAAGACACGACAAAATTAAATTAAATTGGACTATAGAGTTGATTTCTCAAATTGATGTGGACTATAAATAAGTGAACAAATATGTCAAATAATTGTTAATTTTTACTAGGCTATCGGATGCATGGAAAAAAGAAATATCACCAGCCAGATCCCAACCACGACATTTTTTTCTTGTTTTACCGTTTAATCAGCAACCGTAAGAGTATATAACATTATTGCACATTTTTCGTCAGAACATTAAGTTAGCACCAATATTTGAGTTTTATGTGTTGGCTCTTACCAAATGTAAGACTGTTTTTACCTGTGACATCTGGGCCCATACTTTGGGCCAAAAGTAAAAATATACATAAAAAGGTAATTGGTTATTGGTTAAACATTCAGGCACCAAAATATGTACTAAACATTTGAATGAACTTTGCCAAAGGGACCAAAATATTTGAATATTTTTCCTTCTCAGTTAATCTTGTTTGATCAAAATCTGTTCTTGACAAGTTGAGCTAAGCGCTCATAAAGTTTGTAAACAACAACTTTAAGGCCGAAAACAAAGGAGTCGGGACTCTCATGTTGGACTTAAACTTGAATTTAGGTTCAGCTCGCTCAAAAATGACCGCTGTCTTAACTCAAAAACGTGAATATGGTAGATAGACAAACAAGAAACTTAGCCGAAGATTTGGGTTAACTTTTCCGACTCTTACCTTGTGACAGTGTGTACCCCTTTTGGTACCTAATTGCGTGCTTGAGAAGTCGTGGCCGCTTCAGTTGATGGAGGGGTATGTTAACCGACTCTAAGACCGTATTGCCCTCAGCCATTCTTGCGCCTTGCCCTCTCCACAGAATATGATAATGTGAGTCAAGAACAGGTTCCTAAAGGTAGTAATTTAATATATGCATGTCACATGGAGGTAAACGATCAACTGAATTGCTAGTTACTCTAAACATAATTCAATTACTTGACTGGTAGAATTGTATGATTATTAGTTTGGGAATTTAACAGGATTGAAATTGATGTCTCTATTAATATAGATTGAATATAGAGAGATTCTTTGTACTATAGATTTGTCTGAGTTTTTTTTTAAAGATTGGTCAAGGATATTTAAGAATGATCCTCCCTTTGAAACACCTTTGTAAGGCCCAGGGATTAAGGAGAGATATATCCTTTCCCCCCACAAATATTATTTATAATGATGAAAATTCTGCTCTCTCGGCATGTTTTGGCAATATGGTTCGGCATCGCAATTTTCAGAAAAGGCCGAAACCTTGCACTGCTCCATAAAATCATGGCTACGTTTCCAAAAAAAGTGAAATCCCTCTGCAAATGTATCAATTAATATTATTTTCATGTTCTACATTGAAATTACATAACTTTATAAATCTTTTAGCCGCATGTAACAAATATGTACCAAAGCTATTAGTAAATCATAAATTAAAAATAAATAAATAAATAAAAACGCATAGATCTCTCCAAAAGTACTTTTTGTAGATAAGTTCCTTTGGAAAATTCCTTGCGTAATTTTCTTCAACCATATTTTTTGATTAATAGGATATGAGGTATACACCTATTTCACTTGATACCGAAAATGTTCGTATATACATAATTCGCAAAAAACCGTAATTTCACAGATAGCCCATTCCACAAAATGCTGTTCAATGACTTTTCGGTGAAAATTAAAGGGTCATTAACCGCTCTAGTAAATTATGAGTAATTAGTGATAGCTTCAAGTCTGAAAGATCATCGCCAAACGCATCTGGATTTCATTGTCATTGAAATTTCGGTAAATTTGATATTTCACGCAATTATTACATGAAATTTCATTGATCATAATCGGTGTTTACTGGACCACGCATAGAAACTCTTTAAATAGCTGTAACCCTTTCTTACCAATTATTGTAGCTTTAGCCATACTATAATTTCTCAGAAAAATCAAGATTTTGTAAATTACACTTAGTATTTATATATATATATTAACGTTCTCATTTTAAATTCCGTTATTTCCTATTGTGATTGCATTACTTTTATGCATTCCATTCCATTCCATGGCCATGGTCCTCTTCAAGCCTGATAGTAATTATTCTATCTGATTCAATATTTCCGATCTACAAATTTTAACAATAATTCTACAGAAAAACAATTGTTACTGGACATTGACTTCATGCGCTCACGGTTTACTCAAACTCTTTCGCTATAAAAAAAATTACTTTACCGTAGTTACATTCACCAATTCCCCATACACTAATTTCCTTATCAATCGATCAAATCAAATTCACGGTTCCAATCCTATAAATAAACTCAATTCGCGAAAGCGTGACTTTTTATTTATCAATCGATATAATAATCAACTCCATTCCATTCTAACAGTTACCAAGCCAAGCCCAAATATGGTTCTCTTGTATAAGTTTCATGTTCCATGCAAATAAGAAAAGACAAAACATTAATGAGAATTTCTATCAAAGGGCTTGGCTGTACGCACTTACCCATAACTTAACATAGAATAAAATAGAGATGGACATAATTTTCCACTGTTACGGAGCCATGTATTGTATACTCATATGCATATCCTATCATCGTGTGTATATGAATGCATTTAAAATGTGGACATGTTCATTTACTACGCTCTTCAAATTATGTTAAATTAATAACTTAATTCATAGTTGTTGCATGAAAAAATAGACGGCTCGTCATTCTTAACATCGTTTTAACCCTACCCTAATTTTATTAGCACTTTTCTATACCTATAATGTTCGCTAAATTAAGATGTAATTGGCAACACATGTTTGATTTGAGCCAAGCCTTTAATAATTCACCAGGATCACGCGCTCATAGCTTCAATTTCCATGTTTTTGTTAGAAAATTGCTCCAGTTTTTTTATCGCAAAATTATAGGTTTGGCACAATATTTTTAATTCGTCTGATTCTTCATTCAAAAATCGTCTCAAAAGCAAAGTTTGACCAAAATTACTCCATTCCATTATCCGCGTAATTTGGCACACTTTGAAGACATGTTTATTGTATTCGATATCAAACGATTTTCTCTACCAAAGATTTCGGCTTCTATATTCAAATTTTCTTTGTTCACAGATAATCGCAGATACAGCAAACGGCACTCAAGCGAAAGGTAATTTGACGGCTGCTGAGCGCTTATTTCGCTATACCCATGCAATGAAAACCAAAACTGTCTTCGTTTTTATGTGAAAATCACGAACACACAAACAAAAAGCTAAAATAACTAAACTGTTTTGTTCTAAAAATGGGAGAAAACTTTAGGGATCTGATTTATACTTATTTGCTTATGGGGGCTTTGGCATTTTCCGTATGGATTTCATACGGAAAATGCAGAAGCGGATTTTGGAAAATGAATAATTTGCCTGAAGGGTGCAACTCTCAAGAAATATTGAGGTGGACGGTATTTTTTTAATGAAAATTGTAATAATATTTAGGTGAACTTTTTTGGGTCTCCCATAACTATATTTCTTTTCTGTTGCGTTCATAATAATTGTTATGTACGGTAAAGAAATATAAAAATAGGTATATTGTTACAGAGAAAATTAAGGTGTCCATTTTCATTGTAATCTCTAAAGACTTTGAAATTCTTTATACATACCGACCTCAAAATTGAATCTTATGCCGATCTTTTACGCAGCGAGATTCTTAATCATTTTTTATAATCTTATTTAAATTACGAAAGCTCGTAATTGGCTAGTCATTTTATTTTTATGTACACAAATTAGCCTCCCAAAAATGTTGCCCATTCCGGGATTTGAACCCGGGTCCCCAACTTGTTAGTTGTATAGCTGGGGACCCGGGTTCAAATCCCGGAATGGGCAACATTTTTGGGAGGCTAATTTGTGTACATAAAAATAAAAAAGATTCTTAATCACTTTCCACCATGTTACCATAATCGTTTCCGTACTCTTCAACACTTATCTTTAATAGTGCTTTCATATCAATAAGTGTAATTTGAGACCAACTAATGATAGGCCTTCGTAAACCAGCTGATTCTCTACGCGTATATACACCATCAACATTTATTTTTTCATTTTGTAATGTTACCAGCACGTAATCTGAAAGATCCACATACACAGATACTTTTAAAGGATAACTTACCGATTGATTTATTTCAGTTCGGCCACGGGTTTTATTTTTTTTGGTTGAAATCAGTGTGAAGAAATCTATGAATTCCTAAATGAGGTAAGACTAATTCTTACTAAGTAGGTAGGTTTTATAGGTACCGAAACACGGTTTGGCCAAGCCAGTCAAGCGAATCATCTGTAAAGATAGGTACCTGTATATACCTGCCTCTTCTAATTAAACTTCTCCGTATGCTTTTTGACCGGGATCGAGGCGTGAAGGCATAAATAGAAAGATGTGAGATCGGAAATGGAATGTCCAGATAAATACATCTCTGCGCATCATAATATGTTGGGCTTGTTAAAAAGATATATATTTGTTGAAATTAGGAACGCTTTACGGCTTTACATATTGGTCCATACGTGCAAGTGTGAGCAATTGCACTAAACGGTTCTCGTAAATTTGTGAATTGATATGAATCAGTTTATTTGATGGTTCTTGATGCATCTTCGTTGGGCTATTATATACTGTAAATTTTATGTTACATGCGTGTGAATTGAATTTTCAAAACGTAACTCTGCAACGCCATTGTAAACCAATATGGTATAACCCGAACATTTATGGGCAAATACGGGTTATTTGGAAACTGTCATAAAGATTTTAATAATTGGTTTAGCTTTAGCTCAAGATTTTTGAGACAAAAATAGAAAAGTACTTTATTTTACAAAAAAACGTATCCTTACCTATATGCTTAAACCACAGTCTGTGCTTAAACGTATTTATATTTATAAATAAATAGCAAAAATATTATATATACTTATGGATACCATTGTTTACTCATATATATATATATATATATATATATATATATATATATATATATATATATATATATATTTATTTATTTATTATATATATTATATATATAATTATATATATCATTTATATATATATATATATAGTACTATAGTACTATATAGTATATAGTATACTATATAGTAGTAGTATATAGTACTATATTCAAATGCAAATTTGTTTCTTCTGGAAATGAATATACCAAAGGAAGAGTACACCCATTTCACTTCTTGTGTGTGTGTGTGTGTGTGTGTGTGTGTGTGTGTGTGTGTGTGTGTGTGAGTTTTTTTATTCGAATACTGGCATGAGTTACGCTGGACTTTTAATTACACACCATGCTCAATTTAACACCATTTCAAACCACGTATAGCCAGAATTTATTATTTCTTATAATTTAATAGCTCACGGTATTTATACATGCTAACTTACGTTACGATCTTTCAGTCCAGCCGCGATAAGAATATTCATTTGTGGGAAAATTTTCGGGCCTTTGGCTTAAAAATTGTGTGATTGAATTGCTCTCAGATGTTAACAAAATATTTATTGAAGTCATTATAATCACGTTAGCATGAAGTATCATAAATTAAAACTTTATAAAAAAGCTTTCCCCGTTTTTGAGTTTGTTTATTTTTCGCAAACTGCTTTATGACCTGTAAAATATAAAAGCTGGTCAATTCTTTCAAACGAAATCGCGGTATATTATTAAAGTTTTGAGCATCACTACTTTCCTACTGATACCCGAAATTCATCTTGATGTATAGGTGTATACCCAAATTGCCTTTTTCTTACACTTTGTTCACTTCTGTCACTTTCATTTCATTAAATCTCACAGTAAAATGATAGTTTTTATTTTAAAATCGAAATAGTGGTAGAAATCAGAGGTAGGAATATAGAATTATCTAGAAAAGTGTATGATTAGCAGAGTTTGTAGATACTGATGTCTAATATAAAATAAAGGAAGACTTGGGAATATCCTATTGAATACAGAAAACTTGCTGTAATGTTTTTATATATATGTCAACGTATTTTTAAGAAATCAGTTCAGCGTTGGCAACTTCCACGGACGGTATTTTTGTCCATCTTAAAGTTAAATATATAATTTCTCTTTTTACCCTGCATTGCGATGCGAGGAGCCTAACTATCTGGAAGCTGCATATCTTTAATACCAAAACAAGCCATAAATCGAACAACATTTGAATCCACGATTGAGCTGTCACTACCATCCTGAGTCGCACAATATAATCCAGCCTTTTCAAAGCTTATGCCGCAATAAATTCGAAACTTATAACTTCAGAGCTCTTTGTGATTTGAATCTGTGTGTTAGGTATTAAAAAATAAATTGATATGTCCGCGGCAAGTTATGTGACTGTACATCCTGATTATGGTGTCTTTTTTTTAAATTAAATTAACGCTTTATAAGACGCAAGGTATTATTATGAATTATGCCTTTTAATATAACACTCCAAATAAATAATTGGTTGTTATAACTTATACGATCCAGAAGGAATTAGCATTCCAAAAAAGGAAACTGTTTTCAAAAGCATTTGCTGTGGCATTTGAAAATCTCAGACATGTTTTTTACGTCCAAGTCATTTATGGTAATATTTATGCCTAATAGTGTATATATTATCTTTGTTAGCTCATTCGCAGCCGTTAACCATATTATTAAAATGTTAACCTGCGTTAAAAGCGTGCTTAGTTTAAAAAAATTAGTTTTAGGAAAATTAAAACACAAAAGAAAAAAATGTTCATATTCACAGCTACAACGTCATATTTCCCAATTTAGCAACCTTCCCTACAAATTGACGGTATCGGGCATAGGTACCTATACTGACCTATAATGTTACATTTACTTCGTATTTTCCGTCAAATTCAAATCCCCTGAGCAATTTTCCAGCATAGTTCCGAGCACAAGATTCGAAAAGAGTGGACATACCTATACCATATTATTATGCTTGTACTTATACATAAAGCAAAAACACCTAACTTAAACCACCGCAAAAAAACCACCTCATAACAGCTTCATTACTACCACATATAAATATACTCGCATCTCATTCTATTAATCTCACAATAAATTTCCTTTAACCATATGTGTATTCCCCGCAGCATAAACCGAAACAAGATTTTCCCCTCGTACGATAACTCATTGACTACACACACTGAGAATCTCACCCATAAGTCTAAGAATTGTGTGACCCCATGGCCAGGTCGCATAGCTCACCCACCATTATCAATCCTAGACTCGTAAATCGTATAATTCTCCATCTTGCTTTTCGCTCGAGGCTCACAAAATGGCGTCCTGTGGCGTTTGAATGACGTCATCTTTCTCCGGACGTGTCAACTGCTTAGCATGATCATTACTCATTTTAACACTTTTAAAAGATAATTAATTGTATATGTATGGTGAGTACAATTGAATTGAAGTGTTGGATGGTTTTAGTTGGCTTGGAATTATTTCTTGTGATGGGCGATCGTTTTGCGGTGCGCTCATCAAGAATTTAGTTACTGAGATGGTTCTAGGAAGGGCTGCAGTAAATCAACGGGCTAAGCTGGCCACTAATGTTGGTTTGTAAAGTTAAAAACTCCATATAGGTACTGTAAGGTTTAAATTAGTCTGTGTCTTAGAAATAAATTAACTTTTTAATTCGAAATAATTAGCCAAATCGGAATTAGGTTATTATAGGGGTGGTATGTATTGTCTCTTCAAACAAGACTTTTCTGATTTTTTTTAAAAATTTAAATTAGGCTATACGTTTTAGATTTTCCCTTTTTTTGGGACCGTCTTAATTTGTTTGTTTTATAACCCCCTGGGGCCTATTTTTTATGACCGTGGTGATAACTGATAACCACAAAAATTCAATGAAAATTGAATCTGGCTGAAAAACCACAGATTTGAAGCACAAATAACTTTTAGCCCCGTTTCGTAGATCCATGGCTGGACCAGCCCTGGTATGACTCATTGGACTGAATTCTGGAATATCGAGAAAAAAAAGAAAACTGTTTCACCTTTACACGTGAGGCGATAAATGCCGTGAAGGAATATGAACATTAACCAGTATTTTGCAGTTTTTACAGAGCTTTCTATTTACTACCAATGTCTGACCCAAAATAAATATTGGAAAACTTTCTGCAAAAAGTTATACCACACATAAAAACATCTATATCTTAAGCTTCCAAACAATATACTTATATGTACAAATCATAGGTGTGTATACTGTATATATATATAGCAAGCTTGTAAATTACTTATGCCTGGCGCCGAAAAGAAAAGAAAATTATAAACTGCAACAAATTTTTCGTGAATCGATGGTGGAAATTCTATATGCATAGCCAAATTCGCTGTGAAAACTTTAATTTCCAGCAAGAAAAATCAGACGTTATTTCCCTCCCTCCAGAATCTCTTCCCACCTCTCTAGATGAATCTTCTTCAGAGCTCGGGCAGACTAACAGCCATGTGCAGTAAATCATTAGCAATTATCTAGTTTATTGTCAGATCGTGCTCAGAGCGTACCTTGGAAATCGATTAACCAAAAAAGTCGCCTCCTCTCTTTCGCCTCTCTCTCGCTCTTGGACTTTTTATATTATAACTCATGAGATAATAATATTTTTATCAGTCCGCTAGCATCTTAAAAGGTTCCAGCGGTTAAACTTAACGGCTTGCCCGTGGTTCTCGCGAGTTCCTTTGCGCTAAGCGGCACACGGAGTAATTTCGCTTTGTAGATATTGATTTAAATTTACTCTGCTTTGATGCCAGCTAATTTTGCACACCTTTTACATTTTTATAAACGAATTAAGATTTTATAAAATTACTTTAATCGCTTTTGTTAATGATATAGACAAATCTGATCGATTTACAAGATAATCCTTCGTATACTTTTTTGATTGCATGATGACAAAATATGCGTGAGTATTCGGAACAATGCTGATCATAATATATTAGATATTATTCTGATATAGGTAAGTGTACTATATTTGGCTTAAGCCGCTGTACTGTTCAATGGTTTTAGGTATAGAGCCTAATATATAACTTTATCACCTATAATAATAATTGTTGGCTGTGTTTTGTGTATAAAAAGACTAGGTTAGGTTAGTTTATGTTATGTAATTTTATTTTTACTGACTGTTCTAGGACTTCTAGGCCACTCCATTTTCCACGGAATACTATTTACTCAAAAATTTTCCTTTTTGACCCGTTTTAGAGCGATGAATGTAAAATTAGGTGAAAACGTGCAACAGAAATTTGGAAAAATGTGCGATGTTCTCCCAAATGTGTGTCGTTAAATTGTCTAACATATACGAACAATTGAATGCTGCAAACTTCAAAGTTGCGGCCTTGAACCGTGAAAGTCGGTATGTTTTAAACAGGAATCATGCTAATTTAGCGATTTTGGCCAGCATGAAACTGAATGTAATATACGGCCAAATATGTTAAAATCTGTTTCAAATCATGGATTTTTAAACTGGATTTGTTGGTATTGATTATAGGTCTACATGTTAATCTTGGTTGTGGTGTGACTCATGCTGAAAGGAAGTATTATTACTGAAACAGAAATCTAGAGGGTTCTTTATTAATAAGTTTTGGTAACAGAAGAGAAAACATTATGTATATACAGCTAATATAGATACATCGATTTAAATGCATGTTGCACTTACCTTTCAACAATTACCTTACCTCATTGTGTCGAATGTTTCGATTGCGGTAATGTTAAGTGTTTATCAGTAAATTCTAATGCACGAAGTTGAAGATTTTAATTCGTTTTCAATGAATTCCAAAGCTGCCAGTCAATACACCGTTAAGTCTAAGGCGTACTTGTAACCTTCTGTTTGCACTGCAGTTATAGTTGATTGCATTTATATTACAGGCACCTAATCGATTAGCTTTTTGGGCGGCTACAGGAATAAAGGATTTCAAGGTTCACAGTTTCAATTAAAATAATTCACTCGATAATTTCCTTTCGGATTCAAACAACTTAAGTATATATTATTATCATTTATTAATAATATTCTCTCTCCATTTGTTCATCTTGTTCTCAATATCATGAAAATCAAATACTCGTGATATCCTTTTATATATATACATCATCAAACTCATACGCAATATTATTATTAATAATACTTTTATACACGATATATACGCTGATCTAGAATGATTATTTGTTGTTTATACGTAATAATAGTAGCTGTTTATATTTAATTACAGTATGCAAAGTAGTGGAATATTGCCTGCATGATATTTTAATGTGTTACCGGATGAAAGACGTGGGCACATCTTGTAAAAGATAATCGCTTAATCGATCCAAGATATCAATTATGCTGCGCGGCTATCGCTCGACCAATTACCGTCGTATCAATTAAATCGAACGAGATTTTAATCGGAAAAGAGTCCGGACACTTCCGTGGGAATCAATTTGGTTCGACGTGACGAGCGCTTGGATCAAAATTGTAAGACTCGATCGTGTGGTCGTAAGTCTTATGCAGCACCGGCGCGCGGTCGAGGATTTTTAGAAACTAGTTATCGATTTAAGATTTTCCTTTTTTTAATCGAGAGATTGAACGAAATCGATTGGATATTGATTTATGTACTTTGATTCGACTACAGATTAAAATCGTTGTGTTTTTCCAGATTCAAGTTTGTGGGTGAATCATAGGGTTTTGCTGAGAAAGAAAAAAATCTAACGTTGCATGAAATATATGCAATTTGAGGTTTTGTCGCAATATGTTTAACAATTTGAGACAAAAGGAAATTCCTAATGTGCTATTAACGTATTATAATCCTGTTTAACAAATCTTTCAATATCGTAATAAATATACATAACTGTGGATATGAGATCTATTTCCAATTTACAACAGGCAGCTAACTTGTCATCGTAATTAAATGACAACATGGCAATGGCACTATAAAATTCGAGTTTCTATTCCTGCCAACTAACAGAAACTTGTTACGAATCAACGTAAACATGCATTCCTATGTACAATATTGAATTTACATTCGAATTTTTACATTATTATCAAAGTGAAGTGACTGAAAGACTGAAAATGTTACTGCTAACATCTCGGTACAAGTCCGCAATCGTTGCCTAGTCACAAATTACCCGCAGGCTCTGTATTCCCGTTCGGAGACCGACAATTTTCCAAATTTTCCGATCTCGACAGCAAAGACTCGATACTAAACGGATTCAATCTCTTCACTTTCTCATCACCATTCATAATCGACCGATTATTAAACGACAAATCAATCGTTTGCGGATCTTTCTGATAATCAAACGATTCCGGCGATCTACTGAAAAGTCCACCCGCAAAGTCACCGCCACATTTCCTCGCCGTAATAAAGTTAATCGGGGCCTGATCACTTCGTCTCGAAGACGTTTCATCATCACTATCAGAGTCATCCCCGACCACATCAATATCCCTCACCGAACTGGAGCAACTGGAATCGTTGGACTGCGTCATACTGTTCACATTGCCACCACGAGCCCTCTTCGTCTGCTGCTGTTGTTCCCAGTCTCTTCGCAACGTTTGAAGATCGACGACGATGCCTTTGGCCGCGAGCTTGCGTTGTTGTCGCTCGAGGGACTTGTTGATCTTCTTGTCTCGACGCTCCTGCTCCTTGCGACGCAGCTCCTCCTCGGGGATCGGCTCGCCGCTGCACGTTTGGGGGTGCGCGTTGTGGGCTGGTCGCCCGGGGCCCTTTTTCGTGTGCTCCTTCTTGCGCCATTTGGCGCGACGGTTTTGGAACCACACCTGGATGGGGCAGACGAGACAAAAGCGTTGATTATGTTGGCGTTTATACAATAGTGGTTTTGGTAGCTATAAAAAATACGTATAAGGCCGAGAAGTGCACTATGGAAATGGTGAGAGAGATTGGGATTGGGGAGTTCGATGTAATGTAAGAAACTCAAATTTTCTCTATGTGAAGTTGGTTTTAGTGCTTTTCAAACTTTTGTCAGAGGTACAGACGAGGTGTGTGTGCCAGCCCTGGAGTCAAATGTTTGTCGGGAAACCTCGCTATACACAGCATGTTTGGAAAGAAAATTAATCATTTTTTATAACGCATTTTTGAGACATATAAGGCGTTTTTCGACCAGCATCATTTTGAGCTTCAAAAACTAATTGCATGACAATTTACAAAGGAAGTGTAGGGTGGTAAAGTACTATTTTCCAAAAAAAACATTTTTTAACGGTCTAGTAAACCCTAATTTGATTAAAATCACATTGAACATCGTATAATCAGTAGAACAAAGTGACTTGCCTTTGTCAAGTTCAAGTAACAACTCACAGGCTTAGGTAAAGGTCTCGTATATGAAAGGAAGAGTAATTCAATGATATGACATAGTTTGACTATACTTGTGAACTTTGACAGGAATGAAATAGTTTTTTAATTGGGCCTATCTAATATGGTGAAATATATAAGCCACTTTTAAGGAACCTCTATTTCAATTTGCAAATTTTAAATTAAGAGTTCAATTGTTTTTCAAAATTGAGTAGGCTGAACCCAAATCAAACCCCACGGTTTGTCACATTACAATCACCAAATGCCATGCGATGCAAAATTGAGACGAAAAGACGTTACATGCGACTAAAGAACGATTGAAGAGTCATCTGCCAATCTATACGAGGAAGTGAAACGCTGAATGGTCGGGATTGGAACTGGAAGTCTGTCCCTGTCGTGCGGCAATTGTGAGAACTGATCACGTTGCTTCTGGCACAAATCATTTCCTAAGACACCGGAGATTTGATTTAGTTCCATTGCAAGCGTTTCCGCTGTCATTGTACCGCGTCTCCTTGCATGGGAACTTCGCTGAGGGAAATCGCTTGGCGGATTTCTTTTCGATATCGTTCGCTGGGAGCTTGAACTTTTAACGGAATCAGAACTCTGCTTGAAAATATGCAGAGTTTAGGCAAGGTTAATATATAGTTTAATATATGGTAAGTATGAATGAACCTTGGAATTTAGGTCTTTTTTGGTTCTTGTTAATAATTTTAAACATATCATTGCAATGTGAAACATATCCAAAAACAATAAGGACGAAAAGGATGAGAAAGGAAGGAGGAAAAGTCAAAATAAAAGGGCAAGTCCGTTTCTTTGAAAAAGTGTTCCTTTCATAAATTTTATTTTCTATACCCGTATATAAATTAAACCGATGAATCAAATTAATAGACGATTAAAAACTGTTCTAAAATGATTGAGGTAAAGGATAACTAAATAAGTTAATTGAGATATCAAAAGTATCGATAATTGCATCATGATGAAAATTGGCACGTTCGTTCATCACAAACAACAGTTGTTGAGATATGCAAAAAAGTTACGGAAAATAATCAACTGTTCGAGCAAGCACCTCCATACAAATCGGCGAACTTACAAAGGCAACCACAATAAAGACGTGTAGGTCCAGATGGAACGTATTGTGCTTCAAAATTAAGAAGGCACCACACCTGAAACCGCATACGTTGCCACGAGCTACCAAAACTCGAAAACTTCATTATTACATCTGGACCACATTTTCATTAAAACTAAAGCCAAACATTAAGGTTGCATAATGCGTTTACTAATGATAGAGCCATCTCTAAGATTCAACATATAATAACAATTATTAAGGCCACCCAAAAAGGCATCCATTGTCATTTAGAGGCGTGCAGTTTGTGTCAATTATTTTTATTTGGGGCTGAAATTACTTAATTATTTACAATGCCCAGTCTTGGGTAGAAACCACACAAGAGGACACTCTTGTGTTTTTGGCGAAAACAATCTGTTGCTAGAGGACCGCGAACTTCCTTGTTCTAGAAGTGTACCTTTACTATTTTTATTACACTTGTATTTCTACCACGCGCATATTGATTTTAATTTTTATTGGACGAAATTATTATGTCACATTACATTTAATTTAATACACAATCATTGGTTCTTTGGTGGATCATATAAACTATCTCATGAACCTGGAACTCTATAGAACTCTAGGAACTCTGGAACCCTTGAGACTCGTCCAAGTACATCTGTGGTTTCTCTAAGTATTAAAGATGTAATTCCTCCATACCCATATTCTCCGTGTTCTGGATCATCTGATGCTATGGCCATAGATGAATGGTATGGTCATCAGATCATGGGCTGCCTATGCTCAGATGATCCAGACACAGAGGACAAATGGAGAAATTTCTCTTGAAATGCCCAGCGGTGAGTAACTCTTGAAAATCCCATGCGAATTCAATCATGCCTCCCTGTTCTCGTCAGGCTTTGCAGCGTAACTCACACACATCTCATATTCTAAGATGCCTTGTCCGTCGCTTATTTCGCTCTTGTAAAATTGATTCAAAAAATGACCCACCTTGACCAAGACCAACATCATTGAGCTACTCCTGGGACTGTATCAGATGATATCAAGACTGTCAAAGGTACGGTTTATCTGGGTTTACAGCATCTGGGTTTACATTAGAGATGCGAAAAAAAGCCCGAAAGCCCGAAAGCCCGGCCCGGCCCGGGCCCGGCCCGACTTTCGGGCCGGGCTCGGGCCGAACTCTCAAAAAGATTTCGGGCCCGGGCCGGGCCCGGGCCGAGAATATTTGGGGTCGGGCCGGCCGGGCCCGGCTTTCGGGTTTCGGGCTTTTTCGGGCTTTCGGGCTTTTTCGGGCTTTCGGGCTTTTTCGGGCTTTTTCGGGCTTTCGGGCTTCCGGACTGTGTCGATATATTTCGGGCTATATGTTTCATTTAACCATCTATCTATATCACTGTACCTGTTTTGTTGGCTACATGGAATAAAGATTAGATATTAATTAAGTGATGTGAATAGAGTGAATAATAATGTATGATCTGTTCTTGGTCTTGAGAAAGCATTTTGCTTCAGCGCTGATACTCTAGGCTAGAAAGCTCAAAAACCCACGTGTCTGACCCCAGCTGAGTGCATTGAAGTTTTAACCCCGAAGTTTTGACAATGAGCCTTTTTGCTAGCACTTGTAGCTTTCAAAGTTCAGTGTTTACCGCTCAATCTTAAACGCGTTACCTGTCTGCTCTAACTGATTTCCCTTTTGCCATAATGGCATAAGGACCATTGCAATCATTTGCCTACATAAGTGATTAACTCTGGAACTGCAAAGTTTCGTAAATATCCATTTATAAATTTTGGTACCACACTCTACAGCTAAAAAAATATGTATGGGATATAAGTTGAGAACAAGGGTAGGAATATTGGGAATATTCGAGCATTCTGGTGACTATTATATAGTTTTTAAATATTTGCTGTCGTTGTTTCTCGAAATCGCCGATCATCGGCTATTTCTGATCGACATCGCGATCGTATGCGTGATGCTGGCGAGGTTTTTCGGACCTTGTGGCTCTTATACTGGCTTTCGGACTTTCGGGCTTTTTAGGTTAATGGCTCTTTCAAGCTTTTTCAGAGTTTCTCAAGTTTTCGGGTCTTTTTGTACTTTCGGGCTTGTTGGGGCTTTTCAGGGCTTTCGCGGGCTTTCGGGCTTTTTCGGGCTTTCTCGGGTTTTCGGGCTTTTTCGGGCTTTCGGGCTTTTTCGGGCTTTCGGGCTTTTTCGGGCTTTCGGGCTTTTTCGGGCTTTTTCGGGCCTGTCGGGCCGACTGAACTTTCCGGAAAAAAGTCGGGCCGGTTCGGGCCCAAAAAAAAATTGAGTCTATCGGGCCGGGCCGGGCCCGACCTAGACTTTTCGGGCCGAGGCCGGGCCGGGCCGACGAAAAAAAAAAAATCGCATCTCTAGTTTACATGCAATGTCAGTGACCCGATGTCGTAAATATTGGCTCTGGACCCATCTGTGACAGAAACGAAGGAACATGACGTTATTCAGTGTCTATGACTGGACAGAGCCAATGTTAATGACATCGTGTCACTGACATTGCTAGCTGTAAGCTCAGCATGTGCAATTTCTTACCCGAGGTGAAACAATTACCCAATCTTGCTCCACCATGCATTGATGGCCTAATTCAGTAATTGAGTAAGATTATTAATACATACGAGGACAATGATTACCAAAAAATCTCAACCAAAAAATGACAACCAAAAAATCTCACGCAATAAGCAACTCGAAACTTAGTGTTACTATTACCTATATATAATATTAGAGAGATAATTTCCGTTCTTTCTTCCTTGTTTTGTCTTCTTTACTCAAAGGAAGCCCTACAAGTCGAAAGTCCATCGCTCAAACTGACCAAACCTAACGCCAATCCAGGCTTCTTATTTCGAATCCAGCAGACTTTGGGTGGGCCAGCAGCACCCTCAGGGCACGTGGCATGTACCTGATCTTGGGCAATCTCTGGTCTTGACCACGGGCCGGATGCGACTGGACCGTATTGTCCCGGACGCGATGCGAGCCTTCCGTGGAAGCTGCATCTCACAGATGCCAGTTGCCCGGGTCTTCTTGGCCCTTTGGATGATTACTTCATTACCTTTCTCATAGCGTTAGCCGTTAAGGTAAACAATGCGTATACCTGTAGTGGCTGTTTATTGATAGCAACGTTGCCAGAATTATGTAGCTGCTTATTTTTGTTGGTGGATGGAATAGTGTAACTTCTAATTGTGTTTTATGTGGCAGGTGCAATTGCAGTGCACATTGCGCGTGCAAGTTATGTTATAAAAGTCCTTGAATGCGTGCATTACAGAAAACTGCTACTTCTTTGTACCCACTCTATGCCAAATTATGCTTCATTGTCGAATTATGTCAAGTGAAATTAAAATGTATGATAAGAACACAACCAGGGCCTCCTGAATGGAATTGTTTTGAATGTTCTTAAGGCTCACATGTTGAGAAGGCTGTGAAAAGTGGCAAGAAATATATTATAGTATGGTTGGCGAACGAATTTTCTTAACCCACACAAGATTTGTGTTGTACCTATACCGGAAGGACGCATCGAAAACAAATATTCGTTTGTGAATTGTGATGCAGCGCATGCACTTACATATTATTTTCTTTGGAAAATAGCCATTCATAAGGAAAATAAAGACATTATTTCCGATATATATATTATTCCAGGAATCTTGATTGTGTTTTAGCGCCGATCATTATATCGGGGGTTTTAGTTAGGCGCCCACACCTCCTATAGCCTTGGGTTTGATGGTTGGTCACCCCGGAAGCTGCTGTACCACAAGGTACCCTATTTGCTTTATATAATATAAGTGTGATATTTCTTAGGAATGTAGGTATCAACCAGCCTGGAAAATTGTCGTGTCACCGTATGAATTATGCAAGAAATAAACCAACTATATATCATATAGCATATACTACAAATGGCAATGAAATTGATTTGACAATACCACAGATTAATTAATTTATACAGGTTGATTTAAATTGATACATAAATTGATAATAGAAATTATAATACTATCAGTATCACGATCATGACTTTGAAGTTAATATTCAATCTCATTTGATTTATATATCGTATGAATCGATGTATAAATAGTGTTGAACATGAAGTTAGTTCGAATGTGAGCAATGTATGAGTTGACAATTGACTGCCAGTGGAAACGGTCGTGACAATATGCGATGTGTGTGCCAGACCGCGTGGTATTTGCAAAACACAAATTACTGGTTTGCATCAGTCTGCTTACGTCCGTGGGTAATCGATCAAATTTCATCCAAGACAATGTTCGAGGGCCCTTGGGCGACGGTTCGCCTTCAAATCTTGCCCGACTTCAGTGTAAGGAGAGCACAAGAAATGTACGGACAACATTTTAGGACCTTACAGTCATTTTTGGTTATTTTATGTGCGTAGGTTTTTGTGAACAAATGTCCAATGGATTTTCTATACACATCGGATTACTTAGCTATAAGTAATTTGCTTTTTCGTGTCATTTATCTTTAACTTATTTTATTTATAGCATTTGCAGTACCTACTCTACTTGAAATAGTTTCTATGAACCCCCATATCATGCACTTACTACATTTGATTTGTAAACGTTTCCCTAAAATTGCAATGTATTTTTTTTTTATTGTAGACGCCTAGAAACAAAAGCGAAAACGAAGTCGGAAAGATTGAATTTCAGCCCATTAGCCTGGTCCACTCTCATTCGCTTGGAATATTTTAGTCTAAACGGTAGAAAAATGATTCGTTTACACTGAAAATATTCGCTCTTTTGAGAGTAGATCTTTTTTCGGTATTTTGAGAGTAGATCAGTTTTCACTCTTTTTTTAAGCGTCAACGTTTACCAAAGCATTGTTACCACATAAGGACCGTAAGGGCAAATGCATACCATCTCCAGTTAGAAGGCTGTACAATGGTAAACTGAAAACAAACCTAGTGTAGCCCAAGCACTGTATCTTTGCAATACTCATATCGTCCTCTCGAGTATAAAAGCCCCCGGTCTGCTTCCTTCGTCCAGCGAGCATCGCACCAGGCACAGGGGGTAGGGATGACCGAGCCGTCGTCTCTAAACCCTATGATTATCCGGCGATTACGCCCGACTCGGCCGTGAGCCCTGAATTAGCCCCGCGGTCCGAGTTTGGGGGGGCACCGCGCGGCGGGCTCGGGACGAAGCGCAGCGCCGAAGGGAGCCCGTCAGAACGGGGATAATTGACTTGTTTCTTGAGTTAAGGCGCGGCGCAGGACATGTGTTGGTCGAGAGTGGCTATCTCGATTTGCAATGGCCGTATCTTCATCTTTTTACGTCAAATTTTAAATAACTTGACTAGCGCACAGTTGTTTCTGATTTGGCTCCTTATTTGTTTAAGATGCGGCAATCGTTAAGATAGAATTAGAAGAAAATCGGGACAAGGTTAACAAGGTGCAAAGGTACAAGGTACCAGGTACTCTTGTACAAAGTATAAAAACAAGTACCTATAGGGATAGGTACACTAAAAATGTACAATTTTATTTAAGAAAGCAGTATAGGAGTGGTTGCTGCATATTTTAAGAGTACCACGTATAACCGTGATGGTGTGTCCAAAATTTTATAACAAACATAAAGGTGTTGGCATTTGACTTCTTCATTTTTTATTGTTAATTTGATTTGCAGCAGTTGGTTCTCTTGGAAGATACAACTCCAGCTTTCAGAAATTTAGAGATATCGAATAGCTTATTAGGAATTTTGCTTTGGCATTTAATCATGGCTACGTCCGTCCGTATATAGACAGCCGCTCTCTGAACTAGGAAGCTTTCTATAATTGACTTGTTCTTGGCCGAGCAGGCAGATATCTGTAAGAACCTATTGTTCGAATGAATGCAAGCTTCTATACGATCGCGCAAGCTCGCCATTATGTATAGGTAACATCTCTATTATTAATAATGGCATAATTATTATTTGCACAAAGCAACGATATTATTGAGACGTTGAACGTAAGAATTTGTTTTGATTTTTAGCTTCGCGAAGAGGCAAACGTTCGGACAGTTTTTTGTGTAGGTACACTGATAATTTGCTTTACCAATTATGATAATAAATTGATGGAAATGGATTTTAGCTTGCGTGTGTTTGGCCATTGATTTTTAATTGGATTTGGCATTTCTGAGGTGGCTGCTTTAGAAATTTTGCGCGAAGGCGTTTGTAAATTATTCACGGTTTGATGTCATGAACGCGCGGCTTTGCAGATGTGTTATCAGTCAATCAACGCTAAATAAACGTTGATCTAGAAATAATTGATCGAGAATCAATCAAAGTCTTCCGTCGTGATGTTTCTTTTTATATCATGTCAGCGTGGTATGGAAATATAATAATTGCATATGTGTGCAGCAGGCAAACATGATAAATGTAGTGTAATTTAGTCAGCGGTGCTGATTAATAACACAATAAATTTAACGAGAACATAAGCAAGTACAATTTTTATTGGATGTAAACACAGTAGTTAAAGGAAAATGGAGTCGTAAGTTTGTTACAAGTCAGGAAATCTGTGACACTTTTATGTACCAGATCGCTACGGGCGGAAAAATTATCTTCGATGAAAAACTGCAAGTGCGAGAAAAAAAAGAATGCTCGTAGCCTCGCTCTCTCGTTTGCCGCGCAAAATTCTAATTATACAAAACACAATGGCTATAATATGCAAATTGAACAGGCTGATTACATTAATCCACGAGGCCTCGCGCGCTGCGCGCCACGCAGCGGTTAATCTATAAACTATTTAACACTAAACATGCCAAAAATTGATTTTTATCTAATTTATTCAGGAGACATTATAATTAGCCGGCGCTATCAACGCCTAGAGTTACGCGGTATAAGCTGGTAAACCTGCCGTATGTTATATGCCACTGGTACCAACATTGACGCGACAATAATTGGCTGTGGAGTTTTTACGTGCGACGCCAGTGGCGTTATGTGAGGGTTCGCTGAGGGGGTTGAGCCTCGTATTCTTTTTTATGTGGATTGTAATGTGATGGTACATCTTAAACTCATTTAGTATAGTTTATGATTTCGTGAGAGATCTCTGTTATAGAGGAACGCTAGATGAACGCTGGACAGGTCATTTCCCCTAGAACATTGGATAACTTGTTGGTTTTTTAAATTTATCGCTTGAAGTTATATCAGTTTTATCAGTTTTATCAATTATCAGTATCAGTTTGGTTATTTATTTTATTTGGATATTTGTGTAAAAACAAACAAAATTCGGAATATTATGCTAATCGTCTCTTATGTCGTCTCCACAAGGATGTCGGTAGGTACTAACCGACTTTTGAACAAAGTTTGAATGGCATGGTCCGTATACTTTTCTGGAAGAAAATTACCACTTTAGCTACCGACAGTTTTTGTTGATTACAAAAACGTGTCGGCAGGAATTAAAATATCGATTGTCTTGAAGAGTTTATCGAACACTGAATCTGAAACCTGGCGCGCTAATTCCAGTATTATAGTACCCTATCAAAGCACTCATAAAATCAGCCGAAAGTATCTTAAGACCTCTTTTTACTAGCTCCACCACTGCAGCCAACACGATGAAGTCATTAGGCTCGACGGCGACGGCGTGCTAGCGTGCGTGTGCGTGCCGCGCAAAGCCAAGATGGCGGCGACGTCGGCGTCGCGCGTCGTCTCACGGACGTCGCGTGTTAATTAATTACCAGTTTGCCGTTAAGCCGATCTCGGGCCGACGCGGGATTGAAAAGAGTCGGCGTTTGAACACGTAATGCCCGATCGCCACTCCTTGATTACTGGGCCGCGCGCTGGGCCATTTTAGCGTCTAACGGTTGGGGGGGGGGGGGGGGGGGTTATGGCCGCGTCTTGGTGATCGGCTGCTAATTTGTATCTGAACAGGCGAGGGATCACAATAAAAATAATAAATACTCCATTATATAAATTGGGCGCGCTTTGCCATTTTAGAGGCTAATGGTTTTAGTGGGGGGGGGGGGGGGGGGGACTGAAAATCTTTGTACTTTGTTCGGGTTGTGATTACGAGAACTAAAAATTTTGCATTAATTTACCATTCCAAGCCAAGAATTTATTTTCAAATGAAGGAACCTTGCCACTTTTTAGCGCCCTCTGAATGGATTTGTATCGATTTGTTCGTATGGCAAAAATGTGTCTAGGTGGCTTTGACCTTGAGCGAGATTTAGCCCCAGTATTTTATGAGTCTGCCATTTTCCACAGCCTCCTAGCAACATTCGCGCCATGAGAGCGATGGTAAACATTTTCATGAAGAAGGCCCTGGTTGTGTGCTAGGATAGAAATTCAATGTGTGCTGTCGATGGCTGCCATGCCTTGTCACAACACTTGCTTTCGCGGTCGCGGGCATCGAAAACGATTTGCATTTTGTTGCCATCATTTTGCCCTCCCCCCCCCCATTCTGGGCCGTATCTAACCTATATTACCCTGCGCACGCCTGTGTTTGAATGCTTGAAGTCATAACTGCTAGAAAACTGATTAAATGTGTGAAATCAGCAAGACTTCACTTAGAAAATTCACAGGCAATTTTTGAAGAACATTTTTTGAAGACTCTCAAATTGTTTGTAAATTTGTGTAAACTGCACGCGTCGTATTGTGAGCGCTAACCGTGCAATCGACACCAGAGTCAATGTCGTCATGCGAAAGCCATTCGGCGACGAAGGGGTTCCTGATTACCGGGGGGGGGGGGGGGGGGGGGGGGGGGGGGCGAGATACAAATCTGCAATAACTTAAGCACAAGAAATATGACTCGGGCTTACTTTTTTGACCGACACTGGCTGGGAAACTGTCAGTACTCAACCAAAAACGATGAGCAAGAAGCACCACAATCTAAAGAAGACACGGAGTGAGAAAATATTGCCTCATAAGAACGCCGGAGTGTTTTAAACAACTTTTAATTGCCATTGTAAATGGCCAAAATGGCGGATCGTACATTCGTTTATAGGCAGCCTTTGTTCATAAGGAGCTGTTATGCGACTCCCGACCAGTCCAAATAGAGCCCATTCCAAGTGAGATCCAGCCAATAGCAGCCAGCCCCAGACAAGAATGTAAACCCGAGTATTTTTGTCTATACTTAAGTTATTGCAGATTTGTTTCTCGCGGCTGATGATTGGCTGATGGTCTGGTGAGGATGGGACGGGATACCAATTTGGATCTGGTTTGGCGGGGGACACTCTATCACGTGGTTTTCTAAAATTTTACGTATATAGCAACAGCGCTATAATTGTATGGTTCGGTTACTTCAATGACGATGAGGGTAAAATGCAACCAAAAATTAGTTTTACGCAGGGCAGGGTACAACATTGTCGAGAGTTCTTAATTCCGATTCAGAACGAATCGCTAGGGAAAAGTTCAGCGTTGTTGTTGTTGTTGTTAAGTCCGTTTCTTTATTGGGCACTTATGCGTTTCACTGCATGCTATGGGTTTTGCCAGCAAATAATTTTATACCATTCGCTTGAAGTCGAAAAAACATTCTTAAAGTGCGGCTGGAATTAATTTAATTGTTGTCTTGAAACTGCATATAAACTTCCATTGAACTTAAATGTTGTGCATTATACTAAACGGGTTTAGGGGGAAGTTTAACTACAGATTTAAGCTGCTATCTTAGATCATGTGTTATGAAATCCAGCCACATAGGTACTTATAACTAATATTTTTCCAGCATTTCAGTACAGGCACTAAACATTTTATACTACAGTTGGCGGATTGTAAAGTGGGTATATGTACTGTACAGATTGCAGATAATCGTTGCTTGTGTCACTAATTATTTTCGCGGTCAATCACGAACTGAATACTAATTTTCTATTACTACTTTGCGAGAATGCACGCCAGAAACATGCAACAATTACACCTAACATAATTCCACTGCCATACGTTCATGCAAGTGGAAAAATTCTTATGAAAGCAATTGAAAAAAATCATGTGAATATAATATGTGCATGGCTGGATATAACATGTTTCTAATGATAGTTCATGTGCGTTGAAAGATAGAAAAGCATGACGTGGGGACCCCTGGGATATTGATTGTCTCAGAAAAAGTTGGTTTACTATAAGATGGTAAAGGAAAAGGGTAGAACTACTCAAGTTTTCAAATAAAGCACTTTCCGTGCTAATTATTTATAAGTTTCTTGGGTATTTTAATGCTTTTTGCTTGTCAAAGTATTCACTAGTGTATTCACATAATGTTTTGTCAATATTTGTTTTGGCAGGCAATGACGGTATATTTTTTTAAACCTTGCATTTAAACGGTGTATAGTCTAAAACACCACAATACCAATACAATCAGGTCGCATTTACTCATAATCTTTTGGGCCATTTTTTGTAACAGAACATTTTTAAACAGCAGTGTTCAAATTCTGTATTGACGATTGCCAACGCAATTTGAGCTGTACGAAACAACGCGTTACGTTCACTAACCTGAGCAGAACTCCTAATTTTAAAACTATAAACGCAGTTGTTAATCAAATCTGCTTTTGCAGTTCGATTCGGCATTCAAGTAGCTGTATCATTTGAAGAGCGTATAGAAAATACACGTAATCTCGTGAAATGACCTTTGCCAAAAGTGTATCACTCCGATCTGTTGTTATACTTAAATAACCATACAGAACTGAACACCAAAAGCATTCAACAAATCCGCCAAGTGAACAGCCTCGAGTGCGTGAGCCGACCATGGGCACACACAGCCCCGACGGCATGTGTTCTCCCTTCAATAGGGGTAGCCTTGCGTCCCTGGGGCGCCTTTACGCCTTGTTTCAGGGCATTAGGGGGTGGCCCGCGGCGATTCATTCGGCATTTCGCTGTAAGCTACATTGTGTTCGGCAAGGATTTGGCTAGGGGGACGAGAAATATAAGTGGCTATCGTTGTGCTGGTGGTTTTCGGGATTATCGGGGTTTTATTGAAGGGAAATTGGCGGTGTAGAAGGGGAGGGGACTTGGATTTATGGTTTGTGCGGTGATATTTTGTATTGGATTGTTTTGAATAGTTTTGGGCTGGTTTTTGAGGGTGGTGGCATTGATTTTTATGGTTTTAAACAACCGATTGGAACAAATAGGTGTCCAATACAGTTTCTAGGTTCGATGTTAAAATTTGCCAAATTACAAACAGAGAATATTGATGAGCGTGTGAGGTACTCATAAATATGCATTTTTCTAAACAAGTAAATATATTCGAAAGCTAAAACCAATGACGAAGAGCAATATGAAAAAGTCAACTTTCCTTCGCTGGTCCTCAGTCAAAATTACAAAAATGGCATGATGCACACATAGCATATTATAAGGTGTATGTTTTGTGGTAGTTTAACCTACACTGAAACTTCTTGGTAAAGTAAATGCTCGTTTACGCGTATGTCTACGCTCTCTCAGCGTACAAGAATAAAACCCTACCCTGTGACTTCCAAGCCATCCTGGAGCGAGAGGGTGAGAGTTTTGGGAGGGAAGGAGGGATAGTTAAGGGAGGGGAAAGGGGGCAACGAAAAGGGCCAACTTCGCTCTCTATCAGAAAGTCGTTGATTTGTAATCGAATCAAGATGGGGTGCGCTTTGGGGGCCCCGAGACGCATTGGGGGGGGGGGGGGGGGGGCTTTCTGCAGTTCGGGGGGCGAAAGAGGTGTTTAGCCGTGGATAAGTTTAGACGCCGCTGATAAAGACGCATCGGGTGGCTGGATTGAAAACAAGATGGTCGAAGATGCTTGGAACGCCCGGCGGAGATTTATCTCGAGAAGATTGCTTCGGACTTCAACCCCTATGTGGCTGTAGATGGGAAGCTCGATTGGATGTATATGGGGCTCGCGGACTGGGTAGTTGCGGGGTTGGACGAAGATATCGAGAAGAGATTGGATTTCTTTTACAGGTGATGAAGTTGTCGGTGCGGGTGTGTTGGCAGTTAGTTTACATTTCATTTACCTTATTTTTTGGCATGGGTTTTAAAGTATCTTTGTGGAACAGCTATTTTTTCAGTGATTCTTTTAAGTTTTTAGGGAGTAAATGTGAAGCTGTGAAGCGTGATGAAATTCTGCAGTTTTACTCATTTTGTATACTGGAAACACGAGCTGCAACGAATGTTACTGTATAAGTGTATAATAATATATTGTATGCATTTTGCTGGTTCGTTTTCGAATCCCGATTGAGCTTTTGAATGATGTATTTTATATTCATGGAAAGTATGAATGTGTTTGGATGGTAAGTGTGAATATGTTCTTCGTATTCCAAGACTTGCAAGTATTTAAGTAAATATCAAAGACGTTTACTCCTAGGAATGTATTTTCCATTGAGCAGGAGGCTGGAATATCACGTAAGTATATATTTCTTGAATCTGAACATTCCTCAGAGCTTTCTATAACCTTTTGACCCAAACAAGCTTCTGGAGACAATTCCAAAAAAATCCTGGTTGAATGCCGTAGAAATGTTGGCTTTCACTTTTTGAAAATTGTGTGTTCGAAACCCCGTGAGCGGTTGATTCATAATTATTTATTACTGTATGTCCATAAGTTTTGAGACGTAAACACATCAACATGTAAAATCCAGTCTCTGATCTTATTTTCATGAATGTTTCTTTTGGTAACTTGTCTTGCGATTGTTTGACCTAGTGAACCTGTCCTTGGACTGTCGAGCTGTGATTGGCAGTATGATTTTGGCAACGACCTTGTAAATAAAAAAGCGCCAAGAACGAAGTTTGATTTACCGTGTATATAAACAATGAGAGCATACAAATTGTGGACTTTATCGTCTATTAGATGTATCTGAAGGAATTTACGTGGCAACATTTTCTGGTAAACATTTTAATCTTTAGACCTAGAGTTTTACACGAACTTGGCTTGGCACCATTTTAGTATATGCATTGATCGCTTTCCAACATATTGCTCTCCGAGATTTCCCAAAGCCACAATGCGGGAAATATTTCATCCTCTTGCCCTGTTCAACGTCATCGGTCTTATTTGACATGTTTTCATCAATCTTGTCGCTATAGCTGTAGACAAAACTTGCAAGCCATAGGGTAAAAACGTTGACTTAGGTTCGGTAAAACAATGCTCTTTTTTTAAACTTGTAATTTACCGCTGTCAAGATGCATTGGACTTGGAAAGCCTGTTGTTTAGGAGAACGCTTTCCGAAAATCACAAGAAATTTTGTAACATACACCGTCTTAATAGATCGAGTATACACATGGCTATGGAGCCACGCGAATGATCCCTAATTTTGATATCATTGATGACTTACAATTTCAAATCAAGCCCATGCGGCATCAGCTTGAACTGCAACTGATTTTCTTCAATTTTACCGGTTTAATGTTTTTTGGAAATACGTCTGAATTCTTCAGAGCTTAATGCAATTTCAAACATCAGTTTTCGACCGCTAGAAATAAAGGTGTCGGCGTTTGCCAGCGCGATTTGAGCTGAACCAAACCGCTAAATAATGTGGCTACCTTCGGCGTAATCCCACATTTTATTAGAATATCAGTTTGCATAGGTAACATGTTTATTATTAATGGTTTGCGGGAGATATATAACATACTAAAAGTAGAAGATTTCAATATTAACGAGACATTGGTCAAGGCTCCCGAACAGTGCGAGGACTGGGGGTGGGTGAGGGGCACAGGATGGGATGCAGGGGAGTTTTATAATCATCAGTTACCCTTACCGCGACGCGGGACTCCTTGAGGTCCAGCCGCATGGCCAGCGCTTCCCTCATGAACACGTCGGGGTAGTGACTGGCCAGGAAGGCGCGTTCCAGCTCCTCCAGCTGCCAGCTGTTGAAGTTGGTGCGGGAACGACGCCGCTTGCTGGCGCTGCTCAAGAAGTCGTCGCTGTCGCCGCCACCGCCGCCTCCGCCTCCACCGTTGGCGCTACCGTCTGATAGAAGAACAGAAACGTGATTAGGTGAATGGGTCAACGGATAGTCAATGCCTTTGTTAAGGTGGGCTTACTGTTATGCTGTTTATATGTTTGTTATTATACACGTTTGTTTGTTATGTTTGTTGTTATACTGTTTCACTCAATTTGCTGATCATCTCCTATCCCACCCAACCAGAGTTGGGAAAGTTACCAAATAATAATAACTTTACAAAAGTTAAGTTACATACCAATGAAAGTAACTAAGTTACTGCCTAAGTTATACTGCTAACAGAAAGTATTTATGTTACTACTCAAAACAAAACTTGTAAGTTACTGAAAGATACTGAAAGTTTACTTTGCATTTTTAACGCTATAAACATTAAAGGAACGTCTGAGCCAGACTGGGTCCAGGAAATAATTCAAATTTTTTATTCAAAGGTAAAAAATCTAAACTTAACAGGCAATTTTAATCCCACTTATAAAGAAAAAGACAATTTTCAAAATTCCTGCTGATGAAATCGGAGATATCATTATGTAGTAAATAACGTGTATCTTAATGTGTAAAGTTACCTTTTTAAAGTA
This sequence comes from Nemoura dubitans, assembly GCA_921293005.1. Lineage (NCBI taxonomy): Eukaryota > Metazoa > Arthropoda > Insecta > Plecoptera > Nemouridae > Nemoura > Nemoura dubitans. The sequence goes on along the minus strand of OV121077.1, from coordinate 29,341,783 downwards.
TTTAGTTCTTGACAAGTTACTCTTGCCAAAGATGTAACTAGTTACTAGAAAAGTTACTGGAAAAGTAACTAGTTACCAGTAACTTAACTTTTTCAAACTTTCTCCCCAAATGTTCTCCCTACGAACAGGGAAGAATGTGTGTCCGAATAGCGACCTGACAGGCAATCGGGAGGCCCCGGGAGTTACGTATCGGTACAGCATTTTTGCAGCTTCGTCTCCTTTTATCTCTAAACTCTTTTTCCACATATAGCGGGAACACTTATCGCAATTCCCATTGCGCTCTATTAGCTACCGTATCTCTTATTCTTCCAGTGCACTGGCCATGGGTGTTTAGGCCATTTAAATATTTCCATGTGATCTTTTACCTTCTTTTCCCAAAAACATTAACTTTATAGTTGTTTACCTTAGCTTTATAATTGCCGTATAGTATAAAAATTGTTCGCAAATTGTACCCCGGGTGTGAATCCTGATTCGATAGCATATTTTTTCTTCTTCGCTCAGAATTGAGTTCTAACTTTCTGCATGAACTTGAACTGAGTTCAAGGTCACTTCAGACTTGTCTTGAGATGCAAGGATTCCGTAAGGAATGGGCCAGGGACCGTGCGGTCCTTTTGACGGAGGAACTATAATCCTCGCATGTTTGCTTGGAAAGGTCGGTTCTGAACAGGAGTTTTCGGTTATCGCTAAAAGGTCGTTTAGGCATCGGTTATCAGAACATTCAACTAAGCTTTCTTATTTCCATTCGTATGTCAGTTCTGGAATCGCCACCAAACCCGTGGCATTTGGGCTAAATATTTGAGGGGCAGGTCGTGTAAAACTCGTCTTCTCTGGCTAGCACCGACTATATAAGTACACACGATTCAGCAGATTGGTATAAAAAAGGAAACTCTCTACGCTGAAAAGTACTCCCAAATGACCGGTAATGTTTTGATCTCCTCAGCGGTTACTGCTTGCCCTTACCTGACATCATAGCCTTGATCAGTTTCATTTTACACGTTGACATTGACATTGGATTTCAGTTAGGTCATCTTAGAATGCAACTCGTCTCTAGAGTTGCGCAGAGTTTCTTGTAAAATTCGTATCAAATCAATTGGATGCGCACCATAAACAAGAACCAATTCTCAATTATATGTCATGACAATGTATAAACATGTTTAAATGTTAATGTCGTGTGATTAGTAATTCGCTCACATGATTACCTTCTCCAATAATAATGACCGTAATTAGACAAATTGTCTGGTCGTATAAATATACCTAGTAGGTATGGTTGCTTTGAAATAGCCCACCTTGTTGGAGGACCTGTTAGTGTGTTACGTTACGAGTCGTCTGCCGATATAAAAAGTGACTTGATAAAGATATTAACTTATACCTACATAATGAAGGTAAATTGGACGCCGGTTGACCACGAAATTGAAATTGATATTATGGAAATTTGATTTGAAGACGCCTTCGAGGAGGTGGGTATAGGTAGGTAGAACCTATACCTGCGTATAAATAAAGACGTTCGGGAGGTTGTTTAAAATAATCTCTTTTACCCTGAGAAGAATGGAGTTGTGTTTGCATATAAGAAAACTCACTGCACCTTTATATTCGAGACTATAAAGATTCAAAACCATCTAAAAATATAGGTTGTAAGTTTTGAAACTGGTCTAATAGCTCATTTCTGGCAGAGTAGATGCAAATCCTTCTTCTTATCTCCTACTAGTATATTATAGTGAAACAGATAAAATATTCATTAGTAGTAGGCTTTGAGAAGTAGTGGAACGAAATTATTAACAACACGGAGATTATTGAAACTACGAAAACTTAGTGAAAGTGCAGATTATGGGGCAAAACTTGTAATGAAAAGCTGTCGTTACAGTTTCTTATACTTTTTGTTTCAATACTGAAAAGACACCTCTTGAGGGAAACCAAATAAGTGCAAAATTCGAGAAAATTATGTGGGGCAGCATATCTGTGGATATTTTCAAATAAAGTCATTCATTTGATGCATTTTCCATTTCTTAGATGTTGCTCAAAAACATCTCACGGGTCCAGCTACTTTACATCGTATAGGAATAACATAGCCTGGGGACTATATAACGTAGCACACAAAAACCTTGAATTATGATTATGAGTTTTATTTTTTCATTCAAAATGCGACGACATTTTTCTCGTTTTCGAGCCACTGCCGCCCAGATATAGCGTTCCACCAGTCGTCGGCTACACAATAAGTCTTCGTTAGCGAAAATGAAATTAACGTTTTTTACACTGTGTATTATAGGACACAGGTATCGCTTTGTGTGCTCGCAGCGTTGTTTCTGCGTTTGTTCTTTCTTGCCCGAAAATTGCTACACATGCGTTTGAATAAATTGCGACCCTGTGTGTTGAGGAAGTTCTCTGCGTCCAAAGAAGTAATAGCGAATAAATTTGGCGAGCAGATTTTGTCTACTGCTACCTGGAATTCAACTCAAACATATATAATAATGAATTTTAAAAGTTTATAGTATTATGCTGGCTAATAAATTGGATTTGCAGTGCGGTTTATTACCTAGTGTTATTTTTTTAAATTTTACAGCTGTACGGTAAACATAAAACAATATTATCAAAGGAATTGGTATGCGCCCTTATACACTGATTTTTATACTGCTCTTTAAAAACAATAAAATATTGTAGGCACAGTTAAATATCTTTGCACGACGGTCATCTGTTTAATTGTCTCTTTATATCATTGGATTTATGTTTTGAATTGAAAAGCTTGCCGCGCTTTTTCTGTCAATAACAAATTGAAAACAAATTGTTGTACAGCGTTTCGTACGTGCACTACACACATACTCTTGTCACAAAAACTCATGCAGGCCAACATTATTGACTATTTCCTGTAACCAAAACAACCTCGTCACAATAAAAAAGTATAATCACAGTGATATTGGATTAACTTGCTGCTTTTTCGATCAATAACAAATGAATAAACGTCTAAAACATTCTTAACGCAGACTTCAGCGCACTCTGCCACAACACTTACCAGCCATGTACAACCAGTTGACCGTTTCCTCCACCAAAATAACCCATTCCTTAATCGCAATTGACATCCACAAAGCGGATTAAATAACAAGCCAATTAAAGTTGAACTAAATTAGGGTTTACGGGCATTAACCAGCTGATGTTTTACGCGCCCTGTACAGTGGTGACAGTTCCACTAATAAACATATCACCAAAACAACCCCTTATACCTCCTCGGAAACGCAACCCCTATCCCCTTTATGCACGGTACCTTATCAGAGAACTATCCTACCTTATATACCTATGGGACCCGCCTCTTCTGCGTACAAACGCACGCACACGCAGGCAGTGTTATGCGTAGCCAGCCTAGCAATTATCTGGCTAATTTATGTCCACGATTTACACATGCTATAGCAAGGAACCCCAGTGACAAATTGATACTTTTCATATTGTTATAGTAGTTTGACATGCGATTCTCAAACTGCTTTCGCGCGTTATATTTGGAGAAAATATAAGGTTGCATGGAATATTTAGTGACGCTAATTGATATTTTTGTCTCAATTTGATATCGGTTCTATGGTAATTGTGACATGGAACGGTTATGTTTGCTGTATTTCTCGCTCTGCTTTGTTATAAAGCTGGGGGCAAATATTACCTATACGATTTTGAATGTGGTTTACTTTATTGGTATTTTAGGAATTGTGGAAATGTTGCGTTATTACTTTGATATAGTTAGTTTTCTTTTTCTTTACACGAAATTTTAGGTACAAATTATACAATTTAAATTGTGTTATGTGGTATACGAAAATAGCGTATAATTTGTCATTATTAAAAGCACGGCACCTCCACCATGCAAGCAAGCACGCTTCAAAAGCAGCCGGCGGCTGTAATTTCATTTAATAATTGAGAAGATCTTACCTACAACTTTACCGTTATAAACAAGAGAATACGCGATAAAATCAGTTTAAGATTTTAAACTATAATATAGCTTATCTTGTGTCATGAGGAGTTGTTTTTATGGGCTACGATAGATTTTTTTCGCTATCTTGTAATGGATCTCTTATATTATAAGAAATTGAGTGCAATTGGTATGGTATTGTTATGATCAAAGCAAAATCCGATGCTACGTCTATTGTTTCTCCGTAGACCGCCTTTATATATAAAAGTGTAGTAAGAACTATACAGTTTTGATGTAGTATTATGATAGATAGCATTAAGATATAGGATATAAAAGCAGCCTATATATACGCAATAACGGTTGATAAAAAAATGAGAAGGAATATATAGCATGTTTTGATTGGACGATACGGCCTTTATTCAATCTAGTTAACGCGTTTTATTGGGCTATATAAACCTAGGGAAAGTTTCGCAGTAGCGAGGGGATGATTTTCATATTTTTGTGGGACATAGCCGGCGCGTGTATACGTGGTTATATTTTCATTGGAGACGGCCAGAGCGCTTGTTCAAAATTAAAACAAATGTGAATCGTAGCGAGAGGATGGACCTCAAAAAATAAAAAAAGGAACGTAGAGATAGGATGCTGGCTATGAAAATGCAGTACCATAAAAATCTAGCCATCATACATAGAAATTGAAAAATTTTCCATGGAAAAAGATTTATAAACCAATTTCAACGTTATCCAAAGAGAATGATAAAATTTTCGACAAGGGTTTTCCTATACACGGTTATAAACTGCAGTTATACGGTTATATATCCTTGATATTGAAACTATATGTTTCGACAATATCCATTTCGAGCAATGATTTATTGAAATAAATTAATATTTTATTGCTTTGTTATTCGATACAGCGAATTGATACGGGTGGGGGGTGGGGAAGGCAATTCGATACGATTGGCTACTCGATTTTGCAATGATTTATCCTGATATTATGCCTGACATATTGGCAATCGGAGGGTTTATTGCAAACGGAAGATATTTGGTCTAGATTGTCTATGTGGCAGGAAGGAAACCATAATTCCTTATAGGGTTTGCGTACAAGACAACTAAAACGAACTGCCCATTCAATTCGCTGGAACAATCACATACTGAATTTGCCGTTACCTTCACTGTTCAGTTATGTACTCCCTGCAATACACAGTGAGGTAGGATAGGCCGTAAGATAAGGTAAGGTTAGGTAAGGTATAGGGTTGTACATGTAGGGTATTAGGTTTAGGTTGGTATACCAAGTTGGTACATACCGAGAGTGAGAGTATAGAACATAATTTGAAAGAACTATAGTTTTTCGCATCAAGTTCACCTTGGGACACATATTTATTTATATTTTTCTTTTGTTAATTTACCGAACACATTCGGTTTTATAAGTTACGGATTTTATTCTATTTTTTTGTATCTTATTATGTTGATCGACTAAAATTAGTACAGTTTCTGTTTTTTCCGTCGAAACTCGAAGAAAAGCGAATTTTAATACCCTTCCTATACCTCCTATACCTTACCTATACCTAGTGTGAAGAGTGAATGACCATTTAAGTTAGAGTGGGGGAAATACCAACTGCCTTCGTCATCTAATTGGAGTGTATATGAGGTTTTTCAAAATTTATCCGAAATGCCTATTTTAAATTTTAATCATGTAGTAAAATGCCATTTTCTAATTTCAATGTTGAGCAATTCTTACTTAAAACGCGCTTACTTCCAAAACTCATTCAAATCCAACGTACAAATAAATACATTCTTTTTAAGCGAACAATTAATTCTGTCTCACACCCTCTCTCCAATACTTAATTATCAACCCCCATAAATTCCCCAACTCAATTAATCTCCAACCTTATAAATAAAGTCGTTATTGTGATATAAGAATCCGATTATGTTTTCTTAAGGGTTGTTTCTATAGCCCGTGCAGAATAGCTCCGTGAAACAGTGTACAGGGGTAGCGTTGATCCATGCAATGCTTACATCCAAGAGGGGTTGTTTAAGGAATTTCATGCTGCCCTAGGGACAAATAATTCACTAACCGCTACCATAGCAGAATGTTGTGCTTTTTTCTATAGGGGTTAAAAAACAGTGTGCTGCTATGTTTTCATGGTCTGCCTTTAGTCTTTAGTTATTGTTGTTCGAAACTATGTTCCAAAAAGGTTGTTCACGCGCGTATAGCTAGAGGCGTCGAGTTAGTTTTTTTTGCTTGTTTTTGGTTTTTTTTCTTGAGGTACGCGTGAGAGTTATAATTGAAATTCTCTCCGCTACACGTTTCAATTTCCACTGGTTGTCTTATATATAGACCCGCGCGACCTGGGTCCTATAATGTAGACTAGTGTTCTCAGCTGGAATTGAGATGGCCATGTGCTAAAGGATAATGGCTTAATTGATTTGGAATGCGTGTCCTGGAAATCATGGTTTACATGTTAGAGCGGCCAGGAGATCTGAGATTGAAATATTACACTGACGGGGATGGATTTTTGAACGAGCTTGTTTCACAGAAGGAATTCAACGTTTGATTGCCTTGTTTGGAAAATTTGGAATATCTATACCTATACCTGATTGAAAACTGAATAGTGGTTTTAATATGTGTATTAACTTGATACAAATTTCTATGTACATCCTACATTGTTCCATTGTAAGCAGCAAAATCGCCAACAGTTTGAGAGGGCACTGGGAAAAAATCCGCTATAGTAAATTAATACGTTTATGTTTTCTTTGTTACGTACCTACTTATAAACAAATTAATTGTTCAATTTGCACAGTGTTTCTCATTATATACAAAGCGGCTGATAACTGAAGAAATATGATATTTTACTCTACCATGTTTGTTTTAGGAGCTTTGAGACATTATGACTTTAATTTAAGTAGGAATGGTAGGTATGCACAGAGCTCATGAATTGAGATACTCACATGAAAATGATGTGGCACCGTCTTCTATTACAAACCAGGCACTCCCAATCATTGAGCATGGAAAACGCTTTTCCGTTAGCTCGCTGCTTTGGCGAGGGCGAATGGGGCATTTCCCCAGCAAAGGAAAACCATGGAGAGTCACGTGACCTCAATTAAAGATGGCCGCCCGCCACAGAGTTTATGACACCGCAGAGTGCCATTTTGACGGCGATTTAATCGAGAAAGTCAATTACAGGTCTCGCGTAGGAGAAATGCGCAACGAGATTCCACCATTTTCATCGTCATAGTCATTTAATTATGATAATCTAACGCTCGAACTAGAATAAATTAATAAATAACTATTTTCACAAAGCAAGCCGGCAAAATGTTTCGTAACAGTATATAAATCTTGTTTTGTGTTGCCGTGTGCTTTGATGGAGTGGAGGACAATTAATGTTTTTAATTCAAAGTTATATGGCGATAAATTCGACAAAATTTGAATGTAATTTTATCAACTTATTGGGAATAATTATTAGAGCAAATCCGTTTGAAATGATTTAGCAGATATTGGTGATAATCGGTTTAACGGCAGGTCCATGTTTTCCAACGTTGTATCAGTTTTATGATAGGAAATGTACGATTACCTACCTATAAATGTATTGCATTTAAATCGAATCTGTTCAAGTTGATAACATAATAAATTGAAGCCAATGACAATCAATTTCTATTAACTTTGTCAAAATGATTGCTTTCAATTCAATGATGACAATTTCATTTGCGTTGAGATGTAAACAAACTTTGTGTGCTTTTTCACAAGGGGAAAAAGAGACACACAGATAGACTTTTATAACATTGTCATCCATAGAAATGATTTTAGCGACTTTTTTCAACTAAAATCAATTGTGGAAAGTTTATAAAATTGCATAGCAATGTACTAAAAAAAGCGAAACGGACGTTTCATTTGAAACTTTTCATTGAATATCCATAACAAATCGTAACGACTCTAGCGGAGTGATAAAGACATCATGTTGACATCAAAACCGAGCAAGCCGCCCGATTAAATATATAAGTTATATAGATTGCTCAAAGATGAGAGTGGCTATCTTTCCGCAATGTGCGCCATTTTGTTTTTGCTGCGATAAGTTTTAAACTGATAACAGCTTCAGTTTCAATAATCGGTAGTTACTTCTCAAAATGTAATTAATTAAAGTAATTAGGGAAATTATAATAAAACGCTACAAAAACGTATCAAACTTGCTGAAAAGCACGCTGAGAATTACACATTACCGCTGAAATGACGGCCGTGTACCGAGATGGCAACTCTCGCGCCTTAGTAGTACGCTGATTTAGTCATCATCGTCGCCAGCCCATTGAAGTCACAGAGCTGTGGGCGAGACAAATCGAGTGCGGTTTCCCGCGGCGTTGGCCACACAATTCACCGGCACGACGAGGTCTCGATCGCCGCCAAACTCCACGCTCACGTCCGCGGCTCATTTGTTACCAACTCGGTTGGCGTGATGCGTAAATTGTCCGCTGCACGGCGCGCCTGTCGAGTTTGTCGTGGTTTTGAAGCACTCTTCGCTGGTTTTTACACTGGTTTTGTTTGATATGGGTTTGCTTAAATTGGACTGTATTTGAAATAGGTAGGTAAAACGAACTCTGAAGCATTGGGAAGTCAATATTGTTATGTTTTGTAGAAGTAGTATAACATATTGTACACAGCTTTGAACATCAATGCACTTATATTGCGTTATTGCGGATTATGCTATATTATTTGCTTGATAAATATATTCTGTCAACTAAACTTTACCTCGTAACCTTTACTTAACGTTTTATGAAACCCAGTTCAAAGGGTAAAGTCGGCGTGATGATTTAAACTTTCATTGCAACTAACTATCATTCTTTGTTGTGGTTCAGTACAGTGCGTTTTTCACTCAAATGTCTGCTTTTATTCAAAGTTTTAAGTGTAAGTTAATATCGGTGCCTAAAATTGGTCATGCCAGTAGCAACACAAATTTGGTTTTTGGTGCATGCATTGTTAAACATGCTTGCTGCTGCATCGTTTTCTATAACTTATAGCTATTACCTACCATGGTTGGGAAGTATAGGTTGCAATTGCCTGCTTTTGATGACAGTAAATTCATGGTTGAGTCGAAACAATATAGGTATGAGGTATATGGCCTATACCTATATTAATTAATTCAGTCAAAATGTGATCAAAAACTACCCGAAATATACCTATTTCAAACGAGGCCCTTGTAAAGTATTATTGATAAGTCAATCCAAGTTGAACATGTCTATTCTGAGAAGTGATCTTTTATATTTAGGGCTTTTTGAGAAGTAAAAATTTGTATTCATTAAAATATGGCCCATCGCATGCTATAACGTCATGTCATATTTCATATAAAGTATTCGACCGTTAAAATATCAGATTTAAATTCCAACAGCGGCAGTCATATAAATAAGATGACAGAAGCAACTGATTGAAAATTGGGCGTTACCGCTCTTGGTTAAGGGACTTCTTATCAATATAAATAAGCATAGATGTCGTCGTAAAATTTTCAATTTCCTTTCAACCACAGCTAAAGGGACCTCACCTATTAGATTACTGCACTTACCAAAATCAGCTAAGGTGTATATTTACGACACAAAAAAGGAATAAATAGCACTTTTTTCTGCGAGGACACAAATTCTGCAGCCAATTCTCAAAGCCACATGCACATGCTATAATATAAGACTACCAACTTCTGTATACGTTTTAATTATGATTAATTTACATACGAATTGTTCAACTTTTCGTTCGGAAGCTGCTCCTCTTCACTCGCTTTACGACCGAGGCATGACGTGGACCTTAACAAGACTAAATTAAATTCGGGTGTTTTCTTTCATAATTTATATCTCCCGTGACGCAAGATACCGGTTACATGTGTCTTCAAAGCCGTCGGTTAATGTCTTCAGATTGAAAAGCAATCCAATGCAGCTCTTGTAGACTGTACGCACAAACAGCGCGCAAAATTGGGATTGAATTATTTTCATGGCAGTCGTTTACCCTTTAAATTGTCGTTTAATTTAGTGCAAGTAATATAACGACCTTACTACGACGGCTAATTATACGACGGCTATGTACGACGGCTAATTTGATGCGATACGATTTTGAAAATCGAGAGCACGGTCGTATTCTCGTAACGACGTTAGCAAAACTGAGGATCGCGGGTCACCGCATTTTCGAAACGCGAAATTATGTGAGGAATTGCGACCAATCATGGGGTTTATGCAGGCGTTTAGTGCCAGCGCTTAAAATGTGAAAGCAATTATGGGTTTGCTCTGCTGGAGCACCGCTCTTAATTTATGAGCTCACTGCGCCGAAATGCACTCAGAATTTAAATTGCTGAAAGTTCGCTGTAGGCACCGAATTGACATGCCCATGTTTATCTTTGAGGAGTAATGAAGTCATCATCAAACATGCATTATGATAGGTACAATCATCAGCAAGACTTTAGAAGATAAGTTGCCTATAATGCAATGGCAACCGATTTTGTATATAAAATCCCAACCATATACTCTCATACTCAACTGCATAATACCTTATACTGTATAAAGATATTTCTGGTAAGAGCAATCATATTTAGAGAATATAGTGTCACAGATTTCACTCATAATACCCATCAGTATTGCCGATGCACAATTGAAATGCAAGGCATATCTATCCTTGAAGACAACTTTATGCATTGATCGAAGATGTAAGACGTGTTCCTAAATTTGTTTGTTTAACAATTTGTGTGTGGTTAAACTCTGCTTGCAATGTGATACTCAATAACTATTTTTTAAATACCTAATTAAACAAAAATCTCAAAATCAAAATTAAAACCCAGAATAACTGCTATCGAGGCTGCTATATTTTCTATTGTTGAATCAGTTTATATTATAATCAACGTTTAATATATTGTCGCTGATTGGCATAATACATACCCATAATGTGAACCATATAATATTAGAGGTAAATATTCAGTGTTCAGAAATGAACGGATCGTGCATTGGTTAACCCCCTCTCACACGAATTTTAAAAAGCAATAATGAATAAAAGTGTATACACAAAATCAAATATAGTTTTACTTCAGACTCCAGAGGCACACATAATAGTTTCTATATCGCTCCCATTACCTTTCTTCGGCGACTCTTCCGAAGCACTGTCATCACTAACATTGCTCCTTCGCCGTCCGTTGTGCATTCCCGGCTCCCCGATGGGGTTCCCGAACCGGGACGCCGGCATGGCCGCGTGGTGGTGCAAGAACCCGAACCCCGCCAGCCCCATGGGGAACGGCGACCGGGCGGGGTTGAACGGGTGCCCGCCGCCGTGGAAGAAATGCGGCATGGGTCGCGCCAGATTGCCGGCATTCACCGACGCCGCCACCGACGCCGCGTACAGTTGTAACGGGGGTGGTAGCACGCCACCCTCGAGCACCATCTTGAGGTCACTGGCTTCGGGCACGGTCCATTGTTGAGTTGACGGGTTGAGTTCGCGGTGGGCGAAATGAGTGTATAGGTTTGTATCACAGTTTTGTTGACATGTCCGCGAGATGTTTCATCTTTCTTTGGTTTACATTTTATGAGTTTGTGGATTTTGCGAGTTAAGTTATCACTTTTTGTTTTTTAGCTTTGATGAATTTTAGCCACATGTCCACTGAAGTTACGCCACTTATTTGGCGGATGAAAACACGTGATTTAATTTGGTGTCACGCATGGTTTATAGCTATCAATTATAACGATATCACATTGACAAATTAATCAAAATCAAAATGATTTATTCTGTAACTAATCAGTATAATAAAAAACACACGCGTGAGTGGAATTCGACGAAACTTCCCCACCCCCCAAAATCCCCTCTACAATGCAGTCATTAAAAAAACACTGTCAATATTTTGATAAACGTCAAACTGCAGATTTGAGATGGACCAAGATATCACCTGCCCTGCCCGGACCGTGCTTGCCGAGGCCAAGAGAGTAACTCCTGACTTGATCTCTGCACAGCTGGTTCAATGGCAGCGCAGAGCTGGGGGTGGGGAAAGGGGGGCCCCGATTGGCCGACGCCCTGGGTGCGAAGGCGGGGCCGTTGCAGGACAAGGGTACGCCCCTCTGGAGCCCATGCTTAGCGGCTCTGACGCTAAGTGGCAAATTTTGTTAGCTTTCAATTAGTTTGGCTATATTGGAGATGATGGTTTCGGTGGATTGTTTTTGGGTGACACATGTTTTTTTGGGGCAGGGTGATGTTTTTGGGGTGGTTCAGGTATGGAGATGTCGCTTGTAACATATTTGCGTGCTCTTTTTTCGATTAAAACTCTAAAGTTTTGTGCACTTTCAATTTGTTAGGTTATGGGTGGTTATGGGATATAATGTTTTTGGATGGCATCGGGTGGATCATATTTAAAGTAGAGTTTTGTTGTTTAGAATGAATCTGCACATTAAATGTATGCACATTTTACATGTAGTAATTTGTATGCATGAAGTCACAAGCTAAAAATTTGTTAGCTTTTCTGTTAGTTTGGTTATGTAGGTATGTCAACTTGTTTTGCCTGACGTATATAGATTAACAGTCAGATTTTTGTTTGTTTTATTACTTTTATTGCGTGTGCCTACTTATATTGGTACAGAAATAAAAATGTAGATATACATACATGATACAGAAGCAAATTATTGTTTTAATATTGTTAATATCTTAAACTTCTGGCAGTGGCAGAAATGCGGAAAGACTCACTGCAAAACATGTATTCTGATTTGCGGGAAAACCGAAGCAGTTATTCTATAATGCTCATCTCCGAAAGGGCTGGTCTGGTTTGGAAAAAGGTTAATGAGAATATATTTTTTAAATTTGTTGCATATAAAGGTGTTACTTTTGGATTACCCACCACTCCTAGGATTTTTCAACATGTAATGTACGAACATGTTCAAGCGGAGAAAAGATCCTTGAGCTAATGAACGTGCTATGGATAGAAAATACTCCTGTCAACACCAGAAGCACATTTTCAAAAAAATGTTTAATTGTAACAATATTTTTACGTGAAAACAACAACCAATTTTACTGAAATCGACTTTCAATCCGCACTCAGAAACAACCCCCAAACCATCCTGCCACCAACCAGACCTCGCACCAAATATTAATCAAAAACAATTTCTATTTAAATCATCCGGACCCATCCCCCATTTCTATTATTCCCCACCCCCCCCCCCACACCCACCTAGACAATTACCATCAATAATTAAACCCCTGACTCGCATCCAGCGATTGGTCCACATCGATGAACAGCGAGCACATCGAATGATCCACGCTCGACCGCTCACCGAAATCATCGCTCACCGAAATCATCGCTCACCGAAATCATCGCTCACCGATGCAGCCTGCTGCACACGCGTACCACGTGATTGATGAACGAGTGACATCTCGGACGCCGTCGCGGTCTGGGAAATGCACCCGCGAAAACATCGCTCTGGTTAGATCGAAGGGTTGACGGGATTGCTACAGTGAACGGAAGGGGCTGAGGGGGGTTACAAACTAGCGAGTTTATGATTTGAATTTCGTTTAAATCTTCTTACTTGAAACATTTAAATAACATTTATATTGGAAATTGGCAATCAAAGCCGTAATTTTTTTAATTTCTCGAATTTCATATTTATATGATTTGTCCTTAGTACCTATAGGTATACCTTTATAGAAAATGATCTATGGAACATGTCAATTGAATATTGCTTTAAATATACATAAAACTTCAATATATAATAGGCAGTTCTTAAAATTGCATTTGTAATAAAGGTTACCTATATATCAGCTTGAGTGTATTAATTAAATTCGGGAAGCATAATATGGTCCCATCCGAGACACATACAACCCTGTTGTCAATAAATTCCTGTTTTAAGACTTTTTAAGTCCAAACCTTATATTATTATAGGTATACCTATATACATAAGATAAACGAGCTCGATTTCAAAATATATATATTCGCGTATGTCAATCGAAAATATATAGGTACGTATTGGTACCGAGTTGTATACTTATTTTATTTTTAAATGTTATATACAATTTTCATACATGCACATTTCTAGTAAAATGCACGTTGCTACTTGCATAAGGATCTGTATAATAACCAGCATGCATGAGTTCCATTTCGTCCCACTGCAAGCACAGACGCATAAAGTAATGCAACATTATTGCACCGCTTAACTGCACCTTTCATAAAGCACTAAGGTTTATGACTAACGAATGCGGCGGACGCCACAATTCAAGCAAACTACGGTTCTAGGAGTTTCTTGGTTTTGTCTCAATTGGTAGTGAAATTTTGGATCACTTTTGAGCACGAGATTTTGCCGATTGGTTTTTAAGGTAAAAATGCTCGGAGCTTTATGTGACGGAAACTGGGTTGAAAAGTTGGGACAACTAAATTATAAGGTATATTTATCCAACCTATATTTGCATGAGATGGATTTAAGATATAGGAAGATGCGCAGGCAAAATTTTAATTGACAATTTGCAATAAATTTGTGAACCATGCAATGATCAAATTAAATCTACTAAAATAATAGCTGTACTTGAAAAAGAGGGGAATTGAGGAGATTTTCCATGTTTAACGTTGACGTTGAAACTGTTCTCATTGATTAGCTTATATTACCAAGCGGAGCGAAATCTTAAATTTCACAAACCCCCCCCCCCCCCCCTCTCCCAAAAGTCACTTGTGCATGTTTGTTTGTGTGTAGATTTCCTTATCTCGTCAATAATTAAATTCTGTATACTTCACACACGGACTTAGTATTAGCAACGTTCATGCCTATACTTAATATGGTACACCTTTTTGTCCACTAAAGAAAATGTTACTTACGCTCATCTTCAACTTCAACGCAACACAAATCGGGTTCGCGAAGCCGTAGGAGTTTCTACAAAATATGTTTCTGTTAAGCTGCAATCAATCATAACGTTTTAGTTTTTATATCTTATTGTGATAAGAATTAATGGCGTGACAATATTTGATGTTTGTTCAAATTTGATTGCCTATCCAGTATGAATATAATGATTAGGGGTGCATGGTATATCAAGAAAAGAGAGCCTCACTATTCTGGGTACTTCGAAATACTTCAACCTTGCGCCGAGCGGGAATAGCAATTTCTCGTTGACGATCATAGAAAGCAATAAACGTGTCAGAAAGTGTTTGCGGCAGCGACGTCCATCTTCATTTGTTAACGGTTTTGTCGTTCGCTGCAGCGGTCCTTCTCGCAAGCGCGCCAGCCTCCTAGCCTCGTGATTTATCCGACCCGAAATGGGGGGGGGGGGGGGGGGGACAACGCTCGCGACGCCCAAAAGAAAAAATAGCGTCGCGACGCCTCCAGCAAGCGTCGGTAATGGCGTCACGTATCGCCCATTGTCATCTGTTCTCATTAGCGGAATGTCAAAATATGGTTGAACCATCATTGAGTATGAAATATAACTGGGGAACGATAAAATATTAGAGATTTTTCTTTTTGCCCGGGCGTCTCTCTCTATGTTTGGCCAGCAAAAATGGTTGATCTCCGTGAAACCGATATGAAATGAAGGAGTGGGATATACAGGAAATTTCATTGAACACATGATGCTCTTTTGTGTTTCGATTTTTTCCCCCGCACGGCGATATAATATGTTTTTATCGGGAAATGTAATAAATTATTTATTTTTATTGACATCGTTCATCATTTAATTTCAACTATTTCAACTATTTCAGCGAACGCCTTCAATATTTTGATCTAAATTGTTAAAACTCATCAACACGTGATACGGCGTGCGCGATATTCATATAGCAAGCAACAAAAAGAAGATTTACAGCTAAAAAATCCAATTTGATTTCCTATATATACCATATTTTGACTCATCTTTTTGAATCGTATCCTGTTTGATTAGATGCATTGTCACCCTGTTTATATGATAACTGTTATGTCATCGTTATTACAGCAATGTGGTCCACACCCATGTTGGCCAAGGGATGATAAACCCAATAGAGTGTCTATGACATCATTGAAACAGTGATACAATCTCATATATGAACCCTACAATAAAAGAAATCCATCCCAATCCCAATTCTCTCTCTCACTCTTTCACTCTCTCTCTCTCTCAAAACACACTCACACGCGTTTCACGTGAATCCTGATGGAATACATTTACTTCGATGTGATATTCTCTTCCCTTACACATTTGATGACAATATGTGTGTCTGAATTCAAAGCAATGATCATGCCCCGCCACTATCGTGGGGACCATGCAATAAAAATAAAAAATAAATGAACGAAGCGTATGAGGAGAAAAAAAATACAGCGTGCAAAAGAAATTGTTATGTGAGCGTCGTAGAGCTTGGTCGGTTAGCCAATCACGGAGCGAGCTGAATACAAAATGTATATTTTATATTACGCTTTCTTGGGGGTTCTATGGTACATTTCATCCGAAGAAGTTGAGAGTTGAGGAGACGTTTTGGCTCATGGTATAGATTAAATCCGTGTTCATTCAAATAATACCTATATGTACCTACTTCAAAAGTTTTTTTTTTATTTAGTGAAACGTTGGATTTCGTCGCCCCACTGCAGAAGCACAGAAAAGCATGGATGAAGTCGAAAAAGTCAGGAAAGTCAGTAGTTTATATAGATATAAGATGATTGCATATAAAACAATTGTATATAATAATTTAATTTAAAATATCTTTAATAATTTCATTCACAAATAAAAGTTCAAGCTGAGACTCATGAAACCCTTTGTCACTTCACTTGCCGGCACAGAAAAAAAATCATTCAGTTTAAATATATCAGGTCGTCCCATTTCCTGTCAAATTTTTTTTTTATTAATTTGCATAATATTGGTAGAAAATTTTCAATTGCCGCATATTAGAGATGAATTTGAAACAAATATAATTGAATAAAGGATTTAAGATTCGCTGTGCTCATGGCTTGTTATTTCTTAAATTCTTTTGTGATCGTGCTAGAACATTTCCAAATCTCGTATCGTCGGCTTTCCTTCCAGAATTCTTCTTCTTAAAGTGGAATGGACAATAGCTGTGTGCTAGACGTTTTGTCTCCAGATCGGTTATTCGCGCTATGGTGGTGTCGCCATCGTGTTTGATACATGCTAAGCAGAATTGGTGGGGTTTTAAATGTTTTATACCTCGGGTTTGCGCATGAAACCGTTGGGCGTGGGGTTGGAATGTTAATAAATTTAGAGCCAGATTTGAATATGATCGAAACCAGACTGTCTAGAGAATATGATACAGTGGTGATGGTTTAGAATTTATGGTTAGTTTACTGAAGAGTAAAATAACTTAATTTAAATATTAGAATTAGAATATGACTCAAACAGTTCCAGGTTCCAGTTCCCGTTCCGGGTTCCTGCTAACTTCTAATGTGTACTTATGTCCTGATTGAAAAGTTTTTGGGAAGTGAACCTGCAAAATTATAACCGATCACATCAGTTTTATCCATGTTTTTAATATTATCATTAAGTGAACCACTACTAAATGATACCAATAATTTAATTAACCAAAGATTGAACGAATCGATGAACGGACAAAATGTAAGCTGCTGCTATAATGTGTTTGGAAACTTTGGAATACAAGATGAACCTACCATGGCCAGCAGATCATCAAACATATTTCAGCAAATTTAAAATATTTTCATGTAACGATGAATCCCCCCACACACAAACAAAAAAAACATTCTGTTTCGCATAAAATTTAATTGATAATTGAAGAAACAGAGCTGTAAAGTTTCCCCAATTTCCCTGTCTTTTCCAGGAAGCCAGCCATGCCCCGAGCGCACGCGATCCCGCAATAGCGCGCTGAGTGTTTGCTGCCAACTTAACACAAATCGAATAAAGCACGAAACCTCAATAAGAGCAATCGCACCGTTCGAACAAAAAAAAAATCGTGACTAGAAAAAGACCAATTCTGTATTGGTCGGTTCCGACACCAGCTCTTAAGGGTGTTGGAACTCCCCCCCCCCCTCTCCCAACGTCGTCACTCCCTGTCCTTTCACATTGCCAGGCCCGCAGGGGAGAGAGAGCAGAAAATGAGATTATATCCAAAACGATTGCACCTTGTTTTAGTTTAGGGGAGGCTTCTTAATTTGATACGATTCAGTTTGTTCATTTGACGAGCTTCTCGTATATAGGGGATTTTGAGCATGGTTTGTATGACGTTAGTTAGGTGAGGATGGTGATGATGATGGAATCTATAACCTATCTTTTAGTAGCAAATGTGGGAAAGTCGTTTTAAATATAATACATTTTATATTATTTATTTATTTAAGTAGGTATCAATCAATGGTATCGACTAGAACTGTACAACGATTTGGAACAAGTGATGAGAAAATATTTGTATGTAAAGTTTTCTGGGAAGTAAAAGTATAAGTATAAATTGTATATGTTTTAAAGATTTTATATACGGATTTTTTTGATAATTTTCTCGAAAGGTGTAGTATATATGTGTTGTTGTGCTAGGAGAACAACACGTCCTTCCTTCTTCGTCGAATCTAATTACATCAAATCTCATATAGGTACATTATTTTTCTTTTATTTCCACCACATTGTTTTCTGGTAAACTGTTCAAACAAGAATAAAAAGAGAAGCCGCGCTGAAGCATTACACGAAAATTCAGTTAGAATTCTGATGGAAAATTTTCCATCTTTTTATTATCGTTCAGTGAAAATGCATCAAAAACTTTTTACTACAATTTTCTATAAGTATAAAAGTTATCTCATACGTGAATAGAAAAGTAGATAGTTTTATTTTATCATTACTTTATCATAAAAAAAGAAATAGACTCAAGAAGAACGTATATTGAGACGATGAAAATATGTTTCTATTCTTTTTCACCCTCTATCGTCTTCTTTTGTTAGCAATATGGCGGTGCCTCGTGTAAATATAAAAGAAAGACGAAAGTAGGCAATTCCTGTTCCGGTAGCGTAGCGCTAGCGGTGACGCCCTGCGGTACTAGCGTGGCATACAAAGCACCTAATAACACGTGATAGATTTGCCAGCCTCGGCTGCTCAGTCGAGCCAAGCGCCATCTTGGCATGAGATAGAAAGAATGCCGGCTGTATAGCCAATAAGGAAAGTGATAAGATATTGATATTATCTTTATGCTTCTTTCTTATTTTTATCATAATGCATAGGGATGAGTATCTGAAGGAGAATTTGTGCGATATCCTCTTTGTGCTCTGGTTAGTTTAAAAATTACTTACTTCTTTTGATATAGAATATACTCTAGACGCGAATTTAAAAATGGGATTCGTTAAAGGACTGCATCCTTTTTGCTAAGTCCTCTGGTTGCAATTTTGAGAGTGATAACTTACAAAATCCCGGATGAAATTAACTTCGCTGAGTAAAACTGTTGAGAAGTGTCATCTATCAGACAAGCATGTTATCATTAACTGAAAATTCTCGACACAAGAAGTTAATCATTTTAACGTCAAGAAAAGAAAGAAAATCTGAAAATTTTTCTGTATTGTTCGACCCTTCTCTTTTTATGATTCGCCGCACAAAAATCCGCAACAGAAAACACGCGAAAAAGTCGAATATTGGACGAAACCAATAAATCCTCGTTCCTCGCGTAGCACAATATCTAAAAGTTCAAAAAGTGACAGATAAAACAAGAAGTAAACTCAGAAAACACACACGTTCAACACACACCAATAATAAATTTAAATAAAAATCGCACACAGCAGCCTGACACACGCCGGCAGAAGGCTGTGACTCGCTTCACCAAAACGGCACACGGGCGCTAGTGGCCGAAAAGAGAAAACGCGCGGCGCTAGCTTAATATATGTTTGACAGATTCGTTTCATAAATTACTCAGGCAGGTTTCTATCTAGATTATCGCTGCGAGTCTAGCAACCCGTGGGCTGGGTGGTTGGTCCAATGGTACAGCCGCAGCCAACGGAGGACAGATTCGTTCTTGCGTCGTAAATCACACAGACGGCGGTGCTTGGTTTTTGCCCCTGCCGGCGTTGCTGCCTCAGGTTATGCAACACACAACACACGCGGCAGTTGCGGGCTGCATGCCTGCTCTGTTTCGGGCGCAGGGGTTACCAGTATTTTGATGTAAAATGCCGGGATTATAATTTTGTGGCAATTATTGTGTTTAGGTATACGCTGTAATGTCATACAGTTGTAACGAAACCAAACGTAATTGGGTTCTGTAACATTTCTTAGCTGAGATTTTAGTTGAAGACAGAATTTTGTTTTCGAGCTAATGTTAAATTGATTACAAATAATTCCACCCCAAAAATAATGTACAAACTAACGAAGTATTAAATTATTCGGTTCAAACTAGAAGAAACAGTGACATTGTATATTTTGTCTACGTAACAAATGTTTCTATGACGAACGTGTCTATGTCTATGATGAATCTATGTCTATATAGATGAACTGAGAATACGAAAGTCGTAAGTCAAAAAGTTTAAATATACCTATATACTTTATATATACAAAAATCATATAGGTAGAAAGTTTCAGTTTCCATTCCAGCTCGTAACTGCTAATTTCATTTTATCATTCAACTGCGAAACTCGGGCCAAACTATTGAAAAAACCTCGGCAGACGCAGCAGTCGTAAATCGAAAATCGCATCGGACAGCCGATTAATTTTGTTTACCCCTGGCGAGGTAGGCTGCCGGCAGTCTATTCACTGCAGATATATATTTTTAATCGTACTGCCATGGCATGCGGCTTGCCTAACAGAAATTACGACTCCCAAGGGGCAACAATGTAATCTATCTCCGCGAATTGCCAACCACCAGCCTTTTTTTTATTCGAACAAAATGTGACTTGGGTTTTTCTCTCTCTCTCTCTCTCTCTCTGCGACTGTGTCTGTGTCTGTTTTTTTTTCATGTTCACCTCCCCCAAACGTTGGTTCGTATAAATGTCAAGCGACCAATGAGATTGCGTCATTTCGTGTTGGCGAAAAGCCGACGGGCTTTTCACTGAAGCGTTTCCCCGGAAAATGTGTGTATATATATATAGGGGGTGATTTACGATTATTATTAGCAACGTGGTAATTAACTTTTTTTTTCGAGGATATTTTCCGGACCGAGTTGATAAAATTTGACAGATAATAACTGTATAAACGTTCAAACATTCATAATCAGCAGGGACGAGAGAATGGAAATTGTAGAATGGTCGCATAAAGGACGAGGTAGGTTCTTAAATTACTTGACTGACTTATTTTTTAATTAACTAACGATGCTGACAAAACTTTTTCAGAAGTTTTCTTCATTTTCTTCCCCACTTTCGTAGTTATAAATAGTAGCCAAAATTGAAAGTGTCCTCAAAAAGTACCTTTCTAGAACATTATTTTATTTTGAAAAATGTCTTAGATCACCAAAAAAATCTTCCAAAATATCACCCTTCTTGAAACACGCATATATTTATTCTACATCCGCTTACCTTCATTTATCTTGGGAATAATTTACCCTTATTTTTACATGCAAAACATCCATACAATCTATGGGTTTCCAAACACAAAAACTCCGAAATAACAACTAAAAAACAACTAAAAAACAACCCCAACAGCTTCTTCTTAACAAGACACTAGATTTAAACGCATCAATCATAAAACAATTCACACAACAAAAAACACCGGTCATGTAATCGATTTTCCCTGCTTTAGGCGTCTTAATCACCCATCCACATCCCTTATATATTCATCATCACCCCTCTAACAATCGAGCTCCGTAAAACGCGTGAAACCAGCCCCCCCCCCTCCCCCCCCCCCCCACCACCCAACAAGCAAACCAGCACGAAATGCACCTAACCACCCTATGCGCTGAACCTAAACTCAAATTCATCATAAGAAAGAGAGTAAAATGTGGCATCTTCGCATATATAGGACACACTTACTGCTTATAAGTTCCGAAAGTTTCAAAATGTTCAATTACCTATACATATGTGGCTGCCTTCGGCTGTATTCAGTTTGGATGCTTTTAAGTATCCACTCTTGTCTATAACAGTATACATGACCAAAGCTCAGACAAAGCAATACTAACAAATTACTTAATCTACGACTAAAGAAATTGTAAACAGTCTGACCATTCGTCACAATACCTACACGTGTAATTGTTCGTAAACTATTGTAAACTACTGGTCAAAACCACTTCAGGGCTTCGGACATTGCCATTGTTAACACAGATATCTATCTTGACATATGAACAAGACATATGACATTTGTCAAGAATTTGCACCAACTCTGTCCGTTTCACAACTCTGTGTTGCCAATTTTAGAGGAAATCCCCTTCATTGCCAATCATCAGGTAGGTAAGCACGCAAGGTGACGAAAGTGACAACGCAGCTATTTGCAAAGAGATCCGTCAGTTGTCACTCTCGAAGAGAACACAATAGAGCTTAGCAGAGCTTACAAGGGTCAGCCCGCGTCTTTCTACACCAAAATCTCTAGTGGTTTTGACCAGTAATTCGTGGACGTACTGTAAACTTTGTCGGTACAACCTAACCTAACTTAAACGTGAACCTGAAGTTACAATTAATGTTGTATAGGTAGTGAGCACTAGCGCACTGCGGAGCACTGCTATGGTAGTGATGCGCTATGCTGCTGTGCTGTGTATGGTAGTGAGCACTGCGGAAGAAAAGTATTGGTCTGAAATAAAACTTAGCCTAATCGCAACAACTTATCGACAATTCACAATTCTACAATATTAACGAGCTATACGCTCCTTGTGGATTAGACCGCGCTCGTGAGCTTTCAACTCGCGTATATTTCTGCATTGTTTGACTCGAGTCATGCGTCTATTGTGCTGTACTTGCCTGCGGGTCATTTTAGACAGACATCTTGATTTCCGAGTGCTTGACACTTAATATTTATTTATTTATTGTTTCTTTATTGTATACAGGAAAGATTTCCCAAAAGTACAATATAATATACCTATGTCCACTCTTACAACACAGCGAAACCATAACAAGAAGTCCTTAAAACAACAACAATTAAAACTTAAAACAGTCAATAAACACAATCGTTCAGACATCGCAATAAAACGTCAATTTACATTTTCGTTTAAAATTTTGCGAACCATCGTCTTAAAATCCTCTCTCGCTATTATATTAATATCTATTTGGTCACCAAACATAATGTTAAAACTGTTCTGCATGCGTGTGACTCCTGAGTTTCTAAAAACATTAATCCTGCTACAGACAGGTTTAAAAACATCCTTATTCCTCGTTGATTTGGCCGGTACTTTAAAACTTAAATTCTCTAATAATGGCGTTCGTCAGTGGTGCAGTGTTCGGGCAGAGTTTTAAGTTATTACCGAAATTATTTGAGTACTTATTGCACACACTATACAATTTTGTCTGAGGGTAGGTATTCATATTGGGGAACATTTTGATTTGATTTGAGTTTGTAAAAGGTGGTAATGACAATATGATGATGGTATATGCCAAAATTTGAAGTGGCTTGATTTTCATGTTTCTCTGTTCTCAGTAAGGAATCATGTAATAATGTAATCAGATATCCGGAGAGCGATCACGTGAATTTTAGCACTGCAGGGGTTTTCATTCGTTATCGATTTATTTGCTTGTTTAATTGTAACATATACCGTTGGCTTTTAAGATATGGAGTGAAGTCTCGAATGTCAATTTCGAGTTAGTATTCATTTGCCAGAATATCATACCTGCACTGTATAACTACTGGCAAACGCATTTGGTTACTTTTTAATAATAAAGAATGGAACATTTATTTTAATATATATATTAAAATAAATGTTCCATTCTTTATTATTAAAAGTAACCAAATGCGTTGTTCCTTGTTCTCCTTGTTCCTTGTTCCTTGTTCCTTGTTCCTTGTTCCTTGTTCCTTGTTGTCCAAATACTTGTTTCCTTGCTTCTATCGTATATACGATAGAAGCAAGGAAACAAGTATTTTCAAGGGAATTCTATGACGCTTTTGATTATTTCTTCAATACACCCAATAATTTTTACTGTATAAAAACTCTGTAAGAATACAGCTAACAAATTCCCATTGCAAAGTTTTGGAAGAAGCAACTCTGACATCCTTGTCAAGCTGCAATGCCAGCACCATGACGTTTCGAGGAATCACGGATTCTTTCCAATCAATCTGCGATTTGCAATTAGAAGCCAACGACCCGTGCCGTTTCCCAAGACTCGCTGATGCATTTTGTCATGCACCGCTCCAACCAGTTACCTTCCAAATATTCTTGTACTCCACATCTGTAGGTGCAAAGACACAAAAGTACGATTTCGTGAAGCTCTTCTGTTATTTTGTCGATCAATTTAGTTTACAGTTAATTTGAAATAATAAGTTAAAACTATAAAACCACAACCGTTGTGCCAAAGAGCAACATGTGTATTACGTAGAGCTTTTTTATAGGTATATTTAAACCCGTTCATCAATAATTTAATTACATTGAATCAAGAAACAAATCAATCTGCAATCAGATTGAAACAATGCATTACAAATTTCTAAATGACTCGCGACACAAATAAATGATTATCAAGACTTCTTATACTTATCTACAAGGGTCGAATGCAGAGTTGTCACCGAGTGCGCACTAACATTGAGTCCGCACTCAGTGCACACGTTGGCAATTGCAATGATAAATCATCCACTCAGTGTGCATTGAGTGCGGACTCAGTGTGAGTGTGCACTCAGTATCGGCTCTGCATTCGGGTCTAAATATGTTTCATAGTTATTTACCAATAATCTAATGATCTCTGCTTGCACCAAATCGCATCTACAAATTTGACTGTAATTGCGATCCCAAAGAATAGGGCAATCTATGTTCAAGTAAATCAAGCATTGCTGAAGTGTATTTATATAGCCTAAGCTTAAAGTTAAGGTATTTATTTTGTTACATTGTCTCAGAGGATATTGTCCCGAGTTCCTGCACCAGTACGTGTTCATCGCATTGCCGCTCCGCTCTGTTGGCTTGACGTCTCAATCCCGATCGGGGCAGGTGGCAATTGACTCCAGGGACCGGGCCACTTTGGGGAAGGGGCTCCGACAGTGGGCTACGCTCGATTAGTTCGGGCCGGCCGTCAGGAAATTGACCCATTATCTTCGGCACCGTGCAGCTAAACATCTTTCTATATTTCTTCTCCATAAAGAAATTGGGCCACTTTTTTTGTGCCCATCATATCGTGCGAGGATTTTTGACAGAATAATGTCTCAATCATTATTGCTTTGCTAATTTGACACATTTCGGTGCACGAAGAATCGGACGCGGTGTTCTTTTTTCATGTTCTTTATTTTTTTTCTCGGTGCCGTGCGTGGATGATTTCTGGTTTTGAAAGAAATTTATTGTATAGCAGCTTTTTGACAATGGTTAAATTGATGTCAGACTTTTGTTATGCGAGGTAGGTGCCATAATCTATTTCGAAAAGTGGCTTCATGAATTATGATTAAAATTTAACAGAAAGGCTTCATAACTTAAACTTTTCGTAGCGCGTGTCTAACTATCACCACAGGGTTAAAATAATGATGATAGCAGAGATTTTGAAGCATGCTTGTTCCAAAAGACATATGTCGGTCCACGAAGCTTTTTTTTGTTTATACAATGCAAATACAATCTTTAAAACTGGCAATACATATACTATTAGTATTGGAAATGCCTTCATTTCCATCTACTTAGAGAAAATAGCCGAGCATGTTGGTATCACACAAGCCTTCCTTCGAAAATGTTGCCTGTCTTTGATGAAAGATTAACTCAACATTAATAAACTTCAAGTTAATCGATAACAATAAATAATACCTCCCACACGGTCAATTGTCTCTTATTCACACCACACCACTTACATTCCATTCACAAACGAGCCATTCAAAAACACTCTTCGATGATAATAAAGTGACACCTTTGTTTAGAGCACTTGCAGCCTTAACAAGCGCCCCTTAATTAGTTCGTCTGATTACCTGCTTCTGTGCCTAATTACAGGTGATTGGCGGTTGGTTCACGAATAATTAGTGCTCGGACCAGGCGCTAGAGCCCGCTGGCTGTGTGCTGGGACCATGCGGTGAAAACAAGAGACTTGCTAATGAAGCGACCGGCGAGACGAATTCTTGGCTTCCGTGTATCGTGTGGGATTGCTCGTTGCTTTTTTGATGGGTGCCAATTTTGCGCTCAATGTGCTTTTAATTGCGTGCTTGTGCCATTTTTGATGAGTTTTATTGAGTATTACATGAAAAAGGTGTGGGTTTGGAGAAGTTTTGGAAGTGACTGATATTCATTAGTCGCTGAGAAAACCTTGAGGAAAAGAGCAAACAATGTACCAAATTACAAATATATTTTTTTGGTTCATTTGCTAACCTAAAATCTGATTTATTAAGGATTGTATGTGCTTTTTGACGCTGCACTTATTATAGAGTGTAATGGAGCAGCTTGCTGGAAATAAAATGCGCTTTAAAAATACATTTTAGGTGTTTTTATGCTATGATTAATTTGGCTCTGTCCCATTAAATTAGGATCAAAAATTGACTATTTAAACCAACGATTTAAACGACTAGTTAAATTTAAGCTGCTTGCGCAAGCAATAAGGTATAATATGCGCACTTTTGAGCTGATTGACACGAATCCAAACTTAACATTAAAATATTTTAAAACATTTTCCATCCCTCATGAGAAGAATACGAGTTAAGATATCCAAAATTACATAAGAAGGGTTGCTCCTCTAAATACGTATATTACCACCATCATCAGGCACTAACTACCCCTATTTAGGTACTAAACTGCCCTGACATATGCCTAGAAATAAGTGGAATTTGATGAGGCAGCTTCCTTAAAATAGGATTTTCAAAATTCGGGGCTCACACTTATGAAACGTTGAAAAAATCACGCTCAAGCACCCCGAGGGCGTTTTCTCGACTTTTCGACCCAAATTTTTCGGTAATCACAAATTACGAAGCTTTGGGTCGCCAACACTCTGATTATCATTGCACGTAGCTGGGATTATTAACCCGTGATTAAACTCTCGTTAGCGTCGCTCATGAGTTGGCTTAGTGATTGACCAAGAACCACGCCACCTTTTTATTTCATTTTTCCACTGTACCTAAGCGACGTGCCGCATAACAATAATCTCTATCATCAGCGCTACGCAAACTAGCCATTTATTTTTACGAAATTATTTTCGATAGAAAAAAACGGTTTTTAACTCGCATAACGAAATAAAAAAGGTTAAATTCCATATCATATTGAAAACTAGAAGAGACTCGCAGACTTAATTAAGGCTTATGAGCGTAATA
The DNA here is from genome assembly GCA_921293005.1 of Nemoura dubitans. NCBI lineage: Eukaryota > Metazoa > Arthropoda > Insecta > Plecoptera > Nemouridae > Nemoura > Nemoura dubitans. The sequence continues at coordinate 29,314,727 of OV121077.1, read as the reverse complement.
TACTGAGTTAATCACCTATAAAAAACAACAAGCATCTAGGTACAAAAAATGCAATCCTTCTGGGGGTATAGCGTATATACTCATTGTTACTGGAAAATGAACATCAGTCCTTGATTAAAATACTGCTAATAGAATTACGTTTTCTATAAAGTGTTACATCTTTTATACATTATAAACACGAAATGTAAGTTAATTTTAAATTCATGTAGGCACAAACATGGCAAAATATGAGGGGAAATGGCACTGGAACACCCCCTCCATATTTTCTCAAGCTGAAAGAGAGAATATAGTTATTCCAGCACTTATGCCTGGTCGTCAAAGCCACGTTCAAAATTGTGCAGTACAACCCAAGATTTTGATCTCCCTTCCTTACAGCATAGCACATACGTGGTGTTTAAAAAAATGTGATTATACACATCACATTTTTTTCCCGCGTATATAAAGCCATGATTTAAAAATTTTTTTTTTACCAGCAATGAAATGCGTGGGCGGCAAAATGCACTGTCTGCTTTTACGCTCCGACTATACCAAAGCGTTATAGAGGTAAGTCTAATGATTGTTTATCGTGTAAACAGAAAAGAGTTAAATCACGCTATTGACCTGCGATGCTGCATATAGGCTTCGACATGATATCAAGTCCCGACCGCGGCTCAATGAACGACTGCAACACAGTTTAAACTAATAATACACCACGGTATAGGTGATAATGCTAGCTCGTTTCCACTAGAATTGAGGGGCTCGGAAAAAAATGATGAAATTATATGAATTTATACATGCCATTATTGGTATTATTAGTTTTTTAGTTTTGAAAATAGGTATGTGGCTGTGTATAGCAGCGAAGAAGATATTGCTATTTATTATTGGATGAAGCGTGGGTTGTCGATGATTACAGTAGGTATAGTGTGTTTCGAATGGTTTTACACTGGCATGGCTTTTGTATGCAAATGTGCAGGATTGCATGTGAGTTCGTGCATGCACATTACACCAGAAAACATGATTAATAAGTGAACATAGAAACCCTTTTCAAATACATTTTTATTTATCTTCTATATGTTTTGTGTAACAAATCTAGTTCTGGCGAAGCCGAAAGATTTTTAAAATATCGGTTACCTCGTTATTACAAAGTATTGTAGAGTTTTTCTAACACTCCTAAAAATACTTCAAACATAAATTTTCCACCTATGGTAATCACATAGAAGGTACATTGGTAACTTAACTTGCTCCCATTTTTGCAAATTTACAACAACAAAATACAGATGCTGAACGCCAGAAATGTTATACGTGCAGAATTATTTACGATCGTTTTCAAACTATACCTCAAGATAATGTCTTACTTTGGTAACACCTTTTACTTGAATGAAGTGATCTTCCCTAAGTGTGCTATACCATACAATGCCTCAGCCGGTAACAGAGATAATAGAGTCATTATTTGAATTCTTTCCCGATCACCGTATGATCTAGCAAAGTGGTTTAATAGCTAGCAATTCCTTATGGGCGTTACCATCGTTTTGAGCATCTTATATACCTTTAGCTCGTACACATCTCACTTATATGTCTTATACCGTGGTTCAATGCATATTCCTGCTCTAGGAATATGCATGGCAAGCTCTAATGACTTTATTACTCTGGCAATCATATCAAATCAGCCGTTTGATGATTTATTGCACATGATACGTACGAATTATCCAACCGAATATTACATTAAATTGGCGTTCGATTTTAATATCGGTGCTCTGAAATTGCATGGGGCCAACACCTCGTTTTTATCAGATATTGAAATGTAATGAAACGTCTTAAAGTATTACAAACGTGTCTGGAACGAATAATAATTTAATTATTGGCTCTGATGTTTCTGTTGTTGAATTTTTTTGTTGAGCACTTGATGGTAATTTGTGTTGTTTATGGGAGTGTATTTTGCGTCGGTTTTTGTAACGATTTCTTTTGATGCAGACGTGTAGGGTTGAGATGATAGGCGAAATGAAATTGTTGCTTTTATGCGTCAAAGTGACAAATTGCAATGAATTTCCAAACGAAATTAGATTCCAAATTATCAAATACATTCATTTTGACCGATAGCAATCTGTGCAGTTTTATGAATGTGGTCAATTTTTTCACCTGCAGGTCGAGTTTTGGGCGAGAATCGCAATTCGGGTCGAATTTGAGTTGAGCGAAAAATCTCGAAACAAATTACTGGTCGAAACGCGTTTTTAATTTGAAGTATATGAGCAATAAATAAGATATCTGGTGCACTTAGGCCTAACAGGCCAATTGCACTGAAGAATTTAGATTGATCAGTGCTTTCCTGGATAAAATTAAACAAGGTTTAACATCTGTTTAAGAGCCAAATTAAAAAAAAAACTGTAGGTATATAGCATCTATATCTATATTATAACACAAAGTTTTCGTATAGGATTATCGCTGGGAGCTGAGTTTTCACTGACTGTTTAAAGAGTTTTTACTGAAGTTTCAGCTGACCTACGTCTTATCTGAGAGTTAACATTAGATTTGATTGAGGATTTCACTTAGATTACAGTGAAAACCACAATCACATTCCTATAACCAACTTAGCATTGACTCTCATCATACTAACCAGATCATACTTTAGATTATACCATATTTACCATAGATCATGGTTAACGAATTAATATTTTATTCCTTAAACTAAAGACACAATAGTGTTACGCATAAGAACTAATCGGCAAAGTCGCGAAAACCCACCAAAGTGTGAGAATAAGATCCCAACGCAAAAGATAACAAAATCCAGCATCATTTCTCCTTTAGAGCCGTATCTTCCACCAAATCACCGATAAATCACTGATCACCACATGTCACTAATTGTAATCATCCCTTTCATTGATTATATCTCGGTCCCCCAGTCCTAGGTTCGACTCTCCACAGCACGTATGACTCCCCCGTGGGCTGATTCTGCAGCCCCCCCCCCCCACCCCGTTAATGACCACAGCGCCGATAGGGAACCCCTCCCCCCAGAACTAGCATCTTTAACTATTATTTATTGACGCTCGTGGCGTACCACATTTGGATGGGATTCTCCCCTCTTTCATAGTTTGGAAGTCAGCACAGGGGAATTGGAGAAAATGTGTTGTGTTTGATATTTGATTGTCTGCTCTTTTAACAATGGCATGTGTGTGTATACGTGTGTTATAGTTGGGATTCGGTTGGAGTGGGACGATTGAATTAATGGACCTCTCTTGGCATTCCATCTGGTAGGCAATTTGAGGATATGAGCAAATGTTTCAGCTTTTACGTGGCCAACGGCCAGATTTTAGTTACAGTGCGAGTTCACTGTATTGTTTACTTACTTATACATAGAGACCCGAAAGCAGAGTCGATACTGAGTGCAAACTCACACTGAGTCCGCACTCAGTGCGCACTTTAGGGAAAATTTATCACTGCACTTGCCAACTAAGTGTGCACTGAGTGCGGGCTCAGTGATGACTCTGCATTCGGCCCTAAGTCATATATGCTATAAATATTACCAAAAAGAGGATATCGATCATGTTATGAGTTGATATCACACGTGAGATCACAAGTTTTCGTTTTCACTGCTTTTGTAGTTTAAATGGGCTGCAGTAAAGATAACGAGTGATAACTCCAGTGATAATTCGAGAATAGGTATAAACTTGCTACGCATATATCTTACATTTGTGCCTGTGCAATTTGAGTATAGTATAATTTAGTATAATAAACATGTATACATTATACTGTAGTATAAATATATGCATAAATCTATTAGTTCCGGGTATCTTTATAGGCGAATCGTGTCTTGACATTTTTGCTTTATTTCCAGCGGTAGCTTTTGCACTCATCGCATGTTGCCTTTTCCACCACATATAATTAGGACACGAATAAGTTGAACGATACACTTAACAATCGTACTTGAAGCTATACATTGGTACAGCAAATGGTAACATACCACATCACATAATAAAAGTGTTAACAAATCAATCGTGGATTCTTGGAAATATAATTATATTATAGATTGTCGAAAATTGAATTTCAAAGTTTTTAACCTAAAGAAAAATGAAGAAAATAAAATCGGTTTGTACTCATTGTTCCATATAGTGTAAAAATGCTTCTTAGTACATTGCTTCCTCATTTTATAAGGGCAGTATTGATATTGGCGCCTGAAGTATAAATTTTCAGCGATTGTTCTTAGTTTTAATTCATTAATTACGTTGTCAGGCTGTATATAATTACATGATCTGTAAAAAATAAAACAAAAAAGATTCACATTCTAATTGGTCAGCTTCATTCTAAGATAGGTTGCAGAGAAAGAAATCTTTCATCAAGCAATTTAAAAATAATTATATCTAGCATGAGCCGCTAATAATAATTATGTCGGTGCCGCTTGTATAATTCGTAGCTATGACCCACGTTGAGAATAAAGAATCAGAAGCCGCGATTGCTAAGCACTACGAGGACTTCATTATACTCCAGGCCAATCGCAATGAAAAGATTGATTGTCTAGTAACTTTATTGGATTTAAATTAATTGACCCGGTGCTAATTACGCAAGTGGCAATTGGAAGATAACAAAATTATGTATTCGAGTTATTTTTAATGAACAACCAAGTCAGATGTGAAATTAAATTTCTATCTACAATGTAATTTCTATATATTTTTTGTGTTTGTAAAAGATGAAAAGAAGCAGTTGATCGCGCCGAAGTTTTATCTAATTTTAATTGAGGAAACATCAAATATGTTTATGCTTCAGAGATATACTTTTTAATTCAGTTCCTTTCATCGTTACTCAATATTATGCTCGCTTCTGATTTTGATTAAACTTCACAACCATTTTTGTCGTTTTATGGTAACTTGCTTACAAAATTATATCATTTCATAATCCTTTGATTGAACGAATTATAACACGATTTTATAGCAAAGTTAACATCATTGAAGTGCTTTCGGCGAAGTTTTCCAATTTTCTGAGTGAAATTTTACTTCAAACGAAATACAATTTTAACACCCGACCCTAATTTATTTTCTTAATTACTAGATGAAGAAGAGACATCCGATAAATTGATGCAAAAACCGACAGGAAAATTAAAAGATTTTCCTAATTGCACCCCTGTGTTCGCACTTGCAAAGCCAGAACCTGCCGAAAATGTATCAGTTAACCGTTATTGCAATCATGTGATAAAAATGTGATGATGCTAAGCCAGCACCAACACCAAAGCACCGCCAAAATAATCGCATGGCAAACGTACCCAAGAGCTACGTTCATTTGTCCACGAAATCCAGAACATAACTAGATTTTTTCCCGTTTGTTTGCCCAAGCTAGATTTAGTTTACTACATTTCCGCCTGTTTGTGACGTCACAAGGAAAATCAACTCCAGTTAGTAACTTCAGTGCTCCTAGCTAAAAGCTGGATAAACGAACAAAGCTATAATAATCACAAACACCCGAAATGTCACATTAAGTTTGCAGAGAAACAAGATGAAGACGACACCTTTCATACATTACGTCGTTAAACGAATCAATGGTCACGTGTTTGACGTCACCATTTCACGGTGGATTATTTGGCGATGCATAAAGTGCATCTCGGTTGCGTCACTATAGCGATCAGTTACTAGCCGCCAAAGGTTGCAACGCTACGCTCTGAGGAAGCCTCTTATCTGCAGTCGTTATTCACTGCAAGCAGTGCCGCCTTTTTTCAAGTCTGGACACTAACTGCGTCAGAGTTTTGTTGGGTTTCATTTTGCATTTTTGGCATCGGTTTTCATTTTGAACGTCAATCCATATTTTTGTTGAAAATATGCATGCTTAATGCTCATCACACATACATCTTTGCATTAAAATAATTGACATTTCAATGACAGGATTGGAAAATGCGTACGTTTTCAGTTTTGAGCTCATGCATTCTTGTTTTTATGTGAGTAATGTGATTGAACTATCAGATCACCATGACTACGACCACCATCGAGATAAATTTATCTCATGTTCGCGCAAAAGGTTTGTTCACCTTCACACGATAACAAGCTGTTAACAAGCTGTGACTAAAGCTGTGAAGTAAATCATGGCCTGTTAACATATCCTTTTATATATATATTATAGTATATATACCCTCGATCGATCAGATCAATCATGACCAATTTCTGGCCGATGATTATCGATTGCTATCGGCCACAGCATCCCTATCCCTAAGTCTGTACTCGCTGATGAGCAGCTGTTGGCTTCGGCAGGAAGTGGGGTCAGACTGCCGATAGCCAGCTTGAGAAACGCAGAAGATGCTGAGGCCTTGTGATGGACCAAAGGGTCAAAAGATGGGTCACCCTTATCGTGGCATAAGCATCCGGTCGGCGGCATATCGGGGAGTTATAATTGATTTTATTATGGTCAAATGTATTAATACGTATACTGACTTCATTGATTACAAATGTTTAATGGGTTTGTTTGGTGAAACATTAGTTTTTATTTATTTATTGAATGAATCTATTGAATATGAATGGAGATTACAAATTTTACTGTGCCAAAAGGTCGAAGTTCTGGAGCAAATGCTTTTGTGAATTAAATTGAATTATCTTGACTCATTCGTCTGTAGCTAATTTCTTGTTTTCATGCTGTAATGAATCTATAAATAAATATGATGGTCGGCATATAATATTTAATTAATCTATTTTGGGGTATTGAATCGCCAATTTTATGCTCCAGCTAAGAGGAAGCTGAATTCATGAATACAACTTTGAACATATAATATTTTTTAGTGTTTCCGATATAAATATATACTTGCAGCAATTTACAATAAATTTCGATGCACTTGAACACTGAAAGATTTCCCTAAATCTTCGCAGAGAACCTATATTTCAGAGACTGTTTCACATTCCACTTCAAGACATCAAAAACGGTCGAAATTTATCTGCACTTTCTTCAACTTCAGTATTAATTTCTTTGCACTGAATCTGTTAGCATTTTGCACGCCACAAACCCCACTCATTATCCCTTGATAATTTATCACACAATCCCAACCTCCATTTCCCGGCTAGCCACAACACAACGCCACGTGAAAGTAGATTACTTAGCAGCGTTCGAGCGTGTGAAGCAGATGCTTATCACTATCTCGCCATCGCACTCAATCTGATCAAAAACTCTCGATGATCTATTTTTCCCATGAACTTTATTGATCTCCCCATATAGATCACACGAAACACATTTCCTTCATCATCTTCCTATAAAACACTCCCTCTTTGTGACTAAAAACATCCGACCGTCACATTAAAACATCGTTTGCAATCGGATGTTTCGCACATGGATTAATGATAGTCCGCGATTTTTGATAGTGCGTGTGTATGTATGAATAAGGTAAGCCTCTAACATTCTGAAACGCCTCCCTTGATGAACGCACAATTGGTGGGAGGGTGCGTTAGCGCTGTGCGTATGCGTGTAGAGGATTAACAGGGATCGTCCACCGCAAAAGAGCATAGTATTTTTATTAGGGATGTTTTATTGGTTGTATCTTGTTAGAGTATCTGAGGGCTATTACTAGAGTGGATTATTTCGGGTATATTTCCCATGGTTTGTTTAGGGGTTGTTTATGAAGATGGGCTTAGATGTGAGATGAATGGAAACATATGTAATGTAAGCATGTATTAAGCTTAAATAAGCTTAGTTGGCTAACTTATGTCAGGGATTGGGATTTGAGATTAGGGTAAGAGCTGGTTATGTTAAAAGTATTGTGTTAAATTTTATTGGAGCAAACTGCATTTTATATGTGTAGCTATATGTGAGAAATTTTTCATTTATACCTTGTGAAAAGATATGGTTGGCCTATTTGGTCCATTGTAAACCAAATCACTGTATTACTTTATAAAGGAATGTTGTTTGCGCATGTTAATGTGAGAAATCTCTCGCATTGCTTACAAATTGTACGTGATTTACAGAAAACAAGTTATACATAAAAATTGAAACGCGATTCTTCATGCTATTGATCAAAATCTTTCGGACGTATAGAGATCAATTGATCACTTTACAATTCATTTTGAAAGTTGTCTTCTCAATTATAAAATATTGTGAATGTCAGCAAATCACCATTTCTCTGACACCTAATCTGGTTCCCTTTCCCCAAAATGCCATTCATCTTTCTTATATCGAATTAACTGCTTTCGTGCTTTGCCAAATTCATCATCAATTTAAAGTAAACCAAAAATTCGCACCCATAATTGGGCTTGAAAGGCTCCAATCGTGGATAATGCTAACTGTTAAGTACATTATGTTAACAGCCACTTATCTTCGAGATTAACTGCACTCGGCTCGTGAACACACAATTTCGATTCTTCACACTTTGCTGTGCCCCAAAAATGCCAGGCAAAACTATAAATCAAAAACATTTTTGATTGATCTGATTTTTTTTGCTAGCATCATAACAAATTCTGTTCAAAATCAAATACATTATTATATAAACTTGTGAATGTCATCATATTTTCTCTTCTTAGCCCAAATCAATTCTCTTTATAAGTACCTATATGAAGAAACAATTCGAAAATATTTCGAAATTATTAAAAGTTGTTTGTAGCAAAAACATTTTCGGCTAGTTTGTGGATCCTATTACTCAAAATGTGGCACCAGTTAAAAATGCATGGTAAAGCCCCCGCCCCCCTCCCTCCCTTACCAGTAAACAACCATATTTTTCCGTAACCCAAAGACCAGCAATCAAACAGACTTAATCACCTCATCAAAAGAGACAGTTAAATATTATCTCAAAAAAATATCATTATATCTCTCGCTACGATCAAAAACCAGAATAATTCCAGCTACGACACACGCCGAACAGATTGTGTTATTGGGATTTGGGATTTGGGATGCTGCTCCCGGCTGGCAGAGTCCTTCGGGAGTAACGTTACATCACTGCACACCCTTTGGGGTGAAGAGCAAATCTATGAGTTGCATCAGTACATACGTTGGACTCATATATCATGGCCCATACACTCAAAAAGTGTGGTGCACCCCTTTACTATGAGTGCGCAAGGTCGGTCCCTTGGGGGTTGATTGTGGAACAAACAGGCAGAAATTACGTTGTGGTTTTTCGGTGTGAGTTGCTATTTATTTTGTTTGGTGCTGGATTTGGATGAATTATGATCGAATGTCTTTTTAAGATGAAGGGTTTTATTGAATAACTTTTGTTTTACTTAAATGTGGGGATGGTTTAACCAAACCAATAATAAAAACCACAACCACACCAATAATGGTTAGCGATATAGGCATGCATGAAATAAATTTATATTTAGACTTAAAAAATTGGACTTGTCTTTCTATTGTTTAATCACAAATACATAATCGCATCGTTTATCAGTGCCAAAAAATACATTAACAGTACAGAGCAGATTCATATAACAATTAAAAGAGGAAATCTAGCCAGACTCTGTTCATTCTGATATTAAACAGATCCAACTCCACGAAGTTTTATTTTATTTTGACTAATACGTTTAAATTTCTAAAACTACTGCAACACAACCTATGATACGGGTTCAAAGCTAAGAGAATCAATTCATCACACCACTAATTGCTACAGCATAACTTAAGCGTCACAGAGCTCATGATATCATGAAAATCATAAAGACGACACCATTTTCGGCCAGAGCCAGCACTGACACCCGAACAGTCCAATGCTTTCACCAGCAAAATACTGAGCGCAAACCTGACGAAGATAAATTAACCGATCCCGCTACGCACAAACTAGAATCCACTTCATCATTCTTCCGTCGCCGACGTCGGCGTCGGCGTCGCTGTTGTCGTCGACGCTCGCCGTCGCGAAGCAGTGGCGGACCCACGCGCTTGTCGCGTATTTGACCCGGGGTGTCCTTTGTCTAGAGCCTGGGGATCATAACACATCTGCAGAATATAACATTCTCTATAATCAATTTTTTATTTCATATCGCTTATTAATCTGTTATAGGTAGTAACAGGTAGAAATTGTACATTTCAGGCATACTGCACACATACTAAGTGCTGCCATTTCGTGGTGTTTCTGAAAATTTAATTGTTGATCCTCTTCGTGTCCTTCTTCTTCTTCCTCCTCTTTTGCTAATAACGCTTTCCATTTTTCAATATATTCAATACATATTCAATACAGAGGAATTTTCAAAGGGAATCCAAATTCGAGAGGGAAAGAAGATTTTGGGGAAAGGCATTAAGGGGGCTGTCTGTAAACATATTGAAGACACGTGATGACAATGTCTTCTTAATAGTTCGGTTTCGTTTGCTCTGATGGCTCGAATCTTGCTAGAAGTCTTTGGGCAATGGTATACTTAAAAACATATGAAGTTTATTCTTGTTTATACCTGTAATACCTATAGCAGATAGTAACTGTTGTACCACATCTTAAAAACTATTGGAGGTGGTGAAAAAAATCGCAAGATATGACTTAACTGAACTTAACTAACTTTAATGGAAATTAAATAGAGATTGCAAATTATTTGTTTCATTTCTGATTCATTTTGAATTTCGGATAATCTTCGGATGGCCAGCAGAGATGATAGCCCCGGCGAAACTTTCAGGTCCTAAAATAGGCCTAATGGACTGTGGACCATGGGCACTAACCACAACCATAATTTATGTTCCCATTTAGAGCTCAACCGCCGTGTGTTTTACCCAAATCAACAACGTATTTCCTTGTATTTCTTGACAAATAAAGGTCTGAAAACTGTTCGAAAATCAAAAAAGCCACCATATTTTTGAAAACCAGTGTTTGTAATAGTTCCAAGACTGTCCAACATTGAAAATAAACAATCCAAAGACGACGCCACTGCAACACGTCTAGCTCCCTCGCACCGAAACCGAATCGATCTTCCCTCTCATAATTTAGTTTACATTCTTTCGAGTGTTAATAATCACGAAGCTAATGGATCAGAGGTCGTGTCAGGCCAGGTCAGGTCATAGCTAGGTTCGAGGCAATTTCCTGTACCCTTGATTCAATGTCTTTCAATCAAATCGCACCGAGTTGATAACGCGAGCTGCGAGAGCCGGCCGTGATTGATGGCTTCGTTGGCTGGACGAGCAACGCCTTCGGTGTGCCCCGCGTGGCTTTTCAGCGCCTCAGTGGCGAAGGGCGAGGGTGGGTGCTGGCCTTTAGTTGGGTTCTAACAGAGAAGTATGTTTCCCGGCTTGTCCCCGCAACATTTTCTCCAAGTTTGCAGTGAAAATGGTGGTGTTTCGAGGACTTACATTCGAATTGAAATTAGCAGAATTGATTAAATAATTTGACTGCAAATACCAAACGACCTGCTAGTGACATAACTGATAATAGGCCTTCTCTGGCTGGATCAGACTTTTAAATTTGGACGTTCGGTGGGGGGGGGGGGGGGGGTGAGATGTCGTTCACTTTCTTGGATCGAATCAGATCTGAAATGGGTTTTGTCGGGTTGTTTTAGACTTTAGTATATAGTATAGTTGGGATCTGGTGGGTCCATGCTTATATTATAGTTTAACCATCTTAGAAAACCCTGGTTTCTGAATGCCAAATCTGAATCAATCTGAATTGACAAAGAGTAACAACCTGTAAAAAAAACAGGCTGAATGTTGAGTAATATTTTGATACGTTGGTGGCAGCGGTAGACAACCAAAACGTTTTGAAGAAAGAAGTTATCTGACTGAGATTTCGGTTCCGGTTGGATTGCACCTATAGATAATGTAAATTATTCATCGTTCATCTTATCACTTCAGAAAACTTTAGTTGAAAATCTCTGCGAAACGCCTGTCATAATATGTGAGCATTTGTGTCCACATGTATGCTAATTACAAAAAACATTCTGTGTTCGCCACTGACGCCAGTAGCGTGCTGCTAAATACCGCCCCCTCCCCCTCCCAAACCGGGTGAAAAAGGGAGATTAGTGTTTTCATTAGCTACACCAGTTTGACGGAATCTTGTTTTCGAATAACAACAAGCGGGTCCGAAAAAACACGGGACATTTGAGCCGGCGCGTTGAATACCAAATTGTTACGGTGCTCGCACGTCCTACACCAGCTATACTCCATTTTATATTGAGAAGTATATGCGTACGAGGCATTAGTTTCCTTGAACAGGGTAGCGTGACTGATGTACAATAAGCCTCGTCCATTCTCTACCACCTATGCTTTATTTCATTTTGAGATTAGCTGTAGGTATAGAGAGGCTCTTGTAATGTTTAGTAATATAGTCGAAGCTGTCTGCTGCACAATGTAAGGGTGAAGTTTGTAAACTCTATCCCAAGTTCTACAGTTTAATACACTTTCAAAACTAAACCACACAATCAAGCTCGAACTAAAGTTTAGTTTCTTCAGTGAGACTGTTGTAAATGGGAGAGATATGCCTAGAGATTCTTCAGAATTTTGAATCTGCAGTTTTCTATCATTAGAAATTAGACTTGGTGCATGCTGACTTGATTAAGCTGAACGAAACAGCAAGTTGTGGTGAACTTGAGCATAATTGTTCCATTGTTTTGTTTAAGACTTTTAGTTGAGATGTTCATGAAATCTATTATTTAGTTTATATAGGGTTCATTCTTCATTCGAAGTTTAATTTGGCACTTAAGAAACGGTTTCTTGTTGATAGTTTATTTATGGCTTTCTTTCATGTTCTTTGGCCTCTCATTCTCAATGGGCAATAGAGTATAGGCGTCAGAGCGTTGCGCTTTTCTCTGATTGGGGAACGCCATGTTCGTGCCGCTGAGCTGCTTAGCGACAACCGTTCAGGTTCATTAAATCAATTCGTGTTATTTGCCCTGGGTTTGTTTCTCAGTCTTGGCGAGCACGAAAGCTTCCTTCCGTTGTGCCTTACTCTTTTAGCACTCGTCTTGTGAAAGAGTTTTATGTCTTTACAAGAGATGGGCGATTACATCTGGTACTTAATTTCACTTATCCAGAGAGTTCAGGAGGTTAAATTATTTCCACGTGTTTTGGGTTTGTGGAGAAAAAGGTATACATATTTTTAATTGTGCAATATAAACCACCAATATACAATTGTACCGTGTACGTGATTTTGATTCTAAACTGCACTCAACATGTTCAATGCATAAGTTTTTACTTTTTAGTATCCCACTGCCCACACATAAATGAGTTTGTGTATGTGCGTGTTATCAGGGTCTAATTCTATAATGATAGATTTTTCGTAATTTTATCAAATGCATCAGAAAGTATATACAACTGAAATTGACAATGCCTTTTCATAAGCAGCTTCTTTTCCCAACAGCTTACCGTCAATGGGCGGCAAAATCTTTAATTAAAGCTTGCACCAACAATAATAAACCGTACGACGTTAGTTTGGTTTATGGCAACACATTCGATTTGAGGCATGGGAATAGAACATTGTTCAAAGCCTATTATAATTTACCGTTAAAGGGTGCATGTCTTAACAATAAATTTGTAGCTACCTCCTATTTAAATCTAATATTTACCGTTTCGAATCATATTATGTCAAAATCTTATAATTTCCTATTTGTGAGGGCTCAAAGATATCCCTGTATCTTGCCACCGTTTTTCATTCCGGTGTTTATATCTATAATCAAGCTGTGATGGGCCTAATCAGGTCTTGTCCTGATCGTTATGATCCCATCTCAGGATCCCATTAACATCCCCTAAGAGTCGATCTGTTGGGGCTGCTCTGTGAGATTAATGGGGACCAACGCATGACCAGTTTGTTGGGGGTTTTGGGGGTGAATCAGTCGCTCGAAAGTTTTATCTTATTTTGCCCGGCAGCGATTTCATGGGGAAGAGATTATGTGCTCTTGACAAGATAATGAAGGGATGTTTCTTTTTTGTAAGTACTTTCTTGTTTCCCAAAAAATATCTTTAAAAGTTTGAACTTGGTATGGATTGATCACTATCTCTGTCGAAACTATACTATATACCACAGAGTAAAATTATTGATGCCACGCTTGTTTTTTTACCAATACCGTTGATAAGATTGATTTCAATTAAATCAGTTGTCTGAGAGAACTTTATGAAATTTTCGAGTGAAATAATGGAGAAGCTGGTAAAAATAGCAACAAAAACTGCTTCTTACAAGTGAACCCTCCACTTTTTGTTTTAAGTTTACATCTACAACACCCTAAATTCGTAAGATTTTCAGGCTAGAAATTTGAATTTAAAATATCAACAAATCGTCTCATTATGCAATAACTATTTCTGTATATAAAATGGATTTCTTATCACTCTTATCAAAATTAAACTGATCAGAAAATCCAATCACAGTTTAAGCGAAATCGCGAGAAGGTTCACCCCAATAAACCATTACGATTAACCACTCATTATACTATCACTAAGTAACCAGCTCCATTAAATTCCTTCCATAACCAAGTTAGCACAAATCTGTAATCAAACACACACAACACAATAAAACACCGACCCTTACATAGGAAAGCATGCTTTGAACAATCACTGTATATAAGCCCTTTGATCCAGCGTCTGAATTGGACCAACATCGCAGGGCGTGTGCCGCTACCCCTAAGCCACCCCGTGTCACTTTTGGGGGAGCGGTTGATGGGGGGGGGGCTAGGGGGGGGGGCTGGAGGGGGGGGGGGCGCAGGATCATGTGGAGATGATGACAATGAGATCACGACAAAGGGATGCTGGTTTAAGGGTGCCAACACGTGTCTGACTTCATTAACATCGCCAGAGGGTTATGTGTATTACATTGGATCAAGTAAAGTAGGGTTGTTGAGTTTGGGATGTTATGGTTGGATTGACAGTTTAGTGTTCTGACTTTTGAGATTTGTTTGTGGTGAAGTTGGCCTGCATCTTTGTTTGAATAACGCTATTCTTGCGAAATTGTTTATAACAATACGAGGATGCTGTTGGATCAATTATTTATGTAATTGTAATTTAGTATCCGAAGAAAGCAACAGGAGATATAATTTTTACAATTAGAGATGTAACAAGTTTTCGATGTTCGAATTATACCACACACTTTGAGAAAACCAACGATTATATTTATGGTAAAAATTTAACAACATCTTCACTCGGGTTGCATAATATTAATATACATTGATAGGCATTGTATAATTGATCTGAGAAAGATGAGTTTCTTTCTACCAATCTCAGTTTATTTTCAGGCCAGCAAGAAAGTGATGTTCTAACAAGTAGCCTTTCTCGAAACATTTCATTGAAAATAAGTCTCGCATTTGGTTGTCTGTCTTTTTTTTCCTGTTTACCGATGCTGCCCAGTGACAAAAAGAATTTGGTTAAGGCAGAGTTAAGGCTTATTTCAGTGTCACGGCTGCCAAAATGTAGCGAAGTCCAGCATCTTTGGCTACATTTGTGATGATAATGGTGATACGGGGCCTAGTTTATGCAGACTTATTCCCTGGCCTGAAACATAGTATTAGAAAAAATTGCAATTAAGACAGTATCATGGAATCATCATGTTGTACTTTCTTGCATATGGGTAAAATTTGACGTTAACGTCGAAGTAACGAGCAAGTGGCCAGTTTCAGCCATACAAAAATGTATACTTACACAGTTACCGGTAAATACCTGGATGGATCAGATAATAACAAGTCCCTTTACTCTCTAGCCGACTGCAATGATTGCTAACTTGGAAACTTGGGTGCTGAAGGAGTTTTCTGAGTGTAAGTCAAACTAAATTCGTATAAAAAATCTTTTAAAAAACAACCCTCCGCGCGCGTATAAACCACGCGAAACACGAATTGGATCACAGATAAAGCTCAAACAGATAGTTCATCAGGTGGGGCTATCGTTAGGTGCGCGAGAAATATAGATGCGTTTTAGGCAGGTGTGGCTTTAAAGTATAAGTCATGGGTTAAATGTATAAAACGTAAATACATACAAAATAATATAAGATAATACATGATGATATAATATAATATGATAAAAAAATGCCTTAAAAAATACTTTAACCTTTACAGAGATAAAATTTCATCTGGACTGAAATGTATTACCACGATCAGAAAAGCGAATGAAGCTTATGGATGCCGGCATCTCTATGATTGTATTCTCATGTTATATCTTGTTGGTGAGGGGAATTTCGGTATGCAATATGTAAGCTAGCTTATAAGAATATTGGTGTAAGCATATATTTGGGCCGCTCCCCGGGCAGAATTCTCTTCGTACTGGATCCTAGTCTTCACTTCAACCACACCTTTTGTCCGATCTCGACGATACCTATATACCTCACACTCTTGGCAACAAATTCACTACCTTCAAATTTCTAAACACCAATTGGGAATTTAAAAAGAAGCTTCATTCAATACCTACTCACCACCCTGCTGAAAATTCTTACCAAGATCTTGCAAATTATTACTAGATTTTTCACAAACTTGTAAGATCTTGAGACCAGATCTAGAATCAAGATCTTGCAAGATCTTGAGACAAGTTCTTGGTGAGATCTTATAAGATGGATTGATGGACAACGTCGACCAAGGTTCTTTTTAGGACCGCATAGTCAGTCAAAACAGAGCATCACCGAACAACTTACCACCATCTTATAAGATCTTGCAAGATCTTGGTAAGAGTTTTCAGCAGGGAACCAAACATTAGCATTGAGATTTCTCGTAGCCAATATTGACATAGGCAAAATGCCTGATCTGAGGCGGTATCGAACGAGAGAGTTGAATCGACATCGAGTAGGCGTCGGGCCTGCTGCAATTAGAACTAGCTGGCTGACAGGAAATTAGGCGAGTAGACTTAATGGAAATTCCATCATCCGACAATGGAGCGCGCTGGCATTGGGATTTTAATCTGCGTCTGATCGTGTTGCTAACAATGGCTCGACGACACAGGGGGTCGAACCGAGGACTGTGCCGTGGAGAAAAAGTTCGATGCCAGCTATAGGATTGGTTTCGATGGATGGTTTGGGAAGGAATCGGAACGATGCGAATGGTTCTTTGAATTGTACGTTGGCGGTTGCTTTCGAGTTTGAATCTGCTTAGCGACTTTTGTATGTACAATGTTCAACAATTAACGACCCAGCAATTTTTATTAAATGGTTTAAGAGTAATTGCTTAAATCTTGTTCAACCCGAAATAAGAGTTGTTTATTAAGTCATAGAAAGTCAGGATATTTAAGTAACAAGCCAAGGTTTTGTTTGTAATGAAAAGAAATTTCGTGTTATTTGTTGGTGGAAATTTGAGCAATGGTTCCAGAATTATTTCCTGTGCACAAACAAAATCGTGAGCTATAAAAATATCGGACATGTTTAGTTGAACGCAAGTTATTCATTTTCTATTAATATAAACGTTGTTTATATCTCTGTTATACAATTCTTATATGACATCTATTTTCTGACTGGGCTCTATTTTAAGTTAACCCGTGTATCGATTTCAATACAATCTGTATACAATTACAGTCGAACCCGATTCAGAAGCTGTGTCCCACACATAATATTATAATGCATCGCATTCAAAACATCCTGACAATAGATTTTCGTTGAATGATGAGACTTTTTTTGTCTTGTCTTCAGTGTTTTTTTGTTCCGATTTCTCGTGGGATTGATAAAGATATCTGGCCAGGTATGCATTTCGTGTTATGGTCGTAATTGGATATGCCTTTTTTACTAGCATCAATGTGATTGGCCTCGACGTGTTAATAATTGGAGTCATTGTGCTACTTGTCGGAATGAAATTAGATGAAAAGATGAAAGGGGCAGGTGTCACTGTCAACGTTCCTGCTAATTAGTTATATTCTTGGTGATATCTAATAAAAATCGAATAGGAATTAATTTGTCTTTGTCAAACAATATTTTTTTCAATTTATAAAATAATAATTTCTATGTTTTCTAATTAGTTTGGATGCTTTGTTATGATATTTGTTTAAAATGAAGATTAATTTTTATTTTGAAGACTTGCTTCACTCAAAAATAAGGCTTAAAGAGTTGTCACAAAATGTAATACCCTTTAACTGTTCTCATTTCCCTTTACTAATTTAAGCCGACCAACAAAATTCATCAAATCTATATACTTACAATCCGTACAGCAACAATGAAATTATTCCACATCATGAAAGCAGTGACTAACCTAACAATCAACCCTAATTGGTTGTCAACCACAAAACCTAATCAAAACACCGCTTAAAACGTCGCCCATAAAACACCACCAATAAACCCCTTAAACCCTCTTAGACTAAAACACGTCGCAAGTTAATTCTATAGACAAAATCAACCAATTTATATGAACATATTTGTTTATATCCCACAAAATAGCAAGAAACCACCCCAGCGCACTGACATAAGAAACCTAATTACAATAAGGGATCACAGTGTCATTAAGGTCGTCTAGTGCACGCTACAACGCTGACATTCTCGCCTTTATTGTCTCCGTAAGTAACCAGCTCCTGTATAGTTAACTTTGCTAATATAATAATGAATGCTGAGGCCCGTACCCCGAGCAAGCTAGCTAGGCAATTAACATTTGCATAGGAAGCAAGTAGAGGGATTAGTTACTAACTGGCGACGACTAGCTTAGTAACCTTGCATTTTGCGTCGGGGTGCTTGGAGTACCGGTGGGGTTGAGGGGGGGGGGGGCTTAGGGGGTGTCGACTGAATGAAGGTGAGGCGCTAGGAAAAACGTTAGCGGCGTTTATGCGGCACGGAAGTGGCAGAATGTGTGCGCTGTGTACTGCTTGATACTGTACTGGCGAAGTGGCAGAGCACGAAGATGTCGCACAAGGGCTGGAGTTTGATTTTACGAATAGGGGTTGCGACTTGCGAGGGAGTATTGGTGTGTGGTTTTCCAAAAGTCAGAGTGGCATGCATTAATTGTTTCACTGATATTTGCACTACGTTTGATGGCGAAAGTATAAAGATTTGTAACAATATGTTCACAATGAATTTTTCCATATAAGTGGGAAAAAATCTCGTTTCATTTGGTGTCCTGTAATGGGATCTTTAAAAACACGTTACATTTGGTGTCCTGTAGTGGGATCTTTAAAAATCGCGATACAATTGGTGCACAGGAGTGGGATCTTTAAAAATCGCGTTACAATTGGTGCACAGGAGTGGGATCTTTAAAAACACGTTACAATTGGTGTCCAGGAGTGGGATCTTTAAAAATCGCGATACAATTGGTGCACAGGAGTGGGATCTTTAAAAATCGCGTTACAATTGGTGCACAGGAGTGGGATCTTTAAAAATCACGTTACGATTGGTGACCCAGAGTGGGATCTTTAAAAATCGCGTTACAATTGGTGACCCAGAGTGGGATCTTTAAAAATCGCGTTACAATTGGTGACCCAGAGTGGGATCTTTAAAAATCGCGTTACAATTGCACAGGTGCACAGGAGTGGGATCTTTAAAAAACTCGTTACAATTGGTGTCCAGGAGTGGGATCTTTAAAAACACGTTACAATTGGTGTCCAGGAGTGGGATCTTTAAAAATCGCGATACAATTGGTGCACAGGAGTGGGATCTTTAAAAATCGCGTTACAATTGGTGCACAGGAGTGGGATCTTTAAAAATCACGTTACGATTGGTGACCCAGAGTGGGATCTTTAAAAATCGCGTTACAATTGGTGACCCAGAGTGGGATCTTTAAAAATCGCGTTACAATTGGTGACCCAGAGTGGGATCTTTAAAAATCGCGTTACAATTGCACAGGTGCACAGGAGTGGGATCTTTAAAAAACTCGTTACAATTGGTGTCCAGGAGTGGGATCTTTAAAAATCGCGTTACAATTGGTGACCCAGAGTGGGATCTTTAAAAATCGCGTTACAATTGGTGACCCAGAGTGGGATCTTTAAAAATCGCGTTACAATTGCACAGGTGCACAGGAGTGGGATCTTTAAAAATTGCGTTACAATTGGTGTCCAGGAGTGGGATCTTTAAAAATCGCGTTACAATTGGTGCACAGGAGTGGGATCTTTAAAAATCACGTTACAATTGGTGACCCGGAGTGGGATCTTTAAGAATCATGTTGTACAGTTCGTGTCCAAGAGTGGAATATTAAAAATTGGTAGTTGCAAATGATGGATTATTCTGCTGAATATTTCTATTTTACCTTGAATCTTGGTGTTTGAAATTATAGGTAACTATAATTAAATCACTGATTAACCACTAACTTATTGAATTGACTTCACCGTATTGGGTTAAAACAATGTGGAATTGAGAACAAGAGTACTTTTCTGGGTAGGCAGTACAGGAATTTGCGGTAGGTACCACATTTTCGTAGTGTAGAGGACTTTTGGGGTAGGCGATGAGGGGGTGGGGGAAGGGGAGGGAGGGAAGGAGGGAGAAATAATCATACTTAAGGGCTGGCGTGGTTGGGTTTATTTAATAACTGGATCGACAAATTTGAATAATTCGCCAATCAACCGGCTAGGACGTGTGATTTTATTGGCTGGATTTATATGAAACGTTCGAATTCAAAGTTAGCACAGCGATGTTGTAGGGGGGGGGGATGGGGGGGGGGTGACAATGCTTGTGGTACGTGATCACTGTACCAACTTGTCTGGCAATGCAGTATTTCGTCGATTACCTGCACTTTAAACTGATCGGTCGAAACATGGTTACTAAAAACTAATGAAAGTTTAAAATTTATAGCTTTAGCTTCCTGAGGTTCTTTGTGCAGCGCTTGTGTATTGGGGAAGTATTATTTAAAGCTTAGTTAAAATTAAGTTAATGAAACGTTGGCAACCCAGCTAAAATATTTCGAATTCAATACCCTGTTACAAATAGATTTCTTTGAAAATTAACGACACTTGGTTAGAACAAAGGTTGCATGCATATAAAAAAGTACACACATTTTTAAATTACTAATATCAACAGCCTGTTTTCTTTTGCCACAGCGAGTACCATTTTTGTATCGCTTATAAAATTGCACGAACTTAGCCTGAAAATCTTTTTAAATTTTCTTCTAGTGTAGGCATATTCATGCAATTAAAATAGGTTGTTAACATACTACATTTAGGCATAGGAAATTATTGTGTGGCTATACCTTTTAGCATATGAGATCAAACCAAATTAAATAAACGAGTTCGTAAAAGGTTCGATAAGATTTTTTACGATCGTGCGTTCGTCATATCTAGATATTGAAATGGTTCATGATCGCAGATGCGATTTGATTCCGAGAGCGATATAAAATTAAAGCTATTGCATAAAGACATCTCATTTGCAGCTAATTTTACTAGAAAGGTATCGTCTGTTTGGATAATCTGTCTGCCGGTTTGATTACTTTTTGATTACCCTGGCGGATGGATTTTATATCAAACATGAGGAAGATATATTTTCATCTCGCTGAGTTTCTCTGAAATTGATCGGTTATGGTAACGAGCAGAAAATTAGGCGTATCGAATTCGTTCACTGATTCTCAGAACTAAGAAGAAATGTATACATAAATCGTAAATAGCCATGTCGGGTGATATTCCGATACAGTAATTTAAATATTGGACTGATGCATACCTACATAAATCCGTTAATTTTGATAAAAATTTCGTCTAACAAAGGTAATAATGTTTCAATAAAGAAATCTAAAGGAGCATTGACTTCGGTAACGCACTTGTTTCTTGTCTTGAACCAAATACACTGTTGTAATTTTTATGTAGAACTTTGTGCAGTGCACTTAATACTCTTTAATATCACAGTACCAAATACCATGGGTCATTCAAACCGCATAAAACATTTCAATTTTAATCACACATGCCCCGACACAAGACTAAACTATAATTCATAACAAAACATGCCGACTTAAACTACGAAGTTGGAATTCCTTAGGCATTCAGATGCAGGAAATTAAAAGTATACCTACCTTGGTCTCTCGTACTGTATAAAATGCAGACAAGTTGATGTTACCCAGGGGCCCTCGAGGAGCGACGAGCTATCCGTGTCTAACTCCCATTTGCCTCGGTGGTATAACAGATTAAGAATTGAATGTAGTTACAAGTTAGAGACCCAAGTTTTTTTTCATACCAACACCTCTGCTGCGGCTGCTGGTAGTTGCATGGAGATGTATAGTGCACAGAGATATGTATGAAACGATTGTTTAATGTGATTTAATTTGTGTATCTCGTCTTTTTGGGAATCTTACGATGGATTTGACAGGAAATGGCAATTTTCATTCCCGGCAACCCTCTGGAGTGGGCTTATGCCACCATGAGATTTCATTATTGTGGAAACGAGGTAGAACCTTTGCTTTTTTGTGTTATCAAGGACAGGTTTTCTCGGTGCCTCATGACTGACAATAAATTGATTTAATTATCTGGTTTAACCATAAAAAAATTGTATAAATTCCCGTTCTAGGAACCCAACGTTATCTCCAACAATATAATTTTCAGTAAATTGTTATTAAATTTGCCATTGATATCCTCATTCTGTAATAGCTCCTTTTCTCGTTGAGATGTCTTTCTCTATGGTATGCAGGAACGTGCAAGAAATTCGACGGTGCTAACCACATCGACGCCGTGGTACCTTCGACTTCTCGTAGATTTCCCAGGCATGTCATCTATAACAATGATAACATAATCAAGTTGGCCACTGCTTTGTCGATCAGTTAGTTCTGCTATAACACTGTGTGGCAGGGGTGTCCAGTAGACACCAAATGTCCATGGCAGTCCTTTAGTTGATGCAAGTAAATTGATTGACTAGGTTTATGTTGATAGTGATGTTGGTGCTTTTATAAGATACTCAAACTTTTTTTTATAAACTTAGACCTGAAATTAAAATGTCAAAATAATGATGGGATGGACCATAGATTAAGTTAATTATTTTAGTGCAAAATTTGTTTGACAGTGCAGATAAATAACAATTTGTTAAATTTGAATAGCAAATTGCCAGTGTGTGTTGACTACAGTTAAAAGCAGTATTGATAAAAATAGCTGCACATTTTGATATTATTTATTTTCATATATTAAACACAAGTACAGTTCTCTAATATCTTAAGTAGGTCCTTCAAGAAATGTGTACGGCTGGTGATTATTATTCGCTTAACTTGACGGTGGTATGACATAATAATATGCTCAGGAGGTTAATATATTTAGAGCTTAAAATGTATTTAACTTAACTTATATTTAACTCTATGCTCTCAAAAACAACAGGCCATCAGACAGTTCCATGTTATTTCTACTTTGAGGACAAACTAACTCATCACTTAATCACTAGTTAAAATAGTATATCCGTTATCATTTAGAATGTAGTGACCATTTCATCTCGCAATAAATCGCGACACCGACGAAGTATTAAAGTGTACCTTTGTTCATCCCTGGACCAAAGCGTACGTTTTTCAGTGCATTTTCTCCAGATATCTTTATTACGAGTTTTGGTATATTAACTTGTCAACTTGACACGAACAGGCATCCAAATTACTCCAACGAAAAATACCTCTCTTGAAATTATCTTATATAAATTACTTTATTACTTTGCTAGTGCCAGTTAGACCCATTCGAACACACAAACTTCCTAATTCATTCTCGCATTAGCACTGAAAAAAAGTGGTAAATAACCTGTAGGTGTACCTACTTACCTTTCATAAATTTTAAAGTATACCGTACAAAAAATATCATTTGCTACTCCAAGGTATATGTATATGTGTAGGTAATAATCTTATTATTGTTTATATACCTATCGTTGTTAATTAAATCATGTTTTTTTAAAGTAATTAGCCAAATGTGAAAACGCTAATATGGGAAATGACACAAAGATTGGCATAATTGGGTCACATAGAAGTGGCAACTAACTTTGGAAATATTACTCGGAGCTAAATGTCTAAATACATTTTGACAAATAGCAAATACGAAATTTAGGCCCGAATACAGAGACGCACTCACACTAAGTCCGCACTCAGTGCACACTTAGTTGATTTGCAATGATAAATTGTCCCCAAAGTGCGCACTGAGTGCGGACTCAGTGCGAGTGTGCACTCAGTGACGACTCTAGCTGCTTACGGGTCTTTGTGTTTGGAGAGTAAAATATAGTCTGATTTTCACAAATTGAAAAAAAATTTGTAAAATACGTGATTTTTATAGCACTGAGTCGAGTAGGTACTCACTTTTACTGTTCCAACGATATTTATACGTCGTAAAATGTTTATGCCGCTGAAAAAGGATTGGTTATTTTTTGTCTAAACAAATGATTTCTGATTATCCAAAGTTATGCCATTGCCTTGGTCGTGTTTCGTTATTCAATTTTCGTTGCAAGAAAATAACTATTACGTGCACAGAGGTAATTGGGGGTAATTGTGGAAAGGTTTATTATTACCATAGTTTGCTAAGACTCAGTTCAAGACTTTGTGCTACCTGGAACATGATTGGTGCAATTGATTGAGATGGACCCACCAAGAAGATTACTGTTTCTATAGCTGTCGTTATAACCAATGCAAATCATGCTGTACTCTGATGAGAAACGAGTAATTTGTTTACTTAGGTTGTGGGACAAAGATTTTAAGAAAAAGAGTAATGTATTAAATTCCATTGGATTCAATAACGTTTTTGATAGAAATATATAGGTAACTTTAGGTACTCATCTATATGCAATAACTATGGGAAACCTAACAAACATGATTACGTATACCTATTATTGCCATTATGTCCTTATGTACTTACATAAATAACAGTATCACTTTACATTGGCTACTTTGGCCTTACGCCATACTTAAAATTTGATAAAGAATGGATCAGGGATTTCGCATATTTTAAAAATTCGTTTGATTTTGTAAGCCTACCATTATTTGCATGAGAACAAAATATGTAATTCCTATAATAAGAGGCATTTAAAAATTTACAACTCAATATGTGAGACCTAATAACTAATTATTTTACAAAAATTAGCTTAACAAATCAACTAAAGTGCAGTTATTATGCTAGCTAGTTGCAGTTTTACATAAACACTTAGTGCATTTTGCTGCAATTAGTTTAAAATAACAAGCTGTTACACAACTCTAAAAGTAAATTAAACATAGTATTTACATAAAAGTTTCGAGCAAGCCTTCCAAAAATGCGCTACTTTTTCATTTGTGCGGTAAAAAAATACCGCTTGTACACTAGGACATGCTTTTAGATTTGCAACGTCGTGAGTCGTGACCTGCGGAAACCAAACTCAATTATTTCAGCGGCCTCGGCGACCGGGCTGCAAAGGGTGTCAGGCGAATGTGAATGCGATACCTCTTCACTTTGTCCAGATTTGCACTAGGAATTCCTTGATTTTTGCAACCAATCTCATTGATCGCTTTTTCTCGTATAATACACGTGACTTGACCGTTCACATATACAAAAAAAAGGTTCTACTATCCAATGACTATTTATTATAGAAATCACAGATTTCACGAAAACAAAACAATGTGTGTACCTACCTCTTCAAAAGATGTCCAGGCCAGTCTAAAGTGTCAGATATTCCCGTCATTTGGTATAAGGTTTGTTTATTTTTTATTCACGTTTAAAAATGTTTTTCTAGGGAGAGGACATTCTCGTACAATCTATACGGAATCCCCCAAACCTGGATCATGTTCAAGTCACCTTGTATACAAAAATTGTACTCTTATTTAAATAATTAAATCTACAAGGTGAAAATCAATTTTGATTTAATTAAGATTTGCAAAAGCAACTGTTTTTATTTGGATACTGTAGTCTTCCCCCTTCCTCTCCCCCCCCCCCCCCCCCCCAAGGCAAAATAAAACAGTGTCGGACCACAACTTTGCGGGGTCAGAATTTCTTTCACCAAGAATCAGTGGAATATTCTTTCAAATATATTATAATCTTTTTGAGAAGAGCGTATAGGTATTTTCATATTCCAATTTAGAACCAATCTGGTACTACATGGGTCAAAACTTGCATATCGTCTAACAGATATTGTTCCCATAAGGCCAAAATCACAGCCTTCTGTGGAATATACTTCACAATCCCTAATAGTTTTAAGATGAGCGTACAGGTTTTGCCACCTACCAATAGAACCCACTGGCTTTATGGGTCAAAACTTGCTTAGCTACGCCTTATTATGGCTTAGAGTAAGTAATATTATGGACTAACGTAGATATTGGTCCCAAGGGCCAAACTCACAGCCTTCCTAGTCGGACTGTACCTACTCGAGCGTATCATGTATTCGGCGTGAGATTCCTCGACGTTTAATTAAGTAGGAATACTAGATCGGGCCGGCCAGCGTTCATTGAAATTCAATTAGTAGTAAATTAGTCTTACAAGGCGGTGGACTTCAGCCGGAGTGGCGCGATTCCGTGATAGAATTTTAATTCCCTAGCACATGCTATCGACGAGTTTATGTTCTTTTCTTTTTTTGGCTTTCGGAAACGTGCTGTAAGCTTGTTTTTGCACTGAAATTTACGGGAAGCATTTGCCAAATTTGTTTGGATTGAATACCTATAACTATACACACTACGAAAATGTCTTCAATCCGAAAATATCCGGAAATGTTTTCAACTATATAACTCTTGTATACAAAACTGCATGGGGTTTTGAAAAAACTGTTTTAAACTGGGATTTGAATGATAAATAAAAGTCTCGCGGGTTTCCCGACGTTTCGTAACGTCATATACTTGCTATATACTGCTTGCTACTTTTTTAAGGGTGATGGCTCGACTGACGCTAAAAACGCGAACAAAAGAACCACAATGTTTTTAATAATCTAGGCTTCCTAAATTCAAACGGTCCTGTCAATTCCGAAAAATATTTCAAAATCATCTTTACCACATTTCAAAAACTATCGAAACTATAACTATTTCTAAAGCATCACATTTGAAAAGTAGCAAGTTTATGTTACGAAACGTCGGGAAACCAGTGATTCAAATACCAGCTTGAAATAGTTTTTTCAAAATATAGTGCTAAAGATAGGGCAAAGTAGACATGAGTCAAAATTTAATATATATGGGGTTTATATTTTAATTGTTTTTTATGCAAATAAACAGATATTTAATTCTTATGTTCCGGCAAGGCTACTTCTTGATAAATAGTGTATACCTATGTGAGAAGCTGGAAATCATGTGTAGGTAGTATATGAAAAACAATAATTATTTTTATTTTTATTTTACTTTAAAAGAGCGTAGGTATAAACGTTAGTTTCTACCTCATATTGGTTTTGTTGCTCTATTTTCCGTTCCTTACGATATTTCTGGGATTCGTTGTGCATTTTGACAATGTTTAAACTGTGATATAGCTTACTTGTATGAAATCGACCAAGTAATAAAAAAGAAAATCTGATAACCTTCTCCATTGGCTTCAAAGAATGAGTTGCAACTAATTAACCTACATTAAACGTTTCGTTTAACAGCTCCATTGTTCTTGCAACCTAACTGACCATTTAACCCGTCACACTGAAATTAAACGACACCTATACTTCCTCTATCCTACAACCAAACCGAAGCAAAACAATTCAATTAACACACTAAATAACACATATTCCTTTCCACCAATTACTTTCATTACCTGCACACATTTGTGATCCGGCCGACAGAGTTTTGATTGAAATGCGTCTACCTTTAACAACATAATTAAACAACGGCGACTAGAAAACGTCGAGTTTGATTGAGATCTCACATTCGCACCATGCGCTGAGCTCGTGCATGCCTTCTTGCGCTCCTAGCGAGGATCGCTGTATGCTTGCGTGGATGGCTGCAATGCGCTCGAAAATACCGTGCTATCAGCTGTAACCATCGACACGGCACAGGCCTAAAATCTTGACAGCAAGTTTCGTTGTTCAACATCTTTATGCAAGTTAAATGACAAAATATAGGTACTTTGTAGGGACTGTGAGTACGTGAACTGATTATTTTGCATTAATTTGCCATTTGGAAATCTTCAAGACAAGAATTTATTTTCAAATGAAGGAACCTTGCCACTTGCCAGCGCCCTCTCAATGGATTTGTTTCGATTTGCTCGTATGGCAAAAATGTGTCTAGGTGGCTTTGACCTTGTACGAGATTCAACCCTAGTATTTTTTGACTCTGCCATTTTCCACAGCCTCCTAGCAACATCCGTGTCATAAGAGCGACGGGAAACGTTTTCATGAAGAAGGCCCTGGTTGTGTTGCCGGATAGAAATTCAATGTGTGCTGTCGATGGCTGCCATGCCTTGTCACAACACTTGCTTTCGCGGTCACGGGCATAGAAAACGGTGTGCATTGTTTCTCAAATGTACCGTTGTACTGTACCCTTGTATCGTGGGTTGTTTTTTCATTAATGATTTATATTGAAAGTTATATAACAAAATATTTTACCTATATTGTACATGGATGGATAAAAAAAATTTTTAAAATTTTTAAAAACAAAAAAAAAACACTAAAAACTAACTCTGCGAGAGTTCTGGGCGATTGTTATGCATGAAGACTTCGATCACTGCTCCGGTACGGGATAGGCAACCTTACTATATTTATTTATTTTCTATATTCATGATGTATGTGTCGGTTTTTACGATATCTTAAAAGTGGATAAAAATTGAAACAAACAAACTAGGAGATTGTTTGGCTACTTATAAAATTTAATTACTTATTTACAATGGACTAGAAAATATTTTATCTTTTAAATAGCATGCATACCGACATAATCTTTGGTAATCTTTGGTTGGTCTTTGGTAGTTTGGTATACCAAACTACAGGAACCAACACTATAGGAAGAAACTATAGTTTCTTCCTATAGTGTTGATCTGACAGAAGATCACAGCCTTGGTAAGTCCTATACTTTAACGTTGCTCGGGATAAATATAGCGCTGAGCTAGTTGCAAACCCCGGCTAGCAATGATCGAATGTACAGTCTCGCCCGCCAGAGAAGATGTCACAGCAGGGACCAAAGAGCCAGGGAGTTGTAGATAAAGAATCAATCTGTGTCGGTAACGGACCCGTTTTTCAATTTTTTGGGTCTAAACGGGCCGAAGCCGCTTCTAAAAATGTTGTATTTTGCTATTTTTTGCGCTTTTTCGTGAACCAATAAAGAGATGAAGGAGATTAAAATTGAGAAAAAGGCTCCGTTACCGACACAGATCAATTCTTTATTTACAACTTCCTCGCTTACTTCAATAGTTTATCTCTTACGGTTTAGTAAAAAAAAACCATATACGTGATACTCTGCATTCGCGCTAGCTGCGAGCAGCTGCGAGCGAGGTGGTCTGGTACCTTAAATAAAATGAACTACAGAGAGTTGTGAGATCGCGCGCCAATCCACGTTCGCTCAGCGATCCATGCCGTCCCGACGTTCGTGTGTTGGCCGGTTGTAGGCGGGCGCTTGCGTGATTTGACGGCGTCAAAGAACACCGACGTCACTTACAAGTCAATCATCGTCTCTCCCGATTCTCACCCCGCGTTCTCGCGCGTTTACCTGCAGACCCGGACGCGGATTCACGAAAGGTGTTCGTCTCGTGTCATGAAGACGGTCGGATTTTCAGCCGTTATTTATTTCCCGTGATAACACGAGGTGCCCTCCATAAAATGCCCATTGCTTTAACGCCCCGACGACTTGTGGAGACTTGAGAGCGCTTAGTGAATTTCCCTGGCCATTTCCCGTGATTGTAAAAACGTATGGTATATAGTATAGTTTCGGTATTAGTAGACAATATTGTATGTTATGGTATAGTTTCGGTATTAGTAGACAATATTGTATGGTATGGTATAGTTTCGGTATTAGTAGACAATATTTTATGGTATGGTATTGTTTCGGTATAAAGGAAAAACGTACGGTTTTGTGTAGTTTCGGTATTCGTAAACACGATTGTATTGCATGGTATAGTTTCGGTAAAAACGTATGGTAGTATAGTTTCAGTACTTATAGTAAACACGAATGGTGATGTATAATTTCACTGTTAGTAAACATTGTTGTATGGTTTGGTATAGTTTCGGTATATTATAGTTTCGTCATGAGTACATTATATAAGTTCACAATTGTAATAGGTATACATCTAATAAGTGTGCAGATACGGAAAAGTGCAGCAGTGTGAGTGACCACGAACATTTCGTGGGGGGTAATTTCCGATTAAAAGTCCAACAGGATGATGAGGATTTTCAAGAACTGAAAACCGATCGTCTAAATTCATGACACCTTTTGGTAATTCGCGACCCAGCCGAAATTTGTGCATGAGGGAAAGCCAACAATCAAGAGATTTGCTCAAGTGCGTCCTGTAAATAAGGACAATTTAAAGTCCCGAAAGTTCTGTAGATGTCTGCGTTATCGCAGGCGAAACGTTGACTATGGTCCCTTCCAGGACCAAAAGTCTGCAAAAACAAATCAAAGCCTGTCAATGCACAACAATGTTATAGTAATTATACATTCATGCATACATTTCTTTGCCAGTTCTGTTGAATTGATATTATAAAATGACATAATTGACTTGTCCGTCCCCTATAATATGATAAGGTAATAATATATTGGATATTTTTGCAGGAATTAAAATTTCAAAGGTTTGACGGCAGCGTCATCACCGCGTCACAGAATCCCCAACGGCTCCAGTAGCGTGATGCAGAAGTTGTTTTGCGCGAGATGTAATTATATAGGTGCGATCGCCTCTTGTAGACCCCTCTCCGTTGTCGAAACTAAATAATATCAAACGTCGCTCGCCAATTATTTGATTTCACTTGCCGAGTTTTGAAACAATCACCATAATAAGCAGTTTGTACTACTGACACGAACGTTGTGTGTATATTTTTAAGTTTGAAAATTAATACGTTTGATTTAAATAATTGAATCTCGTAATGTAGCAATTCTAGCTTTAGCAACATAATTTTCAAATTTTCCTGCCATCTTTTTGCAAATTAAATTTTTTTTAGTATCACATTATTTCCACAGCTTTCTCGCATTTGAGCCAACAGAGCAAAGGGAACAAGACAATTTAGAAGAATTTATTTGTTCTTTCTTTCAATAAGACTTCAAAATTTTAAACGATTGTTTTTTGATTTCTGACGATCTATTCCCTTTTTCTCCCAGCCTATAGCTTATCCCCAGAAAAAGTTTTCACGACATAGATTGAATCAACTCACAAATGTATTGCGGATAGAACTTAAATTAATTTACTAACTAGGGCTTCGCGAACCCAATTTGTGTTGCGTTGAAGATGAGCGTAGCGGTTTGTATTTAGCGCATAAAAAGATTGAGGCAAAAAGCATAATGTGAAAATCATGAAGCGGCAAGCCGGAACATTGCTTTCTCAAAAATTCTGATCACTTCAAAATGTAAACGATTCTGACCTTTCTTTGTTTCTGTCTGAGCTGTCGGGTAGCGGAAATGTGCTCATTTTGAGGTCATTGAGCAATGTGCATGTACATACATAGATGCAACTCATGCCCAAGGGTTTTTGTTAGGTTGGAGATATATTTCTGCCGCGGACTTACTTTCAAAAACTTGCACGCACGAAATTGACAGAATTTCTAATATCTGTCAAATCTTGAAGTCAACTTCAAGTCAAAAAATCTGGTGTGATGTTTCGATTTGGTCTCGATGGTTACTGAGGGCAACAATCGAAATTGCGAAAATTTGAAAAAAAAAAACTTTTCAATAAATATCCGTACTTTTCCAAACTTACCCAATTATCAAATTTTGCTATCTTTTTCTGCTTTGAAGGGAAGATGTGTGGAGGATTTTCTTGAAAAACGCAGGGGGTCTAAGTTGAGAACAAAGGTAGGTATACTCAGAAATTTTCATTCAAATCGGTTCTGGCGTTTGGTCTGTAGAGCGCGCACAAACACACAAAAAAATACAAAAAATACAAAATACAAAAAATACACGAGTGACTTCTTTTTAGGGGTAGTGAAATTGAAGATTTCGCTTCGCTCGCTTCGCTCGCTACGCTCATCAATTAATTTACTAATTCTTAAATTCATTTACTTTTCTTCACTAAATTCTTATACTTCACTAATTCGCTGCAATAAATTCACTATAATTTCAATAAATTTTCACAACTGCAAGCGGCAATTCACTATAATAAAGACACTGAACCCTATTAGCACCCGCATCCAAAAGGTTACACCATTTATACACCAAGCGGTCATTCGTTAATAAATCGGCTCTCCACAGCCATCTCGACGTAAATCAAGCGTCGGGCGGTCCACGAGCTTCGAAGGCGGTGAGCTATGGTGGCTCGCCAGTCAACAATGGTGTAACTAACAATGCGGCCCGCTGGGCGATCTAAGAGGGCAGTGAGAAATGATATGTGAGGTTAAGGGATATTGATCTTGGAGGCTTGGGAAGGTGTTAGCTCTTTGCCTGCCTGCTGCAGATGCAATGGGATTGAACCTGGATGGTTGTGGCTATTTAGAAGGCTGTTAGTGTTAGGAATGTCATTTTTCAAAAGTGGTTTGGCGTTTATTTGTTGCTGTAGTTTAGTGATGTTTTGAGAGTGTTTTTGGGCTTTTGAGATTGGTGTAGTGTTGGGATTTTGATAGTGATTGAGACGTTATTTTAACTATGTTATTTTTTCTTGTTTGTCACATTTGAGTTTGACCACCCATTCATTTGGCTTGTGCAAACTTCTGCGAAATATTTTCGACAATAATTTTGTAAATTCATTGCATTGAAATTCTATAAAGGCACAACCAAATTACATGAATAGCCTACAGAAAATTAGGTCCATCAATACAACCCAAAATAAGCAAATGTAGCTTGACTTGGATTGAGATTAAAAATGAAAAAAAAATGAAACCAAATATCATATAACCATTGGGTTTATTCCCTATGAATAATGATTTAACAGTAAAGACATTACAATTTGACAGTATATTTAAATTCCAATAAGGACCAAGTTAAATTACCCATTATTACTCAATAGCAAGTCATAACGATCCATCCGATTAGAGGAATATGTGCAAGGCTATTGCAATTTAGTCATAGGTAATGCAGTTTTAAAGTATTTGGCGCATGCAATTTCTTACTTACTCGAAGTACCTTTATATAGAGATGTGCATTCACACAGAGAGATGATTATGATAAGTATATTATAGTCCATTCGCGAATTCCTGGTCAAATCCACTTCTGGCTTCGGACAATGCCATTGTTAAAACAGATATCTTGACATCCTTCAAGAATTCGAACCAACTCTGTCCCTTTCTCCGCCCTATGTTGCCAATTTTCGGGGAAACCCCTTAATTGCTAATCATTAGGTAGGTAAGCACACAAGAGGGACGAAAGTGACAACGCAGCTATTTGCAAGGAGATCCGACAGTTGTCACTCTCGAAGAGAACACAATAGAGCTTAGCAGAGCTTACAAGGGTCAGCCCGCGTCTTTCTACACCAAAATCTCAAGTGGTTTTTTTCCAGTAATTCGTGAATGTACTATGTATAAGACGGTCGTTGGTCGTATCACCGTGGAGTCAAAATTAAATGCAATTCTAATTCACTCCAAAATTTGGAAGAATTCTTCCAACAATTATTGTATCTGCCAATACTCTGTACATTACGATCTCTGCTTAAATATAACTGCAATATCGACTGTGTGTATATTATCTAAAATAATATACCTATCATCTGTAATAATTTCGAGTAAACTTATTCTTTAATAGTAGGTACTGAAACAATATTTTCTCAAAATGGTTTCCTTTATGAGGCGAGATACCGACCACGTAGCAAACACATACAAACTCTACAAACCCTCGAGGCTGAACGAAGCAATACACCTTAATACAAAATGAATTAAGGACTAAATAAAAATGATTATTATATTAACGTCCGTCTCTGAGCGAGCTGCAAGCATCTTCCAATTCCCGGGGACGTCTCGGCCAGGCAGTCGGCGCAAGGTGATGATGGATGGTGTGATTCTCGAAGTCGGCTGTCTTGTTACACTGGCTGACGTGTTAATCTGAGCGGCGCAGGCGCAGGAATGTGTTTAGCGATTGTGTCGGTGTTCGCAGCGCTCTCTACTGAGTGGAACTCGAAATGGAGATTCAAGTCGTTATACCAAAAGATCGTTTGTTTTCTAGGTTCTGTTTTTTTTTTTTTAATTTAGTGTCGCTATAGTTATGAAAGCGATTTTTCGTTTTACGCATTGCAATGTTTTAATACGCATTGTAAACCTGCATGATGATGGAAATGTCAAAATAGCAAATCATTCTTTTAGCCACCTCAAATTCGCCTTAATGTTGATCACTAAAAATAAATTTGACGTTGCCAACTGCTCTGATTGCATTTGATGATAGGGTCTCTATTAACCTACCCATTATAAAATTAGTATGGTGTGGTTCAGCCATTATAGTCAGTACGTAAACATATTGAAGGAAAAAGAAAGAAAGAAATTATAACTTGATCTTACACAAAGTTTTATTCAATATTTTATCATCAATATACTTTGAGTAAAATTTTGAATCAGAACGGGCGTGGGGTCAATCGTGATTAGAAAATAAGATACGAAACATTTAAAGAATGTGATGCCCTCTGCTAACGACGTGATATTTTGGAACTGGACTCACGATAGTTCTAGAATAAATCACTTTTAAATTAAATTTCGAAACCGAAAAAAAGCGACATCCGAAACAGGAGCACTAATCACGTTATACCCGAGACATGTTGATTGCGATTTACCACCTTTTTTTCAATGTCGATTGCTCTCCATTTCGTTTTTATACTTTTTTCATCTCAGTCTTCGTCTCGCTCCTATATAGCGCTGGAGTAATTTGTGCGGCCCATGGTGTGGATTTCGACGGCTTCGAGAAATCGAAATGATCACCGATGGCTAATTCTTTAAATTAACATGTCAAGTCCGTCGAGTATAGGTATGGAAACCAATCTACAAAAAGGAGCCTTGATTTGTTGCTCTGTGATTCCGCAGTAGGAGCAGACACCTGTATGAAATGCCATGATTACTTTTAGGTGTTTAACAGTGGCGTAATTTCAAATCGGAGGCCCCAGAGCAAGAAAAAACTGATGTCCCTCTCCCCCAGCGGCAGGAGGAAAAGGAATATTCCCAGGATTTTGTCATCAGTCTCCTGTCTCGCTTCAAATAATCCATTCCCCAAAGAAAAGGTCATCGCCTACGTTTCGGATATTAGCTTTCCAAAAAATTCCTTCCCTGAAAAGAACGTCGCCGCCTTTTTTCGGGCCTCAAAATTTCTTAGGTGGCCCGAGCCCCCCGAGCACCGGGGTACCTGTTCCCCTCTAGTTACGCCACTGGTGTTTAACCTGCAAGGAAGTCTTATAAAAATCGTCTTTCATTATTACAATCAATGGAAATTAATACTACCTATAGCGGTACAAGATTTATTTTCTCATCGAATTTCAGAATTTCAGTTTTGGTATATTCAGTTTTATAGTTAACAAAGAAAAGAAGAATGTCACCAAATAATCAATAATCTACCGTCAGATTAGTTCACCTCCAAGTTGATGTAGGTGTTGTTTACCACGAGGGTAAAAAGTAATGCGGACACACATTTAATTGTTAACCATCAACACCTCTTCTCATCACTTTTTACCACGTTTGAAAAGCCTTTTAGTAAACATTCTTCGCAAAGTACAAAGTGTCGCATTTTATAGAGGAAAAAAATCTCAAAGAAACTATGTTTTTCATCTCTTATATTTCTATATAACTTGATTGTAAATTCGTTTCCTTTTTGAGAGAAAAGAACAACAATGTAATTATTCAATCATAAAATCAATTGATTCCTTAGCCGAGCGATACGAAAAACATGTGTTCAAAGTGAATACATTTTTCAAAAGTATTCAGGAATAGCTTTATACCACATATATTTATTGTTCAAAATGGCTCTATACAAATTCCGAAAGGGTCCAAGAATATTTTATTAACCCCCAGTGATAGGGTTAGTATAAATAGATTCCTAGATTCGATATCTACCAACACTTCTTTCCTTCCCTTGTACCAAAAACGAAACTGAAACACACACAAATCTGTTAACAAACCCAGTCTATTTAATCCAGTTCAACGAAACCAAATAAAGAATCCATTCAATTTGAAAAACGAAAAAAATATATACGTAAGGTTTTTCACTCAAATAGTTGTCACGTGATAGTCAACCATAGCAACAAACAAAGCATGACAAGATCAACAAAAGACGTTGCCATGCTTTGTTGATCCCACAGCCTGGTTATCACCTTCACAGCCTTGCCATGGCTGGATAATTACTTTGCCCTGGAATTTTGTTTCTGGACTTTGCACTGCAGGGTGAACACCTTTGTAAATTGTACTGCAGACATCTTAAAGAATTCAATGGCATGACATCGATTTATATGACTAAATATCGGGCAATTAAGTATTCTGGTATGTACAAATGCTATTTTTTACGGTGTACTGTTTTCAGCCTAATATAGTTTATTTAATTTTATATCTTTTTCAATCTATATTGTATACAATTGAGTTTAAAAATCAAGTTTTTTAATAGTTTTTTTGCGGAGCTGATAGTTTGAGTATGACGACATAGAGACTAGACCCACAAAAGGAGCTTTTCAAAAAAGCTAAAAATAAGTTCAAGACATGGGCAGGGGCTGAAATATAATGACCAACCAGCAATTTTAACATTCTTTTCAAGATGACATTCAGTTTAGGTACACATAAGGAAATAAGTTTGCTAATTACCACCTCTATCGTCTTGCATACCTATACCTACTGCAATAAAAAGAAATTATAGAAGTCAAATTAATTTCTTTGCCACAAGCATAGAGGTGTCACGATAAATATAAATTAATTACCCTTACCCTTCGAATAAATTTCAGTTCTCTCATAATGGCACGAGCAAAATACCATAATATAGCATCACCCATAGCAAAGTTGGTATTTATCCTAACTAAGAAACTTTTTAAATTAATCATCTTTGTGGTTTCCTTCTCTATTGGCTCGGCTAGAAAAGAAACAAGCACCGTCGTAGGCGATAGTTAAAAATGAGTAACAATATTTCAAATCCTTTAATGTAGTAACCAATGGACGTATATTATGACATTACTCTTTTCATCCGAAGATGACTTGCTAAAACTGAACACCAGGTGTCTGTGTATATGCGGGCAAAGCATATATTAAGCTTGCAATGCATTATATATATATATATATATATATATATATATATATATATATATATATATATATATATATATATATATATATATATATATATATATATATATATATATATATATATATATATATATATATATATATATATATATATATATATATATATATATATATATATATATATATATATATATATATATATATACCAATTACCAATAGTAATTAGACAAAAATTGATGCTTTTATATTTATTAAGAAAAAGCCCGGGTTCGAATCCGGGTTAACGTCTTAATTAGCTCTTTGATTAACTTTAATATCGATACTGTAAAATGAAAATGTGATACGAAGTAACGACGGACAAATCCGTCGTTACTTCGAATGAAACTACTATAAACTTACTACTATGAAATATTGAGAGGCAACAGATGTTTTTTGACGTTAATTGTCGAGTTTTCGAACACGTGAATCGGATTTGTTTTACGAACAGACGATTGCGTTTGTAACAAAATATAAATTTGCAATTTATATACGATTTTTTTTTACAGCCAAAGTGATTTTTTTATTCTCGCTCGGTGAAATGTTATAAAAGGTTGCAGTTTTTAATTGGATAACGTGATATGCCAGTGCACATTCTGGTGATTTGTAGCAAGGGATCGATGTACCGAAACGTGCATTGCGGTTTCTCCTGTGTTAGCCTTAAAAACTTATTTGTGTGCGAGCTGTGTATATAGGTGGGAGACATTACGTGTATTGGTACTTGTACCTTGCTGTAAGTAAACTCAGACCCGAATGCAGAGTCGACACTGAGTGCACACTCACACTGAGTCTGCACTCACTGCGCACTTTAGCGACAATTTATCATTGCAAATGCCAACTGAGTGCGGACTCAGTGTGAGTGCAAACTCAGTGTCGACTCAGCATTCGGCCCTCAGTTTTTAACTCCAACGAAGTAAAACTTTCCAAACCATTTTTATTTCTTTATGTAGTAAAGCGAATGAAAGGTTTTAGAGAGTGTTGGGGGTAGACGCTAAGGGGTAAATACCCTTCCCTTAAACTTACTATTATTATGTATGGGATTGCCCCCCCCCCCCCCCGTCACCGTGAAAACATTGCTACTGCGCCGGTCCAGTTCATACATTCTTGAAAATCTATCATTTGAGACTGAGTGCATAGAAATGAAACATCATGCGTTGAACAAGATTTCAAACCTAAATTTATTGGGCATCTATTGAAATTGAATCACAATAGCTTCTCGCGACAATAACACATTTCAATCTCAATTCCAACGAAATTTTAATACACTGCAAGCAAACCATACGTATTAGCATATCTATCAACTCTCTCTCATGACTTTATCGTCTTTATCACTGTAAACACTGCCGCCTGTCAGCTGTAATGGAGTTCCTTACATCGCAATTCCATTCAGCTATACGTATGGGTTATACGTGGCATTGCCGATCTCTTTGTGAGGTTATGTTTCAATTATGTGGAGGTCATATGTTGCGGTGAACAGGCTGAACCACACGGGTATCTTTCATCTTGACACGAGAGCCGAGATTGAAGATTGTCAAGAGGAGCATTCCTATCTTTAGACATCTTTAAACCCTGTGTATATGCTGCATTATTTATCATTATAATTTCTTGCTGTAATTTATCGGATAAGAAACTACCCGGCGATTCTTTGCGGTTAGTTGAGTCAGTTCTAAAATATGTTGCATGTTTAACCAAACAGATTCACGTATTAATGGTGTATATTGTGATTTATTTATTACGTTTAACGACGCACTGTGGTGGCAATGAGCTCTGTGGCACATGTTTTAATGGCGTCGGTCAATTAGGGTGGTGATAAGGTTTGTGATGAGCCTATCTTATCAGCTGGAAGGGAGGTGGGAAACCCGGTACCGGCAAGTTGCCCCAGATGCCTACTCCTGGGGAAAAGCACCGCTTGAGACCGCCCACATAACATCCCTTCCGCAGGACGGTACAACTCGAAGAGCAGGATTCCTCATTTAACGCAAGCTGTCGAGGGATTGTCGTGAGGTATTCATCAAGGCGAGTGAAGCTGTTATACCAATCTTAATGTG
Source organism: Nemoura dubitans (assembly GCA_921293005.1). Classification (NCBI taxonomy): domain Eukaryota; kingdom Metazoa; phylum Arthropoda; class Insecta; order Plecoptera; family Nemouridae; genus Nemoura; species Nemoura dubitans. The sequence continues at coordinate 29,275,844 of OV121077.1, read as the reverse complement.
CGTTTAGTGCTCCGCAAATAAGTTCGCAGAGAAAAAGTTCAACATGGTTGAAGTTTGAAAATTCGATGAACTAGTTCGCGTTGGAAGTTTGCGTGGCCACATCCAAGCTTCTGATTGGCTGAATTCGGCGCAAATTTCCTCTGCGAATTAATTTGCGGAGCACTAAACGCGCCATAAGACTCTTCAGCATCTTTCCTGAACATGACTGGCCATTGAGTTGGTAAACATGATGGCCATTCTTACCTGACTCGCCACATGTGTTGCTTAACTTCGGTGATTTGAGTTCTGATAGAGAACCAGCTTTTCCAATGATTAATTTCACAAACCCCTCAGTGAAATTCTCTCATAAAACATTTCCATTGTAAAGCACACTGCATCACAACTCCACCTCGCATCCCTGAAAGAACCCCCCCCCCCCCCCCCCCCCCCGCCCCCCACACACCAAAACGCTACGTCACAAATGGCGGCCGTCGGCATTTCACACAAACACACACACAAACACACACACACATACAGGAGCTGCCACAACCGACACAGCAATTCCACGTTCCTCCGCGCAGCGCGCTGCGTTACCCAACCTAATTAATGTAGACGGCCTTTAATTTTATTCCCTAACTATTATCGCTGTTGGGTTGACTCCCTGGGGATGCAAGACCGCTACGGGGAAGGGAACAGAGGGCGGGGGAGGCAGGCTGTGTTGCGTAGCAACGCCATTCCGCGGTCTCTCTCTTCTTCATGAAGCCAGAGCGGGATTCGTAATTTGTGAGCTGGAAAATCAGTTTGGTCGGGAAAACTGGCTGTCGGGGCTAGGGTAGGGGGATAAGGGGGATGAGTTTTCCTCGTTTTCCCGGGGTTCTGGCTTCGTTCTGGTTTTTAAGGGGGCGGTTTTCGGGGGGGGGGGGGGGGGCGGCACATGGACTTTAGCTGACATCAATGCTGTGATAGGGGTGGAGGGGGTGGAGGGGTGGCTGGCTCGGGGGTGTGAGGGGTGGGGGTGGCGGGGGTGGAAATCTTTTTTTGAGTGTGCGGTCTTGAATAACGTGTAATTGGTCGTCATTTTCTCTCGGCGCCGCGCGACGCTCCCCTATGGCGACGACGACGACGAATGTGTTTTTTTTGTGTGGACGAGAAGTGGGTTTCGCTTTTCGTTGGCGTTGCCTTCGGCGCATTTTCGTTCTCTGGTTTTCTTGGCTCTCGGATTTTTCTCTGTTTTTGTGGCAATATGTGAATTGAAGACATTAGTGAGATGGAGCATGGAAGATTCTAAAAGGGACGGTGATAGATTTTCGGATTGTATAAAAATGTCATTGTAAATGGAATAGTTTTATATAGCGACGCATTCTTTTTTTCCTTGCGCCACTTTAATTCGTTTTACGGTGAAAGTTTGCCACTTCGCAAAAAGGTAGAATGAATTTGAAGCAGCTCCTTTCTCGGGATCACAGAGCGAGCCTCATTTTTGGGTTCCATTTTGCCTGGAATTGCTTTTTACTCCTGAAGGATTCACAGATTCAATAAATTAAGAGCCTTGCGCGCAGTGCTGGTATTATGTAATTGCAATAGACAGTCATTTTGCTTCTGCATGCGAATAAAACGATTTGCATTTTCTATGAACCTGAACCACAGCGCGTATTTCTGAAATACACCCGCTTTAAATTCGGCCGTTATCACGTGGCAAATAGAATCGCAATCATGTTATTCAAGAGTTAATTAATAGAAATGGTCTCATTACACAAATTGCATTTAGAAATTAAAGAGAAGATCCGTGAAAACGTGTGTATAACACGATGTTATTCTGTATATTCGCAGGTTTTGAATTACAAGGCGCGTTTCCATGTTAAAATCATAGGCTGACTTTTCTGTTTCCGGAAACTAAAATATCATGAAATAAAGCGATTGCTAACGAAACCTCTTTTGAAAATTTCACATCAATCATAATCTTATTTTAGCTTGAACTAATTTCAGTGGAGATATCATGGACTTCCCGTGCCCTGATTGTAATATGAACTTCATGGTTAAGAATGCAGCTTTTGATTAGCATTTTCTCTGTAAAGCAATTTCATTTGTGTTTTAAAGTAAATGTAATGTTTAAACGAAGGAATCTGAAACTTAAATGTTCGCATATATATGCTGAGGTCCATCCCCTGATTGTAATATGAACTTCATTGTTCAGAATGCAAATTTTGATTAACATATTCTCTGTATACATACAGCAATTGCATTTGCAATGTCAAACCAAGGAAAATGAAACTTATAATATGTGCTTCTGCCGAGGTCTTTAAAATCAGCACACTTGCTGTAAATACTTTCATAAAGGTTGAAATAATTGACGTTTAAATTCAGTGCGATTGGAAATGCATTGAAAATGGAAATGGTTCACTAGAAAAATGATGTAAAAGCTTTGACAGAGTATGAGTAGTTGACGAAGCACTATTAGTTGGATTCAGCGACATTGAATTTGTGTGATATTATGTTTTTTGCTCCCAACAAAAAATCACATATAAATCTAAAGTGAATAATGAAATAGTGACATTCAAATGAAATGTCATCCCTTTGCAAATTAACTTTCGATTATCATTTTTGTAAAATTAAAAATTATTTCGACATTTTGGAAAGACGTTATAAAAATATATCCATGCCCATTTTACAGTAACTAAAAACAAACTCACCACAAGCGCGTAGTACACTTTAAACATCAAAACTTTATTATTTTTTCTCTGTGTATAAAACTTTTCATCAAAACAAGAAGTAAACTTTTAAAACAGATTACATAAATAAAAGAAAATCTTGCCAAGCGCGCGAACAAGTTGATTATCCTACCGCCGGGAGCGCTACTGGTAGGCCGTGGAAGCGGAGCTCTGTTTTTTCAAATGTATTATGTAGCTCGAGCCGGGTGGAAACAGAAATGTGATTAAATCTGTCTTAACTAATTGAGACAAGAGCGCCCCTGGGGTGGGGATGGTGAAACATTGTCCCGCCAGCACAAAGGCATGCGGCGACTTCGTGTGGTTTGAATTGCTAGGCGCTACGAAGAATGTTTTTGGTTGGTGTAGTCGGGTTTCGAGGGCAGTCGTGCACTGAGAGTGGCCAACGCCTGCTAGATATTTTCCGATTGAGGGCCCAGAGCTAAAGAGTTGACAAGTATAAATATGAGCCTATAGAAAATTTAAAAACAACTTGCTCTTCAAAAACATTTTGCTCTCTGACCGTTTTCATTTTAAATATTTTGTTCAGGGGTACATTTTGCCCCCGGCTGCCCCCAAGGTAAAATTAATTCTAGGTATATTAGAAGATCGAACAAACCCTCTGAGTTCGTAATATAGTACGTCTCATGGTCTTTTGGTAGCGTCTCGGGGCTTCGGACCTACACGATAACATTGTAGAATATCAGTTTGCTGCTGACAAAGTAACCTGATAGTGAGACATACTGTATTGTAGTATAAATAAGTCAGATAAGCAATTAAATAAATACTTTAGTATGCCCCGATTTGGACTTTTGAGCGAGAACATTTATGATGCCCAGTTTTGCGAAGTTCTTTAACTCCTAGTCGAGGAGTTACCACTGAATTCGCTGCATGAGATTAGCTGTATTCAGTTGTAACTCCTAGCTGGGATCTCAACTAGGAGTTGAAAAAATGGTAAAAGCGGGCATTAAAAAAGTATTAAATCACTATTTGTTATATTGTCTCTGCTAATTTTATATTGTACCAAATGGAATTTTTTTGAATACTGAAGTTAATGTCCAAAAAATGGCAGCCGCGCGGGTAGAAAGTCCACTCTTCACCATACCAAGGCTCTCTTTGCTGGTGTTGGGAATTAGTGACTTTGTAGCCTTCGAATCAGTTAACGAATGAGTTATGAACTGTGTGGATGTCAGACTTTATAATAAGATGTTTAACGAAGTTATGAAGTGGTTTTGTTGTTTCCGTTTCTCTATAGGAGTCTCGTTTTTAGATGCGTATACGAAATAGGTTTGCTGGTTATACGAAGGTGTTAAAATCGGTTTCAATGATTATCGTTTAAATTGTTTTTGATTGTGTCGCATTTAATTTATGGAAATTTCATGTGGAATCCTTTTAAAAGTATTTTCTGTGGGGTTTAAAAGTAGTTATTGAACGCACAAATAAATGTTTAGCATGTCAGAGAATATAATATAAGAAATGTGTTGTAGGATATTGCATTTGTGTTCTCTTGTCGGCATAACCAACGATCTTATAATTTACATACCAAAATGAAAACAGTTTTTGGTTACACATATCTACTTCGTGGATTTTTCGGAGCAACTCTCTTTGCTATAATAATTTTGAGATGCTAAATCAGTCATACTTCAAATCGTCTCGCCAAAAATGGACAATCTAACATAAATGTAAATTGTGGTTGAAGAAATGATGTGAGTTACAGTTAACTTATTTTCTTTGATGTATATAACTCTTTAAAATAAAATGATTTTAAAATTAGATTTCTATGCTTTTTCGATTGGTTTCATTTTGTATTATGGAACGGTATCTCAGTCAAATCAGATGCACACAATTTTTCAGTTCAAATCACATAGTTTAATTCAGAAAGTTTTCAGGCCGTTTTATCAACGAATGAAAAATGCTCGAAGGAATCTAGACTTGGATATTTTCAACTGGCATCTGAAGATTATGCTATAGTTCTATTGTTTTTCTTTTGCTCGTGCCTCGCAAGTTCGAGTTACTGAATGGCATCTCGGATAATATGACGAAGACGGATTGAAAATGAGATTTCTTTTCAAAATACTTTTTTATACTCTTCTTCTTTTCTGACAAAACAATATACAATATTGTTGTGTGAAGTTGAATAGTTGTTCGATTGGAATACATATTACTTGGGTTATCCATTCCCTGCTATGTTCTCTTTCACCCTTTTGTGAACCATGTCCAAGCATTCATACTCTTTTCTTTGTTACAATATTTTTGCTAACAATTACTGACCGATATTGTTTTTATTTTTTATGGCATTCCGTTGATTGCACATAAGCTGGAAAATGCCCCGGCTATATTCAGTTCTATCAGCACAGTTCTATTCAGTATATTCAGTATAGTTCTACTTCTATAGTTCTATTCAGATTCAGAATAGTAACAGTAGGTATATTTCTATATGTGGTTTGTCTGTTTCCTTGTCTGAGATATGACGTGTAGTGCTTCGTTGATAAAATGTGTGCTGTTTTGGATGAGCGTTGACGATGGAGCGTATAAAAAGTGAATGCAGAACGTTGTTTTCAGTCGGTCATGTGCAAAATAACATTTTATTAAATAATTTAGCAAAGAAACCGTTCCTGAAAGCAACTTTTGTATCGATTTTCGTGAGAAAACAGCAAAACTTTAAAAAAACGTGAATAAAAAGATGGCGAAAAATCAAATATACCAAATTAATATGAAAAATAGAAATCCATATATGAACGTAGATAACCTACAAGGAGAAAAATATTTACTATATTTCGTCAGCTCACACTGAAATTCAAGCTGTACAGAAAGAATGTATTTTTATCTGAGGAGCAGCATTTTGTGTAGCTGCAGTAAAAAATGGTTTCTTGTAAAAATAAGCTTCGAGATATGAACATATTCTGACAGACTTTCCTTCTGATTTTTACCCTATTATAAAGTCTTTAGTCTATTAGAACGGCTTGTATCATTCTTTCCTAAACTGTCTAACGCCATGCAGAAACAAAGTTCACCAACTTAAAATAATACAATAGCAGTACTTGTAGGATGTCAAAATATTTGTACCTACTTATGACTTGACGGATACATTTTTCTCCACGGTAAACCGTTTGTCAAATTTTAAAAGAAAATTCGTGAATACAGCAAAAAAATTTTAGACAAACTTGTGCAGTAAATATTTTTCTCATGTTACCTAAAAACGATAAACATTTTTTTATATTTTGGAACGCTTTGAATCTATGTAAAGTTTTGTTAGAAAATATTCAAAGCTTCCAAAATGAGACAAATTTTCGTCATTCTTGATCGGTTCAAAAACTACCCAATCGATTTGTACAACAATATCGTACCCATGGTTTCGGCAAAGAACATAGGTGATAAGTCTTTTTCCATTGCTGATATACGGCCATTTCCACGTTGGACATGGCCAATTTCACAGTGGGACCATTTGTTTGACACAATTTAATTAATGGCTGAAGACGAAGCTTGCCTAGCCTGGAAGGCTGCCGAGGATGACCCCAGTGCCGCATGGCCTTGACTGGCATTGGATGCTAAACTTAACACTAAGCTTGCCTAGCTTCGAAGGCTGCCGAGGGTGACCCCGGTGCCGCATGGCCTTGACTGGCATTGGATGCTAAACTTAACACTAAGCTTGCCTAGCCTCGAAGGCTGCCGAGGGTGACCCCGGTGCCGCATGGCCTTGACTGACATTGGATGCTAAACTTAACACTAAGCTTGCCTAGCCTCGAAGGCTGCCGAGGGTGACCCCGGTGCCGCATGGCCTTGACTGACATTGGATGCTAAAGTTAACACTAAGCTAGCCTAGCCTCGAAGGCTGCCGAGGGTGACCCCGGTGCCGCATGGCCTTGACTGGCATTGGATGCTAAACTTAACACTAAGCTTGCCTAGCCTCGAAGGCTGCCGAGGGTGACCCCGGTGCCGCATGGCCTTGACTGGCATTGGATGCTAAACTTAACACTAAGCTTGCCTAGCCTCGAAGGCTGCCGAGGGTGACCCCGGTGCCACATGGCCTTGACTGACATTGGATGCTAAACTTAACACTAAGCTTGCCTAGCCTCGAAGGCTGCCGAGGGTGACCCCGGTGCCGCATGGCCTTGACTGACACTGGATGCTAAACTTAACACTTAGCTTGCCTAGCCTCGAATGCTGCCGAGGGTGACCCCGGCGCCGCATGGCCTTGACTGGCATTGGATGCTAAACTTAACACTAAGCTTGCCTAGCCACGAAGGCTGCTGAGGGTGACCCCAGTGCCGCATGGCCTTGACTGGCATTGGATGCTAAACTTAACACTAAGCTTGCCTAGCCTCGAAGGCTGCCGAGGGTGACCCCGGTGCCTCATGGCCTTGACTGACATTGGATGCTAAACTTAACACATAGTTTGCCTAGCCTCGAAGGCTGCCGAGGGTGACCTCAGTGCCGCATGGCCTTGACTGATATTGGATGCTATACTTAACACTAAGCTTGCCTAGCCTTGAAGGCTGCCGAGGGTGACCCCGGTGCCGCATGGCCTTGACTGACATTGGATGCTAAACTTAACACTAAGCTTGCCTAGCCTCGAAGGCTGCCGAGGGTGACCCCGGTGCCTCATGGCCTTGACTGACATTGGATGCTAAACTTAACACTAAGCTTGCCTAGCCTCGAAGGCTGCCGAGGGTGAACCCGGCGCCGCATGGCCTTGACTGGCATTGGATGCTAAACTTAACACTAAGCTTGCCTAGCCTCGAAGGCTGCTGAGGGTGACCCCAGTGCCGCATGGCCTTGACTGACATTGGATGCTAAACTTAACACTAATCTTGCCTAGCCTCGAAGGCTGCCGAGGGTGAACCCAGTGCCGCATGGCCTTGACTGATATTGGATGCTAAACTTAACACCAAGCTTGCCTAGCCTCAAAGGCTGCCGAGGGTGAACCCGGTGCCGCATGACCGTCATCCTCCATTGCCGGTAACCACCGAAAGCTCTGTGTGAATTTTTCAGAGTCATACCACTTTCGTTTGGGGATATGAACGCTTTCATATCTATAAATTGATTGATTAATATTTTTTAAGATGTTATATTAAATTTTTTATAATCAATTAATTTTTATAATTTTCAATGTATTGGGAAATTACATAAAAAATTTGGATTTTCATTTTGCTTTGAAAAAATCAATTAATCTATCAATAGATTTATTGATATCTCCGCAGATTACAGAAATACAGAACATGACAATCTTTTTATATGTTCGAATTAGTTATGGACAAACTTCGTGCTATTTTCACGACTTGCACAATTTTTGTAAAGAAAATTACAGCACTATATTTAGCAGTGTACAAAGCACTTTGTGCTTAGCCAGGATCTGCAGATTAAGAAGACTAAAAACGAAATTTGAGATTTAAGACACAGTCATGTCTTCTCCAGCTTGTCTTCGCGCAGGAAGCGAGCTGCTTTTCATTTGTTTTCCCGAGCACCGAGAGCAGGCCGTGAAATAGGGCGCCATTCCGTCGCTAGATGACTCTCAGGAGCATCGTGCTTTCCCGCGCAATCTGTTAATAGAAAATAATAGAATTAGCGAGCCGGCCATCCAGAGTCACAGGGTGAAGGAACTATCAGAGGACGGTGGGTTGGTTCGTTTCAACTGGCTTGTTTATGCCCGGTTTTATCAAGTTTTTCAACTCCTAGTTGAAATCCCAACTGGGAGTAACGGAACAACTAAATGCAGCCAATCACATGCAGCGAATGTATTTGTAGTTCTTGGTTGGAATGTCAACTAGGAGTTAAAAAACTTTGAGAAACTGGGAGTTACTACATCGGGATTGTAGACTTCGCATTTTAAATTGTTCGATTGTATGAAGGTGGGATATGCACAACCTTTGAATGTTATTCTAAAATGTTTATGTAATTTCTTGGGATACTGCTACAATGAGTATTTTTTATGATGTGATGATTGTGTTCCTATGTGTCAGTTGATTAAATGCAAGGTTTTCGATTTTCAATATGGGACAGTATTGAAAAAAGTAGGAAGTGAAAATCTATAATCTAAGCGTAGCCGGATAGTATACCTACCTATCGATTTGAAAATATTTCATTCCTGGCGAGAGCTTGTGTGAAAATCCAGTTGATGTAATAGTATTTTACTCATTCCATGCCAATCATCCCAAATTATTGAATTTCACTGCTTGCAATTGAATTTATCCATGCCCATATGTTGTTCTATAAATGAACCTCTATCAAAATATGCAAGCCTCTGTGACCAGCACTTGAGATCAAAACAGATGTCAATAACTGATAAACAACAACTACCTCCAATTATTCACAGAGTATTAACAACCATAAACCATAAACCATAATTATTCCGATACAGCATGTCCAAACAACCAAGATCAAACACCTTCGAAGACTTAGCAACCTAATAAACCACGACAGATGGGTCCATATCGCCTTCCAATAATCGAACACGTTTTATCGGATCGACCCGGCACCAACAGTTACAATTAGTAACCAATATACCACCACAAGCCATGTGCCGCCTAACATATGTGCTATTGTCTTCAATATGGGATCGACCGCGCTGTACATAAACGATTTGGTATCGAAGCTGGCATGCCTTTTCGCTGGCGAATTGATGTTTATCAGGGGGCGTGGTCGAAAGGCTGTAAATCGTTACGTGGAACTACAGAGTGTCTTGAACGTGAAGGGTCGATGCTGTGGATGATTGGTGAACGGCGTTTAGTGGATTCTGCGTTGGTGATGAAGATGCTTGGTGCCGAATTGGGAAAATTTAGGCTTGCTTGTGTATGGAATTATGTTTTGGTGTAGTTTTTTCAATTTATTTAATTTATGTTGCTATTTTTTTCAATTTGTTTTGTATACAATCATACCTATATCAAAGTGTTTTTATTTTTCTTCAAATTGAGAAGTATTTATGTATTGACAAGGAAATATTAACCCTGGAAAAGGAAAAAATGGAAAATTATTGTAATTAAATGAAGGGGAGTTTGGCAAGGGAGGCAAAGTTGAATATTATATGATTCGGCAGCTGAATAGGTGTGTGTCTCTGTGTGTGTGTTTGCTATAGTAAGCGTCAAGCGAAAATAGCTACGTTTTAGGTTCCTCGACAAAGGTATCTGAAAGACAGCCGCCGATAGCATGCTGTTGGTGATTTTAAAGCGTGTGTTGGTTTTATATTGCTTTCACAGGAAATTACTGGGCATATCAGTTCCTTTCAAAACTGTTATTCGATGTTGTATATGGTTTAAAATTAGTTTCTGGAACAATTAATGTTGAAGTTTTTGTGTCCAATAAAATGTTGGTTGAATTTTAGTTTTTCGTTGAGACTTTTGCACCGGTGAGGTGTTCGATTTTCTAATTGCAAAAGATCCAATGAATAATTTACTAACGTTGACCGATTGACCTTTGGGTGAAATGTGTGCATGGAAATCGTTTGTGCCCCTATGATTTTCAGAAAACTTTTAGAAAATGGACAGCAGAAAAATACACAATACCTGAACTCGATAAATATCGTTATCAACAACCAACTGCCGATAAAACATCGCGACCACAGGTCGAGGATAACAGGTAAAGTCGGGCAGTAAAAATACTTATAAGAAAAGAACATAATATCATAGATAATACTTTTAATTGTTGTGTTGATATGGACGAGTTTGTTTTGAAAAGTTGTATTGTTCACCGACAACGATTCTTTCGAAGTGCATACTTCTTTAGAAACAGTTCGAAGACATTTCGATGATGTGCATCTCTTTGTGCTTCATTCTCCTGGTGATCATTTCGCCCAGAGTATTGGGCAATTGTTGTGTGTACGCTTTGCACAGGGTTGGCCACCCTGTCTTCAAGATCCGTCCACCAGCGCCAGTGACCCACGACGAAGCCAGTCAGGTAGGGAACACATTCAAAGGGTTGTTTTTAGCCAAAACGTACCTACGTATTTACTGAGTACTTTTGCAAGGTGAGTCTCAAGTTGATGTTTGTTTAAACTTGCTCCTCATATGTGATTAGGCAAGGAGCGTTGTAAGTTGATGTTTGTTTTAACTTGCTCCTCAGAAGTGATTAGGCAAGGAGCGTTGTAAGTTGATGTTTGTTTTAACTTGCTCCTCAGAAGTGATTAGGCAAGGAGCGTTGTAAGTTGATGTTTGTTTTAACTTTTTCCTCAGATGTGCTCAGAAAAGGAGCTTCGCAAGTTGTTGTTCGTCTTGGATGATCTAACCGACCAAGAGAAAGCCTTTTGCGGTGACAGTTTGGCTCCTGTAATTGGCGTTCCGTTTGATGTCTCCTACGTAGGCATGTTTGCTAACCTTAAATTAGGCTAGGATTTGTTGGGGTTGATAAGACCCTTATCACAAAAACTTTCTGCGAACGTTATTACGAACGTTCGGTGGACGTCGAAAAGCTAACAGGGAATAACTTGCGTTCAACGTTCAGGGTAGGTTAAGGGTAGGTTAGATCACGACAAAAAATGATCGTGAATCGCGAATGTGGTTTTAGTTACAATGTGGATTGGATGTTTATATTTTTCGGACGGTTATAAGTAACGATCATCGTAACATGGGAAAGAATATAAAATATCGTTTATCCGATCGTAAAAATATACAAAAGGGTATACTTGGTATGACGGAGTGGTTCAGAGCCACGGCGAGACGGTGGTGTAGTTTCGGTCTTGCTCTGATTGGAATAATCAGAACAAGACCGAACACTGCACCACTAAAGGATACTTCTTTCTCATTTTGCAGTATAATCTGAAATAAATTTCATAAGTTAAAAAGCGCCATTTGCTAGGTGTTAAACGTAGCATATTATAGAATCATACATTCTTAAAACCAATATTGGAGTTTTTAAAAGTTTTTTTCGAACTTCACATGATTTTGGTTTGCGTCGTCGTATATACAGGAAACACAACAAGAACTGGAGTCGTTGAAGGGCGATGAAGACGAAACTCTACCGATACATGTTTTTGGATTGCTCGACCTTTTTAACCATTTCGTGCCACCATCGAGAGTCAAAGCGGCAAACTTGACTTCGGGACGATGGTATTACGTCATGTCTGACCACACTTTCGACTGTGTTCTGTGTCAGAGAGCTGAAATACAACTTCTTCCGAACGGAGCCTCCGTTCAAGGTTCGTATTAAATAGTATGCGACTCATTCCGTTTCTAGTTTTCCTCGATCAGGCGCTCAATTGTTGTATGTTTATTGTTACAGCCAGTACACACAGCGCTTCTAGTACGCTTTCGAGCCCGTGGGCTGGGCCCGTCCGAGCCCGTCGGAGCCCGAAACGCTCTGAGAGGCCGAGAACGAGACGGATTCGCAATACACACTGCGCTTTAGAATTTGACTGGCCCAGCCCACGGGCTCGAAAGCGTGCAAAATGAGTATGTGTATACTGGCTACAAGGGGCCAAGACATCTTTGGAAGATGACCATCTTCACAAACTATAAGTTTTAGGGCTACAATGTTTCTACAAATCCTCGTGGGCCTTACGTGCCAATAGTTTTGTGATAACTGGGTGACTTCTGCATCGCTATGATATCGTAATAGTCAAAAATATAATATTAAATTAAATTAAACAAAAATTAAACAAAATTAAATTAAATTAAAAAACATGAAAGTGCTCAAATAAGAGTCTACATACAACAATGATTTTTTTAAAGTAATTCGACCCATGGGTTACTGATTTCAGATGCATTGATATCAAATTACACGCTGATAAGTAATTTTCAAGCCAACGTCACAAGCATCCACGATCGAAATTCGGCCATCATCTCTGAAGAAGAAATCTCAGAAATTAAATCTGCGCTGAAAGAACTTATGAAGCCGCAAAATTTCGTACCGATCGATCCTGAGTTCCAACACTCGATGCTTCACAACGAAAAGTTGCAACTGGAGTTCCGGGTGAATGCACGCATTCTAAAGTCGGTTGCGGCCAGCTCGGAGGAGATCGTACTCCTCGGCAACTACCTGGTCACCGTTGTGGAAGTTGGCTCCTGTCCTCAAGAAGAAACTACAGACGCTGACGGGGTCGCTACGGTGTGGCCGGAAACCAAAGCTATTGTTGGCCCTGGAGGTAAACCTGTATAACCACGAAATGTACATGTGTGGTGTGCTGTATAGGCGTGGGCAGGATCCAAGATTAGGTGGTGCCCGACCAGGGGCCCCGCGGCGGGCCCCGGGGCGGGCGGCGGGACCGTGGGCGTCGAGGTTTGAGGGGCGAGGGGCTCAGGGGGTGCAAATATCTCTCGGGATACGATTTTTTAGGGTTTGCCCTCGGAAAATGTCGGGAGACGTTGTTTTTAGGGATTACCCTCGAAAAGTTTCGGGAGACGTTTTCTTTAGGGATTGGGAAAATTTCGGGAGAGACGTTTTCCCTCGGAAAAGGGGGGCCGCCGTCAAAACTTTCAGTGGGGGGGGGGGGGGGGCGCATCATAATCACGCTACGTCACTAGGCCAAACAGTAACGGTTCGGGAGGAGGGAGACAATAATGTTCAATCCACAGAAATTTGGGGTTCTGCTATGTAAATTTTTCGAGGCAAACTTGCAATTCGAACTTGGAAAATATGGCGGTTTCTGGTTTCATTATCAAGCGTATGCGCAGGCTCGTAGGAACGCTTGTCAGCATTTATGATACTAGTGGACTAAAACTCCTGTTTGTGCCAAAAAGATGTTCCAGGGGCATTTCAAACTTCGAAGAACGCTAGTTTCGGCCTGATCAAACCGCACCGAAGCTGCTATTTCGATAACTACAGAGCTACGTGGGGCGAAGTCTCCTTTTGGCAGCCAGCTTATAAGCCGTGCACCGAAACCGAAGCTATCGTCAACGAAGAAATCTACTACGAGTTCATGGGGAAAGAAGCCCTTTACAACCACATACACCAACTGCAGAAGTATAAAGACATATAAAACGAAATCACAGATAGAAGGGTCACCCAGATATTCTACCTCACCTGGGTAATGGCTTCGGCAAAAAAATCATTCTGGTAACTTCGTCGACAGGCACTGGGGTTCGTGGGCAACAAGTTGTATCAATGATCGGGCTTCATCTACCAGGTCATTGCACAAAGTAAATTACAGGGACCCAATGTTCCACAGTAATTACAGCTACCTTGGTTACAGGGTGATGTAACAACGAACAGTGGCTCCATGCCGTGCCTGCCGGCGAAACTATTATAGCCTGTTGGCGAGGGGAAATCCGCGAATCTTGCTGGGCGTAGCTGCTGTTTGTAGGAGGATTGGAAAATCTGAGTAGCCCTTCTATCAGTGATTAATTATTGCACATTGTGATTTAGTTCTTGGAACCAACGTTTGAATACAAAATATACTTTCTCTGTCGCCTTCCACGCCCAGGTACACAACGGCCCCCATCAACACGACGACGTTGAAGGAGGTGACGGCCAAAGTAAACCGTCAAGTTTTCCTCATCAACGCGATTGACGAAGCTGTGATTCGTGAACTCGTCAACATCACGTCCAGCCTGATTCTGGACGACGGCGAAGACGTCTGCCTCGTCCAAGACACTCGAGTTCACGTCCTCGTCTCCGCTTTGGACGGAAACTCGCCTGTGGTTGGCCTGACATTGGAGTATCTAGACGCCACCGATGACGGACAAGTTAACATCACTCTGGATCGAACGCAGACGTCAGAGCCGCTACCCAACCAGCAGTTTTCTCTGTCGGTTTCAGACGGACTGATATCGGCGCACAAGAGAATGATTTTGTTTGTCGATTGGATTTATATAACTGTACCAAGGGATGTGATACAATTCGCTTCTGAGGAGCAAAAGAATCAGTACATCGAAGTGACGGTGGCGCTAGTATTACGTCCGGATCAGAAAGAAGGCGTGTTAAACTACGGCAGCAACTCAAACTACTTTGTGGACATCGTGTTCAGGCCGCACTCTGATTTCATAAGTGTTTACCTCAGTTCAACCGTGATGAGGTGCTCTGCTTGGAACAACGACCTGGGAGGATGGGTGACAAACGGTAAGCAAATTATAGACGAAAATCTGTAGATCCATAAAATGAACCAAATTTTGCAAACAAGAAAATAAAGATACTGATGATGGGGTGTGAACTACTTGGCAGGCAAAGTGGTGCGTTGGCGACCTTTTTTAGCAACAACCTGACATTTTTCTACCAGGCTATGGCACAAGTTAAATTATTATCAAGATTCAAGAGACCTAATGTTCTACATGTGGTTACAGTTACCTTGGTTACGGGTGATTTAGCAACGAACAATGGCTCGATCCCGTGCCTGCCAGCGAAACTATTCTTTAGCTTGTAGGTGAGGGACACTCACTTGTAGGTGTGGGATTTCGCGTAGCTGCTGTTAGTATATATAGGAATTAATAATCAGGGTACGTTATTATATCTCGTTATCTTCAACCCTCATGGACAAAGTTTTCTCCAAAAACATTTGACTACGCTGGGATTGATCATTTGGTTGGATTATATATTGTATACTATCAATCAGGAACAGAAACTGAATCGCGTTGTGGAAGCTTACAAATTATTTGAAATACTATGACTAAACCAAAACCGCTCAGAAGGATAAGTGAATAAAGAGGTAATATACAGCCCGTTAAAAACGAGACAGACGTGAAATAATAACATCTTTCAATATAATGTTTAGATATAGGATGTTCTCAACGTATACCTTCTGACCTTTTCCTTTGTTTCTACTACCAAAGGTTGCCACACGCTCAAGGCCACGCGCGGCAACCTGACCGTTTGCCGTTGCAGCGCCAAGTACTTCGCTCTCAGCAACGATGGCGTGGCAACGGCGCGATACGCGCTCAACAAACTGTACGACTCAAATAAGGAAGCAGACGCATTCGTCGACTTCCTGAAAGACCACACCACATTGATTTTGGCCACAGTCATCGAGTGCATTCTCTCTGCAATGGGTCTGTGCGCCATCACTTTCACGGCCATCTTCTTCAAAGACTGGCGAGAGAACACAGGCCACATGATTTTACTTCACATGGTATTTGCGTTGACGTGCAACTTAGTTCTCGGATTCACTACCAGCTTCGTGCATCTGAACACAGAGAGCGTTGGTTGTCTGGCACTTGGCGTGCTGCGCCATTACTCGTTCCTAGCAATGTTTCTCTGGATGCTGGTGTTGTCCGGCCTCCAGATGAAGCGGTTGACGACCGTGGCGGGAGCCAAAGCGATAACGCACCTCATTCTGAAAGTTTCGCTCTTCGCGTGGGGCGTTCATCTGGCACCCATCACTGTCCTTCTAGCATGGAACACACGGTACTACCAGTCGGATCGTTTCGACCGCGGGTACTGCTATCCTGAAGGACTCGTCTTTCAGTTGACGGTTCAAGCACCGGCTGGCCTTATCCTTCTCGTGAACCTCGGAATCTTCATCATCATCGTTGGTCACATCTTCGATTGTTGTGGCGAGAAGAAGATTACAAGACACAGCAAAAACGAAAAGGCCGAGCAGCTGAATAAACTCAAGACCAGTATGTTCATTTTCTTCCTCTTCGGGTTCACCTGGGTGTTTCATTTCTTGGCTGAACTGCGCGTTATCAGCAGTGACTTTTTGTTCGAGTACATGTTCTTGATGACGGCCACCACGCACATTTTCTTCCTGGCTCTGTTCTTCATCGTGCTTCAGGAGAGCACGAGGAAGGCTTGGATAAATTCGTTTAATAAGTTTTCGTTTCGATATAAATTCTGGTAAGATGGAAATGATATACCGAGGTTTTTACATATTTTAATCTTCTATAAACCATGCCTGTTATTGCTTTAGTTTTCTAAATTGGACATTGAAAGTATGTCTCACTGCTGATCAAAGGAAACGCTACGATATCTGACTATTTATTATTTCCATTTAATACTAATGGGTTTGGAAATTTCCCGCGTGCCCTTCAGTAAGTTTAGCAGAATCCTATATTGAAGTAAAAAGACCGATTCTTCATGCGATCTTTTGCAATTTCGCCGGCTCCTTCGATCTACACATTTCCAGGACCCAGACAGTAGAAGAATTGAATTAACGTCCCATTCCTCTATCAATCGTGGAATGTCCATCCATCGACGGAAATGTCGCTTCCATTGTGAAATGTGTCCAAATCCAAAACTCACCAATCCCCAGCCTGAAAGTTAACGTTGTGTCACAGTTGCGTTCTCTGTTTTTGACGCTACGGATGTAAATTACCCAGATTGCTCAGAAGGTTTACGATATTGCAGCTTGGCTGTGCGAATTCTTGACTCTGGAGCCCCGAAAGTATACTCCTGACCTGGTCCTGGGCGAAACTTTGTGAAATCTAAATCATACATTTTTCAACTCGAAATCAAATCGCCAAATTCCACGCCAAATCGATCGAAAATCGCCCCCTGTATTCCGTAACCAAGAAATCAAAGTCAAGAACCAGTGAAATAACACAAATCCCTAAAAAAGGGTTAATGCGATAGCAAATTTCTTATTACCAGTGGTGGTCCATTCGTACCCTGCTGAAAGAATTCTTCAATGTTCAAGGTGCAAAAAACCATCGCCTACTGTGAACTCAACCACAGATAAGTACCACATGAGACCTTTGAACTTTATGGTTAATTCTTCTAGCAACGTAAAGAAAAATAAGTAACCTCCCCTGAAATTGCCGCTCCCTCAACGGCATGCATCTCTATGCGGAGGTCAAACGGTCTAGCCCGGCCACCTGGAGCACTCATGGAGGTGCCGTGATTTATGCTCGTGGGAAGTGTCGATCTCTCGGCCCGATCGATGCTGCTCTATCGATTGCAATTAATGGCCGTGCTCGTCAGGGCCGTGTGGGGCGGCCTTTGTTTTGTGCGTGGCTTTTGGCAAGTGCAGAACGTGATGAGTTGAAAACACTCACAGGTTTCAGGTGCGAGAACAATAATACGGGTGGGTTGATTTTGGGATTTATGCATTTTTTTAAGGGTATCAAAACGAAACCGCACAATCCAGCTCGAACCGTAGCTAATTTTTGTGATTCTGTCTCTGCATAAAGAAGTATAACATTCTGAATGCCCATGATATAGGCGGCCTATACTAGAATTAATTTCAGTTTACCATCGCTCAACCTTCTGACTTAAGTTGTTATGCATTGGATCTTATGAAAATTATAGTTCTAGAAGACTGTGGAAAACGTAAACCATTAAAAAAATTCTACTGTGCCTAAAATGTCATATCTTCCCAAAAATTATAAAATATTTGTCTGAAATTTGCCTTTTTTTGTAACAAAACAGAAGGTCTGTTCTGGTGTGAGCACAACGTTGCTATTCAACTTTTGCACGCAAAGCTTCTCAGTTTTGTAAATCAACGCAAAATAATAAATAAGATCATGGTTTTCGCTGGTGGAGGTGCCGTGTTGTGACCTACCAGTGGAGGAGCCAAGTTTAAAGCTGACATTTTAAAGCGGACTAAATTTAATTAAGAGTGATGATGAGTAAACATTGTTTTCAATCTTATTAGTGTGTAGCCAGTATGCCTTTTATTTCGGAGTCACTGAAAATCACACGTTGTACATATGTATCGAGAATATTATAAACACATCCATGCAGAGAAAAAAAAGTGAGTAAACCTATATCCATAGCTTTCCCATTTATTTCGAATTCGGGCAACCAAAAGAAAACAGAAACAGAATCTCTTCCATCGTTGGAAAATCCATCTTTGGCAAGGAAAAACACATACCCACTATAAGCATACTGTGTTGCGTTGAAGCTTTCAATTTTCCACACCAGCAGCACTAGCGTTTCTATTACATTTCTATTAGCGATGACGTCAGAAGTGATCATCATATAACTAGGCGCTCGTAGCGAAGCAACCAACCAACCGTGAAAATAAACTAAAAACTAGCGCTATCTCTCTCTCGCCAAAGCGGCTCCCTATCGTCCGTCTCCGTCTAAGCTTATTATAAAATAAATGGCTTGAGGGAGCCGTGAAATCCCAGCAGCGACATGAAACACAGCGCTACGAGCGGGCAAATATCAAACAAACGTGCATACATGGGATGGCATTTGTTTTTGGCGTTTTTTTATTATTATTATTTATGCTTATCCTTTTTTGTATATTTGGGAATACTTTCTGTTTAGTTCGTTTCCTCGAGGTTTTGAATTAGATGTAAATTTAAAATTTGTATTTCAGTGAACGTGAGTTGAAAGATTTGTTGAGGTTATGTAGTTGCATCTCAAAGTTATTACGTGTAACAGCTTGATTTCAAGTCAATGGATTGTAGTTGCTTGCTTGCAGTATCGCGACAGTTACTCGCCGTCATACAACGATTTTTTTTATTTTTAACACACCGTTATATGAGTGTCCCGAGTTTCAGTTTCATTTTCTTTTCTCACTCGAAATCATTTTTCTTGAAAGACCGCTATGCGTTAAAGTCAGCGATAACGTTTTTTTTACGCGCATACTTTCTTTTGATCTCGTTTCAAGATTAATATAGCTGCTTTCACTGTGCAAACCCTTTGTTTGCTTTGTAGGATGAGCGTAGAGGTAGCCATACCATGAAGCATTTGAGCATTAAAAATAGGAAAGTTAGTATAATTTCGGAACACTTGACATTCCGAATTCAATTCAATTTTGATTTTAAATATTTTCTTGCAACTACTTTTTTATGAGGGGCTTGCACCAACAGCCACAGTCTCCCCCCCCCCTTCCCTAGCAACACCCAAATCACGTTGATTCCACCCACTGGGTCAGTCTTGCCCTGCGACTGCTTTTCGTACCGGCACGTGGCCATCAACCCCCCCCCCCCCCCCCCCCCAGTTCATGCGTCGATATTTTGGGCAAACTAATCGAGGCCAGGCATTCTTTTTTTCCGCCCTCGAGGGCAGTAATTCATCGGTCGGTGCTATGAGCGAAGCAGATAACTCATCAAATCCAATCCGATCCAACGTTCACATTCACTTTCGTGTGCCGCAGCAAAGTGTGGGTGGGAGAGTGGAAATGTGATTGGACTGCAAAATGATACGGTAATGAGAACTCGTTTTTTTTTTTTAAACGATATCGTCTAACAAAGTTTTGTTGTGCTTGAAATGAAGCAGAATTGAAAATGTGTAAAATAGCTGTACTTTGATTTGGAATGTTTTCTAAAATAACTGTATGGCTGTCTGACTCCGATGGGAAAAGTGTAAACAGTACCTATTGGTAAACAATTGAAGATTTGTACGAATCTGCCAAGAAAACACTGGAATGCTTTGCAAATATAAATCCTTAGACGATAGAAGTACATAGAATAAAATCTACATCAAAAATAAGTATTTTTCCAAATAATGCCATTCTGTTCAGTTTATATACAACATAACATAAAATCTTGACGACTCAATAAACACATCAAATCTACGCCAATCTGTCGGTCAATTACATAAACATGGCAGCAAAAAACATAACCCAACCACAATGATCAAATCACCATCCGGCCCCTCGTCGCATAAATATCCCATATAACCTGACCAAAAACCCCTCGATTACACCGACATAGTGAGCCAGGCCGAAACCAGAATCACACAATAAGCGCACGCTTGGGCGTGAATTGGGATTAGCGCACGACTCTTTTTCACGGGGCAACCCCCCGCCCCACAACCCCCATTTTGGGGGCGGCCAGGTCGTCTTGCTGGAGCTGATTGGATTTGCACCAGGACGTTTTGAGGGTGTCGAGCGTCGAGGATTACAGCTTGACGATGGGACGAGAAGTTAAGGCGGGTGTTGAAGATGGAGGGAAAAGTCTAGCGGAGCTACCGTGAGACATAGATGTCCAGGCGCGTGAAATGTATCTAGACTGGCACAGAGTTGTTTCTTTCCCTTTGAAGGTGAAAGCAAGCTTAAAAGTCCATACACTCAGTTTTTGATAAGTGCACTTGATAAAGAAATCGAGTGATAAAGTCACTAAGTTACACAATCACCTCCTTGGCTATTTATACCTTTACGCCATGTTCTTGACTTAAACTTCAATGAATTTACAGTTTACACTTGAAAAATTTAAACTTGCCTTTCTTTTTTATAAATTAGCTACCCGCTAAACCTTCAGGGACGTCCAATAATTGAATACGCGGGAATCACTCCACCTACAAGCTAAAGTATGGTTCAATTTTGGGATGTTGGGACACCATTATTATAATATATTACTTCAATAAAAACTATATGTATTCACCAACGTCATGAACGGCAAAATTACCCTTGCCAGCTGGGTTGAGACAAATTTTACCAACAAAAGTCATCGAGTCACCGGGAAACTATCGTCTCGGGCTAATCTCACTTTTGATCGACTTTCGCAATTTCTATAAAGAATTACAACTTGAGATGGTCTCAAAGTAAACATCACACAAGTATACGAAAAATCTGAAAATCGCAATTTAAGGCTTTTATAGAAGGTAAATAGATAACCTGTTTCACTCGCAATTCCAATCTTCGCTGTGCAGTTATCTGACTCTCCCAGGACTTAGAATGCGTGTTATCAAACATAACTTCAGAGTAGGCGACCTGGAAGTTATCGCTAACATGTCGTTTGAACATTTGCTCATTTCCATTCGCATGTCAGTCCTGGAATTACCAACGAAACCGTGGTCTTTTGGCTTCTTGCTGAGAGAACATATTTGAAGGGCAAGCCGGGTCAAATTCTTTATCTCTTTAGTGGTCAAATTCTTCTTCTCTTTAGTTTAAGGCACTAATTTTCTTGCGTAGCAGGTGCTCTATATGATTACTTATTGTGAATGCCAGTAGATGTTATGTCGTACAGTAGTATTATACCTATTCTGTCAGGTCGATTTTGCTGAAAAGGGCACAAGGTCCATGTTAGAACCTAGCAAAGGATATCATCAAATTTTATCGAAATCAGAAAGGCCGTTTGGCCAGTAGACGGCAAAACAACAAACTAAAAAACCTAGTTCACACAAATTATGACATTTTTGGGGCTGGTGCAATTGAAGATTTCGCTTCGCTCTCTATACGCTCATCAGTAAGTACCATTATTTTTACCCAATAAATACAGCAAAGTGTGTAACACAATGTGTAGCCATGTTGGATTACGCGCCATTGCCCGAATGTCAGTCCAGAGCTCCAAGTTGTGCGAGTCGTCTATGGCCGCAAGCTGTACCCGATGATGGGTTTCCTCTATCGGGATTACCCGGGGATTACTTACCCCGAGAAGCAGGCGCCGGTTGCTAGGATATTGGAATTACTTGATTGGATGTTATTGATAGAAGACTGTGGCACGTGACTTGGGTTTTTTTCTTCGGTCAAGTTGAAACGAATTGTCGCATGGATTTTTGTTATCGTTTGGAGGAGAAACCGCGGGCTTTCTTTGTTCTAATGGAAACTCGCTTTGTCGACTAGAAGGCTGTGACTTTTTGCTTGAAGTTTGTTTTAAAATACCTAGTAGCTTTAAAAATGCAAATGTTCAGTGGAATTCTAAAATATAAGTTGTAAGTAAAAAACCCCAATTAAAATTGGGGTTATGAATCCCAAAATGATGTTTGGTGTCCCAATGTATCGTAACCTGTATACATATAGTTACTTTCTCAACGTTTATATGACTATTGACAAAACCCTCGTTTTAAATACGGCTTTGTTTTAAGATTTTGCATCGCAACAGCTGCACAATCAAGAGATGTGATGTAGGGAAACTAGTGCTATTTTAGTGTCAATGGACTTCGCTAACTGCCGTGGGGGCCTCTTAATATGACAGACTAGCGTGAGATAAACGAAACTACACAAACCATTTTAAAGTATATTTCATTTGTCAAAAATGTAATATCTTACATTTTTATTTATTAACCACATTTTCCTCTGTCACATAAAATAATTCCCTGATAAATCGCTAGCATCGCAGATGAAAAATTAAGCAATGTGACATTTTCGCAATATCCAACAACGATTGATCATCAAGCACCATGGTGTCGCTTTTCCATTACAAATAAATCTTGATTTAAATCTACAACTCCGAAGCGTCAATTCGTATACGAAAGCACGAGTAAAATTTTGATCCCCCCCCCCCCCCCCACTCTCCCCATCCACCGCCAACCCCTATTTCACAATCTCATACGCTCTCCTCTTTGATATAGAAGGGCTCAATCTGTCCACGGCTACTGGAAATATGCCTTGCCATCCGAGTCAAATTTGATTTTTACACGGATCATCTCCTTCCATATACTCTTGAATTATTCAAATTTCAGCCCCTCCCCACAGACGCCCACACCCCTCAAAGTAGTCGGTATTTTCCTTGCCACCTTCTACCCCTAACTTTTGACATCGATAAGAGGCAGTGACTGCTGTATTTTCTATCCCTGCAATCGTGAGGAGCTTTTTGTCGTTGTTATATATTCGGTTGCATTTTTTTATACTGAATGGTCAATAATCAATAGGGACAAGAAATAAATCAAATGCTTTTAATTTGTAGCCTCCAAAATTTATGTATACCGCATTCTTTTAAATTTGGTTTGATTGGATTTTGTCTGGACATAAGACATCAGAATCCATGTGATTTGCTCGAACAGACATTCTAAATTTGATTGAATTTCCCAATAAGTATATAATATACCTATCTTAAAATATACTGTTCTTATTAATTAATTGCTTAATATTGGGATATTTCCGAATGGTCGTTGTTATGCGAAGAGAAAGATTTACGGGTTTAGGCCCCTTTCTCGCCGATTCGCACGTCAAATTGTAATTCATATTCGGCCCGTCGAGGCACGTTGTTTACTTAAAAGTTAAAAGTTCCAACTTTTGCTTGTCATGGTTTTTCAGGTGGCTGCAACTTTATATTTTGTGTAAAGGTTAAACTGGTGATGGCGTGGTGCTCGGGAATTTATTTCACGGTTTGTTTTAATATCTTTGTTAATTACCTGCAACGAGAGAGGAATGACATATTTTTAGAAATTGACCTTGCCATCCTATCATTTCAGTTATGCACATAATATTTTATTACAATAGAAATCAAATGTTGCCTGTTCAGTTTGCGGGTGAAACTTTAAGCGAACATGAACAAAATGTGAGATCTCTTATTCCTTATTCCTTATTTCGTTATATGTTATGGGCTATCGATTAAAAAACTTCCTTGCTGAACCTTTGCCAAGAGAAACCCTAAAATTGGTGCAATTCTTTTTATTAAAAGTTTTGCATTTTTAACGTATTATTCGGTTAATACATGTTTCCTTTTATCTTCCAGTTCCAATGGCTGATGTTCTTCGTTCTGTTCTCTTCCCTAACAGCTACTAAAGGTATGTATAGAACTCTGTTGACATTTGACAATCACATCTCCGTTCGGTTCCGAAATCTTATCATCTCATCTTCTTGTTAAACCAACCAAACCCATACTCCATTTGAATCTAAGAAAGAGTGTGGATTTGCATCCTCTCTAAATGGATTCATTGCTTCTGAAATGAACTAAAAGTTTCGAAACTGTCCATATTTAGAAGCTCATTGAACGATATGTTATCTGTACGTCAATTGACATGGAAATATTGTATTACATTTCTCATTACTGAGTTCAGACGAGTCACTTTGAAATTCGTGTAGATTTCCTCTCCTTCTCAAGATGAAATACAGTATACACTGAAAACCATAACGCACGCACTTTCAAGCAAAACAATCAACTGTAATTCACAGCAAATGGCAAATGAAGCGCCTTGCCGCAAAGCCAAGAGCGAATTTTCAGGACGAGTACAGCGCTCACTCTTCCAGCTGTTCTTGTTTCGCTGGGGATGAGAAAAAACTGCTAGCATGGAGCAACTGCTTTACATAACGACTCAAAGGAAGCTTAGTGTGACAATCTGTCGTCGGATCTCTCTCGAGATGTTTGTGTTTTGTTTGGGGTAATTGTCATGTGCTGCGTATCACTGAATAGTTTTATGTGCTTTATTTTTAGTATGAATCATAAAAATAGTAGTTTTGTCAGTTTTTCAAGTAAATTATACGTACCTCATCATCGAAAGTTTTCATCCTTTTCCCTAGCATGATCCCAATATTGAATGCAATTAATTTCTTTGAGTTTGGGTCGATCCTTCTAGAAGCTGAGCATTCTGGTTAAATAAAAATGATCATCGGTAACTTTTTTTGGCTCTTCCATATATATTATCCTCAGTCTCGGAAAATTTTGTTGTTTTTAATTTCATCGTCATTATACTAGTAGCAGTATACTAGGACACATGAACTCCATAATAGCCAATTGTATAGGTACCTATTTGATTTTAGATATTGACAAATATATTATTTTGGCTGGTAAAGGTCCTTTTTTGTAGGTTTGACGTATGACAAAAGTTTTAAATCGTATTAATTGCCAAGACGTTTTTGAATGCTATTATAATTTACTAGGGCTTCGCCGAACGCAAGATACCTTCGCGTTGATGGATGAGCGTAATTTCATTGTCAAATTTGCAATAGAATGCAGTCCCTAACACAAATTAATAATACACATTCAAGAACAAAAGCAAAAGTCACATACAGATTTATAAATTAGAGTTTTTATATTGGAATTTATATAACCAAGGACACCGATCACACGTTGAATCAGGCTTCGAAAATCACGAAAAATCACTACTTAAATGCGAATAAAAACCAGACGGAACTTCTTACCAATCTAAGATTTTCAGGAATGATAAATATCCATAAGGGCAACATGTGTACAAAATTGGGCAAAGATTGGTTAATAACCTTGACAGTTATAAAGACGCAAAATTTTGAAAAAATCGAAAATTTTCGTAAAAATCGATTTATGCAAAAAGTTCCAAGCCTATCTTTTTCAAAAACGTGGCAGATCTAAGTTCAGAGATTTTGAAGGTGTCCTACAATTTTCATCAAAATCGCTTCAGCCGTTTGGTCCGTAGAGCGCGGACAAACAGAAAAAAAAAAAAAAAAAAAAAAACATGGGATACTTTTTTCTACGGGTGGTGTAATTGAAGTCTTCGCTCACTTCGTTCGCTCATCCAACTAATATTTCCCTCTTCAAACTGTCCGCTCCACATCGCTAAACCGACAAATCCAAATCCAGCCACCCTATGCATTCACATTTCCAACCAAATGAAACCCAAACTGATTTTCATACTATTAATTACAATTTCCAACTTTCACACACCTCTAATTACCCACTAAATAATTCACATTCGTTTCACACACAAAGTGAAGTAATGCATGAATTACACATCCATGCTGAAAACAGGTACCTACCTACGCAAGTCACAGTACGAACGAGTGCAATAGAGGGTTGAACTGACACAGAATGGAGTGGGGGGGGGGGGGGCTGCGAGGGTGAATTCAGTGATTAGCATTTAGATGGCACCCACAAGAATACATTTCTATGTAATCTGGGCTCGAATTCGCACCCCCCCCCCCCCCCCCCCCCACCCTCCCCAACCATCTGTCACCGAACGCAATGACGCCGCCTGACAGTTGTATAACATTAATGGTACTCGTATTTACGTAACAATTACAGATTCGCGGGGCAGATTTCGTCACCAAATAGAACAATAATGGGACGCCATTGTGCTTTGGTTGAAAGGGGGTGGGGAGCTGTTGTTATCTGATACTGTGATCTTTCCGTCGAGCAGCGAAAGAAAAATACTGTCGTTGAAATTTCAGCCGTATGGTGGTTTGGGAGATGTCATTGAATTTTGAATATTCTGTCTTGTGATTTTTTAGTTTTAAGCTGAAGTGACAGCGGTAAAACTCATAAAGTATCTATACAGTGTTTTTATCTTCGTTTTTAAACCCAAAGGAAATAATATGTCACAGTAAATTTTCAAGAAATTAATACCAAATTTATGAAATGTAGCATAGAGAATTTTGAATTTAGTCTTATTTCTTAATGACTTTAGAGAAATTGGAACAAATGGAATTAGCTTGGCTGGAGAAACCCTTCTGGATTTAAGAGTTCACAATTGGGTCATGCTACATTATGATATAACTCATTTAATCTGTACATCTTCAACCGAGAATATTTTATTAATTTCTTTTTAATGAGCTCCTTCCTTTCTCTCTGAGTATTATTCATTCTCTTCGCTATCTTCTCCATGCCCTGGAAACTAATTACAAGTTATTAATTTAAAGTTCCTTTTAAAGTTAACTCCTAGAAAGTTCCGTGAGTTACCGCGATTATTATTATCATTATTATCTACCCTTGTTCCTACCTCGAAGCTATATACAGCGGCTGAAAGTTTACACAATACAATTAAATTAATTTCCCAGACTAAACTTAAACTGCTGAATGCAATAGAAGGATAAAGTTTTGCTTGGTGAACGGTGTGACGCTTCCCGCTTGTGACTCTCAATAGTTTCTAGTGCCAAGGTTTACAATGCTTAGTTTTCAACTTCATACACACCACCCTTTCTTTGTTCTAGCTGGATTCATAATCAAATAACTCCTGCTGTGTTCAGCTACAAAAAGTTGGAAATAGCATTTTTCAGACGAAATATTATGCATAGGTCTTAAGTTTACAAAGATTACATACCTTGCTTGAATTCCCCTCATTTCCGTCAGTTATTTTTTTGTAATTAGACCAAGTTTTTCACTCCGCTATAAACGATCAAATATAAAAATCAGCCATGTGTCTCTTGAGTCTTGATACACAACGAAACGAAATTCCACACAATATGACACAATGGGGAATCAAAATGATTTAGCATAGGTTGTAGTAATATATAGGTAATATTTATAAATGTTATCTTGACAACTACCTTAATCACTGGCAATTGAAAATTTTAGCTTCACAATAAAGGTTCGTGATAATTTCTGATCATCATGTGAGATACACATTTCAATAACTAACACGTTATTAACCATGCCAAAACAAAACAGCACATGCCAGCATATAAAACCAAACACCTTGGGTATACTCTCATAGTCTCTCACATTACCTAAACTACAGAGACACAACGTTACGTCTAGTGTGTGTATATGTGTTTTAGAAATTCAATTTTCCACTTGGCTGCCGGCGCTGTGCTGTTAGTCAAGCTAGTATACTAATTCACTTACTTTTCATTATCTCGTACCCCGTCCAGTCGCTAGAGCGCGCCACGGTAGCACTGCCGCGCGCCGTCGAACCGTTACGTTGAAGTAACTTTGTCCCAGCCAGATGGCACTCCGGAGACCCATGCTCATAATTACAGAATAAATTGTACGAGTCTCTAGCGGTTGGTATCATAACTAACTAGACACCTTAACGTGTGTGTATATATAAGACACTGTGCTATCCCGGTTGCTTAGAAGATGCATTTTCGTAGGGAAATCGCGTGGTCTAGAGACGCACCTCTCTGGCAGCTTTAAATGTTTGTATAACGCTATGTGTCTTTGTGTTTCATCGGTAAGATTTAATTCAGTTGGAATTTGTGGCTTTCTATGTCCTTTCTCTTGGATTTATAACGGTCTCTTGTTCTGGAGCTTCGGTTCTCTAAGGATAGGCTTTCGTGAGGCAAGCAGTGACTAATAGTTCAGCTTGTTTAATACAGATGTATATAATCTGCGGCAGCATCTTCTTCTTTGTTGTCTTGACACCATGAGCATTTATTTTCAAAACCCGGTAAGAATAAAACTCTGAGCATGTCT
This sequence comes from Nemoura dubitans, assembly GCA_921293005.1. Classification (NCBI taxonomy): domain Eukaryota; kingdom Metazoa; phylum Arthropoda; class Insecta; order Plecoptera; family Nemouridae; genus Nemoura; species Nemoura dubitans. Next base: position 29,247,643 of record OV121077.1, on the reverse strand, counting down.
TATGACGGAATATGAATTCTAAAATGACTGATTTGACTTTTTATTACTGAAAAACTCGATTTTTAAAGCGAATGTCGTAGCTCATCTTTATGCTATTTGTGAAGCTGTAGATTCTATTTTAAATTAATGCACATTTCTTAACCCACACACTTCAACCACCCCACATGCAGAGCCCGCCCAGTAAACAACTAACGAAATGAACATTCATACTCATTCAACCCCTCCTAAACACCAACCCTTTCCCTCTTCAGAAAACATATCTTCACATCAACAATGGCACCACTCATATGCAATTCGCATTGAATTCACTACCAAAGGATGTTCAAAATAATATAGAGGGCTAAAACTTCTGATTGCCAAGCTGATATAAGTGGTGGCAGCACTAATGAAAGAGAGTACGTGTGATAAATCAGTGAACTCCGCCGGGGATCAAACACCAGACCCAATGCCTCAAACCCTCGACTACTGCAACCCCGAAAAACCCCCATCCACCACAGTAGCTTTTTGATGTGTGTCCATGTTGCTCGACTCTGGTCCGGGCTGTTATATCTAATTTGCCGCCACTTTTTCTCTAGGGGCCCGTTAGTTTTACCACCACCAGGCGACAGATGGCGTTAGTGTTACCCTCCTCTAACCCCTCCCCCAGCCCCGAACACGATTTCACCCTAGCCAGTCACGTGACCAATGTGTAATGAGCCGGTTAGTATGTAACGCGCTAACGCTCCGATTACTATAAAACTCTCGAATGTATCATTATCTGTGTGTGTGCTGTGTTTAATGTTATTCCGATTCGAATTGATACTTTTCGAACTGCTGCACTTTGCATGACAGTTTGTGAATTTAAACTAAGGAGCGCAACAATTGACAGTTGATGACCTTGAAATTACTTTGGTGTCTGCAGGGTGGGATTAAATGGTTTGGAATGCATTAATTCAATATAATATAGCCAAATGTCGACTGTTGTTGCACTGGCTTTGTGCTTTGAAACGTTGACCATTGTGAGCTTCTAGAGTGTTGTGCATAAGCTATGCGAGCTTGAACTTGATTGCTGACAATTAAACACACCGTTGGTTTAGATTGAATTCAAACATATGATAAATTAATTTAATCAACGAGCACTTGACAATTAGAGTGATTCTGGTCTGTGAACCATAAACAAGCAACCATAAAACAAATTAAAAACAAACCATGTTGAATTCTTTAAAACATATGTTTTCTTTGAAATAGTAAATCGTAGTTTTACAATTATTTGGCCTGGTCTGAGTGAAGTCATCAAGAATTCTATGCGAATAAGTTTAGGGTTTATGAAATCAATGATAAAATACAATCAACTAAAACCATTTATCGTGGAATTCATCGTGCTATCTGCTTCCATGCACGAAAAGGTGGCTGACTTTATACCACCATTTACAACCTTTCGTCTCATAAAACACAAGTCAGCATAAAATCCATAAAAACACACCTCATCGAATTCAGAATGCATCTATGCGGTTGACAACATCATATTCATTCCCTTGCACAAACCTACCACAATTTAATTTAGCACTTATCTTTTTTATCGCCCTTCTCCAGCGGCTTTAAGGGCGTAAATCCCGGTGTTTTACGCACGAGGATTTATTTCTAGTGGCCGCACCATGAATTGCCCCGTGGCAAAGACCTAGGGGTGACATACCCCCTTGATGTTGTATATATACCTATGGCCCGAGGGTGGGTGCAAAGAGGCCTATCTCAGCACATCATTCCGACGCAAAGCTGAGGCCGATTGACTGCCATTTGTATTCGAAACGAACGGTCTGTAGGATCGCCACCGTTATTGAGTAATTTTGACCCTTGAAGGATGGAGTCGCTTGCCTGCTGGTCACGGGATATAGAGATGTGTAGCGAATGGGGAGATGGGACTGGCTGCTGAAAAGATGCTCGATGTTATGAATGAATATTTTATTTATACATTTTGATTTTTTTTCTGGCTACAACATTTAACACCATTAGCTTTACACCATTTTTCACGATGCAAATTTGTTCTTTCTACCTTCTTCTCCTTCATTTCACTTTTCTTTTTACAATTAGGTCCACAATCAGGGCATTCAAGAATGGTGGAAATTGCCAAACTAAGCGAACAAAAGTTACTAACTGAAAAACCAACATTTTAAAAATCAGAAACCCCTATCAGTGTCAATTGATGTTTTTTTTTTACTGAATACATACTTTAGCAAATTAACTTTATGAGAGCCACAATGTTGCAAACTGCAACTGGCAATCGTTTGGGTGTACAGGTAATTGACAGTATACATCATGTTATTACATGTTGCTTCAAATTATTGTTTTGCCAGAATTAGCAATAGCATTGTTTTCTTGTTTTTCTGCTTTGTGCTCCCAGAATAAACTTTTGTTTTCTGTTAAATGTGGAGGTGGATTTACAGGTGACAATTAAAGTCCATTAAAATCGGGACACGTTTGGCACGATCATATTGAATGAGGTGGTATGTTACAAAATCACTTCATAAATATTTTGACTTCTTGTCAGCTTTGTTCCATAGAGTTTATTTAGGAGTATGCTTTTCAAAGTTAAATAGCTTCGGCTATCTGTGATTCTTTTGTGAATAAAAAATAACTAAAAAAAAATTCTTTTTCTTCCACTACCAATTCCTTAGAAATGGGAAATTGTTTAATTTAATAGCAGAGCTCTCAAACTAAAAATTGCGGCAATCGGGGGGTCCCGTTTTCGAACCCCGGTTCAGTAGCAAATTATTCCAGCCTAGTTTTCCTTCTATCCATCGCTTGATGATTAAGAAAAACCAAGTCTCGCCATTTGTATAAATATTTGTATACATATTGCATCTCCACCAAAGTGATCCATCTCTATGGATGATGTCCCTTGCAGACCTGACGGGCCGCCGTCAACTGTTCCCGACGACGGCTGCTAGGGTCCCTAGGGAAGACAAATGTGTAGCAATCGGGCTCTCCCAATGGTCAGCCGCCGATGGTGATAATAGAGACCTCGCAACCGCGATTCGATTTGCTTTCTGTGATTGTATTGCCGTCGCAAAGTCTTTGACTATAAGGAGGTGTGTGATTGTGTGTGATTGTGTGTGTTTTTTGGATCGATTCCCTATAAATTGGCGTATTATACTTTTGTGAAACAAAAGTGACGAAACAGCGTGAAAGACTGCTTGATTTGCTCTCCTCAAAGTGCCGGACAGTTTATACCATAAATGCGGAGTTCGACGGTCAATTTTTGAGATTTTTAGTACGAATTGCTCACAGGACCATCACAACTGTATACGTATATAAATGTTATATCAAGCTATATTCTAAAATGAAATGTAACTGTAAAACCGAAGTTCTGAACATATTCATTATGTAAATGACGCCAAAATCTTTATCGACTGTTAGTACAGGTTTAATACAAGGTTTTCAATGTGTTGTAATTATTGTTAAATTGTCTGCATTTACTGGAATCAGTGTGACTAAAGTCAATGATGGACTAAGTGCAACTTCAGTTACTTCTAATTTATATTCATATACTTACCTATAAGTAAGCTTTACTTACAAGCAGGCTTTATATTTACAGGCTCTTGCGATTCATATAATTTTAACAAATAAATCCCTTTCCACAGTGGTTCAATTTTTGAAGGTGCCGGTATACAAAATCGCATCAATGCTTTCTTATTTCATGATGCAGAATATGTATATCTATCAAAACGATATATTAAACAACTTCCCTCTCAATTCAAATTGACAAACAAACAATATCATTTCCCTTCCAAGAAATTGAGAGAAAACCCCGTTAATCACGCAACAAAAGCCCAACCTTTTCATTGTGTCACAACAGAATTGACATCTCCGTATATTGTATTATACCCCATAAGAGTAGCCAAAAAGGCAAGTCAAATATTTTCAAACCGCCAAGTATTATGTATTTTCTTCTCAAGAGATTTCCTAACCAGTCAATCGAGACTCTCTCATTTTCCGGAAGTGGAGCTTTTAGAGTCGAACACGACTCTATTGTCATCGCACAGAACCGGAAGTGTATTTAGCCCTCTGAGCGACCGCCAAAGTGTCGTCCCCGTGACCATTAGTGGGGGGTTGTTGTATTGAGTCAAGTGGCATTTTCGGGGGGCTGGTCCATTAACTGGTGGTATAGATGTACCTCAACGCAGAGAAGTTAATGTATTTTGGCATGCTCGGAAATTGGACTGTCAAAATCGAGGATGTGCACACATTTTTATATTCGATTTCTGTGAAGACTGATGATGGTTGCCTATTTTTGGAATATGCTTTGTAATTTAATGATCTGCATTTATTTCATTGACATATCCAGTGACATGATGTACGAAAATAAGTATTTCTTTTCAAAATATTAACATGTTAAACAAATTAGGAGCTGAACAAAATATAAAAATAATATTACATTCTTGAGCGAAGCGAAAATTAACGTAGAACGATTTCCAAAATAACAAGTGTTCAATTTCGGTGATCGTACTTCGTTAAAAGTCCACAAAATAATTGCCGTTTGCATTTAAATTGCACCATTTTCTAAGTAACATTAAAACTTCTAATTACGATCATTTAATACGACATATTTCCTTATTCCATCTCTGTTTTTTTCTTCTTCCTCTTAATCGCAATCCCCCATAACAAATTGCTCGCTTTCACCTCCAGTTAATTACAATTTTTGCTCCCCCAAAATGGGCTCGTTCTAAGCTATTAACTATATCTAATTATAAGAATAAATAAATAGCTACCCTCCAATTGTGGCAGTTCGGACGCCTAAGCCGCCAATGGTTTCGCACCCTGATAAGGGCCAGTGCGGGAACTCCCCGACATTACGGCCAGCCTATTTCAATATGGTATACTACTTACCAGCCGTATTGTTTTCGTGAAACAAAATCTCCCGCAAACAAACGTATTTATGTGTGAAATTTACTATTTTTCTGCAGGCCTCATTGGGCACTCAATTGACATGCGCTAAATAATTAACGGTTCGTTATATATGCACCCGTTCTACAGCCATTACAGTCTTTGCGGCCTGTGTTAACAGTTAATGCCTATAGCGTGGTATAGCGCGACAGAAAAATCAGTGTTTCTGTGTAGTTATATGCATTTGATGTCTAAATGCTGAAATACCGAAACCCTGAAATCCTGAAATCCTTGAAACCAGCAACCATATATGCATTTGTGGCCAACATCCTAACGAGCAGTCCCGATGGTTTTACACCCAGAAGTCATCATCCATTGCTAAGTAATTTCCAAACAAACCCAGCCCTCTTAACAAAACACTAAATGAGAATCAACTGTATATTTTGGCCAACTATTTCTGCATCCCCGCCCGGCCAAGACTCGCCCAGTTTTCTACGCGCTAGCATGTGGCCAGTTTCACGGCGTATTTCCTTCGCAATGGATTAGTTCTGGGTCCTGCCGCGCGGCGCGCCAGCTCCGAATCAACCCCAACGATTCGCTACACGGGGTGGAGGGATTCGAGGTTGAATTATAAGCTCCGTGAAGTTTGATTATGCTGGTACGATATAGAAGTATAGCGCGCGAGCGCTCTCTGGCTAACGATTAATCAAAATGGGGGCGGAATATTTTGCAGTTTTGGTGAACGAAGAGGCACGCGCGCTCGTAGTGTGAGATATGAAAAGTTCGAACATAAGCTATGTATAATTTTTAGCTGTGAGCGCTAATCTTTGCCGATGGGGTGCTGTGTGAATTGAATGATGTTTGTTTATTAAAAAATGAATTTGGGTCGGTTAGGGAGGAATATTTTTCGAGGGGTTCAACTTGATAACCTTCTTATTATATAGTGAGAGATAGAGTGCTTCTATTAAGGATCGTGATTGCAATTATTAGCAGTCTGGCGCGTTTCATGCCGGGTCTGTTATGATTAAAGAGCGCAAATATCGTCAATCTCAGTGCTATAGTTCTGCGTGCCTGCATTTTGTTTATTTAGTTTGTAAATTTAACTATCGACTTGCTATTTTTACTATTCATTCGAATTCGTTGCAATCCTAGGTCAACAAGATAGAGCATCGTATTATATTAGTATCGATCCATGGTAAAAGGATGCATTATTCCAATTTTTAAATAGCCAATAGCCTCAACAATAATGATTAATGACAGACACACGCGTTGGGTCTCCCATTTAATAAGAATTATACACTTTTACATTCGAGCAGTTTTGTTGTTGGAATTTTCATTTATTGCAAATTTGTCTTGCATTATTATGCACAAAATTAACGTTGAATTGTCTTTTAAATCAAGGTCCGTTACACGGAGGTGTCAATAAATTGACATCTGGGAGACATTCCTCACACATTGCTGAAGATGTAATTGCGAAAAAAAGTATTTACAGCATCAAAGATGATTAATATGCATTATACTGACTTCCCATCGGGTATTTATTAATTTTGCTAACTTCGGTTTCATATTTTGATCGTTTTAATTTCAACTTGTTTTATTACAGCTGATTAGGAACCGCTTGCTGCACTCATTTTATAATATGCTGCTATAATGTGAATTGCGTTAATATTTTAATGATTAATGTCATGCAAGTGCACAAGCGGAGACTTTTCTATTTCAGGGCACGGATAAATAAAAAAGAACGAGGATATCTCAAATAATTAAATATTTTTACCTAACATTGCTAACAAATACCTACCACAACGTCCTGATTTGTCGAAAAGACCACTTCATAAACACAAAGTCAAACCCTATTATTCTATTCCCAAGAGACAATAACTTCTCATCTCAACTTATACAAGACTAACTATATAATCGGTTCCCACTCCCTTACTCATATACAACAAAACTCCTCTCAATAAACCATCAATCCCCGAATATCTCCGTCACGCTCCAGATAAATTAACTTCAATACAACTTCACATAAGCCAGTATGTATACTAACACTGACCCTCTTTCTAAATGCAGGGGTCCTGCCGCCGAAAGTAGGGTTATGTTCGGCAAAAGACCCGCGCCCTGGTGTCAAATTAAGGCCACGTGCCGGCCGGGGGTAAAGATGGCAACAGTAATGCTTTCGGAGCGGCGTCCTGATATGGCTAAATATAGTAAATAGTGTGCGGAGTGTGCCGGGGACAGTGGCGCGCCGAGCTGGGGAGACAGGGACTTGTTGGAGTCGCGAAGGTTTGGATTTTGGCACCTAATTGATATTTTTGGTAAAATGCAGTAGTAATAGGAATTTGGTTCGGTGCAATTAATCGTATGCAAATTACAACTTAAATATTACTATCAAGTGTTCATTTACAGGATATTATATTTTATATATACTTCGTATAACTAATTTTTGATACGTATACTGGTACGTATACTAATTTTTGGTATACATTAAAAGGTATCGACTCTGTTTGATGCCAAACAATACTTACTAGTATTTTTCGAGAGTGCCCTTTCCAACAGCCTTCTAGCAACGTTCCAGAGATATAGAGCAACGAAGAAATTATATTTTGATTGCCCTTTGTAGTTTCATTACTTCTTAGATTGAAATTTTAATGTATCTTCTTTTGAAAACGGTAGAAACGCAATCGAGACGCAGATATTTCGAAGAGCTGATTAATTTTCCAGCGATTAATATGGTATGAAATCCCATTAGTTGATGCCGAGTATTTTTTTTTATATATTTTAAGCTTGCTCAAAAGGTTAGATGTTGTTAGATGGTGTGTTTTAGATGGTTCATATCACAATTGACTGTTATATTCACGAGATTTCGTAGACTTCGATTCAAAGACGCCTATAAAAAGATCTTGCCCTTGAGCGTACCGCCACTGTCGCTGCCTTGAGCCATCCCCTAAGCTGCAGGTCACTTAGCAGTAGTTGTGTTTATAAGCAAATAATACAGCCGGCGGCGTGCGGCAATCTCCCCGATAGGGTGACGAGATTGTGTATTGAGGGTGTTTGTAATGCCGCCCTTCTGAGCTGGCTTGGGGTGCAGGATTAAATTGCGTTTAGCAGGGGTGATGTTTTGGGATTGGTGTAGATAGCGATGGATTAAATAGATACTTTACTTTCTCAGACCATCGCGATATTTATGGGCGAACTGATTAATACCCAATTTTTCCCCTACGTTTCTGAAATTTATTTGTAGCTCTGGAATACCAATGTTTTTTAACTTGAAAGAAGCGGCGTTTTTGTTTATAATGGACCTCTGAAATTAGATTTTGGGATTATGTCTGTTTATAGGATTACCTGTGTATTGTGTTCAAAATTTGACGGGTTTTAAATTTATATTATATACGTGTTCATGGAAGATTTGTATGTATGTACTATATGTTAATAATAAATTATTCAAGCTGCATTTGGATGTAAATGTACTGTAGTCTGTAAAATAACATTTTTACGCATGTTCTCTACATTTTTTCAATTTTTTACACCATATTTTTTCAAATATCAGTACGAAATTCATTTAACATGTGTACAAATTCTGTCGACTAGCTTTTATATTTTTCATCATGACTTATGGCACCATCCATGCGCCATATTTGATTGAAATAATTCCACCAAATTGGATTACCCTCTCTGTTAAAAATATCACCCAATGTCATTTTAACAATGATTTGTAGACTTTAATTCATGAACATCACCCCATGTTATAGGTACACCTATAGACAACCAACAAAACCTAACGGCAAAACCGCAGAAACCGCGTGCTAACAAGGTACAAAATTTCACGGCCTTTCTTTCAACCCCCAATTTTGATGCTAGAATCAAATTACTTTCACCCTAAATGCCCAAACGAATAACGTACCATTTCAAACCAATTTCCTATTTAATGACTTCCAATGTAATTCATTGTCTTAAACTACCTGGCACCATACGCGCCATAAAGAAGATATACCCACATTATATAGAGTTTCGTTTGTAAAACGGGGAGTCCTACGAAAATTGATATGCCTCTTTATGCGCCTATTTGCCAAAACCGAAAAAAAGCACATTACCTTTTGATTGGTTGTTTTATATTTCCTCTGATTATCCCCTTTCGGCCCTTCGAGCTCGCCGCCGGAAGTAATTGGTCGCCTCCACATCCGGTAAAAGAAGCTCCAATCGAATAGATAGCAGGTTTCACCAATTGTCTCTCGTTTTTTGTTGTCTCTCCATCAGCCAGTGACACTTTTATTGTGTCTGACAGCGACATATCGTATAAAAGTGGAGGGAGCATTTTGGATGATTGAATAGACAAAGGACGAAAAAACATGGTGGAAAAACTAGTAGGTATGTACAAAAATATCATGTCTGTCAGATAAAAGAAGAAAAAACCTTAATGAAAATAAATAAATTGGCAGTATTTTTAACACTTAATTTATTTATATACCTCACGTACGGGCATTAATATAACACTATAATCGAATTATAATAATTTAAATAATTTATTAGCATTAAGTAATCACAATACACAAAGACGACATCCACATATACGACTGTTCATCCTTTGGCCACATCATCCGACAAAAGGCTGTCGATACTAAACGGATTCGAACGCCTAACACTAATTTCGGCAACTTTCGGCAACGGTCGTCGATCTTCGTCAGTCTGATGGTTGACCGAAGACGCCGAAGACACATTACCATAGTCCTCTTCGTCAGAAGTAATATTGACGTCAGTATCACTATGGTATCCCCGTTCCGACATTCGAAACTCAGGTGATATCTGCAAAGCTCCATTGAAAGTGTTCTTAACCTCGGAATTGATATGATTAGAAGAAAAGTGTGGCGTGTCAATGGTAGAATCGTCTTCGACATCAATGTCAGTGTCATCGTCGTCATTGGTAGTCACATTCGAAGAAGGATTCTTGTTGCGTTTCGCCTCCCAATCTTGTCGAAGAGTCGCTAGATCGACGACGATGCCTTTGGCCGCGAGCTTGCGTTGTTGTCGCTCGAGGGACTTGTTGATCTTCTTGTCGCGACGCTCCTGCTCCTTGCGACGCAGCTCCTCCTCGGGGATCGGCTCACCGCTGCACGTTTGGGGGTGCGCGTTGTGGGCTGGTCGCCCGGGGCCCTTTTTCGTGTGCTCCTTCTTGCGCCATTTGGCGCGACGGTTTTGGAACCACACCTGGACAAAGACAGAAACGAAGACGAAATTAGTGACGTTTTCCACACTTTCTTGGATGCCTGCTAGGCAAATTGGGAAAATTGGTTAAAATCATGAAATACATTGCATCACTATTGATGGAAAAATACACACTCAATAGTATTGCGCTGTTATCTTTTGATAAACTGGGATGCCCGTTTCTTGTGAGATAAAAATTAAATATACCATAGCATGTGAAATGGGATGTGGATGGGTAAACATAAAACAAATGTAAGCAGTTTGGCCAGCTCAAAAGCAATGGAAAAAATCTGATCGTGTGTAAAAGCATATAACAAGTACTTAATTTAAGGAAATATTATATTTACATTATTTAAATTTAGTGTTAGTTTGGTATGTACAGTGGTTCACCAAAGTGAAAATGCAGACCACTGCAAAGTGCAGATGAACCACAGTCAGACCCGAATGCAGAGTCGACACTGAGTGCATACTCACACTGAGTCCGCACTCAGTGCGCACTTTGGGGACAATTTATCATTGCAAATGCCAACTGAGTGTGCACTGAGTGTGAGTGCGCATTCGGCCCTAGACTCAGTTTTGATACGTCAAGAAAAGCGCCTTGGTAGTTGAAATCACTCTTCCATTCTAAACAGTGTCGGACTAGCCAGGGCGGCTAGGCGGCAATCATCCGCCGGGGCCCCGAGCTTTTTGACCGCGGGGGCCCCCAGTTTTAGAGAATGGGTTGAAATAATTTTTTACGGTATTTCTTATACTACATGGCCTCTGATTTGAAGTTACGCCACTGAGAACGATGGACCCTTCCTGCCCTTGGGTAGCCAGTCCGACACTGATTCTAAAAGGTAATCCGGTCCCCTTACCGCGACGCGGGACTCCTTGAGGTCCAGCCGCATGGCCAGCGCTTCCCTCATGAACACGTCGGGGTAGTGACTGGCCAGGAAGGCGCGTTCCAGCTCCTCCAGCTGCCAGCTGTTGAAGTTGGTGCGCGAACGACGACGCTTGCTGGCGCTGCTCAAGAAGTCGTCGCTGTCGCCGCCACCGCCGCCTCCGCTTCCAGCGTCTGGAATTTGATGGGAAAGGTTGTTGTTAGTTTTTGAGTATGATATATTCTCATGACGAAACCTTAAATTAACCTCAAACCAAGTATTAGCTATATATTGTAGACAGTTTTATGTTTAACTCGTTTTTAAAATGGAAAAGGTACAATCGCAGTTTTTCGAAACGATTACATTTAATTAGGAATAGTGCAGTTATATATCATTTAATTAGGAACAGTGCAGTTATGTAGTGCATATATACAATACAATCTAATTGTTCTATTGAATTCGTTATTCAAGTTATATTATGGCATATTTTGTGTTGAGAGAGTGAGTCATTCTTAAAGACCTGGATAACACAAAGAGCTTCAACTGCATACCATCCCATGGCCCATTGGGCTGTTGGTAAACCCATGCCACAATGCAAACAATTCATTCGACAGAGGAGCAAGAGTAATATTGCGATTAGTAGCCGATATTTCCAGTTTTAGTTGAAATGGCGTAAATAAATAATGCAGAGAAATGCATAATTGGTTCTAGAATTTCGGACGCAAAAATACCTCATGAATTTGGAATAGGTGTATACGTGGACAAATTTACCTTCCAATAAAACAGATTTTTTGTCATTTAAATTGTTTTTCATGCTGCAGTTATTTCGTTCAGCAGTACGATGGCTAGTATTTTCTAATTTCGTAGTTTGTCAAAGTAACATCCACTATGGACACCTACAGGCGTTTTTATTAGCGCATGTAAATTTTTGAACGTCAGCTATAGCACACTTCAGATAGAGTAAGTGGTAGCTCACCAACGAATTACACCGAATTGTTTTTGTAGCAAGAAAACTGCCTTCTCATTACCAACCGAAAAGACCGAAGGTGTGATCGCGGCACCACATAAAAACATTCCAACATGACCAACATGATTAGTCGAAAACAGTTTCCGAAAAAAACACAAAACCCTATAACAAGTATGGCATTTGTAAGCAATCTTGCCTTGTTACGCTCCTCGCTAACTCGATGTCGTTAGTGTCAGATGCAGATGGATTGCAACATCGGGCGCGTATTAGTGCAGTTAATAACAATGTCGGCGAAATGCATTCGCATGTTTGGGTTGCAGCCTTAACGATGCACAATTTGCATTCTCAATCGCTTGCCTTCTGTCGCTACAATGACGCCGAAATGCATTTTAGGGTGTGTGAATGTTTTTATTTGTTGTTATATTATATAGTTGACGCAGGACTTTTGCAGCGAAGGCCTGATTTTTTGTTTATCGTATAACATCCCTATAACTATAAGTATACCTATAACCTATAACCTATAACATACATCTGTAACAGTATTTTTTGTATTATAAAGAGTGTAGGTATACTAGTATTAGAAACTTTATTAGTAGGAGATACTGAATTTAAATTTGTCGAACAAGTTAAGTATATATGACAAGGATATATCAACATCCCTTTGTTACTGGTAAGTATATAATAAGGTAGTTTATTATGATCTATACCCAAACAAACTTTTAATTGCCCGAAAGGTCAACCCCCTTTGCGACCAATCTACATATGTTTTTGATCGGGTTTCCAGCTCGGCAGTCTGGTTTTGGAAGACCAATATAGAGGTCGAATTATAGAAATGAACAGAAGTGAAATACAGTTTTTTCTACAAATGCATCGTCTTTATTTGCAAAGAACTCTGCCACAACCTATACAACTACTGAGGTACCTAAAGGTATTAAACTTTAAATTAATGATATGAAAAAGAGACTATATTTGGCTTTGGCGACGTTTGTATGGCGCTACACGTAATAATATGTAAATATATATACCATAATATTTTATTGGTAATGTTCAGACGAAGGACATTTTAGTATAGGTATATAAGTAAAATGTATGCCTACCAGCATTTCAACTACAGTTAAATTGGCTACACTCTTAAATTAACGCATTAGTGATGTAAGAGTGCGAAATATACCATACCGACATGAGATATTTTCTCATTACGACCCAACATAACATCACATCAAGATGTATAAAAATATAGAATAAATTACTTTGCACGAGATCGTTATATTTTAAAAGATGGCATCCATATACTCGCGTCTTTTACTGTAACCAAAAAATAATCGTTTTCATAATTATATAGCTTCTGTCCGTAAATGTAACGCCATATACACCACACATTTTAAAACTTATTTAGTTGAACGTCTTTACGTGTTCTCCTATATATGATGCCTGTTATACTCACCTGAAGGCGATTGCTGTCTTCTCTAATGTGTGTAAAAAAAAAAACAGGTGGACCCTATACGCCTCATACACAAAGTTATTAGCTCTAGCTTATCCACGACCATATGAATAACTATGTATATTTCCCTCATTTAAGGTACTTAATTCTTATTAAGTGCATTTTAGTGTGTCCTCCATACAGTACATCTTTCGTTAATAGATAATTTTACGAAGTAATTATAATCTTTGTTCAGAGAGTCGTCCGAATAGCACGATAATATTATGACAGCTGTTGAAATACTCATCATTTCTATTTTACGTGGTCAATAATTGTTGAATTAGAATATCAAAGTTTAATCTTTGGTCCATACGAGTGGCTTCCAATTGTAAGATATGTGATTGGTTGAATATGTTGAAAGAGACTGCGTAAGTTGCAACGTAAGCTGAAAAAACTTAGACCCGAATGCAGAGTCGACACTGAGTGCGCACTCACACTGAGTCCGGCACTCAGTGTACACTTAGTTGGCATTTGCAACGATAAATTGTCGCCAAGCGCACACTGAGTGTGGACTCAGTGAGAGTGTGCACTCAGTGTCGGCTCTGCATTCGGGCCATACTATATTTTTATCGGTCGAGTTATTTCTGGGAATGGAATTATATGTATAGGTATAATTATTTAACAGTGCTTTAAAAATGATCCTGTCATCTTCAGCGAAAATGACTTAACTGCTCGAGACGAAAACTGACACTGATAGCACATAGGAGAGATTAGCAACATGTTATTACGCAACCGGTATCGCAAAATTTAAATCTTAATATAGCTTGTATATTATATTTTATAGTTGAGGGGAAGTCTGATTTCAATTGCGATGCTTAATTCCACATAAACTCGAATGCCAAATCCAATCTTGACTTTACTTCATCTTTCGATTTAGAAATGAACTATATCCCAAAATTGAAGTGTCAATACCTCAAAGCGGATAACATACATCATATTTGCGTTTGCTTTTGTTCATATATCAACCACATGTGGTTGCAACTATAATAACGTGCGCTCGAAGGTTTAGTGAGCTACATCAGTGGCAATGGCAATAACGTGGTTTCATAGGATGACACCTCGTATATAGGTACATACATACCCAAAGCATGTTCGAAGCAATGCATGTAATTAGGAAGAAACCTGACCGCAAATTACCCAGTAACGAGCTAACCATGAGGTAAAGCGTCTATAATATGCTCAACTTGTTTGACGTTAATTTTGACCAGTTTTTTTCCATCACTTTTATATACATGCATACTATATTCAAAGAGATTTAATTATACGATTCTATAATTCGAAGCGTAAAACATTTAGTTTTGATTTATTTTCAATGAATTTGCGTCATGTGCATTTTTTAATTCGCTTTCAATGTGCAATGGACACACATGTGATTGCAATTAAATGTTTCATGTACGGTTTTTTCATTCAAGTGCATATATATATATATATATATATATATATATAAATATATATATATATATATATATATATATATATATATATATATATATATATATATATATATATATATATATATATATATATATATATATATATATATATATATATATATATATATATATATATATATATATATATATATATATATATATATATATAGTTACTTTATGGCTATAGGTGTATAAGGCTCAACTAATTAAACTTGATAGAAAGAAAGAGATGCAGATAAATGACACCTTCGTACATTTGCAGTTAAATGAAATTTCATCATTTTGACGAATGCTTGACGGCTATAATCTTCTCCTTGAAAGTAAGTGTACTTTATTCCATATTCATCTTATATCATGGTATATTTCATGTACATGTTATAATCAAGATTTCAACGGGTATTATACCCTTTAGATATATGTAATTAATTCTGTTATAGCATGGTTAATGTAATTAGAAAGAACATGTCTTCGATTAAAAGTGCAAGTTTAAATTATTCTTTGCACCTGCCCATGGGTCCCGTACCGAAAACGCGGCTATGGGACCATACCCTAATTGCCTGTTGCAGTTGCATACCTGCATTTACTTGGGTGTGTATCAAAAAAGTTGGTACCTTGACGTCTTTAGGTCACATGTTTGGTGCATTTCAGTCGGCATAGCGTGTAAAATACTTAGCTCATTTTTACGGTACAATGAGGGAGCAATATCCGGTGTCGGAATGTTTTTACCACGCGTCTTTCCTTGTCACAAGTAAAAGTATGTATCGAAATTCGAAATAAATGTGTTGATATGTTTTCCATGCTTATACCAGAATAAACAAACCAATAGGTATATCGTACATACACGAATACGGCTAACTGTTACAGCTTGAGCCCATATTGTCAACGCAATATATATAACACTGATAATTCCCGTGAACACGGCAGAATTTTTTCATTTAACATGACATGAATTTGGCGACATATTTTCAATATGAATGCCTTTTGTGTCAAATTATTTTCTGATGTAATTAAGACAATTCGATGAGTGTGAACATGTGGTCAGATGTCATTTAAACACCAGGCTAGTTTTGCCAGCATGTTTATCTCCCCGCATAAGCAAAACCCCAGAAATATCCGGAACGCCCGAAAGAAGACATACCTACTTAATAGGTAATTCAGTTTTGGGCAACGAGTTTGTTCCGGAAACCTGCTTGCAATTAATGTGTACGCATATTAATTACAATCAGGTAATTTGAAGGTCGCACGTGCAGACTTTGAACGATATCACGAAGCTGTGATGAAGTCAACGGAGAAGTAAGAATATAATAATACGTAGCAGTCATGTCGAAAGAGCCGACGGTGTTGGTAATTTCCTTGCGGAAAGTCACTATTCGCCAAGAACCACCCCAATCATAAATGATTATTTTCTACAAAAAATTGTAATTTTCTCTCTCTCTCTCTCTCTCTCTCTCTCTCTCTCTCGGTATGTAATCAATCCCCGATGTATGGTTGTTTGCCCTAACACTCTGGCTGTGTAATATGTCTGCATGAGCTTTTCATCGATGACGTCCCGAAATCTGGTATCACTTTCCAACGAAATCATTTGAGTTGTGGGTTTCACACCTCGAGTTACCGGGTCAAACTTAAGCAATGTCGCTCTTTTGCGGAGTTGATGTTGAAGTTGAAGGAAACTTGAGGAACTCCTTTCTACTTATTCCATGGTTTTTTAAGTTTACTTGAAGATCTTATCGGATTATATATACGCTTCTGACTATATATATGAAATGAACATAGATTCCATTAAAAAAATGTATTGTCATGGAGTTAGTTTTGCCTAAATCTGATATGAATTTATAATAACTAGTGCATTAGAACTGTATACTTTTAAGCCTAACATTGAGGTTTAAAACAACTATATTGGTTTAACTCAATGGTATAAACAGTATATAGAAGACCTCAAGCTTTAAGTAACATTACTTCACCTAAAGCCTCAACATGCAACGCACTATACAGTTTCTCAAATAAAATA
Source organism: Nemoura dubitans (assembly GCA_921293005.1). NCBI lineage: Eukaryota > Metazoa > Arthropoda > Insecta > Plecoptera > Nemouridae > Nemoura > Nemoura dubitans. The sequence goes on along the minus strand of OV121077.1, from coordinate 29,230,836 downwards.
CTTCAAACCTAAATTACCTGCATCTCCGTGGTTACTGGGACTCTTCGACGGCTCCTGATGACCTTTACCACTTCTTCTCTGTTCATCTTCATCCCTGTTCGGCGATCGAAACAGCCCGATCGGACCGATACAGTTCTGTGGGCCCGCATTGTTGATGTTGTTATAACTGCTGTAGTACCGATGTTGCAACAGTAGGGCATACTGCTGGAACGCCGACAGATTGTTGTGGGGGTGAGGAGCGAACAGCCGCGGCACTGTCGGGGGCGGCAAACAGGGGTCGAACACGCGTCTGTCCATTACTAGAGTCATCACTGCACAACGTGACGCGCGGGGGAGACCAACACGTTCGCACACTGGTTTTGAAGTTGAGACGTCTGATACTTTAGTGATGTAGCACTGCAAGTATTGTCATTCTTGCGTTGTTTTCACTTGTAAACAATCACGTGGTGCTTTCACTGTTCAGTTCTCATAGTTGTACACATAAAAATCACACTTTTTTTAACACGTGTCCAGGTTTATATAAATAAAATGTCACTTCGGTCTTATTTAACCCTACTTTTAGAATTTAACCGCGATTTTTCAAAGTTTAATGTCAGGATGAGATTCAGAGGCAAGAGTTTGCCTCTGTTCGTGTCTGTTGCGTGCGAACCCTATGAACCCGAGCAGCCAACTAAACGGTCCTTATGATGATGTTCTTTTTGATGTTCACACCATCGTCGTCCTAGTCTCAGTTGAGCTGCGGTCGACCCCCTCCCCCCCTTTCCCCTTTTCATCCCACCTCGTTTGATAGTCTACGAATCAAGCGCAGAGAGGGCGGTTACTCGATTGTGATTGGCTGTATCCATGGCGACCGCACTTGATTAAAGTTCCCTGACGTTTTATTGATGAGTGGGGGGGAGGGGGATTTCTTTTTGTATTTGTGTCTGTGTGTGAATTGAAGAGGGGCAAGACAGATGACATGGTTAGTGATAATGAGTCTGATTAATTTGATCTTTAATTGAACCAATCTGTGATTATTATAATGACTCGATGTTGTTAAAAAAAAGTGTTTGGCACCAACTTTATTGACGATTTGATGTCTATGGACAGTTGTAATTTTCTCTGTACGTGCTCGTTTTTATGCGGCACTGGCATATAAAGAATAGGGGTTAATTTGAAACATGCATTTTATATACCAGTCATTTTTGTATAATATAATGATTGATGCTGTTTAACCTTTACAACGAGGCTTTTAACGTCGTAAGTGGCAGAAATACGATTGGTGTAGGCAGTTTCGTGCTGCATTTTTCGCGCCTTGACATGATTATTTTCATAATAATATAAAATAAAAGTAAAAATATTGATTTGATTTCCAGTTATCGATTGCTGAGCCGCCATTCTATGCCACGTGTGATTGCTTTTCCGTTATCTAAGCAGTGAAAAAATAATTCATCACATTTTTACTCACAGTTTTCATCGATCTTCTGCCTTTTTTGTCAATCATGTTGCGGGTTGCCTATATACCTTTGCGTTGGCCCCAAACATATATACCTACCTTCGAGTATAAATCTTAAAATCATTTCTAGTTCTAACTCAGAGTCATCAAACATTTTCTTCGTTGTTGTTTTCCGTTTCATAAACTTTCAGAAAGAATATGATTGTAAGACTGTATTATTCACATGAGTCACACCGTCATTCGCCTTAAGAAGAAAAACAAAACATCTTAAAGAAACACAGGAAAATGATAAACTTTTCAAATTTTAGTAGCATTCGTCTAACCGCAAGCATAGGTAGGTATATACCTCAGCGCGCGACCAAGAAGTATATAATGAATATTTAATAACCAGATCAAGTGGCATTTGCGAATGCCACCCTTATGCACGATTATTCCTCCCTTGCAATAAAGTCCAATTTAACTTTCAAGTGTTTCACCCCCTCTAGCTTTAAGTTTCTTGCCCAAGTTTGCCTATTCTAAAGCGAGGTAGATAATGCCTATAAGCCACTTAGTAACGGACGTGAATTATTTTTATAAATGTTTCATATTCTTATTTCATTTACATATAAACGATAAAATGTATATTATTTTAAGTTCTGGTGAAGGCGAGCTTTAGTACGGATTAATAAAGCTTTTAAGAAGTTTCTATATGCATATATCATAATTTATTATATTTTATAGTTTTGAATACGAAACTTCTGTTACACAAGAATTAACTTTAATTATTTATAGGGATTTGCGAATTTTCTGTGGATTATGTTTAGGTGTAGTGTTGCAATTTTATAACCAATGAGCATGCATAAATCTTTTCATAGTTCTTAGATAATATATTATAATATTTTCTTTCATTTGTTAAACACTGCAATATGAATTTCGGAATCCATTATAATTTTGACGGCTACTCGATGTTTAATAAACTTCGCCACATGGCGGTCTGTTTTGTAGGATAAAAAAACTACAAAATAGGCACTTGCCTAAATCGAAAAATGTAACAAAGGAACTGCATCAAACACTTTCAAATATAAGTTGACCGAATTGACTAGGTATAATGTGCAAACATTATTTCTGTAAGTTTTGCCCTTTTTCAAATTGATCTTTCATTGGACTTAGGTATATTATATACAAATTTTCTCAGTTTTTTTCTTAAAAACGGGTGGGAATTTTTTATAGCATTTACAATTGCACATGAAATGATTTTGAAGGAACTTTCAGTTTGAAACTTTTTTTTAAAGGGTCATTGCCTTCCAAAATCTTTTTTAAAAACGTCTGCTTTGCTTTGCGTCAGCATGGTAACATTTAAATATAAAATGTTCGCGCTGGTTTTTATCAAAAAGGTTTTTAAAATCGGTCTCGAATTTCGTAAAAAAAAATTCCATCTTCTACCTTCTGTTTGTTTTAGTTATAAACACCAAACAAAGCGTAATATATACCTATATGATCGGCACATCAAATCATCTTTGCCCGTGAAAACGCAAGCAAAACCAAACAACCCCCCCCCCCCCTCCATCCCTCCTACCAAAGAAAAGAACAATAACTCAAGCCAAACATAATTAAAGCCTTCAACCTCCCTTTCTAGTTACCCCAAAACCACCGAACATAAAAAATCCAATCACCAATTCGTTCCCATCAGGTAAACATCAATCGATTTTATATCTCTACTATATCTACCCCAATAAAAAAGTGTATCCCCACCCCATTCAGTGAATACTAAAAATAAATACCTTTTATATGTTTTAGCCTCTCGCGCCATTAATTTTATATAAAATAATATTTTAAATCGATCACAAGCCGCGATAAATAACTTTATAAATAACGTCTTCATTATTTCCAATCATTCTTCCGTAGCCTCCGCGCCGAAAATAAAGTTAAGAGTTTAGTTTTATCTTGTTAAAACAATAGAGCATAGAAGAGACGGTTCCTGCGCCATCTGTTTTAATTATCTGCTCGGTGTGCACCGCCTTCGTAAGCCGGTAATTGCTCGATAGCGGAGGGCCGTGGCTGGAATGGCAGGGTGTTTAGAAGGCAGAGTGTGTGGAGCTGCTGGCATTTTGAACGATGGCCGGCACGTGACATGGATAGAAATAATAAAGTTATTAGGCTCATCATGCCTCGTATATACTATATTATATACGAAATATATAGAGATAGCCTGGTTATAGCAAAGAAGTATGGGTATACGGATGTACTTGTAGGTATATTGCATAATATGTGCATGAAAGCAGATTTTGAATCGTAAAATATTTTGAAGGCGGTTATTTCAAATTGAGCATTTTCTCACAGCCTCCTGGCAACGTTCGAACTAAAAGCGCAATGGGAAACAACAAACCTTGCACTCATTTGTTTACTTAGATCAAAAATGTCGGTGTCTTTATTTGCAAAGAACTCTGCCACAACCTTGTACAACCTTCGAAGGTACAACTACCGAGGTATACCATTTAGTTAGAATCAATATTATGATCAACATTTCCAGAGGACCTTATACCTATTTGTTTTTGAACTTAGCCCCTGCATTTTTCACGAAATTGGCTTGATCATTTTTGAGCCAAACCAACTTCACTAAAATTTCAATATTTTTCGAATTCTCGGCTATACGCTGCAGAGCCAAAAGTTCCATAATATTTGATGACAAATTTTTTACATTTTGCTCGATTTTTCAATGTAGTGTTAAGCGACGCACTATTTTGACAACTGGCCCTGTGCCACTGGTCTAATGGCTTTGTTGAGGATGATGATGAAATCTAACTTAGGCTAGGAGGGAGGATGGGAAACCCGGCGCCAGCACTTAGCCATACTTCTGTCGAAATGCACCAAGGGAACCATATACTTACTTTAATTTCCCTTCCGAAAGGAGGGTACCACTGGAATAAAATGATTCCTCCACTAATCCATGCTGTCGAGAAGTTGATAAGCAATGCAAGTGAGCTGTTGTATCAACTTCAATCCCTCCATCCTCTCTCTCACTGAGAGCTGGCCATGAGTATGATAGTCACCCATCCAATTCCTGACCCCAGCGCAGTGTTGCTTAACTTCGGTGATCACAGAGACTTTGCAAATGAGCCGTTGACCAGCCATCCAAGTGAAGTGCAGTGAGATTTTACACGAACTGATGTTTATTAGCGTAACATTGACAGATTTCATCTCATATGCAGCTGAATAAACAAACTGGTAACCTGCACTCTGGTAAACAACAGTCTCGCTGGAACATGTACCATAATATGCAAATTCGAGTATATAGAAGGGACGTCAATCTTCAAAAACGAATAATTGACTTGTACTACTTGAAATATGAAGTGCTTGAACTTTTACAAATTTGAGGGCTCATTTTAGTTTCCATTCGTGAGCACAAAGTCGGAATCTCATCAAAACTACTTATTCTCAAATTGGAGAGTTCTTGGTAAACTTGGTTAAACCGGGCATAATGCCCGGTCCAAGTTTTTGACCTCATAGGATCCCAAATAGGAGTTACAACTGATTTCGCAGTATAAGAGATTGGCTGAATTCAGTTGTAACTCCTGGTTGGGTACTCTTCTATGGAGCTGAAAAACTTGGTTAAACTGAGCATTAGGATTCGTAGTCGTTATAAAAACACCAGTTCATTTAAATTAAGCATCACGTGCGCTGAGACAAGTATTGTGGCTGTGAGTTTTGGTTTCGCTTTTCGTCTTCTTTGCTGACCACTGTACAAACCCCAAAAAATATAACTGAGACAAATCAGCTCGTTTACAACAACAACGAAACCAATTCTAATTTTCTGTCCACTGTACCATAAAAAACTCTAATATAATACCATCATCGGGCCCGTCACAATATTATTTAGTATTTGCTGTCCGTCGATAATCACTATATTACAGCCCAGCCATGCCGTGGAATCGGCGGCGGACCTAGTGATTACCGCAGCCATTTCTTGAACGGTATCGGCATTTCCAGCCTCGCCATAAGTGAACATCAATCACTAGTTCGACACACGGCCAAGAAACAGGCCGTGGTTTATGGCCTGAACACCGGCGTTTATCGTAGACAAGCGATCTTAATTCTTTGATGTCTCTATATTGTTATAATGTGCCACGCCGGTTCATGCACGCAGCCTATAGAGCTTCAACGTGGATCTTCTCCACTTTCTTTTAGTTATCTATAGGCGTTGTCTTTGTGTAATGTTGTACCCACGTGTGGTTTAAATTCGGTTTTAATTTGCTTGCCCTTGGTAATTGTGTGATGTACGAAACTTTTAAGGATGTGCAATTCATAAATGCGGGTATTGATACTTTACCTGTACAGTGGCTCATGCATATTCACAAGCTATTAAAATAATATTGTAATTGACAAATTAAATTTTACGTCAAATTTGCATGCAGCAGAAAAGTCGAAATTCGTCCAATGTGTAAATATATATATTTTTATAAGTGATGAGAAAAAGGCAGAAAGCATGTGAATCCATATACATCCATGTAGGTATGTTCCGACAGGTGTACTTGAAATCTGCTGCTTTAAATTTTGTTTTTCCTATTGTTCGTAAAAGAATATATTTTATTGATTTCAATTGACAAGCAAAAATGTTTGAATGTTTGTCATTTTAGTATATGTGTGTAACGCGGAAGAAACAAAAGTGCAATGATCCAGCTCTTTACGGAATTAATAGAAATATCGACAAAGAAAAGGCAAATCCATAATTATTATAAAATCATCAACCCATTGCTATACAATAACCAATAAATAATAAATTACCAAGTGACGAAATACTACATGATACAGAAAAAAACGTTACAATATTTATAGAGAAAATACCATGTGGAAAACTAAAAATGACGCATTGACACCATAGGTATTATTCTTGCCCTGACATCTGAAAAATCTTTAACAATTTACCTCACTCGTTTCAACAGCTTTCAAACGCTCGTACAAACGAAATAGGTACCTCAGCCGTTCAAAATACAAATGCCTAAGGATGCAATGCAAGATGCGTGTACAACCAGAAATTAACCAATCAATTACCAAGCTCCCACTCGCCACTCCGAGTCCAAAGGATTTCAATTTCGATTCAATTTCCATCCTCAGTATACGTCCACCGAACACGCGGCTCTGAAATTCGTTCTGACCCACGTTTTTAAAATGATTTCAGCTAATCGTGCCTCGAGGCTTCAGATCGTTTTATGCTACGGTGTCCGCACAATTAGCTGGCGATGTCCTATCAAGTGCTCAGCGGAGAGTATCACATTCTGCTGGGCTATGGAAAAATGATAAAAACATGCTGCCATTATAAATTATATCTCCTCACTTTTACCCTTGTTATTTATTATTAAGAAATTGTTTCTGGTCTCAATTTTGTAATCGATCAGCTCATGTGTTTAACTGGGAATCGCCTACTGGATGTTGACTTGATGCTCTCGCTTAGTCAAGCGCACTAGCTTAGTTAAAGGGGTTTTTCGACTAAGGGGGAGGGGTTAAAGCCACCTAGTTTTCTCTAATGAGGTAAAAATCTGTTAGTCAGGGTAGTTCGCAAAGTTTCACTCCAAAATGTTCAGATTAGTTCATATATAGGATGACTGCGCCCCAAAATCCTCTTTCTTCATCGCTTTTTGAGGATTTCCTTATTTTGCTTCCTCCACTCATTATATACAAGAGCCCATGTTTAGTCACGAAAAGGAAAAATGAAGTTAGGAACTTAGCGGAAGCGGGAAAACAAATAACTAAAATGCAATAGGCTTCTCATTCCACATTTCTAGGCTTTTAAACTGGCATGTGGCACTTCTTAATAACATAATCCAACATAAATCTCATGCTCATGCCACCTCTCATTCTGATACCTTCATCCCACACTCAAATATCAGTTTTAGATTCAAAATATGGAGCTCACCATACGTGGGTACGGTGCTGCTAACATTGTGCGGTGGAGTTTGGAACCATTTTCCACTGCAACATAATAGAAATATATACAACACATCAAGTTGGCTCTTGTTACCAATAACCATCACATGAAACCCATGTATATAGTATAGTATACACTTTATATAATATAAACGCAAGACTCAGGTATAAAGCACATAAAAATGAATACACTCAACACTCCATATGCTTTCCGAACACAAAATAAAGTAAAAACGAGAGAGAGCTTGATGACTGATAAGTGAATTAAGTAATAATCTGACCGGGGCTCAAAATTACATACAAGAAAACTGTTCCCAGCGCCTTAATTATAGGGTATGTCGTATAGCTGGCGCTCTGGGCGCTATCGCGTAAACTGCCTTCAATCATCTCCAGCTCTCTAAGATGCACAGTGCCGGTCTTTCGCTCGAAAGAATGAGCTGTTTCATCTTGTTTTCGTTGTTTTTCTGTAGTGATGTATATAGCTGCTCCCATTTTTGTGTTACGGCAAGAGTGGTGTTGTATTGTTGTATTGTGGCTGATTCGGATTGCGCATAGTGTCTTGGTGTTGGGCTAATTAACACCTTTGATTAATAAGTAACATCACGCGAAGGCAGTTCTGTTTTATGATCTTAATTATTGTGAGACAATTTTACGTGTTCAGGCGTTGGGTGTTTCTGGATGGAATAACGACTGGTATTTTAGAGCTAAATAAGACATTATCTTATGTTCGTGATTCAATTTTAGTTATGGATTAGTTGGAAAAATTCATACTCTCGGTATATCAAGCGATTACACATTTTTTTAAATATATTTTTCAAGGTTCGAGAACTATAAGGAGTTTGATTTATAAATATATATTTTATACTTATAGGACTCCATTTCACCCAAAGAGCATGTAGGGGGTTCCAGGCTTACTGCGAGGCTACGTTGAAAATGTCATAGTTTGAAAACTGCCCTTAGCCAAATAAAGTAGAATGTTGAATAATACAATTTAAATCTTGTCCAAAAGTAACAAAAAATACCTCAATATATGATAGTTTGAAAGTATAATTTGTTACTCCTGTAGCTCATATAATTAAATGCAAATAAATCGTGACTATCATTAACGCTATCATTAACTATCATTAGCTATCATTAACGTTTTCCGTTTTTGGTTTTTGTTTTCGTGGCTTATTTAAGAAATACATTTTTGCCCACTTCGTTTTCAATCTGTGTTGCACTGCAGAGTAATTTTTTGTAGCGATGTGTTTTTTTTTGGCAAGATTTCAATCGACTTTTTCAACATTCTACATTCTTTTGGCAGTATAGATAAACCTCTATATTAAATTCATCGGTGTTGGTTTTCACCACATTTTTTTCCTACAATCTTGATGACTATATTAATAATAATAGCTAAAGGATGACCTTTTCTCTAAGATAAAATATCTATCACAAATTGGCTGGCTCGTCTAGTCACTTATAAATAATAATGATATCAAATTCTTAACAAGCTACGGAAATTCTCTATGAAATTGGTGAAGATTGCCCGGCTTGGTGTTAAAAGATGAGGTTCAAAAATGTGACAGGATACTCAAGAAAATTATGTTCCATATACTATAATATACAATGTTCAACACAATCAGTGTATGAATTTTAAAAAATTTGCATTTACAGACAATGCCAGCCAAGGTGAGCATTATATACACTATGTGTTACGTATTGTTTTATTGACAAAACCATAACAAATAATGGTTTATTGACTATCAGAAAAAAGTCAGATTATACATGCTGATTCCTCTCAAACTGTGTTGTTATTGTGAATGTGGGCAAATAAACGCAATACTTGTCTTGGTAATTATTTGCCCAGACACGTGATTTTTGATTTACGAATAGGTAACTACACGATATATTTTTTTACAGAAAAACTTTCAGTAACAGCCCAAAACAAAGTATAGCTATTCTAGCTAGTGCCCTAGGCAATTTATAGGGCCTTCAAATAATGTATATCAATTTTGTGTTATGATTAGGCTTGGTGAAATTTAAGAAAAACCTTTAAAACTTTTTTTAAATACATTTCTGGCAGGTATATTCTGAATGTTCAGCAAATCTAATCATACAACAAAAATTACTCAAATACTTCATTCAAAAGCGTTATAAATTGCCTACTAGCTATTTTGTTTTGGGTTGTCACTGATAGTTTGTTTGTAAAAAAATATTTTGTAGTTTTTCGTATAGGCCAACAGGCTTCCCTCGCAAGTCACTTTTTTTGCCTTTTTACGTTATAGTTTTAATTACTTTTTTACTTAGACTAAAGTAATGTAATTTGACCAAATTATGAGAAAAGAGTTTTATTGCCCTTTGCTTCGAATATCTACTGCGGCTGTGACGCCTCTGGAATCCCTTTCCATCAAAATAGTGATGTCGCCTTATTTGATTAGCCACAGATTAGAGCTGATCATAGAATCAGTTAATTTTCGTTAGCCATATGGATGATAGCCACTCGAGGAACGTGTGATAGCCTAAAAGGATGTTCGTGTACCATTATTATTTTATTGTGGACTCAAACAATTTGTTATTGGCTCTCAATGGGAGATAGTAAATTGTTATTTGGTCACAATTTTTGCGAAAATCGAAGCCGTATTATCAAATTATAGGTTTATCTTGAAATGTAGCGGCAAACCATGCCAGTGGCGGGTGGTACCTACCTACTACCTTTATTGAAGGCAGGATATAATACCTCGAGGGTTTCTAGTGTAAATGCTTTTCGCATGGTGAAGTGAGTTTGACTTTTTTCACAACATAAAGCAAAAAATGTGAACGTTTCAGAACCTGGCACAATTTTAAAAAAATTGCGTTAGGCTCTATGCTATTTATGTGAAGGAAAACTTTTCTTCATTATTTTGCTGTTTTTCAGTTATATAATTTTTTCTATACAGAAGGTAATACAAATCTTAGCAAAAGAATACATGGACATGACACTCAAGTCAGATTTTACGAACACTATTTTCAGTGTCAAACAAAACGTATGAGTCATCCCAAAAATATTATCTTGGCGCATGATAATTTTAAGCACCGAACATTACATCAAAAACGCACTAACTTATTACATATAAAAGATGTTACAACAAATCTATACCGGAATGCCTCACAACTAAGCACACAACCCCCCCCCCCCCTCCACCCCCCTCCCTATGACCTGACGGTACGCCGCAGGTGATATAAGGGTATAATAAAAGCTGGAAATGGATACTATAAAGTGGTGTCATCACATGATCCGATCAATGCATAAAATGGACATCTGCCTCTTGAACGTGTGGAGTGTGATGATAATGATAATAGATACCTAATGTGAATATCAACATCGAAACAGGATAGATAATTGACAGAGACGGTTTGAAAAAGGCCGACAATGATACAATGTGGGCTGGGGGACATTTTTTATTATTATTCTGATTTTAGCAATTGGAAAGGGTTGGTATATATTGACTTGAATAAACAGCAGCCAATATGGTATTCATTTTGTCGCTCTGTGGTAAATTCTTTATATCATACACTTACAATTAAACAAAGGTTTTTGATTTTCAGTCACCAGAATAAATTTGATTAGCAATATATCAGTAGTTGCAGTATTATCGCAGTGTATTTATATATGCAATGCGAGATTTTTTTGTGGAAAGATATTGGAAAGATGTATTTATGAATGAAGAGAAAGATTGAATGGACCCTGTTCATCTAAGGACTGTCATATTTGTTTTCGTGACCTTTGGATACTTCATCTGAAGAAATTAATTTTATGCCTGCAATCTAAACTATAGGTTTATGCAAGAGGTTTACGCATAATGAAAAACAACATTTAAATTTTGCGAAGATTTTTTTGCACACTATAGATTCCCGAATGTTTTTCCGAAATTCTGAATCTTTGGTAGAGCAAGGGTTACTAAAATTTGTGGAAGCCGTTCCCAGAAAATAAATATTTTTTATACATTTTTAACCAGTGTCATAATGTCATTGGAAAAGTTTTAAAACTCGCGAGTGTTTATAAATAGAAAAATGTATACCTACATTACAATAATAAACAATGTGATTGTTTGTCGACTTACCATAATAGTTCAAGGTTACATCGGAAATTATTTCAACAACCCAAGCTTTTTTTCTTTGACACGGGAATTTGACGGGAATAATTTCCTTAAGTATATAGCCGATCTCATCTGTAACCTCTCCGTAGGAAATGAACATGGAAGTTTACCTCTTGAATGTAGGCAATGATTTACTAAATTGCTGATTTTATTTTTTGATATACAGACTGCTTGGACCATAATATTATTATAGCCACTGTGAGACTAAGCTCCCAATTGCAAGACATCGTATAATAATATTGCTGATACAATTTTTATTTCCCAAGTTATAGAAAAGTTTAGTCGTAAAAATATAATTTGTTAACATTTCTAATGATATTTTTCTTCGATATCAATTTTTCTTGGGTCATAAATCGTCGGAGATTATTTCAGTTAAATTCTTTTCAGATTGTTTGGGTTTAACAATATTACTTGGAAATAAAAATATAAGTGACTCCAATAACTCAACCATCTTGGCAAATTGGCTCTTTTTTATAGAAACCACAATACAATCTTCTTCTTGTCCCAAAAATGAAAATCCATGTCGACATTAAAATGTGTCCTGCTTCTAAAACGTCGGGAAAATATTCTGGAGCTATTAGTCAAACATTCGGTTATTAGACAATGGCGAGAGGAGGTAAATTTAGTAAAGTCTGTATTACAAATTATTGTACCAAAAGTATATGAAAGTATATTAGGATAATATGTATATAAAGCAAAAGCATAATCAGCACAATTCCGAAAAAATATACAGCTCCATGGTATTGCACTCTTTTCGCAACTTTTTGGACCTCAACATCAACCATGGTAACCACACCCAAGGAGATGTTCGATTTGATACATGGACACAGTCGTAAGAACTAATCATCATACAATGCACTCCAGCGAAATTATTATAAAATAAAAACTTTCAAAATGGTGTGCAACTATTCCCCTGACAAGACTTGATATAAGATTAAAAAGTCAGGACTGAAGTTCAAAAAGCTGCCTAAAGGGTATTTACATTAAAACTAGTATTACAGTCTCTATGAAGTTTCTACTACATTGTAGATTAGCGGAGCGAGCAGAGCGAAATCATTAATTTAACTAGTATTCATTTAACTAGCTTTTATTTAACTAATTTAACTGGGCCATGTATTTGTTCGAATGCTCAAATTATAAATACATTTCCAGAGGACCTTACCGGACCTTACCAATTTGTTTTTTAAGTTAGCTCCTCCCCCACCCTCTTTTACCACATTTTTCACCAAAATCAGCTTGATAGTTTTTAAACCAAACCAACTTTACTCAAATATCCATACTTTTCGAATACTCGGCTACGCTGTAAAGCCAAAAGTTCCATACAATATTTGATGAATTATCTGCAGAGAGAGATTGAAGCATACGAAAATGAACCTCCCTAAAGACTGTATAAATCCATGCACGACTTTCCATTCTTTTTTTATTGGCATATTATAAGTCAAATCTTTTATGAAATTCCTACGGCTACCTGTACAAATTGCTCGTTTTTATCGGTGGTATTATTTTACTCAAGACATATTTTGATTATTGTGTCGTTTTTTCATAGAAAATCATCACATAATCTACACAACCTACGACCAAATTCCAAGCGAATTGAAACCAATTCAGCCACACCCATCAATTCGCTATAATATTTCAATATCGCATTCAATCCAGAACACAATGGAGACCCACTAAATATAATTTCCCGCTCACTACCATCCGCGCGACGGCCATACTGTTCAATTAACTTAATTGGAAGCATCGAGAATTAATTACACAATTAACTAGCTTGCACAATTAACCGCATAGAGGCGCTCCAGTCGCGTAATGCAGTTCCGGTGTTTGTGCCAGCTCTCTGAATGACATATTATCGGCGCCCCTATTAATTAATCGATATATTCATTCGCACGACGATTAAACTAGATTACACCGCATGGTCCAGATCGATTTTGATTAGCCATGCGATTTCACATCGACGATTGATGACTTAATGACAAGCGCTTGCGTATTGTATATTAGGCTTTGTGTTTGGCGATTTTTAATTTCCGTTTCTGATCTATCGTTGCGATGTCGTTTGATTGTTTGGGAAGTGAGCGTGGCTGTTTTTTGTTGTTAAGTGTGGCTTGATTTTTTGTTTTTTTCAAGTGGCGACAGTTTTTTTGTTGTTGTTCCGTTTTATAACGTCTGGATTTACCTTATTGAACTGCTAAATATTATAGTGTTTATACTTATTGTTTATATTGTTCGTTTATTTTCCGCTGTAAAAAAATTACATGCCATGATTGTTATTACATAAAACAGTAAAAGCAGGCTTTGGAAATTGTCAATATCAATCAATACTCTAGTAAATTTAGTCATTTACTTATTCACACAATGTTTACAATTACATTCATTTATACTTGTAAAATCGTCAATATTATAAAAGCTATGCCATATTAAAAAATCCTTCAGTACCTACCTTCATGGGCTTATGGTGCCTTCTTGAAGCTTACTCTTTCTTTTGACATTTTCACCTTGGGGGGAAGGCAGTTATACAAAATTGGCCCCATAAAAGTTGCAATTTTCCTTCCTAATTCTAGAAAACTTTTCGTATAGAATAGATAGAATAGACTGGGATTGTCCTTAACGTAGATAATTACTTCCATTATATTATATATAGAGATGTCAGAGTAAATATTTTCAATTCTTTAAAAGCGTGCCTGCATGTTCCTCTTTTCTTAATTGAGCCAAGTATCCTTATCGCCTTTTTTGCTTGATAAATATTTTATGAACCCCTGTATCTCGCTGGTGATTTAACAAAGCAACCTTTTGATGCAAGTAAAATCTGGATGAAATCATATTTTCCGCGATTGGTTTTAACATTTTTATCTATTAAATGTGGCCGATATGAACTAAATATTATGGCATTCACAAATTGCTCATTGTGGCCTTCACAAAAGCTATTCCTTGGCTAGAAAACTTTAAAGAAGGCTAGACTTACTCGATTTTCGTTAATTCAACATATTTTGAGGTTACGAATACATGCAGAATGGTTTTAAAAACAGGATCCTCAAAAAAGTTTGCGGAAAGTTCAAACAAGTAGCGCTGCCGGTCTCTGTAAATTTCACGGAGTTGCAGCGCTAGTAGCGGAAACAAATTGAACTATTTAATCCTAGTTCATTTATTGTGTGCTAGGAAGCGCCGACTGAACGGTGACCGCGCGTACTACTTCAAAGTTCAAATATAGAGGTAAGTTTGCTAAATAAATGACAAGAAAATTAACTGAACCGAACCAGCAATAATTAAATGAAATAAACGAATGACATACTTGGAGCTCATCAGTAAAACTATCAATGACCTATCAATAAGCTTATTATCATCAATAATAACGTATATAAGCTGTACAATCAATATACCTATCATTCCTAACAATAACAAATAGGCGTGGGAAAAATCACTGAAATTACGCCAAGACTAAACTTCTAGGCTTAAATATCAGCAACACACTGGACTGGAGATCTCTCAACCCCGCCGTTACGAAAAACTAGCTCCAATGGCATACTTACTAGTTACTACTTACTATTTGTATTCTCCAATCCTCGGCAAACCTAGAAGTTGTCACGACAACATAATTTAAATTCTTCCAGTCACGCATTTCACATAACAAATCTGCTTTTGGGGCTGTTTACAACACATCAAGTCCACTCAACACCACATTGCCTTCAAGCCAATGCGTACCAACATTTTCGCTTTCGGGCCAATGCGTTGAGCCTGTTGGGTTCCAAAGCGCAGTGTTTGTTAATAATCCGTCTTGTTCTTGGCCTTTCCGAGCGTTTCGGGCTCCGACGGGCCCAGCCCATGCGCTCGAAAGCGTGCAAAAAGTGTATTGTGTACTAGCTTTGCCACTTTTTACACAAAAGCCACTGCACAAGCACAACACTAATGATCACAACTTTTATATCTAGCTGCAGCCAAGCTTCAAGAGAATTGGTAACATACCTACCACCAATTTTTGGACACCACATGACTGATGTCATATCTTTGACATTGTAGTACTCACTGGTTGTATTTGTATCCGTTAATTAAATTACTAGTGCCCGCACTTATTTATTTGTTCACTAAAATCGTACAATATCATGCTTTACTGAATGTACGCATACTTCTTATTGTTATTAAGTAGACTGTTAGTGTTAGGTGGCGTAATGTTAAGGCACACACTATGCAGATAAGAAAAGTTCTTGTTTGCATGTGTATCAGGAGTTATTTAAAAATACTAAATATTATGTAGTACATTAAAATTGTGGGTACCCGGTAGGTGTAAGAACAAACAAAAAATGTCAAAGCTTTCAGAGAACACAATATTTTATTTGAAACTGTGGAAACATCTCATCCAGCTGTAAGTCAAGATTCTAACATTAATATAAATTATCTTTTCTTAGAGTATAATTACCAGCCAAAATATATAATAATGGGTGGGGATATAAAAATATGACACGCATAATGATATCAAGGTACAGCATTTTAGTGCAAATAGACATCAGAAGAGTGTTTTATTTGATTCATATAATACGTATATAATAAAATAAAATATCTGTGGAGATTTACACTTTGGCAGTGGGGAATCATTTGAACTGTGGACGAAATGATGGTGCCGATTCACTTAAATTTACTTACAAATAATGTGATTGTGGGCCGATGGGCTTTCACGAAACAATTAAAGCAATCAACCCAAGTCACTGCGTCGAAATCGCTTTCGAACCGCAGCAGGTTCCTAATATGTAAGAAGTTATAGAATAAGAAAATAAATTCTGTATTGTGTTACAATAATTATTCAAACATTATTAACAAAGCTACAATAAAACTAAAAAAACTCTCTGGGATATGTTTCGTCATACAAAATGCCACCGAGTACTTTTGATGATTTGAATAAACGCTTTGGCCGGTGAAGAATTTGAAAACGCAGACTTATTTATTATAAAATTTAAATTACATTTCTTTTACTCAACATCATATAAACTTACTCTAAAATAGAAATATTAACTTAGCTGTCACGACAAATGATTTAAAAACTAATGAGTATAATGAAGAAATGCAGGGAAATGGATTTTTTTTGTTGAGATTTTGCCGATGTTTAGCATCAGTTGAACTCCCACCTACTTATATAAACATTTGAAACCGTTGTAAAGAATCCAGAAAGGTAAAATTATTCAAGCGGAAGCCTCATTACTCCAAAGTAAATGCCAAGGGAACCCATGCATTTTTCTGTAATTTACCCTGGGAAAGTGCATGCAATCCATGATCAACAATTAAGCTCCAGCTTGCAGAAAGTATTATGACTGAAACTACTAGACTATGATTTCATTTCGGCTCCAGGGTGATTGTCCTGTAACTTTTCGTGGTACCATACCAGCAGAGAACACCCCGTTGAGGAACAAACCCGTGGATCGAATTAACGACGTCCTCTCTCATCGGCAAGCGAATAGTTACAGAGCAATACTCCTGTCCATTCGAGAATAAAACAAGCTCTCGAAAATCATATCACCGACTCTCAACAATCTCAACCGATCGCACCCTTCACAACAGTTCCGCTCGGAATTCAACGGAAGCCAAACGCGGGATGTCTCTTGCGATTTATTCTCCGCGGAAGCTGAAGATGGCGTCGAGCAGGAACAGCGCGCCGTTGATGATGGCTAGCGAGCCCTTGGCGATGCCGATGTCCTTGGTCTCCTTGTAGCTGAACGTGACGTTCTGGAAGTAGCGGATCGACAGGACACCGGCAGCGATGAATAGGGCGCAGCCGACCAAGCTGAAGAAGATGTCCTGCAGAAAAGGAATCAATGACGGTGGTTAGCGCTTTCGTGATGGAGAATAATATTTTAGTTAGGTAAATACCTTTAGGAGAACAAAAAATGAAATTGTTTTTAAATATCATTTACCATTGATCATAATATGTTCTATCCGACAATCAACACCATATAATTACAATCCAGTTCACACCACACGTATAATGACCCTGTGACTCATGACTCATGAGTCACTATAGCCAGAGTGCTTGAAGATGTAAATCCTTCACCACCAATGTTTATATATTTATTCTTGATCAACCAGTCCATAGGCTAGAAAACAAACGCAACTTGAAGTTGGCAGGTAACATTTGACAGTTAGAGTTGTTTTTTTCTGGCTGGACCTGAACAACACATTTTTGTAAGCTGTTTACTGCAAATTAAAACTTGCTTTTTGAGTAGGTAGCGCATAGTGACTGAGGACTTGTCTGAATTGATTCGGTCTCGGTCTTGCGATTTGGTGTCGGTCTTGCCTACTTCGTCACGGTGACTGCATTTGTCTCCCATTCGTGTAGATTACTTCTGCTACCTTACAAACTACGGTACCGACCGCCATTTGATAACAGGCAAGTCACCGAGACCAAGTCTGCGAGACTGCATCCAAGTCTCGCGTACTTGCTCTGCTATGCGGTCTTGGTCACCGTTATTTTGCAATTCAGATAGAACTTGTGACGTCATTTGTCAAGAACGAGTACGCAAGACCGCATGAAACAGCCAACTCAGACATAGCCTAAGTGTTATTCTAGCCAGGAATTTGAAATAGTCTAGGATTCGAGCCAGGATCATGGTACGTACCACCCTCTTGCTGATGGGCTGTCCAGTGCAGGATCCAGCGAGCACGCCGACCAGGATGATGAGGTAGCCGCCGAACGTTCCGCACGTGAGCATGATCTCGTGGAGGTCGTTGATCGCGAAGCTGTGGTACTGCAGACCGAGGCAGACGCACGTCAGGATCTGTAAATGGGAACGAAGCGTGTTAGCGGGATGGTGGACAATCATACGCATGAGGGTCGTATTATGTAAGACGTGGTTTTAATAGCGGAAGGGGTGGGTATAAAAGGAGGGAGTCAGTCTTGATCGTGAATGGGTTCTTTTTTGTTATTTGTGAGGTTTATCTGTTTATGAACGAAATTGTTCAAAAAAATAGTAACGCATCCCTTGAGAAATTACTATATCTAAGAGTATTTGGAATTCAAACCCAGTGCACGTCGCACTGATATGTATGATGAGAGATACATACCCTTATGGTAATGGTAAAGGGAGGTAATAAGGGTGCAGGGGTAAGAATTTACACTTGATATGTTTTCTGGTATTAAAAAAATAATTGTTTGGTATAAAAATAGAAATTTGATGATTGAGTAAATGCAATGTCTGATGACAGATTATTTTAACAGCACCAAGTATATTCAACACATATAAATAATCCTATGAACGACTTTTCTTCTGAATTGTAAATAATATTGCAATATAATTACAGTTCATTATAGATTAAAGTAAATCACAGAGAATATGCTTTTATTTCAACACTGACCATTCCTGGTGCAGACCGAAATGAACCTAACATCTTTGGCCTTCTGTCACCTGTTTTACGAAATACGAAATGCAAAACTATGTTTTAGATCAGTTAGCAACAATAACAATACTACTGACATAGTCCTAGAGCCCATGGTCCTAGGACCTAGACTGTAGGTGTGCCCCGAAAAAAGTGAAGAAGAATATAATACTCCAGACCCTACCAGAGAAACTATAGGGCTTTGAAATGTTTCAAGTGGGCTTCAATTTCTCCTCGCGTGTCAGCCCATGTCAGCTGTCCCTAATTCCTATATTCCACACATTGTGTCCTTGTTCTAATTTTCGCTCAGAGTCTTTTAATTATAAGGGCAATTAATTTTCAGAACGGGGTACATTCCTCAGATTAATTAATGTTCAATTAGTGTCAGAGCAAGGCTAGAAATTTGCTAGAATTGCTGCTCCAATTTCCAAACTACACTTGGCCTGGAAATTGAGTGGAGGTGCCGAGTTTAATCAAGCTGGACATTTTTTAATTAAATCGAGATGTAACGGTTTATGAAGATGAGATATTGATGTTTCTTACCAATTCGAGGATCTTGATGATCGAAGTCTTGGACACTGCTACTGCCATTTTTGTTTAGGGTTTGGTTTCTGCAAAACAAACAAACAAACACAACCATGAGAAAAATTCACACAGTTTTTCCACTTACAATGCATTTATAAAAACAGGCCACCGTTCATTTTTTCTCGCCAATTTTACATTTTGGCAATCACAAAACAAATTCTAGACAATATGCAAATTATTAATTAGGCTTCCTAAAATTGTTTAACTTTTCAGTTTTAATTAATCAATTCAATTCAAATTGCAACACGGAAACAGCCTCGTCATTATCCAAGTCAATCGCAAGCCAATGACATCATAGCCTCGCCAGAACACCTCATTGCCATGACGTAATGGTACCCAAAGGAATGTTCGTGACGGCACTGTATTACCATATTATATAGCAGCGTAGAATATGGCCAGGCATTTGTGTGCGTATATGTGGATACACCTCCTCATTACCATACCAGTACCAAGCGGCTTGCACAGATACGAGGTCAGTAAAGAGCGGCCGTCTCTCCACAACTATTGCCGCCATCTTTTAATACTAAGACCGACTTCAAATTTACATCGTGCCATATGCAATGCAGTGATCAGATAGATTTATACAAAGATGATTCATGCCTAATGTTAATATTGGCTACGCGAAATTTTCAGGGAATCATTAAAGTCCGTCTACATCTCACCTATACAAGCTCCGTATTTCTATCTATAGATAAGTTATAGATGTATCCAATTTTGATATGACGAAATGCCCTTGTACATCCATTTTAAAGTCCGTCTTCATCTCACATATACAAGCTCCGTATTTCTATCTATAGAAAAGTTATAGATGTATCCAATTTTGATATGCCGGAATGCTCTTGAATATCCGTTTCACTCACTCTGCCGATCCTCGTTATACCTTATAGTTCTCTGTGGCCGGGCCTATGCCTTGCCAATGGACACTACAGCTGTTCCAGAGTCAAACGCTTATATGGGAAAACAATAATGTCATAAGAATAACATTGCATGTATTTTCCCACATAAGTGCTCGACTCTGGAACAGCTGAAGTCGCCCATTGGCGTGGACTGTCTGATGTGCGCTCTATCTGTGCTCGCACTAAAGGCTGTTCGGCTCGGTACCCTTGGCGCTTATAATGCGTTATTATGCGAGATCGTAGAACGCCTCCCTGTGTCGGCGTTGCCGGTGGCGTGCGAATGGCGTGGGCGATATTTCGATGGCGGTGACGCAATGGCGTCACGTGACCGATGATTCCAATGCCGGGCCGCCGCTGTGTGGCGTGCGGTCAGGGTGGGCTGGGTTCGGCAGTGGGAGCGTTGTGTTGGTGGGGTAGGTTAAGATTTGTCCGACTATTTTTTGTATTTTTGTGGACGTGTAGTGACTACGATATGGATTTGACGGCTCAAACTTGACGGTCGAAATTCAATATATTATGTGGCGTGGATATATCACAAATAAAATGCCCGATATCAAATTGTTGTATAAGATTTATAAGAATCCTTTAAAAAAGTATCTCTCCAAGTCCAAGTATGCCATAAACCATGCAATCTGTCTGAGTGAATTCTCGCTATAACTTATCTCTTCACGCTTCCGGCAGGATGTGGTCTACAAACAGTCCAGTTTCATTTACTGTCACACCATGACAGAATCAAGAATAGATACTCGTCGAAATGTAGCCCGTTTTAAGGGAAAACAACGTGAACGCAGTGGTGATATTTGTGCCTGATAATGTTTGACGCCACTGGCCAAGCTATGGAAGGCGTAACCATTGAAAAGGCTGTGTGCATGGCCATCAAAATCATACATTTACTCTTGGCATGATGGATGCGCTATGACCTTTTAAAATATAGAAATTATTCTCATATGTTTTTTAACGAAACTCGTATTTGTTTTCCGGCAGTATTTTGTAAAACGCTTCCAATTACGGCTAATCTCAATTTGACACAGACCATAAGAATGTAAAATTGCTGCTTATGCATGACTTTATCTGTGGTGGGTGCATCATTATTTTGGCAGGCGCCCAGCACAATGCATAATGATACGAGCTGCAGCGTGCTCAATTTAATGCCAACTCGTGAAATTGAATGCTGTCCAAACTAATAAAAATAGGCCAGAGTGAAAAAGGAAACGAAATATTAAGATTGACATCTTGCGCCCCCAAAAGGAATTTCTAATTAGCTCACTTACGTTTTTTTTCACCGCCTAAAAGATTATTATCGCATAGAATTGTGACTTTGACAAATAAGATCCTTTGGTTCATATTTTGAAGAAAGAGGGAGCATTCATATCATAATTTTTATTTTGAATTCCTCCATTTTCTTGAACACCAGAAGATTATTACACTTTTCAACAAACACATGCTTTTGTTCAAATTCAGCCCATCAAAGTGAACAAAAAAAATATACAGAGTTCAACAGACCTCATACATTTAACTTTTTTGTTTAAAACACAGTAAATCGTGAAGTGGCAAAGTGTTCTTTCATTTCTCACAATCCAAGAGGAGAGAAGTCAGTAATTAAACCTTAAAACACTTGGCATGCTTTTGTAAGTGCTCATGTTCATTGTTCGAAATACGCGCCGGTCTGCTCTGTTATTTCAACGCAGGAATAAGCGGCGAAAACAACAACAGCACTCAATATTAATTGTATACATTTTACTTTTAGTTACATCTCCACTGTATAATAACGTATATACGTTCATCCTGAACATTAGCTATGCTCTGATGACTTTTATATGGGTCTAACCCATCCCAAAAACCTCATTTATTATACTAATGTATTCTTCGTTTACCCCAAAAAAAAACAGAAGTGAGCTGCGATTTCGTCCACTGATTCCTGCTGGCGACATCCGGGCAGCACTGGGGTAAGTTTGACAACGTCTCAACTCTCAAGATCACGATATTCCATTTGAATGTGTGTGTTTTTTTTTAGAAGGCGGTTAAGACAGACCTAACTTAAAGGTGCTCGACTTCTTTGTGAGCGCGAATCGTGAAGTTTCCAACGATGTTATAATAATATTTGTAAAGAAATGAATCCTGTTCATCTTATTTATTTTAAAGAAGAAAATAGAATCTTCAAGTCGTTTCCACGTCAGGAAATTTAAACTACGAGGTATAAGCTGCAATACTTCACCTGAGCAAGTAACAAAAATGAGTGTCGTGACATTTAACATGAGCCCCAATCCCCATGAAGTCATTTACTTTTCCGAACGCTCCCACCTACATTGTTACAAAATAACCGCCAAAACACTATCAAAAACTACTTTGCAACGGCTCGCACCGTTTCAGCAGCTCTGGCCGCCTCGACTGTCCCGAGTTTTTTCATGGCTTTGCCCATCGCGAAGACGGTTGAGTTTGAGAGTGAGGCACGGTCCACGCCTGTGGGCAGCGATGACCCTGAGCTTGGGAACCTTATTCGGAATAATAGTGGCCACGATCTCCTACGAC
The DNA here is from genome assembly GCA_921293005.1 of Nemoura dubitans. Taxonomy (NCBI): domain Eukaryota; kingdom Metazoa; phylum Arthropoda; class Insecta; order Plecoptera; family Nemouridae; genus Nemoura; species Nemoura dubitans. The sequence continues at coordinate 29,208,019 of OV121077.1, read as the reverse complement.
CCCCCACCTCCCTCCCCCCACCCCACCCAAGGCAAGCGCGGGCTTCGAGGAACAATAGAATGGATGGGAGAACTTCACGATGAAAATTCAAATTCTTTTTATGGATTTGCTTGACTGTTGCGCTTGAGATGTTTGGCTGCGATGCCTATTTATAGCTGGTGTATTGTAGATGTGTGTGTAGTTTTTTGTTTACGTTTTTGTTTCGATATAACTGTCATCGTTGTAGGTCACTTTGTGAAGAAAACGTATTGGTACGATCTTCAAAAAATTGACCGTTTAGTTTAATGTGGTTTGTACGAACATCTTTTGACGTTTTGGACTGCATCATACTGAAACCCTAGAGCTGTAACTGTACATCGATACTTCGTGATATTAGTGGTTTTTCTCATAAAATGAAACATCGATGAACTGTAAATTGTACGATCTATAATTTCGATCAGAGTTAAATTCCCTCATACGTTCAATCTACCCGATTTTCCATTCTATCGCTTATCGCTTTGGAAAAGTCAATTTTCTTTATTCCGAACTAACGATTTCGAAGTGAAATATAACGTCTAGTAAATAACAAAATGTATTATTAACGACCTTTACTTATGAACGATGAAATTTTAAATGTATGCACTTAAGCCACCCTTTGCCTGTCTAAAAATACCTCATTGATGGGTGCCCTAATGACTAACACATCTGAGCACGCCACCGCTTAGGTGATGAACAGCAAACGCGGCTAGCCGGGGAAATCATTTCGCATGCAACCGGGGCGATGATGCCATACTTGGCTCGTGTTCAAACGTGGGCTAATTTTGGTATGCGCATCGTTGGAATTGGTTAGCACGTTTTCTGATGCCACCCGCGCTTCCGTATCACAATCATATTATTGTGCCTTCATACCTCAAGCGAGCCTCAGGCAAACCTCAGGCAAACCTCAGGCAAACCTCAGGCAAACCTCAGGCGAATTCCTCAGGCAAACCTATCAGGCGAACCTCAGGCAAACCTATCAGGCGAACCTCAGGCAAACCTCAGGCAAACCTCAGGCGAACCTCAGGCGAACCTCAGGCAAACCTCAGGCGAATTCCTCAGGCAAACCTATCAGGCGAACCTCAGGCAAACCTCAGGCAAACCTCAGGCAAACCTCAGGCAAACCTCAGGCAAACCTCAGGCGAACCTCAGGCAAACCTCAGGCAAACCTCAGGCAAACCTCAGGCAAACCTCAGGCGAACCTCAGGCAAACCTCAGGCGAACCTCAGGCGAACCTCAGGCGAACCGTGAATTTTAAAAACAACCCAGGTAACATTTTCGACAATTTGAATTTTTGGCGGGAAAATACCTTGGAGAATCTTGACCATATTATTTTGAGTTGCAAAAATATGAACAATTCCTTTTAACCAAAGAGGTCGATTCAATGGAGGCATTTCATATTATATTTGAATTGTAAGAACACTTAACACATTTTTTTCGATCTAAGCACTATGTCAAATGCCATCTTTCTTACCGTGAAGAACATCAAGTACTTATAGAAAAATAGCACGGCGCGGTAAAATACCTTGTTCAGCTAACATAGTACATACATATTATATACAATTGAATTTTTGGGGAGAGATCGAAGTGTTTGATATAACTTGTCTGCACCTGTCAAGTTTCACTACTTTATTTGAGACTCAGACATGAGTGTATTGACAACGCCATTAAAGTGGTATGTAAATATCGAAAAAACGAACGGAAGAATAACACATTTGCGAATTGAATTCACGAAGGAAACAGAAGGGTGTTTTTTTATGTCCTATGAGAAGATGACAACAAAGAAACAGTTGTGAAACCCACTGACATATGCAATCTATGTAAGCATCAACTTTTACTTTGCATGATATTGATCAGATATTTTCATAGTAACGCATTGAAATTAATTGGTGTTAATTCGAGTCGGCGACATAATTGGACTTTGAAATCATGATTATTTCGCTACTTACATGCAATTATCACAACTAAAAATAGCATTTTGTCCGAAAGACCTAAACTTCCCGCGTATTCACGCAATTTGGTGCACATGTGTCACGCCCCCTCAATAATACAGGCGCAATGCAACTATTTAAAAAATCCAGGTACACCCACTCCACAAACAGAAACTTCCGAATCGATTATCTTCCAAACCAGAAACAATCGACAAACATCTGGGCGGGTCTCTTTTCAAGCCTCCCTCGCGTCCTGGCGCAGCTATCTCTGTCACTCCCCAGAGCTTCCCCATAACGCTTTCTTGCTCCCTCGCTCACTGGCCTAGCTCGCGTATAGGAACAACACCCCTGGAGCTGAAATAGCATTCAGGGGTGCACGTTTGGCCCCGTTTCGGTGCCCTTTCCAATCCAGATATAGCCAAGATGCGTCGGAGAGAACGGGGAGGGCAAAAAACGAAAACAACGTCCCGCATTCTTTCGGACGAGATTTCTAGCACAAAGCGTCAGAGACTTGCTTGGACTTTGTTTGGACGCGATGTCTTCACAAAGCGAGGATAACGAAGTGATGTCGTGTTTTCGAGCCGGGTATCAGGTGTCTTTTTGTTGTCGCCAGAAACGTGAAATTGATATCAGGATCCGTCCTTCAAAATATTTTAGACTCTCAGAATTTGACGCGAGAAATCAAGATCTTTCGTGAAATTTCGCCGAGCTATTTTCATACAAGCAGAGTCCAATGTTTGGTCAAGTTCCGTGGCAATTTATCATGTACATTGTTGGGTACAATAAAACGCGATTCGTTAAAAAATGCACCAAATTTGAAGAGAAATATACAGCAAATCTGAACCTATTCACGGGATAGCGTCCTGTTAAACAACACTTTTAAAATTTTAAATCAAATTAAAATAATAAACGTAAAAGCCGTGAATACTCGTCGTTGATGACAAGCAATCATCTCCAAATAAAAAAAACAGGATTTCAAAAGAATTCTCGAAAAATCACACCCAAAAACCGGACGGCGTCCTTTTCAAAAAACCGAAAATACACCACTTCCAAGCCGTCAATACCGTTCGCGAACGTTCCAAACACGAACCCCACACCCTGCACCCCTAAAAAAACAGCAACAACAATTCGGTACTCACTGTGTTTCCGGTTGAGACTCTGTAAAAGCGCGTTGCGACTGACTGCTGCACAATGACGACTTGTTGCTTATATCGAGTGAAGGCGACAGATGGACAGACGCGATTCGGGGTCCGCTCTGTGCGCGTCCTACAGCGATGACGTAGCTGCTGCGTTCTGCGCATGCTCGCAGTGCCCACTCCTTCGCTCGATGCCCACCGAGAGATGTGGTGCTCACTGGCTGGCAAGCAACGAGTCTGATTTCCGATCATCCGATGTATCGATGCGTTATGATCAGACACATGCATTTTGTGATCTACATTCGTGTTAGCCTTACTTTACCACAGCCTGGTGGACTTCGAAGTGAAGTTACTTTTTACTTTTTACCATTTGTAAAGAATCAAATGGTATAAACAATGGTAATGATTCTCTTTTTATCTTATTTAAATTACGAAAGCTCGTAATTGGCTATTCATTTTATTATTATGTACACAAATTAGCCTCCCAAAAGTGTTGTCCATTCCGGGATTTGAACCCGGGTCCCCAACTTTCGCGGCTGGTGCTCTAACCGCTGAGCTAAATGGCCATTAAATTTGGGAGAAGTAATTTGCATACAGGGTGAGAATTGAATGTCCCCAGGGGGGTATGGTCCAGGGTCTACGAATACTCATAGTGGCTCTGGTACCGCGTGATGCTATACTGCAACCACATTTTACATTCAACCTCGAGTAACTCCAAATTAATTAATGAATGTCCCCCTGGGGACATTCAATTCTCACCCTGTATGCAAATTACTTCTCCCAAATTTAATGGCCATTTAGCTCAGCGGTTAGAGCACCAGCCGCGAAAGTTGGGGACCCGGGTTCAAATCCCGGAATGGACAACACTTTTGGGAGGCTAATTTGTGTACATAATAATAAAATGAATAGCCAATTACGAGCTTTCGTAATTTAAATAAGATAAAAAGAGAATTCAACGCATCCAACGTTAATTTGGAGTTACTCGAGGTTGAATGTAAAATGTGGTTGCAGTATAGCATCACGCGGTACCAGAGCCACTATGAGTATTCGTAGACCCTGGACCATACCCCCCTGGGGACATTCAATTCTCACCCTGTATGCAAATTACTTCTCCCAAATTTAATGGCCATTTAGCTCAGCGGTTAGAGCACCAGCCGCGAAAGTTGGGGACCCGGGTTCAAATCCCGGAATGGACAACACTTTTGGGAGGCTAATTTGTGTACATAATAATAAAATGATAATGATTAATAGCATTTTTAATGGTAATGATAAAAAACTTATTCATTTGATTCTATCACATGGTACTCTATGATAATAAGAGTTCCCCAAAAAGTGCCACACTCAAACTAATTCTAGTGTATGGGATTTTGTGTATTTTGTCGGTGTATTTTGTCGGTAGGGAACTTTGCTTGCTGTTTAATTAGTGTTTAAAAGTCTCATTAAATTAAAATTAGTTTGTACGTATTTTTCGTATATCTATGGGTATCCTAAGGTATACAATATAGGCTAGATTTGATCAGTAGGCTAAATGCCCCGTTAACATGAGAGCATATTTGACAAACGTCTACCACACATTTTTATGCTCTCAAAATAACATGGCTCTAACATAATTAATGTTGTATATCGACAAATTATACAGTTAATCACTATTTTATGTTATACTTATTTATGATATAATACACCAATTTAATAACATTAAATATAGCCATGTTATTTTGACAGTATAAAACTTTTGTGGCGGACTATTGTCAAAAATGCTCCCATTTAAACGTGGCTCAAATTTATCTGGATGGCGAAGAAACCCTATTTGACCGCTTTAGTCTAGTCAGCCTAGTTTCATCTTTATCGGTTGTACGTTTCCCCTTTATACATTTTGGTGCTTTGCGAAGGATGATGATAGTCATACGAGGGGGGCTCGTACCCCACCCAGTTAGATTGCACGTTATTCCACTTTTGTCTCATTACGATATTTTTATTTTCTAAAATCCTGCAAGATTTTGGTGTAATATCGGTAATATTCAATCTATGTAACTTCAGTGCCTGTGCATATCATATTAGTATAAGTATAACAAATTGGAGTAATAACAATTTGACAAGTTATATTATTGAAATGTTGTCCGAACTTCTCATCTTTAGGTATGTTTATCGACCACCTCAATTTAAGCACGAACACTTAACAAAGTCGGATATTTCTTTTTCTAAACTGGCTGTGCTTTAGGATTTGATTTCCCATTTATTGGTGTTTTATGATGCTCGAATAGCCTCACCTTTGGAATGAGATAGTAAATTGTTTTCGTAATCGCTCGGAGATATTGTTTCACATTGAGTTGACCTCACTTCGTTTGGTGGCTTCAAAGGTTTTCCGAAAATTGGTGTCTTTCGGCCATATTTTTTTAGGGAATCTATATAGGTAGCGGTAATTATTTTAAGATCTCGTAACGATTTCGTAAATTCTACTGCTGCACCAGTCAATTATACTATAACACCATCACTCGCAAGCCCACGATAATCTTGATCGAACTTGGTGAATAATTTTGGTACTATGAATCTGAATTGATATTGGTGCTTCATAGTTATTTTTTTCTCAAAGTTTTTATAACATAGTTTTCTTATCACCATATTATGTCTTAATAATTTTCTTCTCAAACAAATTCAATCTATACCAACGACTAAGCATTTGGAATGATATTTCTTTCCCGATAAATTTTAACTTTCTAAGACATCAATAAAACATTTAATTTTACCCCAAACTTGCCATAAAATCAATCGGAATGAATGCAACCATAGTACATGTTTAGTCTGGTCTTGAGAAAGAAATAAATGGCACGCTGTTTATGCGAGTTATTTGAACAATGTACTCCTTTTATGAGTTATTTATGATGAAGCGAACAGCCATCAAATGCTCTCAAAACCGTCACGATATTCGCATACTTAGCTATTCAAAAACGAATTTGCACTCAATTTTGATATAGCAAACTCAGAAATCATGCTGCTATAAATCACCAATCTAATTTACAACACTTCAAAGAAATTAAAAAGAAAACACTAATTTGCTACGAAATTATCTAGTAAATTGTAACATTTTGAAATCTGCCGTCTTATTTACAAACTTCATCTCCGCCATAGTGATTGTACCGGCCTACTCGGCGGTGACCCTGTGAATGAGGCTGACCAGTCTGTCAGGCGGCATCACGTGACCATGCCGGCGATGATGTCATCCGGAAGGTCACTCTTGTTTTCGTTGTGCATCTTTATAAATAGCGTGATTCGTAGCGCGCGAATTCCGAGAATCCGTTGTGATCTAGACACCCGCTTTCTGACGCGGACTCCATTTTGATCGGCGCATGGTCGTAATTTTTAGCACATTCTTTCTCTGTACGTGGTGCCCAAAAAATGTCTTACTCAGATGTCCTCGGGCGCTAAGAATTGTACTCACATTTCACGAAATAAGAGCGAATGTTAAAATTGTAACGGTCGCGCCGTATTTGGCTATGGTGTCGCTTACGATTGGGTACTCAAATTTGATACTAAGTTATGGCTTAATAATTTTTATGTAATGCTGTCGCACTTCTAAGCCATCAACCTCTGTAAATGACATAAAATTTCACTATTTATGTTAAAACATTATGATGTCCTAGTTTCTTGTTAATTATTGTTAATTATTGTAAATATCTTTAGCTCTCACTATGCCAATGTACATTATACTTATATTAACAAATATTCGACTGACAAGCTCTTAGCGAGCTTCGTAGATAGAAAGACAATTACATATTTTGTACAGTTTTCTACGTGGAAAAAAATGCTTAAATTATGGCTCCGCTATATATTTAAAAACAATTCCAATCGCTGGCAGAGGCTCTATAATTGTGAGTAGATATTTTGAAGTATTATAAATTACGTAATTTATTTTGTATTATGGTTGTGAATTGTGACAAAATTGATTGATGTATTTTCTTGAAACATGAATTGCGATTTGTATTATAGTTTCATTATGACATTCTCCAGCGTCAATCAAAGTTTGGTATTGAATTACGAGAGGGCGCTAGGATGAGGGGGGGGGGGTGATAGAATAAGGTTGGGTGATACCGTGATACAGGCCCGTAAGGAGAGATACGTCATTCCTCCAAGATTATTTTAGCACCTCCAAGTTTGAGCCGTCAAATGAGCTGGTTTCACCGATTTTGGTATTTTTATGTACAAGTGGCTTAAGATTCATTCGAAATATGATTCGGCCAAATGCCAATATCATTAAGAAACGCTATTAGATCGATGATTGTGTTAGCGTAAATATTCATGTAATTGAGCCGTTTAAAGCCAAGTGGCCCAAGTCAATTCTTCGTTTTTTTAAATATCAACTTTCTTTTTTATGTTACAGTACAGTTACAGATGTTTGCTTCGAATTAGAATATTAAAACCGTGGTGCCAGACATAGTTCGATTGTTTGTTACCTGAGAACATATCAAACATAAAGTCAGCTGCAAATTAGTGGAATTGTCAAAGTTACCAAAACAAACATCAGTTTGTGTAAAATCTGGCTGTTCATGCATGGCTCAACTTGATACATCGAAATCCGAGTAATCTCTTTGATCTAACCACAGGTCATACAATCATGAGTCACAGCAAGTTGACCTCATACCCAGAGAACGACCGTATGTCGATACGGAATGTCAATGTCACATCACATGCTCTCTCTGTCGCTCATACGATGAGGTATGAGCCATGAGCTAGTGTAATCCAATGATCACATGCTTGTCATTTCCATACTGAGCACATGACATGTTTGCTCGGTGTGACATGTTATACAATATCCGACTGCATTAATTGAACACATACAAGTTTAGCTGGTACAACCAAGGGACGGTATTCTGTATAAAGGAAAATAATATTTCTGCTATAACATTATCATGAAGCGAAAGTCATCTTCAAACAGTTTAAACTATTTCACCCTTTTGGAACTGTATTTTGCCAATTGCATGACAGGTATCGACAGAATCAGACATTGGTTCGACTTGGACTAGGTCACATCGATGATCGATCTATAGATTCAAACTAGACCAAATAAATATAAATTCATGCGCTTGTACTATGTCAATCACCGTAACGAATTGACGTTTGAACTGAAGCTTAAATATCCTGAAATGTCCTTTTGTTTCAATTTCAACACTGATTCCGACCCCTGATTTCAATCGCCCAAAGGTCCGATGACTTCACGACAAACTTAGGCGTCACTTCCGGAAATTGTCGCGTTCTATGTCGCGCAATTATATTGCTGGTACTTTTTATGCGTTGTGCGTAACCGCAAAACCACGGACTGACATCCTTCTGTTTGATGGTTCATGGATTTTATGGGAAATGGATACAGTTATTGGTAGGGTTATGGTTATTCGGGGGATATTGTGTGCTTTTGATTCTGGGATGGCTATGGATTGATAATAAACCCACTAAGAAGCTAATTACGGCCAAAGTTTTCATAATTCAGCATGGAGCCATGCAAATTTGGATTCCTCATATCAAAATTAGTGGGTGTACCAATTTTCACGTTTGTTTCACAATCACAAAATACACTCATTTGGCATTTATGACATGGTGTGACTGCACTATCGGCATGATAGGATCGCAAAAGGAACATTTGATAAAGTCGCTCAGTTCCGAATTATGAGCTAAGAGAAATTTAAAGCTATATATTATAAGAAAGAAGAGATAAAGGCTCAATTGCTGGCATAACTCATACATTATTACAAAAATGATGTATGCATGTATAAATGAGTTTAATCATACAATTTTGAAAATATAAGATGAAAAATCAAAACTTTTAGAAGTGTTGAATTATAGAAGGCGGAATTCATCAAAATGTAGTTTTCAGTTTCAGTTGTATCTATGGTTGTATAATACTTATATTTTATTTTTGTCATGTGCTTCACAGAATATACATTTTGCAGAAAGTATCAGATAAAGAAGCCTCAATCTTCATTGCTGTTAAAAATTACAACTGCTCCCCATAAATGCCCAATTATGCCAAGATCATAGCGTACCAATGACACCAGTCCAGCGCTAAGTGAGACCATGTGCAGTACAAAGAATGAAGCAAATGTCGCTGCTCACTTGGTGTCAATGATAGACCGCAGTCTGACATTGCTTTTGGCAGGAAGCGTTCATTGCATAATGCAACAAGCTATGACTTTGTGTTTGCGAACTCGATATTAGAGTCAAGGATATCTTATCCAAGCCATAATCCATGTTAACGAAGGTGCATTGAAAATGGAATTGCATAGCTGTTGTTATCCGATGTTATCAATGTTGTTGCACTTGCACTTTTATGAATTTGGCTGAACGACTCATTGTGATGCATTTTTTTTAAATCTACACTTTCACTATTTTAGTGCATTATACCTGTTTTGTGGAAAAGCGTAATATTGTCAAAGCAATTAACAATTAACATTGATGACTGGCAAGAGGTAACTGGTTATAGAATGTCATGATCAACATACCTAATATAATTCCAGCATTTATGCTTAGCTTCCTTGGAATTAAATACAACATTATACTACTTATTCGTGAGTCATAATTACTAGGCCAGATGTTGTATACAATTGCTCATTTTTTCACTCATGAAAATAATTAACCTGTACTTGTTTAAGTTCTCAAGTTCCCTGGAAGGTATATGCAGCAAATTACACAAAGACACAAACTTTTGCCTAAATGGCAGGGGGCTAGCATCCACTAATTAAATTTAAATGTCACGTTCAAGTGGGGGATTTGAATGTTTTACAGTTCCATAATGCTGCATTTCAACAACGGATTGTTCAATTGAGAAAACATTCGGAAAGGCAAAACTTATTAGCATAGCCCCTGCTTCTATTTTAGTCACCTACCACTGAATCAATTCATTGGAAAATATAGAATGTTTAGAAGCGGTGTCTAAAATTCATGTCAAATCCATTCAATGTCAATTCCTTTACAGGTTTTCGTCACAAAACAGCTGGCTTTGGAGCTTATGTGTACTAACAGAATAAAAAGGCAATTCCTGGGTAAACCCCAGAGTATTTCTCTACCAGAGTAAAAATTTTACAGGAATTCTAATTTTGGGATCACGTATTATATGCTACACACCTCTGCGGGGAAGCAGAAAATCAAACGCTGCATCATAATTGGCGAAATCTCTAGCGAAACCATTAGTATAGTGTCAGCCCTGCCCGAGCCCCCCTTGGCAAAGGCAGCGATCACGACTCAGCGACCAGACAAGCACGCTGCACGCACAATCAGGACGCACACGCACGCACGGGCACGCACGACGCACAATCGAAACACGCCAACACACGGGACGGGGCAGACGTTGGCTCAACGGGATTCCAGGTCACCTGACCCACGAGGAAATCACAGTGGCGACGGTTCGGGGTTCGGGTCTGGACTCGGGAGTGTTATACTCCAAGAGGTGTCACTTCATCCCCCACCCCACATCTCCGCAAAACTCTGGGATTCGAAAATGCTAAACAAATCTAAATGCGGACGCTCATGGCCTGTACCTGGGGCTGGGGAAGTAATGCCATTACTTACCGTAACCAGGGGTGTAGTCCAGGGTATACGCAGGTATACGGCGTATATACCCACCGTTTATTTTCGAAATTATCGTATACTCATCTTTATTTTAAAGAAATACGCTTCAAAGAAATCTAGCTTTTTAACGACTAACTTTTGCGAGTTTTCCATTACTTGTTCTATGTTTCACACTTTATGTACCCATTCACCTTACATTACACATTTTCCACCCACCCATAGCACACCCATTTACCCACTACCCATTTATCCATTTACCTTCGAGGAGCAAATCGAGATATGTGGGCGTGTTTTTGTGAAACCCAAGCGAAAATAGTCGTAAGCGCCAAACGACAATCTTTGATATGTGAAAAGAGGGTGTGTTGGGAATGACGAAAATGTGGAAATAAGGATGCAGTTACATTTTTACTGTCCCCCCCCCCCCCTTCCCCCCCGGTAGACGAAAAATTAGAGTAAACCCACCTTTATTACCAGCACTACACCACTGCCCTTAACCCATGGGTAGCGATCAATTAACTTTTTTTCATTCGATTTGGCTCGAAATCATTCGATTTCAAATCACTGCCCATGTTAAACCATAGGCAGTGATATTGAAAACGAATAGTTTTGAAATCATACAGTTACATGATAGCCCCCCTAAACTCTCTTTGCGGTTCTACGCTTAAAACTTGGATCATGAGCATTGTGGTTCTTTGCTTCCGTTTTATGATGCCAAAAAACGCGACAAGTTTGAAAAGGAGGCGTCAGAGCAACACACTCTCTCTGTCCCAGCAGAGGCGATACTACTGCGCTAAGCGAATTTACTGAACTTCAATCAAAATCAGTACACTACATCACTACGATCACTACCTTTATACAAGGGATTTGAAACCAGAAACACCTCATTCTCTCCCCTGTCCGGCTCTCGCCACTGCTTCCAAAATCTCTCCGAAAGCGTCTATGTGTTTCTAGGGAGAGAGAGAGCGCTGTCCCTGTCACAGTTGACGGCGTCCATAACATCATCATATCTTCACCCTCGCCCCTTCCGGTTGACCGCCCCCCCCCTTCCCCCTAGCGCTACACCCCCTCACGCCAAGGGTGCGGCTAAAAATATCTACTCATTATGAGTGACTTCACCCTGCTTGGAAATCAGTCCCACCCTAATTCACTGCCTTGCTAACAGAATCTGCTTTATTATACACAGGCACGACTCCTGTGTTGATAAACACAGGCTGCGTCACGTCTTCTAATTTCGGAGTTATTTGATGATTTTATTCGATGAGCGGCGGGGTAAAATCGTTCGCGTTTTGAAATATGAGAACTCGATGGAAGTTTTTTTTGCGTGTTTTGTAGGCGTTTGTTTATGTTAATATGTTTTGTCATGTCATGTGATGATAGACAACTCAAACATTTTGATTTGATGTTTCGGGCGGAGGGCTTTTATAGTCGTTCTAATAAAAAATAATTATTGAATTCAATTCGCAACATTTTAGAAAGACGAGCAAAGTAAAATAATAAATACATCCTCAAATCATCAATTAACTACGTCGACTCTACTTAGCTGTACGTTTTAACGCAATGGTTTTATGAATGAGCCAATTATGAATGACGATTCATATTTTTACTCTATTCACGTGGTAGCTAGGCAAGTGGCAACCCATTCAACATTCCTGTAACTCTGTGAAACGTTGGTGCTATTAGCAATAAGCTTTCAAAATCGTTTCAAATCAGTTATTGAAACATTCAATGTTGAAAAATGTTTGGATAATAATCCATGGACCTATCAATCAACATAGTATACAAACTAACACCCGTGCTGTATTACCAGCTCGATAGTTATCGAGTTTGATTGTGTGAATGACCCCACCATGAACAATCCAAACTGAAGTACCCGTGTTCCTAGTGACTAGGCAACCCATGTAGCACGCAGGTAGCTTGGGGTGCCTACCAGCCACGGGGCCCAACTAATGGCCGCTAGGCTCGTCTCGGTATTCTTCAGATCAATTGATTTGTGGTGTTTAACGACGCACTGTTTTGGCAAAGCGTCCTGTGGCACTGGTCTAATGGCGTTGGCGAATGAAAGGGTGATTATGAGATGATGAATCTAAGTTGCTAGCCGAGCCTAGCGGGGAAGAAGGTAAACCCGGCGCCAGCATACGAAGCCTACTCCAGCCTGTCGAAAAGCATCAAGGTACTTCCGGTTTGAAGTCCCTTCCGAAGGACAGTACCATTGATCTATTGTGTCCTGACTCCTGAGGTAAGAATTCATTTCTCAAACACACAATTAACAATGTTTGCTGGGTTTCTTGTTCGTTACCGAAGCAAAAGCTGCAATATATTATTTACTTTCTGGGTATGAATACAAGCGAGTAATGATTTTTGTCCAACCAAGTTGTTTAAAAAATTCAGCAATGTTTGGCGTTTCTATAGATAGAATTTGCTTTTAGTGCGCTCAATCACATTTGATATTCTATTGGCCCAAAGACATACAACTTTCGACCCTCTTACTATATAATGAACTACGTTTCGTTGCGTAGAAATTGACTGCAAATTTAAACCGTGTCATCAAGGTTTAATGGTTCATCTTCTTAGGAAGAAACGAAAAATTGCCCCAAAAATTCAAAGCTACGCCGACGACACAATTCCATTTCAACAGCATTTAGAATTCCATCTTCACATGCCGACAAACCACAAGACAATTGCCACCAATGACTCATCTCTCCCTAATCACCCGTAAACGCACTCCACTAAACCACGTCCAGTTACGCCTTGAAAACAAAACTCCGGCTAATGACAGCTCTGCGATCGCTTCTGCTGACGACTCGTGTTAATTGCACTTCTAACGAGGCATAATTATTTCGTAATTCCGCGCAAGTGTTTTAATAATTGGCGAGTTCATTTACACTAGCGTAGCGAAGCCAGCTGGAATCGCACGATGCACATGTGTCATTCGGCTGTCAGGGAGTGTGCTAGAACTAAACTCCATTTCACGTTGAGAAGGAGAGTGGATGTCAGGGAGTGTGTGCGAGAACTGAACTCCATTTCACGTTGAGAAGGAGAGTGGATGTCAGGGATAGTGTGCTAGAACTAAACTCCATTCCACGTTGAGAAGGAGAGTGGATGTCAGGGAGTGTGTGCTAGAACTAAACTCCATTTCACGTTGAGAAGGAGAGTGGATTTGCATCTTCCTCGAGGACCCACTGCTGCTAGACACGAGCTATGAGTTTCAAAACTGACAAGCCATGTCTTGAGCCGCACAAAAGTCTCTATGGGCAATTTAGGGACTTTTTAGCTCGTGTCTAGCAGCAGCGGGTCCTCGAGGAAGGCAAATCCACTCCATTTCTTAAGGTGAAATGGATTGTATAACTTGACTATATTTCTCGTTAAGGAAGAAATAAGTTTCTCAGTCTAGAGCAATGTTACATTTCTTCCACATATATAACTAGTGCAGAGAGTTCTTCATTTAGAGCAAGCATTAAAGATAGTTACTTTTGTATGACTTAAACTAAATCATGGGATAAAAAAAAACACTGTACTAAAGTGATGATGGACAGAGCGATTGAAACTGTTAAAATATTAGTAGAGGCGGCATTTATCTTGATTGTATTCTCTTTTTTTTTTAGCTTGTAGGCGAAGGAAATGCCGGAATACGGCTGTTCATGGGCTCTCTTTCCCAAGATTTCGTGTAGCTAATATTAACACAGGCATCTGAGATATTTATATTTAGAACTTCGTGTTTTAAGCAACAAGTTAAAAAATTGCCCATATTGTTAGTCATTTATTTATACCGCAAGGCAAGGTTGCGTGGTGTCTTCTCTTTGAACATGAACATTTACTCTCCTTCTCAACGTGAAATAGAGTTTACTTTGTAATGTTGTCAACACGCCAAGCTGTGTTTGCATTGCCAATTGTTTAACTTGAGTCGGCTTCTGTTGTCGCACAGTTTTATAGCTTTATTAGGTTGGTAACAACTCATGATAATGAGGCGCGGCAGAGTCATGAAGAGAAAATTAGATAAACAACATTTTGATAGAAAGCATTGCCAAAAATATATTGCCAATTAATTCATATTCATATGAAGTATTAAGTGTAAGGTGGTGTGTAATTTATAGCTGTGTCATGCAATCTTTAGAAAAATGAAATATTTGAAAATGATCCGTTTTTGACAACTGCTGAAAGATCAGTACAATTAAACTTCCCACAAAGCTAGAAAAAAATTTTTTTTTAAAGCTATCGCAATGAAGATCATCAATCTAACAGTCTGATCGATACCGTCTACATCTCTAGCAAGTAGCAACACAGAAGCAGCTAGCAGCACCCAGCCAATTATGCTAATAAGCTGGAACTTCGAAGATGTTTGCCAAAATAGAAAGTGCTGTTACCTCTGAGACGGAAAGTGACAAAAAGTAAAATGGCACACGACGAGATGCGTTTGAAGACGACGGCGCGGGATTACCGAAGGACAGAAGACCTCTGAAACGAAGGGCCGAAACGATGCAGCTACCCTCATAGCTGGATGCCATCGCAGTGTTTAAGGATAGCACGTTTGGGGCTGGTTTGCCCACAATGAACTAACTTGTATAACTGTACATATTTCTTGTAGCATCGTTAAAAGTTGAAACTATGCTGGGATCAATTTACACTAATCAAAACAACAATGTCACTTTGGAATGTTACTTTTAATGGGGTACGTGTAGGCCTCTACTAAAAGCAATCACGTCAATTTTGTAATTGGTAATTTGCTTATCTTGCCTTGTGTTTCATCGCACTAGATCGAGGAAGAAATAACAGAAAAATTGCATTTTTAATTATTTTGTTATTCCCCTATGTTTGTTCAAAGGAATTTTGCTCGCTGAGTTTTCGGAATTACCACAAGCGAGTGTAGTCCTTAATCGGATAATAAATTGATTGATTGTCGATTGATGGTTCAGTCTTTAAACTCCCTCTGGAACTCAAACAAAAATCAACGATAACATCAAACAACTTGGAGAATAATTAGATTTTTAACACCTCCACCGTTTAAAATCCGAATAATCACTCAAACTCAACCCCATCCCGACTCTTGTAGCCTGTCACCACCAGACAAAGACGTCAATCACTCTCAGCATCGGACTTTGAAAGACGCTTACCCACAGTCCTATCAACAGACAAGGATAACACAGATCGCGACATCGGCAAGAGCATGCGAGAACTGAAAGCAAGGTTCCCGATGATGCCGATGAAAGTTAGGCCTGTGTACCTTGGCCGTCTGCTAGTGGATAGTAAACTTGTTGTCAAATCAGTTTGCCTCTGCCTGTAGACGGTCGAGCACGTCCTCACAAGCCGCTCTCTACCGCAGACACTCTGGAAGCACACCGGCGTTATCGCTCGGTCCTACTTATGCTATCATTTTAAACACGTCTGTCCAAAGTTGATGCGATTCTCAGAAGATAATCACTTAGTTTGACCACTTTTGCGGGTGTTTTCAACGATTTTTCGCGTGTATTTGGGAAGTGTCGTTAACGATTTGAGTGAATCTCGTTTGTTTCCGGGAAGTGAAGTTGAATTTTTCGGTAAAAGCTCTACGATTTTTCTTTGTGATTTTCCTTCTATGAGGAAACTTCGTTGTTTTTCCTTACGTTGTGACTTGGGAATTCTCTTGGTGCCGAAGTGATTTCATACAGAGTGACCTATATTATTATTGGCTGTCTACCACATACTAAACTGATCTGAATGTGCGGCTCTGGTTCGCGACAGGTGTGTCATTTTAATAAATGCCTTCGCGTTGTTGTTGTTGTGCGATAGTTTGCGACAAAGACACGTTGCGTAAGGATTGGTGACGATTTGGTGGAAAATATTTTGATGAATGCTTCAATGGGTCGTAAGAATTGATATCGCTGAAGATGCAGTTTAATGAAGAGAAGAAGAATTGCTGTTCTGTGGATGACGTAACGCACGGAGAACTGATCACGTAAACAATAAAATAAGGTGAGTTTAATTATTTTTCACTTTATTGTATAAGTAAGTAGTTAGTCACAATGTAGATCTAAAGGGTATAGGAATATTATTGTGTTTTTATGGCTCTGCATTCTCGAACCTTTTGTTTCGCAACGGTATGAAATCAAATGACGATCCAATGACTTCGATAGAAATAGATTTTCCTTGGTTTCTATGTTCATAAAACTCTGTTTAACAAACGGCGAACGAAGAAATGTCCATCAAAATTCACGATTATGGAACCGTGTTTCGGTACTGGTTTCGTTGCCTCAATTATTTTCTAGGTTAAGGGTCGTGACCTTTACCGTCAATGAAATCCACGCAGGGGTCAGAGGCCAACGAAATTGTGAACTATCGTTTATTGGATTTAAATTCTGTGAACTTTTAAATAAGGTCAAGTTGCAATGGAGCTGTTTGTAATGTGGTGACGATCTTGACAAGGTTATTATATAGTATCTTTGATCTTGACAGTGAATTCTGATTAACAAACCTCTTTTATGGAAGTTCATGGTGATTATGCTTTTTGTTTGTAATTGTATTTAGGAAGCGCGATTTCCGCGGCCATTGATCTTGGAATTGAAAGTGAAAATCTTTAATGAAACTTCATACTTCTTGACATAACCATGCCGCCAACCACGTGTCTAAATTTAACTTGGAATCGCCAGCGTCTGTTAACTCGTAAACTTCCAACATACCGAAATAGAATTGTATAAGCCTTTGCCAAACGTTTCATTATACGATTTCGGTACTACATATGCAATTTAATTACAATTAATTAAAGGCTATGTGGGTAATGCATTAATTCTGCGAACGAGTTCTAGAAAACTTTTAGTATTTAAATTGAACAATAATTAGATTAAAAAATCTGCCATTCGACCAAATCCCATGTTCCCCAGCTGTGCGGGGTTAATTTTACTGACCAGTGGAACTATATATCTGAAGTCAACGACGCTTACCAATAAAATAACATGTGCCATAACAAAATGCTGTATCTATACTCATTGCAAGCATAACTGTTGCACAAAGAGAATTCACCTGATTACCCATATCAACGCCCTTGTACCGTATTACCGCCCAAGATAAACATTATTCTCATTAGACACAATCAAATCGTAACATCTCCAGCCACGAGTAAACACCAAGACGTTACTCTCCACAATGCTCAATGAAGATCCCGTCGGTAAATGACCTAACTGCTCTAGACAATGCCCGACGCGTTCGAGAAGACATATTCACGTGCATCGATCTCACCACGCTATAACTCTTCACGTCGCCATCTAGCACACTGATACGTGATGGGAACTTGTCCATATCATAGAGAACCGTAGGTTGAGGAGAGGTCGTCTTTTACAATCCGGGGGCCATTTTTGTCCGCCATCTCTTTGCAAAGTGCTGGTCTAGATCTAGATTTTCAAGCGATAATTTCTTAATTTCTATGACTCGATGTCTGCTTGTCCTAACATTAGCACTATAGTTTTCAAAAAAACGATTTTTAAAATGGGTCTCAATGCTAAGTGAAGTCTAGTTGACTTCTGACTTCAATGACTTACAACTATTAAATCAGAGTTGGAGAGAGAATGCAAATATTAGGGGAAACTCATTTGATTACTCCAAAGATTGTAAAATTGTCAAAGAAGGACTTTGAATATACTTTACCAAAGTGGCTACAAACATAGGGATGTAACCGTAAGGAGAAAGGATTACATCTTTCAGAGGACCCCCTGCTTTAAAAGTGCCAATTGAGCACTGAACAAACAGTTAGAAACAGTTGGAAAGCAGTTTGAAAATAGTTTGACTGAACATTGGCATTCAAATTCAACCCCCAGACCGAAATAGTTTTTTTTGCGCAGAAGTAAACTAGCTTGTACGGGAAATTTGACGTTTGTAACAAAGATGGCGTACGTTTAGCGGAGATGGCAACTCTCAGATCGTGTTGAGCAAAGTTACTACCAGGTATTGGTGTTGGGAATCGAGTCTAGCCTGTCATTAAGTCCGGCAGAGTTACATAAAGATCGATCTGACTACCAAGTTTTTAGGTCAGTAAAAGTGGTGCATTGCGAGGCGTCAGTAAACGCGTGTCTATACTCACGGATCGCGGTACTTGCAGACACGGATTACGCTGTGATTATGTTTTGTGGTTGTCTTTTTTGAGATCGTAAACAGAGTTACCTACAGTGTAAAAAGTATTGTACGAATTATGTTACAGCTGCCAGTTTTTGCTGTAATTACTGCACTACATTTGAGAGAAATAAATCGATGCAAGCGCGTTCTCATATATATAAAGAAGCAATATAAAATATTTGTATATTGGATTTGGAATATGAAGTGGACCTTGAGAGTCAGGACCCAGGAAGCGGCAGATCACGCGGGAATACGCAATCAGGATCGATCCCACTAGTCCTTTGGTAGTAAGCCACCTTTTGAGTCTGTGCATCCATCCTATACCATTGTGTATGTGTGAACAAATTTTGCAAAACCTAAATTTTTTATCCAAGCACGCACCCAGGGCCTTTTGAATGAAACGGTATCCCGTCTATTTTATAGCTCGAATATTGAAGAAAGCTCAAAAAAGCTCACAAAAATACTACAAAACAAAAATATACTAAATACTAAAGTAAATGCCTGCAAGGGCGCTAACTCAGGCAAAAGGGGTATAGGAGACAAGGGGACCAATCTCCCACTTTCAATTAACGTTAAGTCTGATCTAAACGAATTCAACATCGATAATTTTCGGCTATATATTCCTAGATCATCAGCATCAGCTAGATCATCAACTGATCACGCATAGTTTTTCCCCAAAAATTGCTATCGAATACAAATAAATACACTGAGCTGCATCCCCTGTCTGGCGTCTTTGAACCCGTTTCGGTTACCTCGCACTTTCTTGTCTGGACTTGCCCTCCCCCGCCCCCCCCCCCCCCGCTCCCAGAGGTCCCAAACACACATCACACCCGCCCCCACGCGCAGCTGAAACTGTATCGCAAATCTCGAAACAGTTAGTCACACACACTCAACCTGCTCAAACCTGCCGTGCTTGTTACCGTCCCGCTAGACACATTGTTACCTCCGACCGACACCTTGTTTTAACTCTTCACCGAGCGGTTGCATTAACTCCGGTGGTCAGCTAATGGTCAACTGCAGCGGCAAGTCGCAACAGGGTTTTACCAAAGGTTTTACCAGGTGTCGGTCGGTGCCTCGCATTTACCTTGAGTTTTAATTTGAAGCGGATTGGTGTCAAGCGTCGTGAGGATGGGCCACCTCAAGTCAACGCATATAGAAATCACAAAAATATGGACATCGATTCACAAAATAATACATTGAGGTATAGAGAGAACCGATTGGCATTTGAATTTCTACCTGATTCACAGGCGAAATGTTAGTGGCAGCCCCAAACAAAATAGCCAGATACCCAAGTAATTTAAAAATGTTTTCAAATAAGGCAAGAATCATAACTCGCAACTGCGAAACTGCGAAACTTAATTTGACAATCCCTATATATTAATGACTTGCGAGTTTGTTTAAATCAGCCAAATTACTAAACGAGGAGCACTGTTCTGGTCTCTGCAATTTAGGTTTATAGGTCATCTATATAGCTTTTATAAGATCGTTGTTGTGGTATGAAATGAACCTCTGTAATGCATCTTTCATTGAACTCGGACAGGTTTCGTACTTAGTTTTGCCACTCTTTCGTATACCGCTTAACGACAGGTTTAGCTCAATCTCAATGAATTGACGACATCCAATAAAATAGTTTGCGGCTCTTTAACAAACCTCCACTCCACTTCAGAAAGATCTGCGATGCTGAACTCTTTTCTGACATTTATTTGCTACCTGTAAATCATTTCCTATACGTTCTATTCACCGGCAGATCGGAAAATGAAAGTGAATCTTTTCGTTGAACACGTCGCGCATCTTGCCAGCATTCGCTTGTGCAGTTTTACCTGAAACGTCATAAATCTGTAGCCAACTCCAAAGTGTTTCTCATTCGACCTCGAATTTCGTATCAAGGTTCGGTTGACACAAAGATTGATAGGCGAAATTATAGACTGGTTTATTAATTTTCTCACGGTTTTCGAATAACATTTAAGATGCGCTTGGTCATCTTCGGCGATTGGCAAAACCGATACGAACATTCACGGCGCCACTGTAACCTTTGCACGTACATGAATCAGACAGTGAAACAAGTCATCACTGTAGAATAGAAACTTAGCACGAATCCTATATGTGTATATCGCAAACCATTTTATAACAATGCAGAATCCCATAAGTTAAGAGGCGCTTTGGGACATGACGCATCTTTTATACGACCCTATAAACTCAAAAAGGTAACACAGTAAGGCGAATTCTCGGTGAAAATAGTGACGTTCGAATTTACTGCGAAGTGCAATGATTCTCTTGCCCCCCCCCCCCCCCCCCCCCCCACGGAACCCTAGACAGTTGATCCCGGATGACCCGTGACTTCACCGGTTCACGGGTTGCTGCACATGCTTGCTGACAGGAAGTTCACCTGCGTACTCAGTGTGAGGTTGTATTGCCCGAAGCATCGATATCAAGGCAACGCTTCGGTGCCCGCTGGTTATAGCAGTGCTATCGTGGTATTGGCTCTATATGGTCGGATTTTCAGTTATTGCAACCGAATTATCGTTATGGAATATAAAATTATATTATCGAATTATCGTTATTGTTATCGAATTTTCAGTGCAGCTTTGGCATCGGTTATCTGATTGTTAAGTCTGCTAATTTCCATTCGCATGTCAGTCTTGGAATCAACACCGAACCCTCGGCCTTTTAGCTGCGTGCTGGGAGGAAATTGTTAATGCCAGTCCGGTAAAATGCATATTTTCTAGTTGCCCATATATAGCAGAATACCTATATAGGTAAAATTCAGAAAAATTATATAAAAATCAACATTTCTTATTGAAAGACACATCTGTAATGTTATTTTGAATTGAAATGGCAGGACGGCACTTTTGCAATGTTTATATACATTTCATTTTTTAACCGAAACGTAACTTAATTACGACAGATTAAAATGACATTTCAAATTTTAGTCCCTCATACGGAGCAGGCGGTGTCCAACAGTTGCCTATTTTTTTCTTTACATACGTTTTTATATTGGATTTCGTTGTACATATTCTCAGAAAGTTGGAGCTAGGATTGTATATGCCAATTTACTTCAAAATTGTGGATATATAGAAAGTTTGAATCTTTCAAAGCTGCAGCCAAAAGCGGAAGACATGCAATCTTTTCACTTTTCATTTCCATCAAAGGGCCAGCTTATTCCCAACGGTTTTTAAAGTTTACGACTAACATAACTGGAATACCTTTCCTTATTGAATTCGAACTCAGCACATGAAAGGCCATGGACAATCATGAACGGAGTGTTCTCCGAAGATGAGAGTGTCGTAAAGATACGACTGATTACTTCGTTGAACAAAACATCATTTGAGGTTGTCATATCTTGGTGCATCCACTCTTTGTTGCTGCTCTGTCCCATATCTCGGCTCACCTAAATACCAGAAATATCTGACACCGTCTATGGGCCATTTGGACCATACAAATTGGCGGCCATTACTTGACGACTTGCTTCTTTACAAATTGTCACGAAATAAAGTTACTCTCTTTTGAGAAAAATGCGCTATGACAATGTTTTTGAAAACGTTTCTGAATTTCTTTTGAGCAAAGTGGCTGACCCAAAATTTGAAAACATCCCTTTTAGGCCCTGATTTAGTTTACCTGAAACGATTTTAATTTTGACATGCCTAATTTAAACTTAACTATCAGAAAAGGATCTTTTGTCAAAAAATTATTGCCACCATCAGTGGAATTATATTTGTTGGTTAGGTCTATATAAATATTTGTCGAGCAGAACATTTCTGTAGGCATTTGATCTAGATATCCGTTACAATTGAACCAGAAAGATATATCGGTTACAAATTGGCAATGTTTACAAGGCAAATCGGCAAGCAGTTAGGGAGGTTTCACTTGCTTCGCTCGGGTACACCTCAAAATTCCTTCCTCGTGCTCTGTCCACGTCGTACAAGAATTATTTTCACCCATATGATAAAAATTTGCTGTCTTTATTTAAATAGTAACTTTTCGGTATTTGGAAGATATTTGAAAAAAATCTCAAACGTCAAAGTATTGACGCGACAGCAGCACAATTCAAATAATTTCGTATTTTCAACTGTCAAGGCCGGGGGATAGATTTTTGCCTTGTCAGTTGCCATTGCACTAATTTGCAGATAAGGTGATTGAAATTCAATGGTAGACCTGACAAATTTTAATAGTTCAGTTCAGCCGGTGAAATTATAGATTGTGAAACAGCGCCAATTCTTTTTCTGGCTGCAAATAGGATGTATTTACTTTCTCTAAAATGTTGACATAAGGCTGCACGTATAGGATCTTCTTGGCCGGCCAGTATCGACTTGAGCCAACGTTTCCGTCAGGCCAAACGCATCTTGCATTCATTTTCCATGCAATCTATTCTGTGACCGGGATGGGGACATGTTCAGGTCAAAATCTGGCACTCATTTCCAAAACATGATATCGAATAAATTGATCTGAGACGCTCAACACCACTTCCAAAATAAAGTTCCT
The DNA here is from genome assembly GCA_921293005.1 of Nemoura dubitans. Classification (NCBI taxonomy): domain Eukaryota; kingdom Metazoa; phylum Arthropoda; class Insecta; order Plecoptera; family Nemouridae; genus Nemoura; species Nemoura dubitans. Next base: position 29,184,828 of record OV121077.1, on the reverse strand, counting down.
CGAAATATTTCTTGGGATACTGCGCCCCAAAATCTCAGCTCCGTCCCTGTACCTTGATTTTACATTTTTCTTCAACTCCTCCCACCTCCCTCCCCCCCCCCCCCCGCAACCGTTCTAACCGATTTGCAAAATCGTGTGCCCGAAAGTAAATCGATTTGTCATTCAGCACGCTTTTTTCAATGATTCAGACACATTGCTGTGCCATAAACGTCAACCTGTCAAACGCTTTTAGATGTCAACACCACAATTTTGCAATCTTGCGACAATTAAATACGCGTTTCCTTCGATTTTGTCATTTTCTTGGAAATTTTCTTCGTCAGATCTTATGTAAATCGCATAGCACAATGGCCAACTTTATCTTGATTAACTGCAGCGTATATACAAACATTTTAGTCTTGTTGAATCAAAGCCCATAAAATCATTGCTAATCCAATCACTAATTCACAAATTTGTAAGAACCAATCGTAGCCAGCTGTCGAGCAAAAGCCGCGGAAAGTAAATAACCTCCTCGGTAGATTCATTGACTCTGGCGTGCAGAGTCACAGAAAGCTGCTTTGAAGATCGCTGGCCCCGTCAAAGAGTCACGTGGACTCCGGATCTGAAGTCTCTTCTTTGTTTGCTTGTCGAAGGCATTGTCATTTTGTGGTGTGTATTTCTAGCCGCCGTTTGTGTCTCTGAAACTGCCGTTACTTCTGACAGCGATGGAGTGGGTTCGAATGTATTCTATATTTTGTCACAATCTTCAGACACGATCTGGTATTGATATGATAATACCTGTACATCACTTGGATGACACTTAATATTCGATTAAAGTGACGAATATTTATTACTTAGATCTTTATACATTACACCTTTACGTGTTATAAGTGTGTAGATATTTTCGATGGCTATTAAGTCTATTCTGAATGATTTCGACAAAATAACCATATTGTGGGCAAAAAGGGGCAAATACAGGAGACATAATTAACTATCGGGATGAATCACTTATTGAACGATCTAATTAATGGAACGACAAGGTTGAAAAACTGGTTTTAAAGTAATTTCCTCTTAGTCATCACACTCTTGTTTGTGCTAGAAAGATGACTTATTTTATTTCCAGTTGTACTACAATTTAGAAATCGGTATAACATTGAAGAAGATCGCACGATTAAGTAACGATTCGGGTTCTCTATCTCAGCGTTCCCTTGATTCAATGTTCTTGTGAGATCACCGAAGTTAAGCATCACTGCGCTGAGTGAGGTGCATTGGATGAGTGACCACTATATGTTAATTGCGCAGTTCTGTTTGTAAGAGAGGCTGGAAGGACTAAAGTCAAACACTCAAAATCATGGATAAGCGGAGGAATCCTATTGTCTCGGTGTTTTTCGGCATAAGTATGTCGTAAATACGTTCTGGCAGCTTCACAACCCTTTTCGGCTAATTTATAACTAATAATAACCCTTGCAGCCTTCGCTATATGCCAAACGTGAAGTGCCACTGGGCCCGTTTTATTAAAACAGCTGGTCGATATCGTTAAACACCGCAAATCAATCATCTTGAAATGCAAATTCAATTGACAGTACCTGGACGACATTGCCACCTCATCAGCAAAGCAAACACCGTCTTACACACCCACCTGAATCGCAATCAACACTTAGGAGTGTCGACAACAGGCAAAGAAAGCAGAGTGCACAACCGAAAGTATTACCGAACAATTGCAATTAGCATTCAATTGGTAACGTGGACATGCGATCGTTTGTCTCGAATTGCAGCGCACGATTACCGTGTAATGTTTCTCGTGACATCGTGGCGGTTGTTTTGAAAGGGACGCGCGGGTCACGGGGGTCAAACTCGATTGGAGACGTGCTGAAATGAGCGGGGACGACGACATCAAATTATCTCTCAAGATGAAATTCAAAACATATTTTTGTCCTTGATCGAGGGATCACGACTAAACGTCGAAATCAGCTGTGTAGGTGCCTTGTGGCCTGTGTTAACAGTGCCTTAACCCAGAGTTGAGGTTGGAGTTAATTGTCCTGAGCAACAGTCTATACTCAATAGGATGTCAGGGATTCTTCTGTTTTTAGGGTTACACGTTTAAACTAGTTGTTAAAATGTACTGAAATACAGACTCTTGAAAACGGCATAATTTAGCAAGCAATTACGATCCCCTGCCCCTACCTGAAAGAGTCAAAATTTGCCCTCACGATCCAGAAGGCCTTAATTAAAGGCGTATTGTACCCTTGTATGAATATAGCTCGTGGCGGTAGGCCCCAAACTGTTGTGGAGGAAACGCATTTTTTGAAAAAAAACCATAATTTGCTAGGAAAACGCACTATAGAGGATTTATAGTCCTCTATAGAGGACTATAGAGGATACTATAGAGGATTGTATGCGAGTGAGGAAGTGAAAATCTCTTTTCGGCTGTGGTGCTCTCCAAAAATCAGCATTCGGGAAATAGGATATGTAATTCGGGCAGACATGTACAGTTTTCTCACGTATTATTTTCCCTCGACTCTCCTTGGAAAATCAATGACAACTTCAACCTCCATTCAATCATCATTCATCGTACTCTCACTGCACAATATTTACATTATAGCTCTGTTTCAACAAGAGTTCTAACAAGTTCCAAAAATCTGTCCACTTCTTCTCGGTTCAATGGCGTTCCAAATAATCTCTCTGCGTGGTAATGATATGAACCAACACTTTCTCACGCCGTGGACTGCAACATTGTGTAGCCGTGATCTTCAGAGCACGCTGTTGTCTTCCCGCGATGCTGGTTCAACTTCAAGGTGGTAGAAACTGTTTTGACGTATAGCTGTCGAGGTCCGCTTCCTTCGGACCAGATAGACACAATCGGTTTATTCACCTCTCTAAAGTAAAAGTGTTTCGAATCGAGATGTTCGAGATTGAGAGGAGAGGACTGGGTGTAGACCAGGAGATGGCTAGACTGGAGCAATCAGTCTAAATAGCATGCTTGATCTGTTTTCGATGGGTTTTGAATGGTTTGACACAGTTCGATTGAGGAGCTAATAGGTGATTCCATAGAGATCTTATTTTGTTTTGGTTTCCGAATGCGGGACAGTATTTTCACATAACCCACCCCAAATTATACCCAAATTATACACATCTTGATCCTTTTTTAAATCGTGTTGAAAGTTCAAAAACAACATTTTCCTGGGGTTTTTAAAAAAGTGAATTTTACAATTCATTTGACCATGCTAATTTTTTATTCTACAAACATTCGTATATACCTACTGGTGTCGAAATTTTGTGAATTTCTATAGGTTCCTTGATTACATTAACGCAAATTAAAAATACTGTCCCAAACACCGTGACTATCCAATTAGGCTTAAAACGGAGAAAAAAGCAACGGAGCTGTTGCACCTAATTATATAATCAATTAAATGAGCTATAACATCCTGAAAATTTGCATCATTGTTACAATTGTTTACTCTGCGTCTCATTTCTCGCTACGAATGTTTCATTCAGATTCGCGTCCTGCAAATCAATTAAACTCTGGGAAATGATGTAACTTTTGAACCGATTTCTAAAGCACTCTAATAAAATGCACAATTTGACGAGCAATCGCTGCATACCAAACCTTCGTGTAGACAGTGTTGATAATAAACGACAATATTCAAATGATTGCACGAATGAAAGCAACGAACTCGTGTTTCTCCTGTAAACCCACATGTAATTCCAGAGTGACTTCCTCTCCCTGCACTCGTCGGTGCACAACACTGTCATCCCATTGAAAATGTCGGATGCAGACACAAAACTAAAATGTCAAAGTCACAATTACCGTAACAAAGAGTCAAGTTTGAAGGTTGCTATGGTGATTATATTATTATTATTATAACCTATCATCATGTATGAACTATATAGCAAACGTAACATAATAACGTCAATGCGGTGTGCAAATTGTAACAGACGTGTACATGAACTAGAAGTGATTACACTGCAGACGCTTCAAGCGCCGTTTTAACCCTATTTCCGTTTTGTGTCTGACTCACAATTTTGTCGTGACTCACGTAGTTGTGTGTTCGGTTTGACTTGCGCACGGGAGTGGAACTGATTTTTCCTGGCGGAACGAATTGGTACTAATGTTCGGCGAGACACATTTCATTTGTACGGAGGCTTATTTTCGACTAGGGCGCGTCGGTGGTTTTTGGCAATATTTTCGGAGCATTTCGCCGCGCTGAGTAATAGGCTGTCTCGCGCCTGAGGGCGTAACTCGTTTCCGCACCTCGCGCTTCCTTCATTTCGGCGTGGTTTCCTCATTTTGTGCGATTAGGTGCTCGCGTCACTCTGAATTAATTAATGTGGTATATTTGCGATGGTTCATGCCATTTTACCAGTCCCTGTAGTTTCATCGTTTGATATGCATGCAAGAATACCATTTTTTGCATCATGCGCTCTAGAATTATCTCAATTTTCCCTAATAAAATGTGTTGGGGTGTTTTCAAACATTTCAGTGTAGCACTAGAGGTTTTCCGTTCCCTTGTGAGCACCGAAGTTGTATAAGCAATATTGCATTGCGTCAGGGATTGTACGGGCTACCGTCGTCCATTTTCGTCACAGCTTCACTCAACTGTGTTAATCAACCTTTCGACAGTAATAATTAGATAAGCGAAGAGGAAGATATACTGGTTTTCGAGTTGATCAGGAACCGTTCTTCGGTAGGGATGAAATGCCGACAGTCACATTGGTTCCTGCGCCGCGTGCCGCACCGTACCGCACCGGTTTGTCTAACCTACCTTCTAGGCTAGTTCAGGCCCAATGCACCCTATCGATAACTGACTTAATTCATGCGACGGGTAAAACAAGTCCGTTATTAGTGCATCGTTAACAGCACAAAAGAAGTTCCCTATGCATCTTCTTGTCGACGGCATTGTGAGAATTGGTGACGTAAACGTTTCCATCCCAAATGCTAATCGACACCCGATCTTTCCAGAGCGCGCCGACTCGTATGGCCAACAATGAAGATCCTCCACCTGCTTCTCTTCGTCACCGCCCTGGCTGCGCACGCCCGCTGCGCCACGCTGCGCCAATACAGTCGCGACTGGCTCATCTCCGGCGAGACGTCCCTCCACAAGGAGCCGAAACGCATCACGGCCAAGTCGGTGTTCATCGCGCCAGACTTCCAGGCGATCCGCTGCGCCCAAGGATACAGAGAAGATGCGAACGGGAACTGCGTGAAACTAGTGCGCGTCAGTCAGTCGGCGCAGCTGGATTTCTTGCTGCAACGACTCAACGCGATGTATGGGTCGGCGGAGGGGCCGGGTTCGTTGCCGTTTGGCGGGGCCAAACCGGGATCTCCGAGCGATCAACGTCCTCCAAGTGATGCGACGAAACCGTTGGTAGGTCCCGATGGCCAACGACCCCCGTACGATGTGCCGAAACCGTCGGGATTTGCCGATTTCCCGGGCAAGGGTGACAACGTTCACCAAGGACAGAAAGATGGGGTCCAGCCACCGAAGGCGGAACCGTGTATCGAGCTACCGGTCGGTGAACATGCGTCGACGTTGTCCTCAACGACAGCGACGCCGACTACGACTGAAACGCCGACTACGACTGAAACGCCGACTACGACTGGAAGGTCGACTTCGTTGAGTTCTGCGGAGACGTTGAGTGTAGCAGCAAGTGTGCAGATCGGTTCGTCAACGTCTGTGTTGCCGGCGACGGAAGTGCCTGTTACGACGGAGAGTAATGCCGAGAAAGACCCGGAGGTAGTGCTGGTGGATGGTGACAGTGATATTTTGCCACTTGCTGTGAATAAGTTGAACGGATCTGGTGTGGTCAAAGAGCAGGTTCCGGTATTGGAAGGTGATGATGTCATCAGTGTCGTCGAAAATACAAGTAAGGGGGGTGATGTGTCAGTTGAAGTCAACGACCAGGCTTTCGTAAGTGTTGGGGTCGCCGTTCAAACAGTTGAAGCAGACGATACTGTCAAATCAACGACCGAGGCGCAGAAAGTTGAGACATCGACTAAAATATCGGTTCCTGTGAATGCTCTTGAAAAGGACATTGTTGTTGAATTTGCAGAAGAGTATGCGACGTCTTCAACGTTGGAGTCAACTACAGTTGTCGATGAAGTTGAGGACGCGGCTACCGAAGACTACGACGGTGATATCATAGTCGAACCGGAAATGGGTTCAGGAGAGCGAGACGGCATGGGCGATCCTGAAAGCGTTTCTGAAGACAGTTTGTTTTCGGAAACTGCAAACGCGGATCTGGACGCCATGCTGGAACAAAACAACTCGTCGCAAGTGGACAAAGTTTTGCCCGTAAGGAATATAATTCCGGAAGCAAGTTCCGAACGCATCCATTTTATCGATAGTCCGATCACAAACATCCAGCCAGTCAGGAACACGTTTCCGGGAGGCGACGAAATCATGGAAATCGATCTAAAACCTAACGACAATGCCAACGTCGCGAAACTACAAGTCCACAATCTGAACCCATCCAAACTAGTTCCTCCAAAGTTCATGGAAGAACCGACAAAACCCATTCCCGACACACCATTCAGCCTAGACGACTACCTAAACCGACAACCAGTCCCACCAATACCCGTCTATAGACCTTACGAGAACCACAACTTCAACCCGCAACACCAACACTTCCCTTTGCAGTACCAGCAGCCTCCTTTCCCGCCTCGCAACGGATTCGTGCGCTTCCCCAACGAACGGGACCAAGTGTACCAGGTCGACCACAGAGTCAACTCAGTTCGGTTCCCTCCCGGTGAACCGTTCAACGACGAGCAGCTCCGACAGTGGCCGAACAATTGGAGGCCTGACAATAGGAGGTTGCAGCGCCCGCCGCCGTTGATGAGGTTCTGGAATAAGATGCCGCTGATCAGGAACACTGAGGAACCGAATCAGAGGTACCAGCACGAAAGACGGAGACCTCCTCCACAGTACTATCAGTGATGATGGCGATGTCACTGAAATTTAACGCCATTTTTATTTGTATGTATATATTGAGGTTGATAAATTCGGAACTGTTTCTTTTTATTGAGTAAAATGATCCAGTGAATATGTTATTGCTGTTTTGACCATAATCAAATAGCTTGATCCATGCAAGTTATTTTAGATTGCTACATATCTATGTATATATGGGTTAATCGTATAGTTCGAATTTTCTGTACAAACATGTTAGTGATATATTTTTTTAAATCAACTAAATAATATAGCTCGTTTTTAGACCGTGCGTACTATTTATTCTAGTCCTATTCATAATTTAACGTTTAGTGCATGTTTATTTGCTGTCGTTGTAATTTGTAATTGTACTGATTAGCCTACTGCTGTATTATTTTTGTGTAAATATGAGACTTTGTCAGAGAAGTGTTTGCTGACAACATTAAAAATATAAGCTTAAAATAGGTCAATGATTAGTGCTTGTACAATGTTAAATTACATTTTGTTGATGTCAGTTTCCTCTCCACCTGCTTCCTTGTCTTGCTTCTTTGCGTTGCGCCTTTAGGGTAGGCTACCCATTGTACACGGAAGTATTCTTTGGGTGAATGATTATAACAATAATGTTTCATTGTAACTCGAGACTTGACGGTTATCAAAACTTTAAATTCAAATGTCAAATAAATGAACCAATTATTGATCAATTTCTTTACTGAAAATTCGGACGGAAATAAATTTGTGAACAAGTTTGAAAAATTACCGAATGTTACCGACAGTTCTCGCCAAACAGCTTTCATGGTTTTCGTCTTTGAAGTTTAGCTGTTGCTCGAAAGGTGTCGCTAGCAGTTGGTGCTGTTAAGAATGACATCATAGCAACGTAGCGATCCAGGTTGCAGTATTTCTAAAAATTCAGTTGATAGCAATAATGTTTCCTAGCCGAAGAAAATTCGTAGTGGAATATTTTTTGGTAGCAATTATTTTTCCGACACAAAAAATACGATCCTTCATGAAGCATTTCTTTTAATATTCACCGTTTTCACATGCATTCTTCAAAAATAATAAAATACAGAGTTTATTGGCACTGTAATAATAATAACTCACGCAATCTCAGATTAATACGTACAATTAATTGAAATTAATTACGTTCAAACCATACAAAAAAGGAGTAGAATTTATTGGCATAGTCACAATATTAATAATTGTCGTATAATAAACTATAATACCATAATTGTATAAAAGCATTAAAATCATTATATTGAAACTGACAGGTGCAATTAATTTTAATCAATTAAATTCAAACTGCAAAAAGCGTTCTCAAAATTTTCTCCCTATCATTTTAACAACGCCAGAAAAGTATCCCGACAGGAATAGGAACATTTTTAAAAACAGCATTCAAAATAGTATAAAAGTATAATAATAATAAAAAAATAAAAATAATAATAATTATTGTATTTTTATTAGATTGATCACAGATCATGATATTAATACGTCATACTATTTACAATCAATATACAATATGTGCAGGTACAACATCTATGTCAGTAGCTAAAATCATTGCTTATACATTAAATCCTGTAAGAACATTTTTTTATTGTTGAATAAAAACATTTTTTTAATAGATATTCTTTTAACTTCTGAGAGAGTGTGTCTGGTTTCATAGTCTTGAAGCTACTTGGCGGTATATACCTATAAACGGTATATTATTTAAAGCAGTGCATAGCCAATACCAATTAGACCACTATTATACCAATGTAGACCAATACTGACTACGGAAATAGCCTATAATGACAGCCAGTACACACTACGCTTTTCGCACGCTTGTTAGCCCTCAGGGCTGGGCCCGTCGGAGCCCGAAACGCTCTGAGAGGCCGAGAACGAGACGGATTCGCAATACACACTGCGATTTGGAGCCCTCAGGGCTGGGCCCGTCGGAGCCCGAAACGCTCTGAGAGGCCGAGAACGAGACGGATTCTCAATACACACTGCGCTTTGGAGCCCTTAGGGCTGGGCCCGTCGGAGCCCGAAACGCTCTGAGATGCCGAGAACGAGACGGATTCGCAATACGAACCCGACGGGCCCAGCCAACGGACTCCAAAGCAAAGGTGTGTATTAGCTATAAAGCGCAGTGTGTATTGCGAATCCGTCTCGTTCTCGGTCTCTCAGATCGTTTCGGGCTCCGACGGGCCCAGCCCTGAGGGCTCCAAAGCGCAGTGTGTATTGCGAATCCGTCTCGTTCTCGGTCTCTCAAGTTTCGGGTTCCGACGGGCCCAGCCCTGAGGGCTCCAAAGCGCAGTGTGTATTGCGAATCCGTCTCGTTCTCGGTCTCTCAAGTTTCGGGTTCCGACGGGCCCAGCCCACGGGATCGAAAGCGTGGAAAGAGCGTTGTGTGTACTGGCTATCACACACAAAGTCCAGATGGAATTGTGCGAGCACGCACTCTCGAATGTCCACAGTGCGTGCTTGGAATGCTTGGTGCGTGTTGCACCTTTGTTTGACCACCGACTGTCAGACTAGAGGCAATTGCGAGAAGCTTCGAGACTAGTCTAGCATTATAATGCATTTCATGTTGAGAAGCATTGGGACTTCGGTGTATCATTTGAGCGTGCGCTTATTCAATTTCAATTTCAATTTTTTATTTCCACTAAAACATATTGTGCTGTATGGGATTGTCGCTTCACATTTGTATGGGAGTTTAAAAACTTTTTGGTAACAGCCATAATTGCCAATGTTCAGCCAATGTCCATGACATCGTGTCACTTACATTAATAGGTGTACCAGCTTGTTTCGTCAAGACTCCAGAGTCCAGAGTAATGTTCATGTCATCGTGTCACTGACATGGCAATCTGTACACCCAGCCTAATCGGTCCAGAGCCAACGTCCAAGACATCGTGTCACTTACATTAATAGCTGCAAAGTGTAAACCCTGCTTATTTGGTCAAGACTCCAGAGCAATGTTCATGACATCGTTTCACTGACATTTCTTGCTGTAATCAAAGCTTTAGGATCACACACCTGCACTAATTTCTTAGGGTGAAATGATGTTTAGCACATCTTGAAGCCTGCTGTCAAATAGAGTAATTACTCAGTTGATTGATGATATTATCTACCTTTGTTAATTGAAAACGCGACTGGGTGAGATGTTTACATTGAATTGGGTCCTGGGCTGAGTAGTATACAGTTATTTATGTAATTAACAAATCGTAATGACTAGCGAGGAGGATTCTAATCTTATGCGGATGCGGTCACTGAATGCTTTTTTGACGAATGGTAATGATATTTCAAGAAGCGGCACCTCCACCTGCCATTAGCATGAAAGCGCTGCGAGAAAGTTGGCCTTGGAAGGAATTTAAATCGATACGGTATTTTATTTTGCAACGCGTTACGTGAAGCTACGAGCAACGTCGGAATACGACTGAACTATCTCTAAACCAATGTCAATGTCGGAGTTTGAGATGTTTCATTAGCATATTTATGACCTGATGACCTCAAGGAACTCTTACAAAATCTTCGCGTTTTCATCAATCGAATTGGAAAACTGTTTTGCTATAGATTTCATGTCGATTTAAAAATATAAATATACACAGAATGGGAAAAATCTATATTGATTTAAAATTCGATGAAAATATAGAAAACAAATTTCTATATCTTATTTTTGTACCTAACTTGGAATCATGCATCAACGCCATACGCCGATAAATTATTAACATTCAACCCTGATCTGGAACGAAGGCTACAACATGATTAAAATCCCACGCTTCCCATAACGTAGTCAGAGATGAGTAAAGACAAAGCAAGGCAGCCTTACCTTAAAGTAAGTATAGTTCATCTAAGTCCTTGCATCTAAAATTAAACAGCGCACATGGCTAGGCCTAGCAATTGCGGTGATTCAATTTACTCCAAAGGTAATAAAAAGTTGATGACCGAGAGGCAAGAGAATGGACCGGAGCACAGAAGTCTGCGGTCGGAGGCAGCGCCTGGTCGAAGAATGTTATAGTGGGATGAGAAGAAGCGTCATAACTCTGAAGATGTCCGGAAGTGATAAAGGTACATTTTTCATAGATTTAGGTTATGTACATTTAGGTTGTGAGAAATCATTTTTCTTAGCAGTGACAGCATAGTGGTGCAAAGCCGTAGGGAAGACTTTAGAGGTTCAATTTAAAGAAAAAAAGCGGCATAACAAATAATAACTATATTATAGAATAATGATAAAATAACAGAAGATTTAATTAGTATTTAGTAGGTATATAGTATAACATTCATAAAGGAATCAATAGAAGTATATTTTTGTGTATATTTTGCATCAAATTGATAAAACTGCAGTATACCATGGTGCCATAAATTTAAAGAATTTATTTACCTTTCCTACCCTAATAATACTTTTTTGCCTATGAGACACACGATAGAATTTCCCACGTGTCTTAAAAATGTTCACCTCAGTCATCTTCGAATGTCATTTATATCTAGAGGTAGGCTTGCTGAGTGCTCGTAATATTTCTAACCAGAACCACACAATGCAATTCCTTTCCAACCACAACTCGCTGTACAGCGAAGCTACGTAGCTTCGGTAATAGCTATTTTCGAACTCACAACGATAACAATAATTTACACCTTGAAGAGATTTACACTCGGCTCTACTGAAGTGCCTGCACACTTTGCTTGGAAAATACATCTAGGTATTATGAAACGAAGACACAAGTACTGGATTTGCAAACAGCATGTTAGCACACAATAACAGGCTGATTAAAGATGCTGCTATAAGCAAATTACAAGTTAACAGACCATTAGGTTTTTAACTGACCACTGAACTACTGTTTAATTGAAACATTAAATCAATAATAAATAAATAAACTAGGTTATCTCCCCAAATCTCGGCCGCTCGTTTCAAATTTACATGTCGAAGTATTTAATTGTATTTCAAGGCGACGACTTACCAAACATTCTGACCTCCATTCAAAAATAATCGAGCAAACTTTAACCACATGTCATCCCATACAAGAATTGCGAGTAATGCAAATAATTGGTCGTTACCATTTTGGCACCGACATGCCAGGTAATCCAAAAAAACGAGCATCAAATAAAAGTGGTACAATCTACAGGACATCTCGTCACAATACCCATTGCGGTTTGAGCATCAGACAAAGATGATGAACTTGTCGACTTCGTTTGCCAATTGGTGATGTTTACTTCACCAGATTCGACCTTGGTTTGCCACTTCCTTGTAGCCCCTGTTTGCTGTGAGAACTTGCCGAACTGTATATTTCTGGAGATTCGCAAATTTACCAAAATTAAGACAAGACTAACTAGGAGAAATTCGTTATGTATATTCGAGAGATACCTATTAGCCATATGCAGGTAATGCATTTTTTTACACTACTGGCACCAATTTGATGTGATATACTCTAGATAAGATTGCCAACTAAGAGAAATTTGTAAGGTTTATTCAAGAGATACCTATTAATACCTATTAGCCATATGCAGGTAACGCATTTTTTACATTACTGGCACCAATTTGGTGTGAGCTCTAGATAAGATTGCTAGGTATAGGGTAACATTTCGCTGTTGACATAAGTATAGGTATCCAGTGACATTTGTCACAAAAAAACGTGAAATATTCCATCAGTATATGAGAGCTAATTTTAAAAATATTGTTATAAGACCTTGATAACAAATCAAAACGAGAATTTGGACAGTAGCGTTGAGTTCGGTAACGATGCCATCAAATGTAGTCCTCATAAGATAAACGTTTTGTTACTTGAAAAAAAGGGGAATGCTCAACTTGTAAAATAGATGCCATTGTGTGATCCAAAGTGCTTTTTCGTGACACCGTATTGACCGAAGCATCAGCTGTAGCAATCAAGCAGATCTCGTTCAGTCGCTGCTATATCTCTATGTAAACTGGACAATTGCTGTGCAGTCGTTTTATTGTTGTATTCAACGAAAATCTATTGTTTTAGTGCACCATTTTGACGGTCACAATCTTCACAGGAAGTTCGGTCTGTCCACACTGCTATGCGGACAAGCGGCAGACAGGTGAACTACAGTTTGTGGTATATTAGTTTACCAACCAGTTCCAGTGCAGATATACAGAAGGAGATTTATACCAAACCTTCAAAATTATCGGCATTAAAACATAATTGAAAATTTGATTGATAAAGAAGTGATCACACAATCCCACTAGATTTGCGGTGTTAAAGATTATCGTGAAATGCCTTTCACACAGCAATATTTTCGAATTATTTGCCAACGTTTCGCAAAGACTCCTCTTAGCTTTTTCAAGGAACAAGTTATTAACAACCAATGTACAGAAATATTATCTATAAAACAGGAGACAAAAACGAAATGTTAAAAAAAATTTCGTTTCGTATAAGAAACAAGTGGATTACATTTGAAAACGATACGAATCGAACTGGATTCACCCACAGCCCAAGCTGGCGATAGGTTGAAAAGCGAGGCGATTTGATGATGTTTTGCTGATTTCAAACTACCTAGTTTTGTAATATTTGTGTCTTTAAATCGCCCAACCACCTATAATTCATGGTTTCATTGTATTCATATGAATGGTCACCCGTCCAATGCTCCATTGGGTGAAATGTTGCTTAACTTCAGTGACTATAATAAAATCCGCATGTTTTACATCTTCTTCCTTGCATGTTAATCTTACATCTACATTTTAGTTACATACATCTCATTGAAGGTTTTTTCCTATTGTATAAAATGCCCTATGTAGACTAGAGTGGAAACCTAACAAGAAACCGCGTGAACAGCCACCGCTAACTCAATTTCGCTGGTACTAATTGTGGCGAACGGTCACCCAATTCCTTGACCATTATGCGAGGGCGTTGGAGCATACCGGGACCCGTTGCCCGACAGACCATGGACCACGCCGCGACATGAGTGACGCGTCAGGACGACGGGCACGGGTTTGACCCCGGTCGAGTCATGTTGGACGTCCTGCAGGACTGGGGATTCAGGACTTGGTGATTAAAGTTGATCCGTTAATTTTGGCTGTGCATTTATCTAACTAGTTAAAACGGGGTATTGAATGCATAAATTAATGGATCATAAAATGCAGAATTTTAATTAAACGAATTGAAATTATATTAAAAACAAAAATGAAATTTATATTGCACATAATTGAATGCCCAAGTGAAGTATTATAAAGCTGTTTTCCCAAAATTTCAGAGTTGGGTGACAACAGCGAGACTTTGCTTAACACAGATTCGAAACCCAGATTGAAATAGTTTTGAAAATACTAGAAGGTACTAAGGTATAGGAAAAGGTAGACACTTTATCAAGAATGTCGATGTAAACAGTTAAATCTTTTAGTACAGTAGTGCTGTGGAATTACACAAAAAATGGCTATTGGCCATAATTAAATTACTTTAATTTGACTTCGATCGTAATAAAGTTAATCTAAGACCCTGTTTTCCAGTGGCACATTAAATATCTAGCGGTCTGTTAACTTGCTATTTGCTTAGCAACGTCCAATCCGAGCCTTTGATGTTCTTGCTAATTGACCGTTAGGATCTTAACGGGCGTCTGAAAAACCGGCACTTATGTTTATTTTTCTATTCATTTGTCCGCCTTCTATAATGACCAAAAATTTGGATTGATTTCGGTGACAATTAATTTAAAGCAATGGGCATCTTCAAAATCTGAACATTTGGATTGATTTCGGTGACAATTAATTTAACGCAACGGGCATCGTCGGAATCTGAGATTAGAGTTTATTTTATACTATTGACTATTGAGCCATCATTTTCTTCGTATACCTATAGAAGTACTGAAAGACCTAAGATAGTTTTTTTGAAATTGTTCAATTTATTTCGTTATTTTATCTTACCTGCGTTAGCTAGCATAGCCAATGGATACCATGATCATTAATAATACAACCTAGTCTCCCTTTACATACAACACATATTCCGTTAAAGGAATTCATATCATAAATTCCGTTAGAGAATAATTTCATTACTATTATATTTCAAATCTGTCCAAGACAGATTAAATTTCAAACTGCCCATTCGAAAAATAAATGTAAATCAAACGATTGTTTAGATCTCAGATGTGGGTGGTTTTTCTATGTGCATTTCCTTAATTAGGCGAGCTGTTATAGTCGCTGAACCATGTTCAGTTCGTTACAACTATAGGTGATTGGCCAGTACTAATTAGACCATATTACCTCTTGGTATACGTGCTTTGGTATTAAGTTGTTCACTTAGATGCCCATCTTAATGTTAAATTAACCAAATTCTGCATCGAAAACAAATAATATTTTTAAAATTCACATTTTACTATTTGTGTCATATTATACCTAAACAATTTCAGGACTGACCTTGAATATTCCAAGGTTTCTCTTTTTAGGAAAGTAGTTAGGAAGTAGTTTCTATTTCCTGGCACATACCCGGCTTGAATGCTCGGTATCCAGAGTTTCCAGAAATCACTGTACGTACTTCCAGGCAAGTGTCGTTCTCCAGATTGAGACAAAGGACTATCAAGTAAGTTTAAATCTTCTTTTTAATGTTCTGTCTGACTATTATCATAGTTCGACATTAATTTGTTTTATGTGCAAAAAATGTAATGAAACCTATGGTCGAAATTTATTGCAAAATACTATATATGTCCTTATATACATACATTTTTCTGCCAACTACCGTCTTCGCAGGTAATTCACTACATTTACATTGTCCAGCGTGTATTTCAAATCCATGTGTGTGTTTTTTAAGAAACAATACTCATGCGTAGGAAGTAACAATGCACAATGACATCGATTGCGTCCAAAATTATATCCCTCCAAATGTGGTCATCTACCAAAATCATAATCAATGCGCCCAACAAAGTAATCAAGACATGCAATTGCAAAGGTTAAAAGTTATCCTTCATTCACCATATTTTACTGTAACAAGTTCTTATATACATCCTATTCCACGCATAAGCATAGTGTCATGTGTGAAGATGCGTAAATCAAAGAGTGAATCAATTTTCCGAACAAATTTCCCGTCTCTTTTTCGACTCCCTCCTGTGCAAAGAAAATAGTGGCTGGTGTAATACCTTTACACTTCCCCTTCAACACATCTGAATTGCTTTCCATTGTGCAAGAAATGATCAAAAGCCTCGTATAATGGACCCTACACGTTCTTTGTATTGCTACAAATAGGTTTGATCAAGACCCCTCCCCCTCCCCCACTGCTAATAATCTCTGCTGGGGCGTCAAGAATCAAACAGCCCCGAATAGGGGAGATTTCAGACTTTTCCTTTTAGGGGAGATAACCAGCTAATGATAATGTTTTTACGTGATCTTATTTTATTACTGTAAAGGGTGGCCTAAATATTGTATGATCATCTTGTCTGTTCCTAATTCAATCAAAATGTTTTTCAACATATTACGGTGTGCGAAATAATTTAGCAGAATTGACGACCATCCATCGGTTTTTTTTTTCAGTGTTGTTATGCTTCCAGGGACGAATTAGTTCCATACGAAACACTTTAGCACATTTAGCAGCCATAAAGCATGGACCCAGGCTATACGAAACCAAAGCTTGGGGATCGGTTTCGTCAGAAAGACAATTTTCGAAATTAGCGAGCCACCCGTGAAGGAATTACATGTTGCCAGCAATACAGCTTTCGTACATTTAAACTGTACGACCAGGTATCAGCATTCTAACAATTTACATTTTATCGGTATACACTTTTGTATAACGTCTTGGTGTGTATGACAGGTCCGAAGTTATGAAAAGGAGCCATAAAACCTTTGTAAAGCCTGGAGAGGTGTAAAGTTGGCGTTATTTAGAGAGGTTTTAGCACAAAAACTTAAAAATCAGCACTCATTAATGGTGCAAACGTATAATTTTGGAGATAAAACATTTAAACATTATTGAACACTGTCGAAACACATGAAAATGCATCACAACACGTTTTTGCGGCTAGTGCACTTATAGGATGGCCGAAGCACATTTACATTTTGAGTTGTAGGGGCAGGGTTAAAGCCTTTATAGGGTTTTTTGTAATGTTAAGCCAGAAATTCTGAGTTATAGGCAAAATCCTTGATTCAACATTCAGTAGAAACTGAAACGAAAATGCTGAGACCAAAAACGAAACTTTAAAAATGTAATTGAAATGTAATGCTTAAATAGAAGTTACAGACATTGACTGTGGTTCACTATAATGAATTTTTGAGATATGAATGCTCTTACTATAGTTTCACGTCGGTACATTCTCAGTGCTCTCCGGCCAAAAATTTGAATATTTTGCCACAATTCCATAGATTCCTAGACAACACTTTCGCATACGATAAAATGCAATGCTAGTGCATCCCATGGCCTACATGCACTATTCATATTAGCAGGTAATAGCACCTAAAAACCCGACGCGTGGTTAATGTTTCCGCCGCTCGGCGCTAGCGGTTGCTCGCTCAGGAGGAGTGGACGGTTCTTTGATCTTAGATCTTTACCATCGGGCGCTTTCAACATTGCTCATTCACACACACGACTTCGTCGCAGCTACGTGTCGTCTGCCCACGACGTCCTCTTGGCACTCGAAATCTTTCGTGTATCAAGACAGCTAACACAGACAATTGGCTAATTATTTAATTGGACTGTCAAAAAGTTTGTCTCGTTTTCTGATTCAAACATTCGCGTACATTTCGAACGTTATTTTTCGTTTCTGAATATTTGTATATACGAAAACTTACCGAAAAAACTAGTGTCGCCAAGTTTTTTCGTAGTTGAAGTGTTATTGTAATTTTTGTTGTTGAGGCGGTGAGGTCAGATTGCCAAGGTTGCTGTGTGACCAGCGAATCAAAAGGCGACGTTCGACTGCAGTCATTATCTGCAATTATCTTGATGCACAAGAATGCACCGTGCACAGTTGCAATGGACTGACAAATGAAGCGACAATTGTGAACGTTTCAATCTTCGTCGTCGGCTGAAGAAGATCAACAACGCGTCGCTCAACTGAGTTTTCCTGCTTGCGAAAGAAAAATGTCGGGACTTTACAGGTAAATATATTGGAATGTTTTAAATCTTCAACATTTCTTTTATGTGTGCTGAAAAAACTAGCATTTGACACAAAAATTCCACCACCTTCTTAAGTTTCTTATTCTGTGTACAAATCTTACTTTATTCTGTTCAATTGTACTTTTTAGAAATAATTTCGTCCTGACACTTTGCTCACTTATATGCTTCGCAAAATTATCTTTACTTATAAATGTATAACATTACTTATAAATATTTTTTACTTTGCTTTGTTACTTATAGATATAAGGTATTTTTATTCCCGTCTGATGATTATAAAATAGACTATTTGTTATGGGTTATTTTCTTCCTTGGGCAGCCACGAGACATAAAATTAGGATAAAGGTAGTAACACAACTGATCTTTTAAGGCGGATGATTCGCTAATCTGGGGCAAATGGGTATCGTCGCAAATCACGCAATAAGACACCTATACCATAAGATATATTTGGCACTGTACTTGTCATGCCCATTGCTCAGAGTTCAGACCATAAACAACTAAAAAATATTGTCACGAATTCGTACAATCTTCGGTATCACGTTTTAGCTTCTGTCTGTGCTACGTTTTTTTAGTTTTGGGAAACCACATCTCGTTTATCGAATGCCTTTCAAAACGAATGTAAAAAGTCTAGCCCGATGCTTTTTTCGTCTGGATAAAGCAATTTCATAGCGTATTAGGACCTCCGTGTAATCAATTGCTACAATTGATATGCTACCTTATTTTTAGACTAGACTATACCTTTGCATGGGCACGCAAGGTCTTCATATAGACATTGACTAAGTTTGAGGGGTCCTTGATTGTAATTTATTACTAGGAGGTGGTGAGATACTTGATGCGCAACTGAAGTGATGATGAGGTAAACAACATTGTGACGAATTTAGATTTCAATGCTGTGTCTCATTTTTTGCATGATTGCAAACAAGTTTTTGAACTTGACCCATGCGTATATATTGTGGTCATCGCACGTTTTAGAAAAATGTTCACCTAATACTATTTCATCATCGCCAATTTGGTTTTAATTATCTTCATCACACACCGCGATCTGTGATAGCAAAATAAGATGTTCAATCCTTATTTTGCTCCCTGCAATTATAATGGTTTAATAATTAGAGGCGACCAATTATTGGTATACACTGCACAGAGAGAAATGATGCCGCCAAACCTAATGGCAACCGACACTTTTTTTAAAGCATCTAAGTTCTGTAATCGCAGCAAAGCAATAATAGGCATGGGTGTCTGATGTGTGTGCAAATTAGTTATTAAATATAATTTAAAATCATCACCACAGGCGCGCAAAAGTGATTAATTTTAATTAATAACATGTTATCGACAGAAAGAATCAGCCGCGGTGCAATTGGACTGGCGCAGCGAACGAATTCGCGAAATTGACAAAAGAAAAAAAAACAATGATAATGAAATTAATACCATCCCAATGTTAACGCTATCGCTAACCTTACTATAAGAGTTACCTACACCGAAGGAACTCCACATGAAAGTCATTCAATGCTTTCATGTTATGTTTGTATTATAATATGTACTCATCGGAAAACCTTTTCCCATCTACACATCGTCGCGGATATAGTATCTTACTGTGTAGCACACCGTCGTACTATTGTTGCACACATAATTGCTCTTGCGGATCGAAAAGCGCCGAGTAATGTGCTTGTAATTGCAATTATTACCGTTATTGTTATCGTAGTTACCGAGATTTGCACACGGGTACAGCAAACGCGGTGTTGAGTGTTGTGGCTCATGGCAGACACCATTGTGTGCCAAGGATGATGGATACAGACGTGTGGGTGGGTTGTGGCTGGGTCGGAAAGATTAACGACGCATTCGATTGTGTGCTGAAGGGTGTGGTTCATGTGGCTGAGGAGTTATGGAGGGTTGAGATGCCAAAAGGAATGCTGAAATTTAGGAATGGGAAAGATGATTTAAAAAGCGTTTTTTGTGCGATTGGCCTGGTCGAGGGTGTCTGTTGGTTTTGGTCACATTATAGAGGGCACCGGGCTGTTTACTATGTTTGCTGTCTCTTTTCTTTGATGTTTGTGAGAGATATTTTGGGACGAAGCCTATTTCTATTTCATAGAAACAAAAATAAGAAGCACGTATGTCGCTTTCGGTGATGGGTCAAACTACAGTGAGGACCGTGAGAGAAGATGCCACAGCAAGGACTACCCCTTTTGTAACTACCAAGTCGTGAAATTTAATTTAAAGACGGGAAAACAAAATACTATTTCGGTTACAAAAAAAATTACAACATGAATCTATTTCATAATTATGAGTAAAAATATCAACGAATAAATAGTTGAGAGATAAAAATATAAGCTTTGGAGATATTTTAATGTATTAGAAACCAATATGGCTAAGCAAAGATGAGGACAGGACTTCAGTTTTGTCAAATTGGCGCTACAGTGACTACGAGCGCTCCCAGCGGAAAGGTATATCTTCTTAAATAAAATAAACTTACAATATAGGAAGGTATATCATTTAACAATTAAAAAAAAAGAGTTCTACGTTAATTCCAAAACACACTCAAATCGCTACACTAAGTGAAGCTCTACAACCAGTTTACCGATTTTCCCACACACACAAACACGCGTTTTCACTTTTCATCATCAACATTCTGCCGACGACAACGCCTCGCTTTGCACAGGAATCGCCGCCGATTGTTTCCCAAGATTTCCCCCCGGTCCCAAGAAACGCCGGGCGATCACCTGACAGGTTCCGTCGGTAATCAACGCGTCACGACCGGCAAACGGACAGCATCCAAAATACGCGTGTCAGGCGAGTCGAGAGACGCTTGGCTACACGAACCGTTCTATAGTTACTTGCGAAACCAGAAAGATTTGCTGCCTCAACCCATGCATTTGTCTTAAGGAAAAACAACAACATAAGTCAATTGGTACTTATGCTCGATTTCATCTTAAGAGGATATGATTTTTCACGGATAAAAGAAGCCCCCCGAAACGTATACTTGCCAAAAGTATCAATACGTAATGCGTTGTAAGTGTGTTTTACCTTAGTTGTGTATACTTCCTCTAAAGTTTTTCCTTTTATATCCAAGCAGAAGTGGGTGTTTTTGCATAATATGCAAATCGTGTTTTCTTAAGATGATATGAAGTGTAGAGAAAAGGGTAACTAACGTGACATGCAAACGTTTACGAACCATTTTTTTTGCTGCGAAATCGTGAAATTTATTATCAGTTGGTGTTGAATGCCTTCTCGTGAGGAATATAATCAGGAAACGTATATTTTTGCTAAATAAATTGTAGGAAAAGTGCAATAAACTGATTACACTTGACTAGGCGTGTAATAGTAATATAATTTTGTTATAGGGCATATCCCACCTTGTAGCGTCACATGTAAAGTTACAGTAGTTAAAATTCCATAACTCAGTTAGATCCTCTATTGTCTGTGGCCACGAACGCAGGTAACAAATTAAGAAAAGAACTGTTGTGAAGATGTCTCGCCGATGAATCTCAAAGACATGGTGGTTTCATGAGAATTGGGACGCAACTTGCTGGTACGATACTGTGTTATCATTGCATTCTTTTGAGACATGATAGCCTGATCACGAAGATGCATCTATTCAATGGGTTGTGAACGAAACAATGGTAAAAGCCCAGACTTGCTCGAAGGGCATAATTATGATATAAGGATGTAATTAATGTGTTAATCTCGCGTGATTTTGATCTAGTCGTGGTTTGATCTCCCAGAATATGATATTGAGACTATGCGAGATACGCATTATTTATAATACGCGCTGTAAGTTATTATATTTCTTATAAATTGTGTTTTTGAATTATCTTTCTGAACTATGAGTTAATATACATAAGTTAGTTGAAATGACTGCCAATGCCTGTCAAGAAAATTTTATAATTATTGTCTTTTTGGCGTCGAAATATTTGTCCACGTGGCATGAACTCACATTTTACCATTTTGTTTTCAATTACTTATATTTTGTTGCAATATTAACACGAATTTCTTAGCAACGCACGTTCACTTTCTTGGCGTTTGGTGTTTAACGAAGCACTGCTTTGACAAACGACAAGGACCATATCCTCATTTACACCCCAAAAATAATGAAACTGCATTTTGAGAGAACCTTATAGTTATTGGGTTCCCTCACAAATCAAAATACAGTTCCATTGCTAGCTGCCAGTTATGTCCGTTGGCATTAATGCCATTTAAACACGAAACAAAAGTTTCAAAACTGCTCTTGTCTGTCTGAATTATCTTTGGCTATATAAGTTTGGAAAAACTTCTCCTGATTCCCAGTGGGCCATAGTGCATTCTCACTATTGAAGATATTGCAGAAAAAGATGGTATAGCTGTATAGAATAGAACAGGAATACCTACTTGGTAAATAAAATATAAGTCAAACTGTATTTAATTAAGATGGTCCCTTTTTTTTTTCAAACAAATTCTTCAAGCTCGACTAACTCCCGGCGATCTGAGCAAGACATAACTTTTAATGGTTGTCCATGCTCTGCCCATAACAAATAATCGTTCAACGAGCTATCGACTAACTAGATACACAGCCATACACGGCTTACTTTAGCTTGAGCATGTAATTTTGTAATTTCCTACGTCGAGTCATGAACGTCCAACGACGCATCTATTATCTGTCGGCTTGTCTGCGAATTGTGGACGGCGAACTTGATGCAGCTCGCTGCTTTATGGTAATGGTATTCATGTCTTGCGATTATTTAATCAATGGTGTTTCACCTCTTGTGAGTTTCTTGGGAAGTATGGTAATTGGTAATTGCTGTTTATTTGTTTAAATGCGGGAGGTATGGTTTTGTATACATACACGCTGTTGTTGGAATTTTATTGGCGTCTGGAGGGTATAATAAAGGTATGGATAAAAAATGAAAAAGGATGCAATTTCTAAAGCATTATTCTGAATTATCAAGCCAATTTTGATAAAAAGAAGCAGAAGCATAATTTAAACGTAATGATTGTGTGGAAAACCGCCAAGAAAAAATATTAAGTACCTATACCCAAGTAGCACAAAAACGTCCAGCGAACGTTATTTCGAACGTTCGGTGGACGTCGAAAAGCTAGCGGGGGATAACTTGCGTCAACGTTCACATTCGCCAAACGTTCGATTTGGTTCTACCCGAAGAACGTTGAACGCAATTTATCCCCCGTTAGCTTTTCGACGTCCACCGAACGTTCGTGATAACGTCCAACGAACGTTCGAGATAACGTTTTTGTGCTAGCAAAATTTTTAGTTCCTGTATCTGCATATGTTAAAAATATTTATAAATGATAATTTTACATCGATTTTTTATTTTAATCGAATGTAAATCATCTCCAATCATCAAATCTTTCACAACAACAAAATTTATATTCATAAATCATTATGAAAATCACGGATGACAACGAATTTTTTAAATCTCTCAATTTAACGATGATCAACAAAAACAGGAGCTCTTTTGGGTATCATGCAACGTTATATCAACCTTTCTTTTAAAGTTGTACTTGCTCAAAAACATAGTACATTGCAGTCATGTCATCCAATACGCTATGGTCATCTAAGCAAAACTAAATGCATACAAAACAATTGCACCACGAAGCCATGATATCATGATGATGATAACATGATATCTCTCTACATCATATGACAAAGCGCACTAACCAACATCAACTCCTGTTCAAAAGCTCAAAGCACGGAGTCTTATGCCATAGCGAGCGACGCATAATTAGATTCATCATTTCCTCGACTAGTTTGCGAAAATAAAAATGGACATCAGATGAAAACATATGCGGTACTATACTCAAACTCACATTAAGATGGCCTGTGGTTTTTGCAAGAAGGTTGACTCAGCGAAGTCATTCGAAAATCAATCCACCCTTTGAAAAGAAACTAGTTACAGGGTTCTAAACTTTGGTTGAACAGGTAGACTTCATTTCAGTACGTAATACCCTTTTTTAAGTTAGTGCAAACTGCTGTGTTTAGGAGAAAGTATAGACAGCAAACACCCTTCTGTTAATACGTGAGGTAACGTTTCAAAACTGTCCAAGCCAATTGTCTACCAAAAAATGTCTTAAGTTTTGAAACTATCAACCGCGATGACTCTGATTAGAGCTTGCAAATCCCCTCACCTTCTCAAGAGGCAATGCAGTGTAGGACTGACAGCGGGCGAGTTGAACGAACGTACTATGGCTGTGCATACCGGTACAGTTTACTGCAGTGGACAGGGAAGTCACATGTCTTCAGTTTTGAAACTATCAACCGCGATGACTCTGATTAGAGCTTGCAAATCCCCTCACCTTCTCAAGAGGCAATGCAGTGTAGGACTGGCAGCGGGCGAGTTGAACGAACGTACTATGGCTGTGCATACCGGTACAGTTTACTGCAGTGGACAGGGAAGTCACATGTCTTCAGTTTTGAAACTATCAACCGCGATGACTCTGATTAGAGCTTGCAAATCCCCTCACCTTCTCAAGAGGCAATGCAGTGTAGGACTGGCAGCGGGCGAGTTGAACGAACGTACTATGGCTGTGCATACCGGTACAGTTTACTGCAGTGGACAGGGAAGTCACATGTCTTAAGTTTTGAAACTATCAACCGCGATGACTCTGATTAGAGCTTGCAAATCCCCTCACCTTCTCAAGAGGCAATGCAGTGTAGGACTGGCAGCGGGCGAGTTGAACGAACGTACTATGGCTGTGCATACCGGTACAGTTTACTGCAGTGGACAGGGAAGTCACATGTCTTCAGTTTTGAAACTATCAACCGCGATGACTCTGATTAGAGCTTGCAAATCCCCTCACCTTCTCAAGAGGCAATGCAGTGTAGGACTGGCAGCGGGCGAGTTGAACGAACGTACTATGGCTGTGTACTGTATGGCTGTGTGCTGTACAGTTTACTGCAGAGGACAGGGAAGTCACTAGCCAAATTTGGCCATTTGTGCTCGGACTGGTTTTGACCACAGACGATGATGCTCGACCAGCATGGGAATCAGAGGTGTGCCCCAGAGCAGAGTGGGAAGGGGGGGGGGGCAGGGGTATGCGATTTGAGAGTCATCCGTTATGATGAAAAGAGCCATGGCTAACATATGTAATTTTAATCGCCATTATTTTCGCAACGTTTCGTGCCAAATTGTAATTTTTCGCAGGGAGAGTGACTTTACCTTATTTATTCTCATTATTGTGTACTTTTCGTTTATTATTATGCAGAGCTTGAGATTAGTTTAAGTGCCCATGTATTAAATGTATATGCGTACAGTCGGCTGTCCTACAATGCAGTCTATCGGATCGTAATTGGCCACATGTCGTTTGCGAATTTTTGTAGAACGTGCAATTTAATAGGCATGTCCCAAAAGGAGTGTGCCTATTTGGCATAAGAGCAAATATTAATATTATTATACTATGATAAGATTGTAAAATGGCAAAGTACAGTTTTTGGTGAATTAAATTGGATGACTTGGCCAATTTTCAAGCGCAACGTCCTCTAAAGCTGAATTTGAAATTATATTCAAGTTTTTTATATTCAATTTAATTGTCAACACTTGTAGAGTATAATTTTAAAGGACGAGTGTCAAAATGAGAAGTGGCAAATTGGCCTTCCATTTTTCATCGTTACCCAAGGCTTATTACGGAATTGTTTCACGGTACCTACAAAACTTTATATTTTTTTCTCTGCATATTTACCAAGACACGATTATACCTTAATTATACTTATATCCAATTAAAACAGGCACTACTTTTCGAAGATATTTTTATAAATAGATATTGATTCCCTCACGTCTGCCACGTTTTATTTCCAAACGTTTCGTTATTTTTCCAAGGAATCTGTCTTGTTAGAGATGGAACATTGCAAATCACGAATTAGGAAAAAGTGCCATTTCCGTACTTACGTATGTCACTAAATGACGCCGAGAACAGGCTGAACCGTGTAGTACATCATGTTGTACCAATTTATAACAAGACAATAGCAGGATTAGGACGCAAAAACGTCTTGTAGCTTGTTTGTATAGATCTTCAACAGCCGTCAATTGTTCGATATCGGTCTTTAACCTACGTCAATATCTCAAGGTTCAATTATTGAACTTTTTACGGATGCATAGGTATATGTTTTGGTGGTAACCCTAAATTCAAAAACTTTATCCTGTTTTCATATGACTTTTAATTCAGTGATGCTAAAATAAATGCATTTGCATGTCTTTTACCTTTTAATGAAAAATTATTTTATATAAATTTTATCTATTTTAACGATTTTATCAGCCAGGTTAAGTGTACTGTACCTCGACCTATACAGTTTTATGACACTTTTGAATTTATTGCTCGATATTTTTTAAACTAGCTGGACAACATTTTCAATATACACTAAACTTAAAATGTAAAATCAGACTCAATAATTTTTGACCTCTCGCATCGTCATCATAGACGGGTATTTCAAAACAGGGCTCCGAGACATGAGCTCATGAAAAATCTTACGTCTTAAAACGATCTCGATAGCTTTAGGGTATACCATAACAATCTCTAATAGCAACGATTACATAGATACGTAGTACATAGATCAAAATTATAATGACACCCTAATAACCAGCCTGCCAAAGGAACCTGCATGAAATATTTCACACGTGCTAGAAAAAAATGGTCAAGTCCTCTCTGGACATAATACAGGTGATGGTACAATATGGTAAAAGAACATTAAAGACTTACGTATATGGCAAACATCTTAGTGTCCAAAAAGGCATTGCATAGTACTTAAAAGACCCTACAAGGTTAACCACTTCTGAAAGAATTTCTTTTTCTTAGACTTTTTTCACGATCAAAAAATGTGTCTTCCTCTTTATACCTTTGGGTCTTTGACCTTGTTGTTGTTGTTGTAGGTGATGATTTAATGCACAATTCCATAATGTGCATAGTCTGTGCGAAGTGTAATTTTCTGTCTTATTAAGATAATTGGTGGCTGTTGCCAACTATTTTATATACGATTGTTATAACAGAAAATCCAAAGTGTGATATACATAACACAGTGAACGTTGAATTAGATGTCTCACTTCAATAACTTGCACTAGGGCACACAGACTAGGACGTAATTACTTCCCCATATGCATAGTAGCAGATGCATTTCCGTTCTAGCTGTAAAATTATTAATTATTAACTGAATCAAATTACTATTCCAAACAACCAATTTGCTGTTGGTTTATGGTAACTTGAATTTTTAATGCGCGTATATGATAGGTATTATTTTTCTGTTATGAAAACCACGACGTTAATTTGATAATTATGTCATTTTTCAAATTGAGATTGCTTCCCTAAAAACGACATATATAGGTATATTTTTTGTACTTATGTACACACAGAGAGTTGTTAGTTAATGAGAGGTGCATGCTCAATCTTAAATTCTCACGTCCTCATACCATCACAGCACATTCCTTAGTCCAAACTATGTCAAAATCCAATTATTTTCTCGTATATTAGGATTAAACTGTTTATCAAAGCAGACAAAAGGCAATATTGTAATGTGAAAAATATGAATAATATTCTAACTGTGAACTGTGATTGTGTATGAGGTAACATCAGTAAAGTTGTAGTGACTTTGCTTAAAATTAGACAGTAAATTGAAAATGTTTGGCCCATGTTCACGGATAAGATTTTAGTAGTGGTTCATATAAATCTTAGATGAGCAATGGTTTCTTTGTCATGCTAATAGGTAAACCGACACAGATAATTCCGTATAAATGGATTGGTTTAAACTGTTAAATAAAAAACAACGGTTAATATCTTTTGTCCGACATTTTTGCTTTATGAATATTTTCCTTCCTCATATTGATTGTAATGGCATGTGATTAAAAATTAATACCGACGATTTCGCGATAATCTTCATTCATTTTATGCTAATTTAATTGGTCAAGTTTTGGAGCAATTAAACGGTTAAACCGGGGAGTTGATCGAATTGCGGAAAGGGTCTGCAGATACCTTTTGGCATTCCAAACTTTTGGCAGCCAGAAAAATAAAATACAATTCTTCAAATTCATACGAAACTATTTACAAAGAAAACGTATTAATCAGTACGTAAAGTGGTGGTGAGCAAAATTAATGTATACCTTGAAACCTCTTTGACCATTATCAAGTTCATTATCGATTCTTGGTTCATGGTAGACTGCTTGACTGCAAGCGAGTTACGATCATGCTATTCCTGAAATCTGTATAAGAATATAATTTACAATCATAAAGGTAATTGATATATAATTTGTTTAATAGCCCTTTCGGGATCAGGTGTAAATGACCCACAGATAAATGGCTGATTTTATAGCAAGTCGTAACTCTCGTTTATAAGTTTGATACTCTCGGGAAATTGTGAAAGAATTTTGATTTATACAAAGTGTTTGCGGCGATCTAAGTAGAAGCGCACTGTGTGGTCATTTGTTTATTTTTTAGAGCAATGAACGCAATTTTTTCTTTTTTCTATTTCGCCCATCTATACCCTGATGATTCATCCATGTGTATTACTTTAGTCGTGTCTGCCATGTTTGTGCATTTTTCTATAAAGTGTAATATCGTATATTATTTACAGAAATAAAATCTGTTTCCTTTTTCGTTATCATATTTCAGTTCCACCTTCGAAGTTCCTCACAAATTTGCAACCTTCGTCTCCTTCAAAGCTATAATAATACGTTTTAATCAGTTCAATAAATTGAGGAATATGACACAATCTTATACAGTTACAAGCTTCCGAAATAAATGTTCTCTATAAAACATTGTTCGATTTTCTCTTTAACTCTTCCTCTTCCACTTTATGCAGCTTAGTACAATTTTATTAAACTACAGTGCTGCTTCCCCCAAAAGACACAAACTTCCAAGTCGTTTTCAAATGCCTTTCAACAAACACACTAAAAAAAATACAATTTTTTCCAGAATCGTATCGCTGGCCACGGTCTTCCTCGTCCTCGCCGTCATCTCCGTCTCAGCAAAGGACTCGACCGCCAAAAACCACCACCTGATGACCAAACTAGGCCTGTCAAAACGCCCAGTCGCACCCAACCACCACCGAAAGCGTCTCGCTAGCGAATCCCGGGGCTCCAATGCAGACTCCCACATTTTCGTGGTCAAACTGCCCCCAAATCCGTTCTACTACTCACACTTCAAACCGCTAAACGGTTTCAATTCAGTTAAAAAATTACCGATGGGATTCAAAAGTAACGGTAAACCTGGTAAAATCTACCACTGGAATTTGCCGATGTTGAACAAAATGGCGGCGGAAAGGAGACATATGTCTCGACTTTCTGACGGTAACAATGAGGTGACGAAGTTGAAGATTGTGTCTTCCAACTGGTCGAAACCGAAAACGGGGATGAAGGCTTCCGGGCATCATGGGTCTCACACGAGGAAGACTGGTGGTCACGAGAAGCCGGTCATGTCCTTCTATGCACCGGCGGTGAAATCTCCTGGCCAGAAAACGCACGTCAACAAATATTTCTCGGGCAACGGCAAGCCTCACTCGTTTTACGTGATGGAGAAGAGTAAGAAACCAGTGAAATATCATCGACTTTTGACGTAGATTTGAAGTTTCAATCTACTTTTTGTGAGTGTTTTTTTTGGAGCTCGTGCAAAATTAAGTAAAAAATTCGCATCTTAATGGTTAAGTCGTTTTCGTTTGTTGGTTATTATGGAAGACTCGTTTTGTGAAAGACTTTAAAACTAATTTATATAATGTGCGTGTTATTTTTATTTTATTTTTAATTGTGATTGTGTGATTAAGAACTGAATTTTTAAAATATAAGCCAAGATTTAGCTGTAGAAATTTTCAACTGTCATGATATTTTATACTCGTGTATAGATTAGAACCATTCTATCAAACAATCGCATTTCACATCTATATCTAAGCTAAAGGAGAATTGCTTTCTTAGTCAATAGTAAAGTTTCATTAGCTAATAAAATAGAGAAACAGCTAACAATAATATGCTTACAATTAATTTAATTGATTTAGTATCACACATTGAAATTAAAAACTCATTTTACATCAACAATTTTAATTTCTTATGCCACTTAAAACAATAGTTACCTTCCATCATCCAATGACATTTTTTATTCTTATAACCTTCCCATATAACCATCTTCTTCATGCAACAAAAGGTCACTATAGTTCATACCAACCTCTAGCCGACCTCATAGAAAATATTACTCCCATATAGTGCATGTTTGCAATCGCAAATCTGAACACAAAGTTCTATAAATCGCCATGGACAGTGGCTTCGCTTCCTCTCTTTGCGTCTTGACCAGCCGTAACTTCAGCTCGTAGCGATAAGCAGAAGGCAATGCCCTTCGACCATCTGCCTCTAACTTACTCTTCATAGGCCCGTCTCGATTTCAACACACCATTTAAAAAGGCTAATTAACAATCAAAATCTTCGAATTAATTAGATACGTTTAAAGCTAGCACGTAATTTGAGCTGAAAGTAAATATAGGAAAACAACGATTAAAAGGATTGATAAACCAAAACCATAACCACTTATACTGCATACATAAAGGACCATGATACCATTTTATATCTCCTGGAGATAAAATTATGAGTGAATTTACGTTGAATATAGAGTTGCTTTAGGATAGGCTCAGAATTGGAATAAGTTAAGACCTCCCAGAAAGAATGAAATTGTAAGCCATTTAAAATTTTGTTTCAAATATTACATTAAAAATTAAAATAACAGGCCATTTTAACGAGCTTGCATCACAAATTCCAAAATCGGCTAAACGAACTCAAAAAAATGTCTTAAAACTGTTCGTTACTTTTCTAGTGAATGGTTATGTTTTCTACGCATTTGGTTTGCTTTACAGATACACATTGCCATTGCCTGGTTCGGTCTCATTTGCATACTTGGTCTAGACGTACTATAGGTGCATGGTCTTATCGGCAGGTAGAAGCGATATAAAACCTTTCTCTGAGAAAGAGTCAATAAACTCAAAATAAAGATGCTGCTGCTGCTGCTGCTGTTGCTGCTGCTACGGAATTGGAAACACGACGTGGGAATAAATTACAGTCTGTTGATTTGAAGTGTGGTTGCATTTGGAATTGCGACTTTTCAGTCCCATTTGTTTGTGCTTGCAACTGTAATTCAATGAGATTTCTGATTTTGTTAAGACATGGCATACTGTTGTGGTTTTATTGACTCATAAAAGAAATTGCTTGTTCCTAATCTAGGCAAAAAAATTGGAATAAAAGTGTGTCAATTCTAAGGCCAAGGTAATGTATTTTCAGAATATGGTCAGAAGACTATAATTTGGATATAATTTAATTGTCAATGCCTTAAAAAAGCCATAAAAAAGCATGAAAAATGCGTTAAGAATGGCAAGGCATCGAAAATTTAAAAGATGTATTCATATGCAAAATCTCTTTATTGAATCGCCACGTTTGCATGATCGGGAAAATTCCTGTTCGAAGCCAATCAGGTAAGATTCATTAATCGTGTTTTGATTAAGCAAAAAATCTTACTTGCTATCGCACATCCAGAAAAGTTCAAGTAAATAATTTTATTCAAACCTGTTTCCAACATTTTTGTGCGTGGTCGCTATTTTAAGAAAAAAATATACCTCCTACCAGAGACCAGAGGTGAATAGATTTATGAAACTGAGAGTAATTTAACTAAACTCCATTTCACTTTAAGAAGAAGAAGAGGTAGATAATTTTTCATTTCGTATTTTTATTACTCCCATACACACGTTGCGTTTGAGGTTAATGCACTATCTGTAACTTTTGATTTTAACCTTTTACCAAAAAATGTTTATAACACAGACTGTTTTTCATTTTTCACAGAGGACCCGAGAAAGGTGTGTTGCTAGTTAGGTTGATATTATAAAATGTAGCCCTTAAAGGCATAGCGGTGTAAGTTATAATCTTCACGCTGAAATAATCATATAAATAGAGGACATAAAGTTCAGTTCCGTATGTGCTTAACATGTTCGATAACATAACGCATCCTGCCATCTAGTACAGCTATAAAATAAACTCACAATGACACCACTTTTCCTGCTGATATAACCGTAGACAGGTAAAATATAAAAATGTTAAAAAGTATCCTACACCACTTTACTTTTAAGGGGCTCAAATATCGGCGGAGCTGGCGAAACAGATGATAACAGTGTAGGTTTGTATAGTAGCATCCCAAAATTGAAATCTAAACGTTCTCACCATGTCAGAGTATCCTGAACTCATTTGCTGGCTCCCTTTCCTGGAGATTAGATTTCGCGTTATAGTCAATATTATACCGGAGGATGTCCGCATGTACCATCTGTCTGAACACTTCGGTGCGTGAAGCAGGGGCGGACGGGTCTGGGCCCGTTTGGGGCCGCTGGGGGCCCGTCGGCCGTCAGCCGCCTTCACATTATATTCAGATACATATACATACATATACAGAAAACCTATACGCGTGAACTGTTTTCTGCGATGCTTCCAGTTTTATGTTTGGTTGTTTCACGTCTAACAACAAATTCAATGTGAGAGGCAAACTGGACCTGTACGTGGGGGCCCCCGTCTATTTGGTACCAACGGACCCCTCATGACTAGGTACAGGATATAAAACTACAGAAAATGTACAATAGAACAACAAATCGTCGATTACTTTAGTGTGCAGTTGCACTCGATTGAGTCATTGTGCCAACATTGTTGAGAGACAGGAGTAGGAGAGTGATTTAAAGTATCGGGTACTAAACACTCAAATGTGTAGGTATTTTCAGGCAAGTGTCTATCCTGCTTATTGCAAGATAACAATCGAACTGTTTTTCACGAGAAACAATAAAAAAAATATATATATATATAAGTTACTGTTATAAGTTATATTTATTAGTTGATGAGCGTAGCGAGCGAAGCGAGCGGAGCGAAATCTTCAATTTCACTTACCCCAAAAAAAAGTCACTTGTGTATGTTTTTTTTTTTTTTTTTTTTTTGTGTTTGTGCGCGCTCTACAGACCAAACGCCTGAACCGACACGGATGAAAATTTCTGAGTATCTACCTCTGTTCTCAACTTAGACCCCCTGCGTTTTTGAAAAAGATCGGTTCAGTAAATGTTTTATAAATCAATTTTTACGAAATTTTTCGATTTTTTCCGAATTTCGAACCCCTGTAAATTTCAAAGTTCTGAACATAACTTCACCAAAACTTCTAAACATGTTGACCTGATACATATTTATCATGCCTGCAAATCTTATTTCGGTAGGTTTTTCCAATTGGTTTTTATTAGCATTTTTGTGGTGTTTTTTTCGTGATTTGACGGCTGATTCAATACGAGTCCGGTTTCCTTCGTTTCCTTGGTTACCAGCTTTGTTGACCTCGAAGAGAAACAAAGGAACGTCAGAATCCGCATACATTTTCAAGTGATTAGAATTTTCGAGAAGGCAATGGTCAGGTTTGGTGCTCCATGGTTTTCTTGTGACTGCTGCAAGCACCTTTTAATCCGCTATACACAAACCGCTACATACGCTCATCTTCAACGCAACACAAATTGCGTTCGCGAAGCCCTAGTAAATATAAGTTACTGAATACACTTAGAAAAGCCCAAGATGACCCCCGTACCAAAGGTACCATGACAGATTCCACAGATCACGTGACATCTACTTTCAAGATAGCCCCACATCAACAATTTATCACAATAATCAACCCTGACATTTAAAATCAGGGATAGGGTGGCCGTGTCGAAATGCACACGGCAATTCGATCCGATAATGGCAACTTCGGAGATTTTGTTTTAAAGAAAAACAGACTTCGCTAGAGCTTGACTAGGACTTGCAGATCTCTCAGAACTCAAAATTGCTAGTAGGACATTTAAAAAATAATATACACGTTTGAAGAGAACTTGTACAAATATTAGCAAGTCGTTGTGCAAGTCGAAACGCAAGACAAAGTTAGAAAGCAAGATGGCGGGGAAGAGACGATCGTCGAAGAAGTCGGGATCGTGCAAGAAGGGCAGCAAGCGGAGGATGAACGGGTACATCAAGTTCTTCCTGTGTAAGCTGAAGGGCTGCAGAGGAACACCCGTGACGGAGGTGGCCAAGATTGCGGGAAAGGAATGGTGTAAGTTATCGGCGGAAGAGAAGCTGAAGTGGACCAACAAGAATTGAAGATACGGCATGGTTCCGACTGCACGACTTCTCAAAATTATCTGTATCGTTGTACCACCCTTCTTTGCTATTGATCGCCATACGTTTCAAAATCAAATAGTCCTAAATTGTTTGTTTTTAATACCCATCCATATCGAAAGTTCCAAACCCTATAGGTTATCCAAAATATTTGCTCCTCTTTTATCATTCCTCTGATTTGTATACCTTTAAATTCAATCTCTGGTTTGCTATTCCTCGTCATCAGTTTGTTTGGGTATGCAAATTTTTATACATTTGACTATATTTGTTTGTAAATCTGTTTATCTGTTTGCCACAAAATATAAAATTTAATTTAGTATATATAAAAAAATGCGTCAGTTTGAAATAAGTTACACGATGCTTGAAATGGTTGCTTGAAATGTTCAGATGACACTCCAAAAACTCCAAAAAATGACCTTAGTTCAAAGTTTGCTTGGGGGAATGCGGCCCTAAACCCCGACCTCTTCGAGAAGGGGGTGGGGGGGGGGGGGGGAGATTTCGGGCAAATCTGCTGGCGGGCCCGTGAATCGTCGTTCCGCCCCCGGCTGCGTGTTTCCGTTTCGTGCCTTGTGGACGCAATGTTACATTTATACAGTTTGCCAATCATACTGCTAGTGTAAAATATTGGTACCATATTGGTAGCAAACTGGTATCAAAGTCAATTGGACGACTTGAATCATCACATTTCCATCGTATTTCACTTTGAAATCGTTTTCCTGCCTCAAATCTTCGTCGTTTCAGTGTCCATCTCCGTACTCTATATCTTGCGTTGTCGAGGATGTACTCAAGTTTTTAATTGTATTACTCCTGAAACATCACAGTAGGTTCTCGAACTGTGTACCATTGGTAATTTTTTAATGCCAGCTCCGGACAAACTGCCAAAAAGGGAATCTAAATGAGGGAAATTTAGCATTGTGTCTACGAGGCACGAAACGGAATAGCGCCCCCCGGCTTTAGGCACAGAATATCAGATGTGGATATGGAAAATCCAGTGTCTTTCTCAGGGTGAATGGGGTATAGACGTATAACGAATGATCTATAATATTGTTTTATGTTTTCAATGGACTATAGTTGTTTATTGTACAAAGCTATGCCACGCAATTACCTCGTTTAGCAGACGTCAGCTTCACCGCAGCGAGTGCGACTTGAGAACGCAGATTCGATGGTGGATAAGTGAAGCCAACACCCTGGATTGATTTGTACCTGTTACACCACTTTCAGTTTTCATATGGTTTAGCTGGAAATAATATGTGAACTGGTTGATCAACAATATTTAGCAAGTAGCTTTGCCGCGGAATTTGAAAAAATCAGTGTGTCTGCAATGATGGTGTTCTTAGCAATCAGAAGAATCTGCACACCTCTTGAACAATCGAAGTAATTGTTGTCTTTCATTGTGGATAGGTATGTAATGTGTTTATTTCTTCTTCAATGCACGGTTTGAAAGGGAGCTGGAAATGAGGAGATTGCTGATTGCTGCGAGAACGTGTCAGAAGTCGCGTTCTTGCGTACACAAATAGTCGTTCATCAATACATTTTTTATTTGAACGGAATTTTTGCTCATATAATACTTTATTTTACCACCTTCTGTACGGCTTCCAGTATATTTATACAATCAAAAAATTTGTTTTTTGTTATCACACATGTTGCAATTAATTTCTCCGTCAGTTATAT
This sequence comes from Nemoura dubitans, assembly GCA_921293005.1. NCBI lineage: Eukaryota > Metazoa > Arthropoda > Insecta > Plecoptera > Nemouridae > Nemoura > Nemoura dubitans. Next base: position 29,149,158 of record OV121077.1, on the reverse strand, counting down.
TTCTCCAACACTTTGAAAATAATTTTTAAAACACACTTTTCAAAAATTGGATAATTTAAAATAATGTCTGAAAAAAATCTTGTATCAGAAATCTCAAACTTCTGCAATTTTCCAATGAAACGTTTTCTGTTTTTAGAGTGATTATGTGAAGACACGTCACTATAAGCATGGAGTAAGAAATGAGGATGCGAGACACGAAAATATGCCCGATATTTATTCCACCTAAATTCTATCGCGTTTCTGGTTTGAAGAATACTGAATTACGCAACTTTTCGTTTCCTTATCTTAAAGAAAAAGAAGTATCCCTGAATCCAAACTTCTCAAAGTTTATAATTGATCAAAATTATTGCTGTAGTAGAGAAGAATTGCAATTTTTGCTTCGTATTCCAGCTTTTCCTGGAATATACCTGCTATATATACCCTTATTCAATGGTGATTTTGTAGAAATTATGAATATGACACAAAGAAACTCAAAGGTCCCTCCCATTTACAAGTTATCACTAGCCCTCGCACCCTTTTGAAACTTAGTATTACATTGCGTGTGAAAAGATTGAGGGAAGTGCTATAACATAAACAACTATAAATTTTTTTTACATTGAAGCTATACTTTGCCAATTGCCTTATAAATGATACTAGTACAAGTTTTTGAAGATCCATTATAATAATAAGCAATTTCGATTAATGAAAACACATCAAATCACGTGAAAAAATATCCCCTTCGCCCAATTTTGATCATTTTTGTGATAATGTCGAGAAAGACTGGGCTTTTGACGTATTGTTTTTAACAATACACGACTGATTATGCAGTTTACCTGCCTTGTATTACGTTTTGGTAATATAATACCCAACGGCACTTTTGCACATTTCACAGCCACTTCATGAGTAATAACATAACACGATAACATAACACGATAACATATTTTATACTCTGGTGTCAATGACTCAAGATCAAACAAACATCCACATTTTTCTTCCTGTGCATTTCAAAGAATACGACTACGCGAAAAGTCTTATACCCACGAGCATCGGCGACAAGATAATAGCCACCCATTACAGGCGTCAATTGTTCCAAGTCGCATCCCAGCATCTCAGCCGCCATGTACCATTATTCGAAGTCTCTTCCGAACGCATTTACGCCCATTCTGTTCATGTCTGCGTAATTACCCGCCCATTGTATTGTCTTCGGTATTAATTGCTAATTAATTACAAGAGGCCGTCGGTCATGGTTGCTGTAAGATATAAAAAGTCAGTGTCAGTTTAACATGAACTGTCCGTTCTGTCTTGCACTATGCTTTTGTCTCTCTATGGTCTATGATAGCCGATTTGCCGGCGTTCTTTCTTTAGTTCCCGGGAGCATTTTATAATTGTGTGGTATGGTACTATATACTATGATATTGTTAGATTGGTAGCCATACATGGAGATAGGTGTTGTTGATATTTGCACAGGGGTGTACATATGAGGTAATTAGTTATTTCAATACCGATAGTTGTATGATTGTTCATCATGGTTCGATAAAAATGAGTGATCTATGATCGTGATTTATTGAATTGTGTCTGTACCTACGTAGCAATCTAGGGTGATAGAATTGATAATTAGTTGGTAATTACGTTATTGCAACGGGTTTGACCTGTGGTTTGACGTTGGATTTCGTTTTTATATGAGCCTGAAATTACTGAATATGGTTAACAAGAACTTTGCTGGCGTTGTATACTGTTATGCTCAAAAAATCCCAATTTTAAAATAATTTTGTTATCGTTTTACTTTATAAGAGCCTAAAAATAATAGGCATGTTATGCATAACTTTTAAAAATAATAGTTTTATTTGTTGATATTACATTGATGAATCAATATTTCAACCAGTAACAACACATCCTCTCATTTTATTGAATACTTAAATTTGTTTATGCGTATTTGTCTTCAATTATTAATCATCATTTTGTGTAGCAATATTGTGAAGCAATAAGCAGCATCAAATAATTTGTCCAATCGCTCACTGATTATTCATTTGTTGTATATCAAGTATAAATTCCAGTGAGCTGTTTATACTAGTATTGCTATTATGTTTTGATCGCATATCTCCGTAACTCGACTCAGCATCAAAAGCATGCAGTGCGATCGCGATCTTTGAAGGCATCTCATTATATAATGACAGTGTGTAGGAAGGTGGTCGTTACTTGTAGATATTGTAAGTCAGTAAACTGTTTGAGAGTAGCCATCTCATGAGAAATTGGCGCCAAGATAGTTTTGTACTTGAAACTTACAAAAAGCAGTTACTTTTTTCATTCAAGCGTCAAACAATTTTGTTATGAGTTTAAAATTCTAGAGAAACGAAATCTTAGTGTCCCTCACCCACTAAAAAGGGCATTTATGGGTGAGGCATGTTTGTGTGCTGGTTGAGCTCCGCATTATTATTAGTATTTTTTTAAATATATATTTTTTACAGTACGAGAGGAATGTAACAGTATCAAAATACACCCCAAAAACGGGAAACGTTACTGAAAAATGACAACATTTTTTTGGGGAGATTTCTCTATATTAAAAAACTACAATGGAATTCCGGAAATATATAAAATTACATTATGTACCTTTTGGTTGGTTCATACTTCGATCATGGCTAGCCTAATTGCTAGGATTTGTACGAAATTTAGTTTTTACGAGGGTCATTTTTTTATTCATTAAATTACTTTTACTATTGTACTTATATAGAAGTTATTGTTAGACAACAATGACAGAAGTGAGGAAAATGGGTCGAAACCCTGAAATTCTCTAATAATTTTTAAACACGTAAACCGCTAATAAAATTAGGTTGTACCATAGATTAATGAGTTAATCTATGGTTGTACCAACTGATAGTTAATTGCTTAACTATTAGTTAAAATTTAACTATTAGTTAGCAACACATGCATAGCCACCTAGAGGTAACTAATAATTAAATTTAACTAATAGTTAAACCCTAACTATCAGTTGGTACAACCCAATCTAAAATAAAGAAAAACATAAGAAAAAAAACGAAACTGGAAACTGAAAATTGCAAAAACCAACTTCTTTTCTTTATTACAAAGTGGTCAAAATGGAAATATGTACCAAAAGCAAAACGATGGAACAACGTATTTACCCTCGTTACCAGGTTGTTTTTGATTCACTGGATACACTGTAACACTGGTCTCGTAGTGATTTACCTGTAGTACCTACGGCTACCTATCCCTAGAGAGCTTTTATACGGTTAGAGAGTGGCTAACATGATAATACTTTTCTATTCGCTGTTCAAATTCCATGCTATACGGACGGCATGTTTTTACCAAGTTGATCACGAAGCACGTGGCAGTTGTCCATATGAGTTTCTCATATGTTCCTTTGCATATCTACGTATTATGTATACACAATGGTGAGGTAAGTTCGTAACGTATCAACATGCTGCTGAAAGGGCTGTTGAATAGTTGACGTTGGTAAAAACATGGCGCCCATACGCAGAGATGGCCACTCTCTAGCTGTACATAGGCCCCCTACCTATACCTATACGGTCCGAATGTGTTAGTGACCTGCGATGGGTGTGAACGATCCCACAAGATGACCACGCGAGGTCACGTGACCGCTTCCTTGCTAGCAACTGTCTTTTCATCTGGCCGCTCTGTCTAGGTCAAATAATGGGAGGAAGGAATTTCTTTCATTGCCTCAAAGGTATAAAGGTAAACTACATGATAAAAAAAAAACTATTTCCAACTGGGATATGAATTTGGCTCGCAATGAATTTGTTCGTATTGGCATTTTCCAATTTTTCAATCGGTCACATTGTTAGGTACACTTTGTCATCTTGCGTTTGGAGCTTTCACATTGAAATAAATATAGGACCCAAAAATATAGGACAAAATATAGGACAAAGGTAGCTGTTAATTGACATTCTTATATAAGCTACCTCTATACACGGATGAGAAAATAATGGGATTTATTGATATCTTATATATTTAATAATATGGTTTAAGCATTAATTAACGAAATTCAATTCCCATATTATTTCAACATCGACTGAATAACTACGAAATCAGAGAACAAGACTGCAAAAATTAGATTTTCCACAAAATCCCGGAAAATTCAGCAAATAATTAGTAATTCTCCAGGTCTAGGTTGAAGCAAATCGTTTCATGCTGTCTGACATTCTTTCTGACATGCCAGACTCGGTGAAATACCTGCGTAAGTTCCGACATCAACGTCGCAAACATCTTGAACCCCTCAGGCATTGAGGATCCACAGAATCCTACAGCTGATGATTCACTAGGATGATGAAGATCAATGTGTCATCTTCAAACGATTTTCCTTGGACTCTGGAGGCAAGAGGAGCTAATCACAAAAAACAGTTATTTGCTACAAATCTTCTTCGACCAAAGACAAGCCATGTACCTACCGTAGACATGGGTTTAAAAGTTGACCTAAGCGATGCTGTACTTTAGCTTCGTGCCAAAGAAAGTATATTTCATCCACAATTAGATGCCAATCGCTTTTCTTCAAATATTTTGTATATTATGTATATTTTGTATTTTGTGTATTTTGTAAATATTTTGTGAACTTATTGACGTACTGAATATTAATACAGATGTATAATTACTTATCAATCTCGTACCAGTATACAGAGTCGGTAACATAATAAACGGCTCGTTTAGATGAAATTGTGACATGCCTGATTGGCAGCTTATCGATTACCGATAATTCCTCCAGGACATAACTTTGGCAAATGTATTGTTATTTGATTTATTTCAAAACAGAGAAATATTTCCATAAAACTCAGTGTCCATTCTTTATCTGGAACTAATCACATATACAGCGTCTCAAATACCCATTTTAGACTAAGCTAGCTCATACCATATTATACAGCAACACAGAATTTCAACGGTGGTCTTAAAAATTGTACGATGATTTGAATTCACATTCGAGCTGTGACGGTTGGTGATAATGGCCGACGGTTAGAGAAACGGCGTCATGTGCGCATGTCCCGCCAGGTGACCTTTGTGACCTGTTGTCCCGGGATTTGTTGTTTATTTGACGTTGGAAATGAAACAATAGGACGGTAATTTTTTTCAAAGTGTTTGGAGTCTTTGAAGGAGATGGTACGCCGACAAAGTGTACGACGGTTTTAAATGAGTGCGTGGATACATAATGATCGGATGAAGTGTCACTAGTCTTCTTGTCTTGGTCAGTATAACTTACTTTCGTCTGGTGTGGGGGGGGGGGAGGAATAATCGCAAGGAGGAATTTCTTCGCCAACTTTCATAAAATGGGGGGGAAAGCGTTCTAGCACCTTGACTGTACTTGAATGTTTCAACTAACGGACACCGGATAAATTTCCTCCTAAATTACCAGTGAACTGCACAATATGTTCAGAGCAGAAACCTCAACCACTTTTTCTACATTAGTAATTTTCTTTCAACTTTTCCGTCCGGCTATATATCACCACCTGTGGTAATTAATAATGAATACATTTTATCTGCATTTGAAATATTTAACGTTTTCGAGAAATAAACAGAAAACCGACGGACTTAAAATTGAACCTATAAAAGCGAAACAGGTTTCCTTTAAATATTAAACCCTTCCCGGATATAAACCATGCTACATGAAATTTCAAATAAAAATAAAAATCATTTCTATCTCATAGAATTTAAACTTTCGCATCCTATCTTATATCTCGAGCCTTGACGATTTTGCTAACTACATTGAGTTTGTGGGCTTGTCTATAAGCAACATTACAATACAAAACCTGACCCAAAACTAATCGGTAATTCATGTTTGAAATTTCGTCTGCAGCTAAGTGTGATAAGTGGCGTGTATAGCATGAACAAAACTCTGTGCGCAAAATGTACAAACCTAGTCTACATTCCAACGCGAAACAAACACGTTCCTGATTCCCAGCCCAGCCATTTTGCCGCCTCAAAATTAGTCTAATTCCACTTTTGAAAGGCGTGTACTTTCGTCCAGTGCATCTTTAATAAAGATTGTTATTATTGATAAGTATAACAATGTTCATATTATGTAGGTAACCTAGTACAACAGCTTCATATACAATGTTAATTTTATCTCGGACGCATGCACTATTAAAATAATTGGATATACAAAAATAAAATTCCCATAGTGTCTAGGTCAATTTACTCTCATCCTTTTCGAAAATACACACACACACACACATACACAGGTAACAATCATCTGCCGTTCGACCTTGTCCTAAATTGTTCTTATTTAAGGTCATACTCTGTACCACGTCTGCGCCATAATCGAAATGATATTAAATTGCATCATCATTCGAAGATGTCTGTGAGTGGACTACAACATATTATTACCAATGATTTGAACTACTTTCCTGTAACATTACCTCCCATCATCTAAATGCTATAATACACTGGTATGTAAGATGGTATTATACAGAAAGGAAAAAATACACACCAATGGTAATTTTTTTATGTTACATCCATAGTATTATATAGAGTCAAGTCCAATGTAAAATGCGTTGTGCCTGTCTTTTTTTAACCTGCCCAATGAATTACGTGATTCAAGATTAAATTACTAGGGTTATACAGTTTATTATCAATTTTTATCACATACACCGAAAAGCTCGCCCAAAGTCTTTGCCGCGTCGAAAATGATACAAAAATAAAGCACAACAACGCCTCTAGTGTCTACTGAGACGCATACGTTTCCCGAATTCGTTCTTAATCGAAGAAAATTGCATTTTCGTGGAGAATTCACTTGAAAATGCATTAAACAGTCGTAAAATCTTGCACCAGGAAGTTGAAAATGGCAAGAAAACAATTTATTTGTTGAAAAAAGATGCGGTTTCTATCGGTAAATGTCTTTGTCCTCTTGCACTTGGGAAAAAAGGATCCTAAACCATATGTTATTTCGATCAATGCAACAGAACTTCATACATTACGGATACTTCACTTATCGGTTAGGTTGTGTTAGGTTTAAGTGTGTTTTTAAATGTTCCTACTTTTTGACATGTTCTACTTTTCGCTTACTAATAGACCACAGTAACAACAAATGTTCAATGATGAAAAAAAATTAATGTAAATTGTTACAGTAATCAGTAATGTAATGTTGTTAATTTTGATGAGTTCAGTAAAATGTTCATGTAAGTATAGACAGCCCGCGAAAACAGTGACAACCGTGGCATCCTTTTCTCCACCACACCTTACCACCTCGTATCTGACTTGTAACCTCAGAAAATTACTATTTGCAAAATGAGGATCAATAAAATATTAATGCTATGGTAATTTTCACACATGTTTTGTCCAATAGGCTGCATACCTGTGGAATTATATATTATGTGTATGCACTTTTGTATTTGCAAGCGCACTGTACACTGCAGGGGTAATTGAAAAGCCCGTCGGCATAAGTACTTATGGCTAGCGATTGTCCTGATTGCGGTCAACGCAGTCATGCTATTGAAAAATGGTTAAGTAGGAATTGTTTATTGATTATCGACAATTTTCTGGTTCAGAATGAAGACTGGAAGGTGAATAGTCTGATTGCGGATCTGTATAGGCCAGTCTCAGATACTTGTTACTCCTATGTTTATTTATTTATTATTTATTACAATAGGCGATTAAAAAAAAACACACACCACACAATTCGCTGGTCTGGTAGCAAACGGATGCCCACCATTTAAAGTTTCAACCAATTTTGCCATTGAGAGAGGTCGAAGGGGTTGAAGTTAGAATGCTTAAGTTTTCTCACCTTCTTATCAAATTCTCTTTACAGTATGAATTAGTGCAGGAATTAATTGAACGAGATGTAACACCCAACGGGAGGTTCAATGCGTACTGCCGGCGTTCCACTGGGTGGTTTTCGATACAGTGTAACTCACAGTGGCGTAGCTAAACTCCATTTCACGTTGAGAAGGAGAGTGGCTTTGAATCTTCCTCGAGGACCCACTGCTGCTAGACACGAGCGGAGAGTTCCAAAATGTACAAGTCATGTCTTGAGCCGGACAAAAGGCTCTATGGGCAGTTTTGGGACTTATAGCTCGTGTCTAGCAGCAGTGGGTCCTCGAGGAAGATGCAAATCCACTCTCCTTCTTAACGTGAAATGAAGTATAGATGTTGCAGGGCCCCTGTACAAGATTTTAAGCTGACCCTCTTCCCCGGCGCCCCCTCCCCATCATCCGGGAAATTGGCTTCAAGGAAGGAGACAAAATTTCGCTCATTTTTGGCACCACAAAATATAAAGGAGCTATTTCTTGAGTTATACAATTTCTAGTCGATAATTGAGAAATTCCCCTTCCAAACAAGTACATCAGTACATCTACCCTAATTTCGCACATCCGGTCCAAATTTGGCTATTGGTAAATGTAAACGGCGGGCAGTATATTTTTCAGATGAAAAGTCGGCTTTATAAAAGAGGTGGGTTTGGGAGGGGGAGGGGGTGGGCAAAGTAATTCCTAAAAAATTGTCCAAAAACGTTGAAATCCAATCCACCGGTTTCACCATATTTTCCATTACTTTGGAGGGGCAGGCGATACTCTTTGGGTTTTTAAGGCCTCTGTAGCTAAATATTATGTCCAAATTCGTCGATTGTTTTGTATAAATGTTGCCTGGCGGTTCACTATCCGTATCACCCTTCCACGGCCATGGGTCAGTGCTTGTGGGCCCCCCTGGCTGAAAAAAGCTCAGCTGGGCCCTGGTGCGACCGCGCCTGCTGCAACAGCGGTCGCTACGCCACTGGTAACTCATATCCGTATGGTGTCCACAGCAATCATCAGCACTACAATGTACTTGTCCAGTGCCCCGACGAGCTGACCCCCGAACCTGAGATACACCATAGAAGACTACTTACCCCGCAAGGTTTTCTCTATCCTTCTAGTTCTAGAGTATTCTGGATTCATTATGAAACCCATCAGTCATTCTAAATCATTGACTTCGGTTATGAAAGCAGTGAGACCTGCAACTTATGTTAAACTGTAATCTGTAAACTGTAAGAACTCCATAACACTTCCAAGTTCCAACCAAGAAAAACATTACGCACTGGCAATATCGCAACCACACTATGCGTACAAATGTTTATCAATATGTAAATTGACGATCCACATACCCCTTTCTGTCCGCTGCCAACAGCAACCGTCATATTCAACCCAACACATATTGCAATACGAAGCCCAGAAGGTATACTTACCTATTCTTACATGTTTACCGCCAATTTGAAATGGTTGATCTCAGCATTGCTTTTACGGGTTCATATTTTACAATCAGGCTGATGCGTTCGGTCTTGCAACCACGAACATACTTTAATGTACAAAAAAACACTTATCTCAAGATAATGGCTTTTGTATCTACACAGCGCCACTTCTCAAGGCAATTAAATTTACTGCACACTCTAATAAACAAACAAGCTGAATCAAACTGCGTTGGTTTGATTGAACCGAGATCGAGGAAAACTTTTCTTGTTTGTAGGTGCCTATGCAATATCGCTACTACACTGTGCAGTATACGTAATTGTTATGGCGGGAAGGAATTCTGGTTAGTTTACTGTTCGAATCAAAAATATCAACACGTGCATCTGTTATTATTTGCTGTTACATTGTGCATAAATAACAACAATAACATCAATATCATCTAAAATCTAGTTTTGGAAAATGTGCCGTGTTTTTTCGGTGAAAATGAAGGTGCTACATTAGTGACATCAGGACCGTAGATAAACATAAAATAGACTTTTAAATACATTATTTGCCCTCGATAGTGCGTTTTTGCTTCACCGTCAGTCCTTTTATTCTTGTAGAAAATAAGACAATAATTAGTCCCTATCTGTATGCAGGAGTATTTCCTCGCAGTTCACTCTCATGTCATGCTAGCTTTATGACTTACGCTACGTTTAGTGCTACCTTTGGCGAGGGTACGCACCACGTTGCGGCCCATTCAACCACTGAGCTTGCTGGAATCCAGCAAGCCGAAGGTAGCACTAAACGTAGCATTAGGTTCCCGTTCTACTTAACGAGCCATGCCTGTCAATTTATCCCAATGCCACAGCAGTTTTCCAAATTTAAGTGGCCAAGCACAACATCCAATATTTCCTGACAACAGTTGCCTCAATATGTTATCAGATTACCAGAGGGTTTTCGTAAGCATCCCACCTGCCTTTTTCACACCTGACACCTATTGGGCATTGACCGATCGAGGCAGAAGCAATGTTTTAGAAAGCGGCGCCTTATTTTATTTTCAATACATTTTCGTGTACTTTGATTGTAGCAACTGAAAAGTGATGATCTGATGGATGTATTTGGATGCATAGCCTCGATTTGGTTTGTATTGTTATTATTATTTATTTATTTACATTGCAACTCCTGGCAATGACCAGCGGTGGCATAGAACTTATAGTTAATTATAAAATAAATGATAAATATTATCAATTATCATACAAATTTCTGGAACTTTAACAACTATTTGTGGTTTCTATCGGTTAGGCGTGTGTTCACAGCCAAAAGCTCACAATAATACAACACCGCGCTGCTGGTTCTTTTTTGGTGAAAATCATGTGCTGTTCGACGATGAGCGGTGATGACAGGAGCTGGTCATTCGATATTTAACGCCATATACGTGCATTTCTTGATAGTGAGACCAGGGAACACTTCTTCTCCGTCCTTTTTGAAGTCTTTGTAGTCTATCTCGGCCAAAAGCTGGAACAAATATTTGATTTCTTGCGACAACAGAGCATAGTGGCGTGCGCTGGGTCCCAGACAGAAAAACTAATTCCCTAGAAGAACGTCATATCCGCCTTTTTCCCAAAAACCGAATCCCTTTAAAAACGTCATCTGCTTTTCAAAATGCCCAATCCCTAAAAAAACGGTCATCCAAAGTCATAAGGTCTACGGGCAACGGTCTACGCTCGCCCTACCCTGCGCACGCCTATGCAATTCAGAGGAATCCTCGTATCATTGGAAGCATTCAGGGAGTTTTTAATGATAGTTTAACATCTCAATCTTTTTATAGCATATCTATAAGTTATATCTACTAAACAATGATGATTCAATATACAAATGTACCCCTAATGACTTTTACAGCCTTGCACAATCAAATGGATGCGTATTGCCAGGTAAACTAGAGCTTTATAACCATTATTGTGAAAGGATTTATTATTGTTACTGGTTTAAGCAAATACCAGTATTAATGGATAGAAGGAAGGCGAAGGATATCTCAGTTTGCAGCTGCCCGTCTATTTGGAGGTCACGGGTTCGTCTCCAGGTTTGGTTGCACAATTTTCTAGCTCCGCCTTCCTTCCAACCTTTATTGTAACTACTATTTTACAAAAACTATGGCATACCTTTTACTATCGCGAAAAACTCTTGTAACTTTCCATTATATATTCGGGTCCAGCCTGAGAAGACGAGTTTTAACATTTAACCGGCTCTCTCCAAGCACTCAGCCAAAATGCCTAGTGTTCAGTGGTGATACCAAGGCTGTCATGCGACTGTCATGCAAATTTTGTTGACGAATCTGATAACCAGCCTGATTGAAAAATGAATGAAAGTCAATGGAAGTCAATGGATACAAAAAACTATTGAAATCAGTGAGACTGTATGAGGCATTAAAACCCATGTTTTACATTAAAGTAAAAACTTGATAACTCGCCTTTTCAACCGTGTTTCTACCTTGTGACGGGCTTTCTGTGTAAACTAAATCTAGAATATAACTTTAAACACACCTGGAAGCCTGCTCTCCTCGCAATTTCCTGAGCATTCGGAGCGAAGAAGACGGTGCCAGTGACCTTGATACCCGTGGCCTTGCAGAGTGGCACCCTCGCCTTAAGGAGCTCAAGGCCGAGTCCTTGACCTTGGTAGGCAGGAGACACTGACAAACCGTACGCGGTCATGTAGGCGTCAACGCCATACAGTTCAAACACGTTCACCATTTTAGTCATGTGCTCTACCGTGCCGTAAACCCTCTGGATCGGCAGCCCCTGGAACTAGGAATGGTTACATCGATGTGATAACGCATCACTGACAATCATTTATGTAAGCGACGTAAGGATTGAATCAGTTTCACATTCACTCGATAACTTTCAAAGTAAAATAAACACGTAATTTCCACAATATCAAAACAATATTAGGGTCAACCTCATGCTTCTTGTCCTTGTCTTCGACCAACGAGATGCATGTTATGTTGGTTCCAGCCAGCAGCTCCGTCCCGTCAGGTAGTTCCACCATCGCCACCAGACACAGCTTGTCCTCCAGAGACGTACGCCACAGTTTTCTGAACTCCGCCACCGAGACGGGATCTTCAATTAACTTGCAGTTCATAGAGAGGTAGTCACCCTGCATTTCAGCAGTCAAATAAATGTTATTAGGGTTTTCGTATTTCTGTAAGATTTTCCTGGTGTTTATACAATCCCTTTATCACAATATCTTGATATATACAAGATCAATATCTTGTAAGCCCCTGTAGTTGTTGGTTAACGAATTACCTGTCCGTTATTTAGATCTACATCCTTTCAAATACCATTGAGCATCTTGGACAAACCCTACGAATCTCGTTTTGCAGCTCACATACAGATGAAATCAAACTCCTTATCATTGAAGTCCCTTTTTACTTACTTTTCCTAACCCCAGTTATTATCTATCGGCACAAATGCCATTGCAGTTGCAACAGCCAACCATATGCAGATAATTCAATTTAAACTCTTTAAATTAAAGCATGTCCAATCGATATAATATTATACGAATTGATGTGCAACACGATTGCAATATCAATCTGATCATGTGCAGTTAAATACAAATTGTTAATCAGAGTTGTCATTATTCTCTGTACCAATAAATGTGCGTTAGGACGAGTTTCATACCATTATTCTCAACTCAGAGATTGAGAGTGCGTCAAGTAATTTATTATGGCAAGAACAAACCAAGTAGGTACAGTGAAATGGTACATGGGAAATGGGACATGGGACAAGTAGGTACATGGGAGTCGGATGCTTGTAATCCAAGAGTTTGAAAAAAGGAGTTAAGACACTCAGTCGCATTTGGATTTTCTTAAACTCTACCTCAACGAAGAAAGAAAATAAGTTGCATCGTCTCTCTGAATCACCACTGATTTGGTTCGTCAAACAAATACCCTGAGAAAGACGGTGGCCATGTGGTCCACGATCTCTTCGAACATCTCCTCGGGCGCGTCCTGGATCCTGAACTTGGGCACCTGACCGTCAGGCATGGGCTTCCTGCCCTCACAGCGAGCCCACACGGAGGGGTACGGGACGGAGGGGGGGCGTTGCCACGGCATGCTGCACAGCCTGGAAATGCAATGACATTTTCTGTGGTTTTGGATTGACAGATTTTACCTTGTCACTATAATGGCCTTGCTGGTAGAATCATTCCTTATTGTTATTGATAAATTTCCTTCATAACATGATATGGGCCTTTTCGCCCCGTTGTTACTAGCAGTAAAATTCTCCCCCTTCCCCACGGGTCTTTTCATTCTCCCCATCCTTTTACTTATTGAATTCTATGGCAAGCATTCCCATAACTTAAGCTTCTGGAAAAGGAAATTTGGTCACTTAATATTTATTTTTTATCGTTTTTGCATGATGTTTCATTTTGAGCTTGCTTGAGTTGAAAGGGCCAAATTTGTGCAGTCATGACTTCGGACAAATTCATATTTTGGGCATGAGGTTGACGCCAATCGCAAATGTTTTTAAGTTTGCCAATGAAGAATTCCACTGCGATTGCAATCTGTATAGATCCCAGGCCTTCATACATAACGTTTCCTATAACAGCCGATAGAACATTTCGAGTGTCCTGTTTTGGCGGATTACAATCCTAGTGAAATATAATCTTTAAAATTCAAAGACCTGGCAAAAAAGTCTGAACAGTTTTTTTCGAATAGTTTTTGTGAAACAAATAACCTAACCAATCTCTTTCAGTTGCATCTCACAGATTTTGGAGGGTAAACAATTTTATTCGTAAAATCCCAGTTTCTTCCTCTCAACTCAAGATTCGTAAAAACTTACCTGCGGATCGAGTCTGTCAAATAAAAGTTCTTCGCTAAACTCTCCGTTGTCTTCACAACATTCCTGCAGAGCACTAGCAGGCAAACTGGCGAATAATGACCTCGTTACTCAATATCTTATCTTAGCATGTAATTAGATGAAGTACCAAAGGGCACTATAGATGGTTTTATTTAAGATCACCATTTGCAGCGCTTGTTGTCACTTTTGCTTGAATCCGTCTTGCGTCTTCAAGATGCCAGCTCTAAGTTGGACTTGCTCTGACACATTTACCAATTGTTTTATTTTTTAACTTTTTAGTGAAGTTGCCGATTTCCTTGCTTTTGTATTACGATAACATTCTCAACGTGCTACTTTGAAGTGGAATCAAAATTGAAGGGGATTAACAATTTTATAGCAACAATAACACGATTTGAACGGAAAAAATTAAATATTAGGAGACCTCAGATATTGAACGATTAAATAATACCGTATGCATTTTATTTTGTGCTATATCTCGACGTATTTAATAATTATTAGTGGTATCCATTGAAATATCAAATAAAATTTACAAATAAAACTTGACCGGATGGATTTCACTGGCTACGTTAGCCTTGCCTAACTAAACCTAACCAAACATGTCGTTCCTATAGGTAGCACCTTATAACTTAGATCAGAATATAATTGCAACTAAGAAATCAAAACAAAACTGAGATACTGTTTCCATTAATTTTGGCCACATATGTCATCATGTGGTGGTACAGTAAAGTGATGCTGGGTGATGGCAGCAGCTGGTCATTCGATCTTCAGCGCCATGTTCATGCATTTCTTGATGGTAAGACCAGGGAACACTTCTTCTCCATCCTGTTTGTAGTCGGTGTAGTCCATCTCTGACAAAAGCTAAACAAAAATTTGAATTTACAATTTTACGTTCTAAACATTTTTACTAAACGATTGCTTTTGACATGATTTCCGAAGGGCTCTCATGAGGTTACAGAATAATCTTTCCATCAAATTAACATGTTGATAATTTTAAACAGCTGTTATTCAAAATCTATCAAATCTTCTGATTGCATAAGCAAAGAATACTTTTCAAATGTTTCAAAATTGTATGCTAAATGTTAATTGCCAAGGGAAATTTTTTATCTTACTAATGACCATTAATGTCCCTAATCACAAAAATGCCACATTACTTTAATATTTACCACCTTGTCTTTAGGTTACATAACCTATTACCTACCACAATACCACAACATACCACAGTATAAGTGTTGGCGTTGTTGCGAATCTCACTTATTGATTGGAAATAAGTTTTCCATAGCTATGTCCATCGTAAATCATTGTAAAAGGGCTACCATCCCTAGTCCTGGCTATCGCCCCTATAGTCCTGGCTATCACCCCATATAGTCCTGGCAATCGTCCCTATAGTACTGGCTGCCATCCCTAGTCCTGGCTGTCGTCCCTGGGAGGGAATGTCATCCCAACTCTAAACCAACCTGGTAACCCGCCCTCCTCGCGATTTCTTGCGCGTTTGGGGCGACGAAGACGGTGGCTGTGACCTTGATACCCGTGGCCTTGCAGAGTGGCACCCTCGCCTTCAGGATCTCAAGGCCGAGACCTTGACCTTGGTAGGCAGGAGACACTGAGAGACCGAACGCGGTCATGTAGGCGTCAACGCCATACAGTTCGAACACGTTCACCGTGTCCGTCATGTGCTGGAGCATGCCCAGCACCTTCCGAAGAGGAAGACCCTGGAACTGATAATGGGACCTGGAATTAGAAAATTGTGGCCAAAATGTAACTGTGAATTTTTATTCGGGACACATGGGTATATTTTCATGTCACTGATGAATTAAGCGCGCGAAGCGAGCATATCCTTAATTTCGGAATATATTTTGATGAAACTTTTCAGAGATATGACAAAAGCTGAAACAAAGCATCTCTTCAGTTTTTCAGCCTGCGTGGTTTTTTTGTTCCATTTGTATTCGAATTTATTTTAATTTAGTTGACATTTGTAGTATTCATACTCACACACGACCAACTGTTTAGACGTTCTGGCTTGACCTTATTATCAGCTACAAAAAGCTGCGCTCATTTTCAAATCAACACAAATGGAATATAAGCCAAACCCGAAAAGTCTTTGAAAAAACCATGTTTACGAAGGTTTTTTTTTAATTACGAAAATTTGCCTATAGTTTTTATTTTCTTAAACAACTTTTGAAGATGTGAAGCATTCCTGATTTCCTAGACCTCCTGTGAACAGCGATATAGAAGAACGTCATGGGTGCCCACCTCGTGTTTCTTGTCCTTGTCCTCGACCAAAGAGATGCACGTGACGTTAGTTCCAGCCAGCTTCTCCGTCCCGTCAGGTAGCTCCACCATCGCCACCAGACAAAGCTTGTCCTTCAGAGCTGCACGCCACAAATCCTTGGCCTCCACCACTGACAGCGGGTCCTCTACCACCTTCCTGTTCGCAGAGAGTGGCTCGCCCTGCAAAAGATCAGTCAAATAGGCTCGATTATTCGCTATTTTAATTACTTTCTCGAGGAATTTGTTAAAGTTATCGAATGTTCCCTGTTTTAAACCTCTTTGTGTCGCAGTTGCTCAAGCTAGGGTTGCTTAGCTATAGTAAATATATTGATATATTTTCAATGGCAAACATCTTTCATATTCAGTAAACTTTTTGCTTGTAAGCCAGAGGTGGAAAAAATTGACGGAAAAATCCCTCGTATTTTGACTTGCTGGCATCTGCTCTAGTATACCCCAACAAAGAATGAGCCCTACGCTATATTATTAGGTTTACCATCTCCAAGCACAGAAGCCATCAGACAAGTGCCATTTTACCTGGTAATTCAAACCCTTGCGACGTTAAAACCACATACCGTGAGAAAGACAGTAGCCATGTGGTCCACGATCTCTTCGAACATCTCCTCGGGCGCGTCCTGGATCCTGAACTTGGGCACCTGACCGTCAGGCATGGGCTTCCTGCCCTCACAGCGAGCCCACACGGAGGGGTACGGGACGGAGGGGGGGCGTTGCCACGGCATGCTGCTCGGGCTGGAAAATGCAAGGACATTTTCTGTGTCTATGACTTGTTTGGTTTTACTAATCTCTATGTGCCGGTTTTTTCAGTGGCCCGTTAATCTACTAACGGTACATTAGCAAGACAATTAAAGGCTCTGATTGGACGTTGCTATGCAAATAACAAGTTAACAGACCATTAGGCAATTAACGTGATTTCGCAAATAATTCATGAGTAGCTGAGCCCCAAAGTTACCCAAAAGCAAGTAACCGCAGAAAATGAGTGTTAAAAATGTTAAAATTCAAACTTTTTTATTCATTAACTAATTCTACCGTACAAGTTAGGTACAACTTCTTTAAACATTCCTCGAAGCTCGCTAAAAGCTTGTCTGTACAGTTAACAATTTAAGAAGTGAGACCGATTCAGAACAACTCTATTAAAAAAAAAACTATTTCAAACTAGTTTCAAAAACTTTGAAAACATATTTTCAAAACTAGTGCTAAAGATAGGATATAGTAGACATGAGTCTAAGAAAATTAACAACTCTATTCAACTCTATGCATCTCTATAGGCAAGTGATACAACTCTTCAAACATTGGCTTTAACTTTTAGAGTTCCCCCAAACCAACGTTTTTTTTGTCTGAATTCTAATTTTTGAGACAGCGTACAAAATTGACGGGAACAAGGATGTATGTCTGAGCACATTTCGGAGAGAATAACTATGAATGTAAGTATCAGAGAAAAAAGCAGAACCAAGAAAGAGGGGAAATCCCCCCCCCCCCTCACCACCTGTCACAAACTGTTACTCATTGGCAACCCCTCCCCATCCCTTCAAGCGTTACGCAATTTACGTTAAGTTCACAAGAAAAACTCACTTGCGATTAATTTGAGTCAGATCACAGGAAAATGTTCCTACTTCCCTGCTGCTATCACGTCATGACTGCATTGCAATAGAAGTCGAACTACTAAACCAAGTAGGTACTGTGCTGCAAACGATTTCTTATCTTATTAGGTTACTCAATAGATTAAGTTAGTAGTTTGCCACCTATACTCCAATGACTTTTTAATGGAAAAGCAGGAGTTCACTGATTTTTATTTACGAACACAATCTCAACTCATAGTCCCCGAGCCTTTCCTTGCAGCAATTTAGGGACAAACTTTATTAATAAGGATGGTCGAAGCAACAAAAATAGTGTATTTCTAAAAACAGCGCAACAATATAACGAAAGAAAACTTCAGTCTAGCGCTCTTTCAATTTTTTTTGGAATAATATATATTATTGGAAGTCATTCATATTCCATTGAAATGTTTTTGTCTTGGACCTAATTTTCATCAGTCTATACATACGAATCAATAGTAACCTAATTCGCCTTACTAATCATCAAAATAAACACCTATCTTAAATTAAGGAATAACAATTTTTGATGATTACCTATTGTGTATTTTTTTCATACTTTTATTTTTGTGAGGTTATTAGTTTGCAACAAATTATTGATGTAAATTTAAAAAATGTACCAATACTATTTACTTATAGCATGAGATTCTTACAAATTGATTATTTTACAGGATGGGCTACAGGTATAGAGAAACTTAATTGTGATCATTTTGCATTCACTTTATTAAAAGCACAAAATAAAATGGTAGAATATTTACAACTTTGGCAAAAATATTTCTAACCCGTTGAGGTTTGAGCTGCATTACTGATTCACACAATTCACAGTCGTGAAGTAAATCATTTCTCTACAACACGTCCTTGCTTTTTCTTGTCTTTGATTTAAATTGCACACTATTTTCACCGATATCTAAAAGCATAAACTGGACGTATATATAAAAGTTTCAATAATTTAATTACTTCAGTGGCATCATTTTAAAAGGCGGATAACTAAAAATCAACTCGATTATTTATAATTCAGTTTCTTTACTTTATTCCCATGACCTCAGAAAAAAGGAATCACATTAGAGAAAGAAGAATGATGTTATACATATACTGGCAAACTCATTTTATTGGCGGGCTATGAACCCTACTTATGCCCCAAAACAAACCAAACTTCTATAATTGACGCTCTACAACCTTGAGTTAGCTAAAATGACATGGGTAGACCAGTATTCACCGCCTTGGTACCGGGTCAAGTCGTGTTTCAACCAAAGCGTATTCTTCAGTGACATTTCTCTCATTAACTTGTGTCTACCTTTTCATTTGTGCTATTACTCGGTACAAAAGTTATAATTAATTAATTAGTGTTATAAATCCATTGAAACAGTGCAGTGCAATAGGTTGGCAAGTAAGCTACACGACCATCCACTTTACAGGATGGACTTATTTGGCTGCACATTCGACATGGTATGTAATTCTCAGCTGGATTTTGTGACTATACTATATCACAATACAGCGTTGCACTTCCTATAATTCTTGGTTGTGACAGGTGTTGACAGCTCGAGTTATCTACTCGATCTTCAGCGCCATGTTCATGCATTTCTTCACGGTGAGGCCAGGGAAATATTCTTTTCCATCTTTTTTCAAGTCTTTGTAGTCTATCTCTGCCAAAAGCTGAAACAAGAATTTAAATTCGTAAGACGTGGATTTTAACCGATTGCTTTGGCTCGGCATTTAGAGGAAATTTCCTATCAGATGTATAAACATTTAGACCATTTTTAGAGGTTGTTCAACATCTAATTTTTCTGATAGAAAAAAATACTTTGATAATGACGAATAATAGTAAAATAAAAAATAATAATAATAAAATAGGTAAAATAAGAAAAATAAGAAAAATAAATAAATAAATAAAATAAGAAAATAATAAAATAAATAATGAATAAATAATATTATGAAAAGTGATGACTCGATATAATAATATATCACTGACCAAAGCTGTTACAGGATTATATCTATATTTATACCATCAATTATTGCATGCTAAGTGCTGAGGGGAAATGAGAGCTTTGACCGCTATCGTCCCTTAGCGCAAATATGTATGCATATTTCCCATTCCATTGCACACTTACTATTTCTGGTGAAATAATTCCACATGTACACACACATATGTGCGTGCCTATGACCTCATATCTGGTAAGCTTAGAACTTAATACAAAAATGTCTGAAAGTGTAACATTTTTACTTGAGAATTAAAACCAAGACTTAGTGGAGAACCAATCAGATCCATTTAAACTATAAATATTTTATGGAATGAGAGTTAAGTTAGCTTATTATCACGATTTGATTAAAAGGGATCTAGTTACTATTATTGAAATAAGTAACCGACAAAGGTAATGAATATACATTGCCAGAAAGGGGTAACATTACCTGCAGTTCAAAAAGTGTTTCCCACTAACCTCTAAAAAATGAGCGTAATCTTTTGCCCGATCTATACATAGGTTATCCAAATTGAGCAAAGTTTAGGTAAGAGAGAACAAGAAAAGGCACCATAAATAATATTTTAACACGAGACAAAGCTTTAGCCCCCATATAGGATAAGTATTCCAATGTGACCGGTACTGTTATAAGTTTATTATCAAACAAACCTAACGGTAATCAAAGGTCGAAGGTCTGCCCTCCATACTCCATACTCCATCCTCCATCCTCCATACTCCATCCTCCATCCTCCATACTCCATACTCCATACTCCATGCTCCATACTCCATACTCCATACTCCATACTCCATACTCCATACTCCATACTCCATACTCCATACTCCATACTCCATACTCCATACTCCATACTCCATACTCCATACTCCATACTCCATACTCCATACTCCATACTCTACAAACCTGGAAGCCCGCTCTCCTCGCGAGCTCCTGCGAGTTGCCGGCAGTGAAAATGGTGGCTGTCAGCTTGATCCCTGTCGCCTTGCAGAGTGGCACCCTCGCCTTAAGGATCTCAAGGCCAAGTCCTTGACCTTGGTAGGCAGGCGACACTGACAACCCGAACGCGGTCATGTAGGCGTCAACGCCATACAGTTCGAACACGTTAACCATTTTAGTCATGTGATCGACCGCACCCAGTACCTTCTGCATTGGCAGCCCCTGGAACTGCAAATTGGAACTGGGATTAGCAATTTGACTTCGCGGGAGGCGAGAAAGAAAATTCTGCACTTAATTAGGAATAGGTAATCGACACAGGTTTGTATATTCTTGACTAGTGCAGACTGGTTTTGGCTGGATCCCTTTTGACATAGATTCTTTTTGGGACTTGTTGGGTGAAGAATAATTTCTTTTCATCAATGGCAGTCACAACTCGCCTTTTTAGCCATTTAACCAGAAATACATTTTAAGCCATGTAAACTTGAAATTGTGCGATTTTATCGTCAGCTAGGTTTACAGCTAGCAACGTCAGTGAAAATAATGTCATGAAAATTGTCTTTGGACCAATCACAGCAGCTCCATGGCAGAGTCGCTGACTGCCAGACATCCATTTCGCTCTGATTGGTCCAGCTCCAATTTTCATGACATCGTGTCGCTTACATTGTTATCCAACTCTGTGCCACTACGTCACGATGTCAAATATTCCTGTTTATTCACCTCGTGTTTTTTGTCCTTGTTCTCGACCAAAGAGATGCATGTCACGTTGGTTCCAGCCAGCTTCTCCGTCCCGTCAGGTAGCTCCACCATCGCCACCAGACATAGCTTGTCCTCCAGTGCCTCACGCCACAGTTTCCTGATCTCCGCCACTGAGACGGGGTCCTCGATCAATTTGCTGTTTACGGATATTGGCTCGCCCTGGAGGGAGCCGTCAATGATGTTAGCACAGATGCAGTTTATTCGGAAAGTACACGAGGCAAAAAAACGCGAGAAAAAAAAACAGATCTTATTGAAGTTACTGTGAAAGCTATCATCTTCTTTTCACACAATTTGTGTGAAGAAAGGTGTTTCCTTTCAATGACGCATGGCAGAAGCAAGAAATATTTAAAAATGATTTTTTGTCCGCCAGAATAGCCTTTGTGTGTGTAGATATTTTGTTTTTAGTTTTACCCATATTCACCTTTCCTTAGCAGCGGTTCATGCTGAAGTTACGAGAGTAATACAGTGATCACTTCGCAGTATCAACATTTCAAATTGCAAGAACTATTTTTCAATTGTAACTTGAAATTTGCATTATTATTGATTAGACACAATGGCTAATTGGTGGATTTGCTTCCGAAGGAGTATAATAAGTAATCGTGTTTTATATGAGCACGATTTGTGTAAAATGAGAGTCAGGGCAAGTACCAAACAAATGCAGTCAGATAAATTTGGTAATTGGAAACAGATGCCCGGAGTTATTATTTTAAAGAGTTGAATACAAGAGATGGGAAACTCATTGCAATATTTTGACTTGCTTTGTTCCTCTGCCCCCATAATCAAACGAAGGACTTTCGCGTATTGCCACTGCCAGCTAAGGGGTGTTTGAGTGAGCAAATTGAACGCTTCTTTGCAAGGCAAGAGAAGTTACAAGTCAATTGGTTTGGATTTCCAAAGAAATCCATGCTTTCTGAAGACTGCTGGCTTCGCAAAGGCTATGGTTAGGGAAATGAGTTCTTTAAAATTACAGCCTCACAGTCTCACCTTCACATGTGAACTCTAATTCACAGTTCCACACCCTCTTAGCAAAACCTTGAAACATAAATTGCGTTCACACCTTGTGGATAATGTCGGTTTTCCTACACTGCCAATTTCACATTATTAGTATAACTTCTCAACTTCTGAAGCATCGACAATAATTGAGACAACATGAAAATAATACTTCCCTTATTTCTTGGAACACTTGTAAGTATACATTACACCAATTTCCCTTGGGAATCAATAGTGAGACAAGCTACTTTGTCCAATATTGATGTTTCCAGTTATAAGCTGTTCCTGTAATAAAAGGGTGCTTGCAAAATACACGCCTCATATTTAATATCGGTGCGATGACTACCCACAAATGATTCAGTCATCGACAAGTCTGCATCCTTGCTGACGATGGCCAACTAAAGGCCCTATATCATGTGATTGTCTTACTGGGAATCACGGCCCATACAACAAACGGTATGATATCTTGGAATCGCTTCGTTTCGTGAGATCACCGAAGTTAAGCAACATTGTGGAGAGGAAGCTATTGGTCGGTGGGGACTTGTATGTATGGTATACTTGTGGCACCCGCACAAGTAGTAACACACCATATTTCACATTTTGTATTTTATGTAATAAATATCTAGATACATTAAGTACAACTACACTTTAGTGATAAGACTGTCGGCAAGCTACACAAATTGATTGGGCATTCCCATTTATTTCCCTAAAACTGATAGTATTCCTTACTGGTAACCATACATCATGAACCATTTCAGGAGGAAAGTTTGACACAGCGTCAAAATGGTTTTACCACATGCTTATCATGCTCGACATCATGGATTAGAGGAGGAATCGTGTGTTTCGAGTTTTACCATCCTTCCTAAGAGACTTTAACCCGAATGCAGAGTCGATACTGAGTGCACACTCACACAGAGTCCGCACTCAGTGCGCACTTTGGGGACAATTCATCATTGCAAATGCCAACTAAGTGTGCACTGACTGAGTGCGCACTGAGAGTGCCGTCTCTGCTTTCGGGCCTTTGTCTTGGCCAGAGACTATACCTATAAGGGCACCGATAATTCTACCCTCTTCTAGAGTAGAGTGGGTTCATCTACATGCTCATCATCACCCTATCATTCCTTGACGCCATTTCACCATATATATAGATACATTAGAGGATACTCATTTATTATTACGGTTTCCGGCGAATGGTTCCATTCACGATTATATTCGCGCAGCTAATGTTAGCATAAACATGGACATGTGATGAGACCAGTGTCTCCGAACTCTTTGTCAATCCACCATGTCCTTTAAGAGGGAAGTAAACTGCTGTCGTTTTGGTCGATTTTCGCATCAATTTCACATTCAAAGGGAACGTCTCCTGGCTACAAATTATTTACAAAAATTTTGAAAAAAATACATGTGTTGTTAAAGAACTGCTGAATGGCGGATACTATTTTTTTTTCGTCGTTTTTTTAAAACTTGCAGCTGGGGGAATTTTCAAAAAGTGACTAAAATGGCACTTTTTGAAAATTCCTTTTAACACCACCTACCGTGATGAAGATGGAGGCCATGTGGTCCACGATCTCTTCGAACATCTCCTCGGGCGCGTCCTGGATCCTGAACTTGGGCACCTGACCGTCAGGCATGGGCTTCCTGCCCTCACAGCGTCCCCACACGGAGGGATACGGGACGGAGGGGGGGCGTTGCCACGGCATGCTGCTCGGCCTGGAAATGCAAGGACATTTTCAGTGTCTGTGGCCTGATTGCATGGTATGGATAAAGTCCGTCATAGGAATCAACGGGTATGTGAGGAAATTGGTTGCTATAGTCAGGTCCAATCAGAGATGAACAATCGCTCGCAGGTCGTTTGGGCATCGGTTTATCAGATTATTATTCATAAACGTCTGGCAATTGCCATTCGCATGTTAGTCTTCGAATTATCACCGAACCCTCGGCCTTTTGGCTGCTTGCTGAGAGGCAATTTTTGCGGGGCATCCTGGTATTGTTCATCTCAGAGTGGACCCAACTATAGTTAACATGAAGTACCTTCTGAAGTGATGATCGGTAGAGCGAGTGAAACAGTTATAAAACAGCACAGATGAAGCGAGATGCAGTGAACTTCGTCTTCGACATCAGTGCGTCGGTATTGATCAGGGGATTCTCTTTCCTGAATACCAATGCGGGTATACTTTGGGAATGTATGAAGTAAACGCCATCGCACTTTAGCTATTGTCATTCACGACTATCTTACAAAGCATAAGCAGATACACTTATAAGATGTGTGCTCAGTATATGATTTCTTATCTAAGAGGATGACAGTGAGTTATAAATAACAAAACGTATTACACCTTCTTCATTCAGTGGAATTTTTAAGATGGAAAGGTATGATTTTTTTGCAACACGGAGCATTTTGTTTTTTTATTATACATTGTCAACTTCCCGGTGCACAGGTACTAGATTACATATTACAATTCAAATGATTATAATTGATTGACGAAAACGATAGCATAGGTACTCTTGGCCTTTATGAATCTTCACCTTCAGACTGAAGATTTTATCAGAAAATAGCACAAAAATCAGTTGGTTTATCTATTCAAGTTCAACCATCGATAATGATAATCAAGATCGATATTGCATGTCAGGAAACTGCAGCAATTTGGCCTTTTATACATCTTATTTTTAACCTTAATGTGCAGTAATGCACTTTTTTCATTACCTTTAACGCAGCTGAAGGGGTATAGGTTCTGTGCCGTTTTCCGTGGTGGTTCCTTTCGTCAATACTACTTCGGAAAGACTCAGAAAGCTATCGATGTCATAGGAAATTACTTTTCGTCACTTGGCTGTTTGTAAACATATACTTATTTGGAATGAGCCGAGAAGATTTTATACTTAGTCTGCGATTCACAAACCTAAATAATTTAATATCAATCATTAGTTTCCTTTATAAATTGTCTTCATTTCCGCTATTTTTATTTACTTATTATTCAAGTTACCAGTGTTGAAAAAGTATACATGAACACACACCATGCTTATGTACAACCTTTATATTATATACTATAGTGATCTACATAAGGGTTCAATTTTATTGGAGTAACTGCGTCCTGTACGGTATCTGTATGCACAAAACAACAATGATGAACCTCAAATCTTAATGCCATTTCTTATTCGATAATAACAACAGTATATGATTGCAACAATTCGATCATCAACACCTCCGAAAGATATTTGACTTTCGCACAGCCAAAAATGCAACTAGAACAAAAAACAACACACAAAAGCCAGACAAGCACATTTTTCTTTTCATCTTGTGTGCCAAAATATTGTTCGAAATTACAGTTTTGATTGCACGTCTATAGAATAGCATCCATCACGACAAAAAAACTAATGGATATCTACTCCAATTATGATTAAAGTATTTCATATATATAATAATCTCATCCTTAACTATGATAGATTATGTGGGAAGATACATCACCATTAACAAGCCAATGTCAAGGTATATCATCGCTGCCTCTTCAAGGCAAATTCATCTCTCGAAAAATAACCAAAGATATTTTGATTAGTTTTTGATTATTTAGTCGTTATATGCTTTCGTATATACAAATGGCATGCAAGGACCACCCATTTTTCGTTGTATTGAAACAATGTGAGTTGCACAATACCAAAATAAAAGCATGCACACACGAATTCGAAAATGGAGCCAATTCGAAGAATTTACACGATTATATGTAATCTCATTTTCTCTGTTCACATAATTACGTTGTACGTTATATACCTGAGATCATTAGAGCTCCCCTTTGCATCAATAAAATTGCGTAAACTATTCCGGTGAAAAAGGTAATAGAAAATACACTATAGGTCTTATTTTTCAACCAAAATCCCTAACATAATTGTAAAGGATATCAGATCGGTTCTAATTATCACACAAGGTGCTATGATTATAACATTTCCCTCTTTTCTGAACGAAACGATATCAGATATGGTCACGGGTATTTATCTCGTTATATATTAACTGACGGAAACGGTGTTCATGGGGTTACATTAGAGGAACTAGATTCACTTTAATTGAATTTTAATTGAATCTGGCATGATGTTCCGCTACTAGCACAGCGACTAGCACGTTAGTTATTTAACGGTCCACTAACCTTGACTTGAGTGTGCATGGAGGATAGGCAACTAGCCTTGCAGCTAAGATGGTAGGGTGGCGTATGTCCCGGCGAATTCATTTGGGGTCAACGAAATAGATATCACAGCAGATGTTCCAATATATTGCAACTATTTCACGAAGATTAATTATTAAATTGATGATAAGTAACTGCGACTTGACAATGCTAACACTGGTTGATCAGTTTTGAATAAGAACACCCAATATTAAATATATTATGCCAGATTTAATCATTCATTTAAGAATATTGCTATGGTTGTATCGTAAATAACTATGTATTATGCATTTTGCGTGCACCAATTTCACTTATTCATCGGCTGTCTTAAAACAGATAAAAAATAAAGGAGAAAAAAAATACTTTACAGTGGTCCATATAGGATCTGCAATGTAATATTTAAGGAAGAGTAATGTATTTAAAATTTTTTTAGTTTTAGAAAACTCTTTGTGTTCTTTAAAACAAGAGCATGCAAAAATGTTAGAATAAGTCAATTAATGTGATTTTGAACGAGTTCGAACCTTAAAAAAGGCTGCGCTAGCAGTCTAGAATGCAGCGTGAGACATACCTATCGAACTTTTGCCCCAAGTAGTGTTACCTGTACGGGGTCTGCTGAACTAAGACGGCGCACCAATTTTTCTGAACCGACCACAAGTGCGTTTTTTCAAGCTTTTAAAAAGAAATTACAATATTCAGTTGTCACTCGCTTGTTCTTGCAATTGAAACTGGACAGCTCACGTAAAAGTGTTATTTCGCTGCCTGTGCTGGGCTATATTTAAATATTCTCTCCTATGTTATTTTTAGCCTAAGACGAGTAGAATGAAAGAATGTCGTATAGTTTTTTGGATTCGGTTCATATATATCTGCTGATTTTTAGTTTGACTTTGTTTTTCAGTGTTTTTTATTGTACGTTAAGGGATCAAATAAAATGATGAATGGGATTTATTTCCACATAGATTGAATGATGGACACATTAAAAATAAGAAAACATTTCAACACTACATGACATTTTAAAATGGAAGAACGTAATTTTAAGTAATCGAAGTTTACTTTCTGATACAAATAACACATGGCATCTCACGGCCAGTCAGTTGAGTTTGAATTTCTTGCTGCCAGAACATTTTGTAGATACCTGCCCGTCTAACAAGCAAGCTACTTTGCTTGCCTATTATCAAGGCAAACGTTCTAGACGCTCTGTATCAACTTTGTAAAAAGTGTTTGCGAATTCAGAAAGTTTTTGAAATGCCACCTGGCCATCTCCTCCCCCCCCCCCCCCCTCTTATACGAATTGGCGAATTTTAGAGGTAAAATCTATTATTTTTGCGGTAAAATAATTTCTGATACAGTTTGTAAAATATGTACCATATATCTTGGCGTTATATTGTTGACGTATATTTTAAAAGTATTTACATAAAACGTGTCTTTTTTTTACAACAATGTAATAATATGTTGCCAAAAACCTGTTGATATCACATTTGACTACTATTTTTGGCATAATATGTGCACATAACTGTTTTGGAAACGTCAAACAAGAAGTGCACAATATAGGTACTTGAGATAAATGCGTAAATCAAAATATGAGAAATCAAGGGTAAAGAATAAAGAACACAATCAAACTAAAAATAATAAAGATGAACTTGAACTTGAACTATAAGAAAATAAAAGGCATTGGAATCTTGAAATTCTATTGCCGATGCTGACTTCAGTACAATAAGACATCAAAGGAATTACAGATCACGAACAAACAGAAGGTCAATA
The DNA here is from genome assembly GCA_921293005.1 of Nemoura dubitans. Classification (NCBI taxonomy): domain Eukaryota; kingdom Metazoa; phylum Arthropoda; class Insecta; order Plecoptera; family Nemouridae; genus Nemoura; species Nemoura dubitans. Next base: position 29,120,737 of record OV121077.1, on the reverse strand, counting down.
AAATTCGAATTGTTCTAATGCTTATTGCATATTCCGTATTGCATCTAGTCTCATAAACAGGACAGTACGCATTTAAACATGCGATATAATAATAAAATGAACGAAGATAATGCCCGCATTTTAACTGTCATTCATTAATGTTATTAGATACAGTAAGAAATCAAATTGAGAAAGTCAAATACCAGTTAGTATAATTAGTTTGCTTATAGTTTATCCGCCTTTTTCACCATTCACATATCTGTGGTCGTCGATTACCATCTTACATTTTTTATGCAGTTAATATTAAATCTATACACAAAACTCTGGAGGAAGACTGCTTGTTTTCTTACCTTATTGTCGTGATTTAACTGTCAAAACAACAACGAACACTTCGAAAACAGAAACTACAATCAGTACTTCACTACTATTTACTGCACAACACACTGTCAAGTCACTCCACGTAACACATCTTCATTTTTGAACACAGATTATATATACCAAGTCCCCTGCCAAATGCTCTGTTATCAGCGACCTTGATTGCATTCAGATTCAGTGTTATCATTTGATTAGGATGATTCTCAGTACAGTCAGACTTGAAAGTCGACAGCGACATGGGTGCTAATATGATGCTCTAGTGATGCGAGCGGGATGATTGGTTATGCTTGTTTGTGTACTTTAACAAACAATAAGTGAGTGTCGTTTAAGTGTTTTGAACTCATGGCATATGGAGGCTGTGTCATTAAGCCAACTGAATATAATCACACAATGCACATATGGGATTTTATTTTTATTTTAGTTAGTGCACCGTGATGTGTGCATTTGGCTTCCACAATGCAAAAAAAATGTAATTCGTTTTATGGTGATTACTAAATTAATCGTAAAATATAATGAGCACGTATAGGCTTTTTGCAATTTAATCAAGAAGAACCATCAGCGCCCACCGAAAAAAAAATCAGATTTGAAGATATTTATTTTATACCGTGTATATTTTTTCATTTTTCTGGATGACTAGTTACTAGCAAAATTCCATTCACACAAATCAAAAAACATGCTCATTTACGACTCTTTTTACTGTTTATGCGAGCTCATAACGACCTTTTGGAAGTCTTGTGCATTATAGTAAGTACCCACTCAAAATGTCAAAAATGCATTGGAGTTATCATAGTTTGTTTCAATTTTTTTGAAGAGTAAACATAAAATATATATATTTTTTTAAATCTGGCTCTATGGCAAGATGTTTGTATTTCTATTTTCTACTTTGTTTCAAACTACTCTAGTACGCTCTAAAACTTTACTCAACTACAGGAGCAACTGTGGAGCAAAATCTATAGTCAATCTTGATAAACAAGCGTCAAATTTCTATTTAAAAATGCGTCAACTGCCTCAAAATGTATCTATTTCGAAGTCATGCTTCCCACGCCATGAATTGGCTGAAACATCAAATTTTGTCCCGATTTGATTGATTTGATTACCAAATTTGATTGATTTGATTGAAAATGTACATCTAATTTTGAGCTCGAACAAGAATATTTTGTGCCACTGCCCCCTCCCTAACCTCTCCAAAGTTAAATCTCTTCGTACACCCGTACTCTTCGTACTCTTCGTACACCCGGGAAGGCGGCGCCTTTTATACCAGCATACCTAAATGGTAAATCGTAAATTTCTCTCTTGACTTTAGTAGTTTAGTAAAAGTCCTCGTTCAATTTCCTATTAGTCTATCCTGAGGCCCATTGTTTTGCAGGCCTTGGTCTCGATTCCCGGGAAGATGAGCTCGCCATCTTTCTTGTAGTCCTTGTAGTCCATCTCTGCGACCACCTGGACACACAGACTCCGATTATTACAACCTGCAATTTGCAATTTACAATTTGCATGGAAAATAAATTACAAGATATGAGTTGCGAGCGTGTGAGAACACAACCAAGACTTTCTTAAAGGAATTGAGCTTTTGTACTTCAGTTATAGTTTTGCCCGCCAGCCAGAGTAGAAATAAGAAAATTGAGTCTCGTTCGTCCTACTTTAGCGCGTTATATTTAGCAATTTGTGTCGCGTTGAAGATAAGCGTAGTAATTTGAAACAAATATAATTTTAAAGGCAGAACGTCACAAACTGCAGGCTTTACATTTGAAAAAACTTTTTCTTCCATATAAATGGGTTTCGAAAACTCAAACCTCAATACATAAATACTTCTATATACCTCAATACCTCAGGACCTCAATATTTCAATAATTCAACATCTCAATACCGTAATGCCTTAACAAACAATACCTCAATACCTGGTCACCCTGCTCACCTCGTACCCTGCCCTCCGAGCCAACTCCTGCGAAACGCTTGCCGTGAACGCGTTGCACGTGACCTTGAGCCCCGTGGCCTTGCACAGCGGCACCCTGGCCAATAGGAGCTCGAGGCCGAGACCTTGACCGCGGTACTCCCTCGACACGCTCAGTCCGAGGGCGTTCAGGAAGGCGGGGACCTCGTAGTGGGCGAAGATGTCGACCACTTTGTTCATGTGCTGGACCGTTCCCAGGACGCGACGCGCCAAATCGCTGGTGAACTGCGGAGTTAAGCAACATTTGGTTCAGCAGCTAGATGGATGGGTAACCATTCAGTCAAGGGTCTCAAGTTTAGCAACATTGGGTTTACCCGCTAGATGAATAGGTTAAGCAACATTTGGTTGAGTCGCTAGATGGATTGGTGACCATCTAGTCCAGGGCATCAAGTTAAGCAACATTGGGTTGAGGCGCGAGATGGATGGGTAACCATTCAGTCAATGGCCTCAAGTTAAGCAACATTTGGTGAGCCGCTAGATGGATTGATGACCATTCAGTTCAGGGCCTCTAGTTAAGCAACATTGTATGGAGTCGATAGCTGAATGTTTGATCATTAACTTCATTTAGTGGTTTTACTCTGGCCGTTTTCAGCGCAGATTTCACTTCGAACTCTACTTAAACCTCGTATATTTTATTCACTTTAAAGGCCACATCTTTTGTCGGATCGCAACGAAACCTTTCTACGGAATCCGGAATCTCGAAAGATTTCATCCTTCAACTATTTTCAAGAAATGTAAATCAACCGCATTGAGCTGGTTCATTGAACGATGTTCTCGGGTCGCTTCCAGGGGGCTGAATTTACCTAGTACTGGATCAAGGTTAATATATATAGTTACAAGTATATGTATGAACCTTGGTACTGGATACACTTTATACGCTCACGAGTCACGACGAAACAAATATCTGCGGCATAATCATAATTATGACACTGGAAATTCAAAGAACGCTCCGTACAATTATATCATAGTCTACCATCAATGAATGACCTTTTGGGATTGAGGCATGGTCTCAAGTTAAGCAACATTGTGTGGAGTCACAATTTGGATGGGTGACCACTGACCATTCATCGAAGGGTCTTCAGCTGTTGATGATTCGAAAATTTTGTGTGCCGATGTCTGATATCATGCATATTTGAAAGATATCTCGTTCTGGTTTTCCATTATATCATGCATTCACTGATGACAAGCGATTATGTAAAATCATACCCAATGATCAACCTGCTGGATAGCAACTATAGCATTATTCATCGATTGTCACACGTGAGCGATAACATTCTGCTATCGCTTATGTTGTAAACTTGAGCTTATACTTTCGTTTTTCATTCATGGCATCAGAACAATCCACATTATGCAATATCAGTTGGATCTTAAAATGTATTTTACGAGAGAAAATCGTTTTATCAATATTTTCGATTTCTTATCGGTCATATCTTCAATCATATCTAGCCTTGAGGGGATAGGAAACACCAGCTGTTCTCGTGGTGCCCTCGGATGTTATAAAGAGATTCCGACACGCTACCGGTCAACATTGAGACCTCATGGACGTCGAATGTGTTTAGTTTATCAGGAATTGACGAATCAGAGCTTGCTAGTATGATAAAACATTTATGGTTTTTAGGAGCTTTATGTGTAAAAAAGGAGAACTCGAAAGCTTTTCTCGAAAAGTTGCATTTGTAAAGCGAGTAGCGGCATTCACCAGCAAAATGGCACTTTAAACTGAGGTAAACCAAATTAACATATTACAAACATTCTCTTTCCTTCATCTCAAAGCTCGTCGATTACGATTGTAATATGTAAATTTCGTCAATTACCTCTATACTTGACGCGGTATCCTAAACTACAAATCGTCGGACGCGGTAATGCTTTAAATGCGAAAGCGCGGGAAGTAATTTCGCCCTAATTAGTCACTAGTACTTGTCAACATGTGAAAATGAAATAAGAGGGTTTACTTTGAACTTGAAGTTAAGTTTCAAAATCATATAACCCTAGTTGCGAAAATGCAGATTTCGGGCAATCACAGAGATATCACAGATATATGGTTATCTAATCTTTTATATACACTTGCAATACACGTTAGGACTTGGGAGGCACTGTCAAATTTCACAATTTTACTAGATGAAGGTACTTCATATCTTAAATGTTCAATCTGCACTTGGACATTTTCAAGGATTGTCAACATATTGTATCTTTAGTCAACATATCAGTCAAAATTCAAACCCAAAAAATAAAGGGAATATTTGCAGCAGGCATAACGATTATTCCTGCTCACGATGCTGTCCGGGTCACAGAGCACAGGGAAATGCTGGAGTGACCCGTCCTCTTAGGCTTGAATGATTGAACTTGTAATAACTTTCTTTTCCACTACGTTGGTTCAATTTTGCAGTAGAATCCGCAAAGCTAGAAATTAAAATTAAAGTTAAGATAACGAAAAGTCATGCAAGGCTAGAAATTTCCGAAAAACTTCATTTCGGGATGCGTTTCGCTCCAGCTCCCAACAATTCTCCCCATCACCGGATCACAGTATTGGGAATGGCTGGAGCTGTCTGCCCCCTAGGTTATCAGTGATCGAATGTTAAATAACTGTTTTACACCATTTTGGTTGAAATTCTTTGGAGAAACACAAAATTTTCTATAAAAATTTGTTTTTAATGCATAAAAAGAGAACGATAAGTCATGCAAGTCTGCAGAAACTCCAGAAAAGCTTAATTTAGGCGCTTGGCTCATTAAACGCTTATCAACTGCTTTCGCTAGAATCACCTGCCACCAGTGATTCTGTAAGGATCCTGCCTTTAGTTGAGGGTGGAAACTTAATCAAAGAAACACAAACAACATAGCTATGCTGCAAATGATTGATATTTAATGTGCAACTGCCGGACTCGGAGGCCCGAACAGTGCTAGCGTCCGAAGACAACTGCCAGGTAACTACCCTGTGTTAGGGTAGGTGTATTTATAACTTGCCACAGGAAACGAAACAATGCCAAAGCTATGTACAGTCTGAGGGAGAGCTCATGAATTGTCACAATTCCTGTCCTCAATTGCTAAAATCACCTGCCACCAGTGATCCCTGTCCTCCGCTAGCGACACGCCCAAGATGTTCACGCCGACGAGCTTCCCGGCGTCGCCGTCGCCCACGCACAGCGCCACCAGCGACATGCGCTGGGCCAGGATCTGACGCCACACCTTGTGGATCTCGGCCACGGACGCCAAGTCGTCGACCAGGCTCACGTGCAGACCCAGAGGCTCGCCCTGGGAAGTCAAGGCATTCGCCAAGTCATGGAAGTTCAGCTAACCCTTGATGAAGTAACTGGGATTTGTTACGAAACGTCGGAAGTCGGTGAGACTTTTAGCATTCAAATCCCAGTTAAAATAGGTTTCGATACTAGACTATATGCTATAAATAAGACAAGCAGACATGAGTCTTAGAAATGCAAGTCTATACTTCTCACTTAAGAGCCACTGATGTCTCAGAAACTTTGCACACACTGTCTATAAGGAGATCCAGCTAATATTTCACTATATTTGGTAATATTCTTACAGTTTGACAGCTATGGTTTGTGTTACTGCCAATTGTTTTAGTTTTCCCTCGACTCGATTACTAAAGATGTTGACTTTGTACCAAGAACGTATGAAATTTCAAATAAATTTCCTGTGTAAAGTTGGTGTCTAAATTAATAGAGCCGGACAGGGTAACCACATTATTGATAATAATAGAAAACGTACTATCGAGTCCGCCAACTTAGCTCTCACAAATTGAAAACCTTTTTAATAAATACACGTTAATAAGCCAACTTAAGGCAAGTTATCACCCTCGAGGAAGTTATTATGTTTCGAAACGTCAGGAAATCACTTAGGCTCTAATTAGCATTCATAACTCAGTTTCAAATAGTTTTTTTTTCTTCAAAACTAGTGGTAAAGATACAACATGCGAACATAAGTCTTTAAGCCTGTTCAATGAGCTCCGAGGTCGAGCCGTTTCCTTCACCTCGTAAGGTATACACTTTCCAGGCCACACCTTTCGTCGGATCGCGACGAAACCTAAATTTTCGGAATCTTCACACTTCGGACAACCAATTGAACCATTTTCATTTCGCAAGATTCACTCTTCAATTACTTCCAAGAGTTTTAAAATAACCATGTTTGGCCGGTATATTGAAAGATGTACTTAAGGGTAAATTGCAGCTAAGAATTTACCTCTTACCGTATACACTTTCCAGGCCACACCCGTTATCCGATTGATACGAAACAAATATCTACGAAATCCTCACACTTTGGACAACCAATTGAATATTTCAGAACCTTGAAATATTTTTTGGAAATCCATAAAAAGTTGAATTCTATTAACCTCAACAACCATCAATGAATGACCTTAAATTTAAAAATAATCAATGTGCTACCTTCAGGAAGTGCTCGGTCATGTGGTCAACGATCTCGTCGAACATGTCCTCGGTCGCGTCTCGGATGACGAACTTGGGGAGGGTGCCGTCGGGCAGGGGGCGCTTGCCGACGAAGCGGGCCCACTCTTGGGGGTAGGGCACCGAGGGGGGCCGACACCAAGACATGGCGCGAGCTGGCACTGGGGTGCAGAATGGTCCACCTGAATTGTGCATAAAATGTTACTTTTGTGAATTCCACACTAATCCTAGTTCTCCCATCATTTCTGTAGAAAATCTCCATGCAAATTTTTTTTTTTTTTGTGATCTGCATGTAACTGCTATATTTCAATGTGAGTCTTCTTGGAGGTTTTGCCAAAATCACACTTTTGTGAACTGCATTGAATCTGGTTTTCCCATAACAAGTTGAAAATCTCCTTAGGAGCTTGGAGCCAAAAGCTGATAGTAGGATCTAAAAAGCTACATACGCATTACGTTATTTTTAGCAAATGAATTGTGAGTTACAAATAAGCATACTGCAACACAATTCTTAAAGTATATTCCTACATGTTTGAATCAGAAAAGTTGAGATGCAGGCAGATTTAAAATCTACATTTATTCCGAAGTGGTACTGTCTGATTGAAAAAAATCTAAATATACCTGGATGTATCACGATGGAAGAACAGCCTAAGAGGTATGCGCACAATATTTGAAATAACACAGAAAGTAAAATCGCTGCAGGCTGTTGTTTAATGAAGCAACTAGTGTTTAATGAGTCGCAATGAAACCTTGGCTAATTAACTGCAGTCCTGGATGCACCCATGGATGCGCACGCCGGTGCAATAACTTGAATTATCTTCTGTTCGTGTGCGGTGTACATGAATCAAAACACGACACGTATCAAAGGGTGATAAGCAAGGGCTGCTTGTAAGGTCGCTCTGCAAATCAGCTGGTCTCTCTATAGTGTACGTCCCAGGTTCTTGTGTCAGCACCTCAGGGCTATTGGCATGTACTATAACATTGTAGAATGCCGGTTAGCTAAGAATTTTAACAATATGAGGCGGACTTTAGCTATACTCAAATGAGTCATATAATTTATGTTATAATTAAAATAATATATGATTGTCTCTGTTATGGTAGTTATTAACATTTTACTCATTTATGCGTATATGGGTGTAGTGAGGGCAGTAGCCTTGCAGAAATTCCTGGAGACCCGTCCCTGTGATAAGGAAACTATCGAGAGCTTTGTAATAACCATGTGCTTGCTCGTCTTAGATGTAATAAAGAAAACCGCATGCATTATCGCAGAATTCAATGGTACGCCTATTTAATAGTTGAATTTTATATAACAAATCGCAGAGCAATACAATATTTTACTAATACAACTGATGTCAGCAATTTTAATTTCAAATATCGAAACGGAGATGCAATTTTGCAAAGGAACTCATTTCAAGGACATGGTGGAAATTGTGTTGTCCCTATAAATTCAAAGACACCATTTAAAAACTGTTTTACCTTTATTTTCAATAGGTAAACAAATAAAGTGCCTACAATTGCTGTTTTACGTGTTAAATATTTAATCTAAACTAGATCTCTTGCGATTATGATTAATAATAATTGACCAGTAACCTCATTTACGGACATTAACGGGTTAATCCAAATAAAAGTGACAGGCATGCCATGGTTAGATCCAGCTTGTAAATCACAGTTCTCACTTTTTGTTACGTTCTGATAGAGTCCGGTTAATTAAGATTGTTTAAGGTAATTGAACCAATTGCGTTCGGATTTCTTGTAACTTGATTTTGCCAACTTTTTCTCTTATAGTTCTACTTGAAACTACGACTAATGTCAAGGTATATCGTTTTTTTAGACACAAATATATTCGGAGTTATCAGTGCGGCACCTACGGATAAGAGATCTTAATTTAAGTGTTTACTCGTTTTGGGAAAAAATTCAGTTAATTGTATTGTAGGTTACGTCGCAAGCACTTATGATGGTCAACTTAGATTGTATAATTATTTACGTGGGTGATTGTATTAGGCTTTATACATTAATTTACTTTTAGACGGAAATATTATCTTTGACCAATTAAAAGTAAATGTAAATTCAGGGCTTACGTTCAGTGTTGTGACTTATTTAGATAAAATTATCTAGATAATTATCTATATAGTTTTTTTTATCTATTATCTTTATCTAGATAATATTGTGCACTGTCATCTTTATCTTTATTTAGATAAAAAAACCTTTATCTAAACTCCATATTTTAGATAATAGATAACAGATGATTTTGGCCAATTTTATTCCGATTTTTGACATTGTCATTCTGAGTGTCATGAATTTCCAAAACCATTGCCATCCCAATAAAAAGTTTCAAACATGTCTAATCTTGAAAGTAATGATTCGGGAATTGGAAATCCGATTCCAAGAGCTCATGTGGTACTAGGTGTAATATAATATTATCAGTCACTAATGTGGCTTTTGAAATTTCGCAACAATCCAACATCATTTTCCAATATTCCAAATTTAAAAAATTATCTATTATCTAAAGAAAATTATCTAGATAGATTTTTCCATCTATTATCTTTTATCTAGATGATTTTGAAAGAATCATCTATTATCTTATCTAGATAAAGAATTTGCCCATTATCTTCATCTTTATCTAGCTGGAAAAAAAATTATCTAGTCACAACACTGCTTACCTTTCAAATATGATTAGTTATATAGTTTGGTAATTGTAATTCCGTTTCCTTTCTGTTTTAAAAATGAGATGATTTATAAAAATTGTATTATTATTATTTATACCTGGTGACCAAGAATATTTCTGATGGGAAAGGTTTTCAAATACACCACTTTATAGGCAAGCGTCTGGGATATTTACCGTAACATTTGACATCCGTACCTTTTTCCAATGTCACTAAACTTGCAATATTAAATTATGACCACAGTTTTATGTGACGATCACTCAAAACTCAATCGAAATCGACAATAGCATCAAATCGAAGTTTTACGGTAAATATTTTAAAGGGCTGCACATCAGTTTTATCAAGAACGTTTAATTCAATTATCGATTTCCTGCGAAAGTAAGGTGCAAATACTGAATCCACCTCCACTGAATCGTTCAGAATGAACGGAATAGAAAATTCCGGAAACTATACCTCTAATACTATAACTTTGCTAAAATGTCCTCGCGTAAAATTATTACATTTCAAATACTAATGGGTCAGTAAGGTGCAATGACATTTCTAGTATCCAAATATTATTTATTCACAATTACCTAAGGCGCTCGTAATGTAATTGCACGTTCATGAATCATTCTAGTAAATCGTAAAACCACAAGAGAGCATTATTTCCTACGAAAGTAATTATTTTTAGCTGCGTTCACAGGAAAAATATCTCTAGGCGTCAGTAAAACCGTTTCTAATGTCTGTGGGTTTACACCAACTCACTCACATAGTAATTAGACCTCGGTAATCAAAGCGGTTGGTAAGTATATTTGAAAAAATCTTCGCCGTCTAAAATAATTATTTTCGAGTTCGCTGGTGGAGGTGCCAGCTTTGACTCGGCAATCTGGCTACTTCTCATGGCGGTTCACAGATGGCGCGCGGTACTAATATTCAAAAATTGTTTACGAAGAAAATGCATATAATATGGGAAACAACATAGTACAGAATCTAATTTGATGTTCGTTACTGTTACACAATTCGAATATCACCCGAACAACGTTATCAGTTATCACTCAGAAATTTTCATCGAATTTACAAGCTGGTCCCTAAAATATGAATCATTTACTAGTTATTCCTAAGTGTTTGCGTCATCATTTCGTTAATTCTATTTGTTCGTTAAAGATTGTCGCTTCATATACCGCTAGGTACCTTTATAGTTTGAATTTCTCAAAAAAATCTATGATAATGTGCAAAATATAGTATTTTTGACAAACATTTATTACATATTTAACTTCTTTATTAATATTTATTTTCTTGTTCACAAACACTTGACAGCAGCACCCATGGTGAATAAAATGAAATTTCGACTATTCCATTTTCGACATATTTGGTATGCACTGAGCTCAAATTGGAGATTTTTTGGTGGGCTGGTCATGTTTTTGCCTCTTACCAACATTATTTCATGGAATTAATGGGTATGTACCTATACTGGGGATTTTTCACAACTTATAAAAGGAAATTGTAAGGCACTTTAATGCATCATGGGAAATCATGCGTGAAAATCCACCTGCAACTGATAATTTAATCTGCAAAACGAGCTGTTTTATAGGCTGGGCCAATGTCAGAAATTAATAATAAGTGCGTACTTTTGATTCATATGAAAATCGAACTTTGCAGAAGTCAGAACAAACTGGTAGTTATACTTAACGTAAACGACTCATTCCGTGAATTAAAATTAGAGCTAAAGTTTTTCTAAAACCACGAATGCCACATGAATGTAGTCGAGAATATTCAAAGTATACCTTTCGTAGGAGATTTATCTTCATCGCAAGATCTTCAGATCAAAGTAATCACCGAACCAAAAAGTTGCACAAACAAGACAAAATCATAATTGCATAGAATTAGTCTTAAAACATTTCGCACTGCTCGATTTATCTTTAGCTGTTTATGACGCTGTAATTGGTACCTTGGTTAGCTTCTTACCTCCGTTTACGTTACGCAGCGGTACACAGAAATCTTCCTCCTGTCCACTATATTATACAACAAGCGGAGAATCTTTCATTTAGTACCCACTAAATGGTTGCTTCTGGTTATCACATGGCTGCAATCACAATCTCTTCTTAATTTCTTTCTGATGGACATTTAGTTTCTTAGCTAATGGCGTAAAACGATTCCGCCTCTATGTCGTGAACACTATTGTTCTAGCGCATAGTTTTACGTCTGTTAAGAATTAGTTGGTTGCTACCTTCTGTATGCCTTCACTGCAATTCTGGTACTGACCTCGACAATTGTCATAAACTTTACACGGACTGCATGAAATCAATGGAATGCTATTTTAAGCATGTTTGAATCTCACAAATTTTAATAATATTATTCTCTTCATTTGATATTATTTTCTTCTATCATTTTGTTTGTATATCGGAAGAATTTAAAGGATATTATAGGTTCTATTGTAGGTATAGGCACAAGAATGATATGAAATCGACAATTGTATATAACTAATCATTTACTCGTTGAAAAGTGTATTTACAAACATTGTGAGCAAAATCAGAAGCAATCTTAAGCATACTTACTTATTAATTATTAGAAATTAAATAAATAAATAGTATTAGTGCAATTCGTTGCAATATAAAAATAGTGCTTAAAAATAATTAAATACATATATCATGCTAAAACGAAACTCATCTCATATTGATTCAATCATATTTCGATGAAGTATTAATTTGATTGACAATTAATGTATAATAAAATGTTCTATAGGAATCAATATACAAAATATCATATTCAGACTGCTAAATGCCTACCTTATCACATGGGACGTTTTATACAAAAGCATCGGATATATGATTAAAGTTATAGCTTCAACTAAGCAGAGCAGCTAGTTCTAATTTTTAAAGCTAAATTATGAAAATCTAAAAGTATTCTCACCTAAAGATAACTCACATCAATTTGATGATCTGTATATTATAATGTCGATGTATTGCATGCTCTCGTGATCTTAAAATTCTATCAAATATATAGCAATACAAATTGCTGATTGATATAAACCTATAAAATATGTATATGAAAATGTACACCCTCTATCAAAAATGACTTCATTTTCAAAACATTTTTCAATTGCGTCCAACTAAAAATCAATTAAAATTCTAGATTTTGAATGAAAAGATTTCGTCAATGAAGTTTAAAATGATTTGTCTTGAAGGTATTTTAGAATTTTTTGGTTCCACACCAATGATAACATATCTCTTTTCTAATAAAGGTGCATTTTTAAGTAATACCTTCCTATTTATATTTTCTATTCAAAATTTAGACCTAATTAACTAACGGGAAACACGAATAAGTGAAATAGTTTAACGTATGTTTAACATTTAAATAGTGCCGAATAAATAAAAAAACTTTAAATAATTTAAAATATAATATAAATCTCATTTTCCAAGACAACATTAAGACAAACCACTGAGAACTCTCACAAAACATAACATTAACAAAACTTAACTAACCCTAATTCGCATTAGGGATAGAAATTCTGCAATGCATCTTCATACAAAGCATTATAAGAATTCCTCAACAAATACATATCCGTGGGTCTACCGTTAAAGACATAAGGACCTTTATTCATATTGATAACACTAGCCTCAGGCTTAGGCCTCGGCGCTTCATAAATAGGCCTATAAATGGGTGAGTCATCAGGAGCAATACTATCCTCATAACTAGGCCTAAACATAGTCGTGGGCTTGCCCCCAGCAACGAAGTCCAGTGCCGCTTGTGTCTGACTATCGAAATCAGGACTGTACAATCCGATCGGCTTGCCATTAGCTACAAACTCTACATTAAACTCAGGCTTAGGCCGGTAAGTAGGCCTGTATCCCGATCCTTGATTGCCAAAGGACTCAGGCTTCGGTCTGTAGATCGAAGTAGGCTTGCCATTAGACACGAAATTGACGTTAGGCTTCGAAACTGGCTTTTGATAACTGTTATCATTATTGGGTGCTGACCACTGATAGATATTGGTCGGTTTTCCGTTGGCGACAAAATCAAGGGGTAGGTTAATGAACGGGTTCATTGGTGGCCTTTGCGGGGGAGGACTGACATAGCCTAATCCAGGCACGAACATGTAGGGCGTCGGGGGGAGACGGATGTAATAAATTGGAGAGTCTGGATAGTTGTTTCGGGAAGGTTCCGCTCTGGAAAGAACCTCATTCTCAATGTCGTAATAAGGAGGTCGAAGATAGTCGTAGAATTCCAAAGCTTTCTCGACGCGGTTTGACCCTATGGCTCGGCCACTCCGCGAAGATTCTTTGGCTTGTTCGGCTTGTTCCTGTGCGGGTTCCTGGCCGGGTTCCTGGCCGGGTTCCTGGACGGGTTCTGGATCGTTGGCGACGTCCCGACGCTGTCTGTGGTGCTGGGGCCAGCCGTGGCTGAGCGCGAGCGAGCCCAACAAGATCACAAGGATGGTGATCGACGATGATGATGTCATCGTTGCGAACCTGAGGAAAGAAAAAAGAAAATTGTTGAGTTTTTTGTGAGTGTGCATCGATTGCGGTTTATTACTGGTTTTATGATGTGCAACTTAAAGATGTGCCTCTGTTTCGCTCGAGGGCATGTTCGAATAAATCAATTCAATAGGATAACAATTGAATTGATCTATGTAGTTGTATGATTTGTGATTTTTACAATGCTAATAACCAGGTTGTATAGTGAATTACATTGTCTGTGTAGTGACTTTTGCTGACTTGGGGTGGATTATTCTGGTCGCAATTGTTCGCGGTAATTTAATAGATGCCGCTGTTAGTTAATGCAGTAATCACTGATCAGTGACATTTTATGAATCCTGAAGGCATATGAAATAAGCAGTAATTTTATATCGATGTGTTTCTCATTACAAGCGAAAATCACATGTATTACCGTTTTAACTAAACAGCAAAAGTGTCAATGCATAGACTGGTAATTTCAGTGCAATAAATTGGCATAAGAATCACCTGCTGCACCCGCTACTGCTCCTACAATAGCACCCATCCCATGAGTCTGTATAGGTGAATAGACTTTCGTTAAATCTGATGCAATGCGGCGTGCATTCTTAATTGCCAGATCGTACAGCGAGCCTCGGGGCTGAATTTACTCGATGTTGAGCATGACGCTAATACTCGGATCGAAAAGATCGATAACTCGTTATCCTGGAGGATATATTAAGAGAAGGACGTCTGTACCATCCAAGATTACACCTATAAGGTCGAATGCTTTGGACGTCAAGTAAAAATAGATCAATTCCTCCTCATCTTTTTATTGTTGTACCTTCACCATACTTTTTTCTCTCTTGTTGTCGAGCCACTCATGATAAAAACGTGAATCACTTTGTAGCTATCAAAAGTCAATGACACGATCACACTTTTTTCTGTTTTTTTAATGTTATCAACATCAATTCTTATTTGTGCTTATTTTTCGATTTGAACGTGAGTCCGTTGGTAAAAGAATTGAAGACGCCCCGCATTTAGTTGAGTCTATCGCCACCAGAGGCATGGATCCAATGACCTTGGAGACTGGCCGAGACGATGGCCTTGCTGAAGGTTGTTTGGTTCTGCTATGAAGGTAGGTGTATTCAGCCAGAAAATAACCTCTCTTACCTTTTATATCGTCGTTCGTAATTGGTTCATCATAGTAATTACAAAATCTCTTGGTGTAAGAGAGAGATAGAGAGGTTAGAGAGAGGAATGACACGCGATATTTTGCCATGTTTTGTTTTCACTGTGGTGTTGGTTAGTTTACAATGGGACTAGGGCCTTGACTCTGAAAGTACTCATCAACAGATGGTTGTTGGAATAGTTTGTAGTATACTTGTAAAAATGTATACTCTCGCTTGCAAATATACGTTTGCTTCTTGGTGATATTGTAATGCTCTTAGCTTTATTGTCAATTAAAACAGCTGTCGGAATTAATAATGAAATGTATTTATAATTGAATAATAGTTTTATTCTTTATCGAGCATCGTAAACGCGTATACTAAAAATTTAATAACACGAGAATGATTTTATTGTACTCCGTACGTGGATATACAAATTAATTGCGTTTACTTACTCATTTAATGGGCTTATAGAATGGTGGCATTTCTGTTGAGGCCGGAACTCAAAAACATGTGGTAAAACTCTTTGAAATTATGCGTGAAATCATGTTCCGAAGCAGCACCACTCACTTAGGAATATCTTAAACGATAATAAAATTATCTAACTCGTGTTAAAAGTGCTCTAAAAGCCCTTCAGGTATAAAATCCTTACTGGACCAAAGCAGGGAAATAATCTTTTAATACAGCTAGGAAAAATTACCATAATTCACATTTAAACATCGTGGTCTTGAATAAGGCATAAAAGCGTTTTCTCAACTATGGTCAAGTCGTTTTGATTATATTTTACTTAGCGCCGTACTACCTCAATATAAAAATAAAATAAAATGATACTCACGATACGCGACTACATAACACACAGGAAAATGCCCACCCATGGTATGGTAAAAATTACACTTCCTATAACTGCACTTTGGCTAGCAGCATGATTTTATTCAATCGTATAGTCGTTGATTTAGTTTTTTTAACGCGCCATATGTGAACGTTAGAGTTTCCCATATAAATCATTATGGAAAACTGGAGTTTGCTATGTTAAAGGCAACGGCAACGATGGCCATGTTTAGCTGTACATTGCGGGTATATAAGCTTCATGACTGAATGAATAAACCATTCTGTTTACATTATTCGGTTGGTAGAGTAACTTGTTGTGTAATCGGTTCATTGATTGTCTGGTTCGCGCATTTCAAAGTGTCGATCTCGCATCGCTGTGTATTGCGTACCGCCGAATTACAATACTTTTATTCCCTGCAGGGGTGTCAATCATTTCAAGTTGTGGCTTACTGACGCGTATACCATTTTTACACATACAAGTTTTGTGTGACATGCTGCATTATGTAATCGACTTTTTTTGTCGCATTACTTTGGATTTGTACACGCAATGCTGTCAAAGTTGGAGAAGCAAGCCATCTAATTTTAATAATTTCCTTTATTTTATCTGGCAAATATTGAATAAATTAATGCAGAGTTATGCAAAACGTCATCTGTCGTTTCTTAAGTCTAAAGTCACTTAAGTGACTTTTTCTGCTCTAATGGCGACCACTTACCAAATTCCATGACAGATAATAATCAAGTTTTTCCTTAATCAGTCCCTTAGCCCCGGGTTTTCAATCGGGAAAAAACGGTTCGTTATCTTTCAACAGCCAATCAAAATATGCATTGACTGTTAGTAAACGGACGGTTAATTCCTTAACCGGCTATTGAACAGCCGGGGCTAAGTCCAGTGCATCTTTCGTAAAATAGTACCTAAACTGTAACTTATTTTCTCCCATACGTTATGCTGGGTGCGAAAAAGCAACGGGCAAAGGCGACATCGAATTCGAATCTTCGCAACATCCGGAATTCCTCTCGGAATTGAGTGTGCCTGGTCAACTATAATTCTATAGCCAATTTCTTCAAACGACCTTCCCAAAAGAAATGACGTTGGGTTAATCCTACTTTTTGCGCCACATCAATTAATCACAAGCGTAACTCAAATCTCAATCAATAACTTCTTGGCCGGCGTCAAAATCGCGCGGTGCTTGGCTCCTATTTTTTCTCGCACAGGAAGGGATCGAGATGCCAAGCCGTCTTGATGGATAAGTACTAGGTTTCGTCCAGAAGATGATAGAGATGATGGGTGACGTGAACTTCTTGGTCGCGAGATATTTGGTGCAGAAGGCATCAGATGAGCATGGAGGGTGATTTTTTTAAAAGTTTATGATTTTCCATCTGTGTTTCATCTCTAATGATTACTCGGAAGTCGGACAACGACAAAGGTCGTTCACTCAGTTGGATAATTGTGAAAACAATCATTTCCCGGTATTACAAATTATTTGGCGCATGATTTCATTTTTCGGCCAATGATTTTTTTTTCAAACAACCATGTTACTAAAAATTTTAATAGACACATATTTTGAATTGAATGCATATCACAACCCATGTTCAATCATATTTAATTGAGAATGTGAGGAAATATTACCCTTGTATACCGAATTCAATAACGATTGTAATTGTTACACCTTAAAACATCGTTTTTTTGCATGTTCTGGTAATGAAAGTTCTGTGCAGTTAAACCAAAGTGACAAAAAAGGTTCGCCCGGAACCAAATTTTTTCGCGCACGTACACAAGTTTTTCCCCATCTCTTAATTAAAAATATATTTCATTTCGGGGCGCTACAGCACGCAGATGCAATTTAGTTCAACTATTATAATTATAATTTATTTAAATGCATTATTAACAAATCCCTTTCATGTTGGTCTATTTCTTTATTTGAATCCAAAAATAGCCAAAGATTACGCAGGTCCCTGTACAAAACTCTCGTGCCATAAATACCCTCGGGTTAAGCACAGTTTTTGTATTGGCTAGTGGCGTTTAACGACGCATTGCTGAGCCCATGGCCTTGCGGCGGCGAATCTACTGGTACCTCAGAATGACATGCGTGTTGCTCAGTTCAATGAAGTGATGATAAATCCAACCTAGCCTAGCAGGGGGTCCCTTCAGAATGACGGCACAACCCGAATAACAGGATTCCTTCACTAATCTTTGCTGTCAAGAGTTTGGTAAACTTTATGTCAAGCAGTGACAATGCAGTATATATAGTTCAAATCAAACTCTCCCTGTATATAACTGGAATGTTCGTATGGTGGTCACCATTTAAATGCATGACCTACAGCAGTGTTGCTTAACCGCGGTAATCCCACCTCTGCCTAGATTTACATAGCGGGGTTATCATAACGCAGGGGGTAGATGTGTTATTTCCATGGTGTAACCCACTAACATTTCGCTTAATATTGAATCTGATTGGCTAAAAAAAATATTTTACTCCGATTTTATACTTCATTTCACGTTAAGAAGGAGAGTGGATTTGCATCTTCCTCGAGGACTCACTGCTGCTAGACACGAGCTAAGAGTTTCAAAACTGACAAGGCATGTTGCGAGCCGGAAAAAAGGCTCTATGCGCAGTTTTGAATCTCTTAGCTCGTGTATAGCAGCAGTGAGTCCTCGAGGAAGATGCAAATCCACTCTACTTCTTTACGTGGCGTGGACTATAGTCCGAAATTTCTTGAACCCTGCTTTGTGAATCCAGGCTCAGTACAGGTGTATCAATTTCAAGGCAAAATAAATACAGCCTCAGTATTTCACTTCTGGCAAAATATAAAGTCACGGTATTTCACTTCTGGCAAAATAAACAGTCTCAGTATTACACTTCTGACAAAATATACAGTCTCAGTCATTCACTTGTGGCAACCATCTTGGCCATCCCTGCTTAACGGCAACCGATCCGTACTCATCGGAATCAATGCATGTTGTCGTCACCAATAGCTGCCGTCTTCGGTCTATTAATCTTCAATTACATCGGCTACATGTCTTGGACGGGCACTTTACTGTGGCGATGCCCGCGAAGAATCGTGGACGTCAGTGGCGACCGCGACCGCGCTCTAAACAGTGGCGGTAGATTTGAGCGGGATTCTTGCCGCCGCTTGCTCATCCATTTACGCGCTGACGGTTATTATATAGAAAAACATTTTTTAATCCTTCTTCTGGATCATACTTTCGGCATACATGCTTCTGTGGCTGAAATATCCCTCGTAGGAACCAAATACAAGAGCTTGAATTCTACGAAGAATTCAAATACCTCGAACTAACGCTTCATCTGAATTCTGAAGGATGGGACAACCCGAACAACATGATTCCCTCACTAATCTCTGCTGTAGAGAGTTTGATAAACAATGGCCCGAATGCAGTGACAGCACTGAGTGCGCACTCACACTCAGTGCACACTTAGTTGGCATTTGCAATGACAAATTGTCCCCAAAAAGCGCACTGAGTGCGGACTCAGTGTGAGTGTGCTCTCAGTGTCGACTCTGCATTCGGGTCTATATGTCCAGTAGTGACTCTGCAGTCATAGTATACGGATCAAACGCTCTCCGCACAGATCAGGAATGTTCGTTTGGTGGTCACCCACCCAATAAATGGCCTACGCACTGTGTTACTTAACTTCGGTGATCCCACCAGCAAACGTGGCAAAATATCATGTAAGGCCTTGAGTGAACCCTTGAGGTACGCCACTGACAAATCGTCACGTCTACGTGTGACGCTTGGCGGGCACGAGCTCACGTTTTCTGCTTTGCTTTTAATTCATTGAAAACTTATCATTACCTCTAACAGTCTGCTGCGAGTGCAATAAGTATGTGTACGGCTAGAGTACTTAGAGTACGGAGAGTGGCCAACTACAAGCAATGACGGCCATATTTTAGTAGCGACAAATGAACAGCGAGATTTTTAGAGTCTGTCTCTCTAGATCTGTATAGAGATATGCGAGCTGCTGCTCGCATTCAATAAAATTTGTTATTCCCATGAGAATAACAAATTTTCCAGAATGTCAATATGGACCGAAGTTTAGATTATGCAGTATTCAATCATTAGATAGAAAATCTACTGAAAATACGAAAATAGAATATGTACAAATTGAATTAAGCTGCCAAATATCTAATTGCCAAAAATTTGTGGAAACTACCTACATATTATTACACAATATTGAAGGTTCATCTCAATGCAAAATGGTCATCACAAGAAAAATTTACTTGAGATATAATAAGCCTTATAACATTAAGATCAGATAGTACCTAAAGTACGTCAGGGAAATAGGGTTGTATTCTGTATTGCGCCTCGAAAACAGACGGTTTTCAAACTGCTATCTGCATTAATTCAATAGATCTTGTACGGTTTCATTACATACCTATCGTTCTGCGTAATGGGTGTTGACACTTTAAGGTCTGGCGCCTAAACTGTTGGAAAATTCGTCGCTGGTGTCTACACAACAAAACCAAAATGGCGGACTCAGTAAGATGTCCACTCCAGTCCCGTCCGCGGTGCCAGCTTGCACGACTTTGTGCCCCGTACCCGGGACATACCAGTCGAGACATTACCGTGCATTGTCGCACTTTTTTTGCTAACTGTAAACGACCGAGCAGGGAGATCGAAGGAATGACACTTTGACGAGATCGACATGACGTTTTTTTGTGTGAGTGCGGTTGAATCGTCATGGCCGTTCTTGAGTATATCGGCTGTTTGTGAATTGTGTCATCTGATCAATATGTCGAACGATGGGCTTCTTGTTTTTATTGAGATTTTTTATGGTCGTCAACCGGATTGCTGGTTTTAGAACGTGTTATTTTTTTATCTATGATTTATTTCAAGTCTCTCGTGATACTGAGTCTAAAATTAGCGGATCTTGCCCGAGGCTACTGTGCCTGTATATAAAATTACCGACTCTCGCTCTTTATTAATCCACTCTGAGTGTAATTATTAACAGGAGGTGCGTGCAAAAAGAAATCTAGACAGGTTGTAGTGGTTTTTGTTTGTTTTTCGATGTCGACTCATCTTTTAACAGGTGAGCGGCATAAAACCCAAAAACGCCCATATTTTATTATCCTTATTTTTTGCTCCAAGGGCATCGCCCAAATGACATGTAATTATTTGAGGACGAACTCGCTGCTTTATGCGGTTTACGTATATTCCCAGAAATGATATTTCGATATCCAGTTTCAATATAGTTTTTTCGTCACTACAAGAATATTGCATAGATTTTTTTGTTACCGATCACGCATGTGTAAAGGCGTATTCACCATAATATTTCACCAAAATAACCACACACTATGTGACAGAATGCAGGTAACTCGGCGATGTTATTATATATCATCTGATTTTACAACCACCTATTATGACATGCAATGTTCGTCATGCAACAACCTTGACAATGAATACATCCTTCACCTCCAGGACAAAATTCAATTTGTCTTTCAACCAGCAGACAGTTTGAATCCATGTATAAGTGACAAGTGGAAATTAAATATCAGCACAACAACACTCACAACAAAGTCGTTTTCTACAAAAAGAAACATCTTAATTCGCAAGCCTTTAATAATATGCCTCTTGTCGTCACGATTATATATAAAGACGATTATATTATATTTATAAGTAATACCATAAGCTGGCCTATCGAGAGTGACACTACTCCAAACGGATTATCCATCAATGCCATGTATATAAATCGCTTGGACGTCTGCTTGATATATAAAACGCTAGACGACGGAATGTCTCTTTACCAGTCTATGCTCTGTCATATTTGGTCTCTACCGTTAGACTTGGGATTAAGCGTTACTGTGGAGGTTCGAACGTGAGGACGGCGTTAAATACAGCGTCTCACGCCGCGACTAATTGACAAGCAGAATGTGTCGTGAGCTCGCGTTGCTATGGGATCGATTTATTCTCACTTGTCTCGTTCGGAATTTTGCATTGGACTGAATGTGCTTTGGGAGTTCGCAGATGATTTTATTTCGTACCAAAGTGATAGCTAAAGTTTTGTAATTTTTTTGTAAATTCATTTTTTAAATGTTTTTCTCTGATGATAAAATAACCAATCGCATTTTCGTCGTTCATGGCCACGCCAGATGCTCAATTCGAGTTTAAACCCGTAAAACAGTTTTCTTCAAGTATATATATATGTACATTATGAACACGATCGACTTTTAAAAAAACTATCACAGGTCAAGTTCTGACGTGGAATTGAACGATAATTGCCTGTAAGGTGGTGAACCAAAGGCAACGTAGCAATTCGTGTTTATAAACTAAAAACAAAATTAACGTTCCTTCCGCTTTTTTACATCTAAACTTCAGACGCGAATTCCAACAGTAAAACGAATCTGTCCCTCGAATGAACTCCGGAGCACAACTCTATAACATAAAACGGATTCTGTCTCTCTCCCCTCACCCCCCTCACAACAAGTCAATTCCCGCCACCCATTATTCTTCACTCGCGATCACGACATCGACAATGATGCTCTTTTGCATGCCAATGCAAGTGTCGTCTGCGCCTTTGATCTCGGTCTGACGTCGTAATTGCCTCTCGGTACACCAGATAATAGACATAGCGACTCCAATATACCTGTATGCACTATACCTTCGTACTACATTCAGAGATTGGATATATCTGTAAAATGACCGCATCTTTTTTGATGAATATCAAGATTTCAAAAGTCAAAATTTTAACAGTATAACATTATAGTTGTACTTTTTTTAATAGTATAAGATTTTTCGGTTGCTTTCTTCTTTCGGTCGTTTAATTTTGTATAGCTATCTATAAATACAAATTACCAATACCATATAAGACTAATAAGACTAATAAGACTTCCAGGAAGTTCAGTACCTATTTAAAAAATACGGATAATTCAACTGCGAAATTAGAATCCTTTACGAAAAAATAATTGTATTCAAAACCGGTGATTACAATCAGAGAAATCATAGAGAAATTTGGAAAATTATAAAATACTAAAATTGACGTCAAAAACGGCATGGGTTTCCAATTTACAAATACCTCTCTCACCAATATCTTTCCTCTCTTTTACCTCCCTTTTCCCAACTACATTACCTTAATTTTAAACCATAAGTGTGAGCAGATAAAGTGAGATGAATTTCCCTTGTGCCAGCATGTAAAGTCGTCGGTATCTCTGTACCCTTTGCATCCGAAGATATACCGCTCTTACCTATCTCTTTCCTCTCTTTTACCTCCCTTTTCCCAACTATATTACCTTAATTTAAAACCATAAGTGTGAGCAGATAAAGTGAGATGAATTTCCCTTGTGCCAGCATGTAAAGTCGTCGGTAACTCTGTACCCTTTGCATCCGAAGATATACCGCTCTTACCTATCTCTTTCCTCTCTTTTACCTCCCTTTTCCCAACTATATTACCTTAATTTAAAACCATAAGTGTGAGCAGATAAAGTGAGATGAATTTCCCTTGTGCCAGCATGTAAAGTCGTCGGTAACTCTGTACCCTTTGCATCCGAAGATATACCGCTCTTACCTATCTCTTTCCTCTCTTTTACCTCCCTTTTCCCAACTACATTACCTTAATTTAAAACCATAAGTGTGAGCAGATAAAGTGAGATGAATTTCCCTTGTGCCAGCATGTAAAGTCGTCGGTAACTCTGTACCCTTTGCATCCGAAGTGAACGAGCCGCGAAGAGGTGCCGAGTTCGTGGCTGGGGTGTCTTGTTTGTCCCTTGCCTTTAAGTTTATCGCATCTCGGGCAATCGGAGCTTGTCGGCGAAATCAGCAAGCACAAAGGTGCGAGGCATTTGTATTAGCAGCGTTTTCAAGTGCTGTGGTTGAGTTTACGCAAATGACGGAAGTTCTTAAAATGTTCATCTTTCTCGGTGTAAAGCAAATATGCCGCATATTAGGTAAATACCCGTGTAGATTGTATACAGAGCAATTTATTATTTGCAATCGTCATTTAGTTTTAAGCAGTCAATGGCTTTTCAGGGATTCGATGAACAATTTGATGTCAGAACATCTTCGAGCAATAGTAATATATACTCATATATAAAGCGCCGAGGCACTTATACTTAATTACCTCTATTGTTTATCTGATTTGGTTCTGTGTTGTTATAGTTCTATGATTTTCCAAAACTGTTAGATACAGTGATATATGCTCCAAAGATAGGACTTTTGGGTGCCAACTTCAAAAAGAATACGACCAAGCATAAGATATTCAATGGCATATTTTAAGGGTATTTCAAAAAGAATACGACCAAGCATAAGATATTCTTTTTGAAGTTGGCACCCAAAACTCTTCCATTCTACCTGCTGGTGGAAGTGAAGAGAGAGCCTTAAATCACATCTGTTTACGAACAGATGAGTGGAGATGAACAGTCCAAGATATTCAGCAAATCCGGATTTTTAAACTGAAGTCTACGACAAAAGAAAAACTAACATTTATTTATAGCAGAAAACTCTTCATTACCTCGATGGTAAACCCAAAGCAGATCTATGTGTATCATCAAAACACTCTGCGTGCGTTATTCTTTACAGTTATTAAAATAAAAACCATAACAATGATTTGCACTTAGGCACCTTCCATCTGTCCCGTCACTTTCTCGCATCGCTTATCGCACTAATTAATAACTAGCAGTCATTAATATGCTTCCAACACGTTACATCAATGGCTGTGCATCGGCCAATAATGAAAATCATTGGCTATAATGAAAGTCAATCATTGTCAAAGCTTTGCGCAAAAGCGTCCGATGGCTAATATGCCGGTAAATAACTGTTATCAGTATATAATGAGTAGACGCAGTTTTACATGATTTTTTATTCACCTGTACATCAACTGTGTTCGGATCTCTTGGGTAGGTACAGTATGATCACTATTATAATTCAACCTGTCGAAGAAGTCTCTTTTATCATTTTTGTCGCGAGAAATGTATGCATTTACGCAAAATCTATGACATTTTCAAGGAATTACACTGTGTTCCTTTAATATATTTTGCAAACGAAATGACAAAAAATTACTGTAGCAAAAATATATCTTATAAAGTGCATACTATGGCTCTGAGGTCCACCATTTTCAACTGGTCTCTTACAATGAAAACACTGTAGTGTTACCTTCGTCCTAAAACCCGTTATCAAAAGTCTTTAATAAGCCAGGTAACGAGCTTTTCATTGATATTGTCCACGTATATGTTGTGCAAGAAGGTGAAAAAGCTGACGGCTTTAAAATGAGCCTAATCATCTTTCGCGAGGTGGAATGGCTGAAAGGAGCTGAAGATACGCAAAAGCGTCCAGCACTTTCGTCTTCAATTAGTTCCTGGCTAAATACTTGAAGGGATTAACGACCAAATGAGAGTTACATTATCCTTCGGCGAGGTCGTCTGCGTTTGGATAAAAGATGAGAGTGAAATTTTAAATGATTGCTCTTTTTTTTGTCGTTTTGTTGTAAACTTGATTGCAAAATTGGCTGCTCTTCGGTTGTTTGACGTTGCACATGTATATTGCGACGACAGGGTCATAAAGTTGTCTAATAGCTCGTAAAAGTTTTAAATGGCTAATTGATACAAATGCATTACTCTGTAAAGACATCTGCATAGTTATATTACAACGTTTCTACCTGATGATTTGGACATCAACGTCTTAGGACGAGAAATATAAATTTCAGAATGCATAATTGCCTCAAAAAATTTGTATTTCGTCCACCTTAGTTAAAAATTGTTATGAGTTTTCATATAAATATCATAAAAAAAGACAGTGGTTTTTAGGTACCATACGTTTCAAACGCTTGAGCTTGTGAACGCAATAGGATACACTAGAATTAATTTGAGTTTGCCACTTTTTGGGGATCTCATATAATAGAGTCAAATGTCAAAAGAGTCAAAAGAGTCAAATGATACTTTAATTCTAAGTCCACCAGGCTGTGGTAATCTTAGACTAACACCGTAGTTCCCGATTGACTTGACATCTAAAGGATTCCTAAATCAAGGATTTAAAAAAAAATTATTTGATTCAGACGTTACATTTGACACTACCACGGCGCTATTTCTACAATTGAATCAGTTTAACTGTACAAATCAGCAGAGCATAAAATCCAAGTAATTAAATTATCCGTTTCGAATTGGCTGCAAAGTTTTTTACTGTCTTAGCAAACGGTCTACGATCACAACAATCCACTTATTTTTGTTTCGAGCAAGCATCGCCATGGGTTGCTGAATTCCGGTATTTATTTGAAAATATCACATCGTTTTTTTGTTTTTGAAAACAAAGTGACCTATATAGACACAGATGGATTTATACAGACGGTTTATACCCGTGTTAATATTGTCTACGCGAGTTCGTCAAGGAACTAACCTCGGATTGAATTCTGGCTTCCCCTCATCTACGAGTTAAAGATATTACTTTGGGATGCCCGCACATTTTTTTTTCTGTTGCACTTGCTCTCTAAATCATCGCTATAAACTTTTCTCTTGTATAACTTGGTGTAAACGTCATAATTATCCTTTCCTAACTAAACATTCGGGGCCAATCATATTCTTTAATCAAGTCTGGCATATTCGCATATCAGTCCTAGAATCACCGCAGAAACTTTGGTTTTTTGGCTGCGTGCTGGGAGGAGATACTTGAGAGTTGAGAGACAATTCGAGTAAAATTTGTCTTCTCTGGTTGAACCAGTCGTTAGCAAAAAATTTTTCTCATTGCCTTTACCTCATAACATGAACTATCTGGGTAGTAAATCTGTGCTACAGACGTATGCTATCTGCTTCTAGTTCCTATAGGTGGTTTGGCCATGATCTTCATTGAACACTGAGTGATATAATTTCATCTAGTTTACAGGGAGAACTTTAGTAAGTAGGCTACTATGCTACCACTTTCTTGGGCCTTGCACAATATCATAACAGATCATCTTACAGCAAGGACGTGACATCAAAGAGCTGTAATAACAACTAGTAATAATAACACGAACGACTGATTGAAATAGAAAGAGGATGGAAGACATACTTCTTACATCCGTACTCTAGATATAATTTAGTTCCGAAAGCAGTGGTGCGTGAGGGCGAGGAGTTATCCTTTAGGTAAGTATATATATTAAGGGATTATTAGTGTAATGTGATTGGTTATACCGCACACAGAACTATATTTAGAACTTTACGGAGGTTATTCTTTTTCAATTTAGACGTTTTTGTTTTGATTGGTATAGAAAGCTGTGAACGAATGTTGAAAAATGCGTTTACAATAATTATTACAAATTATATAAATATTTTTTGGAACCACAACGAATTTTGTGGCCCAGTTTATGAATATATACATTTTAGTGTACCTACCTCTGTACACAATTATGCTTTTGTATTATTTTTAAGTGTATACAAATATGTTAACAATATTTTCGTATTTTTTTTCCAGACCATCTGAAGCTTTATAGGGATTTCTGCTATAGCCAATCAATCATAATGCGTGATTTTGATTGGTCAGTATAACAATGGGTATTGATAGATGATCTGAGAGAGTGCTGGGTCCATGCTGCGTTAATAACACCAGGCTGTCAAAACAGATCGATTGGATTGTACAATGAATCAAAAAGCTCCTCAGAAATTTCGGAGATGGACGGAACTAAGAAGCATTGTCTTGATGATTTTCTAGCTTGTCTGAGAACACATATGATGGGTCTTCTTGTGTTGTACTTCTTCGCCCTTCATGGCTTAAATTTTGGTAATGTGGAAAAAAGTGTGGGAAATCTTACACAAATTAGGGAAAATTGCGAAATTCACAAAAAAACTTATCGTTTTGAATGGTTTGTCTTCCGAGAGTTAAGAAAATATGGCAATATTATAAATCCGTAAGTCCGCTTACCACAGAAAATTCCCAGTTAAAGCGCATGAAAAAGCTAAATATTGTACGTTCTGCTGAAAATCCACACCTTTATGGTTGATTCCGACTTTGGTTTCAAATCAACAAAACGGTTGTAATTTTGGTTACCATATTAATTATTTCACCTGATATTGCAAATTGCATATTATGTTATGGGGTCAAAATTTAGATAACTTAAACAGATTTTAGTAAGAGACCCAAGGTCACTGTAATATAATGTTTGATATAGAATTTACTCGGTTGCTGCAATTTCGGTTTGTTTAAATCGTCAATCATTTTAAGGCTTCAGACCCATTCGACCCAATTGCCATTCAAACCCGTTCGAATCTCATGAAACCCATTTAAAATTATGAAACTCAATGTTATTGTCTTTAAACTTTACAATTGGAAGACTGTAAGTTAATGTCCCCTCATTTGTGGTTACAGGAAAATCATCAAGTTGAGGCTCCTTTGCCTCAAACAAGGTGAAGGACTCATAGGTGCAACGCATCCAACCAACAACACTTTCATCTAGTTCCGTATCACTTTTTTTCTAAGAGCTTACATAAAAAGCGTAAGAAATAGTGTTCGCATTCCATGCCCTTTTCGGTGCATCGGTTCAATCAACGCGTTAATCATCTTATCACTTTGGAGGTGCTATTTTATAAATTCGGCCTTCGCTGCATGTGTTTCGTTACAGTTTGAATGCGAAGATAATGGCGCCTATTCTTTTCTCGCCACTTTCAGATATGCTCATTAGAAAAGCGACCTTTGTGCACAAGAAAATGGTTTCAATGAAAATTACAGTAGCCTCGGCTGCCGGTTTTAAATACATAACTAATTATTTATAAGCAACCCTTGGGTTATAAAATTCCTTAGACTCATGTCCACTATATCCAATCTTTAGCACTAGTTTTGAAAACTATTTCAAACTGGGATTTGAATCCTAAATAATGTCTCACTGTTTTCTCGACGTTTCGTAACATATACCTATGCCAGTTACTTGGTCAAGGGTTAATTCTCATTCGATCATTAGATTTTAGATTTTAGATCCATTAAAATTGGGTATTTTTTCAGTGACGTCAGTCAGCAAAGAAGCCAGCATACCTTTTTATGTTTCGAAATGTCGGGAAAACTGTGAGACTTTTATTTAGCATTTTAAACCCAGTTTGAAATAGTTTTTTTCAAACCAATTGGGTTTTCATTTAAGTATTTTCAATATTTAGTCATCTTACTCAAAATGAAAATGAAATTTTTAACGGTAGCTGTTACAAAACATCTGGCAATAAAGCTATACAAAAGATACAGAACGACACTTTTTTTTGTATCTTTAAGAAAATTACGGTTTGTTTAGATTATTGAACGATTCAAATTTTAACACCGAAATTGTAGAATTTCTAAAATTCGAAAGCCTCACTAGACTTGATGATGAAACCAAGATGATGTGGAACGACGTAGTACAATACACACCTAACGTCTCTGCGTTTTACTTGTCGATCATTCAAATCCAGGTCCTTTGTTTTAGCGACTACGCAGTGTCAGTCACCATGGGTGACAAAAAATGCGTGACATTTATGCTGCAATGGATCTAAATCGTAACTTACAAGCAGAATGCTACAAGCAGAATGTTGAGCCGATTTTGTGGACCGTGTCATTAGATCTTGCAGCGGTCGCGACGGTTGGAAAAAATCCGATAGACTTTCATCTGCACAGCGCCGCGATGATGGTACAGAAGAATCGGCTGCAAAGCGCTGCGAGTTTTGAGTGGTTCATGCATTTTGTGTGTTTTAAATGTAGACAATGGTCTAAAGTAGAGCAAAAACGATGACCTATAAAGCGTTTGAGTAAATAAGACGTTTAAAAAATTCGATTTCATGGTTGGAAATGGCTTCTTTTAACCGAAGAAATGTTTACTATTGTTCTTAGTCAAGGTATTTTTTTGTTTTTACCAAAAATTTGACGTTCAATGCCTTAGATAAATAAATTCAATAGAAAACGTTTTACTTACAGCTTTTATTAGGGAAAGTATATATACAGGTATACCGTCCTGAAGGCTTCCTAAATTATGTACATGAAAGTAGAATTTACTGTCCATGGAAAAGAAACAACTATACGAACCGGAATTTGCGTCCAAATTGAAGGATGGCTAGAACGTGCATTGTGTTTTTTCTATATCAATTAAATAGTTTCGTTTACATATTCCGACAAAATTACTACTTAGTATTACCACCACTCTTTATTCTGTAGCGAAGACATGTACAAAATTGCTGCCAATATTAAGCGAGCTTTATACCACACCAAACAATATGTCAAAAAGCGTACTACAAATAATTTTTTTATCACCTTTGCCAACATCACTGTTTTTCAGACAACGTTATGATTGATGGTTCGATCCCAGAAAAAAAGTCAGCCATTTTGGGCTACCGATGACATGTGGGTCAATCTGTCACTCTGAAAGACTGCAAGGTGTTTGTTGTTTTTTACGCTCGTTCTGCTTTGACGAGAGGACATCACGAAAGTGTCCCCGATACCTTCCAGTTATTAGCATGCGGCAAAAAGCCCGACCGACAACTGCACCAAAAGATGTATTCTCGTGAATTGCCACTTTTTTAAGGTTAACAGTTATTGATTGGTTTATTGTTTCATCGCAGATATTCAGGGGGAACACGGATCCGAGTTTAGATTTGAAATTGTCGTCTTGTCACGCGTCGTTGGAGGATGAGCGGTACTGATACGTGAGAGATGATGTTGGACGGGATTGTGGTTTTCGATCAGAGCTTTTGGAATTTGTCGCATTGATCTCATCATTTGTGGTCCTATATAGATGGATTCAAGTTCTGCAGTTAGCTTGCTGGATGCAGATGAGAGGTTTGGTACGTTTTGGCGGAAAATGATAGCGGTAATTCACTGCATTATAGTAGCCATTTGATTATTTTAGTAGTGTTATATCCCTATACCAAAACGTAAAATTGTTATTTTCGAACGAATTTTACCACCCGTCTCTCATATAGCTCAACTGTACATGGCTTCACAAAACGGATTTTTTTCCGGCTGGGGCTAAATTCAGGGCTAAATATTTTATCACCCAATCAGGTCCAATTTTCAGTGAATTCTTTTGGTTATCACCACAGTAAAAACAAGTTTACCGCCGCGGGTTACGGTAACCCCGAATCGTAAATCCGAGTCCAAAATGGCGCACGTAGATTTTCGATGATGATGATTTTGATGTTCTAACATCGTATGTATAATTTATTGTTAACAATGCCCGTTGTATCAAAAATTGTTTAAAATTTCACAGTATTTTATCACACTTTGAATATAGCTTTGAGATGTTTTTGTTCATTATCTTCTTGTCGTTAAAATATACCATATATGGCGTAGCAACGAAACATGTAGCCGTATCTAGATTTCTCATCGTATTTCGTATAGGTACCCAACGCTTCGAGATATAGCGTATGCTACTCTGGCGTTAAATATGTTGGACCATCAGGACACTGTGATGGGGAACACCGTGGTAAATTTGTGCACGAAAAAATTAAATCCCATGCAGTACTTTTCTTCTGAAGGCAGTCATGACCAACGAAAAACCACCAGTCGGTATACATCGCACCGTGAACTTAAATCACTTCGATAAAGTTTCAAAAAATACAATGCAAATAAGACAAAAAGTATTAATTTTCTTAGACTCATATTATCTGCTTGTCCTATTTTTAGCACTAGCTTTCAAAAAACGAATTCTAACTAGGATTTGATTGCTAAATAACTGTCTCATCAAGACTATATAGTTACGCTCAAAGATGGATAACTCGACTATTTATTTAGCATTTCTATTTTATTTCATTTATTATTTAGCATTAAAATCCCAGGTTAAAAAAGTTTTTATTTTGATAAACAAAAAGTGTTATAAGATTATTTAAATCGTGCAATGCTTCCATCTCGAAAGAATTATAGAGTCCACACTTCCAAAGTGTATAAATGATAGTAATTTCCAAAGACAGAAAAACTCCAATTAATTTATGAACTGCAGTCCTTGGACCCAAATAGCCATTGGAGCAGACCTAACGCCAGACAATTGCCAGTGCACGGCAAGGAACGATAGCATCAACTGTAATCCCATCCGTACAGGATCTGTCGTATTCCATAAACTCGCGCTTATGAAGATGAGCATCGCTCTGCTGAAGACGTAATTGCACAGATGCTGGGAAAAGGAAGGATAGATTGACGAACGAACGAACGGTATTTTATACGTTTTACTTTCAATTCATATCTCGACTGCATCTGGGTGATGGGTGCCTTCTCTTTGACGGTCAATGCTGTTGCTGTTTGTGCACATAGGAAGTCATTATTCGTTTACTAAAGATGAAGATGAAAAATGATTATGCCAACAGACGGCAAGAGTATAAAAATTATAAAGATCTTTGAAAAGTTATATGAATGCATGCAGAAATGCACTAATGTTTGACTGTACTTAATTAATTGAGTTTTAATTGATTGAAATGGTCTATATGGCTATTCTGATCGTTTTTAGCTTGGGCATAAGACAAATGCATTTTTAATCTTAATTAATTGCGGTATATTCTATAACGTACCTACTACCTACATATTATATGCCGTCGCCATAGACATTTTTTGTATTTTTTTTATTTGTGTATGTTATAAGTCAACACTGTCTTTACTAATGCGTCTATAATCTATTTTAACGTGTATCTTTTCACATACCCATTTCATTAGAAATACGGATGTAATAAGTCATATAAATATGGTGCTATGTATAGATATGCTAGCTATACTAATGTGTTCAGCATCTTTATAAAAACTGATACAAAAATATAATGACAAACGTGCTTTCGGATATAAATTATACTTGTGTACCATTTTATGTTATATGGTATAATTCACATTTAATTCAATTTGTTGCATAGTTGTTACACCACATTTAATATATCATCGGGTGATTATGACTCAAATGACTCTAGTTTCAAACTATGTTGATGCGGCTTCGATAAATGAAAAAAGAATGGGTGTAAGTTGTAAGATCTAAGATGTTGAAATAATAGAGCAAAGGGAAAAAGTTGAAAACATTGCACAAACGGCTTTGCCACATAAAAATCAAATCCATACGCTTTACACTTTGACAAGAGTTGTGTTCACACCGCAAAGATGAATTACAATAATTAGTAAGAACGCATATCGGCATAAGAAGCATGTGATTGTAAAGAGAATAGTCTCTTGAACTTGTATAGTGCACAATGTGTAGATATGTATTACTAACAACTGAAAGTTTGCCAACATTGTTATAAAGGTAAGTTGATCCTCCGCGGAGATTTCAATGCTGGTGTAGACGATTTTAGGATTGGACATTTATTTCTTTGTTCCTAAATACCTATACCTACATCATATGTTTTTGTTTTTAATTCTTCATCGTCATTTTAACAAAGTTACACGTTTCTATCGATGTGCCACAAAGGTAATCTAAGCAATTGCATTAAAGCTGTTTCCTACAAATTTTCAAATTAATGGAGATGTGCGAGTTACCTATACCACATATTTTCTTTTGAGTATCAAATATTTAAAATGAATTGCAGTTGGTATTGTCTTTTAAAACGCAATATTTTCATTAAATGACTGTCACCAGCAATTCTTTTGCAACTACTTTTTTTAAAGACCCAGTCTGCTTTGAATTATAGCACATTATAGGTTCAAAAAAGAAACAGGGAATTTTCCACTGCAGGGTACACATTAAGTTGACGGTCAAATACAATCTCGATTATTGGCTTAGGTATATAAATTTCGATTCTATAAAACATTAAATTACTTGATAATTAAGTGATCAAGGGAGGAGTGCAGCAAAACCTTTATTATGTGTTGTTCATTTAGTCTTCATCTTACTAATCGTGACAATTTTCTGACCGATTTACCTGTCACAGCGCTCCTAGCGCTATCATCCAGTTACGTTCACACCTTTTTCCGTACCGCCAACGGTGATCTTCACAAAAAATCTACGTCTGGCCGAAGCATTTTAATTAAATTAACCATTAAACGTTTATTCGCATGGTTTTTGTCAGCGAGCACGACACAGATTTGATGGTCCAGCCAGTCAGGAGCAGCATCGGTTGCTCGGGGTTTACCGTAACTTTATAAGAGAAGAGATTTGTAAAATTATAAAACAGTGCAGCTATAGATTGACCACTCGTGATTCGGGTATTTAAAGTTTTGTCTTTTTACTTTATCTTTGGGCCTTAATTAGCTGAAACTCGTGAAAAACTTAACGGATTATAAAGCGAACTTACAACCAAGTTGTGGTATCATTTGACCGTATCTGTTAGCGAAGTGCTCCTTTGGCGGGACTTGTTTTTATTTTCTTTTAACGCAGAAATCTGGAATTTAGTAAAAATAAATTGTTTCGAGGAAATACCGTATAGCAATAAAAGATTTAGAGATGAACACATGTTCTTTTTGTTACGTTGATATGAAACAGTTTAAAGAAAATATGATTAGCTATAATTTTTCGATTTATCTATTGATTAAATTTAACTGTAAATGATCTCGTCTTGAATTTGTCTTGAACTTTTATTAAACGTCTTGAACTTTGCGGATGGAAATGGTTCATATTTCGCACCAAAACTTTTCTTCCCAAATTACTTTTCCTATTTCTTGCGGTTTCATTAAAACAGGAGAGGAATTACGGAATTAAATTTCATCACGACTTACGTTCAAGAGCAATTTGTCAAAAAGACTTGTTTGAATTACTTTCGTTCCGGGGGCTCCGGAGCTGCACGTGGGTGTTTCTAATATTTCAAACCAACAAATATTTATATTACCTGACGTTACGAATTTTTTCTAGCATTCACTGCAATTTTTGCTTGTAATTCCGCTTCATCTTTTATGATATAAAGTGGTGTTTTTTCACTAATATTTTTTTATTTATTTATCATCGTTTGCCTCTCTAAATATTACATTCCCATTGAAAAAATTGCAGGTAATTTTCCAATTGTGCCAAATGGCAACACAAATGGCAAACGCGAAACGTTTTTCCCGATGCAAACTATGTGTTACTGATATATATTTACACTCACTGCAAGGCGGCTCGTTTAGGCATCGAAGATGGCAGCTCCCCATATAATTTGCTTTTGTGGTAACAACAATTTGCAAGGCGGTTACTTCTCCGACACCTCCAGGATCGTTTCAAATTTCAAAAGAGCCGCAACGATGCACAATTTCCTACCAATTGTCTTTGATTCTTGCGAATTTCTTACGAGAGATAAATTGACGATTTCCGATTGGATATATTGTGATCTCTTTCTCATAGTTTTATGCACAGGAAGTCAACATCTGCACAGCCCACACTTTTTTTGTTGTTGCCTTGCAGTTTAAAAAAGGTAATTGGCAGTCGGTATTATAGTAATGGATAATTTCAGCTGCATTTCCCTAGCGTTTTCCATTCATTTTTGCCCGGCTACTTATTGTGCTTCTTTGCCCTCCGATGGCCAATTACGTTTTATGAATTAACGATGGAAATTGCATCGCATAAAGACGTCCTGTGGAGTTCTGACTTTCTGTGCGATGCATCTTCGAATTACTACTCGGCCAACGTACGAAAGCTTGAAAAAAATATAAAATAGGATCAGAATGTTAATTGTAACATTTTTACAACGGTTGATTATTCTCCGCCCATTTTTAAGCTATAAAATGCAAAACAAAATGTTGTTCAAATCAGGTAAAGTCCCTTTATTGAGATATGCTATTTTTAAATACAACAGCTATAAGGCCAATTGAGTAAACAAAGTATAGGTGTAAGAATCTTAGAAGCAACACAATACAATAGAATGTATCGTAGAGATTATATCAAATTTTATTGTCGAGTTAATCGGGCCTCGTTTATCCACTATACAAAAATGTATCATCGCATGTGACATATATTATAACTGAAGAATATGTCCCCAAAAAACTAACAAAGAGCAGCGAAAACAAAAAACGTCACAGTTTAATGCATCGCCTATCAAGCTAAATAGTTCAAATCACTTATGTAACTCCCATAAATTAAGTACACACCTCAGCGTAACGAATATAAACATCACCGTCGACACCTCCACTAGCTTATTATTCCCTCCCCCCCCCCCCACCCACCCACTCGATCGATGCACCTAGATAAGTGCAATTGCGGCTCAAACAACTTGCATGTCCACGTAATCTTCATATGTCGCACATTATTTCCGCTTGACCGCCTTACTATGTCTTGTTGCTCTTTTGTACGGGCCAGCTAATACACTGTATTCGGAAAATGTACTCCGTCTACATATAAATCCAGTGGCGGCTCATATAGGTTATTCTTAATGTGTTCGTTTTCCGTGTGAGTGGGTTCTTTCTTGTTTTGCTTCCATTAGAGAAAGCACAGGTGCATCTTTTCAAGTTACTCACTTGATAAGGAGACGAAAGTCTCAAAGCTGATCATAAAATCTTTTTCTCATTCTCACGTTTTTGGACCCTCATAATATGGTTTAGATAATTTGCATGTAGGTATGTCTCACATTTTGCACTCATTTCGAAACCGAATGAACTGAAATGAAAAAGCTGGATATCACAAAGCATTGAATATTTAAATACCAAATTTAAAATATTTTTTATTTTATGAAAATTTGTTGAAAAAAGAAGTCAATTAAGAGTCATACAGAATTGAATAGTTTTCAAACTCCCCGCTCGTGCCCAGCTGTTTGTGTCCTATGCTATGTGAAAATCCTTAGTTCACTCAAAAATGCATCCAATAATTTGCGAAATCCATTTTAAATAAGCTGGCCGGCAACTGGAATATTGAAATTTATTTGGAATTGGAATAAAGAAATATGTGTCTCAGCTCACAACCAGGGCCTTCTAAATGAATTCGTTACGCATTGCGCGTATGGCTCGAATGTTACAAGAAGGCTGTGGAAAATGGCTATTTTCAAAAAATGCTACTCGAGAGCGCCCTAGTGATCGAGTAGGAACTACAAAATAGAGTTGGAACTAAATTGTGTTGAACGGGAAATGTTTTAATATTATTGTAAGTTGTAACGATAATTAAACAAGAGCAATGGTGTGACTGACGACACATATTCTATAGCATATTGCTTATTTGTACTTAATTGCTTATAGACTATATGACTTTTGCGTATAATATACGCAAATAGCATATTATGCTCTTTGCTAGATTACTAGATTGATCTAGATTACTTTGACTCCATAACTGGTACATATCATTTTTTTTCAATTTTAGATGGTACACACATGCGATGTGAGAATGTGTTAGAAAAACGTCTAGGTAAAGTTAAATCATCTGATATCCCGGAAAAATCAAGTTATAAAATATATTATATTATTCTTACTCTTCAATACGGATATCATAACAATCCTTAACCTACTGTGATGTGGTGTCACTGCCGCCACTGGAGAATAAACACTGCTTCGGAATACGCTACATTTCATGCATCCAAGATGACAGAACCGATTTTACCAGCTAGGAAAACATGAAATTTCCACAAGCCGAAAGATTGTAACACCGTGATACACAATATTATACGGGATTACCCATTTTTCCCAAGTTATGTTCTTGTTGTATGCATTGGCTTTGGTTTCTGGATTATCTTTATTACACGTAAACGATGTCAAAATGAACGTATTCGTTCGTGGTGTTGATATTTCGAATATCAATCGTGAATTTCATGCCGGATCCTAACTATATTATGTGAGAAGATAAAGGAAACACGATTTCGCCATTATACATAATACGAGAACTTTAAGTTTGTTTAAACGCTCAGGGCATTCTTTGATCTGCCTTGCTAAGGTTTCTATTATATTTGGCATGATTGTTAAATGTTTGATATTTTGATATTTTGAAACGAAAACAACAAAAAGACATTGAATTTAGGAGATTTATAAGATTGCATTGGTTTACGGTGTACAATGGTGCAAAGTTTGGACAACAAGTCCTGTGGCATCAGGTGATAAGAATGAACCTAATCTAGCCCAGAAGGGAGGAGGGATATATACCCGGTGAGTATGCCGATAACCATTGCAGAATATCATGAATAAAAGGATCCCACCACTAATCTACACTGTTGAGAGGTAGATAAGCAGGCTGAGAGAAGCTGTTGTTGGTGTTATTTACTGTGATTCATCATCTTCGCTGCCTTTAGACACGGTTGCAGTTATGGTATACAGTTGCAGCATCTTTACTCGTGCATGTGTAAATATAACGTGAGATTTGTGCGGTAATTTTTCGAAGCCAATGAGTCAAAATCGTGATATGTTCACAATTCTAAACGTGTGATTCGTATACTCCGTGAACGGTCACTGGATGTCTTTGATTCTGACCACTGATTTGCGAATTGCGAATGGGATCAGCGCTAATCAACAAGTGTGGGTGTGAGTGGGCTTGATTAGAGGTTAATTGCAAGCGCGTTCGATGTATGCTGATTTCAATCACGAGTTAGATCAATTAAAAGATTTGTGTGCAGTTATTCTGTTCTGGTGTCCATTTATAGAAGGTGTTAGCGTTATCGGAAAATAGGTGATTTAGATTATCTTATTTTTTATAGCTGTATAACAGACAAGCGTATACCATAAATAAGATCTATGGTTGATTTTGGGTGGGTCATGTAGATATATGCACAGATTCTTAACGGTGTATATCTATAAATGCAGTATATATTGATATATCTTATCTATATTTAAAAGAAATCTGGCCACGAGCAGTTTTATCTATATAATAGGAATCAAATATATCTTTCTCGAACTGTATACACATAGAGCCGCAACCAAATAATACCAAGAAACTATATCTGAGAGAGTGCCAGCTATTAAATTCGCACGGAAATTCCATGGCATACGAAAACCATAATTTTTGTATTCACCAAAAAATGACATATTAAAAGGACGAAATTCAATTTCACTTTCATACCCTGTGGCGAGGGAGACTTCGCTAATAACCGTTCAGTTTTAATGGAAAATTGCACTCGTATTGTTGTCTACCTTAGTGCCTCCATGAGAACTGAGTCCCTATGTACAATTTGCGAGCTAGCTGCCAAGCTACATGGATCATTGTCCTGAAGCACCAATGAAGATTGCATGTCCGAAAGAACAGCGAAAATGACCAAAGATACTCCGAGAAACGAATTCCCAGTCCATCGGGCACCATTTATCAAAGATTTATATATTTTTTCTCACGTTTTTTCCACGTAGAGGTACTTGAAATTATCGATATGACCAAAGGCCCCCAAATGTGTTGAAAGCTACCGTCATTACTTTACGCAGCATGGATTCAAGAGTGTCAAATTAACCACCCATCGAGCTACCGATTTGACAAAACGAAAGTAATAGAAAAATTATAACGACACCGGGAAAAAAAATACTGTTAATAGAAATACGTCATATTAACGTAACACAAATTGATAACATCTGTCGTATTTTGTTATAGCTGTAATTTTTTTCCGATCTTGTATCACTGCGGAGATGACTTGTACCACCGCGAAAGCTCCGCGACAAAAGAGATAGAGAAGATAGAGCGATATAGAATAGAGATAGAGTATAGTGAATTCTTTCGCGAAGAACATTCCTTTACAAAGTTTTACCTTCGATCGATGGGTGCTACAATCTTTAAAATCCCCACGTGTATCAAGATCCTATAACGCCGGCTACACCACGTCAGATGCTGCTGCTGCTGCCGCTAACGTAATTGTCTTTCGTACAAACCTCGCGATGGTGTGAAGACATCTTGCAAGTTTCAATTGCTTTATCTCGGTAACAATAGCGATGCCTGCCGGTTTTATTGTCATGGCAACCAGAGTTGTGTGTGTGTGTTCGTTGTTTTTTCTCTCTTGTTTGAATCTTTTGCCGAGAGTGCAATAATTGACTTCTAGCGGACGGTACACAGAATTCATGGGATGGCCACGTGTTGATACCGGTGGCGGTTGGGACATGCTGTAATTTGAAAATCTTTACGGTTTCGTGGAGGAATTACGCGTTGGTTTGGGTTCGAATTATGTGCGGATGTGGCATGGGTTTTGATACCTAAGACTTTATTTGGAATCCAGAGGCGTCCTAGCATTCGACGTTCGAGTTCTGTCATCTACCGCGCGTTGAACTCTCCTATATACACGCGCAACGCATTGCTCGTAGTAGTGCACTTTTGACAACGATGACAACGATGAAAGATATTCCACATCTGATTCTTCCTTATAAACTGTGTCTCCGGATTCTGAATTATTTCCGTACTATGTACATAATAAACAATGAAAAAAGTTCAGTTTCCGGCAATCGCGGTATAAAATTGGTGAGCTGGCGCTCTGAAATGTGGACTGTTAATAAAGGACAGACGTTCTTGCTAAAACATTTGAAATTAATATTCATTTTTTGCACACAACGCTTACATCAAAATTAACAGACAAATATTGTAAAACCGGCTCTAAGGGCCGGTGTTACAATATTTTTCAACTCTGGGTTAAGCGTCTTACCCTCAAAAACAGATGGATTGCACGGCATCCTATTGGCGGTTGCCATGACAAATAACTTAACTCCTACTTTAACTCTGGGTTGAGGCACATGTAAAACCGGCCCTTAGTACTAAGAAATGTTCCAGTAATTAGCCTGTACGGATCGGCCATTATGGTGGCAACATACCCACTTCAGGCCAGCACACAGTGTTCTTGCCCTCTAGATTTATAATATAAGAATAGATGATCTCTATGCGTTCAACACTGGCTAGTGGCTGCCTTGGTGGACGGCAGACGTCATTCACCGTCGTCGATTGTTTTTCGTGTTACTTCCGAAACACGCGGCCCTCGGGAGCAAAGATCGACAATAAGGAGGCTAGACTGGAGCTCGATTCGCTCCGAGCCGGACTTTAGCTGTTTTCTCAGCGGTTTTTTGCGTGAACAGTCGTGACAGATTTTGCTGAATTGAAATTGATTGCCCACTTCGCGAGGGGACGCAATTGCACGTTAGCGTTTATTTGCTTAGCAAAAACACAGCTTTCAGATTTGTCTCGAAGTTTCGCTAGCACGGAATTGTATCTATATCTAAGTGAATAATATGTAAAGTGTCACTTTACTTCGACGGAAGTGTAATGTATAATGTTACTATTTGTATTTATCATTTCCTTTGCAGAATACTCTTTAAGTTTGTCAAAACAATAAGCTTGAGAAAGAGTGTAAATCAACACAAATCGTTTTTGTTGGCTATGAATCATATTATACAATGCTTCGTCAATCCATATAATCAATAATTTGTAATTAATCATCAATTTATTCCTGATCTTCACTCTATTGAGAACTGCGCATATTACAGTGCAAGTATTGGTCACTTTCAAGAGCTGGAAGAAGAAAATAAATTGATTTTTCAACAGTGGTAAAAATGAGTAGGAATACGGTAGTACAACACCACTCAATTATTGACTGGAATGGTGTGGAAAATCAATAAAATTGCAATCATGGAATTGATGCATCAATGTGTGCTTTGCAAACGAACTAGTGGTGTGCTGTCGTCGTAATGCCACCATGATAGGTGCATTTTTTGAACTTCTCCGAAAAATTGATTGGGCTGGTTGTGGAAAATCACTGAATATCCCAATAAAATGTGATGATTATGATGACCATCTGGACTTTGATCATGC
The DNA here is from genome assembly GCA_921293005.1 of Nemoura dubitans. Classification (NCBI taxonomy): domain Eukaryota; kingdom Metazoa; phylum Arthropoda; class Insecta; order Plecoptera; family Nemouridae; genus Nemoura; species Nemoura dubitans. The sequence continues at coordinate 29,079,485 of OV121077.1, read as the reverse complement.
ACGCTTGACTAGCTGTGTGTTCGATGCCGGCAACTTTTCAAAAATTCGCTCTGTTGGAAGATTCAGCCGGTTGCAGAACGTAGCAATTCTTTCCGTAAAGAGGTGGATTTTGGTAAAGCCAAAAGTGAAGGGGGTGACTCATATACCTATACCAAGAATACAAAGGCCACACAAAATAATTCTCCTTTCAAGTATTTTCGGTGTTGAAAGAAAAATAAACGTATTGACTAAGCCTGAATGTTCTATATATAGACTGGACAGAACTAGAGCTGAATGACCTTGATACCTATTACAAACTTGACACAAATTAAAATCTAGCCATGGGCATCGTAATTCAATGAAAGCTGATGCTCTTAAGTCTGAACTATCAATTGTGTGTTATCAAATATTTCTGAAATAATCCCCACTACAAATACATCCAGTGTTCACAAGAACCAAGCATAAACATTCAAAAATCCAAATTCAGAATAGCGAAACAATTTTTAGTTTCCTATGTTGGTACGACATGGTTTGACCGCACGATTTGTACGTTTTCAGGGGTATTGAGATACATCACACACATCTACAGCGCTAGCTTTGATCACTGCTCCGGTACGGGACAGGCAACTAGCATGCCGTGCCTGCTCTTACTGCATTCATGATGTATGTTGCTACTTTTACATTATCTTAAAACTGGATAAACATTAAAACCAACTCACAATGGGGATATCTAGCTACTTCTAAAATTCAATTGTCTTATTTAGAATGGACTGGTATATATTTTATCTTTTAAATAGCAATACATAACGACATAATCATGGTAATAGAGTTGATCTGACCGAAGATGACAGCTGGTAAAGCCTATACTGTAACGTTGCATAGGATACATCCAGCGCTGAGCTAATCGCGTATCCCGGCTAGCAGTCGTCGAAAGTTTAGGACTCTTAATCTGCGGAGGATCTCTTCCAACGAAATTGTAACAAGAAGTGGCTGGCTGGCGTCGGAGGTGCCCACCTAATTGGCGTGCAGTGATCGTGGCGAGCGCGTCAATGCGATGACCATCAGCAAAATGATGAAGCCAGGCGAAAAGAAAGGATCCCGAGAATTGCTGGCGATCATGGAATCATTTGGCCGAGCCGCTTGTCTTTCTTGCGCTTAGCGGCTGAATAATGTTGTTGGAACAGAAACTGAGATCTTTTGGAAAATAGGAATCTGGTACAGATTTTTGTGCACAATGGATGGTCGTCTTGTTCGCTAGACTGAAAATGAGGTGGTAACTAATTTCTGAAAGGTTTTTCCCGAGCGCGTTGCGGTGGTATTTAGGGAGAGTTTTTTTGTAAAATGTATCGAGGGCTTTCTTGTTGAGTCTGCGACTTTATGCTGTCAAAGTTGAATTGAAGTGATATTCCTGCGGCAGGAATTCGTTTTTGAATGGTTAATGAAAACCATTCATGTTTATTTTATTATAGAGGATGCCAATTTGAAAACGAATGTATTAATTTTGTTCCTGACTGCATGCTAGAATATTGCTATGCAATCGTTAAAGTATATTATATGTTCGGGAAATTGCAGCGTTTTCAAAAATACAATTTTTTTCTTCTTGAAGTATTATAATTATAAAAATATTTTAATACTTCATCCCAAAAACTTCTATTCTCCAGGAATAATTACCAGGAGTTGATTTAAAAAAATATATAAGACTAAAATAAGAAACACATATGTCACTATAGATAAAAATGATGGGACACCTTTTAAAAGTTCATATAACAACACCCGAAACCATCGTAAAAATGTATTTCCAAAAAAACCGAAAGCAACAATCTGGTATACAACGCCAATTTTTTTCACACCATGTGAATCCGCAAAATATTTCTTCTACCCGTAAATCACAAATAACCACCTGGCATATTCTCACATTTCCGACGAGAAATCTTTCCCATATACACAAAAATATACAAAAACGTTAGGCGAAATTCAAATTCACGCTTTTCCGAAATCAATTCCGTTCACCGGTAATTCGTATTTGATCTCTTGGGCACTGAAGCACCGCGCATCCTTGCAGCTTTTTGCGCAAACGCCTCGAAAATGAGCCACGACGAATGCATTAAATTGGGCTACTCACTTTTACTCTCTACCTATGTGGTCTCTTCCGAGCGCACCACTGTGAGTTCAGCTGGCCAATGTCCCATGTAAATCCCAATCAAACGTAGCTCTTAACTTCACTACTTCATTACTTCATTACTTTACCAACATTTACTACATGCTGTACCACGATTAATAATACCTATCTTCGTCTATAACAGTAATAAATACTCACTACTCACTAATTAGAGCACTAAATATCAACTAACTTTACTCTCCTATATTTCTTTCCGAGCACACCACTTTTATTTCAGCTTGCCACTGTGCTACATGTAAATCCCAATCAAACTTCGCTCTAAACTTCACTACTTCATTACTTGTTGAATATGTTACTAAAATGCTGTATCAATCGCAATAAATATACCTATCTAACGCTTCGTATAATAGTAAGAAATATAAGTAAACTTGTGAAATACAGCTGAATTAGGTATTTTGATTTTCGCTTAGCATTTTAAACATGGGCGAATTTTAGTTTTCAATCGTACTTGACCAATCTATGCGTACCAATTTCTTTCATACACTCAAAACTTTCGTATAACATTTTACGCCTTTAACCTAACGCCTATTCCATCTAATAAATATGATTACAAGCGATATACGTATATATATAGCCTTTAGCTATATGTAGTACCTATACGTCCATCCCGCTGTCTTTAATTTATATACTTAGTCCGAAACTCTTTAAAAAAAGTAAATTAATATTTAATGATAACTTACGCCTGGTAATGTATTCAATCAATCAACGTGTGCATTATATACAGACACCATTCTCATGTAAGGATGATGAGCTGTAATTACATCGACATACAAACAATATAACAACAACAGCGTAAAAAAATACATCGTTTTCAAAACATTCGATTATGTATAATCTCCTATACCCCAAATTTCACTAAATAGCCGTGCATATTATTCTCGGTGGAACCAATTTTTACAAAATTATGAAGAGAAAATTTGCGCTCATTTTGCATCTAACACTGTAGCACAGATAACTATAGCACAGATAACTATAGTCTATACTTCAGTCGGCCGTTATATTAATCCCTCCCCTTCTATCTTGATGTTTCAATCTAAAATCGCAAGCTATTTTCAAACTGATAGAAATCAACGCGTATATCTATTATCGCTTTGGCAGCCAATACCTTAACACGTTCCAAAGGATACAATCACTCAATTTAATCTGTGGTATCGATTCCAACGCTGTATTTAATCAGTAAGTGTACTCAGGTTAATGAGCTTCCTGGCAAACACCTTCGACTTTAGTGAAGTTCAAAGATGAATTAACTTTGAAATCGTCAATGAAATTGACCCCCTTTCTCATGCAATGAATGATTGAACTGAATATAGAGATTGGCGTTATTTTAGTATCACAAAAGTCAGTTTATAGGTCTACCAAATCGTAATAAAGAATATGGATTTTATGAAAAATGACTAGCAGTACCCCGCTGCCTTTAACGGCAACAAATGAAGTTCGCACTAGTTTTTATAAATGGACATAGTTAATATTTAAATGCGGTTCCATTCTGTTTCTGTCTTGATATACATCCTCAATAAACGATACCCACTAGAACGTGAGCAAGATATTTGCCCCCTTTAAGACATTTGAAAAGGAAACAATCACTCGATAGTTAATCGACGATATCGATTACACAAAGCTTGCAAATAATCAGTACAAGTACAGGTTGTTGAGCTCCTCTTGGCAAACGCTTTCGATTGTCAGACAGAAGGCGTGAGACGGCGCTAAGCCACGTGATTTGTCGCTACGTGCTGTCGGTGTACGATGGGTAACGTACCCCACCCTGCTCTGAGCATGACATACCGAAGCGGCCGGCTATTAGTTGGATGACCGGCGCCAGCTCGTGCGCTGTTTTTCAATGTACAGGTATGCTATATGTATGCTCGGTGGTGTTAAGGTCAAAGGAAGTACGAGTGTGAGTTCGTTTGTGAATTACTGTGGAGCAATGCGCTGTATATTTTCTTTCTGTATGGGTTATGCTGGATGAACGAATTTTGTTAGAAAACTTTTTTTTTATTGAGTGACTAATGGGTTTAAGTGTTTGGGGTAAAAAGTATGAACGCTTCAAACTAAATCAATACATTTGAATGCTAAAAACGAAATCTATTCACCCGTCACTAGACAGTGTGTTCTTTCCATTTCACGTAGAGAATTGGGAAGAAAATTAACATCTCCTAACGACCAAAAAGAAAGTTTCAAACCTCACATTGAGGCATATAAAAATGATCCATGTGTATTTTTTAACCTTTCGGCATAACATCCTTTTGCAGCAGTATGAACTCTAGAAGAAAATTAAAATCTGCTCCCTTTCATTCTTAACTTGAAATGCAGACATTTATTAAATTTCAGGTAGGTATATAGATGAGTTTCCTTTCCTTTCCATTCCATTCCATTTTTTGTACTAAGGATATCCTTAAATAGAGATTGAGATTAAAGGTTGCTAAGTCGATTCTGAAGCATATGTAATGAAATTGACCGAATAATTACAATTTGCTACATTTATAAAGAATTAAGTAACAAAACTGAAGCACTAACTCACTTTAGCCTGATTTCCACAAACACATTCCCCAACACAAAATGACAAAGTGCAGTCACATGGTCAAAGATTACTACCACTAACTCTTCGCCGCAGCGGTCAATCTTCGCGCAGCCTCACAAAGACCGCGATATCGTCACTCTGCTGAGTGCAACACAATGGTGGACACTCGCTACTTGAAGATTTATCTGTTTGTCCTGAACTCACCTCTGACTCCGCTCTCACGTGGCAAAAAGGCGGCGGCACTACAGATATTGTCCCAGTGTGTCGTATACCTTGTCGGAACCAGTACCTGTATACGATTATGGTTTGAACTACAATGGCACTTACTCTAAATTGTAAGGGAGTGGATAAATGAACGTCGCACATAAATCCGTGGTTAAACTTGAGTTTAAAAAAGCAAATAATTTATAGTTTGCTTGTTTAGTTGAATAAATTTTATTTAAAAAATTTTATTCGTCCTTTTGAAGTGGGAAAAGTGGGAATGTGGCCCTATTGAAAAATACTTAAAATAATCTGCATTTTTTAGATGCAATGTGGCCATTTTCGATCATGAGATTATGTGAATTTTGAAAAAAATTACAATAACTCATCCCATGAGTGACCGTTCCTTCCTTTGGAATGAGTAAAACACTGTACGGCTGTGTAATATCTATATAGCGAAAAAATAAAGGAAATAATAATATGGTTCTCTAAATTTTATAGCCGAAACGTTTGCGATCTTAACCCAACGATTGCTGAAACCAATTACATATCCCTGAGTGACCGACCAGTGCTTTCAAATAAAAACAACTGACCTGTGATCTTCTTTACAGGCGACCTGACTGTTAGGTTATACACATCCTAAGTTCAACAGATGCAAAGCTCCAGCAATTCCCCGTACATAACCTAAAACCTACTTTACTCACAACTGGTCAGCAAGGTCAAAGACCAAACGTGTTGTTTCTTATTTGTAAAGAATATAAAGATAATTAAAATGACTTACATTGAATTTACGTCGACGAGCAGCAGTCCCAACGAAACTTTAATTCGTTGTCTGTTGAAGTATAAAACTGGCTCAACATAAATTTGAAAATCAAATTTTGCAAAATGGCTATTGTCACAACGGGACACTAGCGCCAACTGAAATTTATCGTGAGCTGTAACTTTGAAACCCGTTATTGTTCGAATGAGTCTATTTTGAAGCGAAAATGGCACGTGTATTCAGAAATTCTCCCGTTTAGAGTAATGCTTTTAATCCACAGCATAGTCTTGTTGATACAGTTGCCAAAAACACACATTTATACCATTCATAGAGACTAGAGATGCGCAGCGACCGGATTTCCTTAAAATATACGCGTCTGTTGCATCTAACTGTACGAAACTGAAAATTGCCCGATGAAAAAAACCAACGTTATGTCAAGGTTGTGTAAAGGTTGTTAAAGAGTTATTTTTCGTATATCTTCTGACATTTGCAGTCCAAGTATCACATGGCACTACAAGTTGGCATGGCTTGTCGATCTTCATACTTTCAACTGTTGTGATGGGAATATGTGATTTTTCAATTCAATTCTATGAGAAAGTGATTCCGATTCTTATTCTCGTTCCTTGCCAAGGATGGCATTACGTTTATCACTTTCGTACGAGGTTGTAATATAAGAATAGATGATCACAATCTGATTGTACAATTATCTATCTTCGAATTAAGGATATCCATTCTTGTCCAAGACCTTTTGTAAAGGAGCGATTATCATTGTTTAATAGTAATCCTGTAATTTGTAAGCGAATGTTCATTCTGATGCAAGTGCGTCAAAGGATGCCGCACGCCTGCGCATTGTGGACCATACGAATACTAGAATATGTCGATCTAATATTTTACATTCACAAGAAATGGAATTGACTTTGCCATTGATCAACCCATGCGTATAGGCACATAGTTTTTTAATTGGTTTGATAATTTTCCATCTGTGATTAATGTAAACATAGGTCTAGAAAAAATATATATTGCTGTAACCGAACAAAATAAGAAAATAGCTATTCGTTTTTTAATGAATACTTTACACACTGTTTGGAGTTATCAGCGATTTATTTGCAAAAGCTTACCGACCTAGCAAAATCAAATATCAATTGTGTTGCTTTGAAGGTATTTTATATAAAAGAGCATGATAATGGCTGAACAATAATATTATATTAAAACGATGGATTTAAAAAAAGATTCTTTTAGTATTATCAAAAAAGTACACTTATTTATATATACAACCCATATTTTAATTACAGATAGCCGGTCACTAAACGCTGAGCGCAAATCGCTATGCATCCAAAGATTTGATAAAAACTTCAGTGGCATTCACCGCAGATAACAATTGTGCATAAAACCAGCAAAGAAATCGACTTAGAAATGCAGCGATTGTCGGCAAATGATTTTCGTCATCAAGGTAAAGATTGAGTGAGCGCACGTCCAGTGATTTGGTTTTAATAGCACCTTGAAGAGCACCTACGAGACGGAAGATTAGTTTGTAGATTTTCCTAAGCTTTGTCGCGTTCAATTTCATCTCATGTCTCCTTATAATTTCGTCCTTTGCGCTCAATCAAACAGGATGAAACGCCGGATTTGGTCGCTAAGTGCGCCGTCTCACAACATTCATATATCGTGTACATCTAGCGCCCTTGACTTAAAAAAACAAGCACAGCTTTTTATTGTAAAGGAAAAATGTTTTTCATAATTTGACTCTATGTTTACTTTTCTTTCTTATACATAAATATATGAGACGTGCTGCAGACAAAAAAGGGTGGCTACTTGCTTTTGTCTTACTTCAAAAGATAACTAGCGCCGTACGTCTAGCAATTTATTTAGCATTATCATTAGTAACAAGTTAAATATTTGTTCACGGTACGAACAAAAAAACTAGCGGGTATCCTAGCGTCAAATATTTACCCAACGTCCTTGCCCGTAGGTACGTTGACGCTGCATGTTGATAGAATGTCCCATCATTTGTTAAATGTCATATTTGCGATTACATATACGTTAACGTTTACCACCTAGAATGGGATAGATGTACACAAAGATGCATCTTTAGCCATGGCAGAGGCCACCTTTCATTAGAATTACACTTGACCCTAATTACATATTTGCACTTACTGTTCACTAATACACTAGTCAAATATTGACTTTGAAATTAACCGATTTCAGAATGTCAAATGTTGTTCATTTTAAGGAAAAATTTAAAAATACCACATTTTATATTCATGCGACGTGAAAAAATGACACCGTTCAAATTCAAACAATTTTGCGGTTTTACTCTCGACGCAATTGGCAATTTATTTCAAAAGAAACCTATCGAATAAGGCCATCAATTCCTTATTTAACTAATTTTTTAAAATTTTCGAAATGTCAAAACTGAATAAACAAAACCAACTTGAGACTTTTCCACAATCCAAAAGGCTATCCGTTCTCTATAAGTGCATAGCCCCTCTAAAAAGTCTCCCGTTCTAACCTTGCCTCCAATTATTCACCTCCTGTAGCCAACAACTGGCAACAAGCCCCGCGCTACCGTATGCACCACAGGAGTACGAAGACAGTGACATGTGAAAAACGTTAGACCAGCTCAAGAAGCGGATGGCCCCAAGCATTCCAATTAGCAAGCTTCCGTCTTAGACACCTTCAGCTGTAGTCCCCACATGCTTCCATAATGGTCAGGTGTTAACAGCAATGACCCTAACTAATTACCATCTACTCTGTCATTGTATTGCACATTTGTACTATGCCCAAGGTTGTATCGCATATATACTAGAAATACTAAAATGCACAACCTTTGAGTTCATTCATTATCCCCACAGCGCGAAACCAGATGAGCGTAAAATTTATTCACTTTTCACACAGCAGGAAGTCGTGGCGCTCATAGCTCCGATTCAGTGATTTGCACAATTTTGTTTTTGCTGCATATCATTTTCTGTGTTTGATTGATTGTTGAAAGATCGTATGCCGGGGTTAAGTCGAAGAAGCTGCAATCGGCAATCACGTTGGGATTTTAGATACGTGTGCATTGAATTGATTAAGTCGGTGGCTGCGAGAGAAATGATTCTCATTAATAACAAATTGATTGGCCGTACAACCGAAACGGATTGGTGGCATAACCGTGTTTCCCGAGTATTGAACATTGTGCAATCATTTTTCGCTGCACATCTTTAGAAATAACGTTCGAATCGACGGCAAGTAATTATTTAACGTCTGTGTGGCTACTGGTGTTGGTGTGATTTTCGGAACGAGATTGGGACGGGGAACAAGGTTGCAATTTATGCGGAGCACTGGCCTACTTTGTGATTTATTTTATGGTAGAAAATGTTTCACGTATTTTTTATTCTTTCCGTAGGTAATGAAATTGCGACGGTTTTAAAATAAAAGTGTATAATGAGAAGCGAATCCTGTGACGGAAACTGTCAAAAGGAATGGAACACATGCTCTCGTTGGAGAAAATTCGTTTTAGGTCCATATGATTCATAAAATGCAGTGAATTATTAAAAAAAACTGTTCTCCCATTGTATTAAAATTTTGGAGAAGAAGGCCAGGTTTCTCACACTACTGAATATATCTTTACTCCCTGTACTCCATATTATCTTGTTTTATAGTACCACCACATAAAAGCATTTTACGATATATCACCCATATTTAGAACAAACCCGTGAAAAAATGTGATGATCACTTTTAAAAAGAATTTGTATTTGTATGCATTGTTTTGTTTGTTGAATTTAGCAAAAAATGGAAACATCTCTTCCATGCTCATATTATGCGTATATTTAAGTGAATATATATAAATAAGAAATACAATTTTCCAAAACCTCGTCAGAAATAAACATTCACACGGCCAAGAAATCGTTTGTAAGTTTGACCATCACACAAACCTACACAATGGTAGTACCCAAAAAAAAACCATGTCTCTTGATTTGTTCCAAATGAGAACCGCAGACAGAATCCAGTCAGCGACAGGAAGCGTTTCTCATTACGATCTACATGACTTCTCGTGATCATCATGCGTAAATTACAAAAAAGATGTCCCAAAGTAGACCCTAGCGACCTCCCCGTCTGCGAAAGTGACCGCAGTCCAATTCCGTCTGCTATGTCGTCTGCCCAAGCACCAAGACTTCAATTAATTCCTCGACTTTCAGATCAATTCAACACACTTCCTACTCATCCGTGGGGCCGTCTTAACAAACGAGGCGCGGTTTATTCGTCTGGGTGTATCATTTCGAGAGAACCTTTAATTCTTTCTTCAATCCTGACTAGGCCGTTGACCTAGTTCAGGAATAATTCGTAGTTAATTAATTAATTTTTCATGGTGTATTATTTCCATGTTTTCCCTGGCTACTGCATGGATATATTTCCAACGTCGCGAGATGAATTTTAAATATAATTAATGAAGCTATTATTAACTTTTCTTGTTGTGAAGCGTGTTTGGCCATCAACGAACTATATAGTTGGTAAGAACGTTGTAATTAAGGCTAGGTAAGTAGATTTACATAATTTTTGAATTTGTAACCACATTCGGGCGTCCCGATTTGACACTTGATATCGAGGCATTGTAACTGGTTTAAGGTTCTCTTTTTAGTTTAGGTAATGTGAATTCCATGTGCAAGCTTTGTAGATCCAATAACGATTGGTGCCGCGTGAATATGGAAATTAGATGAAGGAGGTGGTCGTTTCTTGCAGTTGGTGTAACTATCCCTTGTGATTTCCTGTAATGGCAATTGAGAAATGAGGGAAACTACAACTTATACACCTATATAGTAGACCACCAGAATTGAACGAACATGCGACCTATACTATATACGACAAGACAGGTTTTCCAGTTACCAAATTATATTTTTTGCAATCGATCCATAATGTTTCGAAAAATACTTGCGAATGATTGATTTGTGATGTTTAACGACGCATTGTTTTGACAACGGATCCTTTGACATTGATCTAATGGAGTCGGTGAATGATAATGTGGTTTTGAAGCTTCTGATGAACCTAAAAACCTAGCCTTTAATGGAGGCCAAGTTACCATTGCATGAACTATACTTATATTGCTCCCCAAACCGTCCTTGAAGAAGAAAATAGTTCATCCAATTATCCACAATCTCAAAGGTGCTATTGCTGCATATAAACTCTCCCAAACAGAAGTGGTCACCCATCCAAAAGCTAACTGGGCGTAATGTTGCTTAACTTAGGTGATCTCAGTGAAGAACCGGTATAACTTGCAATTCCGTCGTTCTCATAAATGCACGATAATGTCATGCGATCCGTGCGAGATGAATTTTATGCTCACCAGATCGCCCGGACCTGTTGCGTATCATTTAGGTCACAGCGAAATAATTTGCAGAGCTAATTTTACACAGAATTGAAACGCTATAGTGCAATTTGCAATTTGAAAATATTCAATATCTTCACGCGGCTGCCTGTCTCATCTCAGAGGCCATGAGTAAGAAAACAATTAGGCTCAAGTAATTGCAAACAGCTGTAATGTATCTGGTTAAAAAAAATTGTGGAAAATAGATCACTCTTGGGCTAAGTAAATTGGCATAGAATGTTTCGCTGCATTTTTCCGTCTCGCGGATGAAAAGATACAGTTGGTAATTTTCAGTTCACTCATCCGCTGTCTTGCATTCAACAGATGCACCTTGAATCGCAAAGTGTTTAAAAAGTTTAAATAATAGAAAATAACCGTTCATTTTGTGTGTGGGGACGATTTTTTTGACGTCTTAGGATTACCTGCTTGAAATAATGATATGTACATTCCGAATAGGTTGGCAAGGCGTGACGCTCGGATATCGTGAACTCCCGTACAAGGCTTTAACAGCGATCACAATTGCCTCGAAGAGGGCGATCTTATCGAAGGAAAAACTGCTAATAATGCTCCTAATTGATAATTGAGGTTGAGAGTGAGAAGAAGGTTTCCGTCAGGTGTTTGAATTTATCATTTTTGATTCGTTACTTTCGATTGGATAAATTGTTAGAATTTTGTAGAGTATAGACTGAAAGAATGGGCAATTGGTTTAAGAGTTCAATGTTTGAATTTTTCGGAATAATGCGTTTGATTTTATTATTTTGAATCGTTATACTTTCGATTTAATGAATTGTTCGAATTTTTTTCGGTGTTTGGTTGTCGAAGTTCAAGGTTTGAAACTTTTCAGATCCGCGAGATTCGCGGTTTTGTCGCTGTTTTTAAAATTGCATCTAAACCTTTTCTGCAATAATCAATAACAATTAGAAATAATCAATTTCCTATGTCAATGTCAGGTTCTTGGCTGTAAATAGACCGAGATCAGGTTAGACTTCCGGTTTTTCTATCTTGAATTTCGCAAATTAACTCTCCCAATTTTCTCGAGAAAAGAATGGCATATATTATCCGATAGTATTTAGGTACTACCGACCATACTTGCTGGGTACCTTCATTACATAATTCTTTAGATGCATAACATATATTTTATACGATTTCGAGAATTGCAATTTCGTGTTCGTGTTTTCGCCGTTCCGCCTTAATTAATTTTAAAATTACAGCAGATGTTATACGTATTTCGGAAATCTAAATTCTAAAAAATTTAAGACAATGTGCACATGACATACCTACCTCATCAGGCAAATGATTCTTAAAAATATACTAATTATTTCCTAGTCGAAATCTCAACTGGCCACGGTTTCAAAAGTAAAAGACACATAATAAAATGTGATGTAGCTGGTACCGTATTAAGTTCCAACTACGTAAGTAAGTACAAACATACACGTGAGTTTTCTTAGCGACTTTGCTAAGAAATACAATCACGGATTATTACCTTATAACTTCGACACGAACAAGTACACATCTTTGTGATTCCGAAAGCCAACACGAGATTGGTGGGAAGGGGGGGGGGGTAAAATAATTGGGCACTTACCAAAAAATCGCTCATGTGTGTGGTTACCACTCTTGTTAACACCTCGCCAAGTCGGGTTGCATGACCAAAATATTTGATTACTCTTGTAACGATATTTTGCAGTGGCGTTAACGGCTGTCTACAATCTGAATGATGCGCTGTGTGCTGGAGCACAGGTTCCCTACTCGCCATGAAAGAAGTAAACTTTCTTATCGATTTCTTTGGAATGTAGAATTATTTAATGCTTTTTTGGGTGAGCAATAATAATGTTGGGAAAAATAATTATATTTTCGCTTCATTTGCAAATCAATTTTTGTAAATGGGTTCATTTAAAATGCCACTTTGGCATATTTTCTTCAAATCTGTTACAAGAAAATTTCCTGCGCACATTACTCTATTTAATATAGTGATGAAATTTCGGCGAAAACTTACAAGTTTAATGCATTGTTTCGTATATTTCAAGGCAGTGCCCAGTTAAGTTGCATACGTTACATATTAAAATTCCATTTTCAAGACACTTCAAGAAGCAAGACAAATGAGTGGACATTTAAATTTGTGCAATCAGAAGTCAGAACTGGGAATCTACTGATTCATCTCCAGCAATATTTCTATCTTAGATTCTGCAAGCGTTTCTCTTGCTTCTAGGCATCTGCGGATGCTGGCAAATCTTGGATGGACCAATACAGAATGCACAGCTCACCACTGGTCATCGCTCCGTCCATAAACCCAAACATTTGGACCACAATCAGTACGTGCATCTCTAGACAATTTTCACTTTCAATCTAACAATTGAAGGTCAAACACATCAGGCCGTTGATAACTGAACGCAATCAAATTAGTTTATTTAATTTTATTGGCTTTTTATGTGCATTGCTGTTCTCCGTCTCTTTTTATCTTCTGTTGTTGTAAGGTTGACTGACCGCCTTTTATGTCTTCTTGGCCAATCTTTGATGTGGTTGTTATTGAACTGGACGAAATAGCTTAGAAAGAATCCAAAGCAATTCCGGTAATTCAGTGTATAGGTAAAGTATAACGTCCGGGTTTCAAAAGTGTATCGTTCGGCGATAAATTAATGGCGATAATCTTCTTTCCTTTAGATACATATCTTCGTAGATAAGCGAACGTTTTTATTAATAAGTAGATGATTTCGAATCAGAAAATCAGATTCTCTAGCTAATGGCATCTCTCAGCAACACATTAAAATTCTATGGTACCACATATACTTATGGCACAAGACAATTTATGTCAAAAGTTGTAGGCATGCACCGAAAACCAGAATCTCTCGAATCCATTTACTGGTACACTTTTCAAAACTTGATTTATTTAACGAAAAAAATCGCTTTTACTGTAAACCAAATTCACTGACCATAAAAATACATTCAAACTCAAAATTATGTTAATCGGTTAAATACAAAAAAAACTCATTGAAACACGCGTCTTTGCTCATCATCTCTTGCCGAGACAAGCATCTCTGGACCAACTTACCCATATACAAATCACGTGCGAGGGTCACTGTGAGGTCAAACCACATTGGCCCCAACCACAATCTACCGATCAAAATGCGAGTGCATTGCGTTGCATACCAATTACCCATAGGTGGCGATTTCCGTAAATTGATCTATTTCAGTAGGAATTCCGCGTAGGTAACAGTTTTGAAATAGATGGTATCAATCAACACCTTAATCTATGAGGAACATTCCATGCATATAATAAGATATTGCCCGCTGTATGCACCATCGTCCATTCGTCTTTTTGGAGCAGCTATTTTCTGCAGGATTTGAACTGGATTATTTTTTAAATTAAATAAGATTTTTTTATTTTGGATCAAATAACCCCAGACAAATTCGAATCTGCTAGCGAAAGGGCCAATTAGTTCCCAGATTTTAAATGGTGGGTTAAGACATTAATGACCACTTTAATTTAAATCAACGCATCAGATGAGAATAAATTGGATTTAAATTAATATAATTGTATAATGTTTAATTGGGAAGACAAAATATTTTGTTTCTGTTCTTGTATGCAGTTAATTTAATTAACATGAAGTGGTTTTGTCTATAAACCCTTGGAAAAATGTTAGTGAATCTTTTTTACTAGGTGGGCATCATCTTTAAATTCAACTCTTAATTTTAAAGTCTTATCTTTTTCTACAATAGAATTTGAACTAGATTCTTAACATGGAAGATAGCTTTACGAAGGATCATGCCGACATTAATTGGTTATTATGATACAGGTTTCGATCTACTTTCAGATCGATTTCACTATCGAAACGAATGTAATGATGACAGTCATTGACAGCTCACTTATCATTCATCAAAGTCTGCTGACAGCTGGCGTTGTCTATTTTAGAAATATATGCACCTTGCAAAGCTCATCCTCTCAGGTGTTGCAATGAATTGATTGAGCTGGCTGCTAGGTAATCATTCATAATTAGTATGTTTTGTTAAATACGTGATCAATTTTGCTAAATTTTTTTAACCGTGGTATAATAATAAATGAACACAAATCTCGGCATGCATGGCCTAAAAAAGTAATTAATAGGGTAAATAGACAGCTGAGTACTGTTTTTTTCTGCTACGTTGTGACGTGTTTTTTTTATTATTATTGTTATTGGGAACATAATTGTGGTGAGCTACTTGTAACTATGTTTGCCAAAATTAATAGCATTTTCACTCGAAGATTTACGACCTGTTAAAATATCATCTAACAGATTGAAGTACCCATATAACTCATATGTGTTTCTGGTATCGTATAACTTCACAGATATATGGAGTTGCAAAAACATCATGAGTACATACACTCTAAAATCACTGAATAATAATCTTAGTTTGCTAGATTTTCTTTTAATCTTTTCCGTTAGCACTACTTGCCAATAGGAGCATTAGGGAATTTGCCACAAAACCAACATGTAAAACGTTGTCGCCAAATTCTACGAAAACCTAATGAGTAGGGTATTTGTATTCTAGTGTATACAATAGTAAAGGAACTGACCACTCTAGAATTAACATCGTTTAAATACAGGTAATTATATATTGTTTAACTGTCTTGGATATTTTGCAACCTTGGCCTTAGTTTACATAATATCTCAAGTATGAAATTGCCCAAGAGTATTCGTACACCCACCACACGTATAATCGTACAAGATTTGCTTGACCATCGTATAACTAAATGAACAGTTATCAAACAAGAAATACCATTAAAAACTATAATTATCGATAGTGCACGTACCCAAGTAGGTTAAACATCCACAAACAAGTATTCTCTAGATGTATAAAACATTCAATTACATTTTGCCATATGTTAGATGCTCGTACACTCACATGTAGTTTACGTTTTGTTGAAAAATCGGTTTATAGGGAGATTTGAATCTGCTTGCATTTATTTGCAAACATCTCGATTGTATCTTGTAAAATTTTCCGATAAAATATAAAGGCATGAACAAATCCTAGACAATCAAGTTCACGTTCGCGTATATGTTTGCGATCATTAATAATAGGAAGTAATTTACTTCAGTGAATAAATTAAAAACAACTAATTAATGAACCCTTTCTTGTTAGCAGTGCCATGGTTAATTAGGTAGCTACGTTTTTATAATCATCTGAGATTTCGTAGAGTACTATACAATAGTATTTTTAGATGCACTTACTGTTACTGCACTTCTCAGGTATGTCATAAACCTCTGCAAGCTTGTATACCAACGTCGTATTTTATGTCAGGAAATTATTCAAAATTTTATGAAACTCATGTGTAGAATATTTAGCCCAAATGCCAAAAAATCTCACTGTATTGTGGGTTTAAACATTTTTCAGTGTATATTTAATTTGGTTTCTGAGGTCAACCATTTTATTTTCCCGTAATAGTATTATTTAAAAAATCTTCTCGCGTGAAATATTCAGAATAAATCTTCTGGACATTAATCAACTTAACAATGATCATCATAACTCAAGTGAAAATCTTTTGACAACATCCATAAAACACTAAACATTCGCAGACAGAAACCACAACTTCATGAATCCGCTATTTTCATATCATTTTTTTGTAATCAGAAATCCCATCAAATAACGAAATTCATTCAAAAGCATATAAAAATACCTCGACATCAATTGTATCTAAGTTAGAACGTAATTCAGAATCGTAATCAAGGCATTTAAAACTCTTCTCGCGTGTCTGCTCGCCTCTGATCGAGTTGGATATCAGATTGAGATGATTCAGGAAGTGAATCCTGCGCCACATGCTGCGCTGCGAGTGCGATTGCTTCGCGTTCGCTCGTCGCTCAGCGGAAAGACATTTTGCATTCTCAGATAATTAATCCGTTTCTGTCACGCGGCGCGATTTGAGCGTGAGCTTCTGTCTTACCCCAATTGGTCCACTCCTCACGCTTGCCACACTCATGCTTCGTGAACTTGCCGAGAAAATTGTCCTGGCGAAAGTTATACCTCAAATTCACTAACCGTGGGAGATCCATAACGAAGTGTAAACAACATATCATCGAATAAGTCAGATAAAAGATGAAGATAAAAGATAAGAAAGGTATGAAAGGTATGATAGGTAGGGCTGCCATTGGTTGGTACTCATTTTTGTTACCCGACTGCTTGGAATATGTGTGTAACTTGGTTGTCACCCTTTGCGAAAGGAGTATGCATGTACACTCCCCCATAGGCACCAATTGTAGTGCGTTGTGCTAAGATCGCACCCCTGGGCACCAATTGTAGTGCGTTGTTTTAAGATCCCACCCCTGGACACCAATTGTAGTGCGTTGTTTTAAGATCCCACCCCTGGGCACCAATTGTAGTGCGTTGTTTTAACATCCAACCCCTGGGCACCAATTGTAGTGCGTTGTTTTAAGATCCCACCCCTGGGCACCAATTGTAGTTCGTTGTTTGAAGATCCCACCACTGGGCACCAATTGTAGTGCGTTGTTTTAAGATCCCACCCCTGGGCACCAATTGTAGTGCGTTGTTTTAAGATCCCATCCCTGGGCACCAATTGTAGTGCGTTGTTTTAAGATCCCACCCCTGGGCACCAATTGTAGTGTGTTGTTTTAAGATCCCACCCCTGGGCACCAATTGTAGTGCGTTGTTTTAAGATCCCAACCCTGGGCACCAATTGTAGTGCGTTGTTTTTAGATCCCACCCCTGGGCACCAATTGTAGTGCGTTGTTTTAAGATCCCACCCCCGGGCACCAATTGTAGTGCGTTGTTTTAAGATCCCACCCCTGGGCACCAATTGTAGTGCGTTGTTTTAAGATCCCACCCCTGGGTACCAATTGTAGTACTTTGTTTCTAGGATTCCACCCCTGGGCACCAATTGTAGTGCGTTGTTTTAAGATCCCACCCCTGGGCACCAATTGTAGTTTGTTTCTTTCGTTTGTAATATTAGATTGTCAGCCCAAATTTCAGCGAGGATATTGATTGGAAGATCTTTGGTTCAAATTTACACTTTTCTAATAACGACTGTGAACTCAGTGTCTTTATGAGTAACTGTGAACAGGAATGTTGGGACACAATGCTCTTGATAGATATTCTGGTCGTAGTGCATAAAATGTAAACTATTATTGTGTAAACTACGTGAAATTATTTTACATAGGAGTGAAATAAAATAAAATACTCTTCCTTCAATCTTGATCATCTTTTAAGATCTGCTGAATTAAAGATATTCGCGTCTAATGTGCTCTGTGTGTGAGTTATTTGTGAGCTTTCCGCTGGGATTCCGTTATAGCTTAAATATTCTCTTCGTATGGCGTCTCATGAAGGTAAAAGAAATGTAGTGTCTCAAAATACGAGACGGAAAGAATGTCTACAACATTGAATACCTCCGTAAAAGTAATTAGTTGCAATTTTCAATGGGCAATTAAAACCACGTTATTCCAGTTTTCACCGAAATAAAAAACCCCGCTGTCAGAATTGTTCTAGAATTGGATATGTCTGGAACATTTGGGTCACGTGATGTGTGTGACATTCAGAAAATAGAGTAATGACTAAATTATTGTCACGAGTGAAAAAAAGGAAGCACGACGTAAATTAATTTAATTGCGATTTTCTGTCGAATGCCATAAATACATGAATTAATTGTTATTATTATGTTCCATCTCATTTCGATATTTTTCCAAATGAATGTTTTAAAACCAAAGGAAATTTACAGTTAAAATTATTCTGTACAAATTCTTGCACTTTTCAATATATACCATAATCTTCATAAAGTTTTTGCATCTGGTAAAATACGAATAAATTATCGTAATATATACTAATTATTCCGGTATTCAAACATTTCAATCACAAAGGGCTGTAATATCCATTTCACTCGATATGTAAGTACATATAAATAAATTGAAACTACTAAATGTGGATTTATAATCACTGCATTTTTGTCCGTCAATTTGCCAGTTCTTGCGGCATCTCACTTTCATGTCAAAACCATGGTCACTTAACCTCAGTACACTTAAAAACAGCACACAATAGACCAACAAATCAATCCTTTGTGCATCCTTCCCCGAGAATCCGAACCACGCAAGTGTTCGCGCATCCCGGCTATCAAGGTCATGTCAATCTCATCTGCACAGCGTCCGTAATCACCAAGCACTAACAGGGATGTAATCTTCGCTCCCGATGGTCATCATCATCGAAGAACAAGCCAGCCACGCATATACCATATCCGTGTAGATAAATTTTTTAAATCATGCTGAGCCGGGCACCACAATTGCCCTTACTCGCACTATCTTTCAATCTATTCCCCATTAGAACACGAGAAGAAACAATTACACTGTAGCAGCTAAGTAGAACGAATTACTTTTGTAAACAATACAAGCGACTGACACCTAGCTGTGCGGTTTTAAACATTTTTAATTACAATACTAATGTGTGAAAATACATCACAAATACATTAGGACTAGAGATGTAATTCATTTTCGTCTAATTGTTGGGGAAGCGATTTTAGCTTCCTTGTTGATGACGATTCAATTTTACTCTTATTCTTCTCTTTGTTTTACTGTGGCGTTATAAAATTAAAACGTTATTAATAACATTAATTAGAGAGATGTTACAAATTGCTTTACGCGTGATATTTAATCTTTGGCCTGCAATTAAGCACTATTTGTTCAGTGCTTCAGGCTATACATTGTTTTTAACTCTCTTCACGTGGTTTTGTTTTGCTGTAGGTATACGTTCGCGCACTAATTTTAATAAATTGCAATTTTTTTGTGCTAATATTAGTATACCTTTTTAAATTTTAATTAAGTTTTAGTTTGAATCTATAATTAAAGTTAATTTTCTCCATGAAGGTGTTTAAAGCTATATCATAACTATATTAAAGTCGCTTATATCAGATAAAAAATGATATTTTTAGCTGGCTCTTAACATTTTAGCAGAGAAATTAGGGAGTTTTCCAAACATAGTGGGAATGGACCCAAGTAATCTTATGGTTTTGAAAATTTTATAATCTCATTTCAGCCTTGCCACACCTGACAGTGATCATTCAGTTGTAAAAAATGTGTGTTGAAACTTGAAAGTAAATATCTGATCTCACACAAATATGATATTCGACAATATTTCTACTTAATACGTAGGTACTTATAATTTATAAATGCTATACCCAAGCAAACTTTTAATCAAAATCCAAAAAACCCTAAATAAGATTTCGTACAAAACTATATACATAAAACGGAGGACGTGATTGGTACCACAATGTGTCGGGATGGCCAAAGGAATTCTGTCACGATACCGTTTCTGAAATGGGTCAGTGTCACATCCATTCTCCCCCCCCCCCCCCTCTCTCTCATCAAGTAAGTACTTAGCTTTTACCTCGCGACGCACTGTTTGCTGTACAATGATGCAATTGCACATGCACACGGCAAAACTGCAAGAGGAAATTAGTCTTGACGTACAATTCGTGCGACAAACTCACATTCCGTTAAAAATCCATAATAACCGCTTAAAGGTATTTTAACTATGTTGTTAATCAAGCAATTAAAGGTGAAAATAGTTATCGGTATTACCCATCGAACACGCGCTAAAGGAGAGTAATGAAAGATTTAAATTCTTTTAAAAACTGCATTGCTGTCGTTTTTCTGCACTTCTGGGAAAGATGAGTGACTTTCCTCATACCATCATTCCAAAGCATATGGTTGAGACGTGGTTGGCTCCAAGTATTTTATGATGACTCTAGAGCGCGCAAAAATCTAGTTTCGAGTTGTACTTTAGAGGGTGTGTATGTGTAGGTATTCTGAATATTTTGATTCTGATTTCAAAATGATTTGGTTGATTTCGAAAAAGATTTTGTCACTGATATGAGCAATTGTGAAACAGTTTCATTTGCAAGGTCATAGTAGTGTGCTTAGATGACAATTTAACCGTCAATATTTTACAAATTTATTACAAATTTTCAAAACATTGCGAGAAATTACTCTTTTTGGGAAAAAAGCTTAATTTGTTATGTTCCAAAAGAAAATTCATAAAAAACTATCACCCCTCACTTATAAACTTATGTGAACACCTTTTACCAACCCGATTTCTGAATCTCGTTGACATAAAGCAGAGAAGCAAGAAACTAATTGCCAGCCTATTAAGATTTATTGCAAACTTCGAAGAACATCATTAGAACGCTGTCTTACATTAGTAAAGCCAGCTATGAAGACTGTAAATTGACCAAGACGTATGGGATGCAGTCGGTTTTTTGAAAAATAGCGACTTGTTCGGAGAAAGCAGTTTTCAAAATTTAGAACATATTCTCAACGGTCATGAGCAGCATAAATAGCATTGCATTCCATCTTTGAGAAATTAGCAATTATTTTTCTCCAATGGCGGTTGCAAAATGAGATTATCAGCGCGTTGACAGGAGCGAATTTACGAAATGCGTTACTTGCGAACTGGACAATGGAACGTCTTCAAATGACGCTTGACGACCACATTAAAATAATACCATGACGGTAAATATATTTCATTGTGTCAAACGGCGCACGTAACAGTTCTCTGATGGAGTGCTCGCACTAAATTATCCAATTATTCGAGTGCAAAGTCAATTAACATGTTGTGACGTACATTACCCCGGAATCTTCACAAAGTATCTTTACGAGTCAAAAATATACACGTTAAAAATGCATCTTCATCTTCACTTAGGCTTTAGGCGATCAAAAACATGTCTGCTATATATTATGTGCGCATATGTCTGTAAAAATAAAGAAAACTGCGCTCACATATGCACGATTTATTTTAAAGTAACGGACGTTGCAATGAATTCTGTTCGTTGCGTCTTTATTTTTTTAGTTTCATTTTCTTACTTTCGGTGAATCTATAAAGGACGTTTGATATATAGAAGATTATAATAAAGTTCGATCCCGTTTTTCTCCTCATGATTTTCACTCTCCTCTGGCTGCCACAGCTTCGTTATTGCTGCATAATTGTCTTCTTTATATTATGCAGATGGTATAAATCCCCAACGTAGCCGATGACTTGGTATTTCGTACTTTCGGTTTATAACTCGCGTTTGATTAATATTATTAATAATATAACCTAACTGTTATTCATCGCACGTATGTTCTATGGAAAATATGAACTCACACTCTTTTTCGTCTATTTTATACTTGGTCATATTACTATTATTATTAATATTCACTTTTGTACGAACTTATACACCAACCATATACAGGACGAAAATAATGAGTTGTTGAAAGTTCATTCACTTTTTAAAATAATTGTAGCATTCTCGATTTTTTCCAGTTACATATTTGGCAATAGGTAATTGGTTAACGCCTAAATAAAGTATTTTGAGCATTACTCTGTACATTTTTATAAAATGTGTGTTTGCCAAGCGCCGAACTCCAAAAACTGTAAATTGTTTAAACCTTTCGGATATGGAAAGACATTTTATACATTCTACAATCTGCAATGTATATACATTTCTTATTTGCATAAATTTCATCGTGTGGTCAAATTAGCAATCTCAATGTAATGTGCATCACATTGTGCGTGCATGCAAATTCGAACGTACATTTACTTGAATTAACTAACTATCACAGATTTATATACCACAGGCCAACCCCGTTATACCTAAAAAAAACATGTAACAAGCACAACCAACAATAATATATTACCTGTGTGTGTGTGTGTGTGTGTGTGTGTGTGTGTGTGTGTGTGTGTGTGTGTGTTGGTATACCGTCCATAATAGAACAATCCAAGTAATGCTAATTTGTCTCGCATTGCTGTTTTAACATATCACTGATACACAAGTATTTTTTCAAGCGTTCTACTAGGTACTTAAAATGTAGTTTACTTGCCAAGAAATATAGTGCAATCTTCTGTATATACGAGTCTGCTCTATTTTATAAGCATTCTTCTGTTGTACATCTTTATTTGACATCAAACAATCGGACTAGATCAATTCTACATCAACTGATTACTTCCCTTTCTTTATACTTTACCAGCGATATAATGTGTGAAATTTTAAAATTATCATTATTTCTAGGTACATGTGCATTGCAAAAGACAAATTACGTGCAATCACACACAACGGTGTTCTGAATCTGTGTGAACCTGTTATTGATTTCAATTGCACTTCAGTGTAATGTAATGACACCAAATTATTCTCATGGTGTGATTACAATGCCAGCAGTTTATATTTCCAATTTTTCCGTGCAAAATGTAACAGCCAGATCATTTTCTCCGTTGCATAGCACCCAGTGTATATTATTAATTTAAAAAAAGTCGTATCACGTCTGCTGGTACATCGATTTTCTAACTTGCTAGTTCTAAGGAATCTGATCAATCAATAAAGCAACAGGCTAGAGAGACGACTACTAAACTAGTTACGGATCAAAAACTCTTACATGGTAGAATATGGCATGCGCTTTAAAATGCTTACTGTAAATGGCAATATCGATTGACAATAAATTGTAAAGTATTCAATATTAACAAGTGTCGAACAAAAAGCATTGCGTGACAAACTCTTTGATGATGATACTTTATAAGGCCCTGGCTTTGAAAGAGAGTATACAATTCAATGTCAGTGCCAATGTCACTGTCTTTCGCGTCTTGAATTAATTAACTGTTGAGTAGAATTTAGAGAGTATGACTGTAACATATACCTACCTACCTACCACAATGTTATGTCGTATGGTGCACAGACCGAGAAAATAGGTCCCGTTAGCTAAACTGGTATGTAACTGGTGATGACAATATAAAATTCCGGATAGTCGAGGAAATAATAATTGGTTTCATTACCAATACAAGAACAAAGTTTGATCGGATCTTTTAGTTTATTATTTTATATCGCGTGTCGTACCAAAAAAATTGCTTTGTGGGTATGTGCCTTATTTGAGATTCACACACCAAATATTGAGGCTAACTTTACTGTCTTTAAAAAGATGTCACCAAAAACGTTATAATTATATTGTTTTCACAATTATACAATAATTATTTCTTTGTTTTTGCTAATTAAAAACAATGTCTACACTTGACATTTCGTCGGTTACATTTCCACGCAAATTTATCATGAGAAATTTTTTTTTTATTTTTTATAGGAAACCGTTTGGCTAATTTAGTAGATGGTGTCGTATTTGTATAAAATTGCATTTTATATACATTCATTCTGCATTCAATCTAAATTAGGCATGCTACGATCTACTATAATATCCAATACATAAATGCGTCCAGAGATTTTGCAGAGCGCTTCTATCTTATATAAATTGCAACCGACAAAAATTAGAAACACAATTCCATTTCTAATTAGTATGTGTATGTCAAAAAGACGACTGCACCATCAGACCAGGGTGGTATAAATTGTTTTTGCAAACCTGTAGTTGGGATTCTTAATAGAAGCCACCACCTGTACGATACTGATTGCTTTGTCTCATACGTGATCAATTGTACATTAGTTATGCGTCTCCAAAATCGACAGTCTCTTCTTATAACCTCGCATGGCACTGCCGTCAAGAAGGTATATCTAATTTTGCAGATTTTCTCAACGTGCAAGCACGTAGCATTTAGAAATCATTATGAATGTAAGAGAGGGCAAGGTCGGAAAGTAAATTTCGAATTACAATCAAAATTATAACGAAAGTATGCTTGTGGTATCATCCCCCAACAAAAAATCCATCCGAGTTTTTTTTTTATCTAAATACATGCGTTTTTTGTGTTTGAGTCTAGAAACCCGACATATTGCATTGCTAGTTTAGAAAAAAATTTGCCCCCATCCCCCGGTTTTACAATTTTTTTAAACTCTCTACCCAACTTTCAGAAACAGAAGAATTCCACAGCATCCTATTGGCGGTTGCCTAGACAAAATAACTTAACCTCTACCTTAAGTCTGTGTTGAGGCACTTCTTACGTCGGCCGTTAGTATTATTTGGGAGAAGGCATAAGCCCCCTTTCATCCATTTCCATCACCTACGCCAGTGTCTTCAAGAATCATGTAACTGAAGTTCAATAACAGCTTCTGCTCTCAATGCAAGCTAAACTAGCTACCTTTAATGCACTTCAGTTAGAATTGATTGACTTTTGTCGAATTCAAAGGATACGCTTGTATTTTGGATCTACACATCCCATCAAAGGTACCTGTATACTGCAATTCAAACACTAGTCAATAGTCCTTCTCGTTCGTATTATTACGCTGTACACATCTGTGCAGCTGCCAAATACGTGTGGGCATCTCAATCAGATGCGATCACTCTCCAGAGAAAGTCAATATATCGATCTTCGATTACAATGTAAGCAATGGGAACCGATAAGTAATTATATTTTTTGTTTAAAATGTGGACAAACGAATGTGCCCCACATCTTAAATGTGTCGATTAGGTATCACATTATGGACGGTGGACGTTTAAGTTGGAAGTGTTATTATATGGGAGATATTTTCCATACATCAATTATCGATGGATACGAGAGTCATGTTATTTTGAGATGGCTTTTGTAGATCCATCACATGTATTTAGCGAGACAATTTTCACGAAATTGCTGCATTGCCAAAGCACAAATTAGGAGCACTAAACTGATCACTTTAGAAAGTATTTCTTTGTTGTAAAGTGCCGTACAGTTTTTGCATGGTTTAACCTATAAATGTTTAGCACATTTATTGGCATCAATTTTGAGAAAAGATATTTTTTTTTAGCGAACTGTGATTCAAAATTTGTAATTCGGTGTTTCATTTCCGAGCGTCTGAGAGCTTGAAACATCTTACAGTATGTTGTGTGTGGACTAGTTTCGGAATCTGTGTACACTAGAGACTGAAAACTTATGAACCGTGACTATAAAGTGAAGGAGATTTAATTAACACATCTAAAAAACGAATTTCTCGTAACGCATGAGGCGCTGAAAATTCTAATAAAGTTTGAAATTTCACACGCGTTTAAAATATGTAACCTAATACGCGAGCGACGTAATTGGAAATTTAAATGCAGACTAAAAAGTTGCTTTTTTACTTTGTACTTAGTATGCCTACGTTGATTATTATTTAGTGAAGTACATCTTAATCAATTTTAAACGATTTAAATTCCCAGTATCGGACAACTATCAACGGAATTTTATATAATATATATAACAAATCTGTGTCCATAGCTACTATGAGCTATGTTACACTTGATCAAGTTTATAGAGTATACCAAGCTTTGCGATGCTTGATTCAATGCTATTGTTTGATATGCATTTCTTTCAAGAAACATTTTCTTACGCGATGAAGTCTAAAAAAAGGTACGATGTGTTTATTAGGACGCAAAACTCAGTAAATCCTCAGTTCATTCAGCGACAAACGAAAGAAAAAAAATCATGATTAGTTTGTATCGCTCTGTGAACCCTTCTTCCAAGTAGCATTAATCAAAGAGATGTTTAAACGCCACAGCCACAAATTAACTGTGACAAAATTTCAAAGTGTACCCACCGATTCTTGCAAACGCTTCTCAAAAGCAACTAGTTTTTGCGACCATCCAAAACAAATGTATACTTTCATCAATTCGTAATCTAACATACGCACGATTCACATTTTTTCTTTACATTCGGTTTTCCAGACAAAATTATTCGTTATGCTGTAATTCAGTCTGTAAAAAAGGAGGATCCACAGTCCTTCTCTGAAAGTCCTGCACTATAATAATTATACCAGTGCAATAAAAATGTATACTTATAGCAAGGTCGTATGTTATAATGGGCTGCAACAATGCAAATGCATGAAGTAAAGATTTTAGCATAAATGTGTTATTATTACAGATGATGTTGGTTTCTGTAGCACGCCATGTTATCATTGTTGTAAACGGTTGCGATCTGGCAGATATTTCACGTCTATTATCTGCATGGTGTTTAGCAGTATGAAATCCGTCTCATAAGATGGTAGTTGCTTCTAATGATTAGCAGCACGAAAGGGTATCAAGATGATCGACTGACACACAAATAGCCCGCTAAAAACAATGAATTGTCAGTAGGCAAAAAGTGTAAGTAGGTAAAAATCTACTGGTTTATTGCATGGATTTGCCTGTTTTATTGGGGCCTTTAAAGAGTGTATTTAAATTTAAATCGTTGGCCACCTAGGCATGGTTAATGGCGGAATTTAATACTCTGGTTTTTCTGATGAACGTTTAATTAGAGTAATATTCTCTTGGTCGTGGCTTATCTATTATCAATAGCATCAACTATACGTGAAGGGTATACTTTGACTTGAGAGAAAAACTTGAGAAATTAAAAACGAATCACTCAAAATATGAAAAAATTTTCTTTGTATGGATTCTGCTGTATTTATTTCATAATGGTTTATTTTAGAAGCACTAATTAGAAATCTTTTTTAGCTCATAATCGAAATGAAATGCACACTCTTTTAATCAATAGATTTTTGAGCAATAAAATCATTCTGAAAACTATTTAGAGTTTATAAAATACAATCCAATCAAACTTACGATTTCAACGTTTTAAAAACGTTTTAAACGTTTAAAAATTTATCTAAATATCCTAAAAGCTGAACAAATAATTGCAGAAATTAATATTTATAGTTGCAAAATTTACGAAATACGGTCTTTGCTCTCCTGGCTATACATGGTCATAATAATATTTTCAGTTTAATAGACGCCCGTGTTTTTTTGTTGTTATTCCGTATGAATATCATTTTAAGATCATTGATACCACCTTCCTAGGAACGAAGCACATTTATTTCCGCACTTTTCTAATTCGATGGCGATCAACTATGCGAAGAAAAATGATAATTAATACGAATCGCTTGGATGATATTAAGAGCATTCAATGGAATTTACTTGATTCACAATAACAAAGAAATATAATTTTTCTCAGTCACTTTCTCCCAAATTTTGAAAAATTACATATCTAAATATTTTATGTAAATACAACGGAATCAGCTCAAAAGCAGAAGAATTGCAGAAACAGTAAATCGACAAAAAAGGGCTCGAGCCTTTTTTAGTAGATTTCTGGTGAAATTTTGCTAGGAAATTTTGGACATCCAAAATGATCTGTACTGTCACTATGACTTCCACTTTGCGCTTGCCAAAACCTTTATTCCAATGCCGTGGTGATCTGTCAATTTATTTAAGTCAATAATATACTTTCACACGTGCTCCTGTTGTAATTCAACAATTACCATGAACTTATCCTTGAAATACTCGTTATTCCTCCTGATTAATAAAATTGCATTTATAACTTAAATATATGCACTGTGTTTTCAACTGAAGTTTCAAGCTCTGCACTAAACTTCGCGTATTGAAGCAGTTTGTTACGCTTTCAAGGTCACATCGATTGTTCAGGGTTGAAGCTTAGGTGTAGCCAAAAGGGCCGTAGTCCCCAGAAAAAATCCATCTCCACTCTAAATTTACAACCCTTAACAAAACCAATATAGCTCAAATCTTTAACATTATCGTTACTTTCGTTATTGAGTTCTTAAATTTTAATGTGTGTACAGTGATTTTTAGCCATACTGTAACATTTTATTTTTTCTGTTTTTTTTTCTGTTATTTATTTTTTCAACTTAGCGACCAGATCCTGCATATAAGGTATATATGGCCTTTATAAAGGTTCATAATTTTCAGGAAATCGACGTGCCACCACATATTTTGAGACATTAAGTATACCTATAGTCAATTCAAGAACGAATTGTTCGCTAAAGGACACTATAATGCCTATATAATATACGTCTAGCAGGACCATGCCAATTTCTAAAGTCCGTTAATGAACACGGCGTCATTTCGATACGCTGGTTAAACTGTGGTGTCGCACGTTTTAACAATCGCTCTAACAAACAGTTAACTCCAGCGCGTAACCAGTTTGAAATTCACACGGCAATCGGATGCGAATACTGCACAATAATCTCGATTAGATGTAATGTGTGGAGGGATTTGAAAAAAATTTATATTCACCGTCTTATATAGCAGTTTAACGAGATTTTAAATGAACTTGTGTTCTTGCCTTGGAAGTAGGTAGCTTTGCACACATGTGTAAGTATATATAAATTCAGATGCATGTGTACTTCAAAATCGATTTAACCGCGAATCATTTTACGCGAAGCTTTCTTCGTGTATCAAAATACACCACGGGAAAAAAATGATCCGCAAAATTCAATCAAATAAAATTGACAAAAAAAAACTGTAACAACTTACCTCATTTCGTTTCCGTTTAAATTTCTTAGCGTCCGGAAGTAGTTCCCGTGATGAATTCCTCGCGACGAAGAGGAGTACACTTCCGTATTCACTCAATAATATAAATAAAACTTGCAAAACCGATTAAAATAATAATAAGCAGTCCTGCGAATGTACTAACACTGCGATCTTTTGCGTCGATGTGAAGTTCTCAGCGTAGTGCCGGCAGTCAAGATGTGCTGCCGCTGATGGGCAAAGAGAGAATGAGAGTCTATACCTTCCGTGCAACTGTTTTTATATTTGAGTCGCACGCTCGACTTCTTAGCTCTCTTGGCAGTGGCCACCATGACAAAATGTCCTGGCGAAGAGGAGAGGGCTCTGTGAGGTATGGAGAGAAAGGATGCCCGCGATCGAATTTTGAAATTGGAGCAAATCTTTTAAAATGGTCGTGTTCATTGGTATGGTGTGGTGTTTGCTAGTGGTAATTGGTGGTATGGAATATGATTATTTTTTATAGATCCATGCGTGATAATTTCTAGTTGTTTTTAATGAAAGTACGTGCATTGGATGTTAATTATATTTTTGATAAGGAGGTGAGGTGTTTGTCTGGTTTTTAATTATGTGAGGCTAGATTTCTATCGGTTTTTAAATTTAGGGCTCAGATTCCGGACAATGATTTTTGCTGTCAAGTTTATTTGGTGTCCGGGAAAATATGGGCGATTGATTTAATTTCCAATGGAAATTGAGTGTGTATGGTTCTTTGGTGTAAAGAAATTGTTTTATTGGCAATATTTGTTACAACCATCCATTTGCATTCTGAAACCATTGAAGCCTGTAGGAAATAATATAGAAATTTTGATTTCTTATTTTGTATGATATCTGTTGTTTATATATATGCCAGGTCACCTGGATTTATCTAGTTTTGAGATTTATGGCATTGATAGCTAATATAGTTTTGAGATTCATGGCATTGATAGCTAATATAGTTTTGAGATTCATGGCATTGATAGCTAATTTGAAACTTACAAGCTAATTTCAGCTAAACTGTCACAGCAGGCTAGAACAAGCTAAACAAGCTAATTTCTCCGGGGTTTATATAGTTTTGAGATTCATGGCATTGATAGCTAATTTAGTTTTAAGATTCATGGCATTGATAGCTAATTTAGTTTTGAGATTCATGGCATTGATAGCTAATTTGAAACTTACAAGCTAATTTCAGCTAAACTATCACAGCAGGCTAGAACAAGCTAAACAAGCTAATTTCTCCGGGATTTATATAGTTTGGAGATTCATGGCATTGATAGCTAATTTGAAACTTACAAGCTAATTTCAGCTAAACTATCACAGCAGGCTAGAACAAGCTAAACAAGCTAATTTCTCCGGGGTTTATATAGTTTTGAGATTCATGGCATTGATAGCTAATTTAGTTTTTAGATTCATGGCATTGATAGCTAATATAGTTTTGAGATTCATGGCATTGATAGCTAATTTGAAACTTACAAGCTAATTTCAGCTAAACTGTCACAGCAGGCTAGAACAAGCTAAACAAGCTAATTTCAGCTAAACTGTCATAGGCTAGAACAAGCTAAACAAGCTAATTTCTCCGGGATTTATATAGTTTTGAGATTCATAGCATTGACAGCTAATTTAGTTTTGAGATTCATAGCATTTATAGCTTATTTAGTTTTGAGATTCATAGCATTTATAGCTAATTTAGTTTTGAGATTCATAGCATTGATAGCTAATTTAGTTTTGAGATTCATAGCATTGATAGCTAATTTAGTTTTGAGATTCATAGCATTGATAGCTCATTTCAAACTGGCATTGTAATCGCGAAGTCAAAATGTAGATTGATGAGCGGAGCGAGCGAAGCTATGTCTCCAATTTCACTAACCCAAAAAAAAATCACTTGCGTGTTGCGTGTGTTTGTGTGTGTGTGTGTGTGTGTGTGTGTGTGTGTGTGTGTGTGTGTGTGTGTGTGTGTGTGTGTGTGTGTGTGTGTGTGTGTGTGTTAGTTCGCGGTCTGCTGGCCAAACGGCTGATCCTATTTTGATAAATTTGTCAGAGGTCCTTCGCTAGGTTCTAACATAGACACTGTGCTCTATTTATCAAAACTACCAAATAGTTTTTAAATTCAAAATAAAATTTGTATTAAACTTTCCAAAAATTTGTCCAAGCTGTAAAGCCGAAAGTTTATCAATATTATTTCACGAAACCTGACATAGTTATGAAGCGTGATGAAACCAAACATTTCTCAAGTTTTCAGAATTACGACTTTCCGCTCTTTTTTTATTAATATATTTCAACCTTTTTAAAGTAAACTTTTGCTATTTTGAAGCAAAATTCAGTCAGAAAAGTATGAAAATAAGATTTCCTTGCATTTTTGTTAACGAAATAGTTACTTCACAAATTTACAATTTTGTTTGAAGCTCTGCTTTCACTATTTTATCAGCTACAAACCGCTACGCTCATCTTCAACGCAAGACAAATAGCGTTCGCGAAGCCCTCGTGGTTTAGGTGGAACTTCCATTTAAAGATGAGCTAAAAAAAAGAAATATATATATATATATATAAAGATTGAAAAATCGCAAAATTTAAGAAGGTTTTATTTTGGAATCCATCTCTAAAAATAATCCTTTCAAATAGTCCTTTAAAATAAAACAGCAATGAAAATAGAATTTAGTAAAGAATTCAACATGTACTTAATTATTTTATATAAGTATCACATTATCCATACAATTTTAAAACAATTTTTATATTACATAACATTTTTTTTACATTTTTACCTATTTTATTATACTTATGCCTATGACCAGGTTAAAGCTGCGCGCGGCGGCCCGCTTTCCAAAGCTTGGTTAGCCTCTCACATGACCTTGGGACTGAAGTTTTCCGTAGATGTTCGATTTGCTTACAAGGGCGCCTGTGCCTTGAACCCGAGAAGTTCCAGGTTCGATCCTGTTCGGAGTCGGACCAACTATATCGTGGCACCACCATTCCATCGCAACTTTCTGGGACGGTGGTAGGGAAATTGGGTTGTTGTACACTCTACAAAGCAGTGGCTGCATTGCATTCGGGAGGGTCCAGGCTAGATCCTGCTGACCAATCATCCTGGTCATTGTGTTCAGCGATTTTCTACGAACATTCCATACAAATACCAAGAACAGTACTGCATTAAATGGCACGACCTTCCGTAAAAAGGTACAACCCTTGCCCTCACCCGCAATACCACTACATGTGCGTAGCACGGGCCATACTGCTAGTCTCAAGCTAATATCTATGCCCTTACTAACAATTTGCCTCAAGTGGCTTTAAAGCTGATGTGGCCTCCGAGAAGGTTTGGTTTCCAGTTCAGTTTTAAATTATTTTATTTCTTCAGAAAAATATCACTTTGTTTGATCCGATTTTTTGTATTTATTTGGTATAAATAATCTATTTAAGCCGGAGCTTGTGCGTGGGTGGCAATTTTGTGTGTGTTTTTAATATGAAATTGAAACATTTTGCATAAGAGAAAAATATGTATACATAAATTCAAAAATTAATTATTAACCTTCATGACACGAAGATGATTCAAAACAAAGTCACCATTAAGATATGCGTCGGTGTTTCTGTAACATGGATTTGATCGTTAAATGTAACATCAATCGCCCGTCCTCAATATTTTCCATAACTTGCCATAAAACCATGGATTGTTGGTAAATGCCCGTTTTTTGTGGCTTATTAAAACATGAACACTCCGTTAAGCTACCATAAAAACGGCATATGCCATAACTTTGCAACTTTGGATGCATTGCACAGATGACGTAAATTTAGGTGTTTAACGAATTTGCTACAATCACAGCAAAAACGACATGATTTAGGTGTTAGGTATGGTACACAGAAAAAAGGCATTTATTATACCAGATGTTCGAAGAGAATTGCGAATTTTATTACTTAAACCCATTCGCTGTCTTACGGGGAAAAAATGACATTCCAATAACATAAAATAAATAAACTTTATAATGAGCAATCGAATTAATTAAGTCAATTATCACTTTTTCGCGCAATAGCACTTTGTAACTATCAATCGATCCCCTGTTAGTTTCACATTTAGCTTCCTACTCGTGATTTATTGGACTTGCATTCAATTGCAGACCACCGTTTCGCTGTTGGAAACCGTGCTATATTATTGCGGTATAGGCTGCAGTAAAATGTATGGCATGGAAAAGTTTTAAGTCATAATTTCAAAGTGCACACATAATTCTTTCAGCGGTTGGTGGTTTGAACCGGGTTCAAAAATTATGTTTCTTGTTACTACGCTGTCCACCCTAGACAAATATTGGTTGGTAATAGGTTTTTGTGCATTTGTGCTGAGGATAGTTGTTGGTTTTACACTGGTATAGAGATAGTAGTAACATTGTTCGCATATGATAACTTAATTAGAATTATATGGGTAGTATGAAAATAATGAAAATTATTAGAATTGGAGTATGTAGGTAGTAATGGTATTATTATGTAGGTGGTATTATAAAATGAACATAAAGAATAAGGAAGAATAGAGCCTGGTAAGATAAGAGTAATAGGATCGATATAGAATGGAGGTACAGAGTGCTCAGTACGTGGAGTGCATAAATAAATAATTTTATGACCGTCAAATTTGAATTTTTTGTCCCAAAATGTCTAAGTGCTGTCGATTTTGTCCTGATGTGAATTACTTTTTGTCCTAAAGAGGACCGAAGTGAACATTTCGACCTGAAGTGAAGGGGACCGTCCTGTCTGAAGACAAACCGCGGGCAGTTTTGAGCATCATACATCCTGGAGAAGTTCCGTCCTGACTCCTGACTCCTGAATACGACGAGTCCCGAAGGCAACCTAAAACATGAAAATGTAAAATGGACAGTTTACTGAGGATTCTAAAAAACTACATCCACAAATATTTTAGCAGTTAAAAACTAATTTTCATCGTGTGCCATATACATTTTTGGTCCTCTATAAATAGGAATTTTTAAAATAATTGGTAGCGTAATTTAATACAAATAAAGTAAGGTAAATATTAAATTCTGGCTAATGTAAAAATAAATATCTTGAAACAGTTTTTCCTTTTGGAAATTCCTTTTGTCTGCTTCGGTTTTTGCAATTAAAACAGGACAGAACAGAATAATATTTGTATGGACATTTGGAACACAAATAATAGAAGTGATCCTGGGCACATCGATTTATCCAGATTTTAGGTATCTATCTTTGGTTCTAAGAGCACTTATTGACAACTTCCTGTGTTACATCCCCGGACGAGCTTCAATGTAGAGCGCGCTCCAACTCAAGCTACTGTCTGTGTTGTATCTGCTAGAAAATACGCAAGACAATAGCAGCTACACTCAGGTTCAACCAAAGAAGACAAGTTATCGGTTAACGCCAACAGATCATTTGGGCATCGGCTTCAGGATATTTAATCAATGCGACTGATTTCCAATCGCATGTCCGTCCTGGAATTGTCATTGAACCCTCAGCCGAGACCGAGGAATTTCAGGGGCAAGCTGGATGCAATTCTTCTTCTCTGGGCTGGACCCGACTAAGGTTACTCCCCCTTCCCCTCCCGCCACGTCCTTCCACGACTTTTTAAAAACATTTATTAAAACCCTTTGCGTTTGGAAGTAGTTCATGTTGATGAAAATGCCAGGAAATGCCAAAATGGTGATGACTGTTGGTTTGCATTTTTGTCTATGGCGTGTTCAAGGTCATATGGCAGCATAGGTTGAGATGACATTATACCCATTTCTTTTTCGTTTCAAAAATCAAACGTGGTTTAGACAGAAACACAAAAACCCAAAAAGGCATGGACGGCAGGGTTTGGGCACTGGTTTGGGGCACGGCCCTCAAGAAATGTAATCGAGTATGGCGCGTGTTCGACTGAAAATACGGCCGGGAACTGGCGTCTGGAAGTAAATTATTGTCCTCAGCTGGAAACATACATCACTTTTGTAATCAATGAGCAGGCCGACCAACAGCGAAGGGGGGGGGGGGAGTGTACAGATGGACCAATGACTTTTTTTTCGGAAGCTTACATTGCAATTGTGTAATGCATTGTAATATTCATTTGCGATAAGGAGTCAGCTCTTCTAAGCAAGTAACTACCTCTACTGGCCCAATAATGCGTCACGCTTCTTGCTGCAAAGGATATTTTATCGATATCGTTCTTTTGGTGGCAAATGGACTGGTCTTCGTCAACCGTGGAACTTTATGCAAAACTCAAACTCGATAATATGTCCTTTAGCCTTCGGCAACATTGCTTTTATTTGGCATCTAAAAGGCAGAAATTAACGCAATTTTGCTGTTACTACATGGTAGAAGTTGAAATAATATAACCATTTGTTTTACTTTTATTTTTCCAGTCTTTGTAAAAGTTCCAAGTTTTCAGTGGAGAAAAGGTTCCTCAATGGAAGAACGTATACTCTTCTACATAGTTTTAATCATTCACTTTTTTTTAAGCTAGGGTCTTGTCTAGATGTTTTAATGTGCAGTCGTGTGCATTTCATCTTCGCGGGTAATTTAAAACTGACCTAGCTTTTCGTGGTTCGGCATCATATTGCAGATTGCCGGCATTCAAAGTACCCGCGCCTGATGGGTAGACAAGCCCGCCGCTCGCATGTGTACCAAGATTTGCTGAAGTAAAAAGAGTATCTCTTATATTATATTTTAAAAATTGTATAATGCAGAGTTCAAGTTGTACCATTTGCTAGTAGTCCTAGTTGGCATATTATACGTAATATGCTTATCTACAACTTTGGAAATTACTCTACATGCCACAGAACTAAGGGTATGCTATAGGGGGAAATTCTACGGTAACATTGAAAAACCTCATCAATATGGTTGGAATAGTCAAAACTTTCAGTCAAAAATTTTCAATTTTCAGTAATGACTGAAAACTCGATTTTTCTCTTGATTGGTGTGCCCCTCGGGATGATAACAGAGATAACTGTATCGAGAAGAACTATTACAGAGAAGCTGTAGTAAAACCGCAGTAGCTTCATCGAGCGAATTGTTTCTGAATTGTTTTAGCTGCTAGGGGGTTGCGGTAATTAGGAGGGGCTCCCCGCGTCTCTAAAATTTGCGAAACGATGCTAATACAGTGATGGAACATCTTGTGGTTCTATTAGATTACAAAGATGCATTGTTTATCTATTTTATTTAGGAGATGGTGTCTTGAAGGTTAATGCATCTTGTATTCAATTAAAAAATGTACCTTCATTCGTTGACTAAGCTAAATAAAGGAGTTCTAGCTTGTATATAAACACGTTTTAACATGTCAAAGTTTAAATCTTGTGGTCTCTAGAAAACGACTACTTGATAGTCGCTTCTTTGCTACACAGGATGCTAAGACTGAGTCTATTAAACCCCAACAAAAAGGTGCGCAGATATTTGGCAACGAAATTATTGTGACTGTTAGTGAAGTGTAATGGATTATTTGATAATGTTCGCTACTCTGGTGAACCATCGCAGAGACACTAGGAAATATCTAATTTTAGCAATTAAATCAGCGCTATATACAGAATGCGATTTTCCGAGTTGACTAATTCATGCTTGTCTCCGACGCCCGACGTCCGACGCCAGACGCCAGACGCCAGACGCTTGAAAGCGACGGCCCCTTCCCCCTCCCACCATCAAGAAATTCAACACGTTCTTATTATAAAGTTGTCTGCGTCTTTTTGCGAACAACGTGGCTCTTCAGTCTCGTCAAAACTGTTGAAGAATGTAACATATCATTTATATATTTATCATTATTACATATTTTATCATTCATATACATTATTATTATATTTTACATCTGCATCAATATCATGTCATGTAAGTGAGAAATCACAGCACACCATTCTTTCTAACCCAGGAAAGGGACATTCAACTTTTAGCCTAGA
Organism: Nemoura dubitans; assembly: GCA_921293005.1. Classification (NCBI taxonomy): domain Eukaryota; kingdom Metazoa; phylum Arthropoda; class Insecta; order Plecoptera; family Nemouridae; genus Nemoura; species Nemoura dubitans. The sequence goes on along the minus strand of OV121077.1, from coordinate 29,042,517 downwards.
CTGTACACCACCCTCCCATTCATTTGTAAATCTGTTTACGACCTATTATAGACAACACTTGCTCTGCACCCCCTGTCAAAGTCAAGGGACAGAAGGAAAGCAAGACCACCTCCGCCTGGAGATTGTATGAGGTCAGGCAGTGGGTTTTTGAAACTCGAGCTGTGCACGTCGGTCCGCCGAATGCCAGCTGAATAAAATTTCACTTTTCAAATATTTCGGTATTTTGTTCAGTGTTTGTGTGCATCCTCCTACGCCTTATCCCTAGAAAGTGTTACAAGAAGGTGCAGGAAATTCGAATCATAGATACTAATACTATAGGAGGATACCTATACTATTGTATATCAGTACCTATACTTACTATTGTATAGAAATCTGATATTACGATTGTCGCTGTCTTCAATGTCATTGATTTTCGGTATGTCGCCAATGTCACCGATTGTCGGTATGTCGTCAATGTCATCGATTGGCGCTATGTCGTCATGGCTAGACGCCGCCGAAGAAATGCAACAAAAGCTTTGCAACGAATTAGGAGATCGCATTTGGAATGCGTACAGCGACACCCAAATCGAACATCTTCGTGGCAACATCGCCTACGCTCTGTACGGTCTACCAGCCAACGTGAAAACAGGATACTCATCCGAAAAACTAGATGCCGCTAAGAAAATGTGTAGCGTGATAAAAGGAAGTGGCACTAATCGCTCTTCATCCAAGACTCTGATGTCAGTGATATTCGTAGTCTTCCACAACGACAATCATCATGCGGTGCCGGAAGCCGTCTTCAGGATTCCTCGATCCGCAGACCGGCACATATTCGTCGACAGAAACCGACGCGTTTACTATGGATGGAATGATTATAAAGAAAGCAACAAGTTACCCGTCGGCCGATATTGTTATCCAGTGTCAGGAGTGTACAAAAGCAAGAGTGATGGTCGAGTACGGGTAGATTATGGACCGACGCCCGCAGCAACCCTAAAGCAAAAAGCACTTCGAGTTGCCGATAAAACTGCCACCGCCGTGGCGGTGACATCGGGCGTGGTAATGGTAGCGTCGGTGTTTGTCGGCATCCCGCCCATGGTCGTTACGACGGCACAGTTCGCGGGCGCTGGGGCTGGGGTGTACGGTGCAGGAAGGGGTATGATGACGCTCGCCGATAGATTCGAACACAACGAGGAGATCGGGCTGGGCAACAGCGAAGCCCGCGACGCCTGGCTCAATATTGCTGGCGGTGTTTTAGGGGTTGCTGGACTGGCTGCTGGAAGATGGGGTTTAACGGTGAGCCCAGGCGTGTCAGCTATGAATTGTGTCAAAATCGGTTTGTTGGCGAAAAATGGTCTGGTCGTTGTTAACCTCGGAGAGAAACTACGTGCTAAACACAAGAAAGGAAAATTGACCACACTCGATGTTTGTCAGTTTTCCGCAACTTGTCTATTCTTTGGTATGTCAGCGTACACTTTTAAAATGGCAAAAGCAAGGATCACAGAGGGTCGGCTACCTGCTAGTGAGGGTCTTGTGCCATTGGGTCAAGAAGTCAGAACCATTGAAACCGTCGACACACCGTGTCCAAATATTTCCGCCGAAGACGTGACAAAGTTGGTAAAGTTCTTGGCTGTAGATGTTCCAAAATTGATTGGTTTGTTTGGTGGCAGTGATCCTCAACTCACTGACTATCACGATGGCTTCATTGGTGACTTCATTGATGGCTTAATTAATGACTTTTTCCAGGGAGATTAAGGTAGCCGTATAGATCCTTTGATGTTGTTATCTGTAGATGACCAGAAACACCAAATTATCTTCTTAATTGATTTGATAAAAATTTAATTAACAAGTAACTATGGTATAATTTAAAAACCAGTGTGCAACAATAGTGTATGACCTACATATGGTTCAATTCATGTATTTTTTATGTACTGTACCGATTGTATTTAATTGCACTTGCAGACATTAAACAAAAAATATATATGTGTCTTTTGTGAAATGTGATTTCTTTTTCATGTCTATTCACCAATTAAAATAATGATTTGTTTTAGCACATTATTTTCGTTGTTTGATCGTTCTTATTGAATGTGGCGCACAATTTTTCCGCTCCATCCTCTGCTGGTGAACTGACGAACTAACAGGTCAGCTCTTTGTCGAAATTATCGAAAAGCACGTGGCCTCAAAGTGTTTTGATTCTTGGTCGAAATTACCGACTTTTATATAACTGCCGTGTTATATTGAGCTGTCACACGCATCTAAACACCGCCTGGGATTATTTATAAAATGTCTGGTTATACCTAGTGAATACCTACTTATTAGTGAATTAGTTGCGAAATGTCGGCGGACCATGAATCGGTTGACAGTGACAGCAGAAGGCCACAATTTGGAAATCGATCACTTAAAGAATCAGACAACGTCTTCCAACATAATGCGTGGTATGATACTTAATCAGTGATGAATTTTGGACGAGCTGGGTTACTTTTTTTTGCCAACCACCAGCGGCTTTATATTATAACGTATAAACGTTGTCATACAAAGTATCGTAAGAAGCCGCAACTGGGTTCAAGATATCTCACTGACCCACTTAAAGTGTTTAATTTCAATGCTTGGTACGTCGCTCTTAGATTCATCATGCAATATATAGTTTTCAAGATATTTATATGATACATTGCAAATGTAGGCATTCTACTTCTCATTTAAATAGGTATTTTACGTCACTTGTTGCTTCAAACCTACGTACTAAGTAATCTTTAAGTTCTTAAAGTTTATGTGGTAGGTAGGTATCCTGGTTACCTTGTGCTTAGCTGTGAAAGTTTTGAGAAATTAATAATCTGTTTTCTTTCCCAGGGATAACGTTGAGTGGGATGAGTCCATGGATAACGAAGCCAAGAAGAAAGTTCTATCAAATTCAGCCACCTTCGCAAGTGAAACCGACCAAAGCAAATTTGAAAACGACGCCGACAAGTATTGGGATGCGTTTTATGACATTCATCAGAACCGATTCTTTAAAGACAGACACTGGCTGTTCACCGAGTTCCCTGAGCTAGCGCCGGACACAACAACTGACCAGACGCAAAGTGATGTTGCTGAAAGACGAAACATTTTTGAGCTCGGGTGTGGTGTCGGAAATACAGTATTTCCAATTCTGAAGTACTCGAAAGATCCAAATCTGTTTGTGTACTGTTGTGACTTTTCTTCGACGGCTATTCAGATTCTGAAAGAAACCCCTGAATATGATAGTGAAAGGTTTGTAGAACGCCAGTCGAAACCGACAACCTACAAACGGTTATAAAAATATTACGATATAAGTTTAAACTACCTCTGCCTAATTAGAACCTACCTAAGTAGGTAACTTATCAGAGTTTGTTTTGGAAGTACGGAATGGTGAATATTAAGCCATTTAGGTACCTAGCTGAATATAAAAGTGTCATTTTTTACTTGCTCTAGTATAGGTACCTACTAGATATTTGAATTAATTACTAGGTAAATGGTTCTGCAGTGCTGGCCTACCAATTCCCACGTCATTTCAGTCTGTCCAGCAGAGAATTTTCTATAAATTCTGTCATGATTCAGTTGCACACAGAAATCTTTAAATAATTTATACGTAGTAGGCTAGTTATTTGCCAAAATTTATATACTTTTCTTGAAAATTTAGCTGCATAAAATATTAATTCTAACCCCCTTTCTTTCGCAGGTGCCACGCCTTTGTGCTGGACGTGACGACAGACGAGTGGGAAGTGCCCTTCGCTCCCAACAGCTTGGACGTGGCCATCTTGATATTCGTCCTGTCGGCAATCAATCCGGCAAAGTGAGTCGGACGCAATCGGTAGCAGTTCCTCACGCTGCGTTGTCTGGGGCTGCACGTCTAATTGATTCCCTCCTTCTTCAAATATTTTATGCAGTGGAGAGCTACAAATTCTCAATAAATAGATAGGCACATGTTTATATTGATGTTTAAAATTTGAAATGATGTATTTTTTGGATATAGGCACCATTTCACCATCAAGTACAGGACCTTGTGGCAAAATTCAAAAAAGTTATTCTTGTTTTGGAAACCTGACCAAAAGCAACATAGGTACCTACCTATAGGTCTACTAAAATAGTATTGGTTCTTCAATAGGCCTGTACTAAATATTAATATTAACATTTAATAAGTAGGCTGGCAGGTGGATAGAAGAATGACTTGCTGCTGAACATTTGAAAATGAATTAAGAAAAAATTATGCAATTCTATTGAGGAATTGATTTTGTCGTGATTAATTGTTCGTTCACAGTTGCACAGTTGTTTCCCATAACTTCTCTTTCCCTTCATTTGATGATCGTAACGCTGGGTTTACAGCTAGCAATGTCAGTGACACGATGTCGTGGACATTGGCTCTGGATCAATTGAGCTGTGACACTTTGCCAAGAACATTGGCACTGGACAAACCAGACTTTTCATGGCATAGTCACAAACTTGGCATCATGCTCATCCAGAGTCTGTGATCGGTCCAGTTCCAATGTTCATGACGTCGTGTCACTGACATAGCCCACTAAAACCCACATAAACCCTTCGGCGGCGACTCCCTCACAGGATGGAGCGTGTCGTCGCCAACGTGTTCCGCTACTTGCGGCCGGGCGGGCTGCTGATGCTGCGCGACTACGGCCGCTACGATCTCTCGCAGCTGCGGTTCAAACCCGGCCGCTGCCTCGCTGACAACTTCTACGCCCGCGGAGACGGCACCAGGGTGTACTTCTTCACGCAAGGTACACGGCATTACTTGGCGTTGTCATACTTACCTGTATCTCGGGTTCCGATGTCTGCGTCTCGAAGTATTGGGCAGGCACTTGAACAGATACTAGGTTGCTGTAGACATCTGGATGTGATATATATATATACTGTAGGTTTTATGGACTGCCCATGCCTATGTGTTTGTGTTTGTTTATGTATTTGTTGATGAGCGAAGCGAATTCTCCAATTTCACTACAGTTAAAAAAGCACTTGTGTGTTTTTTTGTTTGTTTGTGTGTTTGCGCGCGCTCTACAGACCAAACGCCTGCGTTGATTGCGATGAAATTTTCAGGGTGTCTACTTTTGTTCTCAACTTAGACCCCTGCATTTTTCAAGAAAATCCTCCATACCCCTCCCCTTCAAATCAGAAAACCGATACATTTTCCCATCACATTGACTGTTTACGACGTTCTGCATTCAACTTATTTGCTACAAACAGCTACGCTCATATTCTACGCGAACACTTTGGCAGCGTTTCCTAGTATTTTTATACAGACTACAGTCTAAAAGTGCATTACAATAATGCGGCGACAATGGCATTTAATAAATTCCTGTCGTGATATGCAAGGTTGATAGAAATTCCTTAACACTATTCATAGCATAGGACATTTTATCTAGATGGTGATCCGCTGCTAAATATGGAAGATTTTCATGGATTAGATTTTCGTAGGAACGCTTTTCAAGTTGGGGGGGGCAAGCTGCAAGACAGACAGTGGTGAAACCCGGACAGTGGGGGGGGAGGGGGGGGGGGGGCTATATTTTTTAAAGCAAATCTGAGGGTTTGAGATAAAATTGCAGCCTGGGAACATGGGGGTAAGAAATATACATTTAGAATACTTAATTTAAAGATATCAAATTAACGCATTACGAAAATTACTATCACGTTTTCTGTGATGCCTGTAAATATCGCACATCGAATACAGCAGAGCGTCTTGCCGTGGCGAATTCCAGCTCTACACTAGCAATACAAAATTCTTCCTCTCCCTCTCCCAGTCTGGGTGCATGTATGACTCAGACTATAACATAAACAGTGTTAGTCTGCATTTCTGCTACTGCTATAGTCATATTCCTGGAAGTGATTTGTTTTTACGAGTCAAAAGATTTCGTTCAGCATCAGCTAAGCAGAGACACTAGGTAGGTATACTCAACTCTGAGCAGCAGACAAAATGAATGATTTCAACTATAAAATTTTCCCCCCAGTTGCCCCCCCCAACTTTTAGGCAAAGGCTTGCCGTGGCGAATTCCAGCTCTACACTAGCAATACAAAATTCTTCCTCTCCCTCTCCCAGTCTGGGTGCATGTATGACTCAGACTATAACATAAACAGTGTTAGTCTGCATTTCTGCTACTGCTATAGTCATATTCCTGGAAGTGATTTGTTTTTACGAGTCAAAAGATTTCGTTCAGCATCAGCTAAGCAGAGACACTAGGTAGGTATACTCAACTCTGAGCAGCAGACAAAATGAATGATTTCAACTATAAAATTTTCCCCCCAGTTGCCCCCCTTTGCCTAAAAGTTGGGGGGGGCATTGCCCCCCCCCCCCCCCCCCTATTCCTACGCCAGTGATTCTGAGGCCAGATCAGTAGCCATTGGCATTGTGCATGATTTTAAGCAAAACTTTGCTTGTAGGGAGACATTGCACATGGTATCTGAATTACAGAAACCGGGCTTCATATATATATATATATATATATATATGTATACCTAGCCTGGTTTCTATATTCCGGGCTTTATAGCCTAGTTACTCACCTTCAATTATTAGTTATTGGCCATGCAACGTTTGACGTCGGCTCATTGGCAGAATCACCAAACAAACAATTTCTTTTGACAATAAAAATTTCCAGCTAAATAATAGGGTTGTATTCTCAGGTACCTATTGATGTTCCGGTAATTGATTTTCATCACTTCTAAGTAATACAGCACATATTGCAGTAGTGAGTATAGGACTGGGTAAAATCAAAACTGTTTCCAATGCCACTTTATAATTCTTGAGGAGTCGTGACCATTTTGAAAAAAAGTTCCAGACACTTTTATATGAAATAAAGAGCTTTTTTTAAATATTCATACTGCCCCTTGATTAAGTTTCAAACGTTGATAACTTCAAGAAGGCTGTGTGACTTCAAAAAAGCTCCATATTTCAAATAAAAGTATCTAGAACTTTTTGTCCAAAAGGCCAGTACTTCTGTCATCCAAACTTATCTCACAGCTTCCAACTAAAAATATTAGAACTAGGTATTTATCTTCAGTTGTTCCTGTCAAGTTACTGGGAGAGATATTAATAGATTGTGGGTTGTATGAACTCAGCAGATGTGCTTGGTTATCAAGCTCAGGTACGTGGTCACCAATCCCTGAACCTGGCATTTTAATTCAAACCTGTTACCAGACTGTTACCTTGGGAATGATAAATACTGGTACCTCACTGTGGAGGTAGAGTCCCTAGTGAAAATTAACAATGGGGTGCAAAGTATTTGAAAAAAGGTTCAAAATGCTTGACGGGAGGAATAGTAACTATACTGGAAGAATAGATTATTGTTGTCAATTTTCAGACATTGAAACTGATTTGGGCTACAGTTTTGCAGTTGATATAATTTTTCTTTGTGAAAGTTCTGGATTACCATTATGGTAAGGTCTCCAATGTTATAAAATTAACCTAGTTTACTAGAGGTTGCTAGAGGAACTGGGTAGCGATAGTGTAAAAATATATCGATCGGTTGCTAAGGGTATCCGATCGATAGCAAAAAATGCCTGCTAATTTCAATGGGCCGTGCTATCAATAAACATCGATTGCTTGTCGGTTACTTTACACAATCATACCCCTGAAGGTGGATTGCTTAAACCTGGTAGGTACTACGTAAGTAATGCTAATATATTTATTCAGATTACTGAACTTTGAACCTTGAGTAATACCACTATGTTGGGGAAAAGTAACCAAAGAAAAACAATAGTTCGACAATTTATAAAATGTATACCTACTATGCTAATATCTATTAATTATTATACATAACAGACAACAGTTACCTATCCTATAGGTATAAATACTATGAACTTGCCAAACCATTTTTCCCAAACTGTGTTGCATTTTAGGACTAAAACTAAATCTAAAAACGTTCCGAAAACTTCCCCGCCAACTTCTTCCCATGCGATTAAACCGCGACTTGCCTGACTCTGGTTTGCGACGGTCGCAGAGGAGGTGCGAGACCTGCTCGCGTCCGCCGGCTTCGAGGAGGTGCAGAACGTGGTGGACCGCCGGCTGCAGGTGAACCGCGGCAAGATGATCAAGATGTACCGCGTCTGGATCCAAGCCAAGTACCGCAAGCCGCCGACGGGAACGACGGGCGCGGCGGAGACGGGCGCAGGGAAGGCAGCGGCGACAAACGAGGCTGGTGCGGGCTCACAGGCGTAGGAAGTTTGGGACTTGGACATCATTTGGCTTGGTTTTATTTGTTTGACGGCAGTTTAATGGCTATGTCAAAGGTGCTGCGTATCCTTAATAACTGAACTGGTAAGACTTTCAGCTTCGATCACTGCTACGGCACGGGATAGGCAACTAGTATGCTGAAGCCAGCGTTTACTCATTTCGACGAGCGTGCCGAAATTATTTCGAGGACTATTCAGCTGACTACTATTGCCGACTACTGACTAGTTATTTAGAAGCTACTACTATACCTATTTCAGCTATTATATAACACTAGATAACGATACAATCTTCGTCATATTGTTGAACTGACCGCGTTATGACAGCTGGCAATGCTTGGGTCTGTCATACTTGAACACTGTACGGTGGCATCCCTTTATTTCGAGCCTGCTAAGCTAGTATTTGCATATCCCAGCTAGCAACAGTGGAAGCTATCAGAGACAAATTAATGTCAGAAATATGCAATACAGTTCATACAGTGCATGATATAAAGTAATTGTCAGTTGAAGTTATTTATTTGGTAACAAAAATGAAATCACATACCACTTTTATGGAGTATTCCCTGAAGTGAATGGGCATAGGTACTATATTGGTGTTCTGAAAGTATTTTAGCAAGGTACAGCAATTGTAAACAGCTAAACTAGCGCTGAAATGTATTTTAAAAAGTTATCAAATGTTAAAAGTAAAAGAGCAGTGCTGATGAGTGCAATAGGGAAGAACTAAAGACCATTTGCCAGTGTCGAATAAAAATCTTAGTGACCTCATTTTGAATTTTTTACCATAGCAATAATTTTTTATTTGTAGAAAAAGTATTAGATAAATTTTACTGTTTAAATATTTCTTGCCATTGGCTCTGATAAGTCAAATAACTGTTGACTATCTATTTTTACCATTTTAATCAACAATCCAATTGCTAGTAAGAGATGTGTAATCTAATGTAACATTGTACTTACTTAAAATGTTTTGTTCATAGCATTTTAATTTTACATGCAGTATCCATCCAAATAAAATGAGTAAGTAGAATAGTCCTAAAACTGTATTTTTTTTTACAAACTTGCCATTTAAATTCTTACAAAAGAACCTCTGCCGACACTGCTGCATTTCATATTGGAATTGTCTGTTTGTTATTTTAATTTTATACCTTTATGTGCATGTGTTGTTCATCCATTTTAAATAGCTTGGAATTGTTTCCAAATTTTAATTGTTGTTTATCCCCTCTCTCCTGTCCCCAAAAATACTGCTCAACACGCCATGCCCGTCAGCAGTTTTGGTTTTTTTTTGTTAGCTTATTGCTTTTACTATTTGGATTCTACCTACTTATTGAAGCAAAAGGTGACCATTTATCTACATTAATTCTTTTAAGGTAGGATGTACTGAGGAGAATTTGAAATTTCCAAGCTTGGTATTTAATTTTTATTTTCCGAAACTAAATATTTGTTACATTTCTTTTTGCTGATCACATAGTCAAAACTGCATCATTAAACAGTGTACCCCAATTTTGCAAGGTGCCATTTTGGCCTTTTAGTGATGAAAGCTGAAATAATAACAGCTCTATAATTCAATTTTTACTCTGATACACATTCATGCTCTAATGATGATAGTATCTTGATTGAAAGCCTCTTGCCAGTTGTCACAATGAAATAAAACACAAAGTTGTGGATTAATCTGGAAATATGTTAACAACCAAGCCTATAAGTTAGAGAGGTATAAAACCTAGTCGACGATACAAATACAAAACAATGTATACTACGTGCCCTACCAACTGCCCTGTACTGAACATGGTCATGAATTCGGTTTGTTAGCTTACCCATCCAAAATGCCGAATCAGCGCAGTGTTGCTTAACTTCAGTGAGCTTATGAGTACCGGTGTTTCCAGCGAGCAAAACCAAATGAATTCAAACATGAAAGATGCATCAATTAATATTGCATGCTCTATTTAACACTAAACCAGAGCAAATTAACAAATACCTATACAGAGGTATAATACAATCCCATAATCTGCCCACCTAAAATTGATCAATCAAAATTGCACACAGCAGTCGAAAATTGATTTGCAATTTCCTGTGTATAGCATTTATATATAATTATCGATAATCGTGTATTTAAAAAAATCCCTAGTGCACTGAGTGTCAAAAGCTGTCAATGATCTATAACATGCTCAACCATTTCTTAACCACGGGGTTTTTCTTGGCTTGCCTTTCATAAAATAAATTTGCCTTTGCGCTAAAAGCACCGGTTATTTTTTTAAAGATCCTTAACTATTGTTAAATAGTTCGATAGCTATGCTATATGAAAGTACAAGCATTAATCAATATCTAAAGTATAGGCCAGCTTCAATAAATATCGATATAATTGGAAGCCAATGTATCAAGTATGGTATACCAGATTGTATCAATCATAGATTCCTGACGACTGTATAGCTGGGATTTTTAATTTTTACATCATTAATTCATTCTTGACGCGTAATTAATTCACTTTAAAACGGTTTTTGATCGGTACTAGGAAAGAAATCTAATCGGCAGTTCCGTTTGTTGAGTTGCGTTTGAAACTTGAGAGAACCGGGGTGTAGCTCTGTGCTATTACACCTTTACATGCAACAGGTAACGGCCAGCGGCAATTTAATGGCATTATAAAGGGGGTGTACCTTTTCAATTAAAAATTTTTGCACACAAAAAATACGAAAACCGCAAACGAAAGTGTGTATGCAAATAAAGCACACGCGAAAATTTATAAAAGTACGATTTCGGTAAGAGCTGATGGTGGTTTGACCAACGCGAAAATACAGAACTCAACTTGATTATCTCATTACATGATCAAAATTAGGTGCTCCTAGACCAACTCCAAGTGCTTGTCCTCTCTCTCGCGAACAGCTGAACTGTTGCAACTGATTGGGCAGCGGATTTGTTTACCAATACCCCCGATTTTCTCCCGAACCGAACTGCCCGCGTGTCACCCATTCAACGTCTGACTCAACGCAATTTTGCTTAACTTTTATCTTTTCTCAATCCTGCAACATCTCTCAAAAGCCGAAACCGGCCTTGTGCATCGCGGTCACCCATCCAACGTCTGATTCTGCGTAGTTTTTCTTAACTTTTATCCCCCAACCTTTCACATGGACAACGATCACCCAACCTAAAATCTGAAACTTCGATCATCCTCAGTCCTGAATGCCGGTCACCCATTTAGCTTGTGACTTAAACAAATGCTGCTTAACTTAAATCTCTCAGCCTGTACGGTCACCCATCCAACACATGGACTCAACGCAATGTTGCTTAACTTCAACTTCCCTCCCCCAGGATTTCCCCTAGAAAACGGGCACCCATCCAACAAACTACGCAGCGCAGCTTTACTCAACTTGAATTCTTCCATTGTATACCTACGGTGCGCCAATTCCTATAGGCTTTTCCGATTTTATTTGCGTTTGTATGGAAATGTTCAACATTCTGAATAAATCTGTGCTAATGTTACTTGGTTTGGTCTATTATTACAAACATTGTTCTATATTTTTTATGTTTCAATTAGCAATGGTCTTCAACGAATTTCAGCTCGAGAAATAACGACATCTGCAACTGTGATCCAGTTGAACTCGACACACTGCTTAAAACTTCACTCGCCCCCAGTTCAGAACAACGGTCACCCATCCAACACCTGACTCAACGCAGTGTTACTCAACTCGACCACCTCCACCCTCTCACCCGGACATCGTGTTCGAAGTGGCCCGTCGCCGCCTCCTGCCTCGCTGCCCTTCGGCGGAAATCGGAATGGTGCCCGATGGCCGGCACCGGCTCTCCACGTCGCGGGCGAGGGCGAGGGCGAGGGGAGGGCGAGGGCGAGGGCGTGCCGCCGTTGGTAGCGTGCCAAGCGTCGGTCGACTCCTCGCCTTCAGCGCACGCCGCTCGATCTCACGCGCTCGCCCGCATTGTGTCACTGACGTCGTTAATCAAACTCCTTGCGCACAAGTCCTGGACCTGCCGATTCTTGCGCTCATTCTTATGCTTAGATTGGCGTATGTCTCGTGTTTGCAGAATTTTTCGGAAATCTGCCGTTAATTTGCTCGTGTTATTGGTTGGTGTTAGCCAACATTTTGTTACAAATTGGTTGCTATGCATTTTGTAAAAACCCTTGCGCTTGTATGTATTGCGATCTGCAGCAATATGGTGGATCTGTGGACTGTGTTGCTAATTTGCTTGTAACATAGGTTGGTGTTGGCCAATATTTTATTACAAGTTGATAGTTGGATTGGCTGAGCATGGGTCAGAGCCGCGACGGATGAATGTGCATGGTTGACGGTTGAGGACGGTTTGTGGTGGACTTGTGGTCCAAAAAAGGACGGTGGTCAATGCTTCGTTAGCGACAGCTTTGGCGCCGAATCTTCAGAACTGTCCTGAAGGGACTATAAATAAAGGGACACGGAACAAATCGCACTGCAATTTGGCAGACTATATATAAGTTTAAAGTAAGTAATATTACTTCATTCCTAAGGTATAAGCTTCTAAAGGGTAAGTATAGGTTAGGTTAGGTGTTGCAATTAAATGATTGGATTCACAAGCCACGCTGCGTGGCCAGGGGTCGGTGCAGAGGCTCACGAGGGAACTTTGTGTGGAGGGAAAACCCGTAGGCCAAGAAAGGATCAATTGATGAAGGATGGTAGTTTTTTAAATAAAATGTACCACCCCCGAGGGTAGGTGAGTTGATTAAGGTGATTTAGGTGAGGTTAGGAGTTAAGGTGATTTTGCTATTGCATCCAGTAGTGATGTTTCGCGAAAAATTGTGCTTCTTTCGAAGCCAAGAACGCCTCCTCATAGTATCATTTATGTTTGGTTGTCCACGAAATCTAGATAGCATCAACATGGTAACTAGATTTCATGGGATTGCTTGTCAAAACTTGATTTCGTATTTCCGGTTACGGGGTGTTTGTTTGTCCTCCAAATGTGGTTATCAACTAGATGGCAACTAGATTTTTACATTCCTCGCAAACGAGCAATCTAAATGAGTAACATAAGAAATACGCGCGGCAGATTTGAACTAACTTGCATTGATTGCGACTGAAGTGGACTTGAGGTATTCTTTTCGAGCTTGAATGAAAAAATTTCCGCCGGCAGTGGTTATTTGTGCAATGTTTGGATGATTACGCAATATAATTTCATTCTCAGAATTTATTTTTTTGATGTGTAGGTAATGACTAGACTCAAGGAAAATTGCTAACTTATTTCAGGTGGCCACTTTTTAAAAATCCTATTAGAATAATTCGGACCATGAGAGTTCATAAGAATACGACGACATTGTCCTAATGAAAGTGAAGCTGCAGCTATTATCAAATAAAATATTAATTGTCCAAGTTATTTTATATGTTTGTCTTCATTTATTGACAAGCATGCGGTAACTTTCTGGCATGTATACAATCACTGACCATCCTATATAAGATTAGTCTTATAATAATCAAGACCCTTTAAATTCCAAGAAAATTACAGTGTATTTTCCATCCATGATATGATATCATCACACAACGGCTAAAATGTCACCCGAGACCATAGCCATAATTGCAATTGCAAGAGTCAAGAAAGACAATCTAAGCCTTCCATAGCTTCCAGCGTGCATTCGCAAAATTAAATACACTCAATTTTTTAATGACATCTGTATGTCCTCACCGACGACAATATTTCCTAATTCATCTTCAAAGAGAAATTCAAATTATCATTTGCGTCACATAACTCCCAAATTACATCAGTTTTTCACACCCCTGAGTGATATACATACCTGGCATCATTTTGCCCTAAAGGCGTTGCCTACAATTAGCTACATAAATTTAACAAAAGCAATGCTGATTGTAAATTACGTTTGCATACATTACATGTTTACCTATCTCGCCATTGCTAGAATATCAGTATAATAAACATCGAATTCTTTCCTCTGTCAACTTGGTTGAAACTTTCTAATCAACTAATTGTTATAGTATGGCTGGACAGGAAGCTGGAGAATGTGATCTAAATCTAATGCCGAGCGCCGACCGAGGAAATGACCGCAGACAGTTTCGCGCTTAGGAGCAAGTTCGGATCAGATTACGTCTGCATCTTTTCAGCCGGTGCAACATGCGTGCTGGGAAAAGGAGCCTAAATACTTGGTCTCGCGCGCGACATGCGTACTACACTCTCGGAGAATGGGATTATAAAATGCTAAAATGTTACAACTCTTGCATGTTCATAATACACGCTATTCCATTATAGCAAAACTTGTAGCACAGATTGTAGTAATTCAGGTAAAACTGAAATTGCTCAGTTTGGTCATTCATAGCATATAGACGTGCATTTGATAATTTTTGGCGTACCCATGTTGGAATGCATTTTTGCATGGGGAAAACCCAAGCATTTAGCAGCTTTGTATTGAACCGAATCTGTAAACCACAGTTTTTGGGAGGAAAAGTCACATGTTGTGTAAAAATGGGCATAAAGAGCTGTAGGAAAAAGAATAAAAAATTAATATTTTAAAATTAATGGGCTACATATACTTCACTGTTTTTTTTAGTGCACATGGAGGATTTTCATCGTATTGTGCTAAACTAAAACACTCTAGCAAGGTGCAAATTTGCAAACTTCTAAACGTTTTTGTTTTTCTCTGGTTATTATGCTCAAATCGAAGAATACCTAGACGGCCTTTAAATTTTTTGGAAAGTGTTCCATTCTTTGCACGAGCGAAAAAGTTAGCACATCAGGCTCCTTACGTGACAGCTAAACGGCCTGTTTTCGCTACCAATCATCTGCATTTCTAACAATCAACAAACCCACGAGTTTGCAATATGATTTAGATAAGATGTTCTTTGTGGAATATCGAAATAGAAACTTGTTCTAACAACACTGACATGCCTGTGGTTTGCCGATTGCGTCATTTCGTTCGCAGCCAGCGCCGAGTCTTTTTCTTGAGTCTGGGCCAAAACATGATATTAAATATTGACATTTTGTAGGGACGAAAAAGTGTTTCTGCTCTATTTGAACACATTTCACACGCAAACTTTTAATGATCGACATATTCACTTTTAACAAAACTAAAAAAGTTGCACTCTATTTTGGATGTATATACTAGTTAGTTAACAAAAGTTTTCAATTTCTTAAAATTTGGGACATTTCTTCTTAAGAAATTCATAGAAGGAAGTCACGTTAATATTGTATTTCATTTATATTGACTGCAAAACACATTCGAAAATATTGTTCAAGTTGCGGACTAAATCAAAATCGGTAAATTAATTGACGTATATAGAATGTGCATGAAATCGTGAACAAATTTAATGCCTACGTATAGAACTGTCGATACTCGTGTATATCAAATTGTAGTAAAATGGAAACTATTGGTACTTTACACAGAAGCCGCTTCAATGGCAAACGGTAGTCACTCTATGTAAATGACTGCGATTATTCAAATGAATCGAGCTTATTGCTTTAAGCAAACAAGTAAGGAATCGTTTTTCTCGGCAAATCCATTCATTAAAATCTAAACGCCTACTCGTTACCGTGTAGTAAAGTTGTAAACGTAAAATCGGTTGCGGTCCATGAAGCATAACGGCGTGCAGGAATCATCTGGCTGTGATTATTGATCACGTCTAGGACTGCTGCAGTGAGAACCCACGTCCTGTGCTCGGTAGACCTAGACGGTTTTGCTACTAGCACTGACATTGCCAGAAGGTCTTCAAGACGCTCTCAAAGAAATACGACTTCCATGTTATTACAGTGCCAATTGTGGCAGATACATTTCTTGAGGAAAACGTCGGTTTGACCAAGTTTTTAAACTGCTAGTTGAGATCCCAGCTCGGAGTTACAACTCAATTCAGCCAATCCACATGCAGCGAATGCAGTTTTAACTCCAAGTTGGGATCTCAACTAGGAGTTGAAAAACGCTGTAAAACCGGGCATAAGATATCTAAATCTGGAAACGGTGGTATTGTTAAAAGCCACGAGATCAAGAGTATAGGTACTATTCAAATCACTGAGGAATATCATGTGAAATTGTTTCTTTAAAACGTGATTTTCCTGCTCAATTTCACGAAAATATTTTTGTGGGAACAATGACATTTTTACAGTTGCATGTCGACGAATTTTGAAAATTGCTAGGCTCCAATACATGTGTTCAGATGTTGTATAACTAAAAACTAAAAACTGCAAGTTGCAATAGCTGTAATAGTTGTGATAATTACATTTTAAACGAGGTATTGCGCTAATCATGTTATAAAATGGTACTATAATCGTATTCGTAGCTTACTCATAAGATAAATATGGCAAGTAGCAAGGCCAAATTTTGCCGAGCATATAAGAACGTTGCTTTTGTGGATTTTTCTTTTCGAAAGACCTCAATTCAACATTTTCCCTAAATGTCATGATATTTTGACTTACCTGTTGTGGCCATGACAGTGTTATAAATACTCACGATTTAGATATATTATTCTTTTATAGTAAATCTAAATATGAAGCAATTATATGTGCACTCGAATGGTAACTATATATACCTGCCCTTTATTGCTGGAGCTATTACGAACTTCGTTGAAACATCTTATTTCGTTTCAACGTGGAGCAAAAAGGTTTCCAAGATTTCCGAGATTTCCGAGTGCATCACAAACTAAATTGCATAGCAGAATTTGCAGCTACGATATCAATTTAAGAAAAGAGTTTTTCCATTTTATTCTTCTACTTTATTTGTAAACCCAATATAAAATTAGTTGAATATACGCATCAGTTTTACAACCTTTTTTATCATGTCTTATGGAAAAGTATTCTGAAGTATTATAAAGTAGATATAGATATTTTTCTAAAAGTTAAATGCCGTTTAAAATGTGAAAGTTCCAAAGATGAGAGGGTGTGTTCCAAAGTGTATCGAATCCAGCATTTGATATCGGGTGACCAATAAGGTGAGGGGCATGTCAACCCGATACGATGTTCAGAATATTCGATACATGATTCTATCCGTGCATGACTAGAAAATAGGTCAATTCCAACACATACCTTTTCAAAGATAGATAAAAAATATACTTTGGTTTGATGTAAGCTTGGCATTTTGTTTTCAAAGAAGTAATATAATATACTTATTCACATAAGTACATATGCCATTTCCCCAAAAGTTACATTGTCATATAAGGGCAAACTTTATAAGATATGAAATATAGGCAAACTTTTAAAGATATGCATATGTTACCCATATGCATATGCAAACAGTCACATGTCCCCTTTGGTTAAAAAAAAAACAGTTGCAAAAAATTGTAGATTTAGTACCTATTTTACAAAAATTAAATCTAAAAAACATATTTTAGCTCCAACAGATAATCAATGTATGTATCTAAAAATACAAATACTATATACAACTTGTACAGTTAGACAGTCAGCCTCCAGTCAATTTGGTTATCCTCAAGGTCAGATCAAATTCTTTTATTTTCATTTTAACCTGTCGTTATTTTCTAAACTGGACATAGGTAAAACTGACTTTTTGACAGTCGAAATTTGGTCGGAGATAGATTAGATTTTAACGGTCAGAAATTGCGTGTGTGTTTCCAATTTCAAGCCTAGCGCCAACCGAGCAGCAAAATCTCGGTGAAATTCGACCAAACCAAAAACACACTAAAGTATATATACGAGTGACCGCCACCGAAGTGGTCTTGACTCAAAGTGGTCCATAAAGCAACAATCTACTTGCTCACAACTTGTACCTCAGCTACCACCCCCACCTTATACATTCAATCTGCTAACCTATGGGCACCTAGGACAAGATATATGGATAAACCAGCTGGTCGGTAATACTTTGACCGTCACTATGGTGGTTAGGTAGGGTCTATCACTTTCACTTGCTGGAAGCTGCAACCGCGATCGACATCTGTTCAGTAGGGTAACATATCGCGAGCAGTCACCGGTCACCGTCGATCTAGAGCGGCCAACCGAGAGTTAATTACTGATACGGTGCTCGCTAACGAACTGTTTGAATATTTTCGCTGATTGTTGGAACAATTTTGTGAATCGGTTGCGGCCGCGCGACGAAACAAGACGGTGGTTTTGAGGGAGTGACGGCAATATTTGTAAGTTTTTGCAGATTTGTTTTATTTGGTTTTTTTGGGTTGTTGGATTTGTTAATAGATGGTGATGATCTTCCGTAGTTTATGGGTGAATATTTTAGCTGTCTGAAAATTAATTTGAATTAAGTAAACAAACAAAATACTTTGAAAAATATGGGCAAAAATTGCCCAATATACTCTTTATTTAGCGTGGCTTCTCATTTTTTAAAAATATATTTGTGATTTTTATTGAATATTTACCATATACCTAAGTATTGATAATTTTGTGGTGAACTATAAAGAAAAATATCTTCCTTTGAGAAATGTGATTTTGGGAATCTTAGCTTTATTGTTACCAGAAATTAAACCCCACGATTTTTATTGTTACAAGTTTAGTGCCGGTTTTTCAGTGGCCCGTTAAGATTTAACGGTCCATTAGCAAGAAAATTAATGGCTCTGATTGGACGTTGCTAAGCAAATAACAAGTTAACAGACCGTTAGATATGTAACGTGCCACTGAAAAACTGGATCCAAACTCTGGATTAAGACCGTATGCTCAAATTTGTCAGAAAATTCAGAAACCCACAAATTTGAATGTATTCTGTACCCACACCAGGCTACAAAACAGGCAATGGTCACTCGTGTACCGAGACACATGATGAGTCACACCATTGAGACATTACAAGAAAGGTGAATAATTACAGTGCATTCAACTTGTTAAATTAATGCACGCGCTGTCTTAATTAAACATGTTTGTGCCAAATAAACGATTCAATTAAACGAATTCTCCATAAAACAAAAAACCCGTGCGGTTACCAAATGAACCATATGGAATAAAGCTACACATTCGAAATGCCTTAATGCAATATCGAACCTGTTGTGCTTGAAAACACGAGAAAAGGTATCAAATATAGCATAATAAAATGTGTAACATTATATAGCTAACTTTTCATTCACGTGCATGATACAGAACATGCTTTTACGAATGTAATTAAACAAAATTAGATTAGCTGTGACTTTCGGATTCATTTTCAAATCGTGATCCAGTTGCTCGTGGTATCAAATACTCAGTCCGTCCGTGATCCAATTTTAATCTGCCGAATCATGGTGTATACAGAAAGATGCTCTTCTGGCTGCGGCTTACATAATTTGATTTGTTATTGTTTGTCTGAATGTATACTTGTTTGGTCGCATCGCAGAAGAATTTGTTTCCCAATGTAGGCACTACACCCAACATGAAAACGAAAGCTAAAACGAATTAAATTTATAGTGTGAATGATGATGGTTTCATTTTAAATTTAATGGACAGGCTAGACCTACATTATTAAATTTGAATGGAGACGCAACTAAACGCTTAATTAAATCTTCCGTGTCAAATTTTGGGATGATGTCATAAACCAAAGTATTTTATGGTAAACCGCGATCTTATTTTTTGCAATAAAAATTCATGATCTTACGAACATCTGTAAAATATAATTGAACAAATTGTGCAATACAATATATGACCCTATTTCATACCTTACATATTACATCCCTTAATAAAAAATCACACTTGATTAATTCGAATTCGTGATAATGATAATCTGACGTCGATAAATAGGTCAACTTACTTATCGGCTACCCTAGACAACATAGAGGTTACACATACCAAACTACCAAGATCAAACACACACGAGTTGTGTATAGAAAAATCAAACTCAGATCTATTATTGCCTTTTGTACAAATTTGCATATAAATACTCTATGCATAATGCTATTTCCAAATACTAAACGAAACTGCACGTGATTGACAGATTAACTTTGATAGAAATCGAGACTGATTAATTAAAAGTAACAGATAATCGGCGCTACTAATAAAAATAACGAACCGTTGCGTCCTTAAATCGAATCTTATTCTGAATGAGCATAGACTATTTTAAGAATACGCATTCCAAAGTATTACGTTACACATTCAAATAGGTAGTCTTTATACGTAGGTGGAGCTTTCTGAGTGTGCTATGAAATATTAGCGACCTATTTTAGTGACTGACATTCTGTTATATTATGGGCACCAATGTGAAAAGATGTTTTGGGTTCATCGCTTGCTGAAGGTCTTTAAGATTTAGAGTTGCTCTTCTGTTCTGGCATTCAAATCCCTGCACGGAGCCGCGATGTCAAATTGTAAACCGTAGTGAACTCAGTAATTGCTATGCAATTAAAGAATTTGAGAGCGAAATTATGTTACGTCTGGTACACTTTCAATGAAAGTGGACGGTTTTAAAAGTTTTATAAATGGATATAGTGAGATCTTGATCTTATATTTCTTACGGTTACTATTGTAATGTCAAAAATAAATGCGGTAATAGATAAATGTAAATTTTCGTGTTGTCATCTGTGAATGACTGTGCAAGACTGAGAATAATTTTTAAGCGTTTTGTCCTCGTGATGCGAATTAGGTATACGCCGAGCTTCGAATTATAAAACAATATTTAGATTACATAAAAAAGGAAGTGTCCGGAATGGTGAATGATTGAAATCGAAATAACATGCCAATTATATTTTTGCCAGCGTATAAAATACCAATTTGCAAAAATAGTGTACATTTGGTTGCCTTTTCAAGACAATACCGTACATGAATAGAGCGTCAATTATATCATGTTTCCACCCAATTATTATCTCTATTTTCTTATCCCAATTAAATTGTATGCAGTGCGTATACCTATCTCTATGATATACCTTTGAGCACTCATTGCAGAAAACGCAATCACGATTGAGCCCATGATTAAGTTGCTATCAGATTTCGAGGGGGTTTTGACTGTAATCACTGCCCCAAATTTGGCAGCACTC
Organism: Nemoura dubitans; assembly: GCA_921293005.1. Lineage (NCBI taxonomy): Eukaryota > Metazoa > Arthropoda > Insecta > Plecoptera > Nemouridae > Nemoura > Nemoura dubitans. The sequence goes on along the minus strand of OV121077.1, from coordinate 29,021,509 downwards.
GCAATCATTAACAGTGCAAATAATTAGCTATGTCAATTTTGCGTTGCGAAAACAAAATGCCCGCATTTTCTTTTACTTTCATGTTCTTTCATGTTTCTTTCGTGTTTTTCTATTTTTGCCACGTTGAAAATTATAGCCTTACATGGAGGCGAGAATTTAGGTGGCATGCTTCACACCTGAAATTAAATGTAATTATATTATATCGAAGTACCTACGTACAGGTCATTTGAAAGGGTTGGATGACCTGCTCTCGGTATATACTTAATTATTGATACTGTTGGGTCATAAAATAAATTTAATTGTTAAATCATGCTTTGTTAGCTACACTCCGTTTCGAAGTAATGTATCATAACAATTTATATGATACTTTCTGAAAACCAAAATCGCTTTGACAACAAATAATTATCAGACTTTAAACTAATGCGTCAATATGAAAATGTTCAAGACTTGCTCAAATGCTAAATTCCATTCAGAATCGGTACGAATTGTGTGGAGCAGCGCCAAAAATCAAGCAACCAATTTACGTCCCTTGCGAATGAAAATAAGTGGTATTAATCAAGCTTCTCCCATTATTATCAAAAACTCAGATCAGAATCACATATTTCGAAAGTCGGTAATTAAAAACGTATCGCAGTCATTCAGTTGACACTCATGTTGAGGCTCTAATAAAACCAAAGATTATAACCCAAACCATCTCTTATTTCAAAACCTTATATCTACCATTCAAAACTAAAAAACACCGATCCACAATTTAAAAAAAATCTCACGCCCACTTAAAAACATATCAAACCCATTCAGTTGACATTCTATCAAGCAATTTACCTCTATATACCCACATCGCAAAACCATTCCTCACACTCGAACCACATCAAAAACACAAATATCTACCCTTAAAAACTTCAAAACACAGATCCCACCATACATCTCCACACCGCAGACATCATCACTCACACTCCAACCACATCAAAATCACAACATCTACCCTTAAAAACACAAAAACACAACGACAAACCAAGTCGCAAAAAAATCAAAAGTTCGTTGAAAACCTATCAACCCGAATAAATTCCAACCCCCTTTGCGTTTCGACCAGAAGAAAGCGGTCACCAACCGACCCATATTGCCTTCAAAACTCAAAAACACCGATCCTAATCAAAAAATCTCATACGCCTTATTAAAAAAATCAATATCTTTCAGTTGACATGACAATTTACCTCCATTAATCCCACCCACATCACGGAAGCCATTACTAACACACACACACACACGTATCAAAACCGCACCATCTACCCTTCAAAACGCAAAAACACACCGATAACAAATCAAAACCTTAATCAAAAACCTATCAAACCGAACCAAACCCCTCGCGTCTCGACCAACAGCAGCACGCGGTCACCAACTGACCCAATTTCGCCAGCTCGTGACCTTGTCCTGGGCCGCAACACAGCGTCTCGCTACCATTGCGGCTCGGACGCACGGGTCTCGATCTGGCCCGAGCTGGCTGCCAGCATCGCGGGCCCACGCCCTCGCTATCGCTATCTGATCACACGACAAGCCGCCACCCTTATCGCCGGCGACTGTGTCAACACGGTGCACGAGCAGTGGCGTGCGATGTGTGTGCGTGGGCGGGTCGAGACGAATACGCGCATGCAGTCACTTGGCAATGTGGGTGAAATGACACGCTTGGGTTCTTAGCGGTAGCACTTTTGGTATCGCTCGTCGTAGCTGAATTGAATTCAGGATAAATATATCGACAAATGACACGGGTTTGCGTTCTTGGCTGAGGCTGGCTCCGCTATGGGCTGGATCTCTCTTGGCAGGGGTGTCTGAAATTATTTTAGAATGTGAACAAAATGACACGTTTGCGTACATACTTCTTGGCTGAGACTGCAGTGGCTAGACTGCGCTGTCTTGTGGCAAGGGATAGGCGCATTTTAGTAGGTAACTTTATTATATGTACAAAAGGACGCGTTTGCGTTCTTGGTTGAGACTGGCTGCGCTATTGGCGCTTGGCAGGGGCTCTATTGGGACTTGTAGAGTGTCGCTTCATTGCTTTTGGCCACAGGACGCCAATAAATGATTACGTAGCTCAGCTGTTGTATGGCAATTTCAGACGATATGAAATACGTTATAGCATTCAAAATATGGGCATGTAGGTGGGCATGTACACACCCAATGCACACATCTGTTTTTGATTGCGCGTGGCAAGGGTATTAACAATTTTCCAGTCAGTCTCAGCCGAGAATGTAACCCGTATTTCCTATTCTGAAGTTATTTCAGATTTGTTTCTCGCACATGGTGGTATCTCGAGGAATGTGTCAACAGCAGTGGTGTGATTTCGATGGGCAGGTCGCATGGTGTACACCAGTGGCGTGCTGCCTAGGCACAGGGAGGGGGGGGGGGGGGGTGGGTGGTTAAGCAGCACTGAAATAATATAAGACCGGACGACTTTATTGACACATAGTTTTCTTGGTTTTCATGGCATTGTTTGAATCGGGGTTCACGAGAAAATACCCGCACAACAATCTACGTACTTGCAACTTAGAAATTGGTGACCTGTCCTTTCATCTCTCTGTAATCTTATCTCTGCAGCAACTTGATTTTATTTATTTATTTTTATAATAGAAACAACATTTATTATTGGTTTTTCCTTGTGAGGTTTTCTGCATCTCCAAAGTCCGTGCTGCTTTCGGGATCACCAAGTCGTTCATCACCTCCCACTACAACCTTCGTTGTACATTTCTCACCGACCTCCTTCCTTTTCAAAAGAAATATACCATACAATAATTAATATTTCCCAAATCTCTACTTTACTCCTGGATTAAACACTTGAACTTCTTGGCGTTTTGACTTGATGCTTCCTCAGTTCGTCAACGTTCATCCTTTCCCGCTGCTGGTCAGAAATCCTCCTGTTCGTATAAATAATGTAACCCCTGAGGCGTTGTGCAGTTCTCCACATGCATTTTTTTGTTCCTGAAAATGATGGAGGAAATAAACCTGTCCACTAACTTTGTTGATCGGCCAAAAACAGAAAACAAATTTGGCGCCGAAAAGAAGGCAAAATATAATGAATGGATCACTCTCGTTTTTTCAATGTATATACATGCCGCCTCGCATGGCTCTACGCACTACGAAGTGGAGTGTCCGCTGTGACATTGGTTGTCATGTGACTCATCTGACCGCGTTTCAGTGAATGTATGTATTTTCCGCAAGGAAAGAATTGCCATTCACAATTAATTAACACGGCAAGAGCTGATAATGAAGAGTTAAAATTTACGACACAAAAAAATCCATCATTGGTTGAAAGATCCACGGCTGTGCTGAGATGCCATTACATTGATATTCACTCTATATCAGAAAAAAAGAACAGAAAAAAACAGCGATGACAGCTGACAAGTGACAAGGCAGGTTAACCTGTTATAATCTACATTGGCATCAGATTTTCGAATAACGTCTGGAGTTCATGTGTATTTTTATTTTTTTGTGATTCATTTGGGGTTAATTATATTGATAACACATTGAGAAAAATAAATATTTCTTATCATATTATCACAAATGCGCACTTGTAGAAGTTAAAAATATATATTTGCCACTCCCAATCGTATTGCCAAGCATTAAATGTTATGCAATGGCCTAACAAAGCACTTGCCTAAATGTATGATCTGGGCCTTTTGGATTTAAATTCTGGTGCTGGAAAGTCAGTTGGGAAAAAGTAATCCAGACAGGACGACGTAAGACTAAACGTTAGCAACCAAAACACTGCATTCCACTCAAACCGTACAACTCGATGTGGTAAGACTAAGAGCTCACTTCAACCGCCACTGTCGCCCATAATTAGGACAATGCTAAACGATCAATGTGCATTGGTAATGACCATGGAGTTCAACGCAGAGCGCTGTCATTTTGTGGAGGTGGTAGCCCTGCTATAGCGCCTGCTCTATCCGCGCCGGCGCTTTAGGAGTTGAGACACATGGCGTTGGAATGCGATTGTTCGACAATGACTTTATTATCGTAATAAGATACATGCGTGTGTGTGCGTGTGTTTGTGTTGTGATTTAATTAATTTTGTTTGTTTGCGGTTATGGCTTGTTGTTTCTTGATTTAACTGATACGAACTATAGGTTGATTTGAGTGGCGTAACAATTCAAATCGGAGGCCCCAGAAAAAACTGAGCCCCCCTCCCTTCAACGCTGATTTTTTTGAATTACATTTTCTTAACATCCATTTTCTAAAAAAAACGTAATCGCCTTTTTTGGGATTAACTTGGTCCTGGGCCTCTGCGGGTCCCAAAAATTCTTTGCGGGGCCCCCCCTGAGCTCGATGCCCCCAAGCACTGGTATGCCTGCTCAATTCTAGTTATACGCAATGGCTGATTTGTTCTTTGCGTGCGGTTAAGTTAAGGTTATGTTATGTGTACCTATGGAGAATTTGGTTGATTTCATGTCAACGCATTGATTTGATCTGTGATATGGAAACTGTCTCTTCTTGACCTTCTCAAAATCATTGGTTTATTAATTTCTGGCGTAAAGCTTTCGCAGCTTGGGGAAAGATGTAAGTTATTACATCTTGTATACTCAATTATCTACTTTGACCTACCCAATAAAAAAAGGCATCGTGAATTCATTGATAGCTTAAAATATTTCACTTAAACTTCATTTACAGCTTCCAATATCCATTGCATGAAATAGTTTCGAAAATCAGATCAGATATTTATTTTCTGTCAATTAGATGTTATTTTAACTAAACCGGCAGTACCAATAAGTATCAACTCTCCGATTTTGCTGTTAACGGTTAAAATGTCAACAATAAAACTTCAGCTTGAGGTAAATAAACAAAGAAACATCACACTTATTTAAAACTATTTAAACAGCCATCAGAGCCGATATGTAATATATATATGGTGCATGCCCTGATATGTAAAAACGGCCAATTCAATCTCTACCTCAGCGCTATGGAAAGCGACGCTGGAGGAATTTGAAACCAACTCGGGATACGGACCCGGAACGCCTATCTATTAATAAAAAAAGGTCAGTCACTTTGAGGACATGATTGAAACTAATGAGCACGTGTAGTCCGTGACCTTGACTGACATTTTTCGAAATGACAAGTCGATTACAATAGCACCGTGGGGCCATTACACCGAAATCAATCTCGATGGAGCCGCGGCTTGTCAAGCTTTTGTGACTTCTAGCAGGTCCACTGGCTCGCTCAAAGATCACGAATCACTTTGCACTAATGTTTACGAACACAGTGGTCGTATAAACGATTCAAGCAGCTAGATATTTGGTTTCACCTTTCCGGATTAAACAAATTTAGTAGAAACGACTGTGATTTTAAATTCAGTTTTACTACCCTAAAACTGTGAATATTGTTTATAACAAAATTGTGTTTGCTTTCTTATTTTTTTATTGTTGTTGTAATAATAAGCGCTTATTATAAGCATAAAGATGGAACTTCCTTCAGGAGGTCCCGGGTTCGTATCCCGGTTCGGGTGCACATTTTTCCAGCTTCGCCTCCCTTCCATCAATTGCATACTGGTAACTGCTTTAACCAGTAACAATTTCCTCTCTTCCCTTAAATTGTAAAATAAGTTATGAGCACTAAGCACAGATGCGGTTACCTTTACAAAATAAATTGAAAATCCCAATAAGCAAAAAGTCCCAAATGATTACGAAACGAACAACTTGGATATCAAAAATTTTAATTTGTTTACCAATAGTTTCATCAATCGTTACCGGAAGCGTTCGACCAGAACTGATGAAATAGACGAGAATTACTACCTGAGATCGTGCATATTTTTAAATAACACCTTGATCTTAAAGATTTCAGAAACAGATGATCTTTGAATGCGTGCGGTGCCATAAAAATAGATAATAAGCGACCCAAAGTGCATAATATTAATCCAGGTCAAAGCATGATTAACAGACAGGTATACTGTCTAATGATAGCGCTACCAGTCTTTATTTCATAATGATCTATGCCAGTCACGGCTTTGGTCTGGACTATGAATGCTGTACGTAACTATCTACACACATGTTCTTTGAAAGGCATAAGTTTTTTGAGCTCTAAAATTTTCAAAAAAAATCCTTTGAGGTTCTCTGCTCGCACAGAACAGTTTGATCGCTTTGTTAACCTTGACTCGTTGAATTTTAGTGGAGTTATGAACTTATCAAAAAACTCGTGAAACATGTCGCGTATAGAATCAAAAATCGTAAAAATAAATTAGCACGTGGAATATTGTCAAAAGCCACATTTTAGTTAGCCGGTTTCAAAGCTTTATTTTGTCAATTTCACGAAAATAATTAAAATCAATTGCTTGATATAGGCAATGGATTTTATTGTATATTATACAATATTATGTGATGAGCCAAAACAATAAATTACCACCTTTTATACGAATACTAGCCAAGAATAGATTTAATTAGCGAAAACGTACACCTTGGGCACAGGAGCTAGCACAGCTTCTTCCGAGTAATGACAGCTTACATTCTCCAAATGTCACTGTTTAATTGGTTGGGCGCGAAATCTTACGAAATCCCGCTGCTAAAGTCTTCGTCTGTGATTGGTCGATTCAAGGTCAACATTTAAGAGCACAAGGTCGTTGAGTTTACCCCAAGCCGCCATGTTGGATTGTTTACAAACAAACATGCTATACATTGCTGCCTCTTCCATGACTTACTTGACTAAAAATAATAATAGTACCTAAACCCCAAAAATGGTCGGGGGGGGGGGGGGGGGGGGGGGAGGGGGGAGTGAAACACACTATTGCCCATTGAAGTTTATTTTTACAGTAAATTTGTCAATAAAAATACATATACGGATACCCTTGAAATTAATAGCATCAGCTGTTTGAACAATTAGTAGCAGTCAAACTGCGTAATTCGTATTTTCCAGCTGCGACATAAAACCAGACTTTTATTTCCCTTTTAACCGTCACAATAAACTGTGAAACAATGACCAGATCGTGGGTCGGGTCAGGCTCCACTGGAAGCACGCGCATTTTCGTGATCATGTTGAAAATGCTCTCCGGGCTGTGAAAAGTGTATAAAGGTACCAGCTTGGCGCGAGGTCGCAGATTCTTCAGCAGTGCACCGCGGACTGTTGGAGGACTCTCGAACAGAACAACAAGCGCCATGCTGAAGCCAACCGTTGCTATGATGGCTACGATCTTGGCGTTTCTCGTGGTCGTCCCTGACGGTAAGCGGGTTAATTTTTTACCTATAGGTATGCTTAATTGGAAACCCCAAGTCCTTTTTTGTGCGTCGAAAAAATAGATAGAGTATTTTGCCAGTTGTGAGCTCACCAGAAAGATTGGTTATGTGGAAATGTCGGTGTCACTGGTATAAAATAACTTATTATACGATGCTAGAACCATACTATTTCAAAGGGTGTTCTACGTTAACAATGGCTGCGTGAAATTATGAGGGATTGGTCAAAGTGTTCCGCCATTCCCCTGAACAAGTCAAGTAAAAGGGAATACAGTCAAAGGGCTAATGTTATATCTATTTCACTCGCTCCGTCGATCATAGCTGTATATATTTCTCAGTACCACTTCTTCATATGAGTCAACGCAACCATCCCATCCTGGAGTCAACGTTTCTGACGTAGCCGTAGCTCCTTATTACAGACTGTAAACAGTGTAAATGACAATTGATGGGGAACACTTGATAACACAACAGCTCTATTGGCTTCCAGACAAACGTCACCAAACCTTTCTTCTGTTTCAGCTCTTGCGCGTCCCTGGTTCCCCCCTCGCCAAGCAGTCTACGCCGAGACCATTATCGGCAAAGCAGACATCAACGGCGACGGTCTTTTGCAGCTCGATGAAGCTAACGAATACATGGGACTCTACGGCCTGCAAGGCATCCCGTTGAGAGCGATGGACCTCAACGAAGACGGCAATCTCACAGCATCCGAAATCAACAGAGGTTTTAACCACCAGCAACTCGCTCAAGTAGACAAAAACAACGACGGGTTGGTCACTTTGTACGAGACGACAGTCTTCTTGGCACAACACGGCGTCGACATTCAGAAGAAGTACTTGAGGAGGTTCGATGCCGATCGCGACGGTAGTCTGTCTCTTGAGGAAGTGAATCAGATTCCTCAGAAGCTGTTCGCGACTCCGATGGATTCTAAATTGAAGGTTGAACTTCAGGAAGGCTTGACTGAGACTACGGACGGAGATATCATGAAGCACGGAGATTTGAATCAGGACGGGAGGTTGTCATTGCATGAGTTGGCTACGGCTCTGACCGATCATGGAAACTTCAGAGTGAACGCGTTTGATTTGATAAGGCTTGATGCTGACCATGATGGGTACATCAGTCAGGATGAGATCGAAGAGTTTAGAGAGTAAGGGCATGGGTGGATGGGATTGAAGGTGGGTCAGTGTTAGGTCCTGCGGTAGAAGCTGCGAATTTATAAAAGAGATGGAATGATCTTGAAATATATTATGCTGTTTTGTGTGTGTATGTCTATTTTCATATTGTGGTATTACAATAAAATAAGGGCATATGTTTCTATTTTGTATACATGTTTTGGTTTCAGATAATAAGGTGGATTCCTACAAGAGGTACAAACATTCTGTAGTGATATTTATTTCGAAAGCAAGCGATTTTAGTTCTCCCGAAATGATCAAACTTCGCGACATGTGTACATCATATGTAATGAGAGCAGTCATTTTTATATTGTACGGATTTGTGTTTCTCGATTTTTTCTTTTTAAGGGAATGCATTTCCTGAGCATCATAATATGATCCACTAGTGAAATTGCCTGCCCAGCTTTGGACCCAGAAATTGTTATTTTTTTAACTTATTTCAATTTTAATTTTTCTGATTCCAAAGAGCCAAGCTGTTATTATGGTATAGCCATCGTTGAACAGTCTGCGATGTTCAATGTGTATTTTCAATACACATTGAGATTTACAGAATTTAACAAAACAATGAAACAACCTAACTTGTAACCTATGCTACGTAGTATTAGAAATCTTCGTTCTCGGTTGTAACTCTTATGCATATCCCATTCGACCAATGATGTGCATACGGAAAAAATGTCAACTTAATGTAACATAAGTTTAGCTAGAAACTAAAAAAAACGTAATGTAATGCACATAAGCGAAGTGCATTTATTGCATACAGGTGAAACTTAGATGTCAGTTAGCTAATCAATCAAACGGGTTAATTAACCGCAATTAAATTGCACTGTTAAAAAGTGGTCGCCACTCTACAATGTTATAATGTGCTCATTATTCGAAATGCAAATATGGTTCATTAGGAGAATTGGTGTCAATCCCACGTGTTTTCGTCCTGTTAACAGATAAACGGGAAAATGTTGCTTGAAAACCTGGTTTGTGGTTGAAGGTGTCAACGTGTGGTTAAAAAAATTGCATACTTTGGTCCTTAGGTTTTTAAGACTAATGCGTCCACTTTTTTCCTAATCAATTAGCACTTTTTCATCGAGATCTGCGGTCGTCTATAGCTGTAACCCTAAGTGGTACAGGTTAATACGAAACCAAAATCCAACCCAGTTGAAATATATAGTTTATAATTGGCAATTTTCGTTAAATTTTGTAAGTGAATTCTCTGTTCAGTCAAGAAAGTCAAATAAACGTTACCATAACAAAAATGGCTTACTTCTAAAAACGTGCAAGTATTCAATTTCATCACAAATCTATGGTCAAAAAAGGCACGACTGGAATTCATGCCAAATCGAATTAGAATTTTTTATCCATTTTTACAAGAACATCTAATAGAGAACCAAGCTTGCAACAAAATTTTCTCTGAATTTTTACTAAGTTGCAGTATATATTCTACAAACGAAACCGTGAAATCGAAAGATGTGGTACTTGTATATTTAAATATCATCTTAAATGAAATAACAGCGTTGTAAAAGCCGGCTTTCATTTACGATCGATATCCCACTTAATTCCCATGCAGTTCACGCAGTCTATATACCCTGCATGTTGTACTTAAACATCAGTTTATGACAAGTCTTAGTGTGAAACTCGCAATAAGGTTGCTAGAGCGTCTTTTGTTTCGGCCCTCTCAAAGAAGTCTCTTTCTCAACACATCTTAATTCATATGGACTCATCAGCCAGCGCTATACTATAAATTTACTCATATATTGCTAAGCAATCTGCTAAACTGATAGTAACTAATAGTAGCAGCTAAACTCAAATAACTACTCAAAGATACTACATTTGAAATCAAGATTTTCTTTCAAGTGGAAACCGTCTGAGAGCATTTTGCAGCCACGTTCATTCATGTTCCAATAAGCTGAAAAAACGCTAAGGTAAAGCTTACAGTTTGTTGGCTTACAGTCAGTTTGTTTGTGCAGTTTGTTGAATATCTTCCAAGAAAAGCCAAAAATTCCCAATAATAAAAATTTGCATCGGTTTTGTTTGGATTTCTTCTCCGGAAAGCAAGGAAATAGCAAGACTGCAGGAAATCCTATCGTACAAAAAAAAGCATGAAAGCTACATTCTTTTATATACACAATGTCAGAACTCCCAAATCATTTCCAAAATTTCCAGTGCGCTTGAAACAGATATCCATAACACATCAGTGTGGAGACATCCCTTGATAGTATTCTGATTTCTCACCAGGTGAGGTGAATGCCGTAATAAAATATCATGTCTTTCTTTCATGAAGCAGTTTAAACACGGTATTCACCATAACGTGATAATGCATGTATACATGTGCATATACATTATACACACACATTTCCAAAGTTTTAAATCCAGCTCCAGATCCGGTTCTACGTACGCTGTCTCGTGGTTCCCAGCTAGTTGGCTATCCGACGTCGTAACTCGTTAAGAAAGTCCGACCCGGTCCCCGACAGACGTTGGTCGTCTCGTCGTGCTCCCGCCCCCGCGACGCCCCGGGCCGCACTTTTGCAAACCTCTTTCGCCGGCAAAGCGCTTGGCAAAGCGTGCATTTCACACACATTAGCTCGTCGATTTATACAAGCAGGGGTTGGTAACGTCATTGGGTTTGGCGAGAATGACGTTTCTTTTATGGCAAGTATTAGCAGTGCCTCAACCATAGTTAACCCAAGAAGAACAAAAGCCGTTGTCACTAACGTTCGGTGGACGTCGAAAAGCTAACGGGGGATAACTTGCGTTCAACGTTCGGTGGACGTCGAAAAGCTAACGGGGGATAACTTGCGTTCAACGTTCGGGTAGAACCTAATCGAACGTTTGCCGAATGTGAACGTTGACGCAAGCTATCCACCGTTAGCTTATCGACGTCCACCGAACGTTCGAAATAACGTTCGCTGAACGTTTTTGTGCTACTTGGGTAAGTAGGGGTTAAACTATTAAATTAAGTTGAAGTTAAATTGCTTTCTTTATGGCAGCCCTCTCAAAATTTCAAAAATATCATTGATATGTGGGAATTCGATAGTTCCCGGGCCAACTTTGACAATGCGGTGACGAGCAATTGTAGATATTTGGTTCGCTATAAAGAATCTTGAACCAAAGTTTGCTACGGTATAAATAATGCAAATCGAATACAGAAAGATATCCTCGATAGGTATCCCCAAACGAGCTATCACTTAAGTCATCTGAATAACAAGTCTAAACAGCATGTGCCCTGAAAGTTAATTGCATTTTGTTCACCCTTGGCCCAATCTTGGTCGATCTCGTGCCCTGTTCGGCATGTGAGTGCTGCTGACAACTGATTCACGGCATTGAATCACTCTGATACAATTAATTGTTGCAAAGTGGGCAACACACTGACAGCTCGCTCGTTGCTACACTGTTGGCTGACTTGAACAGCACGCGGCCACGAGAATGTTACCAACATTCCGGCTTAACATAATATTTTGTTGGGCATTCTCGCTTGGTTCTGGCCCATAAAAGTACGGTTTTTAATGGATTTTGAAGATCTTTTTTCAATTTCGATGAAACGATTTTATAGCTTCGTGTTTATTATACAAAGAGTGGTGCCGAAATCGATTAAAGACTCGTCTGTGATTCATCGTATCATTTTAATTTAGAGCAAGGTCGACTGTTTTCCTTCAAAGAAAAACGACTCGATGCTTTTCGATATTCCGAATATATTTTCTAATAGATGCGAGGAATTTAAAACTACTCTTACATCATCACCAAGACAAAAAGCTCGAAAGAATCACTGAAGAGGAAGCCTAACAAATATCCATTGCTAGAATCCACTGCTGCTAAAAATGTAAATTGTTACACATACAAATTGTAACTGGGCTCACAATTGACGTAAAAGGTTCTTTCGAACATCTTATGCCAAAGGTTACGGTCACAAATGACCGGTGGCCCTTTTTACAACGTTTCATTCCTCACAGAAAAAAGCGGGTGACTTAGTGCCTGTTATTCACTGGACCGTTAAGATACTAACGGTCCATTAGCATGAAAATTAAAGGCTCTGATTGGACGTTGCTAAGCAAATAACAAGTTAACAGACCATTAGATATGTAACGAGCCAATGAATAATCAGTGCAACGAAATCTCAGCAAAGCAGTGCGATTTCACATCTTAGCAGACATCGAAATGCCACCTACGTAGAACCAGTTGTAAAATTCCCAGGCAATTAACTCGGGTGTCCGGGCAGTTAGTTGGTGTTAGTTAACCGGAGGTTATAAATTTGAATGTATATTATATTAGCTGCTAAACCGGATCATCTCAAATATGTATGAATTGCGAGTAAAAACGTAGGAGCCTAGTTTGAGAAACCAAAAACTTGTACAGCATTGTTAACATGCAGCAATACTAAAAGTATCCGATCTTAGATAGAAAAATGAGGCGAAGATACAGATATTAAAGACCCAAACCACATTTTTTTGTAACCATATTATTATGACTCCAGCAATATTATATAGAATTTTCGCAATCATCGATATATTTGGTCAATTTTTCCTAGCCTCAAGAGCAATTTGCCAATACGAGATCGCATCATTGAATTCGAGTACATATAGTGACACGTGTCTTTTGAGATCCAATTTAATGATTGCCGATAATCCCCGGGGCTTTGCTAATTGCGTTTGCTCGGATATTGAAGATAGAGCTGTCACTAGAAGCAGTCACACCTCTGGTCTATTTCATCGAAGGCAATCAGATAAAATCTGATATCAATTAATTATTAAGATCAATAAAATATATTCGATGAAATGGCATTTCTTATTGTATATGTTTTAGAGTTTGCGTTGTCAGATGTTGAATCGATTGTTGTGATATGCGGGGTAAAGTATTTCGGTGACACTATCGTACATTGTGAGAGGTAAAAAGCAATTATTTTGCATGCATTGTTGTTCAGATATCTTGTGCGATTGAAACGGTGAAAGATATTTTGAGAAAGGGCGAAAACGCTTTGTGGGCTTGCGTAGGTAGGTATTGGATTGGAATCGTCATTGGCATTAGATAGTGCATTCGTAGCTCGTTAGCGAGTTTCCTTTCAAAACTTATCGATATTGCATGACTTTCAATATTTTATGCTGGTACCTTTACTTGAGAGTTTCTTTAACTATGACTTTCGATGTCTAAAACTGACTTATTTGTCACGCGATCTACAATATACAATATACTTCCACATTTGCCCGTATACATTTGTACGCATTTTCTCTAATTGTGATGCCTCACATATTGATGAGGACTCTTCGATTGCGTCCGAGTTTAGATATTTTAGGCTCAGCATTGCAATGTATTTTTATTTTATTTTCACAAAGTTTTATTTCAGCCTCAGGCACTTTGTGATCACATCGATCATTTATCTGACAATGTGATGGCGATGTTTGCTTTCTTGGCTGAGGATGTCTTTAATTGGCTGCATCTCTTGTGGCATGGGCTCTGGACTGGGTTGGTGGAGCACAATTGCTTATTGTCAATTTCTTTTTGCTTCCTATATAAATGCTTCCACAACGCGATTTTTTAAAAGCCATTTACAACGGAAGGAAAACAGCGCGCAATCAATATCAATATCTGACACTGACGACCCTTGCCCATCATTTTAGAATTGGTACTGTCAATTTTCCAGCCAGCTTCAGCCAAAAACGTAAACTCGAGACACATTTCCACATATTCTGAAGTTATGGCAGGTTTGTTTCTCTTTATTTACAAATTTTTTTAAAATCTCGTATCTTTTTCTTCCAGATTAGCGGTCCAACCTGGTGGTTTCATCAAGCATGAAGTCGCTGGCGTTGCTGCTGCTGCTCTCCTGGTGGCACCATGCGGTGCTCGCCATGGAAGTGCCCCTCTACGAGCAGTGCCCGGAAGATGCTGTCCAACCGATGAAGAAGCTGCTCTGCTACTACGAGGGACGCACCGGCGTCGACAAGATCAACCCTTGTCTGTGTACTCATATTGTGTACACCGCCGCTGCGAGGGTTGGGGCCAACTTCACACTACAAGTTGACAAAGGTAAGTCCCCTTATATAAAGAAAGATCTCGTGGCTTACGGCTTCACTTTGATCGTATACGTACCTACTAAAGGGATTCTCTCGTCTTGAGAGAATCCTACAGAAAGCTCGATAACTGATACTTCATTTCACTTTAAGAAGGTGAGTGGATTTGCAACTTGCATGAGGACCCACTGCTGCTAGAAACTATAGCTAAGAGTTTCAAAACTTACACGACATACCTTGAACAAGACTAGGGCCCGAATTCAGAGTCGTCGTTGAGTGCGCACTCACTCTCAGTGCGCACTCAGTGCACACTGCGTGGCATTTGCAATTATAAATTGTCCCCAAAGTGTGCACTGAGTGCGGACTCACTGTGAGTATGCACTCAGTGACGACTCTGCATTCGGGTCTAAGGCTCTTATCTAAGGCAGTTTTGAAACTCTTATAGCTCATGTGTAGCATTAGTGGGTCCTCGAGGAAGATGCAAATCCACTCTCCGTTTTAAGGTGGAATAGAGATGAGACAGGTATCCCAACTTGCTGGCCAGCACATGGAGCCTGGTTAATCGAATCACTTTAATTTGGTTTTATTTCACTGTGACCCTTTTCCCCTCAACTCTGCTGTTGTTTTGTGTATCAGAACTTTCCGCTTATGCATTTCGAGTTTTCAATGATACGTTGCGATTCAAAAATGGGCATTATTCGATTCAGAAATGGTTAAAAAAATTACTGTTCTCAAAGATTGTTCGGGAATGAATATCCCTTGAATGTGGTTATGTGGAGGTTATAGCAAGACCAGCTTGATAAATAATTGTCCCCGATATCATAACGTTTTCCGACCACACTGACCATTATCGAGTACTTATGTTATGGATACAGTTTGTGTAACACTCATATTGCAAAATAATTATGTCAACTCTCCTTTTTACTAAAACGTATTTCTATTTTCAAGAACCTTGCGAGTGTGCCCAAAATACATTTTAGGCATCGTCCACTCAGCAAAATGGATGCGTCATTGTCACCGCGTATTACCATAACACATCATCCACTTTCCAACGGTTTTTCCAATCCGAAAAAGTCGCAAAGAACTCTTGACCTATGATCCGCAAACTACAAGAACAACTATCAAAATTAGTGCAGCACATCCGAAAAAGGTCCATACGCCAAGCCCATCACAAAACCACTAAGTATACCCCCACACAAAACGGCAATTAACACTAAATCTCTCACTTCACAATTTTTGGCTCTAGATCCATTAGGACACATTTCAATATACCACTCTGAAAGTTACGTATAACAATTGAGAGTAACTTCAAACAATTCCGAAACAAGCAGATTCTTTGTGGGTGTCCAATCCTGGATTCGAACCCGTATACCCGGATCTGAATAAGAAATACGGCCTACTTTCTTAAAATAAAACATAATAATACTGAACACGCGAGGCTATTTGGCTCGGTAAGATTTGGCAACACTTGATAGTGGTATGTGTCAGCGAGTGTGTTATAGATACATGTTTTATGCAATCGAGTCGACCATAGGCATACGCATACTGTGACAAATCGAATCGATTGATATCCACCTACTAATCGACTCGGCTAATGGCGTGGCGCCATGCCATTATGAAGGAGATCGAGCTGGGATTAGTCGTTTGTTAATCGTCGGGATATTTATCACTTGGTTTTCGAAATTGCTTTCACGCTTTTCGGTTTTAGGAGAGTTTGGCATTGGTTTTCGCTATCTTGTTTTGATCGCGGTATTTTAATACGACATGTCTGGTTACTTATGAATATTAATTATTACAAAGGGGCATGTAAATTACGTATACCATTGCTGCGAAGCAAGATTTGAACCTTAGGAATAACAGGGGTTTATTGCTGAGTGAAAATTCCAATCGAAAGTAAAATATGTCTCTGAACAATTAGTCTTTTTTTCAATAATTTAAATTGATCTTGAGATAATTTTACTGTCCTGCCAGTTCACTTGAGTTCACACATGTCTACATAACGGTTTCTATATACGTCGGTTTACCATCGTAAAAGAATTTTGGCATTTTTTTCAGCGAAACAAAACGAATTCATCTCAGTTTTGCACAACTTTGTGCCTGCAGTGTAGGATGCACAGATAGCATGCAAATTCAAATTAACAACAAGACTCCTCTGGCCTTTCAAACATATTTGGAACGCACCACGGTATTTATCAATCATGTAAATCTCTTCACACGCAATTAATCAATTATTCGAACCATAAAAAATGCGCACACTGCCAAGATGAAATTATCTTCCACCAAGCTAACTGGATGCCATATTTTACTAGCCGCTGGCTCAAAAGTGAAGGTGAATTACAGCATTGAACAATAAATAATTGCTTTGAAGTTTGGATGTCTTATAATGCGATTCATTGGTTCACGGTGGGGGGGGGGGGGGGGGAGCGGGGGGGGCATCATGTTGGGTAGGGTCAGGGGTCATTCTAGGTTGCCCAACACACAAGCAACATGTGTTCTGTTTACGCCCACGCAATTAGTTGGCTTTGCGTAGGACAGTTTTGAAAAAATCGTGTTACAAATGCTTATAAAAATATGTAGCATAACAATGCGATGAGTAAGCTAGTTGCAATGCGATTTCTTGCTGATGAAGGCGTATTTTATTGGCGGTTTTGAATATAGTAAAGATATTTACTCCCTCGAATCACGATGATCTAGTTTTGGATTATTTCTTGGCAAAATAAATACCACCTGCGCGCGGGAAAGAGAAACCGAACACAAAAATGGACGAAGCACGAAACGGCCTTAAAGTGCACTGTTCGAAAGTGCATATACACATTTTTTAACAGTCCACCCACAACTTAAAAACTTACTTTTAAACACCATCTTCTTTCTTCCACTTTTCTATATGTTCTTTAGCATAAAAAAAAAGTTATGAGTAAATATGGGAGCAGGATTCCGTAAAGAATAGGTCGAACAACTATTTTGCATAATTTTACACGTCCATTAATGCATGTAATGCAAGGTTAGTGGCACGTACAATGATAGATTATCTCACTCCAGAGACGTGCTCCTACATTTTGAACAGGTTGGCCCAGTATCAATCTGCAGTTACTAAAATGTGTCCACCATAAAAAAAAATTAATCAATAAAAAGTACAAAATCGCTATTGCAAAAAAAACTGCAGCTCATTTAAATAGCACACTGCCGAATGCTAGTATACTTCATAATAACAAGTTATTAAAAATTCATAATGAACTCACGTTACATATTAGGTTTATATAGACTTTCATTTTCAAAGATGTTGGCTGGTCAGACCTCAGTTTTACTTTCTGTGAGGCATGTCTTCTCAGGTGAAGAGTTGGCCTGTTTTTAATGACTAGCGCGTCTAGAGCATTCACATGGGTGTGGCTTGGTATTGCTGTTCTTTGCAGGAAAGCCGACAATTATTGTTTGACCGTAAAGTGAAAATCTCGAGCGAATGTTAAACAATTCCTCGATGAATTATATTTAATGTATGCACAGTAGTACAGGAAAAACAGTTTGTTTACGTCGCTCTAGGCTTGAAACGAAATCGATTGAAAATCTACACAGGTGCTTCATAAGGATTGTTATTAAATTGATATCAATCTAATTTTAAAATATCTTGTCGATCCTTTCGTTTCTATTGTACTCGTCTCATCTATAACATCAAATTAGATTTTAGAAAGCCAGTATGCTCTGCAGAAAACAATACCATCAAAAACCGTAATTTTTTTAAAACTGTATTGGGAACGTTTATGAGCTAAGCATTTTCGTATTTTAGGTATCTTAAGCTATTACCCATCATTAAACACACTTTTGTAAAACTGTGTCTTACGTCAGATAACAAACATAAGTACCTAACTATTAGGAAATGTATAAAACAATAGCCTATTCAAAGCAAATTAAATCTAAATTTCAATTCAGACCTACTGTGGTCAGCGAGTGAAAATCATAACGCCGCAAAAATGTCAAATCGTTCATGTCAATTCTATACAGTCCAGCTAACAATGCAAACGTATCATTCAAAACGACCAGTCACAGAAATAAACGTTGTCTTAAAATCTAGAGCACAAACTCAAGGTTTTTCCAATGCATTTCTGAATCTTTCAGTCCAGTCACCATTTCTGACTGACCGCTATGAAGAATATAACGATCAAAATGACACACTCATGAATAATTATGTGTAATCGCGCATTTATTCGTAATGACAATCATTATAAGTGGGCATGGCTTTACCCTTATGTCAGGAGAAAGTTACCCTGAAGGGTTGTTTAGTTTCGTTTGAAGGGAAATTCCAATGATGAATTGTTTTTGTAAATGTCACCATATGTATATCTATGATTATGTCGTTTGCGAATATTCAATGTAGGTACAGTAATTTTGAGATTGGATAATTGGCCTTTTAATTATTTTGTTCTTGAGGGCATTGTGCGGTTGATTAGGAAAAGTGGTAGTGCAAGATTTGTATACACTATAAGTACTAGGGCGAACGCAATTTGTGTTGCGTTGTAGATGAGCGTAGCGATTTGTATTTAGCGCATAAAAAGATTGAGGCAAGAAGCCTAAATCATGGAGTAGCAAGCCGGACCATTGCTTTTTCAAAAATTCTTATCACTTGAAATTGTAAACGATTCTGGCCTTTCTTTGCTTCTGTCCGAGCTGTAGGGTAGCGGAAATATGATCATTTTGAGGTCATAAAGCAATGTCCATGTTAATACATAGATGTAACTCATGCCCAAGGGTTTTTATTGGGTTTTATTGGGTTGGTTTTTATTGGAAAAAATCTGGTGTGATGTTTCGATTTGGTTTCGATGGTTTCTAAAGGCAAATCGAAATTGGGAACATTTGAAAAAATTACGCACTTTAAAATAAATTTCCGTACTTTTCCAAACATGCCCAATTGTCGAATTTTGCTCTTTTTTCTGCTTTGAAAGTGAAGGGTGTGGAGGATTTTCTTGAAAAACGCAGGGGGTCTAAGTTGAGAACAAAAGTAGACACCCTGAAAATTTCATCCCACTCGAAGCAGGCGTTTGGCCTGTAGAGCGCGCGCAAACACACATACAAAAAAAAAACATCAAACACACACCAAGTGTTTTTTTTAGCAGTAGTGAAATTGATGATTTCGCTTCGCTCGCTACGCTCATCAATAATAGCAAGCTGCTTTTATGACGGCTATATGTATATAAATGATGAGATTTTATGGATCCTTTATTGGGTGTGTATATAAATACCTGTCAGTCTGACTTGGCTATAAGCATTTCGTGCAAATATTCTTATGAGAGGTGAGCTCATGCTAGCGTGCCCTTTTCATGAAAAATGGCATTTTACCTTTTTGACACATGAGAACTGACGTGAATGATAGGTAATGATTATTATGTGTAATGTATACCTTTGTATAAGGTTAAGTACATTTTTACATAATGCAGTAGTTCAAGGTGTTGGTGTTAAGTAATTTTAGGCTAATGCATAAAACAGCAAAAACATTGTCTTGTAACAGCATTCGAAATTAACAAAATGCAAACTTTGCATCTGTCCTTTAAATTTTTCGTATAACTAGTAAAAAGCTCCCCGAAGCAATAAAGGTATTATGATTAGTAAAATGTGAATGTGTGTAAGGAGTTACATAAAGTTTGACCACATTTCTATAGCTTAATTAAATGTGTCATGCATTAATTTCGCTGAAATAGTGTACTTATGCAAGTGTGCTAATACATTCATCTGTAGCCTTCGTTGTTTTTGGTGACGCATGACAGAGATCTAAAAAAATACCTTCGCTTTGGTGAAAAATACCTGGACTCGCGCCACTTATGATAATACCAATTTAACAGGCAGGCTATTCTTATAAAATAAGAATGCACCTTTCTAGTCCTAACCTTAATTATGAATTCGAAGACTCATTAAACGCCGTTTATGCTTAACCACTTTTGCAACTAATGGGTCCTTTCATTGTTCTTTAATGACAAGAGGCTTCACAGATTTTGATAATGCGATTCAAATTAGGATCATTTGTGAACCAGCTTTAAATTTTTTTAGGGTGGAGGAAAAATTTACATGGACACATTTAAATGCACAGTGAAGAGTAAATTATCATAATTCCGGTACTATGCAGGATACTATTTCTCGCAGGATACTATACGGCTTCTCGTACTCCTGGCCTTGGCCTTGGGGAATATATCTACATCACTGGTTCAATTTTCTTAGCCAAAATATAACTCTTCTCAAAAACTACTAATCGCCTGCTTGATGGTTATCCATCCAAAACGTAACTCAAAACACTGTTGCTTAACTTTAATATTACTTATGAAATCCTGTGATCTATATAATATCTACTGGGAAACGATGCCTCCGTGATCGCGTTGAAGGATGAGTATAACTTCTTGTAGATGATTATAAAGTTTAGCAGTCCCAAAGATAAAGAATAGATTGCAGTCCGGTGTTTGAACACCACACAAGCACAGTACAAAGATTCCGCTTCTCTCTCTCTAGATACGCTCATCAATCCTACCATCTCTCGCCAAAAGTCACCTGTCTATACCATCCAACCATGCTTGTCATCCGTCCTTCTTTCCAATACTCTTCGAATTCTTATTTGTGGCCAGGAGAGGATCCCGAGTGAATCTCTGCTAGCGACATAAACACTAGGGCTTCCTATAAACCGGTGTGTACCCTTCCGGTATCCCCGGTGTATCCTATCTTCCGGTGTATCCTTTCCTTCCGGTGCATTATATCTTCCGGTGTATTCCATCTTCTGGTGCATCTTATCTTTCCGGTGTATCCTATCTTCCCGGTATATCCTTTCCTTTCGGTGCATCCTATCTTCCGGTCTATCCTATCCTTCCGGTGCATTCTATCTTCCGGTGTATTCCATCTTCCGGTGCATCTTATCTTCCGGTGTATCCTATCTTCCCGGTATATCCTTTCCTTTCGGTGCATCCTGTCTTTCGGTGCATCCTATCTACCGGTCTATCCTATCCTTCCGGTGCATCTTATCTTTCCGGTGTATCCTATCTTCCCGGTATATCCTTTTCTTTCGGTGCATCCTATCTTCCGGTCTATCCTATCCTTCCAGTGCATTCTATATCCCGGTGTATCCTATCCTTCCGGTGCATCTCATCTTCCGGTGTATTCCACCTTCCGGTGCATCTTATTTTCCGGTGCATTCTATCTTCCGGTGTATTCCATCTTCCGGTGTATCCTATCTTCCCGGTATATCCTTTCCTTCCGGTGCATCCTATCTTCCGGTCTATCCTATCCTTCCAGTGCATTCTATATCCCGGTGTATCCTATCCTTCCGGTGCATCTCATCTTCCGGTGTATCCTATCTTCCGGTGTGTCTTATCCTTCCGGTGTGCGAATTTCCCACTGACAATTTCGTATATCCAAATCACAGACCACGAGCGGACGTCCTACGCGCTGCGTAAACGCAACCCCTCGTTGAAGATCGTCCTGAGCGTCGCGGGCAACGCGTCTCAGAGCGACGCCCTCGCCAAGTCCGACGCCAAGCGACAGCAATTGGTGCAGAGCGTCGCCGCGTACGTCGCTGGCGCTGACGTCGACGGCGTCGAGGTGGACTTCGCCATGTCCACAAAGGGCGGCGCCGACGCTAAAGAGAGCTTCGCCGAGTTTATGAAGGTGAGGAGGACTGTTGTACTACACTCTCAACAAGAAACCAACAACGAATTCGAATGTACTTATAGCTATTTTTGGTATGTTTGTAACCCTTTTCAATGCCTGTATATAGATTCGACAGTCTTTTGTTTATACAGCTTCAAACAGCAGTTTTCGACCTTTAGAAATCGGGGCTGGGGGGGGGGACGCGATTTGAGCTGAACGACACAGCTATAATACAGATGTGTCGTACTTCAACAGAATCCCATGTTTTATTATGATATTACCTTATCAGTGCAGTTGCTTCAAATCTGTTTTTGCGGTTTGATACGTGTAACTTTTCAAAGTAATACAAATTCCTCATGTTGCGCGTGAGGGACTCTTGGTTACACCCATGGGTTACACCCCCACTCACGAATCCACTGTGAGGGCTTGAATCACAATACAGGGTTACTTTCGCCGAACCTGCAGAATCAAAAGATGTTCAGGCAAACATAGACACACGCGCTCTACGATTTTTAGGGGGTCCCTATACAGCTTTCATGTCATGTAAACTTTATTCAGACATGAAATTTGAAAAGTTTCGTCGATGAATGTGGATGGTGTTAAAAGGGAAGTGAGGGCGCAGCCGTGAAGTTCTGCATGAATTTTTTTTTGAAGAAAGTTTGCATTTTAATAAGCATGTCTGACGAAATCTAATTTTGTAGATGGGTGAGGTTGAAAAAGTAGAGAACGAACAACAACAACAATATAGTGTAAATTATTATAAAAAATATTTTTATAAATAAGTATTACCCATCTATATCTATAGGAACTTGGATCTTGCACATAATTGACTTCCTTATCTAGAAAAAAATAAGGTAAGACGCCTAGAAACAGCATATTTCCGAGTACAAATCAGGCTATGCAGTAATATCGTCTCAGTGGTTTATGGCATGCAGTTACGAGATGGTTACGTCGAAGATGTGATCTGTAAAAATGTAGTGCATGTGTCAGAAGATGCCCGGAGATGAGATGAGATAAGATGAGATGAGATGAGATGAGATGAGATGAGATGAGATGAGATGAGATGAGATGAGATGAGATGAGATGAGATGAGAGCAATAATTAATGAACTGTAATTAACTTGGACCCAGTTTAGCCGTGAACCATCTGACTTATCTTCATGCATTGATGCCCATGTGATTACTGGCTGGCTTGCCGAGTAATTGCGCAGAGATCAAAACACTTTGAAAATCGCAAGTTTTTTGCTTCACCAGAAACATATACTTTAATTTGATTCGGGCGGTGTCAACTTGGGGCCGGTGTGCATGTAGTTAAAATTTAAATAACATCATGAACAGCGACGCAAGCAATTGATTTTTTCTTTATTGGCTTCGAATTGCACATGATTTCTCCAACGAATTCGCACAAACTGTTAATCAGTCAATGTGCCTTTAATCAAACTTTTGTGGTGTATACTTACATACAGCTATTTTATTATGCTGTGTTATTTAATTATGCTTCATTTGACGTAATTGAAATTCATGGGGGATTTTCACAGAGGTTTTGAATTTAATCAAAAAAACTCTATTATTACATATTATTTTGCATATAAGTAAAAAATGACATATTTTACTTGACACTGAACTGATCCTTATGATTAAGGCAGACCATGCGTTACATTCTTTTTACCAATCAATGATGTAAACAAGCCAACAGCCGCGTATATTGTAATTGACAGCATCAATTACAGCTGTGCCCCAGAGATATGATCTCTGAAGGGAATCTGCTACAGTTTCGTTTCATAATGATACAGTTTCTCATCTCATGCCACCGTCGAGGCTACAAGGTGATCTTCTAATCTTTAACACTCGATTGCATTATTTAATCTGCAGCCGGCAAAGTAACACTAGAATATCGGAGAGTTAATGAAAACGTGAGAGTGGTCTTCTATAAAATCGATGGAAGCCATCTATATGTACACTAAAATAAATTTGAGTTTGCCACTTTTTGGGGATCTCATGTCATAGAGTACGATACGTCAGAGTCCACCAGGCTGTGGGAAGGTAATTGGCTAGCCCGATTGTACCTACCTACCTACCGACCAAATGTACAAGAAGATTTTAACCTCCGGTGCCATCCAACAAACACCAGCAAAAAGTTTTAAAACTATCCATATTAGGCTCTCTACAGCCAAAGTCAATGGAATGGTTTTAGTTTTGGAACTCTTAGCTCATGTCTAGCAGCACTGGGTTCTCATTGAAAATAAAATCCAACGTCTTTCTTGTATATGAAATGGATGACCTACCTCCCTTTAGCTGGCAGTTCTATTTTAATTTATTGTAATTATAGAAAACTTCCGCTGTCTCCAATTGAATTGTAGTACTTACAATGGAAATAGAATCGTGAAGAGCTTTTTGGAAATTTATCTTTGGTAAAATATTGCAGTCTTTAAGCCTTAAGATGGCGGACCTTATAAAGAAAGATGGCCGCTCTCCATCCATGTACAGACTCTTCATTGAAACTTGATGCTGTCGATAACTGGGTCAGCGCGGGGATCGAACCTGCTAATCAAGTCCTAATCAAAACCCGCTTGTTTGGCTGCTGCAGCTCCTCAGAGAAAAGATCGACTCTGCGGATGAGGTGCAATCTCGACAGAAGCGCGACTACAGCGTCACCGAGGACCAACACGATGACAGCACCACCCAGTGGTCCACGATCAAGAGGTAGCTGCTCACAAATACTACACACAAACAAGGAAATTACTCCAAGATCAAGATAGTATACCTGCAATCACTGCCCCGGTTCGGGATAGGCAACTAGTTCATCGTGCCAGCTCTTACTGCATGTGACTTGCGAGTGGCGGTTTCCATTTCATCTTCTATGCCCTAGGGAATTATTTAGAAACTTCTAAAATTCAATTTACTTATTAATTAAGAAGCTACCTAACAAAGTCAATACATAACAATTGCAGCTGGCAAGACATGGATTTGTCCATACTTGAACAATGTATAGGTACGGCGTCATTACTTTGATTTCGAGCCTGCTAAGCTAGTTTCAATGGTAGAATCAGGGTTGTTAGCATGGGAGATGCAGGAATTAGCTGTCAGATCTTCAGATGCTTCAGATCAACTTCAGATGTTTCATAGGGTGTAGTTCACTCCCATGTTCAAATGACTACGCGAAAGCTTGCGAAGCTTTGCGAAAGTTCGCAGTTTGCGAAAGTTGCGAAAGTTCCTGGCTTTCCCCAGGCCCACAGAGCCCGGATACATCAAAGCAGAGTGAGTGCAAAAACAGGGGTATGCTTTTTAACACCATGGTGGTAAAATGCCGGCCATGTTTGACGGTCACCTTACCAATACCTGACTGCGCACTTACTGCTTAACTTGGATGATCCCACAAAATCCCATTTCTTCCACCAAATTGGTTTATTGGGAATTCTTCGAAATTCGTTATAGGTATACCTACACCAACTGCGCCAAGGCAACTTTCAACTCTTTGAATTCTCCGAGTTAGAGTCTGATCAGTTTCTTTTAATTTTAAATCAATAAACCGCATTGTTCCATTTTCTTAGCAGGTAGGACAGTAGCGTAATTTGGCTGTCACACCGCTTGATCTTTTGGATGTCAAAATCTCTGTAAATTTAGAGTTCGACTTGGCACAATTTCGCTTTCAATGCATCAGGCTGGTAATCTGTATCACACATAGCCGAAGAGTAATCAATTCAGTATGTCAACTGAGTGAAACCCACTCGTCGAAAAATGATTACTTTGCAGGATGTTATTGTTTGGCGGCCCTACCCAAATTACCTCGGTCAATGTACCCATTTTCTGCATAAAATATGCAATTCAGACGTGGGCTCTTCGACCTTCCGCCCAAAAACATTGAATTCGATTTCACGATCACCCTCACCGCCCCGGGCATTGCTACTTGTTTTTTGTTCAACTTAGAACGGAAATCCAACAAGATATACTTGTACTTGCTGGGACAAGATATATCTTACAATGGATATGTAAATAAGGTACCTTCTTTAAGAAACATTTAATTTCAATGTCTATAGTTGTATAAATAGTCGATGGAGCTAGTACCTATAGATATATGTCCCGGCCTTTACCCGTAAAACTGTCACTACCCTGCCATTGATGAGGGACTCATCTGCACAATATCCAAACTTAACACCTTATAAGGTGTTGCACTAGTAAAACTAAATGACCAAATGGCCATATAACCAAATGGAAAAATGACCAAATTACCAGTAAAATTTACTAATCAAATTCTTGCTCGAACGCACAAGTCTAAACTATATAATTTCAAACGTGCACAAAGTCACCTATCTATAATAATATAAGAGTCCCATGGCCCAAATCTACAGGCCCAAATCAGCAAGCCCAAATCAGCAAGCCCGAATAGGTATGCTATGGACCAAATCCATTACCCAAAATCAGCAATCTGAAAACTCACTCGCTCATCTGATTGTTTTGTTCGACTTGGTTTTCACTCTTCAACTCGTCCGGCATAACTACAGTGTAACAACACAACAATACGATAAGAACAACTAATCTAATTTGCGTGTCTGGAGTGAAAATTATTGGTTAGCACT
This sequence comes from Nemoura dubitans, assembly GCA_921293005.1. NCBI lineage: Eukaryota > Metazoa > Arthropoda > Insecta > Plecoptera > Nemouridae > Nemoura > Nemoura dubitans. The sequence continues at coordinate 28,994,955 of OV121077.1, read as the reverse complement.
TCCTATAAATAAAAGCAGTCATTGAATACTATACTTGCCCATTAATTACAATCGATTTATTCGCTACTGGTAATCTATATAGACTTTCTGATATGTTTTCACGCATGGTTCATGCGTCTGGTAGACCGACTCTCTAGTCTACCATCCAAATATGGACCATGTCGGTTGTCTCACAGATCTGGCCGTACTATAGCGAACACTAGCCCACGTGCTTTTTTACTAACCCCTCCGGCACAAAACCATGGGTCACGTCGAAGTGATCTGCATACTCACTTCGGGGCATCGCATTCGGTCATCGCGTTTTTTTCATCTCAGTTTCATTTCCCCTTTCCCGCGTTCGTAATTTCGCTTTTGAAACGACGCTCAGAGCGTAAAGAAGTGTCATAAAAAGTCGCGAGAAAACGTAGTTTTGATAACTTTACAGCATGCTGACATAAGCACACCGAATTAAAACTTGATTTTAATTATTTTATAAATCGTTCACATAAAAAAAATACATAGGTGTATTGTAGCTTCGCAATCTCTTTCCTTATGAACATGCCGCCGAAATAGTGAGGAGGTAAAAATCTCACATTCAATCTGTGCCGTCCTTCGGAAGATGCGTATGATGATTGTAGCTGCCCGTTGATGCGTTTTCAGCAGATCACGTACCGGCTCCGGGTGAACCTCCACCTCCCTGGGAGGCTGGGTTATGAACTTCATCAACACTTCATAATCCTCTATCACCGTTAGGCTGTATAGCATTAGTACTTAATCGGACGGTTTCTTCTCAAAATGTTGTCATTATCTAACTTCGCTTAAGATATTATTGGATTTATCTCGTTTCTTCTCATAAGAGTTTTAGACTTCCCGTGCAAAACCTACCATTTTCTCAAGATGAAAAAATCACGGGTAAAAGAGGCAGTGCTATATCTAACCGTGGCCACGGAAAGGCAAGAATGCGTCTTTAAATTATAAAATTCAATTGTGTCAATAATGCAAGGATTGAGACCGGGACCGGAGCCGGGTCCTGAGCTCCGTGAAAAGAATACAGGACCAAAACTCGGGAGTCGGGACTGGGGAAACAACATTTGATTGAGTTTGACAAAAAAACAAATCCATGTGCACCAAAAATGAAGCCTTACCTATGATCTATCCAAGGACCTGATACTATCATATTATACTCGGATATTTTTAGGCCCCTCGTCGTCAATCTAGTTTCCGAGTAGAAACCTTCCCTTTCGAAAACTTAATAGAGTTTACGTTACAATGCTGATTTATACATGCTTGTCTTGTACTTATTCTCGAGTAAAAATTTCCCCCCAGGAGAAAACCAAATCCCCTTCTAAAGCTGTAATAAAATACAATTAGGGCGCAGCTCCAGCAAAAAACCGGTACCACGTACAAGAATCAAAGACAAGTAAACCACATTTGAGTCTGTAAAGTGTATCAAAACTGCGTGATCCATTGCAGGAATGTGACCGCCGCGAAGAAGCTGAAGGAGCTGGCGTCGAACTCGCGACGGAAATCGAAAGTGACCGAACGGGCCGCGGACTCGCAGAGCAAGATCGTGTTCCTGCGAGTGCCGATCCAGCCGGAAGTGATCGCCAAGCGGTTCGACCTCAAGTTCATCGCCAAGTGAGTCGGATGTCCCCCTGGGGGATCGGGCTTTTTGTGATGCTGCTGAGTATGTTGGGTTGCGGCGCACTAGGGGCTGAACTGGAAAGCATATTGAGTACCTACTCGGCGAAGATATTTCAAACTGGATATTTACACTCTGTCCAATTACAGAATTTACTTTCCGCTGCAGCACTAGTGTCACGTTTACATTTATATTGTGACATCCATCTTCAAGGTGGCGGCCCTTATTACAGTGACAAAAGTCAAACAAAGATGAGTACTAGCGCCACAGCGGAAAGAATATTCTCTCGGGGACATTTGTTAAATGACTTAAAACATGTGTACATTTATTGAGGAGGCTTGCTTAAAAATAAACAACCCGTTTCCAAATGATACAGAACTGTGCTGTAAACTTTTGCACCTCACACCAGGTTTTTCAGTGGCACGTTAAATATCTAATGGTCTGCTAACTTGTTATTTGCTTAGCAGCATTACCGGGCCACTGAAAAACCAGCACTCATTGTAGATTTACCAACATTCATTTACCAACATTAGGTCTTGGATGCGTATAGACAATAACTGCTTGGTGAACGTTCCAGATACGTGGACAACTTCATTGTCGCCACCGACAATATCACCGACGCCTCCGAGAAGGGAGTGACCTACCACCCCAGCCGACTGATGGGTCTTTCCGACATACTGAACATGGTACGATCACCTACACTCTTGCCCCAATGGTACAGCGTTTTTAATTGGATATATCAAATGCACATTTTCGAAATCAGACCCACAATCAGCTTGAATTACAGAAAATTTTTGTCAATTTTATAATGGTTTGAAATTGGAGGAATGAGTACCTCAAAGATAGCGCTTGTAACGCTTCAATCACTATTTTTGGACCATTGAGGCTAGGCGCTTGGCGATTTTAGCTATACTTTACTGAAAAAACCCTGAATGCAGAGTCGACACTGAGTGCACACTAACATTGAGTCCGCAGTTAGTGCGCACTTTGGGGACAACTTATCATTGCAAATGCCAACTAAGTGTGCACTGTGTGCACACTTAGTGACGTCTCTGCATTCGGGCCTAAATATAAACGAACTTCAGCAGAATTACCTAAAATATTCCATTTGAGCTAAATATGAGCGAAGTTGCTCATCAAATCTGATTTTGTGGTTCGGTTAGTCGCTCAAATTGCAGTTTCACGTTCCGAGTTCATTATACAAAACCTACATAACATCCGACCCCTACCACATCTCAATGCCACCATCCACTCCGACAGGACTCGATGCTGGACCTGCTGACAGGACTGGGTGCCCCCCACGACAAGCTGATCGTCAGTCTACCCGCCGCCACCACCCTGTTCACCCTCGCCGACGACTCCAAGAACACGCCCAGGTCCCCCGTGGTGGGACTTCCGACCAACATCGACCAGGCCAAGGTACGAGTCTCGACCTTGAGAGCGAAGAGTAACGTTTTGCCAAATGGCAAACAAAGACCAGGGAGGCGATTGTGTAACTTTGTGGTTTCAAAACCATTCGTTTTCAATATAACTGCCTATGGTTTAACATGGGCAGTGATTTGAAATCGAGTGATTTCGAGCTAAATCGAACGAAATAAAGTTACACAATCGCACCCCAGGCCAAAGGATCATGCCAAGGTACGGGCATTGGAGTGCGAGCTACGAATTTGCTTTTATTAGGAAACGTTGGTAAATCATCCAGACTTTTCTTCAGGTTCAAAACCAACTTTTAAATTGTTTTTTTAAGAGCAAATATAGAATACACATGGAATTAAGGGAAGTGTGCCCCCCTCCCCCCCTTGAGTACTAAATATAGCGTGAAATTTGATTTATATCCCACTGCTGGGCACCAACTGTAATGTGCATTGAAGTGGGTAGTGAGTATCAGTAAACAATTTTAACCTTCTTTTGAGAGCTGTTTAAAGCTCTCACAATTCACATGAATGTCGCTTATTGTAATAAGCTGTACGATTTTGTCAACCATTTGTAAAAGTAAGACCATTTGTAACCATTTGTAAAACTTGTGCCAAGGTAATGAGATATTGAATATGCGAATACTTTGTTATTTTTCCCGCCCCTGGCCGCCAAATACAATGCGCCATCGCTGTCCCATTCGATCGTTGTCTCAACGTACACCCCATGGTTCGCAGATGTGCTCGATGCTGATGGAGGGAGGCTGGACGATGGAGCGAGACGAGGACCTGAGCGCCCCCTACGCGTTCCGCAACAACACCTGGATGGCCTTCGAGGACAGGATCAGCGCGGGTATCAAGGTAAGGACACTCCCAAATCCATTCCAGGTCATCATTTTACAAACGCCCGGGAACGCCGTTGCCCCCGTTTTCAAAAATCATCCTCCTGTTGTTGAAAATAATGTATAATCCATCCAGCCTAAAAGCCTCAGAATTGGTGGGTACCAGCTTCAAAAGTCAAAATGTCTCCAAACCTTTAATGCTGGAATTGGTCACTGACATTGCTGGCTGCAAACCCAGCTTGATTGGTCCAGGACCCATGTCCATAACATCGTGTCACTGACATTGCTAGCAGTACACCCAGCGTGATTGGGCCAGGGCTAATGTCTATGACATCGTGTCACTGACATTGCTAGCAGTAAACCCAGCTTGATTGGTCAAGAGAGCCAAACTCCATGACATCGTGTCACTGACATTGCTAGCTGGAAACCCAGCTTGATTGGTTCAGGGCCATGTCTATGACATCGTGTCACTGACATTGCTAGCTGTAAACCCAGCTTGATTGGTCCAGGCCCAATGTCCATGACATCGTGTCATTGCCATCCTTCAACCCAGCCGCACGGGCACCCCCTAAAGCTCATTATCTCGCCCTCCGCCAGGGCAAGTACGTGGTGCTGCGCGACCTGGGCGGTGCTGCCCTCTACCAGCTCGACGACGAGGACTCTGTGGGCGCGTGCGCAAACGTGAGCGACGCCCGAGACTCGTCGCTGCTCGCCAGCCTGCACTACACGTTCACCAACTTGGCGCGCAAGTCGCGACAGGCACTGCTGCAGACGCTGCAGCAGGAGATCCATGAGTCGACGCTCATCAACTACTCGGGTGAGGCTCGATGATGTAATTGGCTTTAAAGACGTGTCTGAATTGATTCGGTCTTGACTTGGTCCAGGCGACTTCATTTGTCTCATATTCATAATTACTGTTCCGACCGCCATTTGATAAAAGGCAAGGAACCGAGACCAAGTCTGCGAGACTGCATCGTCGAAGACTCGCGTACTCGCTCTGCTATGTGGTCTTGGTCTCGGTGGTTTTGCGATTCGGACAGGACTTGTGACGTCATTTGTCACGAACGTACGTGAGACCGCAAGGAACAACCAATTCAGACGTGGCATGTTTTATGTTTCAACAGATTCATTGAGCAGTGTCCTCAGGGTCGCTTCTAGCGCAGAAATTGCCTCGTACTGGATACACTTTATAGGCCACACACACACACACCTGTTATCGGATCGCGATGATACAAATAATTACGCAATTCTCACAGTTGTGACAACCAGTTGACGTCCTATTAATCTTAAAACCCCAATGTAAATTCAAATATAGCTTCATTATCAGCAATCTACCATCAATGAATGACGTTTACACCAATCATAATAGCACATATGGGTAACATGGGTTCTTGTTGGGAGGTTACGAGCCATTTTGCTTGGTCTACAGCTAGACATGTCAATGATTGGGGCCATAAATATTGGCTCTGGACCAATAGCGACTATGCACTCTGTCATGGAGTTTCTGAATGGTCCAAAGTCAGAGGCGTAATTAAAAAAACTCATTAGTAATTATGAGGGAGACTAACAAGTTTCAAGGATTTGTAAGTCTAGCTAGCTCCCGGAATCGTAAGATATCTTTCGTTTTTTCAGAAAACGTACTAACGAATATAATAATATTGACGATCATGGAAAAGTTTCGATTTCAGAAATTAGAATGGCAAAAAACGTACTATCGAGTCTTTGGTGCTACGACATCCCAAACTAGCGATTTTGCCCGGTATAGTGTTGACTCTGCTGTGTGGATCTGTCGGCCGGATGCCAAAAAAATTCTAGACCACATGACCACATGTCTTACACCCAGGGGCGCACTGCCTGGGGTGCGGGGGTGCTATCGAACCCCGGGCAAAATTTCGGGTGACATTTTTTTAGGGATTGCATTCGGAAAAATTTCCGGTCCCGGACTCATACGCAGTGACTTAAACCCTCCTTGGGACTAAATGATGAGCAGCCATTCACAGACGGCGTTTGCATAGGTATTTTCAGGGATAATCCCCATGGTAATATATCTCGAACGTACCCGTGTTTTTTCGCTAACTCCGCTTTGTGGATCTGGGCCTTATGGTTCACATGATGTGGCAACGGGTACGAGGGTAAATGTTTGCTAGTTTGCTTAATGTGATTCATACTAAGTCATGGGAGAGAGAACTACATAGCGGTGGACGGGAGAGCGAGTGACACAGATGTAATAACAGAGTGCCAGCACCCCGAAGTAGAATTCTTACCTCCCTGGCTTCAAGGTGATCGCGAACTCAAAATTAAACAGTGGGGCTGCTTTCCTGAAGATTTAGAGCAGCAATCATCAACAAAGGCACGGCCATGCGTGTACATTAATCTGTGTGTGACGACGGCGTCCCGTTCGCAGGCGACGTGCACCTCTCGCCGTTCCGCATCGTGCGCGTCGTGGACCTCGCCGGCGCCGTGCACGTGGTGCGCAAGGACGCCAAGACCGAGTTCGAGTGCTCGCGACAGGGCTACTTCTCGCACCCCCTCGGGTGCAACAGGTGAGCGACAGGGCTACTTCTCACACCCCCTCGGGTGCAACAGGTGAGCGACAGGGCTACTTCTCGGGTGCAACAGGTGAGCGACAGGGCTACTTCTCGGGTGCAACAGGTGAGTGACAGGGCTACTTCTCGCACCCCTCTCGGGTGCAACAGGTGAGCGACAGGGCTACTTCTCGCACCCTCTCGGGTGCAACAGGTGAGCGACAGGGCTACTTCTCGGGTGCAACAGGTGAGCGACAGGGCTACTTCTCGCACCCCCTCCGGTGCAACAGGCGAGCGACAGGGCTACTTCTCGCACCCCTCGAGTGCAACAGGTGAGCGACAGGGCTACTTCTCGCACCCCCTCTGGTGCAACAGGCGAGCGACAGGGCTACTTCTCGCACCCCCTGGGTGCAACAGGTGAGCGACAGGGCTACTTCTCGCACCCCTCGGGTGCAACAGGTGAGCGACATGGCTACTTCTCGCACCCCCTCTGGTGCAACAGGCGAGCGACAGGGCTACTTCTCGCACCCCCTGGGTGCAACAGGTGAGCGACAGGGCTACTTCTCGCACTCCCTCGGGTGCAACAGGTGAGCGACAGGGCTACTTCTCGCACCCCCTTTGTATGCAACAGGTGAGCTCACGACAGAGCCGTTTTCGCGGTTACAAGGGATTTTATCGTTTAGAACCATAGTTGGTAAAAGTAATGGAATCGCTCGGCCGGGGTCTAATAGTCGGGACATACTACGCTTTTCCGCGCTTTTGAACTCGAGAGCTGGGCCCGGCGGAGCCCGTCGCGTTCGGAATACGCTCTGAGAGGCCGAGAACGATACGGATTCGCAATGCACACTGCGCTTTGGAATCCGACGGGCTCAGCCCACGGGCTCTAAGACGATTGTGTGTCTTAGCTTTTACCAATCTAAAACTATCCCTTCAAAAAAACTTTTAAAAACTGGGATTTGAATGCTAGAGGGTATGTAATTTAAACATGATAATGGGATTTTATTTAGCATTCAAATCCCAGTTTGCAGTAGTTTTTTTCGAAACTAGTGCTAAAGATAGGACACAGAAGACAATGTGCAATGGCGAAGTGGTTCAGAGCCGTGGTTAGATGGTGTAGTGTAGTACGGTTTTGCTCTCTTTCGAGTGACTTTTGGTCCTATAAAGGTCATAAAAAAAGACCACGGTCCTTTTTAGGACCAAAAGTCACTCTAACCATGGACCATACACTACACCATAGTAGACGTGAGTCTAAGAAACTTTATAACTACCGGACGATGGCCTGCACGCAGGTTCTACCGGTGCGTCAAGTTCAACCAGTACACGCCCGACTACACGGTCTTCGAGTACGACTGCCCCGCGGGTCTCGCGTTCGACGAGCGCTGGGAGGTGTGCGTCTGGCCGGGCTCGTTGCCCCACGGCTCGCCCTGCACGGGATCCTCCGAGATCGCGCCCGTGCCTCGAGCTCGGTACTCCTGTCCCGCGGTGGAGGGGTGAGTGCACTTGCTGGTTCATGGCGGCATATTGATTTGTCTCGCATCTTTGTTGTCAATAGAGGTGCCCACAAAGTACAATGTGATAGAACCACAGATAGACAGATAGAAGGGTTAACCAGGTTATCCACTCCAATATAAGCAGGTGTGCGAGCTCCCTACGCTAAATTCGCGGCTTACCCTTCACTTACAAGCTTAAATAGTTTTTCTGGCAGGCACAGCATCGTAAAAGAACACATTAATTAACCTTCAGATGAAACCTTCAGTTTTTACATTTTAAGTGCCGGTTTTACAATGTTCAGTTAAGTTTGTTATCTCCAAGGTCAGTTAAGTTAAGTTAAGTTTGTTATCTCCACAGCCAATCAGCACTGCGATTTCATAACTCTGACTTTGCCGTTCTTTCCCGGTTTCAAAGTTAGAAAATTACACGAACAACAATTGGGATTTTATCCATCAGAACCGATAACGGCATAACGCTTAAGTTACAAAAGCGCTAAGTTTATAACAGCTAGGGAGTAAATACATCGTTGTTCCTTGTTCTCCTCAAAGGAACACGGAAAATTTCATTCGAGGATGTTTTTCAGTTGGCCTAAATGGTTTCTGGTAGTAGTCAACCGTTTTCAACAACATCTTATTTAATCAATATAGGAAAGCCTCCTACCAAAATAAAAACTATAAGTAGCCTATTTTTTAACCGACCAACAACACTATCGCATAGCCATGACCGCCACCTCCAAATTGCAGCTACTACGCCGACCCCGAAAACTGCCGCTGGTTCTTCGCGTGTCTCGACCATGCCCGCGACGGTTCCCCGATGACCGCCTACGAGTTCCGCTGTCCGTTCGGGCTCGTGTTCGACGAGAAGAAACTGCTCTGCGATTGGCCGTGGTCCGTCGAGGGATGCGGCGCCAGCGGCAAGGCCATCTTCGTCGGCCAAGCAGGGTTCGGCTACGCGGCGCACAGTTCTGCGGCAAACTTGCAACTCAATTCGGCCGCCAACCTCCAACTGAATTCCGCCTCCCACTTCGAAGCTTCGCAATACGCGAGCGCTTACGAAGCAAACGCGGCAAACTCTGCCTCGTTTGCTTCTTCCGAATCATTCGGTAATGGAGGCAGCGTCTCTTCGTCTGGTGCCAGCAGCTACATTGCCGGCGGCGCCTCTTCATCCGGTGCCAGCAGCTACATTGCCGGCGGCGCCTCTTCATCCGGTGCCAACGGCTACATTTCCGGCGCCTCTTCATCCGGTGTCAACGGCTACATTTCCGGCGGCTCCGAATCCGGTTCCTACTACGAAGGTCGCGACACCGCCTCGTACGGTTCCTACCCCGACTACCTCGTATCCGGCGGTCGTATCGAACAATCAGGAGGCGTCATCCTGGGCGAACACGTGAAGGCGTCAGCCGGAATCGTCGGCATCCAGAATGCGTATTCGGGATCGTACTCGGGCTACGAAGGTGCCTCGCGGTACGGCAACGAATTCCACTCGGCCAACTTCGAGGCTAGCAAGATTGCCGTGCCCGTCGCCCCGGTGCTGGCCAAGGTGCCGTCCGTTTCTGTGACGTCGTACGAGAACGCCAACGCTCATTATGCCGCAGAAAGCTATCAAGGCGCAGCCGTTCACGGTGACGCTGGATTTTATCAATCTACTGCAACTCCGATCGTGAAACAGGAGTTCGTTTCGTACAGCCCACCCGTCCAACAAGTGGTCGTCAAACAAGAACAGGTCGTCGTTAAACAACCGGTCGCGTTCTACCAATCAACGCCGCGACCTATCGAACAGGTGATCGTCAAACAGCCGGTTGTCGAACAGCAAGTGTTTTACCAATCGACGCCTCGGCCTGTTGTTCAACAAATTGTCGTCGAACAGCCAACGCAAGTGGCGACGGCTGCCGTTTCCAAGCAGGAGTTCGTTTCTTACCGCCAGCCGGACGTTCAACAGGTCGTCCAGCCGGTCGTTGAACAGCAAGTGTTTTACCAGTCGACGCCGAGGCCGGTCGTTCAACAGGTTCAATATCAGCAGCCGATTGTTCAGGAGGTTGTTCAGCCCGCTGTTCAGATTAAGGAGCCCCAAGTCTTCTATCAATCTACCCCCAGACCAATTGTCAAACATGTTCAATATCAGACTCCGGTTGTCCAACAAGAGATTGTTCAAGCACCTCAAGTGTTCTACCATTCTACTCCTAGGCCCATTGTCAAGCAAGTAGAAATCCAGACTCCCATTGTTCAACAACCCATTGTCACTGTAAACGAGCCACAAGTATTCTACCAGTCCACACCAAGGCCCGTTGTTAAACAAGTTCAATACCAAGCCCCAGTTGTTCATCAGCAAATTGTTCAAGAACCTCAACCTCAAGTGTTCTATCAATCTACCCCCAGGACTATTGTTAAGCAGCCTCTTGTTTCTTACCGAGAGCCCCAGATATTCTTCCAATCTACTCCAAGGCCTATTGTCAAACAAGTTCAATATCAGACTCCGATTGTTCAACAACAGATTGTTCAAGAACCTCAAGTGTTCTATCAATCTACTCCTAGGCCCATTGTTAAGCAAGTACAATATCAGTCCCCTATAGTTCAGCAACAAATTGTTCAAGAACCTCAAGTTTTCTATCAATCTACCCCCAGAACTATTGTTAAGCAGCCTCTTGTTTCTTACCGAGAGCCCCAGATATTCTTCAAATCTACTCCAAGGCCTGTTGTCAAACAAGTTCAATATCAGACTCCGATTGTTCAGCAACAAATAGTTCAAGAGCCTCAAGTTTTCTATCAATCTACTCCTAGGCCCATTGTTAAGCAAGTTCAATATCAGGCCCCAGTTGTTCAGCAACAAATAGTTCAAGAGCCTCAAGTTTTCTATCAATCTACCCCTAGGCCCATCGTTAAGCAAGTTCAATATCAGGCCCCAGTTGTTCAGCAACAAATAGTTCAAGAGCCACAAGTTTTCTATCAATCTACCCCTAGGCCCATTGTTAAGCAAGTTCAATATCAGGCCCCAGTTGTTCAGCAACAAATAGTTCAAGAGCCTCAGGTGTTCTATAAATCTACCCCCAGGCCCATTGTTAAACAAGTACAATATCAGACCCCGATTGTTCAGCAGGAAATTGTTCAGGAACCCCAAGTGTTCTATCAATCTACCCCAAGGCCCATTGTTAAGCAAGTTAAATATCAAGCCCCGGTTGTTCAGCAGCAAATAGTTCAAGAACCTCAAGTGTTCTACCAGTCCACCCCGAGACCCATTGTGAAACAAGTTCAGTACCAACAGCCCATTGTTCAACAGAAAATTGTCGAAGAACCCCAAGTATTCTACCAATCAACTCCGCGACCTATTGTAAAGCAAGTTGAAATTCAGACGCCAATCGTTCAACAGGAAATAATTCAAGAGCCTCAGGTGTTCTATAAATCTACCCCCAGGCCCATTGTTAAACAAGTACAATATCAGACCCCGATTGTTCAGCAGGAAATTGTTCAGGAACCCCAAGTGTTCTATCAATCTACACCTAGGCCCATTGCTAAACAGGTTAATTATCAGGCCCCGGTTGTTCAGCAGCAAATTGTTCAAGAACCTGAACCTCAAGTGTTCTACCAGTCCACGCCCAGACCCATTGTGAAACAAGTTCAGTACCACCAGCCGATTGTTCAACAGAAAATTGTCGAAGAACCCCAAGTATTCTACCAATCAACTCCCAGACCTATTGTGAAGCAAGCCCAATATCAACAACCCATTGTCGAACAAAGAATCGTCCAAGAACCTCAACCTCCAGTCTTCTACCAATCCACCCCAAGACCCATTGTGAAACAAGTGCAGTACCAAGAGCCGATCGTACAGCAAATCGTGCAAACCCCTAAACCGACCGTCTACTATTCACAAACCAGTCCTGCGCCCATAATCAAACAGGTGTCGTACCGACCGCAATACCAACAGGTCGTCAAAGAACAGGCTTATGTCACCCCAACGGTCATCCCAGCGACTTACCAGACTGAGTCTCAATTCGCCGGCTACTCTTACAGCACGCCGACGCCACAATTCAAGGTATCGACAACTCCCATCACATTACAACAGCAAAGGCTCTACGAGACCCGTCAACAAGAAGTGTCCGTCTCGGGCAACGGCGAATACGGCAACATCAACCAGGCAGAGATTAACACAGTGTCAACTCAAGCACCGGCAGTTGTGCAGAGTTACGAAGCCGAAGGTCAGTACAAGAAGGTAGAGAAGACGCAAGAGTACGACGCGTACAAGAATGTCCAGCTGGAGCAGGAGTATCTGCCGGTGAAGACCCAAGGACAGGCGCAGCAATCCTGGACGTCGTACGATTCGCGATACGACGTCAAAGACGGGACGGCGCAGTTTGTCAATGAAGGCCTGGTCGATGTGGGATACGAAGAGAAGTATCAGGGTCAATACGAGGAGAACTACGAAGAGCGTGCCGAAGAGGTGGTAGTCGAAAAGGTGACGGAAAAGGCGGCTGTTTTCGAGCAGTACTTCAGAGAGACTTCGCCGCCGAAGGTGTACACGACGACACAGAAGTCCGTCACGTTTTCGGCGCCCGAATATCTGCCGCCGTCGCCGTCGGCGATCCTAGAGGCGACCACGTTCCGTTACGAGCAGCGACCGAGGTTCAAGGCAGTCAAGAAGCAAAAGGTGATCGCCGATGTCGACTCGTTGTTGAACCAGTACTCGGGCAACTTCGGAGGAATTGTCAGCTCTAACGAGGGATTCATCAGTGACGTGATTGCCGACGATTTGGCGGGTAAGAGGAAGAATGTCGACGTGACGACGCCGGAGTATGTTGAGGTGACGACGCTCCGATCGCGGAAGAAGTCGAGGAAGCGTCCGACGACGACGACGGCCAGATACGAAGAGGAAGAGGTCGAGATAAAAAAATCCAAGCAGCCGATCGTCGTTGTCACTCAGTTGAGCGATGCCAATCCGCTTCTGATCGCCAAACTCGGCGCCAAATGCACGTGCCAATCGGAGCGCGTTTCGCTGAGGAAGAAGAACAGAAACCGCACCGGAGGCGCCAACCGTCCGGCGCCGTCGGGCGCGTACGCCGCCGACCTCGTCGACTCGGTGCCCGGCGACTACGACGACAACGGTCAGATCGTCACGTCGACCTTCGTGCCCTTAACCAAAGACGGCGACGACGTTCCCGTCGTACGTATCCGTCCCAACAAGCGGCCGACCGTCTCGCGCGTCCCCAGCGACATCGGCGTCGACGCCCTGGTCGCCAAGACGCGACGCCCTCAAGTCAGCGTCGAGGTAGATGCGTTGAAGAACGTTCCCGACCTTGAACAGCGATACGTCAAGTCTGGATTGCGCAATCCTGGTTATCGGTACCGCAAACCGAAGATCCCTGTGGTGATCGACATCGACGATGACAGCGACGACGACAATGACAACGACAACGACGCTCCGACGTCGACACTGCGACCAATTATCGTTGAAGGACCCAGTTCGATCCCAGTCGCCGCTAGACGTCCGGCGTCGAACCTCGACTTCGGTCGATTCCCTCAGGACAAGACCTTCCAGCCGATTGTCGTCCAAGAGCCGTTCACGCTCGTCACCAGACGGCCCTACCCCGTCGACGGCCAGTCTTCGAACGTCGCTTACGCGCCGGAAGTTGTCAGGAGGCGCCCGGAAAGCGCGCGAAGACGTCCCGTGGTTACCGACGACGGAGAGGCCGAGGCGGTCCGAGCGGAAGGACAGCGACGACAGCCGGAGAGCGCGCGAAGACGTCCTGCCGATTCGGGCGACGATGATGTCGTAGCAGTGAGGGTGGAGGGTCGCCGAGGAAGACCGGAGGGCGGGCGAGGAAACGGCAATGCGGCTGGCGGCGAGACGGTCAAGATTGCGGGCAGGTCCTTTGATCGTTACGGCCCCGGAGGATGGCGTAGCGTGGACGAGACGCTTCAAGGATCTGTGGACTGTCAGAGGCCGGGTCTGTTCAGACATCCCAAGTATTGTAACAAGTTCTACGCTTGCCACTGGGACAACTGGAAGTCGAGGTACACGCTGCACGTGTTCAACTGTCCGGTACACTTGTCTTACGACACGAGTCTCGGTGCTTGCAACTGGCCTACCAAGGGCCCTGCCTGTGTCGACGACAACCTTTTGGTCTAGAACTCTCTTCAGCAAAGAGAGAGATTATATAATTTTTTGTAAATATTTTGCAACGAGACGCCTGAATAATACCATCTGGAATAAGACAGTATCGACCATTTTCTATCCCACCGGAAGAAAGCCATCAGTCTGATGGCCTTGTTCCAGTGGAACATTGCCATAAAAATATGATCTTCTTCCAGTCTAGAGTGACTGTCCCAACACCATCTGACTGATGGCTTAAATCCAGTGGAACAATCTCATAACAAAATATGGTCTCGTTCCAGTTTTGATTCACTGTCCCAACACCATATGTCTGATGGCCTTGTTCCAGTGGAACATTGCCATAAAAATATGATCTTCTTCCAGTCTAGAGTGACTGTCCCAACACCATCTGACTGATGGCTAAAATCCAGTGGAACAATCTCATAACAAAATATGGTCTCGTTCCAGTTTTGATTCACTGTCTTAACACCATCTGTCTGATGGCCTTGTTCCAGTGGAACAAGGCCATAAAAAATATGGTATTCTTCCAGTCTAGATTGACTGTCCCAACACCATCTGACTGATGGCCAGTCAGACAGTCAGAGTCCACTGGACTAACACCATAAATGCAGATGGCTTTTTTCCATTCTGATTCGCACGCCACTGTCGAAACCGAATGACAACACTGAGAACGATGCCATATTTTTATGGGATAGCCCCACTGGAAGAAAGCCAGCAGACAGATGGTGTTGGGACAGTGAATCAAATCTGAAACAAGACCATATTTTTAATGGGATTGTTTCACTGGATTTAAGCCATCAGCTAGATGGTATTAGGAGAGGAAATCTAGACTGGAACAACACCATATTTTTTATGGGATTGTTCTACTGGAACAAGGCCATCAGGCAGATGGCTTTCTTCCGGTGGGACAGTAAATGGCCGATATGGTCTTATTCCAGATGGTGTTATTCAGCTCCCCCTTCTGGCAACGGTTTTCTCTAAAACCAGACAGTGTTACGAAGCGTTTTTTAAAAATGGAAATTGATAGCAAATTTAAAAATATGCTATATTTCTTACTCTGACCAGAGTATATCTGTCGAGAGTGATGATTTTATAGCTTTTCGCACAGTGAAAAGTCGAAACATATGTCCATGTCTTTTTTAATCTTAATTTGTGTACATAATAATAATATGTCCATGTATTTTTGTTGTGACTTCATCTCATTCTCAGAAAGATTACAGGATCGTCACAATTGATCGATCGAAAATTATTGTAGGGAAACAATTTCAGTGGTACGATGAAGAAAATCAAGGAATTCGTGTACACATAATTTTGTATGCTCTGCACAGAAGGAAGATAAATATCACGTCAAGTTTTATCGGTAACAATTTCACAATATAATGTAACGCTTGTAAATAATTAAACTTTATTTCTATTCCTGTTGAATTATCAATTGGTGTCCTAAATGCTTCTGTCAAGCGTTTCAGACGAAAACATCGATTTAGAAAACTAGGATGTGATATTTTTATGAAGTTTTCTCGTTCGAGATGTATAGATTTGGAGATCAATCGAGCATAGGGCTGTAGTATACCTTGATCACATCTAACATTTATGTATGATAACCATTCAAATATTTATTTCGCTGTTTCATGTGTAGTCTTAGATTTATAAAAACTCATTGCCCATTTGCATATTTGTCAATTAGGTCTAAATTTGGAAAAGTAGCTTGGCGTTTCAAAACTTGCATTTTATTGGTTAATAACCATGTGGGCAATTTCTAAACTTCGACATATTGTGGCCTAGTTGTTATCGTTATATTTCTAGCCTTATTGTTGTGTTCTGATTATTGAACTACTCCAAAATTTTGGGGTGATTGATACTTTGATTGCCTAACATACCTACTCTTTTTCAAGGTATTTTAGTTCTTATAACAGCTCGCCTTTTGTCATAATAATACGTTTGCTTCTATTTATTAATCAACTAATTTAACTGTAGATTTCATCACCTGTATATCCTTGCAATTAAATAAATTAACGGATTATTTTTTATGATTTTGATTGTTTACGTGGTGTTTAAAATTAGTGCCTGGGAACTCTTCCCCTAGTTACACCTCTCAAAGGGAGAAGAGCTGCACTCATATTTTCTGTAATTTATGCCGCACAACATGTCCTCGAAATTAGGACCTAAGGACACCAAGATAGTTCACCCGCTGGGCACAATGAGTGTTGCGGTGTATCATCTGAAGACAGCTTGTGGAAATATATCGCCCAGACATCTATCTTCATACCTGCCAGGTCGTTGGAATTTTGGCGAATTGCATTGCCGTAGTATCTCTGCAGCTTCTCGATTTCTTCTTTGCCTCCGATTCGCTTGCCGTCTTATAGTTTTTTTGTGTTCCGCTACAATCTTCGTCAGACGTGCGCCCATACGCTTTTGCACATGACCTACGCACTCTAACTTTTCGTTGCTGACACCGTCACCACATGGCTTACTTTCGACCACCTTTATAAAACCCTTAGAGTCACCGTCGCCAAGATAATCAACGTACCGCACTCGTTGTGTTGTCGCTTCGGAACGGTTGAACTTGAACATGACATGAGCACGGCACCTTCCACTTCCATGCCACCACCCACTAGTGCCGAGGTAGTTGGATGCACAGTTTTCATGTACCTTTTGGCCTCTCTTGTTCTTTCTGCAGGAGCAAAATTTTGTCATACACTCAAGGTCTATCACCTTTCCTCCGTCAACCGATGTGGCCGTCACTACACCGTTCAGTGACGTATGCCCACGTTTGTGCCACGATCCGTCCAACGCGACTGGAATGTCCATTTTCAATCTTCCTGGCTTATCTCCACAACAGGGGTTTCTTCAACTGCCTCCAGCGCAGCAGTTCGCATTGACGCTTCACTAGCTTCTTTCACGAATTCCCAAATAATCTTGTTGTTGTGAGTTTGACGTGTTGATGGCTTTGGTAAGTTCATTACTGCATCCAACATTTGAGCACCTTTCTGGTCTTTTCCAATTGACCTCATTCCATACGTGTAATGCACATTCACTTCGTACAGCCTCTTCCTTGTCATTTTGGAACTCATACATGTTTCACAAGTGATAACCGTCTTCGATGCCATGCCGTTGCGGTGAGACACGTCTTCTGTCACTTTCAATGAACCAGTGCTGTCACACACCTTGCTTCTGGATGAGTTTTTAATAAACACAGAGAGCCATTCTAGATCTAAAATAACATTTGACGAAGTCTCAGTTTTAAACTTGTCTTCATAAATTCTGTCAAACTTAGTTTCCTTCTCGAAGCGCTGACAGGAAGGCTAGGTTCGATCCACGCACTGAGGTAATGTGACCCAGGAGTTATAGCCAACTGGTACCATTGAATTTGAAATTCAATGCTGGTACCATAGATTAATGAGTTACACAAGATGTTTCAGGCCCATGTTAGAGGGTGTTCTTTAAATGGTCCGCGCCTTTTGCCGATATTTGGTCAAGTTCCGCATCTTGTTGTTACGATCGCTATTATTAGCGCTCTCCTCGCATCTCTGCAGCACGGGGGTACCTGTCGGGAACACTCTCAACTCTGTGCAATTCAATCAATTTAAATCGATCACAAGAGACCGCGTACCAGACAATTCCAATGTTGCAATTTAAAATAAATGACGTGTACCTAAACGGGTTCTTATCTGAGCGAGCTAGGAATAGGATGGAAGAGTAGGTAATATTTGACCGAACTTGATATAAAACGTTTGGCTGGCCACATACAATGCAGGAGTGATATCATTTCAGAATGGATATTGGCATATAAAACACTATTTCACGTAAATAGAATAAAGAGTAAAGGGCAATTCAGTAAAGCGTGTTATTTGGCTAAAAACGAGAAAATCACTGAATATTCTAACTTTTTCGTTGTGCATCTGAAGCATACGTGATTGGGCAAATCAACAATTATTGCCGGCAAACGACACAATTCGAGTTGGGCTGGTCAATGGACAATAAGCAAACCAGGTTGACTATAATTCATTATTGTTTTTTGTTTTAAATATATATTTCGTTGACATTTTTCTATCAATCAATATGCGGACACAGAATGTACGAGTATTCGATAATTTGTATGTTTCCGTAACGGGTCCTTTGCAGAGCAAGTGCACAGTAGGTATGTGCTTGATGAGAATGTATGGCAATTGGCAAACCAGTTTCCTTATCAGATGGGATTCGTCTCGTGAAAGGAACAGTAATGGCAAGAGTTTTCGACTCTTTGTATGTGTTTATCCCATATCTCCTGGACCAAAACGTGTAATTTTTGGGCTAGCAGTTCAATTTAAAAAATTCTTATATCTTATCTTTGCAAAATATTCATTTGTTCAGTTCCTTCTGCAGTATTTTAGAAAAAAGTACGCTTCCACAATTCGATTTATTTTAATTGCCTCTGTTATCAATCGATCAAATTATCTGTCGTACCGGAGGGAGTCCCTACCTTTCTGACGGCTACCTCGCCCAGGCGGGTCGGAGATTATTAGAGGTACCTACCTACCTAACAAAGCAATTACGAAAATTAAGTCAGTGATTACTTTCTTTTTCGCAAATGCCGAATAAGAAATGTAATATCATTGATTAACGATAGGTAGCTTAACGATAGGTACCTATCGTTAATCAATGGTAATATTACCATTGCTTTTCAAATTTTATTGTAACTTAAAAATTACGTCTTTTAGACCATTGAAGTGTGGGAAATAACAGTGCACAGCTCGATAGCATCCCGATTTGAAGCTTGATCGATTCTCTTTTCGTTTCACATGGAGCAAGGCAATTACCTACTGATAATAAATCATAACGAGATTTGACCCACCAAAGCACATGGCACCCAGTACCTCCATTCGAGAGGGAATCCCCATCGTCCGCGACCCTTTTTAACCAATGTATTCATATTATATCGACTTAGAACGCATGCAACAGCATGCTAATGCCAATCGGAAGAGCTCGACTATATAAAATGATGAGGTCATGAGGAGATCGATTCGAATTGATTGACTTGCACAGAGTTGAGAGTGTTCCCGACAGGTACCTACCCCCATGTTCCAGAGATGCGAGGAGAGCGCTAATAATAGCGATCGTAACAACAAGATGCGGAACTTGACCAAATATCGGCAAATGGCGCGGACCATTTAATAAACACCCTCTAACATGGGCCTGAAACATCTTGAGTAACTCATTAATCTATGCTGGTACCTACTTAATACATTTTGTAGGTTTTATGGGAGCGCCACAAATGCTCCCCCTTTCAACTGCTCCACTGCTCCAACGGCTATAGGCACGACAGTGGTTTTTTAAACTGATCCAAAAAATACTATATAGAGCATTCTCACCTGGTCCACCTCAACTCATCCAACATCCTATCGCTTAAACGATTTCCTCATCTCATCCAAAATCTATATTCCCCGTTTTCAACTCAGCAACCACCGCTTCTGACATTTCATCCAACATCATGGCGTCACATCTGCCGTGTTCGGTCGATAATGCAGTTCATTCTATAGTTCTCCACGCATGACCTTCGTGGATATAGAGTCTGCATTATAAATATAATAACGAATGTTCTGAAAGTTTAATACGTTTAAAGACTATATGTTTTAGGACAACAGCAATCGATAACAATTAATCGAACGCGTTTCATTCTTTATTTCATCCAACATCATGGCGTCTCATCTGCCGTGTTCGGTCGATAATGTAGTTCATTTTATAGTTCTCCACGCAAGACCTTCGTGGATATAGAGGCTGCCTTATATAATAACGAATGTTCTGAAAGTTTTATAAGTTTAAAGACTATATGTTTTAGGACAACAGCAATCGATAACAATTAATCGAACGCGTTTGATTCTTTCCTTTGGTCTGAATAGCTGTTAGAAAATCGTTAAGAAATTAGCTACCAGCCTGATAAAATTGCTACCGAGATGAGGTTACCTAGCCTTTACTTTAAAAAGTGCCATATTATAATACCAAAACATAGTATTTATTCGAGAAATGTAAAAACTTACAATAATGGTCGTTGCTTGTCGTCTCTGATCGAAAACCAGCCTCTTTGCCCTAACTACATGTGTATCCCGCAACAGAACATAGATAACCGCATCATTAGAGATATGCGTGTGACCGAAAACTTTCTTACACTAGATGAAGAAACTCACCTTTTTGAAGAAGTAGAACCATATATGAAACGGTTGAAATACGAATTCGACCACTGGGATGATGTAAGGAGAAATAAGAAAACATTGGTGGCATACCGATTGTGGGGGTGTTCCTCATTCATTAACGTAGCAATATTAGCATCGAAGAAGGAAACCTTAACCGATGATATTACGTGCCACTTGGGCTTATTGAACATGGTTTTAGTTGCTTTAGCGGATGGCAGTAGTTGTTTTGGTGATGCTGGACAGTTATGCGAAAATAACATTGTTTTTAGCACCTACAAGTTAGAGAAATTTTAATGTTCGATGTTGCCCACACTCAAAACCATCACTATCTCAGAACTTGACGAAAATTTCTGGAGGTGTAGAAAACAGGAAATAACAATAGTACCTTGTTTAAAGGTTTTGCCATACGCACCACGTGTCACTCTACGTCGGCCCCAAAGTCACTGGTGGTGGCACAAGATTGCGAAATTTTTCCTTATTTTATACTGGGAGGCTGCCCCATCCAAAACATATAACATTTTATTTACAGTTTATTAAAATGTATTGCGCTAAAAGTTGACGAGATAAAAAAAAACTGATGCACAGCGACGGTATTGTGGGTAAGCTCTTGGAAATCACAACGAAGCTGGTGTGGCACTCTTCCCTGTCTTTGTTGTAATATAACACGAAGGGGTGGGGTGGATGGTGGTTTTAGTGGAGTCCCTGGGCCTCGTCTTGCAACACCAATCAGCGAAATCACAGATTGCTAAAAACTCGGCGGGCTGGAGATTGCTCTTCATGTTCGATTGGTGTTCAACTTCTGATTCCAGAAGCGTAAACGATTCAGATTTTTTCCAGAATGAATCATTAATGGGAGATGCTCGAAAAAAAACATGGAGAAAAATCAGAGGGCACGTATAGATTTTTTTATGGGTTGAAATATAGGAGTGTTTTTTTTTGTGCCCTTAAACCCAACAAGTAACTATTTATAAATTTGTTCTTGTTTATAAATCATAGTTTGTCATTTTAGAACAAATCCCATCCATATATGTCAATTCGTTTGCATGCTACAGTGAAAAAAGTGATTCACCGCGTGGGGCATAAACTCAAATGCTGGGGTTTTCCGTTCCCCGCCACGGGCTAGCCGTATGGCAAAAACCTTTAAACAATGTATTGCTATTGCCTGTTTTCTACACCTCCAAACATTTTTGTCAAGTTCTGAGATAGTGAAGGTTTGGAGTGTGTGCACTTTAGGTGGAATGTCACGAGAGTAGAATATTACATGTTAGTAGGTATACGAACTACAAATCAAATAAAAATTAAATAAAAAGAGAAATTATAGCTGTACAGGTCTTAAAGTAGGTCACTGATGAATTCTTTAGAGAATAACATACCTAATATGTTGCGTAGAATACCAATCGATGAGACTGCGTTTAGAAGAGATTTCTTTAAAATCTGGCACTGAGAAGTGGCACATTTTTCATTGGCGGTAGCCCGCTCCGAATCGTAAGTGTGGGTGCATGCTGGCAGCGACAGCTCGCTCATATTTTTGCACATTTTCGGCTGCATATTTTTATATTGAGGAAATCCCATTTGCCAAAATGTTGCATTTAAACTGCACAGTGGCTGTGCAGAACTCTAAGAACTCACCCTGGCCAGCCTCGGCAAACGAAATCGCAGCCTTGTGCCTGCTGCCGCCGCCAGCGTTCACCCTTCGGCCGGCAAGAGGGGGGGGGGGGGGGGGGGAATGAATTTAGAATAGATAGCCCTCTTGGGAACATACTTAAATTGTGTACCTAATGCTTGATATGCATTTTATTTCATTTTAGTGCGAATATAGAGAGTACATTTAGAGAGAATACATAAAAATTGCAAAAAAAAACATTTGAGTGTGGGTTGAGAACAAGCTCCAAAATAATGATTAAAACCAGAGCAGCAATTTGGCATGTAGCAAGCAAACAAACAAAATGTATGTTATGTATGCCTCTGGGCACCTACCTACCTACAATTTACTTAGCTAATGTCTCGACTCAATTTAGGCGATCCATGGATATCGAGAGACGGAACGCTTGAAATGGAACGAGGAAAACACCAAGATAATTCAGAGAGTCCGAGAGTGTGCGTTCTCTGATGAGAAACAGCTGAGTTTAGTACATGTGCTCGACTTGGCTGAAAATGGTGTAATAAAGCCTCACATTGATAGCTCTCGAGTAAGTGTGCTGTGCAGTGTGTACTGACTAAAGTTAAAGTAGCAAACAGCATTTTCAGTTGCATCATGTTGTAGAATGCTCATCTATATGTACCTACCTCACAACAAATTTGATTTCTTACAGTTTTGTGGAGACACAATAGCAGGACTGAGCTTATTATCAGACTGTGTCATGCGACTCGTTCACCAGAACGAACCCAACAAGGTGGTGGACGTATTACTAAGAAGAAGATCCCTCTATGTGATGAAGTAATGTACACTGAAGTCCAGTTCAGCCCGTTTTGTGTTTCCACTTTTCCCAGAACTTCTCGTGAGCTTCTTCATGACCTATAAATATTTTTTTTTTAGGGGAGTAGCACGACATGAATACACCCATGAAATATTAGGAAATAATTGTTCATCATTCAAGGGAAATGCTGTGGCCAAGCGCAGAAGATTATCTATCATTTGTAGAAATGAGCCAAATAAGCAATAAAACCATGCACTGTTTAAAATAAAACAATTTTTGTTTCGTCTGGACCTTTTATCTATTCTCTTTTTTTTGTAGGCAATTGTTGGAATTTTTAACAATGGTAGACTTGAAATAGGTACCTACCAATGTTCTGTCAGTGCTTGGAAGAAATCTTTTTTAGTGGCAATACAATATAGAGTACCGGTACCACTAGGTATACCTAATGGAAGACCATGGTGCTAGGAGTAGGACAATTTGATTGTCTGTCAAGTTGTCAACCACTAACCATGCCCGGCCGTAAGAACGGTTGGTGGGTGATATCAGGAAAGTGGAACTTTCTTGTCACACGTACATAATGAGCACTAATTTTACCACTCAAAAAATTTAAATAATACTGTCATTTGTGAAAGCTCGCCCTCCACTAGGGCTTCCTAAGCAATTTGCCCCCAGCCCAAAATTGTAACCAGTAGAACATTTTTAGACCCCCAAATGTCATTACTTGTAACGGGATAGTAATGCAGTACCTATCTAAGCCAGAATATGCAAAATCATAAGCTTAAAATATGCAAAATATGCGCTACCAAAAACATAAATGTGCGGCAAAAATGGCCAAATACACTAGAATTAATTTGAGTTTGCCATTTTTTGGGGATCTCATATCATAGAGTACCAAACCATAGAATCAATCATGATTAAGTTTTTGTCGTTACCATTAAGAACTTGATTTATCATTTCAATTATTAGCCAAATATTTTACTCTTTACAAATCGTAATAGAGTCAAATGATACTTTACTTCAAATTCCAACAGGCTGCGGTAATACTTAGGCTAGAAACAATGTAGGTGCCATACATTCAGCGGCCCAACAAACTGCAGGTCAAACTAGTATTAACTGCGGCTCAGTTAAGTGCAGCCCAACAACCATCTTCACATTGTGCGGCTCAATATTCCTCGGCTCAAATTAGTTTCGAATTTATTGGTATTACAAGGGTGATATACTGCGGCCCAACATTCTGCGACTTAACTTCCAACAAAATAAAGTGCGGCTCAGTTTCGCATCCTTTTCCCAAACGATACATACTGTTCACACAATGATACAGTTCATACAAAGAACATAGAACAGATTCATACAGTTCGATACACGGCTTCAAGCGTGGACCTCCCCTACCTGAGTCTGGTCAGGTACGGTAAGAGTCGGGTCGAGTCTGGTCGGTAACAGCTGCACATAGTTCACAGAATGGCCGTGCACACGAGCGCTCACTGTACAGATACCACACACTCAGGCGATGAGATCGAAAGAATGCCTATACTGGAAGGGGTTGAAAGACGTTGATTGCCTTGTGGCTAGACATGTATGTTTATCATACAATAACCGGGAATCGTCAATAGGCAATATCATTCAATAGTCAATAGTCAGGCAAACTAGTGCTAACTGGGGATCTACCACACGCCAAGCATCTTTGCCACATTATACCACACAATACACATACTAGATATTTTCTCAAATATTTGAGTTCTTATCCAAATTGTTAGACAAAAATTTGATCAAAGAAAACAAATAGAATAAATAGAGTAGCTCAGTAAATTGCCAGTCGTTAATTCTATTATTAAGAATCATTTTGAAGTGTACTTACATTTGAGTGATTTTAGTGATGCTTGCCTCGAATCTCGAAGAGTCCCATCACGTCCTCGCTGTCATAAACGACAACAGCAATGAAGCAACCGCCCTTCACCTTGCATCCGAAGAAGGGCATGCTGATTTCGCCGCCTTCCTACTTATAAAGAGGGCGCAGAGGTGTGGGTTCGTGATGAGAGGCAACAAACGCATTTGTCTGATGCCATCCTCGCCGTCGTTGACCTTCAAAGCTGGACGAATACACAACCGCGCGGGTAACCGAAAAAAGAGACGAGCTTTTTTTTTAGGGAATGAGGTTTTTGTACGGCTTCAACGCCTAGCACTGTGTAGAAACGTGGAGCAGAACACTCTTGTTGTCAAAGCGTGCTGCATTGATTCACGAAAGCTTTGAAATTCACCGATTTTACCATGCTAATATGTTATTTGTTATCACTTTGGCGCCATGGGCAAAAAGTTGCTATTTCTAGGGCCCGTGTAGCCAAAAATTTTGTCCAAATTTGATGCTCGATTCAAGTTACGCCAACGATCGCGGACCAGAGATGCACTCTGCGATTCACCGTTTTCACGTGACCCTCGAGCCTACGTTCGCGGGCCATGAATCGACCGCACCGCTGTACCAGCGATAGCTAAACCACTGTAACGAAGGAAAGGACTCGTCAACCGTTTCAAAACCATCATAGAAAATGTTGGTATGCCCGTACCGTAACAATTGGCAACATTGAACTGCGTATAAACCTAGCAAATTAGCCTACATCTGGGGATATGGTTTGCTTTGACTTCTCTCTACTGAGACCGGATCCACAAAGATGGGATTTTTAAACCCCCGGGAGAATTGTGATATCTCCACAACGACAGCCATGGGATTCACTGTACACCGAACTTGATTAGCTGCTCGCAAAATAAATATACTCCCAGGATAATAGAAAATCGCCTCCTGTGTATCTGGGGCTGCATTACTTAACATAGTTTTTGTAATGCAACCTTATTTCCCACTACACTGCCACCATAGGCATGCGCAGGGTAAATGGTTAGATACGGCCAAAGAGTCTCTCTTTGGAGTCTCGCAAAAGAGTCGTCGAATCTTTTAAAGAGTCTCGCAAAAATGATGGTCACAAAATGCAAATCGTTTTCGATGCCCGTGACCGCGAAAGCAAGTGTTGTGACAAGGCATGGCAGCCATCGACAGCACACATTGAATTTCTATCCTAGCACACAACCAGGGCCTTCTTCATGAAAATGTTTACCATCGCTCTCATGGCGCGAATGTTGCTAGGAGGCTGTGGAAAATGGCAGAGTCAAAATATTCTTGGGTTGAATCTCGCTCAAGGTCAAAGCCACCTAGATACATCTTTCCAGACGAGCAAATCGAAACAAATCCATGCAGAGGGCGCTGGCAAGTGGCAAGGTTCCTTTATTTGAATTCTTGTCTAAATGGCTATTTACTACAAAACAATCAGTCCTCGAAATCACACAACCCCTACAAAGTACCTAGATTTTCATTCAGCTTGCATTATGGATAGGTACTAATTTATATTTCCACTTTCCAGTGCAATAAGACATTGAACAACGAAACTTGCTGTCACGATTTTAGAAACGGCCTGTGCCGCGTCTGCCGCATCGCTGCGCACGCCTATGACTGCTACTTATCACCTCCTGATGCTGGGACCACAGATTAAGCTAGATCAAAGATACTTTATACATATAAAGGCTAGCTATAGATGTACGATTTTCACTGCTCTAAGCATCATACAAAATGTAAGTTATTGAGCCAATTCTTATTGATGACAAACACATAAATACATTTTTTATGGTAAAGTTATGTTAAATCCATACCCTCAGATCAGAGGTGCTCAACCCTTAATTGTACAGGGCCAAATAAAAGAAATGTGTTATCTCTGTGAGTCGCTAAGGGTAATTTGGCGTAAAAGTTGCAAATTGGAAGATAAAGAGTTGTGTACCATTTTGGGTATTGATTTCACGCATTCTTGTAACTTGTACTTGAAAAATGAGAATTGATATTGCTTACGATGCAATTGGGGCTTTGGGAGTTCGATCCCCGAAAAAATGTTGATTTATACTATTTTTAGGTTCAAATCTATGCATTTCAGGGAGTTTCGACCTTAAAATTACCTTGACATTATGCACTTGTTAAAAGGAGATTGTGGAAATTTCAAATCGATATATATTTTCCATGGATAGCTGTTGCATGGCAACTTGGCGTTTCAAATTTAATGCAGATTTTGAGGTGGGCCGCAAAAATTGGAGAGCTCGTATGAGGCCCGCAGGTGGAGTACCACTGCCTTGGATCCTTATCATTTCTCATATGAAGTAGATTTCATGAATATTAGACTATGAATTATGATAAATGAAAAGGCTCAACTAGTATTTTAGCATTTAATCCAACTCTGAACTTTGCCAAGTCATACAACACAACCTGCATGCAAATGCCATTTCCTCTAAAACACCAACAGTGTGTATAGTATTTCAAATTACAGTTATGCAAATTTCATCCAATATTTTTATAAATATAAATAAAATACGTTGATTTGTGGTGTAAATGATAATACCTTAAATACAATACGTAACAATATGTCAGTGTATAATATATACTGAATAGATTGGACTGGGTGTGCAGATATAATTTAGTTGTTAATTTTACATTTTGCCTGCCAAGAAATCAAAATGATACACATTACTTTTTGGTCCTTAGAGTTATGTCAACCAGTCACATTGATACGATGACTGTTACGTCACGAAATCAAGGTTAAACTTTGCAGGAGACTTTAGAAAATAATCGGGCACGGATTTGTCAAAATAATTCCGTCAAAGATTATTGGCACGGCTTACGATTCTCAAAAAGAAATGTCATATTAGATAAAAGTTCACCCTTGCACAAGTCGCCCAAATCTAGCAGCCAATTTATCATATTAATTTTTTGCTTGTTTTCGTTTGGAATGAAGAGAAGAAAGAAATACACGATCGGCGAATCCCAAGCCATTTTATAAGGTTATCAAAAAGGAACACAACTACAAAAAAAAATGCGAAATAATGATTGATTCCAATCGAATATCAATTAAAAATAATTTTCCATAATATCATATCAAAGAAGAAAAAACTCCAGCCGAATCCAAAACTGTACCCCACGATCGCGCCTACGAAAATTCCCCAAGAGAAAAAATCAAGTCTTTACAAAGAGATTCCAGGACAGCCATCCATCTTAGAACTAATTCGCTTTGATATTGGTCACGTCCGTCGCTCGCTCCGGCCCCTCTAGCTGACGGACATGGACAACCGCTCGTCGAGCGGCTCCAAGAGTCCGTTGGTCCGGTCGTCCTCGCAGTCGCCGAGCATGGAGGCGACGCCGTGTCCGTTGGCCTTGGCTTCGTGGCGCGGCGCGCCGTTCGCCTTCGGCTCCTTCGTGATCTCGCCCACCAGGCCGCCGCCGTTGACCCCGTTCGACGTCACCTCCGCGTTGTGCCAGTTGAGTTTGGCGTCGCTGATGATTTCGCAGCTCGCCTGTCGAAGGTCACGGCGCGATCAGCGGTGGAATCGGCTGCGTTCGCTCGTATGCCACGCGCAATTTTGCCAATATTTTTAGATTCTAATTAACCCATTAGGTACCAGTGTAATTATAGGAGAGTCAAATAGTGACTTTCTTTAGCTCTAAAAAATTAACCCCGTAAAAACTACGTTTTCGTCTATAAATCCTTTATATTATGCTAAATATATTGTCATTTTCGGATAGGGGGGTTGTGCCCCCAAACCCCCGCCACATAACAAACTGCGCAAAACAGAAAGCATTTACACGTTTTACGGCTCTACGTAACAAACAGCATAAATCAGGGCGCTACCACTAATTTCTCTGATTGGGGTTCTCTGATGATTTCTCTGATCTAGTTCAAGCACAGCTCAGGTAAGCAATTGCATTAAATCTCAGCAAATTTGTAAAAGTTGACTTTTGGGGCCGGCTGAGCCCGGCATCTATTTAAAGAGGCCTAGTACAGAAAAAGAACAAGAGCCAATCGCGTATCGTGCGGGGCAACGAAACAGCGTGCGGCCAGCCCATCGTTACCTGGTAGCTGTGCAGAGCGTCCTCCAGTTGCCTGACGTTGGCCAGACTGAACTGGCCCTTGCCGTAGCTGTTGACGTCGTCCTCCTCCTCCGATTGGCTGCTCAGACTCGCCAGCGAACTGTCGCCCATCGACTTCACTTTCGGCACGAACGTGGTCCACTCATCGGTGCGCTCGTCGAGGTATTCGATGCTGTTCAGGAACGTTTTGCCTGGCCGCGAAAGAGCGCACGCCGTTGGTTAGATGTGTGTTTGTGGTAGAGGTGTGCGAATTTTCGATATGGATGCATTATTCGACGAATTATTTTCGAATTATTTGTATTCGAATTTTGAATAGTGATTCAAATTCGTATTCGAAATGTTATTATGCTAAACAGGAATAATTCGAAAAATGCAAATAGTTTGAATATTTGGCACCACTGATAAGCACTTTGCTGCAAATATTCGCATTTAAGGTAATATTATTCGAACTTTTGGCGAATTATTCGAGCCAATCGAATCATTCGATTCGCTTCGATATTCGACTTTTTCAAAATTTTTTTATTTGATATTTGATTCGCTTTCAAATTATGATTTTCAAACTATTCGATATTTGATTCGAATCAAGAAAACCACTCTTCGCACACCCCGAGATTGTGGTAATTCTATGCAATTATAGTTGGTATGGCAGACCAAAGGGCCATCGTTGCTCACCGGAGAATCCTCCGACCGCGTAGAGACGCGACCCGATGACGGCCACGCCCACGTTGGCGCGAGACGTCGTCATGCTCGGTCCGGGGCCCCACGTCTGCGTGTCGGGGTCGTACACCTCGGTGCAGCTCAGCGAGTGCGAGCCGTCGGAGCCGCCGATGGCGTACAGTTTGCCTGGCGGCGGAACGGTCGTACGTTAGTTCGTCTGCTTTAGGCTTTGTGCAAAGTTTTGATGGATCTTTCACTGTCCAACTCCAAGCACTAGTGTTCAAATTTCTTTACAAATGCGTAAAAATACCCTAGTGTTGAAGTACACTTTTTGTGATTTGTTTCTACTACAAATATAAAGGTACACAATGCCGATTCAACAAAATATTTAAATTTCATGACAGCAATTGGCTATTCCAACAATTCTCCCGAAAGAAATTTATCTACTTGTGAGACCTTGTCACTTTAAAGTTCAGAGTTAAGAAATTTGAACAGCTGTTTTTCTAGTCTCAAGTCTCAACACACCAGAAATTGCTTTCCCCCTCCCCTTCCCCCCCACAACTCATCGTAGAGTGCATAAGAACCCCAATCTCACCTCTGTATTACTAAGTTCCTTCTTTTTATGTTTTTGTATCGCATATACAGAAGGAAATCTCTCATAAACACACACAGATGACAACCCGAAACGGTACCCATCGTAAATCGAATTGAATGCTCCTGCACAAAGTTTGCGAAAGTGTTTCTACCTTTGAACACGGCAAGTCCGCATCCCCTGCGTGCCGTGATGAGCGGCTGAGCGAAGGCCCAGTCGTCTGCGACCGGGTCGTACACCTCCACCGAGCTCAGACAGTTCCAAGCGTCGCAGCCCCCGACGGCAAACACTCTGCCGTCCATCGAGCAGACGCCGGCCTGGTATCGACCTGCACGACAAAATGTGGGCATCAGCAAAGATACTTTGGCCGCGTTAGTAACCCACCTGATCATAGTCTACTTGCAGTGTACAGTTTAATGATGCTCGTGGGGTATTTCACCAACTCCTTTTAGTTGCTTAAATGGTATTTCATTTTATTTTTTCCATCTCAGCAAATTCCCAAATGCTACCCAATTGCTTCTCAAATTGGATGGGGAATCAGTTTAAATAAACCGCGAATCGAAACTGTTTGTGAAATTCACCGAAGCAATGGCATCGGCTGGATTTTCCACCACGTTTAGTAAAACCTCGCTTAGCAAGATTTAAACGGTGTAGGTGAAATAGTCAATCAATGCTGCTGATACTATGAACAAAATTAAATTCCTGCCCCTCCATATTACTCTACATTAGCCTTTTAAAGTTCAATCATTTAGAAGTGCAATCAAAGAAAACCAACCATTATTTCTTAGTTTGATTCTACACTTATGAAGGTGACTATTAGTTGCTTATATCTCGGTTGCAAATTTCAGGGATTGTTTTGAACCTTTTACAAGTTTCCACTCTCGACTCCAAAAACTTTTTTAGTTGCCCCAAGTGCCCTTCTAGGTTTGTGATTTTAACTTCTTTATGAACACTGGTATCATCAATTTGAAACAATGCCTTCACTACAGTTCTGTAACCATACCATACACACTCTAACATAATTACACTTTGTCCCAAAGTCATATCAAATACATTAAGGTAGGTAGGCAAGCAAACACAATAGGTAGTAGGTACCAGCCACAAAACCAAACCAATTCCAGTTGATTGAAGTTCAAAGATGAAGTAAAAACCATGACGTGCTTCCTTTCTTTCGCAGTGCTTCATTTTTAGTTTCAATGATTATTTAGGAACAATACGACTGATTTGACAATAGTATCTAGGTCGATATGAGCAATTCAGTACTCATTTTAAAAAGCAAATGCTATGGACACAAAAAATGAGCGACATGTCTGGTGTTCTCTTTACACAATCGCGCCCCGTTTCGGAGCCAAGCGGAGCGCACGTACCGGTCTGCAAAGGAGCGATGCTGCTCCACTGACACGTCTCCGGGTCGAGCTTGTCGCACTGCTTGATGCCCGCCTGGCCGTTCCACCCGCCCACGCAGAAGATGGCCCCGCCGAGCTCGCACAGGCCTGCGCACAGAGAAAAGACCGGCGTTGACGGCAACGCTAGCGCAACGGGTGGTCGGGCGGCTCGCAATTGGGAAAACGGACCAGCGGCGGTTTCGGCCCTTTGCAAGTCTGCAAACATTGGCGGCTCGTGGCACCGAGGTGCCGGCGTTTCTCCGTCGACTTGCAAGCTTTTGTGGGTGGGTTTTGTGGCGGCTGAGGTGGGTAATCTACTTATGTTCACAAAATTATGTTGACTAATCTGTGGGTGAATTGAGCTTTTTAATGGTGGGTTATTGCTTGAAGTTTGTTGGCCTACATAATTTTGATTGCAGATCTATTGTATAACAATAAAATTTTGTTGGAAGTTAAGGGTAGATTATGCCATTATTACTAGTGATTTAGAAAGCGAAGTTGGTGGTTTTGTGGCAGATCTCCAGACGTACTTGAAATACTTTTTTATATTTATATTTTATATCAACAAAACTTTAGTCTGGAAAAAATGTTTCTCAGAATTTGCAATTTCATTGCAGTTAGTGGGTACCTAGCACAATTATAATAAATTTGGCAAAAGAAAACTGCAAATGCATGGTGCAAATAATACTGGTTTGTACCTATGAGTTACTTGTCATATTCTCAGTAAGATATTCTTACAAACTACTCGAGATAAATTTACAGTGGGCAGTTGTGCAAGTCTAAATTAGAGGAATGTGTAAAAGATGTTGGACTGACGAAGGAATTGGCGAGTTTGCAAGACGATCGAATGCCGGCAACTCAGTTCCACGTGATTAGAATTATTGATTAATTTTTAAGTAATGGGCAAAGATATTGACATTGCTCTTCTACGTTTTCAGTGGGTGGGGGTTTGATGCATGGTTTAATAGAGAAAAAAATCATATTAGGATGTGAGCGTAGTGTAAATGAGAAACTACAGAATGTCAATATCGGTGTCCGTAAAAAGGAAAAAAAGATTAATAAATCTATGGTTATTAAAAATAAAATGAATTACACGCATTAATGACCTAAGGCTATTTGCAAAGAAAAGGTAAATGCAAATAGTAATTGCAGTTGCGACTAGGTTTCTACAGGATGCCAATTTAATTTCATGGACATGAGGACGGCAAACTGGCAATTACCTGTTCTTTGCAAATGGCCCTTGGCTAAAACTAATTTCTTGTACTAGGTAATTATCCAAGACCATGAAATTTAGCAATCTACTTTCTTTGTCAGGAGCATTTTCAGTTTTCAAATTCCTCTCTCCACATATTCGTGCTAGCGTTCCCAAGTAAAAATAATAATAAAGTTACTCACCGATGGTTCATGTTGTAATTCTCTTATATATCGAGTTATAATGCCTTGGTTTTTCCGTTAACAAAGCCCATTGCGAGATAGGTAGTCCATGTCACGAGACACCGCAGCATCGCGATTGGCAAAGATTCAACTCGGAAATTGTTTGGAAGCGTAAAAGTAGTTACTCGCGTTTATGATGGCTTGAAAATTATACCTTTGCTAGCAGGATCGAAAAAATACCGAGAGGGGAACCCTCTTAAATCTCCGATTGTGTTCTTCTACTAAACCCAATTGTGCATAACATTTACCTACATATTTCATATCTATTTGACAATCCACCCAATTCTTCAAAAAACTAGTAAAGTGATAGATTAATTCTAACGTTTTCTGTAAAACAAATCGATATGCCAATTTCAAACGAGTTTACGGTGATCAACAATCAGCGAAAGCGCAAACCTTTCCGAGTCGGGGCCTGACCAATCGCAATTTCGCTGGAGGGTTGTTGGAAAAAAGGCGCCCGTAAAGTCAGCGCCCGCGCGGGGGTTTTGCCGGGTAAACGAAAACATCACAACTTCGGCCGGCTAAACAATTGTCTATAAGTAGACCGATGTTATTCTCTTTCTCTCTTTCTCCCCTTTCTCTGCTCGACGAATTCGAAGTGCCCCATTCCACCTCAAATCTCTCACACAACGGCTGAAAGAGTAAAATAGGACAAATGGGGTTAGGCTTGGTTTGTACTGGTGCATCGTATTTCATGTTTGCGTCGCCGTAGCTAAACGACGCAGGCTAGCCTGAAATTTGACGGTACATTCGGTTCTTCGGAAGCTCGTGAAAAATATTATTTAAATTGTCCACTAATAGAAGTTCAGAATGTGTCATTCACAAAGCCATTATGGAACATGATATTTTTTAGCCAGCGATCGAAGAACTGGAGTTAACCGTCAAGTTACGACCAATTTAAGAACATGAATTCAGCCAAGCTAATGGAAATATTCAATTTCAAACTTAGGTAAGATTGATTTCTTGATGGATACTGACTGGATTGATGTTTTAAGCAAGTCGTAATAAAATTTTGTGAATGTCTTCAAATCAACATTGGTTGGCGATTTAATTGACTACAGAAAGTTTACAGAAAGAAAATAAACCAGACTCAAAAAACCGATCACCGAACCTCGTCGACTTGAACTCACTCGACGGGACAGGAAAAAAAACAACGAACAAATTTACTCCCCGTAAACCGATGTAAGCAACGAGACAAACTTACCTCCACGCAAATTTAGTGGACACACAACAAATCTGAGAACAAAATATGGTAACGCATCGTGTCACAGTGCAGGTAACACACATCATTCCGTCCTAGTTAGCCGTGCTACGTCACAGATCCGCCTCTTGCTCTTGGAAAATGCTCCTGAGACGCCAGAACGGCGATTCTACGACCGTGTGATTGGGTGGTTAACCAGGGGGGGGGGGGGAGGGCCGATGTTGGAGAAACCAGTTAGCGACTCCGGTCTTCAATGCTTGGTGAACTTCAGAGTCGTTTCCTAAATGTTTTGCAAGCGTATGGCAGGAGAGAGAATTAAAAAACAACCAGAATCGGTTTAAAAAGTGACGTTGTAGTTTCCAAATAATTCCTTAATGTTTTTCCAGCTGTAATATTCTGGGTAGAGCAATGAATTAGAAAGCAGAATTAGCAAAAAAAAAGTTTCTCTTTGACAGCTTCAGCTCTAAAACTTTGAAACTTTAAAACGTAGGGTAATGGTTCAGAACCAGTATAATAAAGGATTAGCTCTATAAAAACGAAAGCTTCATCCCAGTAGTAACAGACAATCGACAACTGGACAATTTCAATCTAGGTACCAAAACAAGCTAAAAAGAATTTAGAAACGTCATCCCGAAAACCAGTTCACCAAGAATCCAAAGCCAGCCTCGCGAAACCAGATCCCCCTCGCGGCCGACCGCTACGAAACACCGGATCGCGCGGGCGTTTGCCGTCCGATCGCCGCGCCACTTGCCTGTGTTGCACCGCGCGAGCGGCAAGGACGTGACCCTGCACCACTTTCCGAGCACGGGGTCGTAGCGCTCGACAGTCGCCAGCTCGGTCGCGCCGTTGCTGCCGGCGACCGCGTACGCCTGGCCGTTCACCACCGCCACCGAGAAGCGGCCGCGCGCCTCCTTCATCGGCGCCAGGCGCTGCCAGACGTTGAGCGCCGGGTCGTACGTCTCGACGTACTTGAGGCATTCGGCGCGGTCGTAGCCGCCTGCGCAAGGGGGGAGGCGAGAAGTTGGTTTAGATTTTATACACTTGTGTCTGCTTGCGCTATCTCTAGCACTAGTTTTGAAAAAACTATTTGAAACTTGGTTTTTAGTGCTAAAAAAAAGTTTCACGGATATCCCTATGATTTGAACATAATATAGGTACTAGTTACTTTTTCAAGGGCGATAGTTCGACTATCGTTGGTGACAAGATGTTGGTGTCAAGCTTTGTTAGAGTGGCGTAATCGCAATGTAAGAGTGGTTTAATCGTAGTTCATCCAAGCGACGAGTTCCGCCGCCAACTCACCGCAGACGAGCAGCTTGTCGCCGAGGTTGGCGCACCCCACCGAGCACTTGTTGCTGGTCATGTTGGCCAGCACGCAGTAGTGGTCCAGCTTCTCCTCGGACGCGGGCCGCGAGGCGACAGGCGTCGACACGGGCGAAGGCGTCGACGGCTGGTTCAGACGCAGCAGCACGCTGAGCGTGGCCGGGCGGCCGGCCAGCGTCACCAGCGCGAGGAACGAGTGCTCTGTCGGGGCCGCAAAGCGCTCAGTTGTCACGTTCTTCAATCATTTGAAGCTTCAATCATTTGTAGCTTCAGATTCCAATATCCCAAGTAGCACAAAAACCGTTATTTCGAACGTTCGGTGGACGTCGAAAAGCTAACGGAGGACAACTTGCGTTCAACTTTCGGGTAGAACCTCATCGAAAATTTTGTGAACGTGAAGGTTGAACGCAAATTATCCCCCGTTAGCTTTTCGACGTCCGCCGAACGTTGAAATAACGTACGCTGAACGTTTTTGTGCTCATTGGGTATTTGTAAAATGTCTCGTACCAACAAAAGGCCGTTCCAAACTGGGGAAATCGTGGATACCTTAATTAGAAAATATAGATAGGTTTAAAAAAAAATTATTTGCAAGGTGGTGCAAGGACCAGACTGGCTAATCGTTTTCAGGCCATACTGTTTGAGATAAGTCATAACAACAAACAACAATGTTGTAAATAAAGGATAAGACTGTCTCTCACGAAGCATTTTTAAAAATGTTCATTCCTTCCACTACTTACAAACCTAAAATATCAAAATACAGCATTTCTGGAAGCAATTAAAGCCCTTTTTGGTTCATAAAATCAAAAGAAGTGCTTGTTAGCTACACAAATTTAAAACCATAGGCAGTGCAATTTAAAACGAAAGATGTTGAAATCACGAAGTTAGACGACAGCCCACCAGAGCTTGCCAACATCTCAAGACTCGTGACCTCGACTGCGTCCGAAACGTACCTCCGACACGCTCGGCGGCGATCAGGTTCCAATCGGTGGTCCGCTCCGCCTGCTCCGTGATGTCGCGCGAGTATATGAGCACGCGCGGCTTGGCCGGCTGCATCTGGCCCTTGCGGCGGCCCTGCAACGAGCAAGACGCGGCGCTGTAGCTCCGAGCATCGATAGCGGGGATATGGAACTAGGTAAGCATCTGCTGTGCCTTCTATCATACAGCATTCCAGCCTTGCCAACTGTCATAGTTCTGTCAGATAAACTGTGATTGAAGGTTATGTTGTTACGTATTGTTATTAGGACGCTGAAATACATACTACGTGGCTATTAATGAAGTATAAATTTAATATTTAAAGTTGCATAATAGTTCCCTAGTTTGTTTGTGTTCAAGTTTATTCACTTTTGAGATAAAGTAGAAACTGCCATGGAAGTCATATAAGAAAACGAAGCAAGACCTGGCACAGAAAAAAAAAAAAGCCCAAATTACGCATTCTCTTAAAGGATTATGCAAAACCAATATTAACAAAGGCAATACCTGTGTATAGCTATATAAGCTCTATCTTTAGTTTGATTGCCAAATGTTTGCTTTATGATGGCATATCGAAATCGTAATCCAAGATTAAAGCACATGGAATTACTGGACTGAAACAAACCACCAAATAAATATTGCATCACTTTTGCACAAGAAATCTAGAGGCCCTTTTTTTGGTGCAGCCCCGAATAAAAAGTAGGAATTAGGATTTTGAAAATATTCTGTGTGATATGATGTGGTGCAATCGTTTCCTCTTTAAATGTAATACTCACAAAGCAAAGAGCAATTAGAAATATTCAAGTGTCATTGGATGAAGGCCTGCAGCCCCAACAAAACAGCTGGTTTGTAACGGGAATTTCATGTGTTTACATTTACAGGTGGGAGACCCCACATAATCAGACATTTATTTTTATGTAAAACAAAACATTCTTGTATAAATATGACTAATGTTTTCCTGTAGTTTTTTCCTGTTCGTAACAACCAAGGCCATCGGGTACAATGCGTCAATGCACACACTATTAACAGCTGTGTTAAATCAACACAAAAACAAAACAAATACCATGCCACTGAGCCTGATTAAAGTAGGTACCTACCTATATGGTCTCATGTCATTATTA
Organism: Nemoura dubitans; assembly: GCA_921293005.1. Classification (NCBI taxonomy): domain Eukaryota; kingdom Metazoa; phylum Arthropoda; class Insecta; order Plecoptera; family Nemouridae; genus Nemoura; species Nemoura dubitans. Next base: position 28,957,752 of record OV121077.1, on the reverse strand, counting down.
AGATTTCTGGTGCCTGAATCAACATTTAAAATCATGGAAAATGTTGGGCTAGGTACTACCTTCAAACTTATAATTGGATTTCTCAAAACTGTATCCAGATGAATCGACCCACTAGTCCGATTCACTGCTTGCAACGTCAATGGCACAATGTCATGAACATTAGCTTTTTACTAACCAAAGACTCCATGGCAGATTCAAGAACATGACATCATAACTTTGCAAATGTTTTGTTCCAATTTTGAAACTGAGAACAAAAAAGTTGGAGTTAAATAATCCATAGGATGGTGAGCTTTTCTCTTTAAAATTATAAGACTCATGTCTGACTGTCCTTTCTTTAGCACCAGAGGAAGATAAAAAAAAAAAAAAAAAAAAAAAAAAAAAAAAAAAAAAAACAGTTTCAAACTGGGTTTTGATTGCTCAATAAAGTCTCACTGATTAGTCTTTCTCTTTCAATCCCAACGATCGCCGGACAGGCAAGCACTAACGGATCCTTACCTTGGGGTTTGTCTGGCTCTTTTTCGACATCTTCTTGTAGTCCTGCACGATCTCGGTGTCGCTGACGTCGCCGGTGGGCAGCTCGCAGCAGTCTTGCAGCGAGTTGTCCAGCGCCAGGTACAGAAGATGAGTCTGTCAGAGAAACAAGACGTGACTAAGCCTGTTCGCTGAGCTGTGAACTCGGACCGCTTCCTGTACCTCGTACGTTGTACACTTTCCAGGCCACACCTTTGGTCTACGGAATAAATATCTACGGAATCCTCACACTTTTGACAACCATTGAATATCTCAGAATCTCGAAATATCTCCTGGAAATCCAAAAATTGTAATTCAATTTACCTCAACAACCATCAATGAATGGTGCTAACTACAAGATCTCTCCAATCGACGTTATTGAGATAAATAATTCACAGATAGGTAGAAACAGACATGGTCTTCAAGAAAATTATCAATACAAGCACATACTCCAAACATAGTAAAGAATTAGACAACAACACTATTTTAAAACAAATGAATCATTATTCAGCTCCGAAGAAGCACCGAATAGTTAAAGGTAAACCAAGAAACAAGTAGGTAGGTAGTAAATTTTATTCCCTAAATTCTACAATACGTAACAAATCAGTGAGAGCTGGTGTGAAAAAGCAATTCCAGTCGACTGTGCTTTTAGTATTTGCAATGTAGAAAAACTCTGTGATGGACACCTTAATTGAAGAAGTGAGGGTTTGAAACTAAAGGGCTAGGACCTTCGAATCCCGACACCCGGCTCCATTATAGCATTCGCTAGGCAGCGTACCTTGCTCGCGAGCTGGTCCTTGTTGGTGGCCTTCTCGTCGCACTGCCGATGGACCCAGTCGAGGATCAGCTGGCAGATGGACGGACCGACCACCATCGACATCTCCTGCCGCGTCTGGTTCAGCACCTCGATGCGGACGCACGGCAGCGACAGCAGCACCTTCGACTTGCAGATCGTCGCAAACTCGCGGTTGATGTACGCGTCCACCTGCGAATGCACGGATCGAATCATTGAGGCGCCGAGCGTTGAAATGTTCCAATCCAAGAACGACACGAACGACAAGACAGAGAACAAGTTTGAAAGTTTGCTACAACTGCTACCTACCATAGATGCAAAATGATAGGTCTACAGTAAACCATAATTATTTTGACATCAGAAAAGCCCCTTTTTGCAAATGAAAAGATGTACGAACTGTAAAGATAATAAAAAGGAGACATCCTTGTCTATCAAGGAAAGACCATGTGGGCCAAAGATATTGTTATAATAACATTCGGTTTGATTTTCTTTACTTCTCAGTTATAACCGTTCTTTTACCATATTTTAGTTCCTCGGTTTATCAACATATTTAACTTTTTATGAGTTCATAGCATTGGGAAATATGTAAATTGTACAGATATCAGAGTATACTATTAACATTTTCCAATGATATGAGCTCATAAAAAGTGAATTATGTTGATAAACCAAGTAACTAAAATATGGTAAAAGAACAGTAAAAAAGAATGGTAAAAGAACTAACGACTTCATGATAACTCAGGGAGTGTCACCTTCTCCGCGAAGATCTTGTTGCTTGCGATTCCGGGCAGCAGCCGCGTCTCGATGCAGTTGTCAGCGTTGAGCTGCTTGACGAAGTGCCGGACGCACTCTTTGACCACGCGGTCCATTTTGAAGTGCCACGCGGCGAGGTAGACAGCCTGTACTTGGCTGTTCGACACTTCCAGGCTGCAAGGAGGCGGAAAACGTTCGTGAGCATTTTGGCCTAGGTGTAACAAGAGATATAATTATAAAATTAAATGTAAAAAAATAAAAAATAAAAAACTATAATTGAACACAAGCATGTAAATGGATAACAGGTCAATACATATACTAATTTTTTTCCAATAAAGGCATTTGCTTGTTATACCTATCCCACTAGTTTTTTTATTGAAAGTGTCAGCATTCCATGCTTCTTTGATGAAGGCAATGCATACCATGTTGGCGAATTTTACTCCCTGGTAGCCTGGGCTTTTACCATAATGTTGCCAATATTGTGACCTGAGGCTGAGCATACATTTGAGTGTATTCTCTAGCAGAGTTACTGATTTCACTTGTCTCAGTTTTTAGCATTTCCCGTGCGTTAAAACTTTGTGAACGAGGTATTGCTGGAATGCCGACAAGCTTTTAATTCTTCCAGGACACCCGCTTCACCCTCTAGCAAGCATATTTCATTCACATTGTTATCTTTCTATTACAATCGCTCAGTCGTTTGGCACCGCACCTTCAACATGTTACCTAACACCGATGCAATGTGCAATTTATAATTTGGCAAGGCTATTCTGCTACAATTTCCATGCACAGGGTATGATTATTTCCATAAGAAAATCTTGTTTTCGGGGTACTACCCAGCATCTGATTCTTATCAATTAGATATTTCTAAAAACAAAAATTACCTTATGATCAAAAGTTGACAATTGCACAGTTCTAATCAACATATTTGTTTTTAATTGGTAGTAGGCAGGTGGTAGGTACTGAACAATCACAGCTTTTAGAGAATAAACAGGCAACCAAAGTTAAAGTGCTACAATTATTTCCAATTATTGTTAGCTGTTCAATACCGTATCTTGTTTTCTTTCAATTTAATCGATTCTCCAAGGCCAAACTGCTGCAGCCCAACATGCAATGCAGAAAATGTTGACACTGACATATAAAATGCCAATTTTCCTACAGCCTTGTGTCTTTCAGGCATTGCATTACTATTTATGCTAAGAGGAAACAATAAAAGTAACACGGAAGTTACAAAAGAATATACCTAGGTAGTAATCTGGATTTTCCATCCAATAAGGTTAGTTAAATTGATATATTTTTAAAATTCAGAACACCTACTTCACAACAAAATTCCTAGGGCTTGTAATCGACCAACAACTCGGGGTGGACATCACTCGTTAAAGAACTCGTCGGTATATCAGCCAGAGCAGGATATTATGCTATCTGCACCCTTTCTACAAAATGTCCCAGTATTGTCCGGACGGCTTACTTTGCTATAGCTGACACGCTAATCCTCATGGGTAACATTTTGGGGAGCCTCGCCTGATTTTAACAAATTATTCATTGTTCAGAAGAGAATCCTTCGAGGAATGAACAACGTGAGAACGTGAGAGCATTCAAATCCCAGTTTGAAATAGTTTTTTTCAAAACGTGAGACACTGTTAATCTTGCATTGGAGACTTCATAGTCATAGGTATAGATTATTGCCCCTGCCGTGGGACCAGGGTTGGAGACGGGAAAAAAACGACCCGGGAAATTCATTAAAAAAGTCGGCCCAAAAGAAAATCCATTCCCTAAAAGATCACACCCGCTCTTTTTCCCGAAGGCAATCCCTAAAAAGAACGTCACCCCCCTTTTTCGAACGTCATTGCCCAAAAAATAAGTCGTCGCTCCTGTGAGGCCTTCCATCCGTAGTTTGTTTCTTGTGTCTCGGACCACGAGGAGGGCCCCCAGCCGGTCTACCGGCCCTTCGGGCATTTGCCCGGTTGCCTAATGGGTCTATCCAACCCTGCTCATGGGACTATAACATCAAGTGTCACTTTGTGTTAAGAGGCAACCTGGTCATCTCTCGAGCAGCCGAGCACGTCGACTCACCGGGAAGTGTACGCGTAGTCGACGAGCTTCTCCAGCGCCGACCGCTCGAAGCCGCCGTTGAGCTTGTACGTGATGACGTTCTCGCGCTGGCTGCCCTTGGTCTCGTCGTCGGCGGTGAACAGCTCGAACAGGTGCGGACTCACGCTCGCCAACACGGCGCGGTGCGCGTGCAGTTCGGTGTTACCCACCTGCAGGCGACAAACGGAACGAGGTCGAGTTAGCTTTGATCGTTGCTAGCCGGGACATGCGACTAGCTTAACGGCCTCGAAATCAAAGGGGTGCCGCCGTACAGCGTTCAAGTAGGACAAACCTTGGATCATTGCTAGCTGGAATATGCGACTACCTTAGCAAGCTTGAAATCTAAGAGATGCCACAGTACAGCGTTCAAGTAGGACAAACCTTGGATCATTGCTAGCTGGAATATGCGACTACCTTAGCAAGCTTGAAATCTAAGAGATGCCACAGTACAGCGTTCAAGTAGGATACACCTTGGATCATTGCTAGCTGGAATATGCGACTACCTTAGCAAGCTTGAAATCTAAGAGATGCCACAGTACAGCGTTCAAGTAGGACAAACCTTGGATCATTGCTAGCTGGAATATGCGACTACCTTAGCAAGCTTGAAATCTAAGAGATGCCACAGTATAGCGTTCAAGTAGGATACACCTTGGATCATTGCTAGCTGGAATATGCGACTACCTTAGCAAGCTTTAAATCTAAGAGATGCCACAGTACAGCGTTCAAGTAGGATACACCATGGATCATTGCTAGCTGGGAATGGGATATGCAACTATAGCTAAGCAAGCTCGAAATCAAAGGGAGGCCCCCGTACAGCGTTCAAGTAGGACAAACCTTCGGTCATTGCTTCATTTGCTTCAGTCATTAATTGAGATTTTACAGTTGAAAATAATGACAAATCAGGGCAACTAACAAACTTCTCTGAAAATTAAGACATTCCACAGAGTACCGCTAACGATCTGTTAACTTGGTATTCGCTTGCCAACAGCAAATCCAGGTGCTGCTACATTTCGTTCAAACGGATCGTTAATTCCTTAACGTGTCACTAACCAACCAGGTCGGGTATTTATAAGGAAAGAAAAACTTAATAGTTCTGAGATAACTGTTTCATTTCTGGCTCTACGCTGCACAGATCCGCCATATTTAATTGCTCATTTCACTGTGTTGTTTCACATGGATGAGAACATTATGATTATAATACTGCATTATTTGTCTACTTCAAATTGGTGTCTGCTTTATTATTGACATAATTAGGGATTTCTTTCAGACATTTGGCTTGATATTCTGATATAAACCAATCAGTCCCATTTCCTTCACTTGAGTAGGGTACAGAAATAGGTAAGTAGATTGTAAGCTGAATAATAATGAAAGGTAGGGATGAATACTATAACTTGAGATATTCAATTGTTGTGATATATTTTATCTATAAGTCCACTAGGTATAGGAAGTGGGCTCGAAATATAAACCGTGAAAGGAGAAGAATCAATTCAAAAACATCTCTTGGGCTACGGGTACGAGAATGATGAGTATACCTATTACTACTGGCGACTGCTTATTCTGAGGAAAAGCTAAATTCCCCATTGTAGGAAAAAATCTCCATTGTCATTTTCTGCCACAACGAAGGTATAATGCAGAGATTTCCACAGACCACAACTCCACGTTCCTTTCAACGACATGTGCCTTCTATTCATTGACTGAAGAATAGCTGTGTTCAATATGAGCATGACAGCCCATTGCTGCAAGATAAGTGGCTAATTAAGCTTGGACAACTTACAACAAATGAATTTGACAGGAAAATGAGCATTCAGCTGAAATCTAGTGTAGGTGGTTGGCAAAATTAAATTGAGTTTAATGTGTCTGCCTGTCTGGATGTTTTACTTCATCATTGCTTCTTGTGTGTTGGCTAGCTTTCATCCCACAATTAAACGGAGTATAATATAATGGTTTCTTTTGAACTTAAAAATAATTAATTTGCTATTTCTTTGTTAACAACACTTTTGGGTCACCCGTCTAGCTACTATTGGACATTAAAAGTATAGCTAGCCTTCCCAAAAATGAACTGTAGCAAAATAGATCGAGAAAAGAAACACAATGTCTGCATCGCAATTTTTTTGTAGCTTTGTCTCAAACACGAGTATAGCTGGAAGGTTGTAATGCCGTTAGTATATAATATTATATAGGCAGGACCGGCGATTCGGCCTTCGTAACAAACCATCTCAAGTGAACACGAAATGCATCAAAAACCATGCTCGTCGATCGCGAAATAAGAGACACAGTCTCTTGCGAAAGATCCGTCACAGCTGACACAAATGCAACGCCGCTCCCAAGCCGTACATCGCACCTTCATGATTGAATACTCTCGCCTCGAGACGAAATGCAGCACAGCCATAAATGACTCATAGCATGTCAACTCCAATTCAAGGTCGTAGGGAATTTGCATGCATCTAAAAAACAGGACCAATTGCCGCTGGGAATGACACGGGCAAAATACTTTGTTTTGGCAGTTTGGTACGTTTTGGGTCACGGCGTGCAGGACTTTCTCGCTTTTATAATTGACTCATTTTGGGACGAGGGAAGGACCTTTATCACAGATAAGTCACGCCAGATAGCCATCGCACGGAGCTCAGACTCACGAGAAACATCGATGCTATACGCTGGAAGGATACCTACGTATATGCGAGTGATGTCAAGAGTTAATATAGAGATAACTGTATATATGTAGCGATGATTGACAGAACACAGAACGTGTGTAAAGTGAATGAACGGTAGTCCCGGCTACCCTTGAGTGTATTTTCATGTACTTGTACCTATAGGTGAGGGAAATGTCGGAATACTTTTGCTGGACTACATGGGTAGTCATTAATCGTGTAATAGCACAAGGGCGGATTTTGTTTAGGAGATGTTTCAATTAGATGCAATAAGAGATATTTCAATTAGTCAACTAGGCTATATGCCAAACCCAAGCTAATATCTACTCCAGGTCAAAAAAACTCACATCCCAATAAAATGGCGCCTTTTAAATCAAGCTAGCGGGTCGATTGTGTAACTTTATGATTTCGATATAATATATATCTCGACTTCTTCATCATTGCCCGTGTTACAGTATTCACGATATCTTTACGCTGTCGGCCCCCAGGTCGCCGCCATGTACCCATAATCGAAGGATTAACATTTTATGCACAATGATCTTTGCTAAAACGTATGATCCGGACAAGATCTCTCCGGCACGGTCCATCGAGTCGACTCACGTGCAAGATGACGTCGCAGAAGTGCTTGTTTCTCCGCATCGTGTTCAGAGCCTGCAGCATCCGCGTGTTGTGCTTCTCGTCCTCGAACACGAGACGCACCGTCTCCACTTCGGTCTCCTCGTCGAGAGTCACCTCGCCCTCGCTCAGCGACAACTCTGTGGGCACAAGGGAGGGACGTGGTGTTAGTTCAAAAACGATTTCTCATCATACAACGCGAATCTATATGCAGGCAAAAGGGAGGGGCATCGTGTTTAGCTCTTAAACGTTTGCTCATCATGCAACGCAAATCGCTCTGTTTGCACATCCTACAATACAAATCGCTCTGATGGCAAAAGGGGAGGGACACTGTGTTGGCCACATAAGCTGTCGCACAACGCCATCATACAACGCCAGATGTCCAAACTCGAGGCTTGGTCTCTCTTATGTCACGTGCATCCGTGGTCACCCATCCAAGAGCTAAATAAGTGCAGTGGTGCTTAACGTCGGTTCATGCTACCTCCCGTTGGCAGAACGGGTCATAAGCATGATGGTCTTGGTCACCGCCGTGTTGCTTAACTTTTCAGCCCCTGCAACCTCCCTCAATGACACAACTGGCCTTGATCATGATGATCACCCACCCGATACCCAACTCAACGCAGTGATGCTCACCTTTTCAGCCCCTACAACCTCCCTCAATAACAAAGCTGGCATGATGGTCACCCACCCGATACCCAACTCAACGCAGTGTTGCTTAACTTTTCAGCCCTGCAATCAATAACACAACTGCTCTTGAGCATGATGGTCACCCACCCGATACCCAACTCCAGTGTTGCTTAACTCAGTCCATCCATCCTCTCTCAGTCCCTCTCTCTTTCTCTCTCGCGACCTGGCGAGGCATGCACCTCGACGAGCGGGTGGGCAGCCTAGAGGACGTTGCGCCCGCAGCCTCTTCGTCGAGACTCGAGACGAGTGTGCAGAATCTCTTGTTCGCGAGCAGCAGCTTTGTCCTTCGCTCAACAGATGGCGGATTATCGGGCGAATGACTAATTCAAAATCGTGCGTGCACTAGTTGCCGGCGCGGCACGTGGCCGAGCGACTAGCACTATCACGGGCGTGCGTGGGCAGGGGAGGCCTGGACCCCACCCGAAAACTGTGGTCATGATCCATCACACTATCCACACATGATGTATCCGACAGTTGGACCTGGGTAACCATGGTAATATACGAAAACTAGTTTCATTTTGAACCGCACTCTGTATATCCAAGAAGTCAAAGCTTGGAGGGCAAAACATAAGAGGGATACGCCGGCATATGGTCGGTATTGTGGCCGTGCATATGCAATGTTACCTATGTCATATCAAATGTTAATACATCACTTTTTGAGATTGATTGCTGCTAATGCTAGATGATGACACGGCTATGTTCCAAGTCTCAAATTATACCTTTTCTAGAAAAATATACTTAAAAGTATCCCAAATTTCTGAAGATTTAAATTTACCCCCCCCCCCCCCCCCGAACCGTTGGTGTGTTGACCCCGCATAATCTGAGACTGCGCATGCCCTTTTAGCACTAGAGTTCGTTTGGGGTCCAATTTTTCACTGCCTGTTATAATATAGCAAACTGTCGAGAGAAATGAGCATTAGGGAACAATTTCATTTAGAAGGCTCTGGTTGTAGGTATGTTCTGAAGAAAAACTTCACGCTAGTTATTTTATTGGTGTTTCATTTTTCCTATTCACACAAACAGAATGTTTTTGTTCCCGGGGAGGGGGGGGGGGGGGGGGGGGGGCAAGAACTCGAGATTACGAACGCGCGACTGGTAATTTAAAATATAGCGTTGTTGGCAGGGAATTGGGTTATTCAATTTCATCTCTGCTTCTCGATTTTTGGTTAAAAAGCTCACAAAAATATCATTACGATTTCTCACAATTTTGGCAATCCAACGATAAGGGCCAGCTCGCAGACCCGACACTAACTCAACGTGAAAGTTTGTGCCAAAGAACCCGTAGCTTGTCTGGATACAATTTTAACAAGCTTTTTTTTAGCGCACATAAGCCTTGATCCAGCGAGTTTTAAATTAGGCGAGGGGGCAACAACCAGTATATATCAGAGTGGATGCTTAGAGCTCCGTTCGATGAATCGGAATGAACTTCTGACATATTGAGTGCGCCAAAATAGCATGTCGAGGTCGACCCGGCTTCTTTTGTATGTTAAGGGGTATCGAGGTTTATAATCCTGTACCAATAGTTTTATGTATAGTGCATTTTTCTGTATGTTTCACGGCCAATTTTTAAAAATGTTATTTCAGACATTTGATATTTAAATTTAAACGGCGTGTAGTGAAGGTGGCCGCGAGCCTCTAGGCACATGGCGAAATATATTTTTAAGAATAAAGTTAAAATGTATATGTGAAAAGTGTAAAAATAAAATAAACGCAAATAGAGTTGAACGGTGATTTAAATGTTTCATTTGTTGCATAAATGAGCAGAGCGAGGCAGTAAAAATTTAAGAGATTCCCAAAATTATGCTATAGTTAGGGGGGGGGGGGGGAATTGCTATTTTCCATTGCCATTGGCGTTGCCATTTTCCAATTCGTAAGCGAACTTAATATTTAAAAAAATCAACCAGACATCACATCAATTGGCACATCTCCAGAGGTATAATAAATCAACAATCGATAACCAATCAAACCTCCGATATTTAACGGCGGCGTTAACTATATCGCCACTATACGGATTTCGTGAGCCAGTAAATAACCAGGTCATCAAATGCGAGAAGAGTGCGAAAATGTTTTCACGTCGCGAAACCGAAAAGCTGAACGGAAGGTGGAAGTTGCCACTCGTCTCGACAGCCAACATCTTGTGACGGACTACTTGCCACACCTTCAATTTGCGTCCACGCGAGAAGGACGTTGGCTCGACGATTGTTAATTTTGGCAAATTATCAGCGAGCGGCAAAAGTGCACGAGACCGCTTCAAAATATATCGACGTGCCCATACAAAAAAACTTTCACGGATGTCGGAAGGTGTGAAATGTTCATGGATGTGCGGGTGGTTATAAATAAAAGTGCGATTATTTTTAGGTTCTGTGGATGCGACGTTTGTCTCTAGACACTAAGGTTTACCTGCGTGTATTGTTAGGTTTCGGAAAAGAGAATTGTTCAAAAGAAAAGCGACGGTTGGTTTAGTTTTAAATATTTGGCGTCGTGGTAGCTGTTTAAACGAGAGACGGCGGTTGCCGAAAATATACGTGACGCGGATGCAAGTGCAAGGTGTACGTGTCAGCAACCGAGTTGTTGCATGACCCTCAGTGACCTGCAATGTCTGGTTCATTGAAGTTATCTATGATGCAGTTGTCGCTAGTTTTCAAAATCACAAGTCTGCTATTCTTAGTCCTGCAACATTTTTTTGTCCAAACAGGACGTTGTATCAAATTGATGAAGCCTCATTCATGTAGTCGGTACTCGCAAGATGTTCACTTGCCAAATCTTAAAACACAAGCATTTTATTTCGTTTTTTATTACACATACCTGTACCTGAATGCAAAATTTGGCTCATTTCGAAGCGGATGTGTGCGAATGTACTACGTCATTATCGAATTTCTTTTCAGTCGGTCTCTCTATTGGCCGTATAAAGTCATTTACATCGATAAGCTAGAATTTATTTATAGGCGGATATTGTGTGTGTGTGTATGTAGGTAAAGCAAATACGACAATATATTTAAAATCTCATATAAAATAAATATAAACCCCAATATTCCAATCCCTCTACTTACCCACTGCGTTATCTTTCGGATGCATCTTATGCTCCTCGCACAACCCTAGCACCAAACAAGTTGCCGTTTATCACAGTTACCAATTCACAGCTACATGCACACTCTCCAAAGGTCTGACTAAGAGTGAGTGACCAACTCTAGTGTAGAGAGCCGCCGAGAGCCAAGGCGACTTCGCCGCGAACGAGTGTACGGCAACATGACGCCGAGCTCGCGCCAACCCACGTGGCCGTCGGCGAAATTATCGCTGCCAACTGGCAATAATCTACCAATTACACTAGAGCCCCACTACTGATAACACCTTGCCGCGGACGTCATTGCGCGACTAGTATCAACTAGATTACGTTTAGGTTTAATTTAGGTGCTGTACTGAGTGTAAAGCTCGTAAGAGTAACATATTTGAACTGTGCGAAAATGACTTAACGGTTATCTTCCCTCTCGCTGTACAAAATATCAATAAGGAAAAAATCCAAGTTGTGGGTTATGGAGATGTCCAATTAGTAAGAGATTAGAGTTTTACGAGTTCTTTGAATTTTTTCACAGAAAACATCTCCATTCAAATAATTAAAGTGTGTCTTTTTTTCGAATTCGAAGTTCTCAATAAGACCAATCGATTCCTCACTGGAAACTGATCAGAACCTTGCTTGAATCGCAACTCTAGATCGAATAGGACTAGGAGACGCGCAAGAGGCTGCGAATCATTCATCAATTTTAAAAAACAAACTCGGCTACTCCCTGCTCCCTGTGTTGCTTCCTGCAATTTTACGAGCCTTTTTTTGTGTACGATTCTGATTACGTCAGATGCGATAAGATTCAAGCACCGAGGCCTCGAGTCGAATTCTAGACCGAGGTACCTATCGTATGTCACATAGGGATGGCGTTTCAAGGGTTAAACACAATGGCCATCGGATAGCCCAAACTACTGTTAGCAGATAATTGAAAATTGGACCACTAACTAACTGCAACATTTGACATGTTGTGCTGCAATCAAAATTCTCCTGTGATGTTTCTAAAGCGTATTTTTTTACCCAAAAAAATGCCGAGGGAGACAAAAATAGTTCCAGGACACAGCCCTTAGCTAAAAATTACAAAAACATTTTGATGGTGACAAGATACCAGCTAGGTGGTGTATATATTTCGTACTCCAATCTCCAGCCATTATCCTTGTCCGATGGCCGTTAGATACTTCACTTTAATTGCGTGTATTTAGAAGGGATTTTGGTTTTTTGCAAATTTTATGAAATATTGTTCTTTAAAATGATGTTAACTGTCAGGTTTAATTGCCAAAGAAGCAATTTTCCCGGTAGATTCCTAGTAATTTGTTCAATGGGCCTTGTCTACAACTTCCTTAAAATTGTGTGCTCTTTTTTCGTATTTGAAAATGTCGTTACACTGCGGTGTAACGATCGAGACGGCGTTGACGGCGGAAATTTTCGTGGCGTTTTTTTGGAGGTTGTCCAGAATTTGTGAGTCGCATGCGCGTTAATTGGACTTTCCGTTTCATGTTTCTTTGTTGATTGTCTAGCGAACATATGTCTGAAAGAAGCTGATAATGTATGTAAGTTGAAGTTAGACTATAAGGACAAGATCGAACTGGTCTTTCGACTCAGCTCCGTATGACATAGCAACTGATATACCAGGTCTATGAAAATGACGAACGTCTAACTGTAATATTGGTTATTTGTCATCTCACAAATAAATCGAAGATATCGGCATAATATGCTTATCGCAATGAACCACAACTGGTTGAAACTGATTCGTGCTGGTCGAACCCTCACCGGAAATTTTCCCAAAAGGGTGACTCATTCGTATGTCGATAGCGAGCGTGGCACATTAAGATCCGAGGCGACCTCTTGTGTTGTTTGTTATGGTGGTATACACCTGATAATTAGGTACTATTAGCATAAGAAGTAAACTATAGGACGTTGTAAGATCTAAAGCAGGTAGCAATAATATTTACAGTGCATCATATGACGCACATTTCGTTTTTACATCGCAACAATTGTTTCTTATCACACATAATCAGCTCATGTTAAGATTTAGAACTGCAGTAACCATTACATTATTCTTATCGAGACAATCATTTATAACAGTCTATAAGATGTGTGGTGTAATTTTTGTAATCTAGATGTAATTCATGTCACATATTCAACGCACATGTCTGAACTTCACAAAATTATTATTTTTTCGCTGTGCAAATAAATAAATGTGGCCACTATTGCAATCATCAAAACAGCTGATGAGCTCTCAGCTATGCAAGAATTAAAAGCGAACAGACGAACTTATATTGGTATGATCCCATCTGGCCAATGTCCTAAATTATTTTTAAGTTATTATAATACGAGACTGCAGCAATGCCACGGGCTTTTATAATAGAATATACGATCAACTAGCTATTTAGATGACGTAGCCCACTGAAACGACCTTTGAAATGCATACATTTATCCAGAAAGTCATTCGAATTCCGCGTCTTTGATGCAACACGTTTTATAAAGACACTGTTTATTTGGAAAAGCCACGTGGTCCAATAGCGAGCCGGCAAATGTTTCAAAGATTTGCCAAAAATATCGCGACCGACGTGAAAACTAATCTAATCGTTGCAAAATTATCACGTTACTCTCATCGCTGTGCGCAACCGTACACTGGTTCATGAAATTGTTGCGAAATAATGCGCAATTTTCCAAAAGGGAAGTATTTATCAACAATGTAAACGAATCTCTTATACATTTAAAATTGATCGTGGCAATAATATTATACTTCCTGTATTACCCAACGCAAATCAAAATAAACAAATGAACACATGAACTCTTCAAAAACTAGACCACTCCCAACTTGGGTCAGATCACAAGGCTAACTTTTGCAACAAAGAGACGCGACACAATACGTGATTATCTTGTGCGTTCATTCAATTTCCGTTCTTGGCTTGAGCACCAGTATAGCGAACAATTGGCTCGGTCGATGCCAAAATATCTAGAAGATCGACAAGAACCGAGTCTGTGTCAGTTGAAATTTAGTTTCTAGATAGTGTCTAGAAGGCATTGCTCTCTGGTAGAGACGAGGCGAAACAAGTGGGGCAGAGAGTCTAGCTTTCTAGCACATGTACTGTACCTATCCGTAGAGAGTTTAGAAGAACCCTCGTCGGAACATTTTTAAACCAGTGCCTATTTCCGAAAGCATAAAGGGGAACAAAGTTTATCGCTGGTGATAACATATGCCAGTGAATTATGACAGCATTACCTGTCAAGGAAATCAGCACTGCAGGAAATGCGATTGATGTTACAAATATACCACTTCATTCCCAGAACTTACTTTTCCAATATCTTTATTGATGTACGCGTATAGCTTTGATAACAAAATGATTGAACTGCCGAAATGAAAATAAAAAAATTGAATCAAATTCTCTTTAAACATGCTCTTTATTGAATTGCCAATTGCCATCAAATCTGCTCCCATCGATCGATAATTGATTGAATTAAATCGCCCTCTATACCGATCCCCAAAAGATAAGTTGTGACTTTTCCACCCGATTTTGCAAGTAGAAAAGTGGACAGAAAACAGAAAAACCATTCAACTCGATCTCTGTTGGAAATCACCAGCCGTCAACGTGGATGCTAGAAAATGACATTTCCGCAAGGCCAGATGAAAACGCAGCTTAAAGCTAAGCGTATATATACCTTCTCAGACATGCGAATACCAAAACATCGGCGCTACTTTACCTATGGCATTTCTCTCGAAATATGCACACACACAAATGCCAACGAAAAGTGATGTCCAGTGCCTTCACAGTCGCGAGATTCTTGGTAACATTCACTCATGCAAAGTGAATGATGTATGTTATAAAGCCCCTGCTTAAATGTAAGCTTGTCCATACTGTAGGCTTCTTCTTTGAGTCTATATATCTGCACGAAGGCAATGCGTCAAGAGGCCATAAAAGGGTACTGTATAATTATCAGCAAAACTTGCCTGCATATAAACAGCATCATTTTAGTACCGCAAAAAAAGGCCCTGAGAATTTACAGCTTCGTTTTCAGATCTTTTTTTGTTTCTGTATGAACGCTCGGTCGCGTGTAGAACCAGTTTTTCCCGTGCGGATGATGCAATTTTGCAGTGGCTCGCCGTTGTGCGTTTCGTTTGAACGGAACCGTGCCAGCGATTCGACCAAGACGCTTGTAAATCGGTTCGACAGCGGTTATCTTCACCAAATGAACGGCCATCTTTATATATACTTAAGCTTACTTACCTAATTACTTAAATTCACAGACAAAGTACCTAGTCGATTAGTTTCTATCGAAGCTTACGTGGATAGTTGGCAAATCATGTTGAAATGGGCTACGCGACATCTTGAGGAAAGAGAGATCTGCACAAATTCCGGCTGTTCTTCACTATATAGCAGCATGATCAGATAATATGTATGATCAAAACTGCAAATAATCAATTTCCTGTAGTAGTTAATTTATAAAGATGTAATTATTTTTAATAAGCTGCCTCATCAAAATGTTTCAAAGCAGTGTGACAAAATTGTTTAAAATCATGTAACTTGTATAAATGTGTATTTGAAATGAACATTTATTATGTATTACATAAGCATTAAATTGCTTCAAAAAATGTATACAAATTTAAAAAAATTAAACCTCTCCCCCCCCCCCCCCCCACTCTAACGTCCCATGAGAATAGACACAATTGACTAGTAAATGCCAGCGGTAGTTAATACCTTTTCATGTCATTGTATTTTCGTAAAAATTGAAAGCATTGAGGATACCGCAAGGAAAATCTGTATGATTTCAAATCAAAGTGCTCACGTTGTAAGCATATCAGCCATTGCCAGAGATAGCCACTCCATATGTAGAGACAGACTTTCTTATTTCAAGTGTACATTCTTTTATATTTTATAGATGAATAGAACGATGCATATTGTATTAACTTGCATAGCATTGACAGAACTGTGCAAGTTCAAGCTTTAAACGGAAGATAAATTATAAAATTTGTCTACACATGCTTTAGTTAAAGTGTTGTGGCTGCACAACTGTTTCTTTTGTTTCCTTCATGTTTAGAACAAAGACATTTAGCGTATGAACTTATGTATTTATGTTATACACACTAACGAATGTGTACATTTTTTTGGTTTAGCGGTCGTTGGAATAAACTAAGTAGACATTGTAAATTCACCTTCTAAGGTAAAGTGATATTGCCGCGGTAGATTAAACTTGTTATCGGTCAAATTAGATGTTCAATTGGATGTGATATGTTCACGCAACAGGGACAAAGTCAAGTCTGAACTAGAATAAACCTTGTGTACTCAGGAGGTCACAGAGTACAGACAATTAGGTTCATATAATACAATTATACTGCAACTGATAATCCGATTTTCCGAAATAAAAATCCCGGAGATTTCTTTGGAGCATTCAGTAAGAGGAAGGTAACAATAGCATAGCAAAGGATCTGACCACATCTCATTTCCGGTTCCTGACAACATCCGCGACATTATTGATGCTAAAACTTAGATATGTGTTGTTAGTTTTAATCCCAACAAAAAGCATTAAAAAATAGATTCAAATTAGCTGTATAGCTGAAGGTCTGAACAAATTTTTAGGAAACTCATCTTAGTATTGTGAAAGGAAAAAACTAAAGAATAGGGATATAAAATAATTGTGCTTAAAATTTGTATTTCATATAGGTACTATCATGGGCTTGAAAGTCTCACTCAGTATTTCTCAGCTCTTTTACTATGCATCGACTGCTGATTGTTAGCTTCAGCATTGATTGAAGTATAGGCGATAGAGGATAGGCAAATCGATATTCTGATGAAATATTGCAAATAGTGAAGTCATCCACATCTGCTACGCAGCGTCCGATACGTTTTGACCGGTTGTACACGAACAGCAAGGTGATGGACAGGTCAATTTCTATCAAGCAGATACACGCAAGCCGGAAGGAAGCTTCAACGATGGATAATAATAATTATTAATCTCTTTGCATGGACAACCTTTAAAAACAAAAACTAACACAAATCTGTCGAAATCGTATTTGAACCGGATTCTAAAATGAACAAACTACATTTGGGTTTACAGCTAGCAATGTCAGTGACACGATGTCATTGGAATTGGCTCTGGACCAATCAGAGTCTCCGGATGTACTTGGCATCATATTTCGCGACTCTGCCATGGAGTCTGTGATAGGTCAAGACAATATTTTCTGGACATTGGTTCTACACAATGTTCTGGTAATGTTCAGGTATACGTTGTCACTGTCACTGACATTGTCACCCACATGGTCCTCTGAACCCTTGCTTATTTTCCCAGCAAGACCCATGGCAATTAATTGCGTAGATAGGACTATCATGAAAAAACAAATCAAATTCTATTAATTCGGCCAATCACCATATCAAATAAAAATCAGCAATAATATTTGTGAACATTTTCGTACAGCCAATCCGTATTTTTAGGATTCATTACAATAATCTGCAAATCGTCCAGCAGAAACTAAACCCATGTCCTGTCCCTTTCTCGTTTTCCCTTTCCCGTTATAACAAAGCTGAGATTTCCTTTGATGCAATGAAGTCGACGCTCGGAGAAGGCGAGTGTCTGCTTGTCTGCCTGTTGCACGCGCTGGTTGTTCGCTCTGGCGGTGCCCGTTTGTCGCTTGTCTGCCGGCTGCAAGCAGCGTCCCTTTGACACCGAGGTCCAGGTGGTCGTGGCAGACGCCTGGCTACCCCACACAGCGGCGCACCGACCACGAGTTATCGATGTTTATCGTTAGCACGGCCCATTGAAATAAGCAGGCAATTGTTAGCTATAGATCGGTTGCTCTTGGATACCGATCAATATATTTGTATGTTTTTACACTCTCGCTACTCACAGGAACTGATAAGACGGGGCCACGCTAATCCATTTCGTGCCCATGCAGACTCGATGTCAAATTTATCGCATTTAGATTGACTTTTTGGGCAATTTGCCCGGAGCTGTCCCAAAAAAAAAAAAACACCCAGGGTATATACAAATCGAGAGCGTACTATAATGTGTATGAAGAGAAATAATTTAAAAAATGCATTACTGAGTACATGTCTGACAACGCACAATAGTTCGTAGAAACTCAAAGAAATTACACCGATTTTAATCAAGAAAATTAATTCAAAGTATAATTCGAAGTAAATTCGATGGAAAATGTAATTTTTTAAGTCACGACGGCGTAAATGGTGTCCAAAATGGACGTACCCGTGTGCCCTTCAGCACGAGCCGCCACTGGCACGCGATGCAAATCTTACTACGACAAAGCTTGGAGTGTAGCAAGCGAACTCAGAGACGGCGACAGTGGCGACCACAATGGCCCGTGTGCCCCTCAGCCCGAGCCGCCACTGGCACGCGATGCAAATCTTACTACGACAAAGCTTGGAGTTTAGCAAGCGAACTCAGAGACGGCGACAGTGGCGACCACAATGGCCCGTGTGCCCCTCAGCCCGAGCCGCCACTGGCACCTGATGCAAATCTAACTACGACAAAGCCTTGGAGTTTAGCAGGCGAACGCAGAGGCGGCGACACTGGCGACCAAAATGCACGTGCCGACGCGGCCACTTGCAGCAACGCGGCGTCGGCTGACGTCAATCGCGGGCGTCAAGAATGAACGTCGCACTTTGCGGGAGCCGAGCGAAAGGTGGCTGGCATTTTATTATAGGCGCTCGTCGTGCGGAAACCATGGCGCATGTGAGCGCCGATTGCGCCAAAGTGCACAGATTTGTGAAAGAGCGCGGGAGTTGGACTAAAGATATTTCGAGTTTACTTGTTCGCGCGGCACTGCTCCCCTCGCGCCAAGATAGATAGTAGATTAAAGTTTTTAAAGCTCCGGTATTACAATATTTTTCAACTCTGGGTTAAGCGTCTAGCCCTAAGAAACAGATGAATTATACGGCATCCTATTGGCGGTTGCTAAGACCGGCCCTACGGCTGTGATTATACGTAATCCGCTAGGTCTGCTGGGTCTTGGTCCTATTTAAGCATTTTAAGAGTGCTCCTCCCGGTTAATCCTTTCACCCCACCCCCACTAAAATGTCGAATGCAGAGGTCCTATCGAACACTGAAATGAACCCCTAAATGCATTCCAATCTCTAATTTGAACATACCAGTAGTTGAAGGAAGAGTATATCTATAGTCATGGGACATCACCAACATTTCATATTTTCAAATATGTGTATGGTGCAAACTTTAAAAAATAGCCAAAAATCGGCTAAATGAGCTCTAAGCATCGTTTTTGGAACGATACCAATGCGTTCTTTCTCGGAAAAAGGTTGAGTCCCTAGAGAGCGCGCACTCTTTCGCTATGCAAAGTTTTTTTTCATCGATGTTCGAGAACATTTAGACTCTCATTTCATGCTGCGCGTAAGGGTCTGCGCCAGTGATTTTTAGCGATCTCCCTCTACGAAATTGTCAACGAGAATCATTTTATCGCTTGTTGTGAGTTGAGTCGAGAGGTGGAGGTACAGGATTAAAGCCGATAAAGATGCTCGGAGCACGGGTTAATTTTTCTGACCTCACGGGAAAGAATTTTTGCGTCAGAAAGTCTTGTAGAATTTTAACATAGATTGTAATTAGCTATCAAAATCGAACCCTATCGTGTCAATTACAATTCAATATTCAATATACACGAAATTACATGTTTTTTACATTTGATGATATGTGTTTATGCTTTTCGCGATGTCAGGAACATTGTAATTGCATTAATCTCAGAGATTGTTAATTATTTCTGTGTTCGCACTTGCCAAGATTGTTTTGGTTGTTATCATAAGTTGCGATAAGCGGATTATTTGCGAAGAGCACTCTTAAATCACAAAATAATTAATTTGATAACAAGTTTAAAAACTTCCCAACGTTCATTTCGTATGTGACACGTGTCTCAAAGAGGTTGACGTTTTTGAAACACTAAACTCGTGTCTAGCCACAAAGGGTCCTCGTGAAAGCTACAAATCCACTCTCTTCTTAAAATGAAATGGAGTGAAGTAACATTTTTAATAGTAACTTTGAGAAACAGTTATATTACGGAGTTCTGTCAAAGTATTAAAAAAAAATGTCGACTGCAAAGTAGCGATTCCCTTCAGGCGAACCAGGCGACAAGAGTTTTGAATGTATACAATGATATTTCGAATGGGTTGAAATTTGAACGCTAAAGCAGTCGCCCATTGACATCAAGGAAGCTGGTCTTTCGTGGCGTCACGTTTTTTTTTTAAACACAGGGAGGTATAGGAGATGAGCAGTCTAGGGTAATAGTGGACATTTAAGCAGAGTTTCCTTGATGTCAATGCTATCGCCTGACTTCATATAGGCTTTCATAACATGCCTTTTGAGCAAGTGGGACTTTAATCACAGCTTGCTTCACACAAAACAAAATCAAAAAACAAAAAACAAATTTTACTCTTGTGGCCTCCGGGAAATTTCGAGTAACGATGTCCTTAAAAATAAAACAATGTCAAACTTAAGGTTGGGGGGAGAGGGGGGTTTCCCCGCACACGAATATCTACTAAATATGTTTTTGCAGGCAATCTATTAGGTAGGTAGTGATATTCTCAAAAAACAGCTAGGGACCAAGGAAATACAATAGTCTTTTGAAATAAAGTAAAAAAAGATAATTGTGTTATGATTAGGCTTGCTAAAAATTACCCACTCCTGTCATAAAGTCAATTTAATGTGTTTTCCAAGGTCACTGATAATTTTCAGCAAATACATTATCACAACACATAAATTATCCTTATTTGATTAGGAAACCTTTCAAGTATAACCTAGGTATTTTGTCGAGGCTGTTGAGGCTTTCCTTAAGGTCATTCATTGATGGTTGTTGAGGTTAATTGAATTCAACTTTTTATGGATTTCCAAGAGATACTTCGAGGTTCTGAAATATTCAATTGGTTGTCCAAAGTGTGAGGATTCCGTAGATATTTGTTTCGTTGCAATCGGATAACGGGTGTGGCCTGGAAAGTGTATCCAGTAAGAGGTAAATTCAGAGCTGGAATTTACCCTTAAGTACATCTTTCAATATACCGGCTAAACATGGTTATTTTCAAACTCTTGTAAGTGATTTACGAGCGAATCTTGCGAAATGAAAATGGATCAATTGATTGTCCGAAGTGTGAAGATTCCGAAAATCGGAAAGTCGGATGGTCGCGATCCGACGAAAGGTGTGGCCTGGAAAGTGTATACCTTACGAGGTGAAGGAAACGGCTCGACTTCGGAGCTCATTGAACAGACTTAAATTATTATTTTGTAGATATTCGTTGGCCAAATTCCCTCCAGCCCCGCCTTGCCACCCTGTTTCTGGACATAACTTTATGATAAGAGCACAGATGAGAGTGTATAGCATGAATAGCATTCATTCGCGTTCATTAATTTTCAATAATTATCTTTTCATGGTTATAATTGTTTTTAATAATTTTCTTTTCATTTTCATTCAATCATGACTGGTTTGTGCAACAGTTTGGGGAAAAGGAACAATGTTTTTCGCAATTTCAGCACAAATCCAACTAACAGCGCACGATTAACATTAACATAACCCGAGTAAATGCGATATACGCTGCTCACCAACCATTCTGCGTGCAATCAGTGCAAACAGTATCCAGTTCCAAGCAAATCATTCGACAAGGAAGACTGGTGAATCAATATCCCAGCTATAAATGGTAGATATAGAAGTACAACATGGTATAAGGATTACCATGGGCATACAAGGAAGGTTTTGAAGGTTAGACCAAGTAGATAGGTTCGGTTAAAAGAAAAAAAGTGATTGTATAACGCAGCTAACAATCTCTTTCTGTACATGTATAGGATAACGGGAGAATTGATTGCATTTGTTTTGTAGGTGAATCGACTTTGGCCGTGTCTGTAAAGGATGAACAAGTCACACCGGTTGTTAGTGCAATCTGGATGGCAGTGCATGCAGCCGCAGAGTGCAGTGAGTTTGCACTATATATTATCATTAAACAGTCTCATCATGCGCTTGATTGATTTTCTTATCAGGTGAATCCATTATCTGAGGACGTGTATATATAGCCGACTGACGCTATACTGCTATTCGTTTGAGAAAAAAATGACAATTTCTCTTCTCCAAAGTTTAAAAAAATCTAAATAGATTTTTAGAGAAAGTATATTTGAGTAGAAAGACAGGTATGGTGTATTTAAATATTGAGATTAACTGGATTGAGCTAACTCATTAATGGGCAGAGCCGCGTGAACAATTTGCATGACAAGTCTGAAAATCCCACCGCTGCCGCCAAGAGTTGGTGGCAGCGGTGGGATTTTCTGGTTGCCGGTCGGTCAAAGTATTAAAGTCATATGCCACATAGATACCCTAATTGCGAAACCTCGTACAAGCATTTTCGAAAAAGAAAAAAAACATTGTTTCACAAATTTTAGAAAAAATTCATTTCCCGTCTCCAAAACCTGGAATTTCATGAATATTCAAAAAATTACTTTTTTAAAAACCCCAGCGAGTAATATTATGAAAACGTTATTTCCACCTCCTCAACATTTTACGTCTTGCAGCGAGGTTTTGCAATTAGGGTTTCGATATGTATAAGAGTACCTGTAATAAAAAATATAAAAATATATAACTAATAGCCAGTACACATTACGCTTTTCCACCCTTTGTAGTCCTCAGGGCTGGGCCTGTCGGAGCCCGAAACGCTCTGAGAGGCCGAGAACGAGAGGGACTCGCAATACACACTGCGCTTTGGAATCCGACGGGCTCAGCCCTAAGGGCTCGAAAGCGACGAGAAAAGAGTAGGCTACAACACGTATCAAATATACGAATTCACCGCAACATTTGATAAATAACCAGCACTACGTAACACTAATCAAATGCATGTTTAATTTTATTGATCTTGATTTAATCCAAATGTGGCCAGTTCGTGCCGAAATAAACCCCCGTTACATTTTCGTTGATAACTTCACCGGCATTTCAGCACTAACACTTACATTAGCACTGTGACCAGCACATAACCAACGAACACTTATTTGAGTAGTCAAGTTGAGTGACTTCACAGCCAGTCACACCCACACGGTTCAATGTTTTGCTCAATGCAGTGAATTCAAGGTTGAATTCAATGATTGATACAAAACTTTATTGTTCTTGACATGAGCCGTTTACCCGACACAATGTTTTAAATTCGTTAAAAATAGTGGCACAGCCTTCCAAATGCGTTGTTCCAAGAAGCCAGTGCGACATTCACCCTTCCTGTTATTGGAAGGAAATCCGAACGATGTTTATAACACGTCCAAATAAGAAAACATTGAATTCAACCAGAGTTCAAGCTTGAATTCAATTAATCATTGAATTCAATTTTGGCTTATACGGTTCTATATACATTGAATACAACCTTGAATTCAATGCATTGAACGAAACATTAAACCGTGGAAACTTATAGCTTTAGGCTGAAATGCAGCACATAGTTCGCCCTCACATACCCTCCATGCTCTTGGAAGGACACCTGAACGATGTTATCACACGTCCAAATGAGAAAACATTGAATTCAACCCGAGTTCAAGCTTAAATTCAATGATTCATTGAATTCAATTTGGGTTTAGACGGTTCTATATATTGAATTCAACCTTGAATGCAATGCATAGAGCGAAACATTAAACCGTGGAAACCGTAGCTTTAGGCTGAAATTCAGCACATGGTACGTCCTCACCAATTACTGCCATACCCGAAAACTCCAATCGCAGCCCGCATCTCGCATTTCCCGCAACCATCCTGACCGAATTAGCACCGAGAGAGAAATCTGCACGTGTCAACTTACACCTCATCAACTCGCGACTACCCGCGTACCTGCACCAAATTCATTTTATAGGATTGCTATTTGCATATGGTGAGCTAATACGCTTACATTAAAATTCTGGGCCTGTTACCACCATGACAATAATAATTGTTTCATGAGGGGAAGGCATTTCTTGCCGCTCATCTTTATGTCAAACCTACAAGTAAATCCATAGACAAGAGACCGTGAGTCGTGAGTGAAACAATTTCGAACACGGAAGGCATTGGGCAAGACTCTAAAAGGTTCATTTTCTGCCATACTGTCCAATTATTTGATTAAACTTAGTAAAAATGGTTATCATTGGAGTCGGCCAATGCAAATTTTATTTACTTAATCATCTCTTGTCAATGGATTTTGCCCACAGCAAAGAAATTGCCACGGTGGGAAACCAGTGAGACTTTTGATTTAGCATTCAAATCCCAGTTTGAAATAGTTTTTTCAAAAATAGTGCTAAAGTTAGGATATAGTAGACATGAGTCTAAGAAAATTAATAATTCCACTGTATGTCAGTATTGGGAGCTGGCTCCCTCGAAATATAGTATATGACCTCTATTGTTATATTTGCCATCGACAAAACACATAATTATGTTTCAGAAAGCGATCGAAACTCAACGACAACGTGCAGAAAAACAGGAAGACAATTTTACACGTCACGTGACCGGTGACGTCATTTGAAGAGAAGTCCGCTAACATCTTGGCCTGATTCGATCACGTGGCCTTTCGACGGCTAATTAGTGATCAGCTGGGAACGAAGCAGTGACCGAACGAAGCAGTGACCGAACGAAGCAGTGACCGAACGAAGCAGTGACCGAACGAAGCAGTGACCGATCGAAAAGAGAATCTATGGGCGCCGCTGACTGGTTAGGTTCGCGTCTGTGATCCGCGAAGGGGTCATGTCGGCTATTTTGGCGTTGCCAGTTAG
This sequence comes from Nemoura dubitans, assembly GCA_921293005.1. Classification (NCBI taxonomy): domain Eukaryota; kingdom Metazoa; phylum Arthropoda; class Insecta; order Plecoptera; family Nemouridae; genus Nemoura; species Nemoura dubitans. The sequence continues at coordinate 28,932,902 of OV121077.1, read as the reverse complement.
TTGTCGTAATTAAGGAGTCCTGTAGGTGTTGTTTATTGATGCCGATGTACGGATAATTGAGTCCTGGATTATGCGGTGGCTGAGGAGTTAGTTGTTTAGCTCCCGCCAAATAGCGGATGGTGTCTCTTACTTGCCATATGGTATGAACAATTGTGAGGAAGGAATTGATATTAACTAGGGCGAACGCAATTTGCGTTGCGTTGAAGATGAGCGTAGCGGTGTGTATATAGCGCAAAAAAAGGTTGAGGCAAAAAGCCTATGAAAATCATGGAGCAGCAAGCCGGACCATTGCTTTCTCAAAAATTCTTATCACTTGAAAATGTAAACGATTCTGACCTTTCTTTGTTTCTGTCCGAGCTGTAGGGTAGCGGAAATATGCTCATTTTGAGATCAATGATCAATGTGCATGTTTATACATAGATGTAACTCATGCCCAAGGGTTTTTATTAGGTTGGAGATATATTTCTGCCGCGGACTTTCTTTCAAAAACTTGCATGCACGAAGTTGACAAAATTTCTAATATCAGTCAAATCTTGAAGTCAACTTCAAGTAAAAAAATCTGGTGTGATGTTTCGATTGTTTCTAAAGGCAACAATCAAAATTGGGAACATTTGAAAAAAATACGCACTTTTAAATAAATTTCCGTACTTTTCCAAACATGCCCAATTGTCGAATTTTGCTCTATTTCTGCTTTGAAAGTGAAAGGTGTGGAGGATTTTCTTGAAAAACGCAGGGGGTCTAAGTTGAGAACAAAAGTAGACACCCTGAAAATTTCATCCCACTCGAAGCAGGCGTTTGGCCTGTAGAGCGCGCGCAAACACACATACAAACAAACACACACCAAGTGTTTTTTTTAGCAGTGGTGAAATTGATGATTTCGCTTCGCTCGCTTCGCTCGCTACGCTCATCAATTAAATGTTGATACAAATGTTATGACATAGAATGAAGAAAAGAGACTTGAGAACTTAAAAACTTTAATCAAAATATTTATTTTTGCAAAGTAGGGAAGTTTCCTGCCTATTAAAAATGCCTTTATTTATTTTTCGAATTATATTGGTGTATTAAATCATAATATATTATATTTGTATTATGATAAATAATATATAAGTGTAACATAAAATAGTGATGAAGTGCATAATTTTTCAATACAGCACTAATTAGAGCAATATTTTGACAGCATAAAATTTCGTGACATATTTTGTTGGCTACATGTATAAATTGAAAGAAAAGAAAAATACAAGAGGACAATGGCCCATTCAGGGTTTTATTCTTAGTGATAATTTTCATTGTGATATAGGTACCTACTAGTTTTAGATGATTTTACTATTAAGATACAATTTAAATACACAAATATATTTATATGCATTGTGAAGTTTTAGATGATTTTACAATTGAGATAAAAACAATTTAAATACATAGATATTTAGATACACTGTGATACTAGTTTTAGATTTTTTTACAATTCAGACAAAACAATTTAAATGCCTTCAGATATTTAGATGCATTGCGATACTATAGTTTTAGAATATGGTTTTAGAAATGATATTGTGTACGAATATATAGAATTCTCTCGATGTTCGCTCATTGCCTGGTCTCGAACACAGTCAGCGCATGTGGCAGTCGTGTAATTTGGCTTCATCGAAAGTGAAGGTGGTAGAAAGAGAATTTGTGTGGAGCGCTGCCAGCGCAGAGATTCTTCTCGAATTGTTCACGATGGTTTCGGGACAGCCTCACCTTTGTAATTAGTTGGAAGTAGCTGAGACTTTGTTTGACAGCTACGGGCTATTTCAGGAATTACATAGAGGAGTGTACTTGTCAAGCAGTAAACGACTGGCAAAGAACAAACGATCGTGGATTTGGGATCGAAAAGAATAAAGATCTATTTCAAAATTATTTGTTGCCAACTTAAATGCTATATGTATTTAACTTCGCTCATCTGATAAAATCGCTAGAGGAAATTTTTAGGTCGCTAATGCCCAGTTGCACCAACGTTCTTAATCAGAGATTACCTCCTTGATCTTTGATGATAATTTGGTATTGTGTTTTACCACTGAAATCGTCAAATTAAATTGGACTTAACCTCAAATTTTATTTCAATTTAGTGATGATTATATAATATGATTATTAGATAATTCGATTAATTTAATTCGACGGTTTTAATGGTAAAACATCATACCAAATTATAATCAACGATCAAGGAGATGTAATCTCTGATTAGGACGGTGGTGCAACTGGGCATGATACGAGTATTCGAACTTGAACTTTCGAGACAGTTAATTGAGGAATTAATTCCATTGTAATTTGGAAACACAAACCACAACGATGTTTTTTTACCAGAGCGCCGGTTTGCCATACTTATTTTATAAAAACTAAAAAGTCCCCTTTGAACACAAGATAAAATAAATGAAATTCTGATCAAAGGATTGTTTTGTAGCAAACCCACGTTTCGAATTTTGTAATATAATTAAAAAATAGCAGGCTCTTTTACCTCTATATATAAAATATAAATAAAAACATCTCACCTCCTTTCCATATTAACGTTCTAAGAATCATCAATTCAGAACATTTCATTTGCCTGCGGAGGACAATGCTCTTTATCGTGTCAACTTTAGTCAATTCAGTGGATGCCCATCATTTATTAGTCGTCCAGATACCTTGGAAGTGGTATTTGATTGGATCAAATCCATAAGCGCACAAGGAAAATCAATATCATCATTGGCAAGAATTTTTTTTAAATAGCACCAATGGAGCAAATGCCAAACAAAATGTAACTCAACACAGCAGATTAACTTTTCAACCTAGCAGCAAAAAGAAGACGCTGCAGGTAAAACGTCAGGCTTCCCCGTTGACGTTGGCGCGAAAAGACAGTCTATTTCCAGCCTCCCAATTAACCCAATTGTGATGTAATTATCGCAGACAGCTGAAAAGAAACGGGGTTAAATGGATGTAGATTGTCAATTAAAACGTGGCGATCGCGAACGTCAATAGTGATTTTCTGAGCGTGCGGAATTGACACTCCGTGAAATTATCGGTTTTTTTGCACTCGGTGTACGAGTTTTTAAAATGCCATTCCACGGACAAAATATGTCATCGAATTTATCCAGGCACATTGTTTCATTTGCCAAACTACGCCAAATTTCTTCTCGAATCGGTTTCGAAACCAATCGCTTATATTCCGTAGCGGGCATCTCCTCCGAACACTGATTTGACTCTGGTATACTGTTATAGTCGTCCCGGCTGTTCGATGGCGGGTTGAGGAATTAACTGTCCGTTAAACGGGCAGTTAAGGCATCTGATTGGCTGTAGAACGACATAACGAACCGTTTTTCGTTTAACTAAGCTGATGAACACCGAGAGCGAGACGATAAACCATGCTAAGCATGTCCCGGCATCGAATCATTTGACCCGGAACAAATTGCAAGAGTTTTGATGTAGGGTTCAAAAAATTCGCTGATTACGCTCAAGAAAGTCGAGAACTAATCCCGATGGGAAATTGCATAAAATTACGTTTTAATCCAAATGATGCAAATTTGGGTTTTTTTATTTTAAAATTTATGATTCACCAAAACAATCGTAAAGTACCAAAATTCGATGTACAATGACGCAAGCTATTTTTACATATAAAGCAGTAATACAAAATTGTATTACTTTTCGATTAAATTGACCCAGCACCGAAACCATATAAGATCGCGATGTCAACTTTTTACGAGGGTGTTGGGAATGAAAAAATGTATTTTAATTAAATGCAATCAAACTTTTTCATTCACGTAGGTTTTTCGAACACAGTACTTTTACATAGAATATTGGTATTAAACAAACAATTAACGCTTAGTGTGAATTAAGTTTGAAGATTATCGGCTATTAGCACAAGGCAAGCGAAATAAATTCGAGATTCAAAACGAAAATATTTCCTGCACTTTTTGCCTTTCAAATAACCCCATAACAACAACACTGTACATGTTATTTCCTGTGTGTAGGTCAGTTATTTTTGTCTATACACTCCAACGCGCCATTCGCAAATGCCAACGAATACGTAAACGTTCTTGACGACGTCTTTATTTGTTTTGTTGACAGGATTCCGCTGCGTCAAAATTGACTGACGAAGACGGATTTTCCGGGGCTCGTGAAAATTCCGCGCGCTGTATTTCGGTCTTCTCGAAAGAAAACTCGCTACGCACCAACATCTTTTCAGGAGCGAAAGAGACGTTTCTAACGGTCGAAGAAGACGGAACGACGCTCTATTTTCACTTCCGTTTGAATCTTCGTAATTTATTTTTGTTTTGTCATAAAAACCAATCTATCGCTGTCTTTGGAATGGAAGGCCGGCACCGAGTTAAAGAAAATATCACAAATACAATATAGTGTCAATATATAAAATCCTTTGCAGGCATACCAGTGCTCGGGGGCCTCGGGCTCAGGAGGGCCTCCTAAAAGAGTTTTTGGGGCCCACAGAGGCCCAAATTAATCCGGAAAAAAGGCGATTACGTATTTTTATGGTATCAATTTTTAGAGCATTTAATCCGAACCGAAAACAAGGCGATGGCATTTTTAATGGTTGATTTGGAGCGAGGCAGGTGACGGGTGACAAAAGTCTGGGAGTACGTTTTCCTCCCACCGCGAGGGGAGAGGGCATCAGTGTGGGGCCTCCGATTTGAAGAGACTCCATTGTCCTTATACATAAAATCAAAAAGTTTGAAATACATGTCATGCATGGATTTTCGTATGGATTTTTGGACTTGATCATATTGTACATGATTTTGTCGCACGGATTTTTATTTGTTATATTGGCGCACATAAAAGTTACATCGCTGCAGATATATTTATGGTACAAGCCCACGAAAATGATCAAGAAAATGGAAAAGCCACAACGGGAAATACGTCGGAAAACCCTGGAAGCTTTGGCTTGAATAAAACAATAATTTTTAGCGAATGATTGAAGCTGTACACCCCTTTTATTTACATTTCGAAATTGTTTACGTTCCAAGTCATTTTTTTTTGCCTCTTATGTTTATCTCAACGAGCAAGAATTCACTAATGAACCATTTGCAGTTTGCAATACGCAAATAGCGTAGCAATGAATGGACAGTGATTGATAACAAAACAATTAGCACAGCTAGTGCCGATTACTTTATGTAGGATAAACATTTCAAGATGTTCTCTTCACGCATTCTTTCGTACGGCTTACGAGCTTTGAAATTCTAATTAGTGGAGTACCTATTTACTCAGATGGGTGCACTTTCAAAGAACTCGGTGGCGACATCAGGAAATGCTAATTCTTTTGCTGAGCGCAAAACAGACAGCTATCAATAACATTTGCACTTTCTCTTATCGACTCCCCAACACCTTATAACTGTTGAAAAATTAGCGTTTTTTCATTTGGGGCATCGGACGATTATTGTTAATCGATAAACATAGATTTTGATCCAAGTGTTAGTATGATGGTAATTAGTTTTATCAATATGTCGCGCAGATAACATAATGATTTCCAGTTTTACCAAACTTTTCAACTCCTATAGTTGGGATCTCAACTAGGAGTTACAGCTGAATTAACTGCATGTGTTTGACTGAATCCAGTTGTAACTCCATAGTTGGGATCTCAACTAGGAGTTACAGCTGAATTAACTGCATGTGTTTGACTGAATCCAGTTGTAACTCCATAGCTGGGATCTAAACTAGGAGTTACAGCTGAATTAACTGCATGTGTTTGACTGAATCCAGTTGTAACTCCATAGTTGGGATCTCAACTAGGAGTTACAGCTGAATTAACTGCATGTGTTTGACTGAATCCAGTTGTAACTCCATAGCTGGGATCTAAACTAGGAGTTACAGCTGAATTAACTGCATGTGTTTGACTGAATCCAGTTGTAACTCCATAGTTGGGATCTCAACTAGGAGTTACAGCTGAATTAACTGCATGTGTTTGACTGAATCCAGTTGTAACTCCATAGTTGGGATCTCAACTAGGAGTTACAGCTGAATTAACTGCATGTGTTTGACTGAATCCAGTTGTAACTCCATAGTTGGGATCTCAACTAGGAGTTACAGCTGAATTAACTGCATGTGTTTGACTGAATACAGTTGTAACTCCTAGTTGGGATCTCAACTAGGAGTTACATCTGAATTCACCGCATGTGTTTGACTGAATCCAGTCGTAACTCCTAGTTGGAATCTAAACTAAAAGTTGAAAAACTTGGTTAAACTGGGCATTAGTATCAACAAGTTAGTTTCAATTCAATCACATCTAACACAATGTAAGTAACATTGGAATATTTAAGGCAAAGTAAGGTATAGTGAGTTATATTTAAATAAGCTGTGGTACTTAAAACATGTAGGTATGTAGATTGTAGGTAGATACCTACCTCCATATTTTTGCATAGTTATGTTGTATAGTTTGGTCTTATTCACGTGTATACTTCTCCATATACCTCCCATACGTACATCTGTGCCTACAACTAACTCAAAAATAATGTTCAGAATAATTTCAATGCCACTTATAACTATATGGATAATTTACCTCAATTGCTTTGTGTAACGTCGGTATTATTAACGATCCATTTAGTGAGACGTTTTTTCCAGCAAAATGTCGAAACTACCCGTACAGTAGCGACACGCACGGGCAATTCAGAGAGCTGTCTATATACTGCAACTCAAAACGATCTATAGAATCGACATGGTACAAACTGTGCACGGATGCTTTTAACAAATTGGAAGACAATGTGGCGTGGTACGTTTAAAATTCGACCTTGAAATGCTATTGGTGAACAAAATCAAAAGCAATAGGGACCTCTGGGACTTGTGGTCCATTAGGTCCTATAGTTCGTCTCAGGTTCTGATGGCAGCAACAAACCGGGCTTCTACACTGTTATAGTATAGGCCCAATGCCCCGAGGCGCTGCCAAAAGAACATGAGACGTACTGTAGCGGTATTTTTTTCTATTGGTCCTTTTCTTTGCAGTCATCATCGAACCACATATTGAAATATTTATGTAAAATAAACAGTCATGGCCATGGCCGTATTGATCAAATTCCATACTTTCTTCGGGCTGTCATAGGTCTCGAAGATTTTCTTAAGTTAACGTAGGTATCAATTTTGTTATCAATTTTGTTTACCAAAGCATTAACATCGAAATATAATTGTATATTTAGCCAAAATAAATTAGATATTTTGACATGGCACAAAACGTTTAATAAAATTATGTATAGTACATCTCAGGTCCTTTTGTCAGCGTCTCGGAGCATTGGGCCTATACTAAAACATTGTAGAACACCGGTTTGCCGCTGATAAAATAACCTGAGACGTACTATAGTGCAACTATTTGTTGCACTATATCGATAGCCAAAAAGCTATACAGCCAAAGTGAACGTCGTGATGACTTCAAAAAACATATTTAATGCATGTAGCGTAATTATCAACCACACCCATAACAAAATACGAAACACAAACCGAAATGAATGTGACAACAAAAAATGTTTCTATGAAATAAAACAACTGCGAATGACAACCCCACGATACCTTTTCCCCACAAAACGAGTCAGCGGGAACCAACGCCCCTCATAGCTTCCATAAAATATTACTACCTACAATTAGAGTAATTAGATACTAATTGCGAGGCTACAGCCACCCATGACACTGTTTATATGCGTAGTTTCCAAGGTTTTTGCCTTGGAATGTGTCTCCATACTTGCACCTATATCTGGGTAGCGATTGTGTAAAAATATATATTGATCGGTATAGCTAAGGGTAACCTATCGATAGCTAAGTTTCCTGCTTATTTGAATGGGCCGAGCTACCGATAAACATCGATAACTCGTCGATAAATGTACACAATCGCCAACCTGGGCCTGTATTCACGAAACTGGGTTAAAAGTTTTTGGGGCTAAAATCAGGGTCAAATATTTTTTCAGGCCAGATTCACTGTTTAGTGCATTTTAGTGGTTATCACCACGGTAATAACAAATCGGACAAAAAATTAAATAGCGCGAATAAGATGTGCAGAAATGTTCGATAAAATAAACCGGTATCAACAACGTGATATATAGCATAAAACTGTTCCAAATTGTGGTTTCCTGTCTGGCAAAGCAAATAAAACTCCACCTAACATAACATAATCTAATCTGATCTAATCTAGAACCTAAACTGAATTGTTTTGAGGTTTGACGACGCACTGTTTTGAAGACAGGCCTTTTGGCACTTGTCTAATTACGTCGGTGAATGTTATTATTTTTTTTATGATTCCAAATTCATTTTTTTACATATACACATTTACACTAATCATATTTTGTCACGTGTCACGTGTGCGTGTGCAGCTTATCTGTGACTATTAATTACATTTAATTAAATTGTAACCAATCGGAGGTTCTGTTCAGAGCCATTTCCCTAATTAATATACTAAAGATGGGGCGATATAGGGCGATAATGAGGTTGGTGATAAAACTAACCTAGCCTAGAAGGGAGGAGAGAACGTAGCAAAAGGCACCACAATGACCAACAGTTTCACGTCACTTATGAAGGACGGTACAACTCGAAGAACAGGATTATGCCACTAATCCATGTTGTCGAGAGGTTGATAAGCGAGAGAGTACTCACCCCAATCTCCCTATCGCACAGAGCTGACCATGTCGGTCATCCATCCAATAACTTTGCACAGGCAGAGCACAAGTGTTTTCAAAATGCCAACATTCGGGCCTATTATCTACCATATCATTATATCATTATACATCAGTATAAAGTGGTACTAAATCCAAAATTGTGACGTGATTTGGACAAAGCAAAAATCATTCATCATTTTAATCAAATAAAAGTGGCATGCTCCATACAGCCAATGGTAGGTACAAGAAATTGAGCTACTATAGTACATCTCAGGTTATTGTATCAGTAGCAAACCTACAATGTTATACGCCTAATGCCCAGAGGCCTGCAAAATAACCTGAAACGTACTATAGCGGAAACGATGTTAATTGCCCAGCCATTATAAACATTGTCAAGGAAAAATCGAAATATTGTGCGCACATTAACAAAAAATTCAGAAACTGTCTAGGTATATAAAATGGAAATATCATGCTCAATGACAATAAAATTTAACAAAAAGAATACTAAATAAAAGAAAATTGTCAGGTCAAGCTATGAAACACTCGTAGATACGATATGCCATGCGTGAAACGGCGTATAATGGGTCGGAATCGCTTTCAGGAGACTGAAAATTGATAATAATCTGTCATGCAGGCAGACATAATAAACATGTATGTGCCCTATATGAGCTATATAGGTGCGTTTATTACAATACAAATTGTATATTCCCAATATCACACAAATAGTCGTGCTTAAATCGTGGATAAGTGAACAACAGCTCTTCGAATAATGGCGATTCTGGTAAAACTTTAAAAAAATGTCATTACGAGTTCACAAAAAAATCTACGAAATAAATGGACAGCGCTATGCTAAATGGTGTTGATTTTCGATTTGCACAACAACAAAAGTGTGCCGTTTCAATTCTGATACAAGTATAGTGATAAAATTCGTGTGGCTAACTGGGAAAACAGAGCCGTCCATCCTGAATCAGTTCGCATCCTGTCCGATAATTAACATCCTGCTATCCTGTTAATTGGGTCATTTGCGGCAAACTTATATTCTGAAAACAAACCACGAACAACAAAATAAAGGTATGTACTTGATAAGTTCATGTTTACCTCCGGAAATTTGCTTAGAAATCGCATGTTTTTTGCTTGGCTTCTCCTGGTCAAATGAAATGAGTCATTATATCGCTGAAATACAAGACAGTTCGGTATACGCTACAAGGTGAGCAATTCAAAGTCCACCGAACTTTTATGTTTACAAACTGGTACTAAATAAATAAATCATAGCCTAATCTAACTTGAATTATAATCTAAATCTACTATAAGAGATGCTTATTTTGGTCCCATGCAAAAAATCCAATTCGCAGAGCACTTCAATCAATTTATACGGAATCCCATTAAAACACCCGCGTCAACGACAAATTAATCCAATCAAAGAAACCTCCCTTATGCTTCGCTTTTAAACCGTACGACCTCTAAGAGTCCCCCCCCCCCCCCCCCAAAAAAGAACTTGCTACCTTGATATTATTAGATTGTGCACTAGTGGCACAGTGAACAAGCTGTCTACATCGTGACAGCTATTACCGTGGCGTAGGGAATCGATAATATAGACTCGTGCCAGTTCGTATCCGTTTTAGCCCTTTTTAGGTCGGCCTCCAAAAACAGATCTGTCCTTAGCGACTTTGAAGGAAGTCGAAACGCAATTTACGGACGTGACCTTTGGATTTGCTACGAACAGCGACGTCTAAAAATATATTTGTGCCTTTTTACAAAAAAATCGCTTTCGGCGAAATGTGCAACCAGCAAGTTGAGAACTTGAGATGTGTTAATGAACAGGTTGAGTCATTTTTTGTTTTGGGGGAATATCTGTGACTGCAGGAGTGATCAAAACGCAATTTTGTTGGTGCGCAAACCTATGACAAGGATTGAATATGTATTTCTATAAGACGTTGTACATTGACCTTCTTGAGGAAGACATTTCTTGGTGTAGACTGATGAGAAACCCTGTTCTGGGGGAAGGGTGTGGGGGGGGGAGGGGGGCGGGGGAAGAGGTACAAGCCCTCGAGGCATCTTAATTAAATTGACTAAATATGCACCGAAATAATTAATTCCTGATCTTCGTGCCCATTTCCCAATGGGATTCATACTGAGACGCATCCAGAGAATCCCTCCGGGATAGGACCAAGATAATATAATAGGAAAACACTTTGTCCGTTTTGGTGTAAGGTATATCTCAAATGCTCACAAAACCTGCGTCTTCTGCAGAAGCCACAAATATCGCTTGGAATATTTTAGGTGCCGGGGGGATTACAATAATTAACAAAAAATTGCGATTTAAAGTGAATGTAAATGGTTAATTATTAACGCTATCTATTCTGTAGACTGATATCATATAATTTAGTATTGACCAAACATTCCTAGACGCCATTACAGGCCAGTGCCACATGTCCATAGGTTTCGGTGCCTCCATCTCCACGCAGTATTTTAAGCGCTTTTAAAAATAAATTCATAAAAGAAAATTTTAAAACCAATATTTGATAAACAAGTATGTAAGTATATAATTACATGCCTATTTGTTTGGGTATGTCTGACGTTAAATACATGGCTGAAATATTATATTTATGTATTTACGGTATGCGTACTTGTCAAAAATCACAAATGGTCAAGATCATTCCACTCCAAAAAAAGTATGCTCAATTTTCCTTTTGAGAATTAAATGATTGTTACATTGTAATTTATACCTATGTACGTGTATAGGTACCTTACGTTTATAGTTACGTCAGAGTGTTCTTGAATTGTGCAGACAACCCCAAATCTCTTCACAGAACGGGCCCAGAAAAATTAACATCCCACACTTTTTAAGAGAGATCGATCGAAACTGAAAATAAAAGAAAATAAAAACACAATTCCATTCTGAATCGTCAAGATGCAACCACTTCAGCACTGCACAATTCAGGCGCGTAGGAACGCTTTTCAAGTGGGGGGGGGGGGGGGGGGGCAATATTTTTTAAAGCAAATCTGAGGGTTTGAGATAAAATTGCAGCCTGGGAACATGGGGGTAAGAAATATACATTTAGAATATACTTAATTTAAAGATATCAAATTAACGCGTTACGAAAATTAGTATCACGTTTTCTGTGATGCCTGTAAATATCGCACATCGAATACATCAGAGCGTCTTGCCGTGGCGAATTCCAGCTCAACACTAGCAATACAAAATTCTTCCTCTCCCTCTCCCAGTCTGGGTGCATGTATGACTCAGACTATAACATAAACAGTGTAAGTCTGCATTTCTGCTACTGCTATAGTCATATTCCTGGAAGTGATTTGTTTTTACAAGTCAAAAGATTTCGTTCAACATCAGCTAAGCAGAAACACTAGGTTATACTCAACTCTGAGCAGCAGACAAAATGAATGATTTCAACTATAAAATTTGCCCCCCAGTTGCCCCCCTATGCCTAAAAGTTAAGGGGGGGCATTGCCCCCCTTGCCCCCCCCCCCCCCCCTGTTCCTACGCCAGTGCTGCCAATGATGCTGTGCGCACGTGTTCACCATAAGGCGTCTCGCGCATTGCAGTTCGATGCACCGTACGTCCCGATGACCTTGGGTCGATGCCAGACGAGTACCATTTCAGCGCGCGAGCTCGTTGGCACAAGCTCAAAAACGTCTAGAGCAGGGGGACACACCCCTATTCGGACTGGGGGTCACAGACGATTTATGTAGCGACATCGTTTGCCGGAGAACCGCGATCATATTCGCACAAACACGGCTTTTATTGCAAGCGATTCGAGATCAATTAAAACCCTCTCTTATCTACATGGAAGTCAGAAGTATATAAACGGATTAGGATCTTCAGTGTAGGTACAATGTCTGCAGACAAGATTATTGACTAGTTCCTAGTTAGATATCGGCACAGATATAAGGTTACCCAGACGTTCCACTCCCCTCCTAAAACAGCTAAGCGAAAGCCCTCCACCCGCAACAGTAGTTTCGCCGGCAGTCGAGGGATGGAGCTAACCACCTGAGGTACATTGGGTCCCTTGATTACCGTGAGACCTTGAGACCTTGTGCCGTGGCCTGGTAGATGATGTTGAAACAGGTTGTCAACGCACCCGTGCGATGGCCGGCCAAACTGCTAGCATCAAATTTTTGCCGTAGCCATAGCTGGGAATGGTAGAATGTCTAAGCAACCTTATGTATGTGATATCAGCATCAAGACTGCATTGTTTTATGCATAAGATAGTTTTACTTCATTGAGAAAAAACTATCGCGACGGCTAATGTTAGATTAAACAGATATTTCAGAATGATTGGAATTAGTTTCGGTGATCCCGAATTTTAAAAGAATACAGGCTGTTATAAATCATGTCCTCTGTATGTAGATTTTAGGCATGAGATCTGTCAACTTGAATGTTTATGTTAATTGTTTCTATTTCTTTTTCACGTTTCATTGTACGGCACATTTGGGTAGACCATACCTGTCTGTAAGTTAAAAAGGATTAATGGATAACTCAATAGCAAATAAATTTATAAGCATGAAGAATGCGGTTCAAAAGAACTTTAGGAGTTTGAAATAATCAAGATATTTGGTGATACACGATAATTAATTTGAGTTTGCCACTTTTCGAGGATCTCGTATCATCGAGTACCATACCATAGAAACAAATGATAAGTTTTTGTAGGCTAACACGGCTGGGCATGTCAACACCTATTCAACGCTTGTCAAACGAGTATATATATGATGTATCATTTTCCAATACAACATCTCAGAGTATACGCACGTAAATACATGATCAAATCAATCAAACCCATCGTCAAAATGTGATCCAATTCACTCATCCGACGGCGCAATCACCAATCAATCACTCAAGTAATTGAAATGCCCGACGTCACCGTGACAATACAGGAGCATGCAAGCTCCAATACACTATTTGTGACAAATTATAGATGGACCCATGCCACGCGTAGTGCGTACACTAAACAGGCCTGTGTTATATTGATTGACGTGTCAGGTCAAGGTAGCTTTCCCCTCTATCTGGTCACCTTGGCTTTCACCCAGAATATCAGCACACCCGTTTAGCGACACCTGGTGGGAACAATATCACGCTAAAAGGACTACCTCACTCGATGAACCTATAGCCGATGTCGGATTCGCTAGACATATTGCTACAGTATGTATCAGGTCCGGGCGTAACCTCAAGCCCTGAGGCCCTGACAAAAGTACCTGAGACGTACCTATACTGTTTATTATTACGTATAAAGCGTGTGGGTTTGTGTGTAAGCGCCTAAGCGAGTAAAGTACCTATCCACAGAAAATAAGTATATCCCTAGAGAAATTGTTTGGTAATGGTCAGAAAAGTTTTTGTACCCGGTCTTAGAGATGTAAATTTCTCAGTAATATAAAAAATTGTAATATTGCCAGTAATATTACCGGTAAGTTAATGTTACCAAAATGTGGTAAAATATAACTTAAGAAATCGATAGTGTCGTAATATGCGATTTTGTTTCAACTTATGGGACCTGCATCATAAGCGTGCGCAGGGTGGGGGGGGGGGGGAGGGCAGCGTAGGCCAATGCCCCACCAAATGAATTTTCTAAAACGCGTTGATTTGCTTGAATTAAACCTTGATTGTTCAACATTTTCCCGGGGCGCTGGGCCCTCGGACCCCATTCCTGTTCAGGCCATGTCCCCCAGACCCCCCCCCCCTGCGCGTCTGCGTGCACGAAAATTAAACCGCCATGTTCGAAGTTTCGAATTACAAGTTTTTTTCGAAAAAAATACTTTTCAGAACCCTTAATTTCTGTGAATTGAAAATAATTTTCACCCAAAAAGGTGTCAATTGATGGTAAAATTACTGAATAAGGTACACCTCCATTTATTTAACCTAGATTATATGATATTAATCAATGATATGTGCCGGAATTTTTTATCGAGTTTTTTACTTATGAATGTATTGCATGATTTGTGAAGATTTATGATTTTTATACTTATTGTAGAACTTACTTTTTTTCAAACTCTAGTTTTTATAAACATAAAGTGTATTCTGCAAAGAAATTTTAAAATAAAAATACATGCAAACATATAAAAATCTTTGCTGAATTGCAAGCCCCTATTTGCAATGACGGCCTGGTTTTTTAAAAGCACCACGAAAAATAAGTCAATCAAGAAATGAGTCTAACAGAAATTTTGTACAGCAACCTTCTTGAAGAATAAATCAATCATAAAATATGCAGTTTTCTGGCCAACCAATTCTCAAGACTCAAATTGACCGCAAATGCGTAGATTTGCTCCAACGAAAACCTCAAACTCCAATTTTTTTGGCTGCGCCCCAAACCCCCCACTAAACAAATAGTTCGTACACCGCTGCCCTGTTTGGCTCCACCCAATCTGGGACCCTGCGCTCGTATAACACGATGCACCTCATGGGCATTTCCAAGAATTACAATGCACGGGGCACATGGATTGCCAGGATTGTGTGCAATACAGACACAGACATATTTTACTTCGTACCGTGGACTGTGGAAGTGTATTGGAAAATACCAGTTTCGTTATCACGGTTGTCCAGTTCCTTCCAGAACCGTAACTAATCGCGGTGCAATAATTTCAAATTATCACACAACTACGACGCAAAATTTGGCTATAGGTAGTGTAATCGTTGATAACGTTCGTTTCATAACTTTCGGACTTGATTATGGCCGTGATGCCACAATGTCAAACTCGAAAGTCACCTTATTAATAATTGCAAATATTCGTAATACATCTGGGCCCATCTTTCAAACAATTATTGAAATAAATTCCGGTGAAATATTTTTCGGTCGATTTGAAGCTGCTGATGTCCAAGGGATGAAAGGCTGTACTGTACAATACAGCCATCTCCGACGTCCTCTTAAGTCTGTTCATTGAGCTCCGAAGTCGAGCCGTTTCCTTCACCTCGTAAGGTATACACTTTCCAGGCCACACATTTCGTCGGATCGCGACGAAACCTATATTTTCGGAATCTTCACACTTCGGAGAACCAATTGAACCATTTTCATTTCGCAAGATTCACTCGTTTATTACTTACAAGAGTTTTACAATAACCATGTTTAGCCGGTACATTGAAAGATGTACTTAAGGGTAAATCCCAGCTAAGAATTTACCTCTTACCGTAAACACTTTCCAGGCCACACCCGTTATCCGATCGCAACGAAACAAACATCTACGGAATCCTCACACTTTGGACAACCAATTGAATATTTCAGAACCTCGAAATATCTCTTGGAAATCCATAAAAAGTTGAATTCAATTAACCTCAACAATCATCAATGAATGGCCTTAAACAGAACAAGCGGCGATCTAGGTTATGTTCGACGTTTTCAATCTAGACGCTTCGCTGTTACAGCGGTTTAATCACGCAAACTTTGCTCATGGCAAAGTAAATGTGTCCCAAAACTTTGATCTTTAACTTTTGAGTGTTTCGCAAACTCCGTCTACAGGCACCCTACACCCATGGCAAAGATGAGACTTTCGCGTCGCAATTCCAGAAGATTCTCGCAGCGTTCTGCGCCGGCGCAAGTGGTCCGCGCTCTACGACGCTCGTAAGGCGCCTGGAAAGGATCTCGTCTCCAGGACGTCAGCATTGTGCACGACGTGGTTTTGTATGCGGACGTTCATTATATTACTTTCCGATTGGAAAAGTGCTCATTGCCGCTTGCGTGGACATAAAACCATTGCTTTCATGAGAAATCCTATCTCGAATGCTTCTCAAGTAGGTATTCGATATTTCTGAGAGTATGACCAACTATTCTAAGCTAGAATATAAAACGACCTAGTTCAGTTTTCAACTTAAAATCAGCCAGAATGCAATTGGTCCACAAAAATAACAATTACTGCAACTAGTGACACCATTCTGGCGGTATTTTTGTTTAGATTATAATCCACAAATTTGGTATTTGGTACATTCATACAACAAGTTGCCTCTGACAACATCCCATTTAGATGCGCTGGCTAAATACTCACTTTTGTCAAGTGTATGTCAAGGCTCAAGGTCATACGGCTTACGCGCATTTCAAATTTACCTATAATCAACACAAAATTATAAGAAGTAAACATTGGGACCCTTGCGACTAAAACCGTACTTTACGCACATAAACAGCGCTTCATATTCCCTTGAATTTTCTCTGTATACATGGAGAGGTAGACATGTCATTAAAACAAACAAAATTGTGCGTGTACATACATACCATATAGAGAAGGCAGCATTTCACAACTAATTCAACACGACATCAAAGGACTTTTCTGTTATGCCCTTTAGCCAGTAGCGGCAGCAATGTCCACTTCCACACCCCACTTTCATTTCATATCTCGCACTAAAAGCGTAATAATATATATGCTCCAGAAAAAAGGGCAGGAAAACTACGACGCAACCCTCTGGCATGAATATAAGACCCATGAAATGTGCACCCACGCCATCCCCGAATAACTGCCATCTCAAACCCGAGAATGCTAAATTAGCTTTCGTCAGGAAAAATTATAATGTTCTAGAACAAAACATAATAAAAGTTACATTCAAAGAAAGTTAAAAGTAAGTAGCTCGAGGATTCAAATGCCTTGAATATTTCCACAAATATAAAACTGGAATACTTTATAAGACGGTTTTTACGGTCTGAAGTATATCTCCTCCCATGCCTACCACAACACGAAATATTTTGCTTAGGGCAAGTTTTGAACAAAAACAACTACAAAAAAAAACTGAGATTTTAATTTAAAAAATATTCAGTTCAACGTTCTACCATTCCATAACGCAAAGCTGCGTAATACAATTTAAAACTTGCATTCACAAAAACATTGAAAACTATACACTTTATTGCCAGAATCAACTTATCCGTTCTAAAGAAAACCAGGCTATCCCAACGCAACCGACCCCAACCAAAACGTGTAGCTGAGTAGGTACGAATGAGCACCTGCAATTACTTTGCAAGTATTTAGATAGATGTACAAAAATGTAACCCGCTAAAAAAATGCACGCAAGATTCGCAAAAGAGCAGCGGCGTCAACATCATAAATACATTTTGAAAAAAAACTATTTCAAACTGGGATTTGAATGCTAAATCAAAAGTCTCGCTGTTTTCCCAGTTTAAAATAGTTTTTTTTCAAAACTAGTGCTAAAGATAGGATATAGTAGACATGAGTCTAAGAAAATTAATCATAAATACATGATTCCATGATTGAATAACGCCCCCCCCCCCCCCCCCCACCGCCATCCGTCATATAAGTACCTGTCCAGTAGCCAGTTACTTCGCGACGGGCGGGGGCCACAACTCACCCCCAAGCGAGTCTATTTTAGCCACAACTCACCCCCAAGCGAGTCTATTTTAGCTACAATCATGCCAGACATTGTGCAATAATCTCTTAAGTATCGATTGCACACGTAAGATGGAATGAAATCATCTCTTCCAAAAACAGGCACTCGACCCCCCCCCCCCCCCCCCCCCCTAAAAGCCACCCTCTACAAACCAGTAACTACCTTTGCGAGAGGCATTTTCTGCTGTTAGGTTCGGCCAGCAGCAAACTTGCACCCACCAACAGTAACAAATCAGACATGAAAGAAAAAAAAAGTATCCAAAATGGAGCTCTGGAAATCAACGTCGGGCTCTACTCCCCCCCCCCCCCCCTTTTTCACCCAAGCAATCGTCATCATCATCACAATCCCGTTACTTCGTATGTGATCGGAACTACCATACACAAATCCCATGAGAAATTATTTAGCAAGTAGCAACAAACCCGAAATAGATACCGAACGCAGGAAATCAACATTGAAACCCCCGCCCAACCCCACCCCACCCCACCCCACCCCACCACGAAACCCACGTTACTGCGTCGTAGGAAGTTGAACTATAGGAACTGCTACGTTACACTACATATCGGCAAAATCGCGTACTATAAAAAAGCAACTAGGTATAACCAAAAAAGAAAACACAGGGGAAAAACAACATTTAACCCCCCCCCCCCCTCAAAATCCCGATAACTACGTCGTAGTGAGTAGAATAGGTGCCGTTACGTTAGACCTGTGTCTCTTACCATTCGTATGACATACGGAATACTAACCTCTGCGAAATTATACTATTTTATCACCAAAATGGCATATACATAATCGGTAAACAGCCGAAAAAGAAAGAACAGGAAAACATCATTGCGACCCCACCCACCCCAAATCCTGTTACTACGTCGCATGGAGTCGAACTAGGTCCTGTCACGTAAGACCCGTAGGCAGTATGCTTATTCCATGCGAACTACTAGAATATAACCCCCGCAAAATCATAATCTAGTCAGCAAAATCGGCTATAGGTATACCAACGATAACAATCCAGCAAATCGAAAAAGAAAGCACATGAAAACAACATTGCCACCCGCACCCCCCCCCCCCCCCCACCCCCAATCCCGATTACTACGTCGTAGTGCTAGCGTGTGCAACCGGTGCAGGCGTCGGGGGGCCCGGGGGAGGGGGGGGGGGGGGTGTGAGGGGGCGGAGGGTGGCAGGCACGCATCGACCTGGCGGGCGACGACGGCGACGCTCGATAGAGCCCCGTCCCGGCCCGAGCGTCGGCGTCGCGGCGTCGGCGTCGCGGCGCCCGGCGTCGGGGCGTCGCGGGCCGTGGGGTTGCGGGCGCGGGCCGACCCAATGCTGCGTCGCGGCGTCGGTCCGACGATCAGGCGGACAGGAACGCGACAGACGTTGCGTCCCTGCGCGATTTCGGCCCGACGCGCCGAGGTTTCGGGGGACCGGGGCTCCGGGGCTCGGCGATTTTAGGCACGAGCATGACGAGCGTGCTCGGGAGTGACGAGCGTGCTCGGGAGTGACGAGCGCAACAAGGGGGGGAGAAAGCACAACAAGGGGGGCAAAACAAGGGGGGCACAACAAGGGGGGCACAACAAGGGGGGCACAACAAGGGGGGCACAACAAGGGGGGCACAACAAGGGGGGCACAACAAGGGGGCACAACAAGGGGGCACAACAAGAAAGCACAACAAGGGGGGCACAACAAGGGGGGCACAACAAGGGGGGCACAACAAGGGTGGCTACAACAAGAACCAGCAAAAGTTGTTGAAATTGTCATTTTTCGGCCTTGCTATTGCTATATAGGTTCCCTTATATATAGGTTCCCTTAAAAGCGATTCTCCTAAAGAAATATCATGGAGCGATTTTTCGACCTACGTCCCAGGACCAAGGAGGAAGGGATGATTTAAAATTGCCATTTGCGACATTAGTTGATCTATCATTCGTCCCTTTAAACACAGAAATATACATTTTCCACCGTCAACCAACCACTAGCTCAGCGCGTTGTTGCTTAACTTCGTAGATCTCAGAGAACAGGTGCAGCATGCTAGCCTGCACTGTCTGCCCCTAAGCTGGAGATCTCGTGACAGACATACACTTTTCGAGGCCAAGAATGCTAAGTACGTCCTTACAAATCTGTTACTACTACAAAATACACGCCTATTTGTGTCTGTTCAGCTTCACTGATAGATACCTACACCTATACCTAGTACCCATATATCCGTAAGAAATACAATGAAGCCACAGAAGCTAGCCAGAATAAGAAGAAACAGCCATGAAGGAAAATCGATAGAATTATATTTAAAAAACAATGCTTTTTCTCTGGAAACAATTCCTGAAAAGAGCTACAGAAATCTAGGTAACAGACGTCCTTCAAACGGTGACAATAAAAGTGAAGTTTTAATCTTGGCGACACAGATACCAATCAATTTAATGCACAGATAAATAATTGGGTCGACATCCTTGAAGAGTTCATTCGGCTAGACGCTAGACAATTCCGTAGTTTGAATTGATTAGATTTCCTCAGATCCGGGTCGTAATCTTCGCCAGGTCAATATTTTTGCTAGGGGTAGTAAATATCCCGGTGCATCGACATTCCTACGAGAGCGGTCAAGGGATGGGAATTCACTCTTGTTTACCTTTTTGGAAGGCAAGGCACACTGTGGCGAAGAATGAGTGGATAGAGAGAACAACACTTTTACTGTATTTTCTTGTCCTGGTGTCTGAGATGAACACAGTGGCGTAGTGCTGGAAATAAATGTGTTTATGCGCTACATTTTCGTCAACCGGCGGTGGCGGTGAAAGGGGCAGTAAAAATGAAACTGAATTCTTATTTTCGCATTTTCGTCATTACCAACACACCCTATTTTATAACAAACATTGTTGTTTGGCGCTTTGTACTTTATTCGCTTGGGTTTCACCCAACCTCCACATATCTCGATTTCGATTTGCGCCTCGACGGTAAATGGATAATTGGGTAGTGGGTAAATGGATGTGCTATGGGTGGGTGGGAAATGGGTAAGATAAGGTGGGCATACTAAGTAAGAAATATACAACAAGTTTGGAAAACTCGCAAAAGTTAGACATTTAAAAGCTAGAACTTCGAGAAGGTTCCATTTGCGTATTTCTTCAAAATAAAGGCGAGTATACGCTAATTTCGAAAATAAAAGGCGAGTATACACCGTATACCTGCGAATACCCTGGACTACACCACTGGATGAACGCAGAAATAGCTTGCGTTCTGATTTCATCCATGTGGACGATTCGGTTATCGAATTCCAAAGAGTCAGACTTTGTACATTTGCATTAAAAACTATACCTATCGCTTGTACAAAATAAGTTGTTTTCTGACCGCTACCGTGACCGCTGGCCTTGTAAAGTTGCAGCTCTGCGTAATTGCTCACTAACTTTAAATATCAGTTGATAATACAATTTATTTTGTCATTAAAAGTGATTTATAGTGACATCAATCACAATGGGGATTCGTCATTTGCCTGCATATAATTAATTATATCATAATCATAGACGAGTTATAAATAAGTTATGAAAAACTGTGAAAAAGCACCTGCTGAGCTTTTTACTCAAGCCATTAATGCTAATGCCCTAACACTGATATTTGATTCGATCCCAAGATTTTGTACATGGGTAATAATATTCACGGCTAACAATGTTATCACGCTACGAATCAGGTGTCCAGTGTCCACTATACGATCTATAAAGCAACTGCGCACACGCCAAAATAACACCGGGAAGGCAAGATCACAACATGACCAGAAATTACCTCATCATCAATGTTATCAAATCGCAAACAGTTAAGTGCATAGTCATCAAGGGTATTATGACCCGCCCACAGATGATAGGAGAATATTATGGTATTACATCGTAATCTAACACTACACTTGTAATCAATGTGATGTTATGCAAAATCACAAGTGGCCGATGTTATGATATGTTCCTGTGATAATAATGTGGTGGTATAGGAAGTGCTTGTCTATCATGATGACTGAGACCTGTTCTGAATTGGCTGTTTCATGCGGTCTCGCGTACTCGTTCTTGACAAATGACGTCACAAGTCCTGTCCGAATTGCAAATCCACCGAGACCAAGACCACATAGCAGAGCAAGTACGCGAGACTTGGATGCAGTCTCGCAGACTTGGTCTCGGTGACCTGCCTGTTATCAAATGGCGGTCGGAACCGTAATAATATGTTAGGTTATAGCAGAAGTTATCTGTACGAATATGAAACAAATGAAGTCACCGAGACCAAGTACGCGAGACCAAGACCAAATACGCGAGACCGAGACCGAATCATTTCAGACTTTCAATAGGCTTCGATGAGTCATTAGATGAATGTGGGTACTTACCTCCGGGGTTGTCAGCTGAGCTCGGCGGTTCTTCGGGAGTGTCTGGTATCACTGCCAGAGCTTCCATGCCCATTTCCAAGCTGGCTGAGTTCTCCATGGTCTACAAATTAAGAATTTCCATTGATAATTTGTTGTATCAATTACTTTAATTTGTACTTGTGGTACAGTTTTTTTAAATATAATTCATAACGTTAGAGAATGGTTCCCATGTTGCTGCTGAACAATGTTGCTTGAATTGTGTTTTTATATTTTGTATTTACATTATATCCCGTATTCTATTTGATAGGTTCCTTCACACATTTTACATGTTATTGCATAGCAATGGTGTGAGTTAAAACAGAATGTAAATTAAAATAAATACATAAATTATGGGAATATAAGTGGACTCTCTTATCTAAGATACTATATATGTTAAAAGCCAGATAATGTTTTATTCTGTCAAGTAGGTTTTCAAATCAAATTGTCAACGAGATGAGTCAATAGGATTTTTCCCACCCTAATTTCCTTCTTTAATTGACACCTGTGGCATAAATTTAAACCCAGTTTAATAACCAATACGGAATCTTCGATGATAGTTACAGGGGTAGGAATATTTTGTATAAGTTTCTGAATAAAATGACCTGGTAAAAAAAATGACCATGCTCTCTACATAATCCACCTATACTGCGTCTGCCAGGACAAATCAAGACATAGCTGATTTGCGACCATGTGTATCTGGATCGCATGTTAGACCTTGCATTGCATCCAAGTAGTAGGTACCTACTGCAAATAATTGCACCTGGAATTGCGAGTAGAATCTTAATGAGGCAACCTTCAATTATAATGGTACTTAAATTCTTACGTGTGATTGAGAGCAAAATCTTTCGCACAATACATAGTCCGAGAATTTGTTGCATTACATTTGATAGAGGGGTAGGTAAGGGACGTAATTGGCGGTCACATAGGTTGAACACAAGGGCATGCAACAAAATGTGATAATCCTAAATTAAATCCCCACAAAAAACCGGTAAAAATCATAGCTCTTGTAAGTTCAAAAGTGTTCAAACAAGCATGTAAAACAACAGAAAAGAAGGCTTTGAATGGTTTTGGGCGACACCCCGATAAGCCCCCCGCCATAAAGTAGTGAGCCTTTACCAAACGCACGTCCGCCAAAAACACCCATGCTTTAAAATTCGAGCGACCTCATGTAAACGCAAGACACGGCCGCTCGCCGCTCGCCTCCTGGAAAAGTAGCTTACTGGCAAATGAAATGAGCTTACCGCTTTGCTGCTTGGTCAATTGGCGAGGATTATGAAACGCTCGCGATTAGCGAGAGATGGAAAAGAAATTAATACTGTTTGTAAACAAAATCGTAAGCTATCACAACTCCATGGCGGTCGTAGAAACTGTGAATGAAAGACAGATGTCGACCGACCACGTTATCCCGGGCTTGCGCGGAACTAGCCGGCAACTGGTTCGGTACGCGCACGCCATCTACCAGCGTCGTGTAAAACTAGCAGCGCTGTGAATATTGGGCCAAATTTAAACACGTCGAAGAAGTGGCACTTCCTAAGATTACCACAGTCTGGTTGACATCGTAGTAAAGTATCGTTTGACTCATTTACGATTTGTAAAGAGTTAAATGGTAAATAATTGTAATGATAAATACCTTTTTTATTGGTATGACAGAAACTTATCAATTTTGATTTTATGGAATGGTACTCTATGATAAAAGATCCCCAAAAAGTGGCAAACTCAACTTAATTCTAGTGTATTATTAGTGCTATTATGGCCATTATATTGCTAGAGAAGGCTGTGGGAAAAGGCGCCAAAAGGTACCGAAAACAACAAAAAAACGCTACAAAAATGCGAATAAAAACCAATCGGAAAGTCCAACCTGCCTTAGATTTTTGGCATGATATATATCTATAGGGTCAACATGTTTACAATATTTGGTGAAGATATACTTAGAACTTTGGCAATCACAGAGATGCAATATTTTGAAATAATCGAAAATGTCGTAGGATTATTGATGAGAAGCGAGCGAAGCGAGCGAAGCGAAATCATCAATTTCACTACTGCTAAAAAAAACACTTGGTGTGTGTTTGTTTGTTTGTTTTTTTGTTTTTTTGTATGTGTGTTTGCGCGCGCTCTACAGGCCAAACGCCTGCTTCGAGTGGGATGAAATTTTCAGGGTGTCTACTTTTGTTCTCAACTTAGACCCCCTGCGTTTTTCAAGAAAATCCTCCACACCCTTCACTTTCAAAGCAGAAAAAAGAGCAAAATTCGACAATTGGGCATGTTTGGAAAAGTACGGAAATTTATTTTAAAGTGCGTATTTTTTTCAAATGTTCCCAATTTCGATTTGCCATTAGAAACCATCGAAACCAAATCGAAACATCACACCAGATTTTTCCCAATAAAAACCAACCCAATAAAACCCAATAAAAACCCTTGGGCATGAGTTACATCTATGTATTAACATGCACATTGCTTTACGACCTCAAAATGAGCATATTTCCGCTACCCTACAGCTCGGACAGAAACAAAGAAAGGCCAGAATCGCTTCAATTTCTGTGATCAGAATTTTCGAACAAGCTATTGTCCGGCTTGCTGCTCCATGATTTAGGCTTTTTGCCTTAATCTTTTTATGCGCTATTAACAAACCGCTACGCTCATCTTCAACGCAACACAAATTGCGTTCGCTCTAGTTAGGTTTATACGTATGGATTGTAGTTGTAAGTATTAATAATCAGAAGCCACAATTCAATTTAATATACTTCGTTGCAAATTTTGAGGACCCAATATTATTGACAGCCACATATTGACCGTCTCTGTAAATTCATTTGTTCAATTTTGTTGAATGTCTAAAGTTTTCGTGTCTGTATGACTGCGTAATTCTTTTCCTTTATTTTAAAAGCATGTTTAACAAAATAGTTTCGCAGCCAATATCCAAATTTACGAAAAATGTTCAGAATTTTCACAAAGCCTCCTTTCTACACGTAGTGCAACCTCTAGTGCAGTGGTATCAACCTACGGCCTGGTGCTCATATTTTTGCGGCCAGCCTCAAAATATTTATTAAATTTGGAATGCTAGCTTACTAGGGCGAACACAATTTGTGTTGCGTTGAAGATCAGTGGCGTAACTTCAAATCGGAGGCCCCCGGGCAAAATAAAATGTGAGCCCCCCCCCCCCCCCCCTCCCCCTCCACCCACCCGAACCAACTACATCACCTAATTTTTACTAGTTTACTAGTGTCTGTAGCTTCTTGCGACTATTTCTTCCTCTTCTGGGACCCGCTTAAGAATACACGTTTGTTGGAGCTCATCGCACAAGCGCACACAGCATATCAAACTAAGTTACTAATCGGCAAATCAATCAGCGCATAGGCAAATCACGGCAATCCACTCAAAACATCGCCATTATAGGAGACTTAGGTACGCGCACACACCCGCACACGCCGATCGCAATCAGCTAACTGACTGCCTTTGTTAACTTTCTGTTTCATGGCGCAGAATTTTTTGGGAATACTGGGAAAATCGTCTTTGACAATGTGCTTTTTTCAGGTGAAGTCAGCGGTATATATTTGAATCAAAATATGTTTCTGGCAATGTTGCGTTCCTAGTAACGAGTTCATGTACCAAAACTCACCATAACCGGCTAACCCCCTATCGCTAATACCCAAAGCCAAAGAATACTAACCAGAAGAAATCTTTTCCATCTAAAAAATGTACCATTTCAATTTTTACGAAATTTGAAAATACCAAATCATGGATCGGTAGTAACTCAGAAAATTCTCCGAAACTCAGGGGGCCTCGCAGAGGCCCCCTGAGTCGGAGGCCCCCGGGCTTTGCCCGATCCAGCCGGGTGGTAGTTACGCCTCTGTTGAAGATGAGCGTAGCGGTTTGTATATAGCGCAAAAAAAGATTAAGGCAAGAAGCCTATGCAAATCATGGAGCAGCAAGCCGGACCAATGCTTTCTCAAAAATTCTGATCACTTGAAAATGTAAACGATTCTGACCTTTCTTTGTTTCTGTCCGAGCTGTCGGGTAGCGGAAATATGCTCATTTAGATATCATTGAGCATTGTGCATGTTAATACATATATGTAACTCATGCCCAAGGGTTTTTATTGGGTTTTATTGGGTTGGTTTTTATTGGGAAAAATCTGGTGTGATGTTTCGATTTGGTTTTGATGGTTTCTAAAGGCAAATCGAAATTGGGACAATTTTTAAAAAATATGCACTTTTAAATAAATTTCCGTACTTTTCCAAACTTGCCCAATTGTCGAATTTTGCTCCTTTTTCTGCTTTGAAAGTAAAGGGTGTGGAGGATTTTCTTGTCAAACGCAGGGGGTCTAAGTTGAGAACAAAAGTATAGACACTATGAAAATTTCATCCCACTCGAAGCAGGCGTTTGGCCTGTAGAGCGCGCGCAAACACACATACAAAAACAAACAAACAAACAAACACACACCAAGTGTTTTTTTTAGCAGTAGAGAAATTGATGATTTCGCTTCGCTCGCTTCGCTCGCTACGCTCATCAGTCAAGTAGAAGTAAGTACAAGTTACAAGAATGCGTTCAATCAATACCCACAAGTTCAAGCTATATCTTGCGATGCGCAAGTTTTGTGTCAAATTTCCCTGTGCTCCCCGCAGAGGTCACACATTTGTTTATTTGGCCCTACGCAAAAAAAAGGTTAGTACTATTGTTCTAGTGCAACCTAAAGCCTGAACAAGGTTTTTACAAAGTATAGGTGTTTGAAACAAACTGAAATAATCACCTCTGAAGATTTTAGAGCCCTGTCTGATTTGGTAATACGTTTTTATCCGCATTTCCCGAAGTTGATTTTGTGAATTTTGACTGATTTCCATGAAATTTCATGCACATATTAAATATGTTCGAGTTGACTATATACGTCTTGGAAAATATAATTATTAATTATCTCATGAATTAATTACCCATGACAAATAAACAAATAACTGTAAGCAAGGCGTGCTCAGGGGAAGGGGGGCGAGCATAGGCCTGAGCCCGACCTAATGAGTTTTCTGAAACGCGTATAATTGCTTGAAAATAACCTAGATTGTTTAAAATGATCCCGGGGGCTGAGCCCCCCTAGTACGAGCCATCCTATTAAGAGTCCTGTCCCCCCAGACCTGCCCACCGGTCCCGGGTCAAGTCAAGCCATGCACCTCAAGCCATGCACCTCAAGCCATGCACCTCAAGCCATGCACCTCAAGCCATGCACCTCAAGCCATGCGTACCTCAAGCCATGCACCTCAAGCCATGCACCTCAAGCCATGCACCTCAAGCCATGCACGTCAAGCCATGCACCTCAAGCCATGCACCTCAAGCCTTGCACCTCAAGCCATGCACCTCAAGCCTTGCACCTAAAGCCATGCACCTCAAGCCATGCACCTCAAGCCTTGCACCTCAAGCCATGCACCTCAAGCCATGCACCTCAAGCCATGCACCTCAAGCCTTGCACCTCAAGCCATGCACCTCAAGCCATGTACCTCAAGTCATGCACCTCAATCCATGCACCTCAAGCCATGCACCTCAAGCCATACACCTCAAGCCATGCACCTCAAGCCATGCACCTCAAGCCATGCACCTCAAGCCATGCACCTCAAGGCATGCAACTCCCCGAAATGAGCAATTGTCTCCAGGCTTGCATGCTTTTTGATAGACATGAACTACTTTCTTCCCTGAGACATATTCTTAGAGTCCAAAGCGGTGCGTTTGATAAACGCCTCCAAAATTATGACAGAACTTACATTTCGGTGATTGTGAATTTTCTCTGTGTCTCCAAAATTGACTATAATGACTGACGAAATTAACTATGCTACCAATAGCTTCCAAACATTAGGATTGGACTCATTTTAAGTAAACAAATCTGGTCACAATTGACAACATAAGGAAACCAAGGAAATCGACCACGTTGGATCAGACATAGAAAAACATCGAAAAATCGCTTCATAAATGCGAATGAAAACCAGTCGGATATCCCTACCAACCTAAATTTTCAGACATGATAAATGTTATCAATAAGTTCAACATGTGTACATAATTTGGTGAAGATTGGTTAATAACTTTGAGATTTATAAAGATTCTAATTTCGAATTTTTGCTACGGACCGTCTTGACTCGTAAGTTGCCACTCCCTCTACAACAGTTACCTCAATGATATGCCGGAAAAAGACCGCCAGTATAAAAGTCAGCGAGTATTTGGAGCTCGATTCAAATCCAGTCCTGTCACCAACGACCAGTCACCAGAGTTGCATAGTTCGAAAGCATCTCATGTTCTCGTGAATGATATGGGCATCTGACTTTCATAGTACTCACATTCGAGATTTATTTGTACAATTTGATGGTCACCGTTTCGAACAAATATGATTACGCAGCAAATATTGGTTGAGAAAGGTCAAGATATCTACGTTCACATTTCTAAACAGGTAAGTGTATGATGCACTTGTATTTAAGTTTATATAATTATTTTATTTAGTGGTTTGTTATACTGGGATTTCGATCAAAATTCTGTTATTCACATTTCTATGCTTTGAAGCCTGTATGCCAATACGTTTATGATAACGTTTTTGTGACTGACAAATTAATTTAAAAAAATAACTATTTTTAATACTACTGTCTTTCTTTTTTATTGTTGGTCACATTCAAATAGCACCTGCACATCAATCTCATTCTTCACACTGACATGCTTATAAATATTATCAGATCATGAGCAATACAATATTTTAATCAGCCGTGCATGTCGTATATATAAATCACCTAATTACAATTGATAATCGAACTAAATGGCATTTACTCTGCCATATATGTATGAACGATGTCCTCACACAATAAAACTCATATTAAGCAACACATCCGAAGAAATTCCTAACATGGCATCAGTACCCAATCACATAAACATAAACAGTCCAGTCCAATATTAATTTCATGTACATGGTATGACGTATACATGACAATTTTCTGTTATCTCCGGGCTATAGTGTGAACTGCCAGACGTCAAATGTGAATTGCCCGTAGCAGATTATCTCATAGGATATTACTTTCACTGGACTAAAGCCTCTGGTACATAGCTACGTCAATTCATGTCGCCGGAGTCTGCAGTCGCTGTAGCAGACTGTCTGAGTCGCTGTGGACAGTTTAGCTCTCGGTAGCAGCACGGGCGTCTCTCGCGGTAAGTGGCAGTAACGTTATTTTAAACGTTCTTCCCAAATTAATATTGGCTTCAGTTAAGTTGAGAAATGTTTTGTGGTCACTGCGATATTATTATCAAGTTGATCGATGTATTAAAATAAAATTGAGAAATAAATCTTTTTCAAGTAAACCATGGAAGGTATTGTGTTATGAACAATACCGCCATCAAATCGCAAGTGTCAGTAATAAAACATGAAGTTGTATAGCTTATGGCTTATTTGAAGGTTAGATAGGTACATTTTAATATCTTCGCAAGCTCGATAGTTCCTCTATGTCATAGATAAGCTAGATTTATTCAATTCTTGATTCAACCAAATAAAATAAATCTTTAGTGTCCATGGGTATAACAACAACTGTCCCGACACGTAAGTTACAAAAAAATATTGTCATCTCAATTGCTTTGACCCAACTGAATTAAAATGCCAACAATCGCGTAATTAGCTTTGATGAAACCGGTACTAAAAATAGGAAAAAAACTAACTTTTGGGTGCGTCTTCAATTCACATGTCCGCAATAATAAATTGGTGCGCATTTGTATTACGGCATGAAGTACGTCACGCAACTTGACTTGATAGTTCTCGCTCTGGCTGTCATATAAAAATCGCATAATAATCGCATAGATAGAGCATGATAGAAAGAAAGGTAATGCATACCTATAAACCGTGTCATGTTTTTATTTCAGCTGGGAAAGAATCGATTTGCCGCTGATTTCACTTCGATGTCCACTCGAGAAAGCGTCCTAGGCTGCCCGATTTCGACCTATGTCGATTTCAATTTCAGAGGCAATATCTAATCTTCAGAAAAGGTGAAAAAGCAATAGTGTTGGCTGATAACGATGGCTGGTGATAAATCGACTGTGCATTATAGATTGTTTGTGAACAGTTCGGACGTCGAATTTCACTGGAATGGTGTTTCACGCACATTTGTATGCTATTTTGTACGTACGCTTTGACGAAACTTACTTCGAAACGTGTGCTAATATCACTAGACGAGAGTTTGTCTTCGGTATCGGAACGCATTCACAGGTAAAATGCAAGTAAGACTTAGTAAATTACTAGTTTCGTCAATCATACTCATTACATTTATGCTTTTCTTGATCCACACGTTCTACCAAAGTTATGGAAACATTTTTGCCAACGGTTTTTACGATGAAATGGACACGATTCAAAATAAATACGAAAGTGCAACGGTTTTAAAAGTTCGCGAACGTCACATAATATTCAAAAGGCCTGTAAAAGGCGGCAGAAACATAATCTTTTTAGAGACCACATGCATAATAAACTCTACTGGATTAGCGAAAGAAGATTCGAAACTCATACTCAACGATCAACGCGCATGTGCTATAGAATCGGCGGCAAAAACCAATCCAAATTCGTCGATCTATCTGTTTTATTCGTGCCCCTTGGAGCCTGAGAGTTTGGAGCGGTCGGACGACATGGTGAAACGAGTGTTTGAATACCAAAATGTCCACGTCTGGCATCAAAGCATGGACAGCATTTTCAAGGGGACACCGCTGGAAGAGTTGTACATTTCGGGAAGGATCAAAACGTCAATGTACCCGAGGACGCATGGCAGCGATGTACTCAGATATCTGATGCTGTATACTTTCGGAGGAATATACTTGGATCTGGATTTCGTTGTGATAAGGTAAAAACATTCATTTTTTATCATTTTTACTATAAACAAACTTTGATAGCACCGGCTCGGGGAGTAGGGGGGGGGGCTGTGTTACTACGGTGTTCCTGGAAGGATAAATTTGTTATGAGTGCTGCAAAAAAGGAGATTAGAAGTGAGATCTAATGTCAATCTGATCAAATATTAGCCGCGTTGCGTTGGAGATTTGCTCCAATAATGACCTTGAAAATAAGTATACGTTATCGGCAGACAATGGTCGAAAGTTTTTCATACTCCCAAAACAGACACAAGATTAATAACAAATATTAACTGCACTGACTAGAGGCAAAGGAAACAATATACAATAGTGGGCAATTAGCGCGAATTTTAGTTTAGGTTATAGCGATCTTGTGGGCTAAATGTTCTGCATGTTTCAAAAGTGGATAGCCCGCCGATCCGAAATGCCGTTTCCGATCCGCCAGCATGTTTTGCTATTGCACACAGAAACCTCCGACAATGATCCGAGAAGAAAAGTTTTGATGCGGGGTATATAGCATCAAGTTTTCAGCTAATTTACCTCGCAATTCTCTTCAAGCTGGTCGCATGGCCAATTGCCTTGAATTTATTTGTCTAAATAACAGTATTGAAACGCATATTTCGGTTAAATCAATCAATCAATTTGAGAAATGGTGTATTTGCATGTCGATCTTGACAGATGACAAGAGAACAGCTGACCACTGAACACGTACAAAGACAGTGGATAAAATGAATTGGCATGGCTCGCCTTGTTCCTATATTGGTCGGTTCTCGAAAACCCGCCAGTTCCAATCGTGCGCGATGTATAGTACGTCTCAGGTTCTTTCGGCAGAGCCCCAGGACATTGGTCAGGTACTACAACTTTGCATAGCCTTTGCTAAAGGTTAAGTGGTTCGCTGCCAGGTCCATAAAAAAGGTTCGTATAGGGGCTGCTGCCTGTTTCGCAATCAATTTGAGCGTTTTTACTAAAGATAATTCGATAAAGAGTCGACTTTTGGACCCATACTTCCATGTAGTTAAAAAAAACTAAAAAAAAAACTCAAAGCAGAATAAGACAAGGGAAAGGGGTGCGGGTTCGCAGGCGCAGCCCACAAGAAAAACAGTAGCTTACGGTTGTTTGTGGTGAAAATCAATGCGCTTGAGGACAAATTTCATCTGGCTAAGGCGACATTTGAAAAGGGGTTTAAATAGGTAAAATGATAGATGAATGAAAGTGGTATAATCCTAGCGTAGCCGATCAGGGAATTAAGAATGACGGACAAAGTTCATGACGCCGGGGGCGACGCCAATGGCGCAAGGAAAACCTTTTTGCGAGCAGTTTTGCAATGCATGATCATTAGCACTATATAGTGCTTATTTTCTAGGGCAGAGCGTGGGGAAGAGAACATTCTGTTGCTTACACTTTATCTTAGACTGAGGAAAATCGGTTCAATGAGCCCCTAGGCCTAGCGCGTACACGATCATCCTTAAACGCAATGAAGAGCATTTGGGGTAGTCCTGTAAATCCTATAATAGGTATGAAATAACAAGTGCATTACTCGACAATTGACGGCAGGATCAAGTGGTAATGTAGCTACATTATTTTTTACTTTATTCTTTTTAATTTTCAATTTTTCCTTTCCTTTCCTTTCCGTTTCTCTTTTTTCTCCTTTCTTTTTTCCCTTTTCTCTCCTTTTTGGCGCCCCCCTGTGGCCGGCGCCCGGGGCATCTTGCCCCTCTTGCCCCCCCCCCCCCCTCGCTACGCCTCTGAACCCTAGTGGAATATGGCCTTCCGGTTTTACAATATTTTTCGACTCTGGGTTAAGCGTCCTATTGGCATCCTATTGGCGGGTGCCATGACAAATAACTTAAAGCCTACTTCAACTCTGGGTTGAGAATTATTGTTTCTGTTCTATCAAAAGAAATGCATTTCAGCAGGGAATATTTATATAATCAATCTTTTTACATGTTTATTTCATCTTATCAATATAATCTTCCAACATTTTTATCTTCTCCCTACCTAAAAAATCTATAAATGGCTAATCTGAAGTATCAAAAAATCATAACAAAAATAAGCCCAATTGATCTTTAAACTTTGTACCCCAGGTCGTTCGATGCCCTGGGCCCTAATTTCGTCGGTGCCGAGAGCTGGAACTTCCTGAACAGCGCTGCGCTGGGCCTGTCCAGCGAGGGGCTGGGCGCGCAGGTCGCCCAGGAGTGCGTCGAGGAGCTGCGCACAGACTTCCGGGGCGACGACTGGGGATGGAACGGGCCCGGTGTCATCACCCGGGTCATGATCAGAAGATGCGCAGTCGAGACGGTATTGCGCAGTGAGGGTTTATTGGCAAAAAACCAATAGTTCTTAGGCATGGTTCAGTATCGAAAGTCATACAGACATGCAAAAGTGGTGGAATATGTTTGAAAAGTCGCATGGCTAGAATGTCGCTATAGGAGGAGGCTGTGGGAAATGCAAAGTGAAAAATACAATGTGCTAGAATGTCGCTCAAAGTCCACGGGCACGAGTTCACGAGGTTGAAGACTACGAGCAAATCGAAACAAATCCATCCAGAGAGCGTTGGCAAATGGCGAATCTAAAGTAATAACAGTTTGAAATAGGTATCAAAAATATTAGGAAAATCTGAGAATGCTGTGTCGGCCGCATCTCATATGAAGTTACTCCATCTAAAGCAAAACTTTATAGCTAATGGACAGCTCAGTCTTCCCTACTTGGGAGTGGATGTGCCCCATCCCCTAATTTTGGAAGCGTAATTTAACCAATAGTACAATACGATTAAATCTTCGACCATTTCTAGCCGGGATACGCAACTAGCTCAGCGTTGTATGTATCCCATGCAACGTTAAAGTATAGGCTTTTCCAGCTGTCATCTTCGGTCAGATCAACTATATAACCATGATTATGCCTTTATGTATTGCTATTTAAAATATGAAATATAAAATAGTCAATTTAAAATAAGTACGTTGAATTTTAGAAGTAGCTAAATAATACCCTTGTGTGTTTGTTTTGACGTTTATACAGTTAAAAGTGGCAACATACATCGTGAATGCAGAGAGAGCTGGCAAGGCATGCTGGTTGCCTATCCCGTACCGGAGCAATGATCGAAGATTAATAAATAAAAAGTATGTTGCATTCCAGGCGGAACTCATGACCGCAGAGGCGTGCAAGGGATTTCGCGTTCTACCCACGTCAGTCTTCTACCCGATCTACTACCAGGATTGGCGTCTCTTCTACTCGGCAGCAGCCAGTGCAGACACGATGGCTAGACTGAAATCGGCCACTGCCGTCCATCTTTGGAACTCGATGACACTACTGGACCTGAACAAGACCCCAGTGACGTTCGAAAGAGGGTCTCGGCAACCTGTAGCACTGTTGCACAGACAGTTTTGCCCGATTGTCAATACAATTGCTAGTGAAGGAGACGTATTAGCGGACAACTGATGGCCGGTTGCACCACCGTCCTAATCAGAGACTACCTCCTTGATCGTTGATTATAATTTGATATGGTGTTTTGATTATTGATAATATGATATTGAATTTGATATTGAAATCGTCAAATTAAATCGTACTTAATCTCAAATGTAATTTCTATTTAATTTATGATTATTTTAATTAATTTTATCATACATTGTTCGATTAATTTAATTTGACGATTTCAATGATAAAACCATACCAAATTTTAATCAATGGTCAAAGGGGTAATCTCTGATTACGATGTTGGTGCAACTGGGCGTTAGCTGAGTGAGATGATTGTGAGTAATGCAATTGTGGATGCATGGGTGTGGTTTGGATTGCCTATATGGTAGGCGACATGGATGCTGTATTGTGAATTGTGATAGTGTATCTTGTTTATATTCCGGTACAACCAGAGAAGGTGAATTTTAGCGGACTTGAATCTACAATTTCCTCCTGGCACGCAGCTATGAAAGGCCGAGGGTTCGATGGTGATTCCAGGACTGACATGCGAATGGAAATTTGAAGGCCAAACGACCCGTTAGAGATACCTGAAAACTCGTCTTCTCTGGTTAGGATCGACTATTTTCCCCGTTATCCCTGCTGCAATTTTTTCAGTTGGTTAATGCTGCAATTAGTTCATTGATATTAGTAAAAAGAGAAGTTTGTATTTATTTGGCAATTTTTCAAATGAACGATAATATGGTCACGAGATTTTTGTTGCCCAGATAACTTATTTTTTAGGGATATTACCCAAATATTGTAGTTTGTTGGGCATCTGAATTATATAACTTAAATGACAATTAGTTTATTTGAAAGAATCTAGGACAACTTATTTTAATTATAAAGCTACATTAAAATCATTGACGATGTGCCATGAGAAACTTGCAAGAATGATTTGTATATATGACATTTTCGCATATCATTTAGTTAATATTATGAGTGCAGTGCACAGATAGTTATTTATTGCAGTTCAATGAGAGGAATGTTAAACGACTTATGATACATCGAACACAATCGAATTTCAAATCTCCAAAGCGTTAATTCACTCAAGTGGTTCTCTAAGTCACTTAATTTTTTTATTGGCCCCATAAAACGATTACAGCTTCTCAATGATTACGTACAAGTGCGTAAAACTTAGGTATCTATAATATGTCACTAGTAACTACACCATCCATTTTATTGTATTATCTTATCTGAGACTGGATCATCCGAAATTAAATTTAATATATCGCAAACAATTGAATAAAAAGCGTTTAAAGTTGATTTTATAAAATGGTATTTAATTTTGGATTGAATTTAACTCCTAGAGTTACGACGTCAGCATATAATACCAGAAATAGGGTTTCAGACCAAATTTTGCTCACTTTTCAGAGTGGTGTCACTCATTTAAAGTAAGCAATCCAATATTCGAGTATGATGAAGTCCGAAAATTTGAGGAAAATTGCATTTATTTATCGATTTCGAAGCCACTCATAAGATAATTTAATTTTGTCCCTTTTTAGAGAGATAGGTACACGAAAGTGCGAAGAAATTTAAAAAAATGCTGTGGTCCTCCAATCATTTATCCTTTAATATACTTATAATATAATATAATATATACTCGATCATTGGATTGTTAAAATTAACGGCGTGGCCGTTAGCCACATGCAAAATATAATCTGTTTCGAGAAAGGAAAAATCTTATTGTCCGATTTTTGCCACCCCAAAAACTAAAATTTCAGCCCAACGTGCAAAAATGTTTGTTGAGTATGGATCTAAGTGTTTATTTTAGTCGTATAGTGTCTCATGTTGATGGGAGGCTACTTGCTATTACCAAAATCTTGAGGGTTCTTCCCTAATATTGCCCTGTGGAGTTCCGACTCTAAAAAAATTGCCAACATTGTGTTTTCTGGATCAGGGAGGGAAATCCAGAATCTCGCTTCAAATTCAGGAATCAGATTGCGTATGAGTCATACACAACTTCTTCAAAATGTTTTTATTTCTCTGGTATTATCTTTGTTATTATAGCATTTGTTAGTTTAGCGTATGATATTACGGAAATGCAACATGATAATAAATACAGAAGCAGTAGACATCTCGTCCTTGAGATATACCCACACCACAAGCCTGTTGCGTTAGAATTTTTTCTCCTGCTTGGCGATAACGAAATTTCCTGTCGACACTTCACAGTTCTCCAGTGGGAAACTATATAATAGCTACCGCGTTTTCGAGAGCAGGAGGCTGTAGATATGTAGCAGTTGGATCACTGGCAGATCACTAATAGCGACGAGTAGATCACAATATAGATTCGCTGCATTTACATCGTTTTTGTGCATACATGACTAAACACGGGGAGAAAAGGGACATAAAAACATTTATTCTGATTTTTATCTGTGATAACGACAAAAACAAAAAGTTTTACGCACATGAGGAAACTTGTTTGAACGTAAGTCCAATTCTCATTGACAATTACTAATTTGTGTTCCAAAAGTTGCTGAATTCGTAGATATATCTGATAATTCGTGGTGACTCCTGCATACATTTTGATTCCACTAACGACGCTATCTTATCAGAAAGAATTTTGTCAGCAGATAGTATCTGCTCGATATGGCAGCTGGCAGCTACGACCCATTCAAACAAGAAGTCGACTATGACGACTACACGCTAAAAACAAGGTAAGGAAGCCAGTATTCTATTTTGCGAATTATAGTTTGTTGAATTATATAGTTTGCTACATGAAGAATGCTATGGGGATTAGGGAGCAATTCAAAATTAGAAATATTGTGATTGGGTTGTACCAACTTAAAGTTAAGCTTAAAGCTACTAAATAAAATTTAATTATTAGTTAGCAACTCATGTGAAGCCATCTAGGGCTATTTTTAATAATAAAATTTAACTAATAGTTCAACCTTAACCATCACTTGGTGCAACCGAATCTAAGAGTAGGTGCGTTTTAGCTATCACGTATTCAAGAATGAACAACTAAAATGGCGGATGGCCATATTAAATGGCATTTTTAATAATGACCGTATTTATACCTGCACTGCATCATATTATAATACTACACTGATTTTTCGATTCGTTTGAAATTTCTCGTATCAATTTGTATTATCGCGAACAGCGAATATATTGATTTATGACATCATATTATCGTCATCAATGCAATATCGTAATTCAGATCAGATTACTTAACGTGGATTTCCGAAATAAAGTCTTCTTGAATCACATCATGATTGGATATATTATCGCCTAGGTACAGGCATTCTATACTTCACGTTGTCTTGAAAATAAGGCTCTTGAAAATATTGGGATGCAATCAATTCCAATTAAATATCTTTGGTCTCAACACATATTTTATCTTGAAGAAAACTCCCTTTTAGCAAGGAAAACAGTGTCAGCTTTGTCCCTTCAATAGTATGCTTGTTTCTTTATAAAGGTTATGAAGGGATTAGGAAGGGGGATGGGGGGGGGGGGGCCCTACACAACGGCCTTACCTCTTCAGTGGGGTGGGGGGGGGGGGGGTGGGGGGGGGGGCTTAGCATGCATGAAGCAAATGCAATTGCTGGATTCGGACAAAATACTGGTTTATACTTTATAGAAAGCGATTACCTTTTAAAAGGAACGCACTTTTTGAATTTTAATGCATTTCTGAACCCCCTACTAAAAAACATAGTTCCTACGCCCCTGAAGGTAATAAGGTAAGCTTTCGATAGCTGCCATTCAAATAATAATCAAACAATTCGCCTTTATATTACTGAACATATTGAGTGTGACCATTTCATGTTACAGAATCCCCTGGTTGCATGCAACGGTAGTGTTGTTAACCCAACCAATTGAAACTACGATGACAAGAACACTAAAGCATACAAGTAAAACGTCATGACATCGAATGTATCTGTTGGCCAGTTATTCATATTTTGATTCTCGCAAACCTGAGACTTAATATGCAGCAAATCAACGAATTCTGCGAATTAATTAGCACCGCATATTATAGAACTATGCATTAATAAATAATAGACTTCAGTCGAGCAGCAGCTCTGGCCTTTTCCATTTCGACTTTGGGAGAGTATTGCAGTGTTATAACGAAGGTTGACGTCAATTCAGTGTTTTTTTCACTATAAATATTATTATCTAGACATATCTAAAAATGTAGATATAATATCGTGCATGCGTCGTAATTTTACTATATTATTTATTATGCGTGTATGGTTTTTTGTAATGGGTACGATTTTTGAGGGAGGGAGGGAGGGGGGGGGGGGGAGAAGGACATATTATAAGATATGGAAGGTATGAGATTGTATGACGTGTCGTTGGTCCTTGCATTCTTTGTGTCCACGTGATTCCGGTACTTGTGACCAATCAAAACAAGGCTTGAGTTGGTACGTAACTTATTTGGTGTCTGCTTGATTCCTTCCAGGTGCATGGAAAACATCATCATATCCTATCAAGATGAACAGATTCTACAAACTGATGCTCGGCGCCATATTTATAACATTCGTAATCGCAGTGATATATACATACGCTCCAATCTACGACAACCACATAAATCTAGAAATGATAGAAGTTAGCGATGAATCAATTATTATTTACCAACGGTCAAAATTCAAAACTCCCGCTAGGGGTGAGAAAAACATTATCTTTTTGGAAACATCGTGCATTGCGAGTGAAGATGGCTACGACAAAGTCGACGCCAAAATAGTTTTGAACCATCAACGGTCATGTGCCGTCGAATCTGCCGCCAAAATGAACCCAGATTCGCAAGTGTACGTGTTTTATACGTGTCCGTTGGACCCTGACAGTTTGTCAAGGTCAGGACAGCTGGCGACGAGACTTTTTCAGTACCCGAATGTGTTCGTTTGGCATGAAACCATGTACGACCTCTTCTTGGGAACGCCTCTCGAAGCGTTTTTGGCGTCAGGAAAGTTGATGAAGTCAAGTTTTCCGACTACGCACGGCAGTGACGTGCTGAGATTTCTGATGTTGTGGAAATTCGGCGGTACTTATTTGGATCTTGACTTTATTGTCATGAGGTAAGGAATAAGGATAAATAATATAATGTAGGTTAATTTTTTCACATTTTGCTATTTGCGGTTGACTTTAATTTATAAGGTTGTAGTTAAACTGATTCAATATTGTTCATTATCAAATTTCTTGTTATCAACTGTGGTGATGAAAATATAATCTTCGTTTGAGATTTCTATTACTTTTAGCGCTTAGCTTGGCACATGGCAAGTTTGCAAAGTACTCCATGGAAGATAAATAAGAAACGCACCGTTGTTACAATACAAACTCAAACAGAATTTTGTGCAGGTAAACAAACTTTCTATAAGTACACAAATTTTTTGAATCTCAATCATGTCAGGAAATAAAACCAAATTAAGTGGACTTCGTATAGTCAACGTGACCTAGTGCGAAGTTTAGATGCATTGTCTGTCAAAAACTGTGTATCATTTTGACCATCAGTCTCAAAAAATGTTAAACATTACCATTCCGTACCCAAACGAGCACTGACATGATTTCATTTTGGTTTCTGAAACTATAAAGCTCAATTGGTCGGGAAAAAGTACTGCTCTTTTATTACATCGTTTTAGAAGTTCTGCTTCAAAAAAATATTATTTCCGAGATTTTCTGTAAATCGACTGTTTGAAAATACAGGAATTAATTTTTTTTCTCGTATAACGGTTAATTTAATGAGAACTGCTGGAATTTTTTGCGTTATATGATGTATAAAAAATCTTGGCCAAACTAAAAAGAACAATTTTGCCCGGCGTTTCCCCCAAATAACCCTCCCAGCACGAAGTCAAAATACCGAGGGTTAGGTAGTGATTCGAGAATTACCGAATTCGCGGAATGAAAATATGAAAGATAAATAAAATTAGAACCCAATAGAAACCCAAGCGACCTGTTAGCAAAACCTGATAGTTGTTGGTTGCTTTTTACATGTTGGAGCGCTAGGTAGACGGTAGTTGCGTACTAGACTTACCTTATCAATATTTTAATCCGTAATTATCTAATTATAGATATTTGTCAAAGAAACGCAAGAAACTTGATAAGCGTGATTTTGTAAATGAATCAACACATTGATAACCGATGCTTCCTGCCCCACTTCTCGATAAGACATTCAGGATGTGCAAATTCTGGGCTGCGTCAAACATGGTTGGATATTAAAAGAGACCTACACTGTTGTGGTTTTGGTCGATTTTCGCAGAGATTTAACGTTAAGAGGAAACGAAACGCAATTTTGTCGTATGCAGAGGTTCACGCGGGAACTTCTCCTGGCCACAAATACTAACACAGTTTTGGAAAAACAATACACGTGTAGTTGAAGGGTTGTTTGATGTCGGATGGTGTGTTAAGTTTTTATACTTTTAAAAATGACGGAGGTGTGCATTTCCAAAAAGTGCCTAAAGTGTCTTTTTTACGGCATTTTTACGTAGCTCGTATGGAAGAAGTATGTCATAACTTGCATTAAATACTACCATTCGACATCAATTGATTCTTTCTCGGTCTATGGTTTTTTTTCCAGATTTGTACATTAATAATTGTTGGTGTAGGAAGTTCCCGCGTGAACCTCTGCACCGACCCCTGGCAACGCAGCGTGGCATGTGAATCCAATCGTTTGCAACGCTCATAAAACGGACCTCTCTTGGCTACAAATACTTCCGTAAAAATTTGGAAAAAAATGCACGTGTTATTAAAGAGTTGCTCGATGGCTGATACTATATATTTTTGTTGTAGTTTGAAAACTTAAATCGGAGGGAATTTTCAAAATGTGCCATTTTAGGCACTTTTATACACTTTTTGAAAATTCCCTCCGCTATAAGTATTCAAAATACTAGGAAACGCTGCCAGTGTTTGCGTTGAAGATGAGCGTAGCTGTTTGTAGCACATAAGTTGAATGCAGTCAGTCGTAAACAGCCGATGTGATGCTTCTATGTGATAATTAGGATCCATATTATGGGATTATCCATATAATCCATATTTTTCCAAATTTTCCAAATTTTCGAATATTGCTCTTTTTTCTGATTTGAAGGGGACGGGTTCCGAGGATTTTCTTGAAAAACGCAGGGGGTCTAAGTTGAGAACAGAAGAACACCATGAAAATTGAATTGCAATCGACGAAGGCGCTTGGTCTGTAGAGCGCGTGCAAACACACATACAAAACAAACAAACAAACAAACACGTTTTTTTACCAGTAGTGAAATTGAAGATCAATGTGACAATTGGCCAAAACCACGACAGTTTAGCTGGGGCGTGATTGTGTTACTTTTGTCGTTCGATTTGGCTCAAAATCACCCGATTTCAAATCACTGCCCACGATAAACTATAGGCAGCGAAATTGAATTATTTTGAATCCACAAAGTTACACAAAAGCCCTCCAGGACTTAAGTACTTTAAAACAAACTGTCATTCCTCGCAGATCTCTGAGCGACCTTGGCAGCAACTTCGTCGGCGTCGAGTGCTGCGGCTACTTGAACAGCGCCGCGGTCAACTTCGGTACTGACGAGCTGGGCATGGAGATAGCGGACGAGTGCATGAAGGAGATCAGCACCAACTTCCAGGGCGACAGCTGGGGGCATAACGGGCCTGCTCTCATCACCAGGGTGCTCAGGAAGAAGTGTGATATTAACGAGGTAATTAATCAGGTAATTCGAATGTAATATTGGCATACATAGACAATTTTAAATCAATTAGCGCAGAAACTCTATGGTCGTATTCCGAAACCTACTGAAGCCACTGCGCTGTAGGTACTGATATCCATTATGAAATCTATCACAGTGGCCATTAGAGCCAGCAGACCTGCTGAACTCTACTGAGCTCAGTACTGCGCTGTAGCTTCAGTAGGTTTCGGAAAACGACCTATAACTATGTTATATTTGGGTGCGCGGAATTTTGAAAAAATTACCTCGTTTCCCTCACAAATTAGATAAATAAATGAGAAAACTCTGAACGGATGGCGCCTTTTAGTTTTAATACGGACTCCATTTTGATGATACAAAATATGAGGCCAAGGCTATAGAAACAATTATCCATTACAAAGATATCTCGTAATGAGAAAAAAACTATTTCAAAAGTAGTGCTAAAGACAAGACAAAGTAAACATGAGCCTAAGAAATAGTCAAAGCGTGGTAAAAGCCAACGCTGTAGGAAGTCATAGTATCCACTCTCCTTAAAATTTTCTGTAATATTTTTAATTAAAATCGTAAAATAGCATTTATCAAAAATTAAGTAGTGCTACGAATCGGACAAGCAGACATGAGTATTATCAACTTAATAAAATATAAAATATAATAATATACTTGTCGGTTTTGGTGCCTAAGCTCGGTCATATTATTAAGTTCTGGTTGGGTTCCACATAGGTTACATGATCAATTAATTACCTCTAAGTGTATCCAATGTATGCTTTGAGGTAGGCTAGTTTTACGCATTATCTGTAAGCATCGCATTCAGTACAAAGTCTGGCGCAGAGAGAAAAAGCACAAATTCCCAATGTCCAGGGGGAAAATGAAATGTAGAGAAAACCTCGTTAGTACGGTTTGGACTGCATAGCTCCCTCATGTAGTATCTACTTCAGATTGACTTTTTATAGGCTCGGCTTGACTTTTGAAACTATAAGGCATCTCCCCTTCGAAAATATCGTCAACAAGCATCTAATTTGTAATAATTTGTTACTCTATTATCTTATAGTAAAACACATACCTCACATTTCTTTGAATATAGACAGGAGTCGTTTTCTTCCTTTTTATTTGATGGGCCTCATAATAAAAACACGAAATCATATTTGAAGCATGGTGGATAAAGTCAAGATTTATTATGAGAGAGATTATCCCCTCTCCCACTCACCCTAATTCGCAACTTCTTCGAAAAACATAATTAATGCAGTCGAACTTGTACTGGATGATACTAAAGTCCAGCCCATCGTAGGATTTATCAAAGGTAGCTCGACCGTTACTGAGACAATAAGATAATAGTAAGTCTTCACGTCGCATTCAGCACCATGCTTAATTTTTTTATTTAACTTTAAGGTGGAATAATAACCTTGGCCAAGAATATCAACCAAACAATTGTTTACAGGTAAAATATTGGTGACAGACCCACCAAATAAAATCACCTCCTAGGACATAGTAGACATGAGTCTAAGAAATTTAATAAAGTAAAAATAAGTTTTGTGATATGATTGGTTTGGCTAAATAACGTCCGTTATTATGGGAAGTATTAGTTTCCATAGCAACCATAGTTTTCCATAGTTACGCACGTTATTCAGCCAAACTAATCATATCACTAAAATTATTCTTACTTAATTTGAAAGCTTTATATATTACCCAGATCTAAGGAGGTGAGCCATTTTGGTGGGGCTGTCACTAATAGTTTCCTTGAGAACAAATGATTATTTTGTAGATATTCATTAGCCAAGGGGGTCATTCC
The DNA here is from genome assembly GCA_921293005.1 of Nemoura dubitans. Lineage (NCBI taxonomy): Eukaryota > Metazoa > Arthropoda > Insecta > Plecoptera > Nemouridae > Nemoura > Nemoura dubitans. The sequence goes on along the minus strand of OV121077.1, from coordinate 28,888,948 downwards.
ACCTTAATTTAATCATATTTATTTGAAACTGTCTCCTGAACTGAAAATTAATTTTCCAGACTGAACAGATGACCATTGAAGCGTGCCAAGGATTCTCCGTCCTCCCTTACAACGTCTTCTACCCCATAATCTACAAGTGGAAGCTGTACTACGACGAAGCCCTAAGCGAGGCGACGATGAAAGAAATCATGACCGGCCACGCGCTCCATCTCTGGAACTCCCTGATGGGATGGGAAGGGGGCGGAACAATGATCAGGGACTCCCAGCAACCCATCGTCTTGCTGGAAAAGGAATACTGCCCCGTGACGTATGCGGTCACGAAAGAGACGGATGCTGCGATGTCGACAACGTTGACTACCACGACTACCACCACGACGTCGCCGACTTCCACGACCGTGACGACGACGACGACGACGATAACGACGGTTACTGTTACGTCGGATGGAACTGTTAAGACAGAGATACTGCCTACTGAAGCGTCGATGTTGAAAACTACTGTTGAAATGAGTAATGATGTCGATAGCTGATGGGGGTGTGTTTTTGTGGGGACTTTGGTGTTTCTGAAGCCAGTGTTTTAATCTTTTTGACTGAGTTGTATTTGTGCTTATATAGCAGAATCTTGCAATGTACGAAGAATGTTTTACGTCCACGGTGTATTGTTTATTTGATATCTGTGATTTCATAATTTTTACTATAATATTTATTATAGTCATGAATGTTTAAGGGATATTTGGCATTCAGAGATTCTAGTGTGACAAAATATGCCGTTTTGAAGATGCCAAACTTTCAAATACTAAGAGACACCTAAATGTCACATAATTTTTCGATAAATTAAAAGAATTGTTTCAAAATAGGTTGTCAGTAAGTTGGATGATGAGAATTTGTACAAAACATGGGATCATTGGCACAAAAATATTGCGCCTTTGGGACAAAGGTTAAAAAATGTTGACGGAATTGATTAGAATTTCATCAAAATACTTGTACTGGGTATAAAAGATCCATATTTGTGAAATTATTTGTTATGATTTTAAAAATGAATTGGGAAGTTACCTGTTAACCGACCGTCTGCTTTTTAACAAATCAAAGAAAACTGAGTTTTCTGGTACTTTATGGCCGCAATTTTTTTGTTTTTTATTTTAATGCTGTTCAACTTCAATCAAAATCAATCCCCATGATCGATCACAGTATAATATATTATATTATGAGTGATAGGTATAAGTTACACACTTGTTTTACATGAATAAAGAAAAAAAAGTATATTTATTCATTGCCACTCAAAAAGTGCCAGAAAGAAAAGGGTAGAAAACACATTTTCTACAAGAACACAAATAAATCAATAAAAAAAATACAACTACAATGTTGTTTAAAGTATCAATACAAAATTTATTTAATCACTTTCCTAGTTCTATAAGAACGATAATCCACCAAATCCCTGTATAGTCCAAACACTCAGACATACCATCAAGACGCGATAGGAAAACCTGAAGTCGAGTCCACCATTAAACCCATACGAAACCGGACAAAACTCTTGCTCCAAAAGTGCCAGCGGCTGTCGGGTTCCAGGATGCAGTGACACAGGGAAGCTGAACTTCCTCATCGAGTTCCACAGATGCACGCCGTGACTGAACTTGATCTGGTCCATCGTGGACTCGCTGCGCTCCTCGTCGTAGAGGTTCTTCCAGTCGTTCCAATGGACTGGGTAGAAGACTGGTGGCGGAAGGACGGTGAAGTTGTCGCAACGCTCCTTCGTCATGCGCATTAACTGCAACAGGAGTCGTTGATGAGTGCTTTATTTAAAATTTAAATTCTCCTTTTAGCACCGTTCGAAATTGACTTTCTTTCGCATTTTTTAAAAATGATTTTAGTTTTGCATACGAACAAGGAAACCAGAATATGGATAGCACAATCAGACTCATAAACCAAATTTCTACCACCAATGACGCAATGTTGTTTCTGGTTACATTCTGGCTATATTAGAAATTTATGTATGTACAGAAAAAATGCAAATTCATGCTTTAAAAATTTAAATACTACGAACAATGGTTTTATTTTCTTAAAACTTGTGCAAAATGGGATTCAAATTAATAATGATCGTTGTTTTTTGTTCAAAACTGCCTCTGCAAACAAATTTCTGTCTTCTAAAATATAGGTAATTGGTTTTTAATGTGTTTATTTAAAGTGTGAAGTAATTGATGAGCGTAGCGAGCGAAGCGAGCGAAGCGAAATCATCAATTTCACTACTGCTAAAAAAAAACACTTGGTGTGTGTTTGTTTGTTTGTTTTGTTTTGTTTTTTGTTTTTTGTTTGTATGTGTGTTTGCGCGCGCTCTACATGCCAAACGCCTGCTTCGAGTGGGATGAAATTTTCAGGGTGTCTACTTTTGTTCTCAACTTAGACCCCCTGCGTTTTTCAAGAAAATCCTCCACACCCTTCACTTTCAAAGCAGAAAAAAGAGCAAAATTCGACAATTGGGCATGTTTGGAAAAGTACGGAAATTTATTTAAAAGTGCGTATTTTTTTCAAATGTTCCCAATTTCGATTTGCCTTTAGAAACCATCGATACCAAATCGAAACATCACACCAGATTTTTTCCAATAAAAACCAACCCAATAAAACCCAATAAAAACCCTTGGGCATGAGTTACATCTATGTATTAACATGCACATTGCTTTATGACCTCGAAATGAGCATATTTCCGCTACTCTACATCTCGGACAAAAACAAAGAAAGGCCAGAATCGTTTACAATTTCAAGTGATCAGAATTTTCTAACAAGCAATGGTCCGGCTTGCTGCTCCATGATTTAGGCTTTTTGCCTCAATCTTTTTATGCCCTAAATACAAATCGCTACGCTCATCTTCAACGCAACACAAATTGCGTTCGCCCTAGTTTATATAATGATAGCAGTGAATTTTGAACTTAAAATGGGTTGACAGCTGTTGACAAGTAGGTAATAGGAGATTGATTTGTGATGTTTATGAAAGCACTGTTTTGACAACTGGGACTGTGACACCATGGTCTAATGGCGTCGGCGAATGTTATATACTATAGAGGGTGACTCTGAGGATAATGATGAACCTAATTTCGCATAGAAAGAGGGAATGGAAGCCGAAGAGGAATGTCGAAAAGCACCAAGGGGACAAGTCATGGGGCGTTACTAGAGGGTAGCAGGCATACCAGTGCTCTGGGACCTCGGGCTCAGGGCGTAACTAGAGGGTAGCAGGCATATAGCCTCACGATGAGCAAGCGACGTGAATTTAAAAAATGATATCATATTTTAGTGATAGGAAAAGCATTAGATTCTTAGGGCCGCAGAGGCCCACCCCCCTCCGAGAGAGCGATGTATGCTTTCCGAGTAATTGTGGATCCACGGATTTGTTATTTCTTTTAAATAAGTAAGAGTGAGAATAATAATTTTGAGACAGGATAGACGTAAATTTTCTGTATTTGAAGCCTTTTTTTGGGTATTAGCTTTGGTATAAGTGGCTTATTATTGCTGTTTGCTGTAAGAAAACGCTAATTGCGAGAACGTGTTAGGTGATTTTTTAAAGTCGGTATCATGTCGGTGCGTAATGCGTATGGAGTGGGGGAGGAGAGGATTCAGATTATTTTTCGGGGGCCTCCAATTTGAAGTAACGCCAATGGGACCACTGGTTTATCATCTTAAGGAGCAACTGGATTCTCCACGAATCCATATGCAGCCGAAAGTGTGACAAGCAAAGCAGTCTCTCATATATCTCTCTGGAATGAAACTGGCAATGGGCAGGGTTGGATAGGGGGAAAAACCCGCCCGGGCATTTCAGAAAACAGGCCGGCCCACGATGAAAATCCATTTCCTAAAAAAAACTTTATTACGTCACCCGTTTTTTTTTAAATACGTCAGCCGCGAAAGTTGGGGACCCGGGTTCAAATCCCGGAATGGACAACACTTTTGGGAGGCTAATTTGTGTACATAATAATAAAATGAATAGCCAATTACGAGCTTTCGTAATTTAAATAAGATTAAAAAAGAGAATTCAACGCATCCAACGTTAATTTGGAGTTACTCGAGGTTGAATGTAAAATGTGGTTGCAGTATAGCATCACGCGGTACCAGAGCCACTATGAGTATTCGTAGACTCTGGACCATACCCCCCTGGGGACATTCAATTCTCACCCTGTATGCAAATTACTTCTCCCAAATTTAATGGCCATTTAGCTCAGCGGTTAGAGCACCAGCCGCGAAAGTTGGGGGGACCCGGGTTCAAATCCCGGAATGGACAACACTTTTGGGAGGCTAATTTGTGTACATAATAATAAAACGTCGTCGAAGTCAAGAAAATCCATTCCTTAAAAAAACGTAGTCGCTCCTGTGAGGCCTTCCATCCGTAGTTGGTTCCTGTGTCTCGGACCTCGAGGGCGGCCCCCAGCCGTTCTACTGGCCCAGAACCTACCGGCCCTTTGGGCATTAGCCCGGTCGCCTAATGGGCCTATCCAACCTTGGCTATGATTATACCTAAATGGTCACCCATCCAATACCAGAATGAGCAGTGTTGCTTAACTATGAAGACATCAGAAAAACGCAATTAATGTGGGTCTCATACGAACCTACTAGCCTACGAACCTACTTTTTGTGACAGTCCCAGCATAAGATATCTAGGTACACAGGTAATATAATAAGACTTACATCAGCAAAAAAACTACTTCAACCTGGGTATCAAATGTTCTGTGAAGTCCATTTCGTAACTTTCTTTTTAAACAATTATTATTGCCAGTGAAGTAACTTCAAATCGGAGGCCCCACAGTAAACAAAAAAACTGATGCCCTGATGTTAAAAAACTGATGTTATGGGAGGAAATAGTTATTAAAAATTCCATTCCAAGAAAAAACGTCAAACGTCAAAATCTTTCCGGAGGCCGAGGCCGAGCACTGGTATGCCAGCTCCCCTCTAGTTACGCCCCTGATTATCGCAGACATGAAACTCTCGAAATTGAATACGCTTTCGAGCCCGTGGGCTGTGCCCTGCCCGTTGTCGTTCTCGGCCTCTCAGAGCGTTTCGGGCTCTCACGGGTCCAGCCCACGGGCTCGAAAGCGTGGAAAAAGCGCAATGTGAACAGGCAACAACAATGTGTCCTGGCAACAACAATGTGTACTGGCAACAACAATGTGTACTGGCAACAACAATGTGTACTGGCAACAACAATGTGTACTGGCAACAACAATGTGTACTGGCAACAACAATGTGTACTGGCAGCAACAATGTGTACTGGCAGCAACAATGTGTACTGGCAGCAACAATGTGTATTGGCAACAACAATGTGTACTAGCAACAACCATGTTTACTGACAACAACAATGTGTTTTGGCAACAACACTGTGTACTGGCAGCAACAATGTGTACTGGCAGCAACAATGTGTACTGGCAGCAACAATGTGTACTGGCAGCAACAATGTGTACTGGCAGCAACAATGTGTATTGGCAACAACAATGTGTACTGGCAACAACAATGTGTACTGGCAACAACAATGTGTACTGGCAGCAACAATGTGTACTGGCAGCAACAATGTGTACTGGCAGCAACAATGTGTACTGGCAGCCACAATGTGTACTGGCAGCAACAATGTGTACTGGCAACAAAAATGTGTACTGGCTCCAATAGTTACATCGGTCTCGCCGCAATGTTCCTGCAGCACCCTGGTCATGAGCCCGGGTCCGTTGTGCGCGAAGAGGTAGCCCTTGAAGTTGGTGCGTACTTGCTCGACGCACATGTCGGCTATCTTCTTGCCCAGTGCGTCGGTGCTGAGACGCATAGCGGCGCTGTTCAGCGAACCCGAGTCTTCGGCTGTCGCGAAGCTGTCGGGCAAGTCGTCCATGGACCTGGGGAAACGTAGGACACCCATTGAAGAGCGTAGCGAGCGAAGCGAAATCATCAATTTCACTACTGCTAAAAAAAACACTTGGGTGTGTGTGTGTTTTTTTTGTATGTATTTGCGCGCGCTCTACAGACGTAACGCCTGATTCGATTGCGATGAAATTTTCAGGGTGTCTACTTTTGTTCTCAACTTAGACCCCCTGCGTTTTTCAAGGAAATCCTCAATACCCCTCCCCTTCAAAGCAGAAAATTTAAAAATATTCGAAAATTGGGACAGTTTGAAAAGGTACGGAATTTATTTCCAACTTCCAAGTGCGTATTTTTTCAAAATTTTCCCAATTACAATATTGCTCTTCGAAACCATCGAAACCACATCGAAACATCACGCCAGCTTTGTTGACTTCAAGTTTGTCCGAAATTTTGTCAATTTTGTGCATGCAAGCTATTGAAAAAGTAAACCCGCGACTGAAATAAATCTCCACAAGGATTTTTGATGAGAGAAGCGAAATCTTCAAATTCACTTCTGGGTAAAAAAAAAAACACTTGTGTGTGATTGACTTTTTTTATGTATGTTTGTGCGCGCTCTACAGGCCAAACGCCTGCGTCTATACCTTTGTTCTCAACTTAGTAACGCTGCGCCTATACGCTCATCTTCAACGCGAACACTTTGGCAGCGTTTCCTAGTTTAGTTATTGAACTCTGGGATGACCAAGGCCTGGGTTAAGGTATACCAAATTTTTACCCGGTTTTGACCAAGTCCAGATCTGAGAAAATGCATAGCTTTCAGATCTGGACCAGGTCAAACATTTCCCTAAGGGTTAGAGTTTTTAATATTTGATGATATTTTCCATTAAACATTACAGGATATAGAGAGGTATCACACACAAATACAGAATCTATATTTCCGAGTATTCGAGCTACTTTACACGATTTTTTATGTTTTAAATGGTGTCAAGATAATTAGTACTATTAGTGCAATTTAGTTAATAAGTTTCGCCTAGACATTATGGTGATATTAAGAAAATATTAGTTCCTGACAAAATCAAGCTAATTTTTGTTTATTTTTAGCCTCACACACTATAGGGATGTAAAATTTGCTATCATGTATTATATGCTTTGATTCTTTCATCGCTGTTGTCTGGGAAATATAACTGCAAACGACTAGCCCCGCAAGGATATTTTAATAAGTTTGTATTTCATGACTTTTAATTCCGACAGAATAAGGTTAATAACCCTCTACGCCTTTACTCAAATAAAAAACAACCAAATGAAATGTGAAATTTACAATGACTGTATTATGAGTCGAATTTTAGGGAGCTTGTGTTATATTTCGAACAATTTATTTTCAATTCAATTTTGTGCAAACAATATTCAATGTTTGATAAATAAGCATAAACTATTTATATAAAGAAACACTTTGTGTAGTTCTTTTCTGTTGAAGTTATCTTTGTAGAAACCCTGTGTCTTGAATTTGCTAGACATAACATTCTTAGCGTTTAGATTAGAGGTAATCTTCAGTTGCTTACATGCAAGTATAGCACTATATAAAATAGCATCATTATGAAAGTATCTAGGATGCTGAATATGTGAAAGAAGTTATCAGGCAAAAGAGTGGTATTCCTTTATTACACTATATATGCATTTGGTGTCAAGTTCTAGCATAAACATTTCGTTTTGTAGAGATCGTGGTTGATAAACAGCTGGCTACCAATGTTAAAAATATAACACATTCTTGTGTCGGGAGACGGAATTGTAAGCGTTACATTGGACGAGTCACGAGATTAATTGAAAGATGTTGCTAAAAAAAAATGCAAGCGAATTCTTTTCAGTGCCATGATTCATCGATAACAAATTCACTTTCAGCAAAGATAACCCACAATGTATCAGCAAAATCTGTATTAGGGATATATTACATTCAGATTAGCAATTCTGAGAGTCCCTCATATCTATGTTGTCATCCAAATGGCATAAGGTTTAAACCTTTTGTAAGCCAAGTGAACAGGGATTCTAAACATAAATGATTTTCTTTCAACTAATTGAACCTAATTTTAAAAAGGTTTAATTTAACTCATTTTTGTTACCGTTGTTTACCTATCCTTATTATTCTATACCAGAAGTACCCTTGGCATTTTCAAACTCAGTCCCTATTTCATGTTCAGAATGAAACTAAACGCTAACATACGAAAAGGAGTAGTATATTAACAAATATTTCCATAAACTGGTGGCATTAATTTGTACCGCAAACCACTGGACTGCGAGTGTTCCGGATTCTGACTAAATTTGGGATGCTAAAATTAACACCTTTTGTAGATACCGTATAATATCTTGAAGTTGAATTGGTATGACGGACTAATGATTTCATGGAAAAGTATGATTGTGTTCTTATCGTCATCTTCTTATTGACGCCAAGTGGGAAAATAATATATTATAGAGCAATATCAGATAATGACATACTGCAAATAATAATTGAAAATGAGGATGCATTTTTAGAGACCAAGGAGCTGCGAAAACGACAAAAAGTGTAATTACATTTTCATCTGGGGTTGATTATCGAATATATATTAAAGGTTTCAATTTCCCTTCTAGAAACATTTGAGTTATGCTACGGAAATGATTAAATAAATAGACGTAGGCTTTACGGTTGTGTGATCAGATATAAAATATGTATGACATTTACTTACGGTAATACGCATAAATAAGTAGAAGAAAATATAAGAAGTAGAATAAGTCATAATGTAATAAAGTAATGAAGTATAATAAGTAGAAAATAAGTAGAATAAGTGATTTACCAAGTTTCTCAACACCATAATTATACGATCCCAATTATAGAGTTACTACTGCACCCACCCAATTATACAAAGCGAATGCAGTTTTAACTCAGTTGGAATCTCAACTAGAACTAGGAGTTGAACAACTTGGTATACCCGGGAATTTATAAATCAAAATAAGAAAAGAAAATCCTCTTAGAACCAATGTATAATACCTCCTGACGATCATGTCCAGGTCCAGATAGGTGCCTCCATACTTCCACAGGATCACCAGCCTCAGCACATCACTTGCGTGCGAAGTGGGGAAAAACGACCAGCCCATCGTTCCCGAAAAGTAAAACTCTTCCAGCGGCGTGTCTTCGAACAGTCCAGACATGCTCTGATGCCACACGAAAACATTCGGATATTCAAACAGCTTCTTGACCAATGCACTCGATCTCCCGATACTCAACGGATTTAACGGACACGAATAAAACAAATAAACAATCGAGTCTGGATTTGCTTTGGCTGCTGCTTCGATAGCGCATGCTTGTGATGAAACGAGATTAAGTTTTGGAGATACATTGTCATGGCCTACGGATGAGATGGCACAGGAAGATTCGACAAAAAAGATTTGTTTGGATCCTCGTTTTGGAGCCGAATAGTCTTTGTCGTAAATGTCTTTTGGATCGTCGTTTAGTGATTGGACAAAATCAACAGACGGGATGTTTTCGTAGTAGACCACGTGGTTGCCGCCAAGGTCACCGATGCTCATGAATATTAGGGAGAAAGTGAGGAGAAGGACGATGAAGTACACGTATTTCCGTTGCATGTTGGTCCGTGGACATTTGAAGTGAGGTGGCGTGAACGTCGGTCGATCTGGAAATCAGTCATCAAATTAAAAATCGATAGTCAAAATATTTTTAATTTCTAAATAACCATAAGTTTTTGGTTTTTTTTATACGGTGACATTTTTTTCTGAACACAACCGGGGTATGCAACATGGAAATGTTCACAAAGATGAGTTTAGACAAAATGTCGATTATACATAAAGCCACGCGTTCTATATATTGTAACTTATTGAGAGAAAAATTACAAATAAACAGTAACAAACAGACTTCTATACACGTTTCTTTATCTCATAATAAAAAAATTTTGTTCAAAATGTTATAATTTTAAAGATATTCATTCAGGACTTTAATATCAAATTGTTCACTTTTCACACAAATTCAAAACGACTTCTAGATCAAGGTTAATGTACATAGTTACAAGGTAAGTATGTATGAACCTTGTTCCAGAATGCAGTTTTTCTGAAAATCACATCATCAACACCAGGCTCTTCACTTGTTTCACTTGGTCCACAGGTACTAAAATACACTGGTATTTCCTTTTACTAATAAATCACGATGGCTAAATTGATTTTTTGCATTTATATAATTTTTTTTTCAAAAATGTCACCTAGACAAACACCTCAGTTGTTCCTATGGTTCGAACGCTGTATAAATGATTCCCTAAAATACTGTTTGTACTGATTTCTGATGACTGAATATCGATTATTCTTGTCAATTGTGTTTTCGTAAATTAGGGATTCTCTTTTTCCTCGTATCTGCCCTGTCAAGTCAGTAGTTAGTCGAATTATTCTTGTTATTTTCACATTTTTTCTCGCATAGGAACATTCATTTGATTCTCAGTGACCCAGCGGGCCCTCTATCGTCCTGTTGTTATATTTAAATATACACTAATTCTTCGCGTTTACGCTTGACAATCAAACGTGGAGCTGTATGTCAATAAATTAAACAATAAAACAAGAACAATCATTGCCATTTTAGTATAACTGGGTATGAGAATCATTTTCGATATGGGAGGTACATGCCAACTGAAATTCATGGCTCAAAAATATGCAAATGTTTGTTTATTAAAACTATCTTGACCATCGCTGAAGCTCCGATAGGGTTCACGGCCCCACGTACGATGAAAGATGCTATGAAAGATGCTATGAAAGACGCCATGAAAGATGAAATGAACGATGCAATAAAATATGCAATGAAAGAAGCAATCTTCTCGTAAAAGATTGACGAAAAGCGTTCTTTTGACATTCGAAAGTGAAAACAGATCGGTGAATACGTGCAAACACACCCTCAAATCGATATGCATCTTTAGCACGAATAGTAGAAAACATCGAGAAACCAGTTAACTGATAAGACGCTATCGGTTGGAATTGCCAAGATAAGAAATCTTTTAACAATTTCAATGTAAAAGATGTGCAGTTATTGTGACAAAGTGGTAAAAGCTTAGGGTAAGTAGTAAAAGTACAACCATTGGTACATGCTTCCGAATATTGAAAATAATGTATCATCTTGAAAATGATATACCATTGTGATATAAATTTGTTCTATATACATTCAATGCAACAATTGAATAGAAAAGTTAGCAATCTATTGCCATGTGTCGATATCTTCAAATATATCAAAAGAGATAGTTATAAAAATAATAAATACGTAGTTGCAATATATTAAATATGATGTAAATAAAGTCATATTTATACCTGGAAATTTCCCCAATACCCAAGCAAGCGCTTTTGAAACCATTTAAAGCACAAAACAATTCAGGTTCAATTTAAACAAAATTCACACAAACGATTCGTTTATTGTTAACATGTCTTTTTTTTCACTATCCTGGTCAAAGCACAGTCCATAGCGAACGCCTAATCTACACCACCTCCCTCCGCGGCGAACGTAACACAACGACTGGCCGGTTGACACACTGCCTTCGCCTCATTCTCCTTCTGACAGGCACAACATGCTATCAATTTGACAATGAATGGGTGCACACATAATACGTTACGTCTAATGCTCGGGGAAGAGGAACAGAAATCGTCTTGTGACTGCAAAGGAGACTGACGCATGGGCAGTGATTAGACAGCACCTCTTAATTGACTGACGTTGTTTATTCAATGAAACCGAAGACAAAAGGGCCAGTTATATAGTCCATTAAAGGTAAAAAATTCTGGGAATCATGCGTTTATGTTGTAGATTATATTGAGCAGAATATATCATTGAGACAAAAAAAAATTATTTTTCATGTTGAGCTGAATTTTAAATACCTGTGCTGTACTGCAAACATCTTTTAAGAACAGCATTTTAATATTTTATACCATTGTCTCTGGTAGATAGTTTCATTAATTGTGCAGACAGAGTATGCTAAAATTACAATACTTTCTCCTGGATTAATAGTTTATCTTTTATTGGATGAGCGTAGCGAGTGGGGCGTAAGTAGGTACGCATTGTGCCATGATGTTTCATTTTTAGCGTCCGGGTGTGCACTCAGGAGACAAAATGGATGAACTGATTTCGATGAAAATTTCGGAATCCTTTTTTTTAACCTCTCCACGCACTAAACAGTCCACCAACACTGACAACGAGATCGATAGCAATAACGTCGACATGAAGCTAACAAAAATCATCGAATATCCCCCACCTCCACAAGCACACAAATAATTGCGCTTCTTTAAAAATAATTACTAAAATAAACTAATTAAAAAATCATTGAAAATAATTCGATCATTAAATTTCTTAGACTCATGTCTACTATATACTATATCCGATAATATCCGGGATCTTATAACAAAACACGTGTCATAAGATTCAGATATACTTACACCACTCCTAAATGACCCAAATGGCTACAAAAATAAGTTATTTATTATCTCATTATCGACGTGCATACTATAATATATACGAAGTCAATCGATCAAACTGCACCAGATATAATATTATATATATATATATACAATACAATTGTCTTAATACCTTGATAACCACTTAGCTTATAACAATTATTATATGAGTGAGCAAAGCATGCAAATAATATGAGTGTTCTTACCAGATCCAAAGACGCATGGCGACGCTCAGAAAACGACGCCACGCAAGTGAAGCTCTTGCGTTCAAAATCGGTCACGCACTGAACAAGAACTGGCTCTCATTGCTTCGAATCGCTATCTTATCGGTCTGCTGTCGTTATCGACAACAGATAAGCTGTTCTTTTACATATTCCAACGCCAAAATCCGATGAACTATTTTGAGAAACTGAGGTAAAAATTTTGATTTTTCTGTTATGCATGTATGTGTAGATATTGGAATTATTTCGAGCAATTATTTGAATGTTTGGGTCTTGTTTCTTTTTTTTGAGAACGTTTAACTGACCACGCCTGGGCATTTCGAGGATTTGTATAAGTATTGACGCCTTGAACCAATATTAATTTTACAATAGGACTTTTTAAAACACAATATTTTGTGAGTTAATGCTGGTACTTATTCATGTCACGGTTATTTTATCAATGAGGTTTGGGATTAAGCATACATGTCTGTTTGGATCAGAGAGTACCAAATTGTAGATCCAAAGACTTCAGAATGAAAATACATCTTCACGAAACTTGTTTTTTAAATCATTTATTTTAGTCTTTTTTTTAAGCAATAATTTGTGTGCTTGTGAGGGTGTGGTGGATGTGGGGGGGGGGGTTGCCTACCACAAAACATACTTTTAAAATAATCAACTACCATCTCTCGCCTGAATGAGTTTATTTTAAGCTATTATCATTTTCTGAGTACTGGAGAAAGCTCGAATAGAACAATGGCTCCACGAATATAGGGAATGAACGAACTCATGAGCAGCATCTTGTCTTAAGACAAGATGCTGCTCATTAAGTAATGATCATTATTAATGATTCTCTTACTGGTTAGGCAACTTTTATTGCATGCATGTAAGGCGTACTGTCTAGCGGCAAGGGGCGAGATTAAAATAAAGTTAGGTTAGTTCATCGGTCTCCAATTGGTCGTTGAGTGGCACTTTCAGTGTTGAAGATCAATGTTTGGGAATTGGAGCGTTTCAGTGTTGGAGCGTAGTGAGCCAGCAGGTCCCAGACATAACGTTCAATATTTCGTCTAAAAGTTTGATATGGTGTGTCAAGAAAGATTAGAGCTAGAATAAACAGAATAACTGACGGATGCATAAACCGTTTTTTGTGATTCAATCATTTTAATTTGCAATTTTTGCAATCGGTGTTGCAAAATAATTTGTACAATTCTAATTCAATTCAAATTCAAATTCAAATTCAAACATTTTTCACATAACATATGGTGCTTCTTTAGAAATCTAAACTTTCAAAGTCTGCCATCAGAAATAGCCACAAAAAGGGCTCTATTCTTTCTGGTACACTGGGCCAAATTAAAATAGTTGAGTATTTGTTGTGTAGGGGCGCCAATTTCTGTTCAAAATCGAACCAATCGAAAAATTCTTAATAGTTTCTACACTTTAAAAAAAGCTAACCACACAAGTTTTCTTCGCAATCGAAAGATAATCATGGTTAAATTTTATTAGGGGGGGGGTTAGTAAAGTGTGTATGCAGTCCCATAAGTCGGAATTCCATTATAAATTTAATATAACGCACGCCATAGATTGTGACATAATTTTATGGTAACGGGGGGGGGGGGGGGGGGTAGCCATTGTGTGGTGGTTTGTGATTAAGGGTTCAGTGCAGGAAAGGTTTAAAAGAGGCTTATAAGAGTTGCAAAATATATGTGCGTCCCTATACCAACCGCCCACCCGACTTCAGTGCTTCAGCGGCTTCAGTGATCGAAGTGATCGCAGTGATCGCAGTGATCGCAGTGATCGAAGCAGAGCCAGACATCACTGATCTGTCCCCGCGCCCGACGTGCTCGCACGCGCCCGAGCACGTGGCCGCCTTGTTGACACTGTACCGAGCGCGTCACGTGTTGAAGGCACAACGCCTCCACAGGGCGCTGTACGTCGCCCGTGCCGATCCCGGTGCCGCGGCGCAGACGTCGGCGCTCGGCGCAGTGTGGCGATATTGGTCGAAGAGGCAGCATCCGGAAGAGGAGCACTAGACTGATACGAGATGAGGTATAGTGGATGTAAATTATTTTTCTAGCTGGGTGGTGTGTGTTAAGTGGAGTTTTACGGCAAGTGAGGTTTTAAATTACTTAGCATTACATACATGACTAGATTTTTTTAGATTCGTGCTTAGGGTTAAGGTAAAAGTAAACATAGAAAGGAGACTAGAATGGAAAAGTGAGCACCGAGCCGGGAATCGTGGTGGTCTCGGGTTCGTATCCATCCAGGTTCGGTTGCACAGTTTTCCAGCAAACAAATGTAAAAAACGTTCGCGTGTGGACGAGTATTTTTCAAGAAATCTCCATATTTTGTGATGTTTTTGCTGTGTGAAGACAAAGGTGTTTTATTTTAATTACATTAAAGGCAATTACATTAATTACATAAAATAATGTGTTCCTATTCTGGACTGGAAATTTCGTTGACAAGTCAATTTGGGGGCTATTAGAATTAACGTATAGTGGCTTTCTGTGGAAGGGGTGGCGAACTGGGATATGCTGGTGGGTATAAAAAGCAAAGCAGACCATTTTTTACTATGCCCATTTATTGTGCAATACCTTACACATTCATTTTTAATCATTATTGACATTTCTTATAAAAGAGCGTAAATTCAGACTTATAATACCAATGTTTCGTAGCATTATTTTAAAATCGTTGTTGTTGTGTTCGTTGAGATAAAGTGTGCCAAAAAGTATCAAAACAAACGAGCATATTAAAAGTTTGGCATGTGCGATCGCTTCTTTTCTTGTACTGTCTAAAGAAAACGTTTGGAATCTCGAAAAACGTTTTAAAAACGATTTATTGCTCAACTTGCAACTAATTTTGAAAGGTTACCTGTTTATTGTACAAAGAAAACTGTCAGATGTCTATTGTTTGCAAGTAAACGTCATCCAGAGAATCATGACTATTTTTGGCTACCGCGGCACTTGATAGAAGGTTTGTCATAAATTAAAATCCTCTTGGAGATAAAAGGTTACGCTTGGTTTTGTCCTGAACGCTGAGATAAGGCGCAGCGGTGGAATTTGGGGCAATGAAACAGAAGAAAAATAAAAGGTACCGAAACTGAGTGCCAATCGTTAGCTTTCAAGACTGAATGTGTAACAATTTGGAATTGTCAAAGTTGCTTATTAAAAGGATAACCTGTATATTTCAAATGTGAACGAAAGCATACATTGCGAAGGTAAAAGTGAAGGTGTATATATATTGGCTTGATGAAAAGTTGAAAAGGAATAACCAGAGGAATAGATAGAATGTTTAAACAAAGCAAATTACGTAGGTATAGAAAGATGAAAACAAAAAGTTATGTATAAGGGTGGTTAAGATGTATGTCTAATTTATAATTTATCGGTATTATATTATCCTTTAAATACAATGGTACCAAAATAACGATTACGATCAAGGTGTATTCGAATGTATGCAAGTAAATACGTAGGTTGACAATTGACATACACTTGTAAACGGTAACGGCGAAAGTAGGCATAACGTAATCAAAAAACTATTGGCGCCTACTCAAAAATGCTGTACACAGCTCAGCATAGCAATGTAGCGTACTATATGTAATGCATTGTCGGTCTCGTACAACTCAATGACACATTATGCTAATTGCAAACACCAATGGTGCAGCTCCCTTTCTGCTATGACACCATCTCTATTCGCAAGATTCACTAATGAATAGAGCAGCGAACTAGGCTATATGTCTTTCGATACAGCGAGTAGCGACAAAGAATTTCAAAGTAATATGTTGATTTCTTTTTTAGTTTCTGTGACAAAATTATTAAGATTGATGAGTTTATACTATTCTTTGGTTATGAACGGGCAAAGGTTACCATGCTGTAAAACGTCCTGCTGAAAAGAATTTTAGACGAACGGCTCCAAAGAAATTTGCATCTGTTTTAATTAGCGTGCTTGTCAAACGACTGAATGAAATTTTACAGTTTGTTTTTTTGAATCAGGAACACGAATTGTCTATTCTTGAATCGATTAATTTTAACCCATGCGCCATTTGCGAAAGAATCCTTGTAAATGCGAAAGACGTTCAAAATAACATTGTGTAGGAGTACCTCGATTCAATGCGTTCTACTTATATGCATTACATTTGCATGTCAAATCAATCAAACGTAGTTAAAATAAATGAAATTGGGTTCAATTCCATGCCGTAAATATATATCCGAGATTCTCTATACATGATGGCCGACATTTCAAAGAACATGCGCAATGCAGTTGTAAATAGCGTCCACTTTAAGATGGGATAAATCCTTTATTACCATTTCACTACTTCTACTTCTACACTTTAATACACGTTTGACATTTAAATTCTTACTAGAAAGTAGAAACTATAATAGAGTCAATATACTTTTCAAAATTATACCAATATATATCACATACTAAAAAAAGATTCCTGGCTTCCGTTACATAATGCAAGCCAGTAACTTATCGAGTGACCTTGACTTCGATTCAAGGTGTGTCTCTAAAGCAATTCGGTGCAGTTAGATGCAAGCTATCATCAGTAGGTAATGCACATAGAGCTCATCAATCAATAGGTGACAGGCGGAAATCACCTGTAATGCTTAAACCATCCGCCAAATTAAGGGTTACAATGTAAATGTGTGGCCAGACACTTTATAAAATTGGTATACAGTTTTTGTGTTGACTCAAATATACCCTGCCAATGTATTCAGATGTATTCCGATGTATTCCGATTTGTGCAAGCAATGTTCGTCAAAGTTCATCGCTCGGCATAAAGTTAGGCCAAATAACAGAACCACTGTATTTATATCTACAACACTGTATTTATCTGAGCTACAGTACTTATCTCTTACAGATGCTATGTTTACTTTCTGAACTACTGTATTTATTTGGTATATACCTATGCTTGGAGTTATGATTTAGTTAAAATTTCGTGTGAGATCTATATGCGAGGTAAGGGTTATAGATTCATCATCAAAGCAGGAAGGAGCTAATATCGCGCCTAAAACACTGACAAACGTGTTCACAAATTAATGTTCAGTGTAAATTTATCACTGCTTCGGCAGCGAGTGATACATAAACGTTTTATTTTATTGCAAACATGTTTTGTCCTTATTTTATTTGGAAGCCAAACAGACTCGAAATCTGTTAGCATCTTGAGTGAGTGTTTGTAACTGGGGAAAATAAAGGTAAAGGTACTAAGCCATCTTTATTTGTTTGCAATGCCGGTGAGAAATTGTGAAAAATCGCAGACACTGGATTTGAAAAGCTGTAAAGTTACTCCACGAGATTATTAAAGCACAATCAAGCAGCAACTACAATGTATAGCAAGGTGTTTTGAAAATCTGTGAATTTGAAGAATAATTTCTCGAGAGATAAAAAAGATTATGGGCAACGATTTTGGAATGTTTATTGACAGCTTTTGATAAATTGTTGACTGTCATTTTCCAGTAATTACTATTGATTATTAAAGACGTTGAATCGAAGGCCGATATGTGCGATTACAATTGGGCTGTTGCTCGGGAGGATCAAGTTAATTTCGTGCTAATTGTCGAAGACGTTTACATTTGGGAGGCGTTCGCCCTGCAATCACTGTAAACTTGGGTGGGCAAAGAATATGACAGCATAAACACGTTAGCAAACAATTATAAATATGTAATTGCAATGTAGTGCCGTGTGATTTTCCTATATGAAAGAGCCATCGTCTTACATTTACCCCTGGTTATACCTTCGACCATTGCTAGCCGGGATACGCAACTAGCTCAACGCTGTATGTTTCCCATGCAACGTTAATGTATATGCCTTACCAGCTGTGATCATCGATCAGATCAACTCTATAACCATGATTATGTCTTTATGTATTGCTATTTAAAATATTAAATATTTACTAGTCCATACTAAATAAGTAAATTGAATTTTAGAAGTAGCTGTATAATCCCCTTGTTTGTTTGTTTTAATGTTTATTCACTTTTAAGATAACGTAAAAACGGCAACATACATGTTGAAAGCAGTGAGAGCAGGCAAGGCATACTAGTTGACTATCCCGTACCCAAGCAGTGATCGAAGGTTATACAGTAGGACTATAGTTTTCAAAATTTGTCACGAAATAAAATTTGATCAGGTTTTCGAGTGTGTTTTATCCAAAGCGAATGATTAGGGCATATTCAACAAATTTCAAAAGAAATCATTTCATCCCGGAGACATTCCATACACTTTCAGAATTCACTTCAGTTTTAGCGCAGTGGGCGTTATTTTTGCGCAGAAAATGTCATGATCCTTTGTGGAAGCCACAGTTGGTCGATCTTGACAGAAAATCAATACCGATTAGATCACAAAAACTTTTAGTATTTGGAGCAGTAAAAGAGTTTTATACACCAATTTGGCAAACGGTTTATTTAATAAAGAAATATTTCAGTTTTAACCCCATTCATTGCGGGAAAAATTAAATAAGTGTATTGCAAATTCTCTTCCGGATTGAATCATCACGTTTGTAAATGGCAAAACCACCTTTCATAACATTCAAGTGGAACTTAACGACCCGTTTTAAAATGGCATACTGATGGATTAATTTTACTATGACAATATAAAATATGCTCTTCAGGTTTTATACACCATACAACATTCAGTCACATACAGAAATTATGTGCGGACATATTATGCGACAATAATGTTATTTGTGATTAAAATTTCTGTCACAAACATGACCGGCTAGCTAGGAAGTACGATCAAGTCAATTAATTGTCATCTATTCAATCTATAAAATGATTCATTAAAATGATTACTGCACCTACTATTTACAGTGATGATGATAATGCAATGTGGTTTTGACGATACATGCTATTTTTGTCTGCATAATCAGTCCGATTACTCAATACACTTTGTGATGAACTAAATTTTAATGAAAACTGGTAGAAAAATACATTGCTTCCTTCCTCGATGAAAAATCTAGCTTCCTGTTGATAACCGCAAATTTATCCGACATTGCCATTTGAGATATTAAAAGGAATCTTCGATCACGTCTTATTAGATAAAGGTTATAGGTTAACCACGTAACTGTTTCCGTTATCAGATTACTAAAAATGTTAACTTTTAGCGACCGAATACTTTACATTCCAATTTCAACATTATTTATACCTTTAAAAACTTCATAGTCTTTAAAATTAAAATGGTTATTCTTATTTCTATTATATATATTGTTCATAATATAAAACTATAATTTACAACACAAAATACAAAAATAACCAGAGAAAAATTAGTGATTCACCAAACGCTTCACCGTTTTCAATACAAATGTAGTAGCGAGAACTCATTTCCATTCCCTGTCACCTGATACAGCCTTTACCACAGGCGATTTGACATTGACCCTATTGTCTTATCACTTTTAATATCCGATATCACTGACATCAGAAATGTGTAAAGACATCTCGTATTAGATTTCATAAATTAATTTCATCACATTAATCTAAGTCATTAAATATTTACCTAAATTCTTTCAATTTCATAACAAGAATGCTGCATTAGAGTAGAGGGTATGCTGCTTCCAAAAAAAGGCAAATACTGCTAAATATGAGCTGATGATATTTTATGCCTGTGCGCTGGATTCCTCTGAGGATACACATTCACTCTCTTACATGTTGTACAGGTTGAAATGAGGTATAGCAGTGCCATCTCGTAGATAATCCTGGCGCTTATTTTAGCACATGAGTCAAAATTCAAATTGAGTTCACATCAGGTGAATGCGATATATTTTCACGCATGCTCTTTCTCTGTCTCTCTCTGGCACTGAATTCTGTATGGTTCAAAATAATAATCGAGCCAGCTTACCACCACCGCAGTTTACTAACCAACCAGCAGTCATAAAACTTGTCCTGTCAACAATGAGTCTTCTCTTGTTAACACTCTTCAGACCAGACAGTTACAAACAAAACAAAACTGCACTGCACTACGCGCGACAGAAAAGTCGTTACATTTTCAGTGCAACGATGCGTTCCTTTTACGTTTGAAATGTTTATCCGCCGCAGATTTCGTTTGTAAGGTTTGGAGTAAACGATGACGATATTTCTGCGTTCCTGTTGCCTCGTCAGACGATTTTTGTCTGCAATGGGAACACGGACAAGACTGGCATTCACCATTTGAGGGAAGTAAACAGATGCTCCTGAGATATTTTTTAATTTTTTAATTGATTTTCAATGATGCTTCAATGATTTTTAAATTATTTTCTCATTGAAGGTCTTCAATTTGTATCTGACTTTAACATAATTAATCACTAATACCAATCAATCAACGAATTGTCTTTATCGTATTTATGAATCAATTTCCTTCCAAGAACGTTCATTCATTCATTGATATTCGAATTCAATCGAACCCTGAACGTAATCTATGGTTGAATGATGACCAATAATACCTTTTACCTCTAAGCTCTACTTTTGGAATTGGTAGAAAATTGGTTACAATTCCAAATTGAATCAGAATGCAACGCGCATGACCTTGGTAATAGTGATAAGATTTTTGGAATTAAAAGACACTGCATAAAGTATTTCACGGTCAAATTTCGAACCGAAAGCCAAAATGTTACTTTTTTAAATTTTGATATTTAAATTACGAAACAAAATGTGCCTCTATATCTCAGTACGCCACTGAAGTCCGTGAAATTGAAAAGTGGTTAAGGTTAAGCGAATGGTCCAGCGGCGACAGAGGCTTGTTCGTTGATGATGTCATGACCATGATCACTCCCCTAGACAATGAGAACGTCATCAAAACATCGTCATCGTCCTCTCGTCACATTGATCGGTGCCGAGCTGTCATTATGACAGGTTGTCAGTGTCATATCCACTGACAACGTGGTACATTTTGTAATTGCACGTGGATTAAAATTGTAATTTATGTGGACGTGTTGGTATGTAGGAAGAGATGAAGCACTATGAACCGAGAATGTATGAGTGTGCTGCGAATATTTTAAAAATACATTTGTAAGGCTAAGAAGTGACATACTGAGAGTAGAAACTTTACGTTGTTTTGTTGTGATATTTTAGGCCTCAAGTCCGCATGTGTGTGTTATTTCGAATTACATTGCACTACATTGCGTTGTCATGCAATTATTGAAGTTCAATTGGCATGGTTTGGGACATTTTTATATCGTTTTTTAAACATTTTAGAATGGTATTCATTTTTGAACCCATAACTACCTACAAAAAAAAGTTTCATCAAATTAAATTATCTAGCAGCGTAGAAATCTTTCACATCTCCAGCTTAAAGCAAAATTCACAAATAGAATTTCGCGAATTCGCTTGAAAAAGCATTCAAGCATATAATGCGGGCAAAGTGCAGAAATGCTTTATTGCTCCAGCCTCGATTTGTACCGAGGCATTTCAAACAATTAAATCAATCTTCAAGCACGGTCACGTCAAGCATACCCTTGTGATTATTTTGCATGGTGCTAAACATTGAAAAGATATGTGGGAGAAATAACACTTATGAATTCGAGCGTGATGTGTATGTGATCATTGAGTTAAAAATAAATCGACAAGAATTTCGTTCGAGTATTTTAATTCTCAATGATTGGTCATGTTTACAAGTTTGCATGGAGAGTCCAATTTTCGGTGCAGTTATGGTTGACTTTCATGGGTATGTTATAACAAAGCATGTGACTGACCCATTTTGATTCGTTTGAATCGTTTGTATCAATATACAGACAGATATCTAAGGAAATGCATCAGGAATAGGAGAGTTTGGATGAGGCCATGGTCGATTATGAAAAACGCCTAGCTGACCTATAAAAGTTTTGAGATCTTGGGATCTTGGAGATCATTACATTTGCAATTTAGTTATGAACAGGAGTTTGGGATGGCCATTTTTACATCTTGAAGGAAGCGGAAAATCGTTTTCTTTTATTGTTCCAATGTGGTTTCATGCGAGCGAGCCTCTGCAAAGCGTACTTGAACTTTGTCTCCGACAACAATAAATTAACAAGTCTCACTTCTGGGCTGGGTAATAAAGTTCACGACTTGTCTGAAAAATTCGAGCTGGAAATTTAATTTAAATTTTTTGAGTTATGTTCAGTTTATTACCTATTGCGCAATAGTGCGTAATTGAATGTCACGTTACGCGGAAAGCCACCCAGTCAAAATACAATAATATCATGTTAATAGATTTTTTATGTCATTTTCAATTACCATTTGTCACAAAGGTTAATACACCAAAATTGCTAAAATTTTGCATAGAATTTGTAACAGGCAAGCCTGCTATTAAAACCACGATTCATTATCTTCTGTTATATATTTTTATTGCCAATTCGAAAATGTCAAATTATTCCAAAGTCCGTAATCGTGCCAATAATATTACAGAATTTGGCAAAAAAAAGTGACATCAAATGTAGTATTAGCAAGCACTAATATTAACGAGTGAGCTCATTTCGTAAATATTGTCTTTATAAATTGTATTAATCTCTGTATTTTTATATAAATTTTATCATTACATTGTGTACTTTTTTATTTTCTTTTTCTTTTTACGCGTGCGTAGAATCATGCATTTTCTTCCCCACAGATGGACTATGTGAGCTCTGAAGAAATATCTGATTGCTAATATTTTTGTTTTGCATAATATATTATATATATTATGTAAAATAAAATAATAATAATAATAGTAAATAACAATCAAAAAATGTAAAAAAGACTGAAGAGCAATGACTTCGATAGCATCATAAACTCACATTAAAATCATAGTATCGACAAAACAATGATTAAATTCTATAAAAACCTACCTTGCTCATTCAATATCTACAATCAAACATTTTATATTTATCCACAATCAGATCGTTTTTCCACGAAGCATAACAATACAACACAACGCCATTTCAATCTGCTGACCGACACGATTTCATCATCGACCATGTCCGCAAAAAGTATTTAAAAGTATAATGGACAGGCTGAGAACATTCCGTTTAAATGCGATAATACCCTAATTGAGGTTGAGGTAGGTAACCGTACGGTAATAGACTAATAGACTCACATGTTATTTATAACCATTCTAATATTCAAATAGATCTTACGAGTACCTAGTATACTAGAGCATGCCACTAGTAAAGTGTTTTATGTACCGCAGCCACTCAAAAGTAGAGTAAGCCACAGTGATTCGTTGGCTCATATCCAAAAACACAGAATTGAAAAGTTTACCTATATATATATAATACATATTTTGTAACGATATAGCTGAAGTTAACCAATTCATTTCATAAATGTACGTACTTATGATAGGTACAACGCACAAAATTGTATCTTACAATTGCAAATAAACACGATTTTCCCCTCAAATATTTCCACCCAGAACGCAAGCAGCCAAAAGGCCGAGAGTTCGGTGGTAATTGGAGTACTGACATGCGAATGGAAAAATCAGCAAACTTATAGTTGGAAAATCTGTTAAGCGATGCCCAACGGTCAAACCTAACGACTTGTTAGCGTTAACTGAACGCTCGTCCTCTCTGGCCGAACCCGAATCACTTATTTTACTTATTTACTTTCTTTTCTTTTTATGCATGCCAGAACATATAAAAGTTAATAAACAACGGGTACATGTACATTATCCTTTAGATAATAGATATTTTTTTAAGATTTCGGATGACCTATATGGGATGAAAATATGGAATTCCTTCCATATGTTTAAAATTTGCAGGTTAGGTAATGCAAACGGAAAATAACTGCCATTTTTCGTAGTTTTCGTATTTTCATTTTCCCCTGATCATGCATGCCAGAACATAAAAGTTAATACACAACGGTATTGTAAACGACATTATCCTTAAGATAATACATATTTTTTAAATATTTCGGATGACCTATATGGGATGAAAGTATGGAATTGTTTCCATATGTATAAAATTTGCAGGTTAGGGAATGCAAACCGAAAATAACTGCCGTTTTTCGTATTTTTCGTATTTGCCTTTTCCCCTGATTGTTTTCTTGTCAGAAAAGTGGCAAAAACACACGTGCCACTTTCCGCGAAAAGTGTCGGTAAAACAGTTTCGCCCGGCGCGGCGAATGTGTTTAGATTGGATTGAGTGGCCAAACCCGAAACATGCTTCGAGCGAGGCTGTGAAATCGACTCGAGGCACACAGCTCACGAGTCCGATTTTCGTCCAAGCGCAAGAACGTATTTCCGACGCGAATTCGCGGGAGCGGCGCACTGAACGAATTGCGCTGTGGTACTGAGA
Organism: Nemoura dubitans; assembly: GCA_921293005.1. Classification (NCBI taxonomy): domain Eukaryota; kingdom Metazoa; phylum Arthropoda; class Insecta; order Plecoptera; family Nemouridae; genus Nemoura; species Nemoura dubitans. Next base: position 28,864,276 of record OV121077.1, on the reverse strand, counting down.
TTGAACACACGATGGAAAAAGAGGCACCATGCATATGACGAAAATAAGAAAATTGAAAGTGTTGTAATTTGAATGCAGAACCTAAGAGCCCAGATTCAAAGAGCTGAGTTAAGACTTAACCCTCGGGGTAAAATGATGAACAGCTAATCACAGATGGGCATTTGCTGATTTCCAGGGGTAGTAACCATGGTGATAACATATACCCCTGATTTTCCCCTAACCCTGCTTTGTGTATCGTGAAATTACAGTAAAATACCTTTTTTACTATGTGAAACTAAAGAAAAAAATTTATACCCAATACTTCGTATTTCAAAAAATTTTAAGTCTAATTTCCCTTTCCAAAAATTGCCGAGACCAGGCTCAGGATTCACAAAGTGGAATTGCCTAGATCTCACTTCAGTCAACATGGTGATCAGATTCGTGGAAATTCACTGAAAGCCATAACATTTTTTTAATTAAGTCTACTTTTCCCATCTTTAGCAACAGTTTTGAAAAAAAAACTATTTTAAACTGGGTTTTGAATGATACATAAAAGTCTCACTGTTTTCCTGTTTCACTGTCTCCTTCACTGAAAGTCAATTGCTGTTGAAATTTGCATATTTTAATCAAAACACCCTCTATATAACAGTACAAAACTTTCATGTGACAAACTGTTTACAGGCTCGTGACAAAAAGAAATATATTCTGTCAATGTGGTAAAAAGTAAAATAGATTAAATATAATAATTTTTGTATAACACAAATCAACTATAATACAATATTAAAAGAGGATAATATTTTGCGAAGATAATTTAAATCGAGACGAACTATTTGACTGATGATAAATAATGTCCCCGACAACACATACGAAATTACGCTAAGTGCACGATGACACAATTCCAACAAGGTCACAATGCCAGATAAAAATACACAGCACATTCCTTATCATCTGCAATCGGGACAATTTTAATTAATCTAGTGAATCCTGCAAGCGAGAGCACAGCAAACGGCAGGCCGCTAGCCAAATGGCCGGGTACACGTAAGATCGTAAATTGCATCTGACCGTGATCTTGATTAACACATTCACAAAAGTGCCGCGCCGCGGCCAAATGACAGATGCGTTTGCTTTTTCGCGACTCTCTACATTAGTGTGTGAGAGTGGTGAACTGGAGAAATATCAACATTTTTTTCGTGGGTCTAAATTGTGAATTCTTGAATGTTTCAATGTCAAAGTTTTGGTAACATGAATTTAAATTCATCAAAATCTTCAAGAAAATAAAGCCTTGTATTGTTTAGAGAATGTTACTATTCCAGAATACATAATTATGTTTTCAGTGTCACTACAGTGTTCCTGAATGCAACATTTTTCAAACTGGATTAGAATTGTTGTTTTGAACGATACATCTGATTCACTCAATTCACAAATGTTATTTGCGAATTGAGTAAAATGTGAACGACAATTTGTATACCAGTTCACAGTAAAGGACTACTTGATTAGAGTCGCTGGGAAATAAGTCATGCTCTTTTGATAGATCTAAAAATTACCGTGGAAAGGTTGTGGGACATTGTGGAAACCCGTGGTATAAGTGAAACCAGGATTAATCCTTATGCCATGGTGGCATTCATTATCAGGATAACAGCCATTCTGGACCTAATCGGAATCCAAATGCAAGCCAGAATATTGGGCTTGTTTTTAAGGCAGGTTTCCATCTCATTTCTAGCAGTGGCTGCAAATCATATAAATTTGAATGCGGGAAAACTTCTTTGATTATACAATAATTACCAAATGAGTACAAAATATTGTCACTTTCTGGAAGTTTGACTTGGCGGCCATTGCTTTCACGGTTGGGAACTCCCTCGACGTGTGCGGCTCTCTTGAATAAACGCGCCACTTGTCCTGAGCTTAATTATTACCGAGTAATTATGCCACTCTAATTGCGGTGGTGTGCTAATTAAGTTACCATTGAGATTAGTTAAAAAGGCGTATTGTTGTAGCTGCGTACTAATCTACGCTGTTTGTTTGATGTATTTAAATGTTGAAACACCTTGGTGAAAATTCGGGAAAAAAGTTTTTCGTCAAAATAAGAATGTATATTTTCAAGTCGTTATGAAGCTCGAGTTTTGTTAATAGTTTTGTAATTTAAATCGATCGGAAAAATGTATAAATCTGTGAGTGTGAATAAGTGCTGTAAGTATAGTACCTACCATATACTTAACAATAAATAAGTCAGTCACGTACAGCATTCTTTCATTTGAATTTTCATGGCAGTTGATCTTGAGATGACTTTCTTTTAACTTTTTGCATCAGCGATGATAAAATATAGTTACTGCATTATTATTACCGACAGTGTGACACGCATTTTAATTAAACACTTAAGCTAAGCAATAAAATATTTCATTCATAATTATAAATTAAAATTGTGACTTTTTCTGATAGTGACTATAATCTTGGCCATACCTAAGACTTCACCAATACAGGGGTAAGCAGCCATGTTACTTACCCTAAGTAGGTATAAACCTTTGCTATCATTTCTACACTATACCTAACTTTTAACACTATTAAGTTATAGTTTAAAAAATTTTCCCATAATACCATAGAAAGTAAGACTTGCCTGTAAATAAAACAAGTTTGAATTTTGATCTCATAATACAAAAATAATAATACAAAAAAATGGATTCAATTTGATGCTTTCGAAATTCCCAAAATATAGAAATATTTATATGTATATGTTTGTTTATGTATATATAATAATAAATAAAATATGTTTTTCACTATAACAACGGAACGTCTACACGTATAATAGCAGTAAAAATGTTACTTGATTCATTGATGAAACGAATCCCGAATTATTTTTAGAATCACGTCAATCTTAATTGAAGCCATTCATCGCAAAAATCATGAAAAGGATCATGAATCAAATGCGACGAGCCCGATGCATCACATTAATACCACACGACTACCTTCGATACCGGGGGCCCTCGTTGGTCGGATTCCGCTGACATGCACAGATACAACTGACACAGATGGTGCATGTCTATAATGTTTATATTGGCTTAGTAAAAATCATCAGAGCAACTTTTGCATACCAATTAAAATCTGAAATTTCTTCGCATACGGACTAGAAATATAGCACTGTTTTGTTGATATGTTTGTTTCACTCGCTCTGACGATCGTTGCTATGTAGTTTCCTCCCCCATGTCTTAGTTAGCGTCATACTCACCTAATTAGCGAAGATTTTTCACGCGTAGCCGTTGATCCATATAAGATATACCAATATATAGGGTATGTTTTATCATATGTTAATATCATTATCATATGACATCATATCATTATCATTATCAATATCATATGTTAAGAGGGTATGTTTTTCTTCGCTCATTTCCTTAGGGAGCTGAAATTTCCGCATTCTAAGCCAGTCGAAACTCGATACTAAAGTATATTTCACCCCAAGAAGGAAGAGAGTGTTCCCTATATAAATTCTTTTCTCTTAAAAATTTGTTTTAACTTGATAATTTGAAATTTGAATAAATTGGTGCAACTATAATAATGTACACAAGCATTGAAGAGATGCGAAAATAAGTCGAAAGCCCGAAAGGCCAGGGTGTAAATCCATGTCACTCGAAGAAAATGTTTCCTATCCGTAAATCCTTTCCTTGAATAGAATTGTTTAAAACTTGAAACAACCTACTTCAAAGAATTTGAATAATTGGTGCAGCTATATAAATAATAAACACTTTGGTTGCTTCAGTGGTGTAATAGAGATGGGCTGAATATATACCCGAAAAATTGAATTAGAACAGCACTGCACTGCAGCTCTATTTTCATGGTTTATAAGAAGGAGTACTTTCTGTTAAAAAGTTTCAAAGCTGACAAGCTTATGTCTCGAGGCTATAGAGTCAAAACTCATGACTCGTCCTTGCCCAAACTGAGAAGAACAAATCCCTTCGGCTTGCTCTTAAAATATTCCCTACCAGCACGCAGCCAAGAGCCCCGAGAGTTCGGTGGTGATTTGAGTATTGACATACGAATGGAAATTAGACGGAAAAAATCTATGTCAAACTGGGGTTTGAATGCTAAAAGAAAGCCTCGCTGGTTTCCCGACGTTTCGTAACATATACTAGTTAATTTTAAACTTCTACTAGTTACCAGTTATTAGTTGCTTGTTACTAGTTAGTTTACTAATTACTTTTCAACTACTACTAGTTACTATAAGTTATATTAATATAACTTATAGTAACTTAACTAACTAACTAATTAGTTTGTTAGTTTACTAGTTACTTTAAAATTTCCATTAGTTACTAGTAACTAGTTATACTAGTAAGTTAGTTTACTGGTTATACTTGATAAAATAATGTGATATATTGGTGCTCAAAGACCTGTTCAATTTATAGAATGAAGAATGATGGTTTTCTTCGAATGTTAAAATCACCTCCCTTTCTTAGGATAAAACTTAGTATAGGCACCCAGGACAGTGGCGCCATTCGCATTTACTTTCCGCGCTAGTAGGCAGGTGGAATTAATTGACCCTCTATTTCAATGCTTGCATCGTCTTGTACGATTAATTAAAGCGTGCGTGGGCTGCGTTTTAAAAGCTTACGCTTGTTGATTCATATATCAAGAGTGAATGTACATGCAATGGAACTAGGAAGTGCATGTGATGCAGTTAAAGTGCATCAAGTGGCCATAAGTTTGTTGTCAATTTGTAGTCTTATAATGGTCTGTGGTATCACTTTGGACGTAAGCAACATGCCTGTTATTAGAGTCGGTTGTAAGCTGACGTCACTCTTGAAATGGCAGAAAGATAGAAACTCGCAAGTGGTAGTATACTAATACTTAGACTCTGTTCACTTTCCAGCAAAATTGACTCGATAGTTTTTCATCCAATCACGCAATAATCTCGAATCTGTTTAAAATGTTCTCAAATATTCTCTCGCTGTACAGCTGACAGTTTTTCACACGGCTTTACGCATAGATGACATTTACCTACTGAAATAAAGTTTTTTCTAAAGTTTCTAGAAATGCAATACTTTCCGTTATTTTTAATTTGCGATCTTATTTGGTAAAAGTGAGTGGTTTACATTTAAATTTAATCAAAATTTACTAAAGTGTAATGAGTTTTATACTTTTCCTTAAATCAACTATTGAAGAAATAGTTCAATGTCACACTTTGCCTAAAAATTACGAGTTTACAACATTCCTTCATCACTTTTTTTCTGCTACAAATATAGATACGCTCAACGCAAGTCCATTGTTTATACCTATCATTCACACAGCTGTACATCTTCTTTCAATATCTAGCATAAACCAAATAATACTGCTGACTGCATTTGTTAGTTTTACAAAGTAGGAGTTCCCTATATATTTTACCAGCGTATTGCGAAAATGGTTGCAAGTTCAGTAGAATTGGTTTGTGGTTGACGTTGCCACAGCCTTTCGCAATATAACGGCCATAAGAGCCAATGCATAACTCCAGTTAGAAGGCTGTGCAATGGGAAACTCTGTAATTGTAGACCTAGTGTAAATTGTAATACGATTTGGCATGTGCTGATTTACTTTTGGAAAAACATTTACATGTCTGCGATGTTTACATGAAATGCAACAAGTAAATTGCAGCAACACGCTTACTTTTATGCTGTGAGCCAGAAAAAGAGTGAATCAGTAGTGTTGAGTGACTGATGGTCGTGGATAAAACTCGAATAAGACATGTGGAAATTAAGAAGTTATGAAAAATGTTCACGGACAGTAAAGTAACTGACAGTGACGGCTTTATTGTGGATTCCTTGTAATGGAGTGACGATTTAATTATAGCATTGGGTGGTCAAGCTGGCCGGTGGTAACTGTCCAGTGTACAAGCTTCACAAAAGGAGGCTAAATTGTCGAATGTTTTGCTCCCTGTACAGATTCCGTTGCGTTGAAATTTTGTCACAATGTGGGTTTATTCATAATTTCAAGTATTAAAAATAAACAACAAAAAATAAATAACAAAAAAGATTTAGGTTACTAGGGGTTGCAACTGTCAGCAAACTGCAAAATGTGTTGCCAAACAGCTCTCGTCTACCAATATTGTATTCGCATAACTTAAAAAAAAAGGAAAATTATTGGACCGTACGGTTTAAGTTAATTTTTAAACGTCTGTTTCTTTCTTAAAAGCGCCAAATTGCAAAAGTTTGTTCGTAAATACCAGGGATTTTGATTCTCGCTAATGATGTTGTTGGGATTTGCAAAGAGGTCGGACCGTTTGAAGGTGACAACCATAATGAGTCTGAGAGGATGACCATGCGAGAGTACGAGAGTGAGTTTTGAAACTTGGCTTACGCACGTCATAAAACGTGCTAAAAAGGTAAAGAATCGAGATTTCCGTAATATTGACATCTTAGTTTGCAACCGGAATTATATTGGATAAAAGAGATTTATGTATACATATGGAGAATCCATTGTGGGTAGCTAAAAGGTTTCAATTTCGACGTCAGTTCTGTAGAATTCTCTCTTACAAATACCAAGTGCCAGCGTAGGTACATTATACTAACTGGTTTTTAAAAGAAGTTGTGCAAAATGGCAATGGGAAATTTTATAGGCTTTTCTCTTCAATCGTCTCTTGAATCGTCTCGGTAATTTTTCGGGACCCTTATTATGTTTTCCCCAACATTACTTCTCATTTAGTCAATTGACCAACGAATTGAACTATATGGTATTGAATGCACGTAGCTCGTAAATCAATTGATAAAAAGGATCGGCATTCAGTTATCAATTAAGATTCATATAACGAACATCTTTCGTAACACTTCGCATACTACAAGATCACACAAGGATAAAGATTTTAATAGGAACATAACATTGATTGCCTAAACGAGATCTGCATTTAAGAGTTATTTGAGTTGTACGCGAAAAAAATTGCGGCTTTTGACTTATAGCATTTATGGTCCTATCCAATTAGAGACTATTTTAGTTTTAACAGTCAAAGCAATTGTGTAAAGAAAGCTCATGGATCCTTCAGTGTACACATTTGCGAATATCGTGACAAAGGTTGCAAATACCTGTCATTTAATTAATTTTATGGCGATGTTGCCGATCCTTCTGAAAATTGTAATATAAATTTAAATTGCATATTTATTAGATGGAGAACATCACTATGTTTAACGAGATTTCAATTGGTCGGTGAGATTGCTTTTAAATTTTATTATAAACTGAAATGGTTCAAGAACAATATGCAATTACTGTAAGTACATATATTCACATTAACTGGAATATCCTGACCTTTTAGTTTACTCATGTTGGTGCTATAGTATTATCCATTTGATCGGTTTTGTCGATAATACATGTATCTGAAGAGATGTGCTTGGTCCAAAGCAAACATCTCAGTTTATAGTGATCGTAGGTTTATTATATAACTTCACTCTTTTAGTCGTCTATTACTAGCCAATTCTATAGTATCTGTAAATCATCTATGAAATTAATATGCAATTGGCGTTCGCAAAACTTTCGTGGAAGTACATCCGAACAAATATACCTCTAAATCTATACCATCTCTACTTTCCAGAAATAGAAGGGTATCTTTTAGTATCTTTGCATACATGCAAGGTGTTAATATGCCAATGTTTGACAAGCATTTACTTTCTTGACCTGTGGGTCAGCGGTAAAATACATCTGCCATATTTGAATATCATCCCAAAAACGTTGTTCGTAGGCATACCTTTACCAGAAAAGATTTCCCCCGTGGAAGTACGTACAACAAACATATGTGGGCGTTCAAATTGTTATTAGAAACATATAAATTTCTTATAAGTTATTGCTCTTTCGTATATTTTCCCTATATGTTTGATACATGTTCGTATATGCTTTTCGAATGGTAAGGCGTTCAATTCCTTGGAAAATTGTAAAGTTGGGTGGCAACCCGCAAGAATACATAGAAGGATAATGTATATGCTGTAGTCATAAAGTAAAGATGTTGCTTTATTTTTTCTCTGGATTTTGAGAACACGTTTGGGGCCTGGGCTGTGTGCATGTCCAACGAAGGGAGATTCGGCTGAATTGTTGTTTTGTGACCGGGAGAAGAACAGAACTTTGTGTAGATTGAGATCAAATTCAAAATTGCGTCCCATTATCATGGCAAGTTCTGCAGTTAAAATAATAAGAACCGAAAAAAAACGTCACAATCGTATATCATTTAACTCAAATTAACTGATAAATATAGTTATTCGTCCCATCAACAATGCTGTGCACTTTCATATATATATATATATATATATATATATATATATATATATATATATATATATATATATATATATATATATATATATATATATATATATATATATATATATATATATATATATATATATATATATATATATATATATACATATATATATATATATATATATACATATATAGTTCTGAACATATTTTCATTTCTCAATTTTATCTGAGCAGTGAGCTCACAACAAGGACCTTCTAATTGACAACTTTTCCATTTCTCTATGGCTCAAATGCTGCCAGAAGTCTCTGAAAAATGGTTAACTCAAAAACTAATATTCTTGGTATGGATCACTTTCATTTCTAAAACATAACCTCACGACTTTGTACTTCTAAGAACGAGACAAACCCTTTCGAAAAATCGAACTCGATCAATTATTCCCCTTTTGACAACGCCACAATACCGGCAGATGTAAACAATGTCCTAATTAAGAGCGACAGCCGACTGTCTGGCTTTTACGCTGGTATCCCATTACATTGCACATCAAGTACAACAGAAATTAGGGCCAATTTGTTCCAGCTAAAAACCATACGGGCCAAACTCAGAAAAAATACGTTGTGTGCTTTGTATGCGATGCCACGCTTATTCGTAGTTCGATTTTAAAAGATGATTTGCATATTTTTGTCTAAGAATTAACCATAATTCTATATATAGATATTGATATATAAAGCCATTTTGGACAATTTTGAAACTCTTGGTCATATAACGTGTCATAAATATATAAAAATGACATAGACCAAGAGTTTCAAAATTGTCCAAAGAGGCTTTTAGTCCACCTCAAAATAACGTGGATGAAGATGGACTACAAGATTTGAGAGTCTAGCAGAAGTGCATTCTCTAAATCTTCACTCATCATCTCATGTGGGAGATGGAGTATGCAGACAAGAGTGAATTAGATGGATGCCAGTTCGTATATAATCGTATTTCAGTGCTATGCTATTAGTATGTCGTGAATTAACCATCGTACAAATCTGATTGGCATCGGCAAAGGTATAATGAAGTTAGTATGGGATGAGGGTGCCATGTAAATTGTATAGGTAATTGAAGGTTAATTTCTGTATGCTGACTTATGTCAGATGCTATTTTTAATTAGGCTTGCGGCCAAGTAGGTGATGTGGATGGACTAGTTAATTGTGAGTTTGGTAAACAACTTAACGATTTAACAGCTTACATTTGGGGGGTTGCTTTTGATTAGGTGGGTGGTGTTCCTTCTTTTCTGGAGCATTTAGTGTAATTATCTAGCCTGTTGCTGTAAAGATTGTTGGTAGCTGGCTATACCTATAATCAAAAACACTGCAATGCTTTTCAAATTGTGTTTTTAAACTATCTAAGTAACTGACCCCCAAAGTTTGAAAACGAACATAATGAAATGCATCAAGAAATAAATTTATATAAATGCAAGCAGAAAAATATTCCTTTCCTTTAAATCTTGAAGCAACAATTTCAATAGTTGAATAATTACACAAATTGATACCTAGACTTCGAATTTGACAAATCCGATGGTTTAGATTTGATGAAACAAAACCCTCAGTAATTTTTGTCTAGATTTTCATCAAAATAAATCCTAATATTTTCTGAATATCCAATAAATGTGCAGTTTTACATAAAACGGCAACACCTATAAGCAAACATAAATCTAATCCTATCGCAGAAAGAGATCAAACACAAAATGACACAGTTTCCTGAACATGACTGCATGCAAACTATGAAGCTTGCATTCTCCGCTGTTCAGTGTTCTAGTGAGCACACATTTTAGGATGCTCCGGAGGTGGTCTATCTTGCAAGCCAAAATTACCTGCTCTGTGCAGTGTTTACATTGCGAGATAACATTCCACAGTTTACCATCGTGCATTATCCGAAAATACACAGAGCGCTTCTTCATATAACGCACAGGCAAATGCGAAACAAGAAGATATACTTATATTCTATACACCATTATGAGCAGTAAGACACCGACAACTCAGAAACAGTTACCACCAGAGAATCATATTTATTTGTGGAGTAATATTTGGATGCGTAAACACGTAAAGTAGGTACTCATGTTGTTCATTAAATACCCGTGACGTCATCGCAAGAATCACAAAAAGTGAAGCCTGTACCGCAGAAAATTTCTTTGGCGAATATTAGGACTAAAGAGATTCACTGTCAATTGGGAAATTAAGGTAGTAGGATTTGAATCGTTACAAGTCATGCAGCATTTACTTTGATCCTCTACTGATTTTGTTGATTTAATGTTTTGTCTATGTTGACCTTTCTGTCTGACTCACTATGTTTTCGCTGCTTTGTCACTATTCACTTCGATATTGTGGAAGTAACGGGTTTGACCAGGTTTGACCAGGTTTGACCAGGTTTGACCAGGTTTGACCAGGTTTGACCAGGTTTGACCAGGTTTGACCGTTTGATTTAGATTTAAGCACGCAATAATTGCAACAGGTTCGGTTTCAGAATGTCAATGTCAAATCGATGAGCACTCCCACCGACTAAAGAGGAAAAAGAAAGATATGTACCTACCACAAAATACAATTTACCACGTTTTAAAGGAGTTTAAAATGCGTATCTCGTAGTAATAGTGTTGTTGAACCTCGAGGCACGCTTGAGATAAATACGACGCCCTAAAAGGAACCATAAAAAATTGCAAAATCTGTCCTATTCGCCTTGATAGTAAACGTCAGCAACCCACAGATTTGCTGACATCATGGCTAGAACTACTCGAAACTAAAACGATTTCTTAACTCGTAATTCAATACCAAAATTCAATGTCATACCCGTAAGCGACCATTAAAAATTCGTTACATAATCGTAAACTTGTGAAAGAACCCATATTGGCAATTTAATTTGAATAGGGACATATCATCTACATTTTTACATCTTTCTTTTCTCAGGAATGATACCTAGGTCAAAAGGTCAAAACGTCATGTGCGTTTGAATAAATATTTATTTGACAATTTTGTAAAGTAAAATTCGCAAATGTTCAATTGATGTGGAGGTACAATTCTGCAGCTAAAAATGTTTTACTTAGATTCTTATGGCCTCATGGAGCATAGAAATATGGAGTTATTAACGAGAGTGTTCGATATATTTAGCGTATAGCTACATTTTCAAGTAAATTAAAATGTGTGTATCCGCTAATATAAAGGTGTGAATACGCTATAATTTGGTATAGATTGGTAAGTTTTTTCACCGAACATAACCAAGTTCGGTCTGGAAATATTCCCTGGTCAGTGCCCACATCGCATATTAATTTTTAAAACTATCTCAGCGACGAAATATTCCTTCAAAACTCATCCATTTCATTTTCTCCTTCGCTTGGTATCCGTAAAACGTCATGTTGACCGAGACGATGTTTGAAATTCTTCCCACACACGCCGCACGCGAGCTGTTTCACAGATAGACATGTGCTCAAGTAATTAACACCGCAATCAAAGTGCGTAGAGAAATGGAACGATTTCAATGTCACGCGTAAGTAAATAGTTTTCTTCAGATGCGCTCTGTGCTTGTATGCTACCAAACGTACATGCGTGTATGGCGGGTTGCATAACTTGTGCCTTGATAAGTTTCAAAGGCTGCTGTAATAAATAGGAATCAATATTTAATATTTATATGGTTTTAGAAAACATAGGCATTAGTAGTATATATGTATACTCTCGATAACATTTTTCAAATTAATCATTTTTCAAATTAATTAATCAAATTATTTTATTTCTGATCTGTCCCTTGCAAGGTTTAATTATTATTATTTTTGGTTGCAACTCTGAATTACCATACTATAGTTCTTGCAAAGTAATTGTCGACATTTGATACCTTTCTTCCTTCTGGATATAACTAGAAACAATCCCGTAATTTGTGTTTATTCGTTCTAAAAACTTAAATTATGTAAGATTCTCTCTCAAACAAACTCCGTGTGTTCTACAGCCAAAAAAGCCGTACCCCAATCATTGAAATGTAATGTAACAACACATCTTGGCACGATTGTCAAAGGTGTACAAGATTTTCACAAAAGATTCAAGGATCACCTGACTATCTGACCAGAATACTCATCAATTCCTGCTAGAACCAACACGTTTTACAAGCGCCGAATGATTACTCTATAAAATACCTGCGCTGCAGCAGACAACTATTTGCGGCGATGCCTCAATTGTTTGCGCACCTTCATTTGGCAGGAGTCACCCAAGTGCATACCAGAAGTTCGTGACACCTTTATGGAAATAGGCTGCCTACGACCTTGGACTGCGCGATGGGCAGTGGCGTTAATTCGGAAGCTTTACTCAAAAACCTGGACTAATAATTACGACTTACGAGGACTCCTGTTTTGGGCTCTGGACTCATTATGAAACTCATGAAAAACTCCTCTGCTTAAACGAATAGAGAGACAGTCTAATAGTTTATTATACACTCCCTGACTAAACGGCAAGATATATAGCTATATAATAAATGCAGGTTAGCGAGAGAGTTGCAGTGAGTGTATCTATGTACTCGCCATGTTACTTGCAAAAATATGTTTAATTTTAATACCAGTAGTGCGCGTAGTAAAACTATAACTGTAGCCCTCTGCCCTCTTATTATCTTATGTGACGATGACATTTTTTATAGGAAACATAAAGATATTGCAAGTTTTTCAACAAGGTGAAGTTTCGTTGAATTATGAATGTTGAAATTTTGTAATTTTGAATTTTCGTCAAGTTTGTATTTGCTCTCAGGTTCGTATTTCAGCAGCAACCGCGGTATTGTGCGCTAATGTTTAAGACAATGCACGGTGCCCCGACCGCACTGACTACCGAATCGTACTGTAGACGCACACTGTAGTCGATTTTTTCCGTTTGGAAAACATAAAATTCATAACATTACATATCATTTCACAACATTACATAACATTTAGGACCGCAAGTCACTCCAATCAGAGCAAGACACATACTGCCACTGGTGACGCCACTGGACCACAATACATGCGGTGATCGCCAACGTTTCCTAGCAGATCTTATACGTATTCCTCGAACGTATGGAATGGCGAACGTTCGCAAAATATGGCGTCTTGTGGGGGCAAAATTCCCCGAAATTAATATGCGAAATCAATCGCGTTAAAATTGACATTCAAAATCCAACATCTTCCGTATCAATCATAAACATGTATCACGTTCACGTTGTGATCGCGTATTCGATATCTCGGTTGTAGCTCCGACCTTTATTAAGTGAGCGATGGGGGGGGGGGGGGGGATCTCATTATGTCATACAAATTCAAAACAGCTATCGAATATGACTCAGAGACAGAAAATCATGCAAAATTAAATAAAAAGTTTAATATGAAACAGAATTTGTACATAAATCCAATAATTACTACTAGTACCGCTTTAGGCAGCTGCCCTTGAGGTTTTGCTATTTGTTTTTTGGAAGTAGGTTTTGTGGTGAGGAGGTGCGGTGGGGGGGGGGGGGGGTGGGGGTGGGGGGAAGGAGATTCTTACATAGCATAGCCAAAAGCCGGCTTAGTATCAAATTTGACATTTTTGGTTAGCATTCGAAATTAATTCAAAAACGTATGCCCTATTGTCCCCAGCATGTTCGCCTCGTGCTTGGTTCTGTGCCTGGCGCTGGCGACGCCCCTGGCGGTCGGCGGGGCAGACTACTCGGACCTGCAAGGGCCGTACTGCGAGACCCGCAGGGGGGGCTGCTGCGACGGCCGCATCGACAACTGTGCCACGCCCATTTTGGGCACGCTCTGCTACTGCGATGACTTCTGCAATCGGACGAGGGCGGAGGACTGCTGTCCGGACTTTTGGTCGTTTTGCAAGGGTATCACTATACGGACCACGCCGAGGCCCGAGGCGATTACTAAAGGTTAGAAACGGACAGGACTTTCGAATACTATTTTCCTATGTCTCAACAAGAGGTGACATACGATATAAGAAAAGTCTTCGAAATAGGAAGGAAAATGCAATTTTATGGCGCCAAATTCTGGAAATTGCATAGTTCCCAATATAATCTTACAAAGATTTCTAATGAGAAGATATATTTTCCAAATTCCAAATTCTGGAAATTGCATAGTTCCCAATATAATCTTACAAAGATTTCTAATGAGAAGATATATTTTCCACTGCAGCGCTATTGTGTCATGCTTTGCTTTCCTATATGTCTCAGCAAAAGATGACATGCGATATAAGAAAAGTCTTCGAAATAAAGGAAAATGCAATGTTATAGCGCCAATTCTGGAAATTGTATAGTGCCCAAAATAAAGATTACAAATATTACAAACGAGAAGATATATTTTCCACTGCAGCGTTTTAGTGTCGCTTTTGCATGCGTTTTGCCCAGTCATATACAAGATGGCGACCCTTTCGGTGACACATGCATGAAGATGTGACACCAGCGATGCAGCGGAAAGTACATTCTCTCACGGGACAGTGTGTACTGTTTAGCGTTAAAATGTGGGGATTTAAGGACAGATAGAGTACCTAAATGATAAGAGATTACTCAAATGCTGCAAATGCTGCCGAGCACCCCACATTCAAAAGATCTTAAAGGTCGAGGGCCAGCGAAAATTGTTATAAATTTTATTCGTATTCATAAAGATACCCCAGGAAGTAGTGCAATCAATCCTGCTTTACGTATATATGCAGAGTGTTTCAGCCGCATTTTTGCCAATTCTCAATATAACGTCTTAGTTTTAATTGTGCTATTCTTCGCTCTCTCGCTACCACAAATATTTGCCACGTATGAACGGAACATTTTTTCCTTCCCCACATTTTAAGACGAGACCCCCACGAAAGACCTCGTGCCCAGCAATTGTACTGGCATGGCAACATAGAGATATTCCGTTTTCGGAAACTGTTTCCTGTTGCCTGTTGGTAGGAGATATGGATCGTAAAGTGAAAAGGACTCGATGAAATTTGTGTGGTGTTTAGTTTGCAGACACAATGGCGAAATCTACAGCGAGGGCGATACTATCAAGGTCAACTGCAACGAATGGTAAGCATTTGCTTTGATTTTGATCTAATCTAGTCGTGGGTTTCCAAAATAAATATTTTATGTGTCAAAGTTTCGTTAATTCGTTTTACTGGTTTGGAAGATTTGAGCAGATCCTTCAGAAAATATCAATTGACATTAAAGCTTCTCTCTGATTGTGATCTCTCAATTTTAAGATATAGAATATTACATAAGGGATCAAAAGGAGATGCAGTCAATACTGTATATTGTTTTCCCATCAGTTTCACTAGATCTGCGGATTATCGCCAAGCCAGTTCGTTGCCTTGGAAAATGCAACTAAGCTTACTAACCTTGCAGACTGGTTCAAAGATTATGTTCATGACATCGTGTCACTGACATTGCTATCTGTAGCCCCAGCTTTAGAGAGCTTTCATTTACGTGTATATTTGGTCAAATGACAAGTTGTTTCACACCAGATCTTTCTGTTCCCAGCAAATGTGACACGATGGGAGGAATTCCTGAGTTCCTCTGCGAGACCCAGGAGTGTCTGGTCAATCCCGAACAGATCCTGGCCATCAACGGCGACCTTGACCTTGGCTGGACCGCGACCAACTACTCGAACTTCTGGGGACGCTTCTTGCAAGAAGGAGTCACCCTCCGGCTCGGCACCTTGCAGCCGGAAAACACGGTATTACTCGGTCAAGTTGCCATAACATGGGCATAATTTTGTTAACAACTATTTGGTGAAATAGGGATCCACAGTTTAACAGCTAGACTACATCGCTGCCAGATGCGAGCAGCTGCGAGATAGCGCGATTGCTGAGTCTCACGAGTGTGCACTTTTTTACTAAACCGTAAGAGATAAACTTTTGAAGTAAAAGAGGAAGTTGTAGATAAAGAATCAATCTGTGTTGGTAAGGGACCCTTTTTTCAATTTTAATCTTCTTCATCTCTTTATCGATTCACGAAAATCGCAAAATAGAGCAGAATACAACATTTTTAGAAGCGGTTTCGGCCCTTTTTGACCCAAAAAATGGAAAAATTTAGGAAGTATGTTGTTTTTTGTGCAGCCATTCCATCTGTTTTACCGCAATAAACCCCAAAAGGCGATAATCAACTGTGATCGATTTGAGGTGGCTACCTGAAAATTTTATCTATCGGCCATATTTAATTTAATCATCGCGACATTTCAACCAAAATTACACATTGTTTTCTCACCAAATCTAACGGTCAGAAAAATTTTACATGATAATCCCCGTGACACAAGCTGCTATATACACGGGAAAAGCAATTCACTCACGAGTCACGAAACTGACACAAATTTTCTAAGCTAGTGTAATCTAGAGAGCCCATTTATACGATTATAGCGTGGCCAACACGATCACACTTTTCTATTGGCTGTTCGAATTCCATGCTAAACGGACGCAATGTTTTTACCAAGTTGATCACGAACTACATGGCAGTTGTATATATGAGTTTCTCATATTCCTTTGCATATCTACGTATTATGTAATGGTAAGGTAAATTCGTAACGTATCAACTACTTCTGAAAGAGCTGTTGAATAGTTCAAGTTGGTAAAAACACGGCGCCCATACGCAGAGATGGCCACTCTCTAACCGTATTTAGGATCCCTAGTGTAATCTGGACTCAAGCATGTCGCGATTTTGTGTGCAGGTGATGCGCATGACGCCGGTGAAGCGCGTGTACGACGCACGACGCCTGCAGACGTCGTTCGACGCACGCAGCAAGTGGCGCGGCCTGCTGCAAGGTACGAGCACTAAACAATGGTCATCGTCATAGCAATCGCCGCTTTCAAGGCACGTTCGGAAACAAGCGCCAGGGCCCCTCAGTGTGCATTTTGTACTTTGTACTTCTGGGAGTGCAGCCACAGTGCAGCAAGGTCCTTAGATCGCCTAGCGCCGGCAAGGTGAACTCGCAAGTCTTAGAGCTTATCTTAGAGCTTTAGCTCGTTGCCGCCAGGCGACAGGATGTACCGACTTTGCAGTGCAGCTAAAAGACTGCTGGCGCTATCTAGGGAGAGAAGCCGACACTGCGGTTGTAGCTCGGTGACTCCGCAGGACCTCCGGCATTATAGCGGTGGGACTCTGCCTCAACCTATAAACCTAATGACTAATCCTAGCACTCGGTCCAGGCTTGTGTTGGGATCGGCTACGCGGAATATTGTGTGACTCGAGCTACGCAGGGCCGGACTTAGACAATATGCGCCAGTAGGCATTTTTTTTCGTGGCGCCCCTATAAGCTGCCAATGCTCATCAGTAAAGCCTAAGGAACCAATTTTGAAAGATGCGTCTATTTTGTTAGTGAAATTATACAACGGACTGGTATAGATTGGTACTTGATAGGTACCTCTGTCTTGCAGGTATTGTAATGTAACCCGAACTATAAGTAGTAAACAATAATGATATTTTGATTTTACCTGCATTGCGCTTGCTGCTGGGCATGATCTGGCTGATTTATGTCGCGCTCTTTAGCGATTTTGTTTTGATTTGAGCTCTAGTATCGCTCATTGTTTTACTATCGAAACTTTCAAATGCGCAAATAAAGAAAATGCCCGAAAATCGCGCAGGGTGAATGCGTACCCACTATACCCAGCTTGTTAGCAGCGCAAACGAAAGCGCACTGGAGTGCTGCATGCTCAATGTTTTCCCAACATTTGACAACCGGAAAAAAGCGATTAATAGTTCCAGGAGTGGAATTAGCCATTCTGCCAATTCGGGAGCTGAATCCGCAACTGTACATTTAAATTCTATCGTAAAATGAGTTCAAAAATTTCTCAGTCCTTACCTCCCGACTGGAACAGCCTTTCACACAGAAAATGCGGATAAGCGCACATACACAAGAAAGAAATGATTCTCGCCTTTCAATTTCCTCGCGTGAAATCAAGGTATATAATATACCTACATACATGGCCACATAAACTAAGACTAAGATTTCAGAACTATTGTTGCTTATATAATGCACAAAACACAAGACATCGCAGTTCACAATGTTTATAAAAAAATTAAAAATAAAAACAACATGAGTGCTGGTGCTGGTGCTGGCGCCGGCCTGCGGCCGGCGCCCCTAAAACCTCAGCGCCCCTAGGCGATAGCCTACTCTGCCTAGTGGTAAATACGGCACTGGAGCTACGCATTAACAACCAAGGCCTGGATTCACGAAACTGGGTGAAAAGTTTTTGGGGCTAAAATTAAGGTTAAATATTTTTTCAGCCAGTGCATTTCAGTGGTTAACACCATGGTAATAACAACTTTAACCCCGGGGTTATGATTCGGCGGATGAGAGAAACAGATCTGCAATAATTTAAGTATGTACAAAAATACTCGGGTTTGCATTCTTCTGGGGCTGGCTTCTATTGGCTGGATCTCACATGGAATGGGCGCAATTGGGACTGGTTGGGTCTTGCATAATTCCTTATGGCCAAAGGCTGCCTATAAACGCATTCACAACAATTTTAGCTTTTTACAAAGGCCATATCCAGTTATTTAATACACTCCGGCGTTCTTATGAGACAACATTTCTTCACTCCTTGTCTTCTTTAGATTGTGATGCTTCTTGCTTATCACTTTTGTTTGAGTACTGACAGTTTCCCAGCCAGTCTCGGTCAAAAATGCAAACGCGGGAATCATTTCCTGTGTTTAAGTTATTGCAGATTTGTTTCTCGCCGCTCGGATTCTTGAATCCTGGCCCAGGGGAGGAACTGGATGCACAGGCATACCAGTGCTCTGGGGCCTCGGGCTTAGGGCGACCTCGCGGAGGCCGAAATTGAACCGAAAAAACAGGCGATGACCTTTCTGTTGGGGGATGGACTTATTTAAATCTAGTGAGTTTTCCCAGTACAAGATTTAAACAAATAATTTCCCTACAAAGTCGTCATCGGTCTTTTTTTTCGGTTCAACTTTGACAAATTTGGCAACACTGGTGGGGGAAGGGGGTCTCGCATTTTTTAATGTGGGACCTCCGATTTGATGTTACGCCACTGATAGCTGCCGTATTCCATTCCGTAGCTCATTATTTTTAAAAAAATGTCAAGATGTGGCGCTGTAGCTGCCGTAGCTAAGGCTACAACAAAGACATAGGAGTCAGATGAGAAAGCCGTGGCTGGAGTGCGCCAGCAGTGATAAGAGAGAAGGCTGTATAGAGCGTATGAAATACCGAGGGGCGAGTGTACTAGCAACTGGAACAGTAGGAGTAGTGACTCCTTCACCCAATCGCTTTCTGACGTATTTTAAAGATTTCGGGTAGCGCTGTTAACTTGCTGGACAATCTGTGTATCTGTGCTCGAAGGATCCCAGCACGGTTTTCTCTGTCACGTTTGGGGGAACTCTCATCACTTCCATGCACGAATATGCTCAGTCCGATGGAAAACTTCCGTAGAACGAGCACATACAGAGCTTTAAGAAGCTTGCCTAGCCTTGAAGGCAGCCGAGGGTGACCCGGTGCCGCATGGCCTTGACTGATATTGGATGCTATCACTAAGCTTGCCTAGCCTTGAAGGCAGCCGAGGGTGACCCCAGTGCCGCATGGCCTTGACTGATATTGGATGCTATCACTTAGCTTGCCTAGCCTTGAAGGCAGCCGAGGGTGACCCCAGTGCCGCATGGCCTTGACTGATATTGGATGCTAAACTTAACACTTAGCTTGCCTAGCCTCGAAGGCAGCCGAGGGTGACCCCGGTGCCGCATGGCCTTGACTGACATTGGATGCTAACACATAGCTTGCCTAGCCTTGAAGGCTGCCGAGGGTGACCCCGGTGCCGCATGGCCTTGACTGACATTGGATGCTAACACTGAGCTTGCCTAGACTTGAAGGCAGCCGAGGGTGACCAGGTGCCACAATGGCCTTGACTATTGTTGAATGCTCACACTAAGCTTGCCTAGCCTTGAAGGCAGCCTCAGGTGAATCTGGTGCCGCATGGCCATCATCCGCCTTTGCCATTAATAACATACCATCTACAGCGCCTAGAGATTATTGTTCACGATAAGTGCCCTGTGGAAAAGCTCTTCCAAATTTCTACCGATCGATTCTATCGTCGATTCTATTCTAACAGCAGAATTCCACGTTTTTTATAAGTAGTGCAATTGTTCATCAAATCTGATTCTGCTCCGGTTTGAATGATCACGAACTAGCATTGGTGTGACCCTGTACTTCCAAAGGTGTCACCTTCTGCAGAACTCATATGCTATCACTTGTAACGTGTTACCAGGGGCGGACTGGCTCGAAAAAGCCAGGGGTGCTGTTCAAAATTTAGGCCCGCCATTTTTGAATGCACATATGCGTTATTACAGAAGGTGCCACCCCACCCAGTGTGCCTTCAATATTGCCAATATTGGGAGGAATAAAATTCCCTGCAAACGGGGAATTCCGAATTCCGAATCCAGAATCATGTGCTCCATGCTAGCTGCCGTATCATTATCATTCGCACAGCTAGCAGAAATGAGTTGATGAACCAAGGAACCAAACTTTAATTTCGTATGTTATTTTGCTTCCCCGACTTGTGCTTGTACAACTGTCTTTTTCCTTTATAAGTATACTTTAGGCGTAGTTCACTCTGATTTGCAAGACGTGTATAACCGTTAACGACAATTGTCGACAATCGTAGACTATCAATCTATTAATCCCTCTTCATGTTTGAAATGTTCTTATCTTACCTTCAGGGCTCCGAAAATGCTGGGTTATCCATGAGCAAGTTAAGTTAACACACACACACCCACACACACACTCTTTGCACACAAATAAAATATACGTATTACCTACGCGGGTTGTGATCGTCGACTGCACACATTAGGCAAGGGGAAGGGTATTGCGCATTATTTTGAACTTGATATAGGAAGGTACTTTAGCGGAATGAATTACCTGAGCTGAAACAAAACATTGTAAATTCAACATAACTCGTTTCGACAAGCTGTGGCATCGGCGGCATCGGAGGGCTACGTTTAGCTTTTAACAAAACAATCGTTCCCTGCAACGCGCCTACAAAAGGCCAACAATACTCATGTTTATCTTCTTTAAATTGGAATTCACAGCTCGTTGTCACAAGAACATACACGATGAAGATATATTTTATAATATTATTTAAATTATAGCATTTTCGCTGACCGGCAGAGGCCCGGAATGTCGTAAGCCCGGGATACGATAGCACCCCCCCCCCCCTGCCAGTCCACCCCTGCCTGTGGCGGTGTAAGAATACATGAAATGATAGAGGAGATCTACAAAGTCGACAATGTTAAAAATGGAAAAATATTCATCTCATCTCACTTATAAGAAAAGTTACATAAGCTGACTTTCTTCTATGTTATCAAGCTATTAGTGCAGTTGATCATCGAATCTGCTTGGCCTGGATCCACATAGCTAGGTTAGAGCAAAAACAGGGGTAGGTTTGTTATCACCATGGTTACTATTCCTTTCGATTGCTAGGCTAGATTATCAGCGCTTGTGCCAGGGGGCGCGCTCGGCCGACTAGAGCTTGAATGCAGACTTGATAGGTAGCGCTAGGTGCAAACCGCGCGGCGCGCAGGCGGCTAGTTCGAATGTACAGGCGATTGCACCGCGGTGGTCCCTTGCCGGCTGCCGTCACGAACCTTTGTATCGCTCGGATAGCAAAGATGGCGCGGGCATTAATGCAAGTGCCGCTGTAATGTCACGTCAAAATAACAACAAGAATGTGCGCGACATACAACGAGATGATATTTGTAATTGATGTCCGGCGTAAACACACAGTTTATTGATTTATTGTTGTGATTCGAAGTAGGACAGATGTTGTGTCAATTAAGCTGGAATACCGTCGAGTAAAATCGCAAGCCGGCAAGGGACCACCGCGGTGCAATCGCCTGTACATTCGAACTAGCCGCCTGCGCGTCGCGCGGTTTGCACCTAGCGCCATCTATCAAGTCGGCACTCAAGCTCTAGTCGAACGAGCGCGCCCCCTGGCATAAGCGCTGATCATAATATAGCCTCATAAGCCTGAGAAGTTATCCGTTGTTGTTTTGGTCGATTTTTGCATACATTTTTGACTACAAATATTAACAAACACGTTTGGAAAAAAATGCACGTGTTGTTAAAAGCACCTGAATGGCGAGTATTATTTTTTTTCGTTTTTTGAAAACTTGCAGCTGGGAGGAGTTTAAAAATGTGCACAAAAGTGCCTGCATTGGCACTTTTTGAAAATTGCCCCCGTTGTCAAACAACAACCGTTTACTTCGCTCTCAATCAATCAATGTTACTACCCCTGACATCTGCTAATGCTCGTCTGTGCTTGGCTGTTCAGCATATTACCCCGAGGGTTAAGTGTTCACTCTGCCTTGTGGTTATGGGCCCTTGAAATTGATAGAGAGCGTGTAGTAACACGAGTGTCCTTCCGAAGGTGTGACCGACCAGGGCTGGTGCGGCGCCTCCTGGGCAGTGTCTACCGCCAGCGTCGCCTCTGACCGATTCGCCGTCATGACCAACGGCACCGAGACGGCGGCCTTGGCGCCGAACCATCTCCTGGCATGCAACAATCGTCAACAGAGGGGGTGTGCAGGGGGCCATCTTGATCGAGCCTGGCTCTTCATGCGGAAACAGGGGTAACTGGTTAAATTTCTCACACTCATGCCTGCTTGTCCTATCTCTAGCACTAGTTTTGAAAATAACAATTTCAAACTGGGGTTTGAATGCTGAATAAAAGTCTCAGTGGTTTCCCGCCGTTTCGTAACATATACACTATAGTTACTTTCTAAAGGGTGATAGCACGACGGACGTTAAAAACGTGTACAAAAACACCAATTATTTGCAACCATCCAAAATCCCTTTAAAAGCAAGAAATCATCGAAAATTTATTTAGCATTGAAACCTAAGTTTGAATTAGGTTATTTTTCATGAGGGACTTAGAGCGTGGGGCTTGATGTCTACTCCGTGGGCGTTCGTAATAATAATGGTAATAATGGTGAGAGGAAACTAAACGCTAGTGTTTTCGTCGTACGCGGAGGTTCACGCGGGAACTTCTCCTGGCCACAAATGCTAAGAAAAAGAGTTTTAAGATCTTTAGAAAAATATACACGTGTAATTAAAGGGTTGTTTGATGATGGATGGTGCGTTGGGTTATTATACTTTAAAAAATTACAAAGGTGTGCATTTTCAAAAAAGTGCCTAAAATAAAATCCTCTTTTTATGGCATTTTTACATAGCTCGTATGTAAAAAGTATGTCATAACTAACGTGTATTAAAATAAAAACTACCATCCCTTATCAGGACAGTGCCGGTCATCCAGGACAGTGCCAATCAGGACAATGACACAGTACAATGAACCAGGACAATGCCTGATCACAACTAAACTTTCCTTGCATCTGCAGTCTGGTCGAGGAAACCTGCTATCCGTGCGTGGCCGGTCAAGGTCATCCAGGACAGTGCCAATCAGGACAATGACACAGGACAATGAACCAGGACAATGCCTGATCACAACTAAACTTTCCTTGCATCTGCAGTCTGGTCGAGGAAACCTGCTATCTGTACGTGGCCGGTCAAGGTCATCCAGGACAGTGCCAATCAGGACAATGACACAGGGCAATGAACCAGGACAATGCCTGATCACAACTAAACTTTCCTTGCATCTGCAGTCTGGTCGAGGAAACCTGCTATCCATACGTGGCCGGTCAAGGTCATCCAGGACAGTGCCGCATCCCCCGACGAGCAACCCTCCTCACTGCGAGGTGCCCGCCGGCCCGCAATCCGGCCCGCACCGACCTGTACCGCATGGGGCCCGCATACAAGATGGGCTCCGAAGAGGACATCATGTACGAGATCTTCAACTCGGGACCAGTACAAGGTGAGTTCCGAGAGAGTGATGAACATTGTTAAGGTTGTTAGCACAGATAATTGGTGGTTGATGTTTATGTTAGAATGAAGATGTCTTTGAATTTTTAACTGTATTTCAAAATTTTAACATACAAAATTTGTTGCCAAGAGTGTGAGGATTCCGTAGACTCAGGTTTCATCGCGATCGGAAGTGTGGCAAAATACTGTTGGATCAGTACGAAGTAAATTCTGCGTGGGATAAGCAACCAGAGAAAATGCTACGGCTGTGACAGATTTGGTCGCCATTATGGATGTTGGTCACGACAATGACCAAAACCAATAACCAAATTTTAGACAACTTCAGCAGTATTGTATACAGTGCTTTACCGCCAGCTTTTCACTCCCATTATAAAGCAGCTACGCGAAAGCCCACCGCCCGCAATAATAGTTTCGCCGGCTGTCAAGGGATGGAGCCACTGTTTGTTGTTATATCACCTAACCACCTGTGGAACATTGGACCCCTTGATTATAATTGAACTTGAGCCATGGCCTGGTAGATGATGCTTAAACAGGTTGCCAACGCACCCTAGCAATTGCCGGCGAAATTACTATCAACAAATTATAGCCGTAGCCATATAGCTCTGGATAACGGTTTAACGTGGCTTAATCGGTGCGTCACCATTGTTTGTTCCAGCCACTATGAGAGTGTACCAAGACTTCTTCGCGTACCGCGGAGGAGTGTACCAGAGCACGCTGCTCGGTGCCGGCCACTTGACGGGCTACCACTCGGTCAGGATCATCGGCTGGGGCGAGGAACGAACCAACCGTGGCCCGCTCAAGTACTGGGTGAGTTGACACAATACTGTAGATTTATCTAAGATTGCTCTCATCCCATTGGCTGTCGCATTAAACTAAAGTAGCGACATCTCTGGTTCAGATCTTGAACTAATAAACCTGCGGGTCTTTGAGCGACGTTATGGCTCGTTTTTCATATTTTTCTCAAGCTTTTTTTACTGTAGTCCCGGACCACAGAGTGCGCAAGTGCTTCTTCCAGCAATTAGCCATGTGATTGCTCTGGTCCCGTTCGCGGTCAACAGAGGATACGCGAAAAAATTATCTTGGCCCCTCGCCCCACACGATTCCCTGCATTTCCATCACCCACAAGCTAGAGATTGTTGCTGCGGTCGTAGATATAGACTCTGTTTTTAATAGTCGGTTTCACTCGCTCTTCCGATCTCCACTATACCATCCCGTCTCTCTTCCAACCTCATGTCGGCAGTCACTCAAAGCAACCCTAGCAACCAGAGGAAAAACTATACTATCTGGAGATCTAATAATATGCTTATATTAATAAATATTTTATAATATATGAATTTTTATAATACCTACTATAACTTCTTTTGAGTCGTAGATAAATATTATGGACTATCTGTATACGACAAGCCTAACATGCGGTTACTGCTGTAAATGGTTGGTTTACACTCAATTAGAAATAAAACCACATAAAAAACGGTGTAGTATACGCTAAAGCCTGAGAAGCACAATGATCCGTTTTCTCTAACATGACGTTTGAGCGCGTGTCTGTCCGCAAATCGGCCTCTGCCTTTTTTTGCTTGTTAGGAGGAAATTTTTGAAGAGCATACCGGGTTAGCTAATTTTTATCCCGATGTTGCATGAGACTAAAGATGTGTCTCGCAAAAGTCGAAGAAAAGTTCGGGGTACGGGAAAAATTTTCGCTTGTCTGTCGGTGGCGTCGGCGACGATATTGATAACACTATTGGTTATTGACACCGTTGTGACATCGCCCAAGGCTGGTTTGTACTTCTTATCTTGTTCAGCAAGTAACTCTAATACACATAGATATACTCAGTGGAGAAATAGGTGGCTGTATAAAAGAAGTAGCCAAAAATTCTAATTCTGTAGTCTGCGGCCAAGGGCCAGCAGGCATACCGGTGCTGGGGGGGCCTCGGGCTCAGGGGGGGCCTCACGAGGCCTCGATAAGAAAGGCTTTAATGTTTGGGGCCCGCAGAGGCCCTAATTAATCCACGAAAAAGGCGATGACATTTTTTTTAGCAAATGGATTTTAGAAGTAATACAGGAGACAAGTGACAACCCCCCCCCCTCCTCCCTCCCCCCCCCCCACCGCGATTCACCGCGATTCGGAAATGTGAAACGGAAACACTGGTGGGGGAAGGGCGCCACAGTTTTTTTTTGCTTGGGTTACTCTGATTTGAAGTTACGCCACTGAGTCTGCCGCGATGAACAGCAATCGTATCTGACTGAAAAGTGGCTAGACAGCCGAAGTGGCCGTTTAGTTAAATGTTTGTGACCGTTTGTAATGTTTGTGACCGTTATCTTTTGAATTCAACGAACAAACAATTTAGAAAAAATCCAATCTTCAGTGAGATAATTCACAAGCAGAATGCACTATTTGCACGATTTGCACTATATTTACAGTGAGTAAATACAAAAATATTCGTGATAAAACGGTGAATATGTCAATTGCCAAATGAGAAAAAACACTTTATATTTCATCACCCTTTTGTGGTACTTCAAAGTCTTGCAAATAATCTTTGACTTTTAACCGCAGAATCAGTTTAATCTTCTCTTTTTCATGGTCCAGCTTGTTAATAGCCGGATATGACGTCCAAGCGCGAAAATATGTCTCCACCAGTTTCCTGTGTTGCATAACGGAAAGTTAAATAACATCACAGACAACAGATATCACATTATCACAAGATATTTTAGGTATAACGTCGTTATGCTATACAGCAGTTTGCAGCCCCTTTGTTCAACACGAACAGGAAGTAATGATCAACAGGAAGTAGAAGCATAGTTCATATACCCACTTTATATACTTTACAGTAAATGCCAGGTCAAATCACAACTATAAACAAAATTGTAACTTCGCTACACACTGGATTATGTATTTTACTCCAAAAATGATATTAATTTGCACTGTATGTTGTTGGTTCTTGCGATAATATAGCAATATTCGTAACTCAAAGATGATTGAGAAACTCGTAAAATCGGGTACGAAATTAGATAGATAGGTATTAGTAGGAGATAGCACCATACTCATAATTAAATCATATAGTTCATTATGATGGGTGCAGCACAAACGTTCACCCCAGCTACACTCGCTACTTTCGCAGAGCCCTGAAAAACCAACTATGACTGCCCAGTGTAACCAAAAGGTCTGGAATTCTCCGGACGTCCAAAATAATATTCTCAAAAACAACTTATAGCTTGTGCCAATGGCTATGGATTAGCCGAAGACGCGATGCACGATTAAAATGATATGTAACGTCTTCGCTATACTCTGATGAGGATTGCAAAATGATATCTTTGTTCCTAAACTCAAACAAAGATTCCCGTACCTCTCGTGGTGTGTTCGAGCTCCCTCCATCTTTTGTCGATACTCCTTTCTCTGGCGCCGCGTCAATCGGAGCCAGTGACTGAAAACGCTCCTCGTGATACGGAACTCAAAAACGTCGTCAGCCGTTTGCCTGCTCCTAGAATAGTGCTCACAAACCTGGATTGAAACCGCAGTACGGATCCATTTTGATTCGTCAATGTTCAAGGACAGTTCAAGGTTGAATTCAAGGTCAAATACGTTTAGAAACGTTTTTTGTCCATAAAGAGGGGATATCTATATTAAGTATGACTGTGGCTGGCAACCATTTTGAATAGATAAATATTTCATTGAAGATGTTCAAGGTCAGTCTGTACGTCATGGGGACAGTCCAAGGCCAATGCATTAGAAACGTTTCTCTTGTGGTAGAATAACTGCAAGTATACTGTTTTCGGCGATGCTATTGTGGTATATATCAACAAAGCTTTTCAGAATATTTAAGAATAGCTAATGAGTACTGACCATTTTCCAATGCCGGAGACAATTTCTAAACAACTTCAGTTGAAAGAAATCACTTGCGGCCTTCTTATCTTCCGCTATTTTCAAATCCACGTTGGCCTTCCACAATTTTAAAACAAATCTTATTATTTTCTTGCGATGAAACTCTTCCATCATTAACATTTTAATTCTAGCAACTTGAACGATCTTTCGTAACCGCACAAATACTCTACGCATCACGTGCCGGTTATGGTGTTTTATTGCGAGCCTTTTCAACTTGTTCACGCGTTTCTTCTCGATTTCTGCTCTTTCTTTCATGTTCGTCTCTTCCACTTCTTTTGCTATTCGTTCCAACTCTTGCGCCTCAAAGATACGTTTCATTTTAGCTTCACATTCTCTTTGCAGTTCTAGCTGTTTCTCATTTTTCTTGATCTTAATGTCTGCTATTCGCTGCGCTCGAAGCTTAGTTCGTTCCTCAATCGCTGTTAGTAGTTTTGGAGTAGGAGGTATTTTGGCTTTCAAGACTCTTTTCGGAACTTCATTTTCTGATTGATTATACTCTACGTCCTTAGCCCTATCATCAGGTGCTCCTGAACGCACCACGCTCTTTCGTTTTGAGTTACCACTACATATTTTGATAGGAGCATCTTTATTGGCTTTTGGTTCTAGTTGTGCGTTCTGTTTCTTAGCTTTTACGTGTTTTGGGGACGAATTTTTGAAGTATACTAAAAATCCGTCTACTTTACCTTTCAAATCGTTAACCTCGCGATTTCCACAATCATTTTCGCTGCTCTCAAAGTCACGATTATCACAGTAATCACTCATTTCGACTTGAAAGCTTGTTTAGAATGTGAAATTAAAAATTCCTATTTTCGGCTGACATTCCTTTGATGTCATCTTCAAAATGAAATGGTAGACTAACCAACGCCTACTAGATCTCGTTTTCATTTGCTTGCGACACATAATTGTCATGGCCGTGAACGTAACCAAAATGGTCAGAAGATTGAACTTGACCAATTGCTCGTATTGTAACGTACTCGAGTATAGGCATGCCCACTTGAACAGTGTGACCTTTATCCTCAACCGTATGCAAAATTAGGTCTGTTTGAACAAAAATACGTCAATTGCGAGGTTTTGGCCACCCTGAAAATAATTACTTTTTCGACAAAACCTGTTAAAAAATTTATTGAGTGTAGGTCTACACAAAAAAAACACGGTTACCCAGATTTTCCACTCCCAAACTATATCAGCTACGCGAAAGCCTTCCGCCCGCAATAATAGTTTCGCCGGCTGTCAAGAGATGGAGCCACTGTTTTTGCTATATCACCTGTAGCCCAGGTAGCTGTAACCACCTGTGGAACATTGGGTCCCTTGATTATATTGAGCTTGTGCCATGGCCTGGTAAATGATGTTATAACAGATTGCCAACGCACCCCAGCGATTACCGGCGAAATAACAAGCATCTAATTTTGGCGCAGCCATAGCTAGGTTTAGTAGAATATCTGGGTAACCCAATATCAGTGTCTACATGTTTATCTTGCGATCTACTAAAACCGAAAAACTGATGGTGATCTACCATATTAAACTGCCGAAATCATAATTATAACCACATCTGATAATTTTCAGTTGGTCGCCAACTCCTGGGGTCCGAACTGGGGCGAGAACGGCTACTTCCGCATCCGGCGCGGCTCCAACGAGTGCGAGATCGAGCAGTTTGTCCTGGCTTCCTGGGCCCAGGAGAGTCGCAGTGCGCGTCGCGGCTCGCAGCGTCGCAACAAGCCGCGAGAGAAGAACAATTTCGACAACAATCTCGTCTAGATGTGGCGTTGTTGCACCTTCGATCATTGCTAGCCGGGACATGCGGCTGGTTTAGCAAGCTCGCTATCAAAGTATTGCCGCGGAACACCGTTTAAGTAGGACAAACCCAAGGCTTGCCAGCTGTCATCGTGCTGTCAGATCAACTCTGTGACGGAGATTGTGTCGCTATGAATTGTTATTTGAAAGCTGAAATTTAAACTACTGGATTCTAAAGAAGTAAATTGAATTTTAGAAGTTGCTAAATAGTTCCCTAGTCTCTTTGTATTCATGTTTATTTACTTTCAAGATAAGAGAACACCAGCACGCAAGTCGAATACAGTACTAGTTGGCTTTATAGCATCTAGTTGCCTATCCCGTACCGGAGCAGTGATCGAAGGTTCAAACTTCAACATGATCAACTTCAACTGTGGTCGTTATGTGTCTGTCACGTTTGTGACAAAGAATGTGTCCGAATTCTGTTCGGTCTGAAGGCAGATTCAGAAATTTCTGTTCAAATTCTTGACTTTAGACCACACTACTAATGGAAGCTTTGTCAGAGTTTTATAACTATGCTCACTGGAACATACTCATAATTGTGTTTCATTTGTTTCAAACCCTCTTAATCAAAATCTAGGATGTGTATACCTACATCTCTGGATCGCTAGATTTTGAATGCTTTAGTTACTTGATTCCATGGAAGTGCTCCGGGAAAATGCATTGCAGCATTGGGATGAATGATTTCGAAAACGGCAAAAGCCTTGCTGCAAATTTAAGAATTTTCCATGATGATCAATAAAGTAATCCAAACAAAGCGCAGCAATAGAACTCTTCAATTGGCGAAATCGTTTACTAAATAACTGATTTATTGTTTATTTAACTAAACTGTAGTGATTAAGCTTGCAAAGTTTCCATTAGAGATCATGTGTGGTATAAATACGAATTAGAACTATTGACTCGGAACTAAAAAGAATGAAAGTACACACAGCCTTAGATCTGAATTGTGTTGGGGTCGGGGTTAATGTATACCTCACATTTCTTTGATTTCAATATTTTATGTGTTCCAGTCTTCAACATCTTCCTTGTATAGGTTTTTGAAGTACAAGCATTGTTTTGGATATATTAAATGAGAGGATTTACGAATTGGTCTTGTCCATGGGCTTTTAAAATGTACCAAATTTATAAAATTACGGAAACTGATAATCCGGCAAAGATATACGATAATTGTTCGCAACGAAACTGCTTATATAAAATTGATGACACCCGATAATATATTATTTTCGCCTTCAAAATTAATGGAAAACAATGTCTGAAATTTGCAATTGAGTAAAATGGAAGAACGTAATTTTTTTGTCATTTAACCACGGATTCAGTGTCTCATTTCATTATACCCATTTTTGTGCCATTTGATGCCCCTCATGCCAAACTTCTTTCTGACATATCATTTAGCTTCTACTTAGTACTGTGCATGTGCAAGAATAAGGTAGGTAGTAGAAAATAGAAATTCATGTGCCTCGCATCCATAATAATCAATATTTTCACATCGCTTACAGAAATTCTTTACGATGTAAAAGTAAAACATGCTCTTTAGTTCAGCCAAAGGTGTTCCATAATAATATACCTATACCTATTTTGTAAAATCGATCTTAATTTTATGAAATTGTAACACAAAGTAACGTTATGAAAAATAAAATTACTGTATTATTATGTGTTATATTATCATAAAATTTAATGTGATGTAAACTTTCACTAGATTGTTTTGAATATTATATAATAAAAAAAGTTTTATGTTATATTGTTGTTAACTGATAATATAATGTGATAAAACATTAATAAAACAGCTAGTGCCTTATCCAAGAGAGTTTATTTCAATGTTAACAGTCGTATTGTGGCAAAGAATTGAAACTTCATTTCAGAATGCTTTTTATACGAGAAAAATATATTGTTGCCCGTCGTACAGTACCCGGATTTTACCTACTCACAATCTCTATCTTATTGAGGGAAAACACATACGCTATAGGTACTCGAAACTATCACTCGATACTCGATACTATGTTTACATTGTCTAGTTTTATATTTGTATTTCTGGTTAACGTCAAAATACGAGTAATGTCGTAAACGTCAGATTCTCTACACGATTTTCTATGGACTATGGAGTCGCAGACTTTCTATAAAATATGTCTGTGTACGTTAGTGAACGAATCACACGGTTCTTCTATAGTCTAGATGAGAGAAGATGCCACAGCTGGGCCTGCCCCCTTACGAACTACCAACTCGTGAATTTAAATTTTATTGGCGGGAAAACAAAACACTATATCGGCTACCGATAAAAAAATTACAACATAAATCTGTTTCATAATTATGAGTAAAAATATCAACGAATAAATAGTTGAGAGAAAAAAACATAAGCTTTGGTAATATCATAAGGTATAAAAATGATGACAGGATTTCAGTTTTGTCAAATTGGCGGTTATGTAAGCTAAAGTGACTACTAGCGCTCCCAGCGGAATGGTATCTTCATAAAATGAAGTATAACTACATGAATATTGGAAAGGGACACGGAAAGTAACTGCTGAAGGAAGTAACTGCGGAAAGTGTACAAGAGAAAAAAAGTGAAACACATTTAGCGTAGAAAAACTGATTTCAATATTAATTATATTGTTGACATTCTTATAAAAGAGTATTAAAAAATCCTCGTAATAGATCCGATAATTCGGATCTGTTTTACAGATTTTTTTATGAGTCAGAAAAGGCCAGCCATGCCTGAAAGGCGGTCGAGCTAAAACTGGAAATTGGAGAACAAGACATAATTTATGTCATTTTGAATCACATTGTAGTTGAGAGCACTTTTTATAATTTTCGGTGAATACTAGTAGGTATACAAAAGAGGAAAACATAAATTGGTATTTCTTACACAAAATAGCACAATGTTAATTTTCTTATCATATGGGTCACATTCTTCTCGTGTCCAATTGCCAAAAATAAAAATTCTCACAAACAAGCATTTTAAAAAACCAGAAAACTGTGGTAAGGCTGAGGCATATGACGCACAGTTTTCACTTAAAAAATAATAGTGGAACAGAACCGCATTGACAAACATTTGCAAACATTTAAAATCAACATAAACTATGCAATCATGGAAATACTTTAATTTTTTTTCAATTGTACCTTTCCATTGAACGGTTCCAGACCAGGGAATTGCCATCAGAAATGATCTTCTAGGTGCGATTGAAAAAATGTAAGTTGCACTCAAATACGTGGGTTGGCCAGTGCGCCGCCTGACAAAAACAAACATAAAAATATACAATAGAGTATACAATAAAGTGTACAACATTAGTCGGAAGGTACGCTAAGCAAAAAAAATAATATGTACCAGCACCACATTAAACCGGCCCAATGTCACTTTCCTAAGTCTCGTTAGACAACCACTCCCAGCCCCGCATGCCTGCATTGGCCGGTTAAGGAAATAACGGTCCATTTCGTCGATCTACAGCCAATCAGGGGCCTTTGACGGCAAGTTAACGGTCTGTTAGTTCCTTAACCAATAACCAGTCATTTTGCTCGCGGGGCTAAGCCTATGCTACTTCACCAACAGAAAATAGCATTACAAAAATGTCAAGTGACTTGTTACATATTATGACAGTCCCAAAAAAGGAATTTTCAAAAATTCCAGGGTGCTTCTGATAAGGCAACAATGTGCGTGCAACCAAAACTGTGCTTTGTGAACAGAAAATTGTGTTCAATGAAAAGATGTTCTGATTGACCACAACTGTCTATACACCACAAAGCCCACTAGCAAAATATTCACAGATCTGCTAAATTGACTGTGTAATGTTTTGAAGGTCTGTTTTGAATTATGATTAGTTAAATAACTCGTTAAATTCCTCGTTACATTATATATTTTAAATTTCACAGCCAAATTTATCTCTTGCACTTCATCGTAACGTTCGAGCTATTAGTGCCTCTTGCTCGCCAAGTCATGTTCAGACATGAAAGCTTTTGTCGTAAAATAGTCCACAAAATCTCCATTGTCTGGTTTCGAAAAACGGTAGCTCGCTAGTCACTATGTTAATGTTAGGGGTGGTGTTATACAAACGCATTTATTTGAAGAAATTAAACAATCACAATTACATCGAATGCCATCACCGACACAAAAACAAACACTTACGCCAATCCCCAGTGCACCGCCACCACCACCTTTACAAAACCCACAAACCACATTTGTCAGCGTGACAAAACTCAATCAGCAGCACAGCCGCCAAGTTCCTCACAACACGCCACACAAAATCTCACCTGACATGCTTCGCCACAATAGCACGCCCTTTCACACGCGCCACACGTCGCCGACGCATCCGCCTGACACACGCAGCATCTGGCCTTGTCGCCCGCACTGATGGCCAGCACGGCTTTCTCGAGTGGCGACGCAAAATCGGACTCGACTCTCGGCACAACAGTGGACGTCGACGCCTCGTGGCTGGGATCTGATTCGCCGTCAATGATGGTACCTCGCGGACTTTCGGGAGTGGTGGTAGTCGAGCGTTGACCGATGCCGCTGTCTATGGAAGTGGTTCGCAGACCCATTCTTCGTTGGTCCTACGAATAATCAAAGAAATCTGGATAATACAATTTACGATTATTTTGATATTTCCATGGTTGACAAAAATCCCGTTTTAAGGTGTTGTACACTTACTTTGGCGGGACCTGTAGATTCGGGATCAACTTGAGCTATGCCACCGGCAGTAATCGCAGATTGAGTGTCCATCTCTGTCCTTTCTTCCATGGCTGGCGATGTAGATTGGGTTATACCAGCTTTAGGCGGTGAAGTGAAAACCGGTACTTGTCGCTTCTTAATAGGAATAGTGCTACTAGCAGAGCCATACCAAGCATCAGACTTCTTTGAAACATATTGCAGTTTAAAAACCGAGGAATATAACGGCAAATCTTCCTTAGGGGTTGGACCAACATTGGCACCGGCGCTATTCAATCGGTCATGCCAGTTCAAAGGATTTCCAGGGCTCTCTGATGTTTGATTATTCGTGACAGCCAGGGAACTTTGCAACGAACCATTGGCGTCCAACTGCGCGACTGATGCAGCATGGCTCGACGGGTCATGTGCGTCGGCGGTGACTGTGGCGCTCGCAGCGACGTCTTTGCTGGCGGTCACTTGACGTACTACGTTGGACGCGGGTTCACCTAATCCCAGCGCACGTCTAAACACAACATGTCTTTTTCGATGTTTCGGCTGAGGTGGCAAGAATCGGCCTTGCATGGAATGCTGCTGATTTTGCTGCGATAGTGGCAAGACGGAACGTGGTTGCTCTGAGGATTTCATTGGTTGTTGTTGAGTTGATACGCTTTGGATTCCCTGGTCCGCCGAAGAATTCGTTTGTTGCTGCTGTGACTGAACCGATCCTACATTCGGGTTTGTGGGAACGTCATGTTGTTGACGAGAAGGCACACCTGATATGTAGTATGTGGGGACCTTTTTCTGTTGAGGTTGGTTTCCAGCATTTGCGATAGCGTCCAAATTCGGTTTTTGGTACTGCTGTTGAATTGGTCCTACAGTTGATTCTTGTGGTCGCGACGGACTTGATACAGCATTAGAGTTTGTATAGGACTTCTGCGGTTGTTGATGCTGAATTGCTCTTGCATTCGGGTTGGCGTGGAAGTCCAGTTGATTTGGTGGCACATTTTGATGCAAAATCGTCGCGTCATCGTTCAAATTCAGTTGTTGTTGCGGTTGAATTGTTCCAAGATTGGGATTTGCACACAAGTTCTGGTAGTTTTGGGGCTGTGTTGACACTAAATTTGACTTTGCGTGCAAATTCGATTCTTGAGGTCGAAGTAATGACCTTATCTCAGGGTGTGTAGGGAAAATTTGATGTTGTTGAAGGTGCGACGGAATTGTTGCAATGTTTGGATTCACAATGAAATTCTGTTGTTGCAATTGCGGTTCATTTAGTCCAATATTCGGATTGTTCTGGATGTTTGCTTGATGTTTTTGTTGTTGTTGAAGGTCCTGCGGAATTGTTGCAACATTAAGAATCGCAATGAAATTCTTTTGCCGCAATTGCGGTGGATGTGGTCCAATATTGGGATGGGTCTGGATGTTAGCTTGATGTTGTTGCTGTTGAAGGTGCGACGGAATTGTTGCAACATTTGGATTTGCGGCAAAATTCTGTTGCTGCAATTGCGTTTGATGTGGTCCAATATAAAGATTGCCTTGGACGTTAGCCTGATATTTTTGATGTTGATGTATAGACCCTCCATTCAGACTGGGGGAGTTACTCATGTTTTGCTGACACTGCCCTGCAAAGTACTCTGACCGGCTGGGACTGTGATCACCAGTGTGATTGAAGTACGACGGACACGGAGGCATGCACCAGATATTCAGATCCGCCGAGGAATGCACACGATGCGATTGATTCGGATAGAGCTGAACATTCGGTTCCATCGAAGGGTGCATTTGATGATTCTGGTTATTTAACTGTTGCTGACAATTACTAGATTGCTTGGCCTGTTCTGATTCGTGTGCGGGTGACGTTCTTTTCGTTCTACGCTTTCTCGTACGCTTCTTTTGCTCGACTGCGGACACCGCCGAATGCTGATCATTTGGGTGCGTAGATGTTTGCATTAGAGGCTGGTCAACAGGAGCAGGGTTGTCTTTAAATAGATTACCCAGAGTCTGATGGTGACGACGTCGATAACTTCTCAACACACTCGCCCGGCCCTCGTTTCGGGTATTAAGAGGCACTGTAGTCTGACGAATATTTTCTGATTGGAAAGGTTGGTCCCAATCATCAGGCGGGGCGACGGGCGGCCGATTGTCCTGCGGAGATGGCTGTTGTGTTATCATTTGCTGAAAGTGAGCTTTGGCCGTCGCTGGTTGGAGTAAATTATGCTCTGCATTCAGACGATCACGTATGTATTGCGCCTGGTAAAACTGCTCAGTGACGAACCCGGGAGGCATTTGCTGTGCAGGCGGAATGTTGGTGGTTAGTCGTGATTGCTGGCTACTTTGCTGTTGTCCGTGTCGATGTGAAAAATGCAGTCCAAACGCGGGATCCAATTCGACAAGCGACTGTGACCGCTGGTGTTCTTCGGGTGGGTCAGTAGCAGGAGCTTGTCGCGGTACGTCCTGCATTTCAATCGACGACTGCTGACTTGAATAGTTGTCCGCGTCGTTTTGAGTTCTTAAATCACCAACTGTGTGCTGGTTAAATGCGTTCCGTTGCTCCATCGTCTCCAGACTTTTCTCCTCGCTGGGCATTGAGTTTCTCGTCGCCGTTGTGGTAATGGACGCGCTTCGCGAGTCAAATGCACTAGTTCGATCCTCGAGACGGGCGCGTTGAAGTTCCAGGCCCGGTGACGTCTGAACGGGGTCCGTTTGCTGGCTCTGTTCAGATGTCTTCTTGCTCACATCCTGAGCGCGTAGAGGCTCCGGAGCTGTCGAAGTTCGGACTGGCATGATTAGCGGGCTGATTCGCGTTGCGGGTTCCTGAATCGGCGTCGCGGGTCTTTGCGCAGGACTGGCTCGCGGCCAACGGTCATCAAACATCTGCATCTGCGGGGGAGGCGGAATTCCTTCATCTGCAGAAGCCTTTGTTCGAGAGCGATCGTCGAGTGCAACGCAAGGAGTTGCGGGCACCGACAGGTCCAGCGGAGGACTCGTTTGTCTTCGATCGCAGGCCTTCATTGGTTCTGCGATCGGTAGCGAATCTGGACGCTGACTCTGGCTAGTCGAAGGCCAATCACGTGACTCCTGATGTACAGAATCGCCCACGAATGGTTCAGTGGGTTCCTCTTGTTGCCCCTCGCTTTTGCATTCGCTGCGGTCTCTTTCCGTCGCGTGTTTGCTGTTGAGCACATAATTTTCGTGCAAGCGGTGGGCATGCACGCACTTTTTATACATTTTTGTTAGATACTCCATGAAGACGGTATGTTCGTTGCTGGGCGTGGGAACGGTCGCGACGAACAGGAGCATCGCATCCAGAAAATGGTAAAAAACTGTGTACGCAACCCATCCTTGTATCCGCTTCCCGAAGTCCGTGTTGAGCTGCGATTTTACACAAGCGAATATCATGTCGTGGAGCCGACGGTGGCCAAGATTCGACAGCAAAATCTGCACCATTCGGGCAACTTCAAGCTTATGGGAATCTATGACTCCCTTAAAATCTTGGACGTCTTCTTCATACTGAGAGCGGCGTGGATCTGAGTCGACTAAATGGTACCAAATTTGGGAACATTTTACAATGATATTGGATAGTTTACAATAGCTATCCAGCGCGACAATAGATATAAACGAAGAATCTCCTTTCGAGGAACTCGTTCCGTTTGTCGCCTGTGAAACCGGGACATTGGTGTCGGAAGGCAACTCGATTGTTTGCAGTCTAGGAATGACGTCCCTCAACATGTCGTCCGTCACGTCGTAGTCCCGACCCACAGCGACATCGTCCTCGTCGATTTCGGTCACTTGAGCGTCGAACTCGGCAGACCACGAAAATCTAACTGGAGGCTTGACGTCGCCGTCAGTTTTGTCAACGTCTTGCGGCGATGTCTCGCGACTCGCGTGTGAATCTTCATGTGGACTTGGGCTTGGCGGTGGCTCCAAAGTTGTGATCGTTTGTGCCCTAGATTCTTCTGGAGCAGAGTTGCCAAACTCTTTAGGTGTCGGCGGGTTGTTCGCGGTTGCTCCGTGAGTTCGAAGATGCACAGTCTCTCCGAAGTTTAAATCGTGCGCGATCCTGATAAAATTCTCCGGTGGAGATGACCTGCTTCGTGAGGGGCGCTCGACTAACAACTGGCCCACAGCATCCGTCGCAGGGGAGCGCTCACTATCAGAGTTCGCTTCTCGAAACGTCTCTGCATTCCCCACCGGATCGTCTTCTGATTCTGATGGCAGATTCTGACGATTCTGACTCTCCCTGATCGCGTTTGCTAGCGCCGACAGATCGTTGTCACAGGCTGAATCAAACTCGTCCAGTGGCGTTCCCGCTCCATTGGTTTTGTCAGTGGAGTGTTTCACTTGGTCCATCGCGTCACCTCCAGCCTCAGTTTCCGCGCGATCCACACACGATCCACCGACAGTCCGGACGTCCACACTCATCAGCGGCGACCGAGAAGAACATTCGTCTCCCTCGTCGTTACTTTCATCCGACTTGATGGTGATAATGCCCGGAAGGGTCGCGTCGAAGCTTTTTGATTCGTTACTCAAGTCAAACTCTAGTTCGTTCATCATTGCCACATAATCGTTGCTGTCGTCATTTGTGAGATCAATCAAGGGAATACCGTCATCCTTCTTCAGAATCTTTTCACACGCCACAATCTGGACGTCGGCGTCGTCACTAGCCATCACTTTGGGTTTTTTCAGAACAGATTTGGCTTCTTTTCGAAGAGGTTTGCTAGCATTTCGAACAGCTGCTGGCCCATTAAGGAAAGGTACAGGTTCTTTTAGAACAGTTGCGGTCCTTTTTAGAACAGGCGAGGGTCTCTGATGTATTGGAACGGGTCCCTTTAGAAAACACGCGGGTTCATTTAGGACGGGCGCGGGGCCTTTAGGATCTAGCGCGGGTTCATTTTTCACTGGTGCGCGTCCTTTAAGTACGAGTGCGGGTTCTTTAAGGACAGTTACGGGTTTTTTTGTAACCAGAACGGGATATATTAAAGCAGGTTCTTTGTGAACCGCACTACGATCAGCATCCCCCTTGGGCGACGTACGATTCACAATCGAGTCCGTTCGTTCTGCCAAGACCGGCTTCATGCCATCAACTGGGATCGACGTCAGCCCCTTGGGTACTCTCGGCGGTACGATCGGAGCTCGAGGCTCCTGACGGGCGGCTTTCTTCAGTGAGGTGGACACCTCCATAACGACTGTTGCTTCGGGCACTGCGAGGTTCTCTTGACCTTCAGATGACAGACCTTCTTCTTCAACGCAATGACCTTCAACGCCGGCTGTTTGCGCAGAATCGCTGTCTTCGACTGTCGGCAAGTTAGCGAAATCGGCTACACGAACAAAAAAACTGATTATTTTTTCTAATAATGATCCAAGCACCGATATAGCTTACACTGACATGGAACAAAAATGGCCATGCGAAAAACACGTATACACAGCCATGGGGATGAATGGTAACCGGTAGATTGCGATGCACACATATGTAAAGAGAATTGCTGGCATTATTTGTTTTTATTCGCAACCTTTAAGTGTGTTGGTGATGGGAATGCCCGAATACAATTGTGGGGCATTCCAACAAGAATTCGCGTATAGTAATTCGCTTCATGTCTTCTTGGACTGTCTGTGTAAGCTATGTCTGTGCTCTCATTGACTGGGCTAGCGAGATATCCACTGCCACCAACGTTAAACTTTCTGCCGAGAAATCGAGGCAGTGAGATCGGGAATAATGAAGTGGTAGGAGGAGTACTTAAAGTTCCACAGGAAATGTAACAACGGCAACTCGTAATCACAAAACACATTTCGGCAACTGTGACGCTGAGCTCCTAAAGCCACATTTTTCACAGTTAAAATGATTATATATAAGAACTCAGAAATGGCCCAACTTCATAAATTCATACCAAGGTTCATACTATAGAAATTTATAGTTACGGTTGTATAGCGAATTTTTAAACGCTTTTTTTTGCCATAACTGGTTTCTGAGCTCGGGCCATTTTGGATCTCATCCATTCACTAGACGACTACAGTTTCAGAGTCAATCATTATTTGCAGGGGCGAAACGAGAGGGGATCAGGCATACCAGTGCTCGGGCGCCCGCAGAGACCCAAGTTAATCCGAAAACAAGAAGGCGACGACGTCATTTTAGGGAATGGATATTTAGAAAAATTAATCCGAAAAGAAGGCGGTGTCATATTTTGTTTTGGGAATGGCTTATTTGAATAGAGACTGGTGGCGGGGGGCCTCGGTTTCTTTTTTGCTCTGGGGCCTCCGATTTGAAGTTCCATTGATTATGTGGGCAAATCAGCGATTGACTCTGGAACTGCATTTGTCCCTTGGCCGCCCTGAATCAACATAACCTATAGTACGTCTCAGGTTCGGAAGTCCACAGAGCGTTTTTAGCGTAGCTCCGCATGTTTATATTTCCGCGAGAACCCACGTTTGCATACCCCTTACTCTCCAATTGTGTAGAGTTGTCCGATGTGGGTCTGGATAACTTGTTTTATAATCAGTAATCGGTTCGGTGCGGTCTTTGCTGCCTGGTCAATTAAACACAATGTCATGGCATACCTATACAAATCAAATTAACGATCAATAAACTGAGTGATCAATCGTCAAAATAATATTCCTATTGATTTACGAAATCTTAATTCTGCTTCGATTTTTAAATTTCAAAGTCATGAACAGATTATTTTTTGCCGGGATTAATCATTTTTCGCATTTAACGTCACATAGTCAGTGTGAATTATCTTTAGTAAAAACGCTCAAATTGATTGCGAAACAGGTAGCAGCCCTTTTTTTCAGAACCTTCTTGATGGAGCTGGCAGCGAACCACTGTTACCTTTAGCAAAGGCTGTGCAAAGTTGCAGTACCTGACCAATGTCCCGGGGCGCTGCCAAAAGAACCTGAGACGTACTTTAACCTAACAAATGCTTCAAAATACCCTTACCGTCCTGGTGAAGAGCTTGCAGCGAGCCCGGCGAATCCCCAACATCCGAGGTCCTGGCCGAGTACGTAGCGTAGTCGGCGTCGAAATACGCAGA
The DNA here is from genome assembly GCA_921293005.1 of Nemoura dubitans. Taxonomy (NCBI): domain Eukaryota; kingdom Metazoa; phylum Arthropoda; class Insecta; order Plecoptera; family Nemouridae; genus Nemoura; species Nemoura dubitans. Next base: position 28,822,978 of record OV121077.1, on the reverse strand, counting down.
CGGCGAGATCTGCTCTTGCGTCGAAGTCACCGTAGCAATGGACGACGAGCAGACGCCGTTCGTCAAGATGGCGCTCAACCGCGTGACGACGTCGGCGTCCAGCTGTGACTTCTGACCAGAGACGTCGCGTGGCTGACACTCGAGGCTTGCGCGGTGATGGTTACTCGCAGATTCGTTGCGACGGCGGTCTGGAAAGGACGTTACATTTCTTACAGCCCGTTCACATGACTCGTTTTGCATGCTTTCGAGCCCGTGGGCTGGGCCCGTACGCGTACGTCGGAACCCGAATCGCTCTGAGAGGCCGAGAACGAGACGGATTTGCAATAGCAAATCCAAAGCGCAGTGTGTATTTGAAATACACACTGCGCTTTGGAGCGCTCAGGGCTGGGCCCGTCGGAGCCCGAAACGCTCTGAGAGGCCGAGAACGAGAAAGATTCGCAATACACACTGCGCTTTGGAGCCCAAGGGCTGGGCCCGTCGGAGCCCGAAACGCTCTGAGAGGCCGAGAACGAGACGGATTCGCAAAACACCACTGCGCTTTGGACTACGATGGGCTCAGACCACGGGCTCGAAAGCGAAGGTGTGTACTGGCTATAAGACTTTCGTCTGCTTGTCCTGTTTTAAGCACTAGTTAAAAATATATATATTTCAATGCCAATGACTTTATCACTGATTACCTGACATTTCGTAACATATCCTTAGTAACTTCCTTAAAAGGATGATAGCTCGACTGACGTTGACTTCCTTGAGGGAGTAACAAGAGATTTTGAAATGTGTTTGCTAGAACATTGAACTGCACCCTACAGTATGGGAATACTTAAACAAAAATAAATACAAAATACATAAAATACATAAATATCGGGAAATCAGTGAGAGGTTATTTAGCGTCCGGAAACTAGTTAAAAATATTTAGATTACAACGGAAAAATCATGGTCAAGTCGAAAGTTAACGAAATAGTCCAGAAAGGTAAGTATTTAAATATAATGACAATACATCCCAGTAAACACAAAACGGCTGGCCGACGTAGTGCCAATGTCGGCAGAAAGAATTATCCAGCATCGGCCCAGCGTTGGCCAAAAGCAAATGTCCAGCATCGCGCCAGTAAAAATGTGTCACACCTGCCTTCATCGGCCCGATGCTGGCTGGCCAGCATGTCGGCTCGGTGAAGGACTGGCTGCATGGGGCCTGTAAGATGCCGACACCAGGCCAGCAGCAAGCCTTCACCGTGCCGCCGCGGTTGTCCTACATCTTGCCATTACTTTGCCTGCACTATGCCGTTGCTTTACAATCAGTGACCATCGGCCACGGACAAAATTATGATTCGGGAAAATGAAAATAATTGTACATGGACGGGTTTATCACTTAGACCATTTCGCGCTGCATGTGGTGGAAGGAAATTCATTGCTCTAATTTTTCATCGTTGCGAAAATCGACTTCATTAATAGAAGCTGGCCGGATTTGAACTGAGTACCCCTCGATCCGTAGGCTGAAGACTTGACGATTGCGCTGCTGACACCTGTGATATGTGAACGTGATTTTAATGTATACCATCCCCCAGTTATGTTTTGAAATTGAGGTTAACGCCTAGGATGAAACCATGTCAAAAGCTAGTCTTAAAAATGAATATAATGCCAGTACTTGTATAATTCGATGTTAATGGCATGAGCATCCTGGACCTGATTCGCTTGAAATATAAGGGTAGGTAATGGCAGGCTGACAGTGCCGCGAAAACCGTATGCCGCCGATACGATGCCTGCACCGATGACGACACGTAAAATTACGTCGGCCGTGTGCAGGCCAGCCAATGTCGGGTCCGTATTGGCAAAGTGATGGCTCTAGTGGCCTCGAGTATGCTGGCCAAGCTACATGCAAGCGGCATTGGGCCAGCACACACTGGCCTGCACCACGCCGACGCGCTGGCCAGCCAACACTTTGCCAATGCCTTGCCGGCGCCGTTGGCAATGTGTTGGCCTGCCACTGTTAAGCCAGCTCACACTGGCCTGCACCTCGCCGACGCGCTGGCCAGCCAACACTTTGCCAATGCCTTGCCGGCGCCGTTGGCAATGTGTTGGCCTGCCACTGTTGGGCCAGCACTGGAATAGCAGTGCCAACGGTCGAGGGACGTCGGCAGAGTTTCATGCCGCCAGCATTGACCCGATACTAATGGACGATAGGTTGCCGCCGGGCAGCACTTTGCCAACAGTGGATGCGTCAAGCCAGAATAATGCCATCATGTTGCCGACAGTTTGTGTTTACTGGGCTATGACAGGAATACTGTGGCCTGGAAAAATAAACCTTGCTAAAGAATATCAGGTATAGGAGACTGCAGATCAGTTTGCCACAAAGTGGCTTTTCAGATCAACAGTTGTCGAGTTCTCAGGGCCACTTCGTTGATGTTATCAGTTCAATATTTCAGTATGTTGTAGACAAAAGACGCAGATATTGGCGACCATTGCCCTTCTTCGAAAATTTGCCCCTGGAATGCTAGAACGTGCCCCGAAACTCTTCATTTTTTACCCTTTTTAGAACCATTGTATGCGAAAGTGCAAAGAAAAATTGGTGAAAAGAGCCATGGTTTCCCTTATTTACGTATTTTGTCTACAACATCCTGAAATATTAAAATTATAACTTTAACGATGTGGCCGTAAGAACTCGGGAACTTTTGGTATGTTTCGAGAGAAAAAAACGTGCTAATTGTGAGATTTTGGCCACCATGAAAATAATTTTTCCACCAAACTTTAAAAAAATGTGAACTGCGTGTAGGTCTGCATATAATATGCCTTACAAGTGACGTGTCTCATGACGATAGGAGGCGATTTACTGAAACTGTTATTTTGAGGCGATCTTCCTGCTTAATTGTAACATATTTCTTTTATTACCTAGGAAACTTAAATACAGTTCAAGGAAATAATTCTAAGTTACAATTTACAGCATAGCAAAGCTGTGGTTCCTGTGGGTTTTTTTAAATGGGATTATTCCCATAAGAGTAATTCAAAATTATCTCGTTAGTGCGTTTTTTTTTGCAATGAATCATATTTCCCAGCAAACACAGGCAATCTGGGCTAGGGTGGGCAGATGGGTTCTAGCGGCCTGATCCCCGTGGGCCCCACATGGGTGCTAGCTGGCTCTGGCAGGGCTAGACACACGGGCTTGCCCATGTTGGCCCCAACGTGGCAAGCTGAGGTCGGGCTTGGCCGGGCTAGCCCATGCGCTGCCCGCGCCAAGCCCAAGCACGGGCTCTAGACTGGCGCGAGGAGGGCTGGTCTTGGGCACGAGTTGTGTGTTTTTGTTTTAACATTGCTATATTTCGCGCGTCTTGTAACAGTACTCTTGTCAGTGTGCTTGAGTGCCGGACGCGGCCAAGGCTAAATATAGATAGCCTGGGGGGGGGATGATCTACCCCTTGCTTTCCTCTAGTAACACACCTTGGCTGGAAAACCATGCAGGTAAGCAATCAGTCCCGTTGTACCCAACGTGCAGCGGGCAAGTGTCGACGAGAGCCGTGCTTCTTAGATGTGAATAATGTAGCATTTTTCAAAGTGTGCGGGGAAGCGTTTGTTCTCAAGAGATGTGGCTTTAGTGTTCATAAAAAATACGAAACGTAACGAAACGTAAAACCATGTGCCAATAATCACTTCAAAGGCTATGTCATTTGCAATTCTTTAAACACACAAGAAAACACGAGATCAGGCTTGATAAATCGCAGCTCTGCATTATAATGAAAGAGTGATTAAATGATGATCAAACAGTTTTATGAAAAATGAAACATACGTCCCGGAAAATGCTTCAAACTACATGACTGATTATCATATTTGATGATTCCTGTCCCAAGTCCCAACAGCAAGTTTTGAATTTCTTATTGTAAATTATTAAAAAGAGGCCGTGGCTGGGTTGGATCTGGGCTGGAGCTGTGCTATAGAGCTGGGCACTGGATTGGCGATGCACGGGTTGTGGCGGGCAAGGCAGTGGCCCCCGTGGGCCTCAGACTGGGTAATAGCGGGCACGCATATGGGCCCACTGGGGCCCAGGACTGGCCAAGGTGACTCTTTTAGACGGGGCCAGAGCGGGCAGCCCAGCACGAGCCCAGTGGGGGCCCGTCCGTCTGGCCCAGGTAGGACCCAGCGGGCAGCTACTTTTGTGTTTGCTGGGATTCTTATTGCTACATCTCTGGTAGCCGATCTTTTTTTTTAAAGTTCATCAAAAATGATCGAAATAGTTGTAAAATCTTTTTCTTTTGTATTTCCTGTGTAATGTTCGTTCTCTACTGATCAAACAGCTAGACCGCTCAAGATACAGTTAGCATTTAACACCACCTAAATCAATCTCTAAACTTAGATCTGATAGGTTTTTGAAAAAGATCGGACACAAGTTTTTTCATTTATCAGTTTTTGATGAGCGTAGCGAGCGAAGCGAAATCATCAATTTCACTACTGCTAAAAAAAACACTTGGTGTGTGTTTGTTTGTTTGTTTGTTTGTTTGTTTGTTGTTTTTTTTTTGTATGTGTGTTTGCGCGCGCTCTACAGGCCAAACGCCTGCTTCGATTGGGATGAAATTTGCAGGGTGTCTACTTTTGTTCTCAACTTAGACCCCCTGCCTTTTTCAAGAAAATCCTCCACACCCTACACTTTCAAAGCAGAAAAAAGAGCAAAATTCGACAATTGGGCATGTTTGGAAAAGTACGGAAATTTATTTAAAAGTACGTATTTTTTTTCAAATGTTCCCAATTTCGATTTGCCTATAGAAACCATCGTAACCAAATCGAAACATCACACCAGATTTTTCCCAATAAAAACCAACCCAATAAAACCCAATAAAAACCCTTGGGCATATAATACATCTATGTATTAACATGCACAATGCTCAATGATCTCAAAATGAGCATATTTCCGCTACCCGACAGCTCGGACAGAAACAAAGAAAGGTCAGAATCGTTTACATTTTCAAGTGATCAGAAATTTTGAGAAAGCAATGGTCCGGCTTGCTGCTCCATGATTTTCATATGCTTTTTGCCGCAACCTTTTTCTGCGCCAAATACAAACCGCTACGCTCATCTTCAACGCAACACAAATTGCGTTCGCCCAAGTTTACGAATTTACAAAGATATTTAAAATGTTGCTGAGCCAGTTGTAACGTGGTATCAAAGAACACACGGTTAATGACTAACTTGATCACTTTATTGATGAGCGTAGCGAGCGAAGCGAGCGATGCGAAATCATCAATTTCACTACTGCTAAAAAAACACTTGGTGTGTGTTTGTTTGTTTTTTTGTATGTGTGTTTGCGCGCGCTCTACAGGCCAAACGCCTGCTTCGAGTGGGATGAAATTTTCAGGGTGTCTACTTTTGTTCTCAACTTAGACCCCCTGCGTTTTTCAAGAAAATCCTCCACACCCTTCACTTTCAAAGCAGAAAAAAGAGCAAAATTCGACAATTGGGCATGTTTGGAAAAGTACGGAAATTTATTTAAAAGTGCGTATTTTTTTCAAATGTTCCCAATTTCGATTTGCCTTTAGAAACCATCGAAACCAAATCGAAACATCACACCAGATTTTGTCCGATAAAAACCAACCCAATAAAACCCAATAAAAACCCTTGGGCATGAGTTACATCTATGCATTAACCATAGCATTGTTGATTTTAGTTCGGGCCAAAGCATAAATTTGACAGTTGTCAGAAGTTTAGTCAATTTCGTTTATGGAAGTAACTGAAAGTAAATCCGCGTCAGAAATGTATCTCCAATCTAATAAGAACCCTCGGGCATAAGTAGTGTCTTACGTATTTACGGTATCATTACTCAAAGAGTTCATAATCTGCATTTTTTTGCTATCTGACAGCTCGGAGAGAAACAAAGGAACGTCAGAATCCGTCTTCATTTCCAAGTGATCAGAATTTTTGAGTAGGCAATGGTCAGACTTGGTGCTCCATGGTTTTCATACACATTCTGCCTGAACACCTTTTTATCAGCTATACACAAACCGCTACCTACGCTCATCTTCAACGCAACACAAATTGCGTTCGCGTAGCCCTAGTTATACACATCCCTTGCTTATTTCAGCCATCTTGTCTCAGTCCCCTTCTTTTGTTTTCTACTAGCTGTTGCTAGGATACTAAATCCCTGGGACATCCCTAGGACCTACGGACTGGTCAAGATGTTTACATTAGCATAATCGGGTATGTTTACATTACATTGCGTTATGCTAGCGGGTTGTGGCAGCACCGTGGGTTGTGTTTGTGTATAGTTTACCACCTCGTTCGTCAGAGGAAAACTGTGACGCAACAATACGGTTACACGGATAAGAACGATGGGGTGTTACATTTTCTCTCATACAGCATTGTTATTAATTACAACGCGACGACGTCGAAGATTATTGAATTTTTGAATGTCTAATATTTCCTATCTTTAGCACCAATTTTGAAAAAAACTATTTGAAACTAGGATTTGAAAGCTAAATAAAATTCTCACTGTTTTCCCGACGTTTCGTAACATATTATTTCCATTTACTTCTTCAAGGATGATAGCTAGACTGACTTCAAAAACAGGAAAAAAATAACCAATCATTGTTTTTACCTATATCTGTGCCAGTACTCCTGGGCCCAGATTCACAAAGGATTTTATCTCCTAATACAGTATTAACTTTGTGATGCATATCAAGGTAATGAAAGAATGGCCACTTGTCCCAATTCACAAAGAATATTAAGCAGTAATAAGAGCGCTGGTATTAGTGAAGTTATGACCATCACTGTTAAATTTGAATGTCTTATTTCCCGTAAGATTTTTGTTTGCCTGTTCACAAATAACATGTAGTATAGTTAGGAGTAGCACTATGATAATTTTTCAATATTGCCGTGAATTACGAACAAATTTCACACTTCTATGACACTTCAAACCTCTTTGACACTTCGCTCCAGCTGCCAACAGATACTTATTTCGTTCATCGACAAAAATCCCATAAAGTGCACGAGATTGTCAAAGAAAACAGTGAAAAGCAGGATAAGAAAAAATACCCGACGTATCTTTAAAAAATCTTTCAATTTCTTTTAACGTTCGCGGATGTGGACACGTTCTGACCGGCACGCAAAGTCAATCTCGCGTACTACAGGTACAGAGTGGCCCTTATAGTCCAAGGTCACCTGTTGCACTTGCCGGTGACGATTACAAGCGGATTGTTGAAAAACATCGTCGGCAACAATAGCAATTTGTAACAATAAGAACCGATAGCTTGAAACAATCACTTTACGTCATCATTTGGCATTGACAATTCACTTTGCGGGAAACGCTGTTTATGCATTCTGCGCGTTTGAATATAAGCTATATATTATCAATAAAATTAACCGAAGTAAACCGGAGATTTTTTAATCCGTGAGGTATCACTTAACTTCTCTGTGTCTGGCTACAATTATCTATAAATATCAAATATCTATCTAATATCTATTTTTGCCCTCAAAGTTTTTTTAGAAAGGCAATTGAGCAAAAGATGGGTATGTACACGATCTGCAATAGTTACATATTTTTAGAACAGTTGTAAATGTACTTTCCCCAAAGCTACTAACGCTATTTTAGAAGCTGTTTAATTTATATTTTGTATTTTAAATTTTATAATTCGTGAATGTTTACAGCCAGCGTACAGAGTATAGCTTTAAAAGATATAGTACTAGAAATTGTTCAAGCCGTCCGTAGGAGGCATTGTGATTACATACATCGGAGTGAAAGAACAATATATTAAGTGATAGGCAGAGCGGGTGAAACAGATTATGTAAGAAAAACATTATCTAAATCCATCGATAACAGAAAAAATTGTATGCTTCTAGATAGGGAGACATGCATGATCATTTTCGGTGAAGGTGTTACAAAGCCAATAAGCACTAAGGCATGGACTATAACCTGGGCAAGCTCTATGTCTGTGGTTACAATCCAAAACAGGAACTAAACAATTAGTACCAACTCCTAAAACAAAATGACAACCAAACAATAAGAAACGAATGTTTATATATTATAGTCATTTAGATTTCGTAGTCGGTACCAACTCATTTCCGGGACGCTCCTGCATTTAGCGGCCGCATTTTCTTACCGTACGACGATGGCTGCGTCCCTGGTACTTCGTCGGCAGAATTCTCCGTCCTCGTCAATGCAGCGGCAAGCAGAGAGATCTGCGGCGCTAAGGCGCCCACGTGGTCGATGGCTTCTGAGATGTTTATCGCCTGAACAACCTGATTGGAGGCCGACTTGGCATTGTTCACCGACAAATGTTCATGGTTGTCAATGGGACGACTAGTATTTGCTTCTTCGGCATTCCTTGTTACTATAGAAATCGGTTTGCCGATGGCTTCATGGTTCCTCGTTACTGCAGAAACCGGATTTTTGGCGACTGAAGCCGCCATCGTTGCCGGTTTTACGATAACCATAGCGCCTCTGGTGTCTGTGGCAAGCAGAGAGGCGATAACTCCCGCGTTCGGTACAGAATATTGGTTGAAAATCTCTTCGATCTCTTTCGCCGTTCGAGCATTCTGGCTGATGATCGTTTCTACATCCCTCGTTGTAACACGGTCCTGGCTGACTTCAGCCGACCTTGATTTTGCAGCAATAATAAGGGCGATCTTTTCTGCAAGCGTTGATGTTACTGGAACGGGGGCGACGGTGGATTCGGTAGGCTTCGTAGGTACAGGGACAGCGCTGGCGATGGTTTCGTCGGAAGGAATGGTTTTGCCAGGCGAGCTCCTTCTCCTATACACCACTTGACGATCATCAGTCAAAACATTTAGCAAATAGGCGTCTGGTTCCTCTTGTACCAGACTAGAATGTGAGCCTTGTTTTTTTTTCAAGGTATATATCACTTTCCTATGTGCGTTAGGGGTTGACGTGTCAGCGTTCGTGGTTTTTGACGGTTTCTTCGAAGACGATGAGTGGTGTGACTTATGATGAGTGTCTCGATGACACGTCGTGACACCTCGTGATGAGTGACACGTCGGAGGAGCGGAGGAAGGCGGAACAAGTGACCTCACCTTCTTCACAACATCAGAAACACTGCGTTGCGCGTGTGGTTCTTTAGTGTTTTGACCTTTTGACGACAACTCTTGGCTCTTCTCGCTCTGCATATCTCGTGTCGTGTCTTTTTCGTCGTAGAGACCATTAGCATACGCCGCCAATCTCTCAAGCCATTCTTCGTTCGTCACATGAGGATCAGAGTCTTCGCCTGATGAACGGCGGTCCAAGGCTGACGAAGTGACAGTCGCATTTGGCGTACGGCACACCACAGTTTCCTTACACTGTGCATTTTTGGGCTTCTCAGTTATGGATTTGGGACGATCTTTTGACAAGGGTTCTTCTCGCTTGTCACTGGCAGATGATTTTGAACTTGATGCAGACTTTTTGTGACGGACCGATTTCGAATGTGAATCTGTTGACTTTCTACTGGCTAATGCGTTATTTTCGCTGGCACGTGCAGTAACGTGTGCCGTGCGGGAGTCCACGATACTAGAGGTCTCCGTGTTCAAGCGTTTCTTGGCAGAACTATGAGCCGTGTGGTCAGAATGAGTCCCCATACGATCTTTCGATTTGACCAGCTTTTCACTGAGTATTTCGCTAATGCTAGACGATTCTTTTCTTCTCTGGGATGTTTCTACGCCTGGCTTGGTCTTTTTGTCGAAGTTTAGCACAGCACCTGTAGTCAACTGCTTGTCGGTAATAGTTGGCACAGTTTTAGTAGGCACACTTTTAGTTGGCACACTTTTAGTTGGCACATTGTTAAAGGAGCTGCGCACTTTATGAGGAACACTGTCAGTAGAACGGCTTCTCGCTTTCACTTCGGACGTTGATACGGAATTGACGATCGAACTCTCTTTGGAGTGCGTTGAACTTGCATCGAAAATTACAGTTGTTTTAACCATTTCGGGAATAAGTGTTGGTGTCTTTGTGTTGGAACATTTTCTGTGGCTATTGGTTGATATTTCTGAAGACGTCTTCAAAGGCTTCTTACGATCAGAGCCTATGTCTTCTGGCTTAGCATCGTGTTTCAAAATCTCTTTCGAGTGTATTTTTTTCGTATCCGGCACTTTGTTCGTCGATCCAATTTTTGCGGGCGGATTCGCCTGGGTTTTCTCAAAGAACTGATTGTCGACACTTTGATTGGTAGGTTTATTCGAGAGTTTTGACGAAGCAAGTTCATGAGCTCGCTTGTCTTTATCGTCATTTACAGATATCACTGTAGAGCTTTTTTGAGATCCACTACTTTTTACACTCACATTCTTTACGGAATCGCTTGTGAGTGTAAGCACAGTATTCTTTGAGCAAGGTTCGTTTTGAGCTGAGCCAATATAATAATTAGCGGTAGCATTGTTAGGGAAACATTGTCCAGTATCGTTCACCATGTTAGGTTTATTCGAAAGAAGAGAGGTAGAGAGGACCATTCTGTCCACATCAGCGTCAGCGGTTTCAAAAGACTGCGCCAATTTCTTTACCGGTGGGATATCTGTTGAATCAGTAGACTTTCTCTTGTTGTCAATGTTTGTGAGCACAGCTTGCTCTCTATTGGTTCTTGGCGTGGAATCGTGAGAGGCACGACGTTGAACATCCCTGCTTGCCAAAGATTGGCGTCTAATTTTAGCGGCGCTTGGCACAGCGGCGTGCCCGGCCGAACTCGCTTCCGAAATGGCAGTCTGTGACTCTGAAGGTTGTTTCCTTGTGTCCGCTTCCGAAAGGTGAATGTCTTTGGCGACTTGCTCGATGATCTCGTCGACGGAGACGCTTGAACGCACTTTGCGCGGCCTTCCGCGTCGCTTTTGCTCAGCGCCACTCATTTCGTCACCAGAGGAATATATTATGTCTTCAGAGGTTTCGTCTCTCTCGTCTGACTCATTCTCATTGATTAGAATTGACTGCACCCTTGGATCGTTGTTGCAGAGGATTCTTTTGAACGTTTTGAAGGTCGGAATTTCTTCATCCTCAGCGAAGTCGTACACATACGCCGTTCTAGAATCAAAACAATTTAAAAAAATTTAAAAAATTGGGCTGGACATCACAAGATAAAATAAGTTGGATGGATAAAGTTAAACTATGCAATAAAACCGAATAAAATGCGAATAAAACCCAATCGGAAAGTCCTACTGGCCTAAGACTTTTAGGCATGATCAATATCTATAAGGTCAACATGTTAACAAAATTTGGTAAAGATATTTTGAGAACTTTCACATTTACAGATACAGAAATTTGAAAACATTTCGTAAAAATTGGTTTATTAAAAAAATTCTTAACCGATCTTTTCCAAAAACGCAGGGGGTCTAAGTTGAGAACAAAGGTAGGTTTTCCTAAATCATCATGACTAGGTATCATGATCATGACTATGAGCTTATCATGACTATGGCATATATAACGAATGTGCTTATCATAACTATAGCTTATCATGACTATAGCTTATCATGACTAAAGCTTATCATCACTAAAGCTTATCATGACTATAGCTAATCATGACTATGAGCTTATCATGACTATAGCAGATAACGAATGTGCTTATCATGACTATATAGCTAATCATGACTATGAGCTTATCATGACTATGAGCTTATCATGACTATAGCAGATAACGAATGTGCTTATCATGACTATAGCTTATCATGACTAGAGCTTATCATGACTATAGCTAATCATGACTATGAGCTTATCATGACTATGAGCTTATCATGACTATAGCATATAACGAATCATGACTAGAGCTTATCATGACTATAGCTTATCATGACTATAGCTTATCATGACTATAGCTTATCATGACTATAGCTTATCATGACTAGAGCTTATCATGACTATAGCTAATCATGACTATGAGCTAATCATGACTATGAGCTTATCATGACTATAGCATATAACGAATGTGCTTATCATGACTAGAGCTTATCATGACTATAGCTTATCATGACTATAGCTTATCATGACTATAGCTTATCATGACTAGAGCTTATCATGACTATAGCTTATCATGACATAACCGTTATTGATGAGAGTAGCGAGCGAAGCGAGCGGAGCGAAATCTTCAATTTCACTTACCCCCAGAAAAAAGTCACTGTCATCCATGTCAACCGACATGGATGAAAATTTCTGAGTATCTACCTCTGATCTCAACTTAGACCCCCTGCGTTTTTGAAAAAGATCGGTTCATTACATTTTTTTATAAATCAATTTTTACGACATTTTTCGATTTTTTCAGAATTTTGAACCCCTGTAAATTTCAAAGTTCTGAACATAACTTCACCAAAACTTCTAAACATGTTGACCTTATACATATTTATCATGCCTGCAAATCTTAGTTCGGTAGGTTTTTCCAATTTGTTTTTATTAGTATTTTTGTGGTGCTTTTTTCGTGATTTGACGGCTGATTCAATACGAGTCCAGTTTCCTTCGTTTCCTAGGTTACCAGCTTTGTTGACCTCGAAGAGAAACAAAGGAACGTCAGAATCCGTATACATTTTCAAGTGATTAGAATTTTCGAGAAGGCAATGGTCAGGTTTGGTGCTCCATGGTTTTCTTGTGACTGCTGCCTGCACCTTTTAATCCGCTATACACAAACCGCTACCTACGCTCATCTTCAACGCAACGCAAATTGCGTTCGCGAAGCCCTAGTTCTTAACTACGAAATAAAGACGCGTTATGCTATCTTGATGCTTTGCGCAAACTTAAAAATTTGAAACCGCAAGCAAAAGTCCGCAGTATTGTATTTTTATCGTTGATGAGCGTAGTGAGCGAAGCCAGCGGAGCGAAATCTTCAATTTCACTACCTCCAAAAAAGTCACTTGTGTACGTTTTTTTTTTGTGTGTTTGTGTTTGTGCGCGCTCTACAGACCAAACTCCTGAACCGATTTAAATGAAAATTTCTGAGTACCAACCTTTGTTCTCAACTTTGACCCCCTGCGTTTTTGGAAAAGATATGTTCAGAAAATTTTTAAGAAATCAGTTTTTACGAAATTATTCGATTTTTTCAAAATTTTGAATCTCTAAATTTCAAAGTTCTTGACATAACTTCACCAAAACTTCTAAACATGTTGGCCTTATACATATTTATCATGCCTGAAAATCTTAGGTCGGTAGGTCTTTCCAATTGGTGTTTATTAGCATTTTTGTAGTGTTTTTTCGTGATTTTCGGTACTTTTTTATGCCTGAATCAATTTCCTTTGTCACCTTGGTGACCAAGCTTTGCTGACATGAAGTTTGTCCAAGGCAATGACTTGACAGATATATCAGAAATAAGTAATTCTCAGTTATGGAGTTATTCTCAGTTATTATATATCTTATATAATAAGAATCCACGGGCGTGATTCACATTTATGTATATATGTTCAAATTACTTAATTAGCTCAAAATAAGCACATTTTGGCTATCTGACAGGTTTAGAGATAGACAAAGGAAGGTCATAATCGCCTAAAATTTCGAGTGATCAGAGTTTTCGAAAGGGCAATGGTCTGGCTTGGTGCTCCATGGTTTTTATAGGCCTTCTCCCTCCACCTTTATATCTGCAGTATACAAACCGCTACCTACGCTCATCTTCAACGCAACACAAATTGCGTTCGCGATTCCCTAGTTGACGAGCGTAGCGAGCGAAGCGAAATCATCAATTTCACTACTGCTAAAAAAAAACACTTGTGTTTTTTTTTTTTTTTTTTTTGTATGTGTTTTTGCGCGCGCTCTATAGGCCAAACGCCTGCTTCGAGTGGGATGAAATTTTCAGGGTGTCTACTTTTGTTCTCAACTTAGACCCCCTGCGTTTTTCAAGAAAATCCTCCACACCCTTCACTTTCGAAGCAGAAAAAATAGCAATATTCGACAATTGGGCAAGTTTGGAAAAGTACGGAAATTTATTTTAGGTTCGTATGTTCGAATTTTTGAAAAAGCAATGGTCCGGCTTGCTGCTCCATGTATTAGGCTTTTTGCCTCAATCTTTTTATGCGCTAAATACAAACCGCTACGCTCATCTTCAACGCAACACAAATTGCGTTCGCCCTAGTTTTAGTTATATTTCAAAAATGGGTTAGAACAAAGCCACACTCAAATAATTGGAAATATATTGCTTATATTACATCGGTTGCAGTGGTGTCTTGAATCACATTAAATTAGTGCTAAAGTTAGGACAATCCGACGTGGGTGCTATTCCAGGGTCGGCATACGAACAATTTGACGTTGAAGGGTTTTACCCAGAGGAAATTTCCCTAGAGAAAATACTTTTGATGAGCGTAGCGAGCGAAGCGAAATCATCAATTTCACTACTGCTAAAAAAAAGCACTTGTGTGTGTTTTGTTTGTTTGTTTGTATGTATGTGTGTTTGCGCGCGCTCTACTGGCCAAACGCCTGCGTCGATTGCAATGAAATTTTCAGGGTGTCTACTTTTGTTCTCAACTTAGACCCTCTGCGTTTTTCAAGAATATCCTCCATACCTTTTCCCTTCAAAGCAGAAAAAAATAGCAATATTCGGCAATTGAGAAAGTTTGGTAAAGTACGGAAATTTATTTAAAAGTGCGTATTGTTTTAAAATTTTACCAATTTCGATTGTTGTCTTTAGTAACCATCGAAACCAAATCGAAACACCACACCAGAATTTTAGACATGAAGTTCTTGAAAGTAAGTCCGCGGCAGAAATATATCTCCAACCTTATAAAAACCCTTGGGCATGAGCTGCATCTATGTATTTACATGCACATTGCTCAATTACATCAAAGTGAGCATATTTCCGCTACCCGACAGCTCGGACAGAAACAAAGAAAGGTCAGAATCGTTTACATTTTCAAGTGATCAGAATTTTTGAGAAAGAAATGGTCCGGCTTGCTGCTCAATGATTCTTATATGCTTTTTGTCTCAATCTTTTTATGCGCTATATACAAACCGCTACGCTCATCTGCAACGCAACACAAATTGCGTTCGCCCTAGTCTAAAATATTTTCGTAAAATAACAATAAAATTATCGTGTCCCCACCTCCGGTCGTAGTCGAGTTCTGTGACCTTGGCGAGGGTCACCCGTGGAATTTCCCGGAACAGCTGTCTATGTTGGCACCACGTGAGTTGGTCGACCAAGCGGGAGATGTCAATGACAAGCAGCTGCGGCAGCTGTTCGTCCATCTGGAAAACAAACAACTGAGTTGAAACAACTTGGAAAACTTTGGTTATCATGCGTTTATTTACCAGCACTAGTTTTGAACATTGATACACTTTCGGTTGGGGACAGGGGCTACGCAGCACGCATGTTGTTGTGATGAAGTATGATCGAAACGAAATTCATAAGATAGGTGACTCAGACCCGGTTTTTCAGCGGCAGGTTAAATATCTAACGGTCTATTAACTTGTTATTTGCTTAGCAATGTCCAATCAGAGCCTTTAATTTTCGGCTAATGGACCGTTAAATCTTAACGGGCCACTGAAAAATCTGGCAATAGTTGTGATCAGGTGTTACATTGGTAAAACGTGCTCTCAGATATCTTTGAACTTGAGAAGTACCAATCTAGAGCCAAACCCTGGAGTTCAAAATTATGTTGAGATTCTTATTTATACTTGTATTTTTAATTCAAAGAAATTTCTGCGATGCTGTCAATAAATCATTCCCTTCATTGAATTCATTCATTCCCAAAATTAGGAACTTTGCCACCATGCCAGCGTCCTCTGGTTGGATATGTTGCGTGGCTCATCCTTGAGCCTCAATGTGGCTTTGACCTTGAGCGAGAATCAACCCGAGTAATTTTTGACTCTGGCATTTTCCACGGTCTCCTAGCAACATTCACGCCTAATTCAAAGGGAAACATTTTCTTCAGAAGGCCCTGGTTGCGTGCTCGGATAGAAATTCAATGCCATGCCTTGTCACCATAGGCGTGCGCAGGGTAAATGGTTAGATACGGCCAAAGAGTCTCTAAATGGATACGGCCTTGAACGTGGGGAGGGGGGGGGGGGGTGAATATGATGGTCACAAAATGCAAATCGTTTTTGATGCCCATGACCGCGAAAGCAAGAAGTGTTGTGACAAGGCATAGCAGCAATCGACAGCACATTGAATTTCATTCGAGCACATAACCAGGGCCTTCTTCATGAAAATGTTTCCCATCTTTTTTATGGCGCGAATATTGCTAGGGGGCTGTGGAAAATGGCAGAGTAAAAAAAATACTCGGGTTGAATCTCGCACAAGGTCAAAGACAAGAGACGTTTTTTTTCCAGACGAGCAAATCGAAACAAATCCATTCAGAGGGCGCTGGCAAGTGGCTAGGTTCCTTGATTTGAATTCTTGTCTAAATGGCAAATTAATACAAAACAATCAGTCCTCGAAATCACACAACCCCTACAAAGTACCTAGATTTTCATTTAGCTTGCATTATGGATACTAATTTATATTTCCATTTTCCAGTGCAATAAGACATTGAACAACGAAACTTGCTGTCACGATTTTAGATACGGCCTGTGCCGCGTCTGCCGCACCGCTGCGCACGCCTATGCTTGTCACAACACGTGCTTTTGCGGTCGGCATAATAAACGGTGTTCTTGTGGTGTTCTCCCCCCCCCCCCCCCCCCGCCACCCTGTTCTGAGTCTTATATAACTATTTTCCCTGCGCACGCCTCGGTCTGCACTCTGCAGTGTATCCTTAAGTCGTGTTCAACTTGAGATGGTCAATTTGTTTGGTTGTACGCCAGTGGTGTAGTCCAGGGTATACGCAGGTATACGGCGTATATTCACATTTTATTTTCGAAATTAGCGTATACCCACCTTTATTTAAAAGAAATACGCTGGTATACGCTGGTATACGCTAGTACCTACGCGGAGTTCTAGCGTTTAATTGACTAACTTGTGCGAGTTTTCCTTACTTGTTCTACGTTTCACACTGTATATACCCATTTACCTTATCTTACCCATTTTCCACCCACCCATAGCACACCCATTTACCCACTACCCATTTATCCATTTCCTTTTGAGGCGCAAATCGAGATACGTGGACATGTTTTAGTGAAACCCAGCGAAAATAGTGGTAAGCGCCAAACAACAATGTTTGATATGTGAAATTAGGGTGTGTTGGCAATGCCGAAAATGTGGAAATAAGACGTCAGAGTCGTATTTACTCCCCCCCCCCCCCCCTGGTCGACGAAAAATTTGCGTATACCCACCTTTATTTCCAGCACAACACCACTGGTTGTACCAGAGCTTCGCCTAAAATATCTTCTACCTCTACATTATTCTTAAAAGTATCTCTATTGCTATTCTTTTTGAAGAATATTTGGATTTCGAGTACCTATAGTTGATAATTTGGTAAGAATACAAATTAAAATATAAAATATCCTCTAAAAGGGTATTTTAAATTCCTGCCATTAACATTAAGTTTTATGAGTTCAAAGTGACACTACGCGCAGCTGGTTTCGAGTTTGTCACTCTCCCAGACACCAGCCCACCAATCACATACTACGTTAGAACAAAATGGGTATCGAGTGGTTACCCCATCCTAATACCCTGCAATATCTATTCAGGTGAATCGCTAGCACCTCATCTGTCAGCTATCACACTGTGAAGGAGATTCGAACACTTATCAAAAGTAAATACGAACATTTAGCTCGCACTGCATGCTTGAGTTGGTCAGTTCTAACGGTTAGAAATTGGAAGAAATTACATTGGGTAGATGCACCGGCTGTGGGCAACACAATTGCAAATTGTGGCCAGGTACATTTTTGTCACTTGATAACACAGCTTCTTTTATGGCCAGAGGCTTAATTAATGGACGATTGCCCAGAGCAGCAGCGGTGCCTTTGGGATCGGCGGGGCCCCAGGCGCAGTCGTCTTTTGGGGCCCACTTCAAAAAATCCACGTGGAAAAAAAAGGTAATTTCTTAATTTTTCTATCAAACCTAATAGTCTAATGTTTCTTATACGTCCTTTTTAAGAAATGCACATTCCCCAAAAAAGCCATTTATTCAACGAATTTTCTTAGCAATCGGTTCTTAAAAAAAAAATGGGGGCCCCGCGACACCGGGGCCCCGCGACCACCGGGGCCCCGCGACCACCGGGGCCCCGCGACCACCGGGGCCCCTAGGCTGCTCCCATAGGGGCGTCGCACATTCCAACAAAGGCGTCGCGGAATTTTCACAAGATTCCATGCATCTTATTTTTCTGTAGAGAAATTATATTTATTCCCGGTAACGGTATATGTAATTGCCATGATTACGATTGACAAACATCCTTGTCTTGTCAAATGACAGATATTTAGAAATGCATTTTCATGACTTTGCACAGGTACTTGCAATAAAGTGAAGATAAGTATAGGCTGCATTGATTGCATTATAAAAATCATGATATTAGTACAAGAGACCCCGAAAATTCGTTTCCTTGTTTAGGGAGTCATGGATTCAATAAGTATGACAGCCACTGGCCTAGACTATTTTTTAGGATCACACTGTCTTACGACTCTTATGTGTTTATTTGCAGTTTGCACAGTGTTTTTGCAGGCTGCGAGCGCACTGGACGAAAATAGAGCGACGACACCATAAAAATAGCAGCAGCAACGAGGAGAAATGTTCAATCTCGTATAAGTCGTAACTGAGAAGAATGTCGAAAGGAAACTTGAACATTGGCCCACTCTTTTCACATTTAAAGAGCTTCGCCACTGTGATCGCGTTGAAGGATGAGCGTTTATTACTTCGTTTTCTTGTTGGAAAGCATAAAAGCATGAAAAGCAGTCAATATTAGCGACAAATTGACAGAAAATTGCGTATCAGAAGATAACCATAAATCGGGTTCTGCTCTAAACGCTTTAGATAAGTTTTATTTGGGGGTATTTCACATACTTTTAAAGAACTTTTAGTTGTACAGGGAACAATACTCGAGAAAATTAAGAGTAATAATAAAGTTTGAACTGTTACCAAACTAAATGACAAAATTTGCTAACAAAAAACTCATTGGGCTTATGTTGAGCATAAGATCAGTAGACGTTATAAGGTCTGTCAGTAGAGCACGCTACTGCAGCTTAGCCACCAAACTTCATTGCAAAGGCAATTTTTACTGCGCATAAAGTCTATTGAGTGTCCTAAAGATATGTTAGTGTTTTAAAAAGCTACAACAGTTTCAATAACAGCCAAAACACATCGTGTTTGCTGATAAAAGAAATGAGATCAAAGGCTCTGGACCAAAAAAGTCAAGTGATAAGATAAAAGATTGTCTAACTCTAACAAACCATCTCACACCAAGTATCCATCCACACTTTTATCTGTTCGTAAGCAGTGAAATCACTTGAAATAAGCACCAAGACTTAAAATCGAAAAAAAAATCTTAAACTAATTTCTCCAAAATGCTCTTTATCGAATAGAATTGAAGGCCGAGACAAAATCAGAACTGATCTGATCAACTTGACCCCTTGAAAGTTGGATGAATGTTGATCATGATTACAGCCGAAACTTGCTGACACTGGCATAAAATCGTAAAAAATTACCCGACAAATTCAACCTACAAATTCAAATAAAAAAAAGTATGGAACAAAATACGAATCTAAAAGTTTTCCAGGCCAGATAAATCGCATTAAGTTCAATATACACACATGTAGCAACTTAGGTGAAAATATGTTCACCTATATCGTGGGGTTTAGAGAATCAAATTTTTTCAAAAAAAATTTAAAAAGAGGCCTGCACGGACGAGTCGGACGGGCTGATAGGAATGCTCATGTTCATGTTCGCGAGACGGAGCTGTGAATTGAACGTCTTGATCGCGAGATGATTCGCAAAATATAGAAACGAGTAATGAAGGGGCACGACTCTTTAGACTGGAGATGGCGGAGTTGAAGCTGTCAATGAGCAGGACAATCCCGTGAGCTAGCAGTTTTGAGAGAGGGTGCGGGGACCTTATGTCCGGTATTTTGTGTGGAGAGCACGAGAGGTTGCCGCGGCCACTGGAGTCCGCGCGGAGACCGTTGAGGGAGGGTTGCCGGTTCATGTCACCGGAGACCACGTCATTGTTGGGAGGTTGCCGTGCCCAGTCACAGAGTCACTGGAGAGCGCGGAGACCGACACAGTATCGGGAAGAAGTGAACGACCCACGAGGAGCGCTGCCCGAAGGACGAGGCGGCGGGTTCGTCTGCGTTTGGAGATGTGGAGTGCATTCGAGGCTTCCATCGTCGAGGAGCACGGGTACGATGTTGAGAACTGTGCGGAACGCGATCGTTTCGAGCGCGTTCGGTTCGAGGTCAATTGAAATTCACCAGTTATTTAATAATTTAGGAACTCATTTCGAAATAAAAAGACAGTTGACAACTCAGCTGTTAGTTTTCTCGGAACTCAATTTCGCCTAAATTGGAGCTAACATATCTTAAAATTGCAAATTTTTAGCTGCCACTTTCAAATTAAAACGCAAGTAGGTACTTAAATAATCAGCCAACACAATCTTTTCTATTAGTATAAAAACCTGCTGTATGTTTGCAAGAAAAAGTTTGGAAAAATAGTGATAAAAGTACGAGGTGGGTTCCAGATTTTGGGAGATCGACAAAACCTCTGCTCAGTAGCAGGAGTTTTCAATGGGGTAATTACTCTCCCAAAAAAGACAGAATCCCGCTTTGTGAATACGAAATGGGGTAAACTTTTGGGGGTTCTGTCCAAACGCCGGAGGAATCCACAGAATGTCCATTAATGAATCCGGGCCCAGAGGAATTAGCAGCATGGATTTTGGATTGCAGAAAAAAAAATACCAGTGCCACAAGAATTTGGCTAAAGCCATGCAATGTTGCTGCTAAGGAACATTTCTCGAGTATTGTTTGTGCATGACCATCCTTGAACTTCCTAAGCAAAATACCGAGATAGCTAGGGGGCAAAACTGTCTTGCCCCCTCCCACGGAGTCTAGAAATAAATTTGCGATAACTGGGAGTATGAAATACTATTCAGTTTTGCATTTTTGGCTGAGGCTGGAAAATTTATAATACTATAAGAATTAATAAATGCATCTTTGCTGTATCCTCTTTGCCATATTATTGGAAGGCAGCTTGATTTGAATTAAAGAATGATCGCCATGTGTTATTTATGATTGGCTTAAACCAGGGGCAGCCCCACCTCTAAATTTTGACCAGAGATGTTTTTTAAATCGGTTACAAAATATCGCAGGTAGCAAATTCAATTGTGTGAGCGCGCGCCCAGCGAGCGCGACACCTCGCTGACCAACCCACAGGGCACCGACTGCAATCTTGCATCACATGCGCTGAGCTGCGACTTCCATAGACCCAAAGAGGCCCCCCGTGCTCCCCTCGCTACGTCCGTCCCCTGGCCGTCGTATTATGGGCTCTTTTGAGCTGTGCTTGCCGCAGACCAGGGGTGCGATTGTGTAACTTTATTTCGTTCGATTTGGCTCGAAATCACTCGATTTTAAATCACTGTCCGTGTTAAGCCGTAGGCAGTGATATTGAAAACGAATGGGTTTGAAACCACAAAGTTACACAATCGCCCCCCTGGCTGTTCATAGCGATCTCAGCGAGTACATGCGACTAACGTTTCGGCAACGCTGTTGCTGTAGCTCAACAATCGGCCCTTGCTTTGAGTCCCTCGCGCCAAAACATCCATATTTTTATGTTCGTGTATTCCATTTCACCATACCTCCAATCTACCAATCTATACCAATCTACCCAATCAACCAAACTTTACATTTGAGATCTCGCAATTAATCAGCTACCAGTCATCTATGTAGATCTAGCACGAATATTAATTGGTACTTACAGGTACATTCAGTGCCTTTTTTTTGTAAAAATAAAGGTTCTGGAACGCCAATTTTCATAATAGAAAATTACAAATAAAAGTAATTTTCTTCATAACGTCCACAAACTCGGTAAGCACGCGGGCACACGAAAAACAACACGGACGAACTAAACCTCATTTCACGTTGAGAAGGATAGTGTTTGCGCATCCTCCTCGTGGACTCTTTGCTGCTAGACACAAGCAAAGAGTTCCAAAACTGCCTATGGCTCATTTCACGTTGAGAAGGATAGTGTTTGCGCATCCTCCTCGTGGACTCGCTGCTGCTAGACACAAGCAAAGAGTTCCAAAACTGCCCATGGCCATAGAGCCTTTTGTCTGGCTCAAGACATGGCTTGTACCTATGTTTTAAAACTCAGCTAACATGTCTAGTAGCAGAGGGCTCACGAGGAAGAAACAAATACACTCTTCTTCTTAAAGTGAAATGGAGTATACATTTGCCAGCGATTGCAGATATTCCCTCCAATATTTAATTGTTCTTTTAGAATACCGAAAAGAGGTGCCGGAACGGCGTTTCGGTGCGTTTCGGCACAAAAAAAAAGCACTGGATACATTAATAACAATCCGCTGCAACAACCCCCCCCCCCCCCCCCCCCCGGTACCAACAAAACAATCGCAATTCACGTAAAAAAGCACCACATTGGCAAAGGTTCACGAGCCGCCACTGGCCTAAACCAATTAAATGAAAAGCAGTCTCGATATTTGTCGACGGGTGAGCAATTGACAAAAAGTAATTAAATTATCACATATGTTTACCCAGATTTTCCACTAACATACTAAAGCATCTACGCGAAATCCCTCCGCCCGCAATAGTAGTTTTGCCGACAGTCAAGGGATGGAACCACTGTTTGTTATTATATCATCTGTAACCAAGGTAACTGTAACCACTTGTGGAACATTGGGTCCCTTGATTATATTTACCTTGTTTCATGGCCTAGTAGATGATGCCATAATTGTAACCACCCGAGGAACCTTGGGTCCCTTGATTATAATTGACCATGTACCATGGCCTGGTAGATATTAAAACAGGTTGCCAACGCACCCCTGTGACTGCCTGGGAAGTTACTATAGTATCAAGTACCTATCAAATTTTTGCCTGCTGGTTGCCTGCTGGTAAAATATCTGGGTATCCTTATATATGTGGTATTAGAAGAGGCAACCATTTTAGCCACTGTTATTGCAGAATATGATGCAATACTTGTTTACTTTTTTGAATAGATAAAGACTTATTTAGGTTCTTGTGGTATTCGTGAAAACAGTCTGATCACTGTACATGTCGTTATTGGCCAAATTGTCCTTAATATATCCTACAAGTTGCATAATACTAATCTTATACAACAGGCGAAACACGCATTATAGTTCTTGGGATTTACTCACATAAAGTAAAGTTATTAAAAGTGTAAGAACATATGGTTTATCCTAAAGTATGTATTCACAAAAATAATTTCTCTACCCATAGCCTCACCTTCCGAATTCAATACCCGCACACTCGATCACAATCTGTTTAATTTTTTTAGCGCATGTCGTAATATCAAGTAACAACACGTGGTATATTTCTTGTCTCACACACGACGAAATATATCAAGGAATACACCATTTCACTATCACTGACCTGCTTAAAAAAAACACAAAACGACATTACCTTATTCATAATTATTATAATATATCACAGATTCATGTTCCCACGACAACTGTCTTGGTAAAAAATCATTATTGTAATATAAACTCGAGGTAAACCTAATGAGACGCGCGGAGGTCCTAACGACTGGCGGGTCCAGTCGCGACTGAGAGTAAGCTCTAGCGACTGGCCCGCAGTCGCATCCGAGCTGAAATGATGCGGAGAAGAAGCTTCCTGGGAGTAAGCATCGTGCTACAGGGTGTTACCAAACGTAAACTAGGCCATGCGCCTTACTTACAAGGTCGCAAAAAAACATGTACTTTTGCTGTTTGGAATGTATGTTCTAGAAATATGTATGTTCATAGAAATGATAGTGTCTCCAGTTTCACACATATGTTTGACAAAAATTGATTCAGTTGTGAGTTGATCGAAAACTTTATTCCGTCTACTGAATTAATATCATTTGAATGTGATATAGACAGAGCAAGTATTATACCGATTTAAATTAACTGTCTACTTGTAAACGTTAGCTGAGACGAACTGAATCTATATCCATAAAAACACGTCTTGTAACTTGCACGTTATCTTGTGATACTATACTCCGTTTCACGTTAAGAATGAGAGTGAATTTGCATCTTCTTCGAGGACCCACTGCTGCTTGATAAAAGCGGGAGTTCCAAAACTGCTCATAGAGCCTTTTGTCCAGCTCAAGACATGGCTTATTAGTTTTGAAACTTTGCTCGTGTCTAGCAGCAGCAGTGGGTCCTCAAGGAAGATTTATATCCACTCTCCTTCTTGACGTGAAATGGAGTTTAGCCAGGCAAGGCTGCAACTCATATTGTGGTTTGGGATTGTCTAGTGGGAGGTCAAGGTGAGCTCCAGGCCTAAATCTGCACGGCACGTGGAAGTTGGTTTGGGACTCATTTCTAGCAATTCGCAATGTGACGAAATGTGTGGACTATAGTGTTTATTGTAAATGTGCAATATTGTGAGTGCTAGTGTTAAATGTAATCAGGGGCGGACTGGCCCGGGGTGCGGGGGTGCTATCGCACCCCGGGCTTTTCACTTTCCGGGCCCCTGCCGGTCATTGCAAATGCTCATGTTTTAATAATAATAATATGAATATATCTTTTTCTTGCAACACCGAGCTAAGAATTGTAATCCGTAGACGACAAATACGATAAATGTCGGGCTTTTGTCGGCGGAGAGAAGGGAATTCGAATGTTCTTAGTAACTAAAAGTAACTCCTTGGTGCCCCTTCTCTATCTTAAGCTATTGCCGCCAAAGCCGCCGCCCGTAGACTACGAGAGTTTCGATGAATTAGCAATGCTTTGTTTCGGCTCAATTGCGGCGTAAAATAAGAATATCAAGTTGAAAATAAAGCGCATATTTGTTTCCATTTTGCCATACACTGCTCCTTGTCAAATGTCGGCAGTCGACAATCACAGCCCGGGAGGGTAATACGTATTTTGTGTGGCAAACAGCCCTGCATTTTCAGTGCCCACAAGGTAAGATCAACACATTTCAATCGTGGCGTGGGAGCAGTGTCGGACTGGCTACACAAGGGCCCCGGCGGCGTGGACGTCCTAGTGCCCCATATATTTCATTCTCTAAATAAGGTCGCCACTATATTTTTCGGTTCAACAAAACTCAAAAAGTCGCCTTTTTTGGGGGTCCCCGTGGTCAGAAAACGGGGGCTCCTGCAGTCAAATAGCTCGGGGCCCCGGCGGCAATCGTCGCCTAGCCGTGGGATTTATTGATTGTAAATCAATGAACGTTTATCAATAATTATAAACTTGCAAATCGGCGTTTTTTGATTGTAAGCGCTTGCTCAGATTACTTTATTGATTGCAGTTTCAGACAAAATATGCCTAAAGTAAAGGGGTTGAATAAATTAAAAATTAAGCGGCACAAAGAGCTAATATCTGCCGCTGAAGAAAAAGGACAAACGAAATTACATTTTTGTGCATTGGGTGAAAACTGAAAACACACCCCTTTAGCTAGCTACGCTAATGGTAGTGACACCGTCAGCAAGGTGGATACTGATAGTGAATGAAGTTTTGGTTATAGCATGGTTACAGCATGGCCCACTGTTATATATTTCCTCACGAATTAATTCGTGAGGAAATTTATAATTCGTGAGGAAATATATAACAGTGGGCCATGGTTATAGTAATAACAAGGGCACAAAATAAGTGTAAAAATAGCGTATTCGCGGGATAAGGTTGCGCCCTCTAAAACAAATAAACCCATGCGTTTAAAAGTTTGCGGCCTAAATTTTTTACAGCACCCCGGGCTTTTTCGAGCCAGTCCGCCCCTGAATGTAATGTCATGTCATGGCTTATAAAATTATTGTAATGAACGTTTGTTCAAAAATGTGTGAGCATCGGATTTATTGTTCGGTACAAGTTGATGAAGGATGTGTTAATGTCTTCGATCTACTATAGTCAAATGATTTTCAGTCTCTTCGAAGAGGGGGTGAATTCATTTTTCATCTCGTGAAATTCATGTTAGTAGTAGCAGTCGAGAGGATGTTGATAAAAGAAATATTGATTGAGAAGATAATGTTCTAAGAATTAAAGTATTCAGTTCAGCAAGGGAGGGCGTTGATAAACAGTCCGCATAAGGGTTGATTTGCGTGTGCTCACTGATCACTGGCCGCTGGCGTAATCACTGATCAGATTATCTTAGAAATTTACTAACTACTGATGACCATCTCTTTTAATCTTATTTAAATTACGAAAGCTCGTAATTGGCTATTTGTGTACATAATAATTCTGATGACCATGTTGATGACAATTTATAGAAAATACAAATAAACGATAAACGAGCCTCACTTATATCGTTAGCATGGTTAATACTTAATTTGTAACAAAATAAGTGGGTAAAAGAAGTCCATTTGATTTCCAAATTTGATATGTTTACAAAAAAAAAACAATAGCAAATTATGAGACAAAGCAGATTTTTTCCTTGCAAGCCAATGTTCGCAAAAGGATCAAGGACTCATCGAAGAAGTTAGCCTACCAACATTCGAGAACCAACCCTATTCCCACCAACACCCTATTTTACCAACATTCCCCGTACCATGACCTTGGATTTAGTCTCGCCGCCTCTGCAACTGCTAGAGAATACTAGATTCAATGGGTAAGAAATGTTTTGTTTTGGTTTTTAGGAATGGACATACGTTATTATAGCAGACGCAGCGTAACAAGTACTGTCAGACCAATCACATATTTCGCGAGGGCGGTACGTATATTTTAAATCGTGTTCAAAAGCATGTCACTGGCACTGGTTCGCATTATAGTTTCTTGCAAAATCCATTTATATGATTGAAAGTGCTATAATGTCGAAATTCGATTTTTGAAAGCTCACGGAAAGTAGATGCATCATAGTACACGCCCCACTAGTAAGTTAGATAAAAAATTACTAGATGGAGTTTATTCTGAAAACGTATGTTTCTACATGGATGATAAAATGGGCCATTGGAAGTTTAATCCATTTTATATTATGTTTTTGTTATATAATTTAAATTTGGAATCCTATTCATCATAACTTGGGTATTTATTGACCGATTTGAAATTTGTTTGCACAGTTTTGTAAAACTTTACACTTCTGCTACGTCTCAGTAAAATCTGTAAAAGGGATACCACTTCAGCCAGAGGCCCTTTGCACAAAACGCATCATGCGGTTGCCAACTAACTATGCATCATTACTTTCTATCATAACATACGAAAAGATCTTCCGAAAGCGACTGAACAGAACCTACGCATGTAGGGCTGGTTATGATATTGTTAAGTAATTATATAAATCAATATGATTTTGTTATTAACAGCTTGACGATTGCGCTCGTATAGTCAAATTCCTAGTATCGATTATTTAACTCAAGAAACCCAATTTGCTTTACCTGTGCATTTATTTATTATCTGTTTGTTAAAAACAAGGTACATATAATAGTCGAGCATTATCGAATCCAAGATGGCGGATTTGCTTACTCGGAGGTACCTACCTATATAGAGCTGAAAATCGCACCAAATTTTCTTAACATTGTTTGAAGACCGTGGTAGAATATAGGACAAAATATGATGATCGGAACACTCCCAAAAAAATTGGGGATGGGATTTTTTAAGTGATAATATTGAAATGTTTAATAACTTTCTTAGTTTTCTAGCTGCAATGTTCTAATTACCAAAAATATGTTCGTCTTGAACAGCTCTATCAGTTTGAAACATACAAACCCCAATTCTTTCATTATATATACCCGAAAATGGACAAAAAGACCGTAAAAACCGTACGCTCCTTTGTTACCCTCGCGTTTGACGCATCGAAAATCTATATTATAATTAAATAAACGCAGTGAAATTGGTATCAAAAGGTAGCTTGAAGCATTTTCCTCAATACTGCACATCGACTTAGATAATATATAAGACTTTGACACGCTACTTTGGCAATTCTTTTGCATTCTTAGACTTGCAAAAGCAAATTAAATTCTGCAAAATCTCGAAAACAGTATGCCCCTCGAAATGCACAGGTGAGGCAAAGCTTCGTGGTGCCACTCTTGCGCAATAAGCCATTTCCTAAAAAAAGGTCGCCCTCTTGTTTTTAGATTAACTTTCTTTACAAAATTATCTTACCCTAAAAAACGTCGCCGCCTTGTTTACGGATACACTTGGGCCTCTGCAAGCCCCAAAAATCTCTTAGGAGGCCAACCTGAGCCCGAGGCTCCCGAGCACTGGTATATGCCAGATCTCCTCTAGAGTTACGCCCCTGATGTGGGGACAAAGTTTTCGGACGCTTCGAGGGAAAATTCACCGTGGAATGGGTTTCGCCTGTCAGAGAATAATTATTTTAATTTCCTTTTTTAAAATAAATGTGAGCTGTGTAATACCTAATTAGCAAGTCGGCATCTTGTGAGGTTGATGGATGCATCAGGGCAAGATCATCGAAAATCTGTTTAGTTTCTAGTGCAATTACAACATCACGGATTTGCTTATATGGTGGATACGGCGGAAATGAAATGGTTGATTGATATTTTTCTCTCTTTATTTCCGGCTCATTTGTGCATGCAATACCTGTGCAATACCTGTGCAATACCTGTGCAATACCTATATCCCCTCCTTCGGTAATTAAAAATTCTCTGAATTTCTGGCAAACTGTAGGCACAT
Source organism: Nemoura dubitans (assembly GCA_921293005.1). Classification (NCBI taxonomy): domain Eukaryota; kingdom Metazoa; phylum Arthropoda; class Insecta; order Plecoptera; family Nemouridae; genus Nemoura; species Nemoura dubitans. Next base: position 28,794,477 of record OV121077.1, on the reverse strand, counting down.
CGTATACTCGTTTGCCGGCCTCATTTGCGTCGAAAACGTCGCATGATACCAAGTGGTTCGGTAAAATTGCGGAGTATCTAATTGTTTTCTTTTGAAAGCGTTTTGTTGTGAGTCGAACGTATATGCGGATGCCTATACACTTAATTAGGGTGGTATCTTGTAAAGATATGCACTCCCAACAAACCCGATTCTTTGGTAACTCGTAAGACATTCGCTTTATATAGTATATATTATGTTTCTGATAATGTTGTATGATATTTCTCCAGTCTCAGATAGAGTTTTTTCGGGATTGATTCGGGAATCGGGATTCATATTGACCCTATTCACATTGACCCCACACATTTTCGCTTAGTTTTATTTTTGACTTCTACTTCTGACAAAGCAAATGAGGCAGTGGTGATCCAATCAAAAGCGATGCACAAAAAGAATTTCTTGCCGTATTTCTCATTCTGCAATTTGCTATAAATTTGAACTTAAATCGTTGAAACCCAGCAGTTTTTTTAGGGAAGGATATTTTTTGGCGGTGTTGCCATTCCTTTAAGTCGCTGTCGCAATCAATGATCGCATCGAACCCACTTGAAATTAGACTTTGTGCCTTGTCTTCTTCGGTAAATTCAAAATTGATAAAGAGACACTTGAAAGTACCGTGATGGTGTTGCTGCAAGGCTGAGAGTGAGACAGTTTTATACTTTCATAGCAGTTCAATATTACTAAATCATAAATATGGAACCGCATTGAATTGAAACATTTGAAAATGAGCTCATGCATCTCCGCAGCCATGTGCTGCGAAATGTGGTGGGTTATTGTCGCTATCATTGTTGGTGTCATAGTCGCTGCCTGCAGTGCCATTGTTGGTGTCATTGTCGCTGCCTGCAGTGCCATTGTTGGTGTCATTGTCGCTGCCTGCAGTGCCATTGTTGGTGTCATTGTCGCTCAGACAGTTTTATGCTTTTATTGCAGTTCATATTATTGCTCTTTAGCCACATTTTTCAGATGTTAACTTAAGTATTCAAAATGTGGTCATGAGCTCATGGTCTGTCCGTTGTGTTCGTGGATGTGCTGGTAAGTAACGCGGTCGGCCCATGCTTATTGCTGGCTGGAGCGACTCGCCTGCCGCGCGGGGAGGGGGGGGGGGGGGGACGCGCACGCAGCAGCTCGGGGAAATAGAAAAACCATGCTATGAAGTTCGCGTTTTTAGGATTTCTGTATCTGCAGTATTGTTAGCAATGATTTAAGCTGCAATTCTATATTACTTTCAACTTATTCGACTAATTTTTTATAGCGGTAGGTTTAGTGAAGTAACGTGTAGTGAACTTTTACTGGCTTTTTGGTCACATTTGGTTCGAAATCGACCAGATCTGATAAGATAAGAGAATGGCAATTGTTAAGACTTATATTAATACAGCTGATAAAGACGAACATTTATAGGGTAGCTAGAAGTATATAGCTTTAAAACTCAGCAAGTTATTCAACATTTAAGTTTTTAACTTTTCTGCAAAAAAAAATTTCACTCCTTTGTCTTTGGGGGGTTGTTCCGATGAAAATATTTTGTCCTATTTTCTATCAGGGGTAGGTCATGCTGTTGGGGACGTATGTTCCAAATTTCAGCTCTATATACCTCCGAGTAAGCAAACTTTCTTATTTGACGAGATAGCTCGTCGATAATCTTGGGTTATAATGTGTAAACATTGTCACAGAATAGAATTCAGGCTGTTTAGTGTATGTAAAATATGCCAACAAAAATAAGGTTGAAAGCAGGGTGCCTACTCTCAGAAATTAAAATAATATACAGGTAAACCAACGCGAGTTAGGCCATAAAACGCAAGGCACAGCAAGGGATTATATTAGATTTTGTTCGCATTCTCTCATGCTATAAACACTTTGTCAATGAGATATGATTTTAATTGTTTTTACATGACCCTCGCTCCTTGATACCTGAGATGCTTTTAGGAAGGACGTTCGTTATTTTTACTCCTACTCCATTGAATTGCAGTCGAAAGGGCATCAATAGATAATATTTTAAGGGATCAGCAGAATGGACATCCTAGTTCCTGTGGCCACATTAGCTTTTAGAAGATTACCTACAAATCAGGGATATAAGCAGGGGCACATTTCACTGCCAGGGTTTCCAGGGGCTTGCGAAACCCAAAAGTGTATGGTTGTAACATATATGAATGGTTGTAACATAGATGAATGGTTGTACCATAGATGAATGGTTGTACCATAGATGCATGGTTGTACCATAAATGAATGGTTGTACCATAAATGAATGGTTGTACCATAGATGAATAGTTGTACCGTAGATGAATGGTTGTACCATAGATGCATGGTTGTACCATAAATGAATGGTTGTACCATAAATGAATGGTTGTACCATAGATGAATAGTTGTACCGTAGATGAATGGTTGTACCATAAATGAATGGTTTTACCATAGATGAATAGTTGTACCGTAGATGAATGGTTGTACCATAAATGAATGGTTTTACCATAGATGAATGGTTGTATCATGCAGCATGCGCTACGGAGACGAGTTTAATAACTTTTGCGCTTCAGCCTGTTGGTAATTTTTCACAGGAAACGTTCTTCTTTTTAGTGGAACTGTTATTGGAACCGTAATAAGAGATTATATCTGAATGCAGAAATATTTACCGGAACCTGTATTCCAAGAATTGCAGTGCATAGAAGCCGGAACCGTTATTTGAAAATGTATTGAAATCAGCATGAAATTTGAAAAAAATCGATCGATAACAGTTTGGATTAGTTCAACGCATATAACGATACCAGATACCAGAGAATACCTCTTTGGGTTTCTGAAATTTATTGTGTGGAAAAAAATTTTTTACTTTTTTGAGAACCCGATAAATGTTCTAGGGCACAAATGTAATTGCTCTTTCAAAGCCAAAAGAAATTATTTTACCATGCATCTGTATTTAATATTTCATTTTCGAAAACATCTGGTATTGCTTGCACGAGGCCAAACGCAATTATTTGTGTTCTGTAGCGCATCTCTAAAATACATATCAATTAAAATTCTACCGCAATTCAAGTTATCCTACAATAATGTAGCAACTTCCTTCCGAAAAATGCACCACGACGGAAGTGAACATCAATTCCACTTACGCCTCTGTCGCTGGATAATAACTATTTGAAATTCCAGCCATTCTTTACCGTCGTTGGTCATTATTGGATTTCACGACTTGTTTTCACACGTACAGAAGCCAGTGCATGCCATACATATACATTTATTTATTTGTTTTATAAATCATCAGTTAAAATAGACACGTTTAGTCAAATAGGACAGGTTGCATCGATTTTACCTCACAAAATCAACCCAACAACCCCCCCCCCCCCCCCACCCCCCTCTCACGCAACAAATTCACCCCAACAAGGACCCAGCATACAAACCTACAAATTCACCCCCAAAACTACAACCTTATATTTGAAGTCTTGGCGAAAGTGATAGCATTGACATTGATGGCATTGAAAATGATAGCATTGAAATTGATAGTATTGATAATAGCGTAGATGAATGAAAGTATAGCATTGCATTACAATGCATTACATTATGATGCAATGCGTTTGTTTTGTTTCTAATGAGAAGTGTAAATTTCTTTCAGAAAAAAATTAAAAAGTTATTGCATTCTTGGAGTAAACCACACACTAAGTATATATATAGTATGTATAGGTATTGCGGTTTATGGTGCCTTTTGCGAGTTTTCAATTCGATGGTAAGTGGTAACTCACCAAATTGCAACTTGCAAGTATACTTTGCTTTTGCTTTTAATTCATGGCTTATTTATATGAATACAGCTAACCTACACAAAATATAAACAAACAATGTAAAAATATTTTACTTCAATGCACACCAATATGAAAGTGAGTTCTTGGTGTTGATTTGCTACATTGTTACCGGCTCCGGCTCTGTTTACAAATGAATTGCTACGGAATGCATTGTTTGACACTATATTGTTGTACGGTCTATTCCGTGATACCTATAAATGTAAGAATAATGCCACATAATAAAATTGCAATTGAGAACTATGGATACTCATTTGTTGGAGTAGTTTTGTACTAATCAAAACATCAAAACAACTTTCAGTTGAAATGCGTTATGATTATGAAGGATTATTTTAGCTGACAGCCCAACACAAGCAAAATAAATAAATGTTAAATGTTAAATTTATTTCGCTGTAAAGTTGCTTCCCCATGCTGCCCCCCCTCCCCAGCCTGATTGAGTCTTGAAGATCACCAATTTTGAAGTATTGCTGGTTACGAATTGTCAATTGAAACCTTCTTCAAAATCTAAAATTCTCTTTGCTTCTTAGTTTTGAAATGACAGCAAGATAATATCAGCAACATTTCATAGATCACCAATGCGTAATAAATGTTAGAATTGATCCAACAAATCTTTTAGATGATCGCTGAAAAATCATCATTTTCGTAACGCCCTGAACCTGCTCTCGTAGGTCAACGATTGTTGTTTCGAATTTCAAATTCGTGAATAGGAAAAACAAATTGGGCACCCCTTTTTTAGCTGCATAAATCAAACTTTGTAGGTACCAAATTGACTTCATGAAGCCAATGATAGGTTCACAATAACCTAGACAAAGTGTTGATGCACTTAGTTTCAAACCTCTGTTATAAAAAGTATATTTTGAAAACTAGTGCTATTTAATTTAAATGCAATTAAACAATGCCAGTTCTTGTGAATATCGTTGAATCAATGTTATTGGCAGATATTCGCATCCATTCAAACAAGATACCACAGCAGAATCAAGTAGCCATCATGATTTTACTATATAGTTTTCGAAAAACTATTTTAAATTGGATATTGAAAGCTAAACGAAGTCTAGCCGATTTTTTAACGTCTTAACTACAGTAAAAGTTCAACTAGTAAACGTAACAAAACGATAGGAGTTTAAATCTCATTTGAAACAATTTTTTTGGAAACACGTGACCTTATTCCAGCCGGTAAATTGAATGTCGCTTAAACCACGACAGAATAAAATAACCTTCGTTCTGTTCGCAAAATTCGAAACCAGGAAAAAAATAATACCACGAAAAAAAATCAAAGCCGCCGACTTACTTGATGCCATGATTCCGAGAGGTTGGCTTGCGGTTACTCCAGTCTCCAGAAAAGCTCCTAGCACTTCGAAGTCCGGCCAACGAATGCCCCACCATGACTCATGAGCTACAAGAACAGCTGACCAGAGCAGTCGGCGCGATCGCTTCGCCTCTTTGGCTACGATCTATTTGTCATAGAAGTTTACCAGCGGACATTTGCCAAGCCTTTCCGATTTTTTTAAAACTATAGCGACAATTTAATGCACCCTTGATAATACATGCAGTTGAAAGTTTTTATGTCGAGGAAATGTTCGGAAATCTGGTACGGGGTGCGATTTTCTAATTGGTTTCAATGAAAATTGTGTTGTAATTTACGTCGTTTTTTAACGGGGCTGCGGCTTTGGAGGATAGGCTTTCAGTCTGTAAAAGCTAGGTTGGTTTTTTAAGAACGACATACTTGGGTGTCAATTAAATCTTATTGGTTGTTTTCCAACAAATTTAGCTCAGTACCTAGTAACGATACAAATCAATTTACTGCACGATTGACACTTGTGTGTTGATAATCTTGTCAAACTTGCCCAAAACTGAGCAAAAATAAACATTTTTAGTTGTCACATTTACTATGCATTTTCTCCTGAATGTACCAAAGAAAACCTAAGAACAAAATAACAATAATACGTTTTTTATTGTCACAGGAACACATAATGGTTATTGGACAGTCCATTGCATAAGAATTAAATCTTAAAATGGATGAAAACTGGACAGCTTTTGTGACAGTACCTACCTTTATTAATTATTATGCTCATCAACTGCGTCGCAACGCTATGAGTTCCGCGTGCTGATAGAATTGTGTCGCCAACGTAGGAACTCATTGCTTCTTTCCTTGCGTGTGAACTAGAAGACGTACAGTGCTCGGGAGCCGAAAGCTTTGCATTTTTAAACAAAACGACTTGCTTCTATAAAAGATGTTTCCACAATTCCTGTAAATTTCATAAACCGTGAGAAGAGCACGTAGATTTTAATCGGCTTGTTTACAGTTCATTCCCAGTCATTTCCCGCAGGCTCGCTAGCCCCCCTACTCCCCCCTCCCCCCACCCAAAACGCTTTTCGGGTTGCAGTTATGGAGAGATTTGAAATGTATAAAATTAATGGTCTTTTAGTAATGAATCAATATTCAGGGCGCAGGGATGATCAAGCAGAAAGTAACTAACCGCAATCATATTTTTATATAATATGCGAGCCCTCCTCTCCAATGCGCAAGCCATTAATTTCAGAGATTTAATGCTCCTAGAAGTTGCCTATCTAATACCCCATTTTACGTGAAGATGGAGAGTGGGTTTGAATATTCCACGAGGACCCACTGCTTATAGATATGGTTTGACTGGCAGCTTCAAATCATTACACCAAGCCACAGAAAAACGTTCTTGAATTGAATCTCTGATCAATGAATCTCGTGTTTATCGAGTAAAAACGGGGTTTTGTATTTTGTATTTTGAATTAATATGATTTTACCTCGACCTCATGTCGAATCGCCCATGGAGTTTCAAAAATTGATCAATTAGAGGCTTATGAATTGACGTAAGATTGATTAATTTAAAATGTTGGTATTACGTGGTTTATCTAGCCAAAAAAATTGGCACTTTGGCAACAACCATGATAATAATTTATGATTGGGAGGCCAGTCATACCGTCACAAAACTGTTTATTCCTGATTTGAAAAAGCCTATCCAGTAGAATTATAATGAGGTAGGTTCTGTGCTGGGCAAACCATGATGAATGCATAATGAAAGTTCACTTAAAGTTGCACTTGCCGCTACGGAACTTTGTTAATATAAAGACTTCAAAGCCAAAGGGCTACTTTTCGCCGTCAATGCTGTTAAGAAAATAATGTTTCAGAGCTTGGAATCAAATAATACGTGCTTTTAAAATTCACGATCGATAATCCGACTGTAATTTTTTCTGAAAGTGTCACCGCATCGCGACAAATTGGATCAAAATGTAGAATGATTTCATCTTCTAAAAGTTGATACCACTATCAGAATTTAGGCCGAATCATTGGGTGGAAGACTACTTGAGCCATACGCAAGGATTGACATTGAGGCCCCCCCCCCCCCTCCCCCCTCCCACGTGGTAATTGGATATTCTATGCTGCCTACAAGGACCTGTCGAAGAATTGCTTTTTTTTGTAATTTACCTAAAAACGCATCGCTCTCTCCTAATACCGAAGTGAAATGAAATAATATAAAAGAATGTTGTTTTACATTACTAACATTCGGAGAAAAGTCATATTTTGAAACATTGAAACAACCTGATTCTGAAAGTTACTCATTGTTGAACATCACCCAATCAACAAACAGTCATTTGTAGTTATTTACTGTTGCCATTCCTAAAAGCAATCGAGAGCTTTATATACACTAGACAACAATTGATCTTCAATGCTACTGTGTTGGCATCATTGGCAAGAGTGGCATTTGTTGTTCCTGAGTGTCAAGAAACCTTTGAGAACACGGCTCATCTAAAATCTGCACGATGTCAATAAAGTCTCGTGATAATGTTTTTGTACACTCTAATAACAAAACATATTCAGTTTATAATTGCCAAACTATCATGGAAAATGTCTGCAATTAAGACTATATACACCTTCCCCTGCCATGTATGAGCTAAAATTCAAAACTTACATCCCTTTGTAAGTTTTGTGACTTTTGGCTCAACTGACTCGCAGCAGTATATCTTCCTGGTAAATTTAGTTGCCAATCTCAAAATTTAGTACACCCAGCCCCAGAGCTATAAAGTGTTCTAGTGACATGCATAACTAGTGAGATGCATGATTTTCAAATGTATATTGCATTTTTCAGTGCGCTAACGAACTTAAGCCTTGCAGTATAGTTTCTTACCAACACAAACCAAATGACAGCTCGGTGTTTAATCCAGATGGGAGGAATGGGGGGAGAAGATGCGCTTACATTTGAATCATCCGCCGAGTGGTGTGATATTATTGTCCACTATATCTCGTTTGTGATATTATAAGCGAAGGGTTATTTTCAAATTATGAACGGAGCGTAAAGGACATACTTTAAGTCCATCCCTGTTAATGCTCTTCGTCTTGAAATTTGAAGAGCTTTTTATCCTGACTTTCGCATGAATTTGTGAAATTTGCGAATAAAGAAATCCTCACTGCAAAGCTGATCATAACGTCAAGACAAAGAATCATTACTTGTCTGTCAAAAGTCAATTGTACAGCACAAGGCTGAGTCCGAATTCGGGTTTGCGCTCTTCGACTTATTACGTTGGCAACATTTTGAAGTCACGGGGGCCATGTCCACAAAGGTACCAACTTTGAAGAGCCGTCAAAATATTTCCGTACCAACCAGTCACCATCGAGATTTTAAGACTGACATTGACCAACAGGCGTAGATTTTCTGGACCGCATTGGAAGCAGCCACAAAACCAGTCTACCTTATCATCAATGTAATGCGTTGAGTTTCGATTATTCATTTCCCAACAATGGTGTTCTTACTAAGACGTAATTATCGACTCAAGTGTCGACTAAATGACAGCGTCCCGTGCGTCTGCTGTCTGCTAATTATTGCGTGATCACACTTATTGTATTGGATTTCATTCAAGTTCCTGGTTTCGTATTTAATAAGTATTATGCTGTAATTCCAGACTGTTGTAATGTGCGTCGTGTTTGAGTTGAAACCGCATGAATTTGAGGAAAATTTCCATGCGCCGGTTATGAGATATGGCTAAAAGGTATTGCCCTCGTTTTCTTTTCAGAAACCGTGTGGAATCGATTAGGTACTGCATTTTGTGTGTCCAATTTAGCTTTGGAAATGATCGTTATTCAGTGATTGAGACACAATCAGTGTTGTGACTTATCTAGATAAAATTATCTGGATAATTTTTCAAATCTTTATCTTTATCAATATAATATTGTGCACTGTCATCTTTATCTTTATCTGGATAAAAAAAACTTTATCTAAACTCCATATTTTAGATAATAGATGATTTTAGCCAATTTTATTCCAATTTTTGACATTGTCATTCAGATTGTCATTAATTTCCAAAACCATTGCCATCCCAATAAAAAGTTTAAAAAATGTGTAATCTTGAGAGTAATGATTCGGGAATTGGGAATCCGATTCCAAGAGCTCGTGTTGTACTGTTAGGTAGGTGTAATATAATATTATCAGTCACTAATGTGGCTTTTGGAATTTCGCAACAATCCAACATCATTTTCCAATATTCCCAATTTCAAAAATTATCTTTTATCTAAAGAAAATTATCTAGATAGTTTTTTTCATCTATTATCTTCTGTTTAATTTTATTATCTTATCTAGATATCAAATTTGCCCATTATCTTCATCTTTATCTAGATGAAAGAAAATTATCTAGTCACAACACTGGACACAATATCGTGTGGGTGTGATCACAGTTTTGCATTTTAATGTTAACAGCTTATTTTCACCATGAAATTGCTTCAAAATTGAGTCATCCTATTTCATAACTCTCAAAATTTGATTGGCAATCAGTTTATTCCCGTCTGCTTATTTCCTGAAATTGCCACCATATGCCAGAGCAAACTGCAAAGGTATATAGTTTCAAGTTTCTGCAAACACCAGATCCACAGAAACAATTGTTGGGAAGCGAAACAACCAACACATTAACCCATGTTTAATAAGCCTAGACCCGAGCTTAACATTTACATTCATCCCCATTTACCAGTGACATCAAAAACGTACTTTAAATATCACAGTCACCACTGGTATAAATTCTACAGGTAAAAGTAGAATTTAAATATGTTCTTCCTTGTTAATCAATGTTGTTGGTGTTGTTGCCAATGTTCACCACAGTCCACACTGTCTAGATGATTTTCCCGGAATGACAATACGACCATACATTGATTTTCCACCATCTAAATGATGTCAACTAAATAAGGAGGTACCACGAATTGGGAGATGAAAGTATTCAACCAGTGTGAAATGGGCTCTCTAGCTCCCGGCACCCTAGCTCCCAAGCACCAGGCCCACCAACACCGTCAAAACAAAACCACCAGACGAAGTGATTCAATGCATTACTGTACCAAACCCCCAAAAACACCAAGCTGCGTAACACGATAATGAATAATTACATTTTTAATAAACAAAGAAATATTTATACTATGTTCAAAAGTATTTACCCACCGAATGCAACAATGGAAACTTTAATAATAGCCAGCTCCCTGCTGTTTAATTTTTTTAACCCTTTGTTTTTACCACAAATGTTCCGTTTTTTGGGTGATTATGTTGACAACTAGCATGAGAAATATTTCCCTTAAGTTTCAGAGTTTTCACCCACCGATTGCAACAATGACAGCTTTAATAATAGCCAGCTCCATGGTGTTTAATTTTTTTTAACCCTTTTTTAAAATTAAATGTCAAGTTTTTTGGGTGATTATTTTGACAACTAACGAAAGAAATATTGTCCTAAAGTTTCAGAGTTTTCACCCACCGATTGCAACAATAACAGCATTAATAATAGCCAGCTCCCTGGTGTTTAATTTTTTTTTACCCTTTTTTGAACTTAAATGTCCAGTTTTTTTGGGAAATTATTTTGACAACTAGCAAAATACATATTTCCCTAAAGTTTCAGAGTTTTCACCCACTGATTGCAACAATGGCAGCTTTAATAATAGCCAGCTCACTCATGTTTAATTTTTTAAACCGTTTTTTTCACCACTAAAGTCCAGTTTTTTGGGTAATGATGTTGACAACTAGCATTAAAAAAATTGCTGCAAATATTTAAAGTTTTCACCCACCGATTGCAACAATGGCACCTTTAATAATAGCCAGCTCCCTGATGTTTAATTTTTTAACCCTTTTTTTTTACCACAAATGTCCAGTCTTTTGGGTAATTATGTTGACAACTAGCAAAACAAATATTGACCTAAAGTTTCAGATTTTTCACCCACCGATTGCAACAATGACAGCCTTAATAATTGCCAGCTCCCTAATGTTTAATTTTTTTAACTCTTTGTTTTTACCACAAATGTCCAGTTTTTTGGGTGATTATGTTGACAACTAGCATAAGAAATATTTCCCTAAAGTTTCAGAGTTTTCACCCACCGATTGCAACAATGACAGCTTTAATAATAGCCAGCTCCATGGTGTTTATTTTTTTTAACCCTTTTTTGAACTTAAATGTCCAGTTTTTTGGGTGATTATTTTGACAACTAACATAAGAAATATTGTCCTAAAGTTTAAGAGTTTTCACAAACCGATTGAAACAATGACAACTTTAATAATAGCCAGCCCCCTGGTGTTTAATTTTTGTTAACCCTTTTTTGTACTTAAATGTCCAGTTTTTTTGGTGATTATGTAGACAACTAGCAAAAGAAATATTTCCCTGAAGTTTCAGAGTTTTCACCCACCGATAGCAACAATGACAGCCTTAATAATAGCCAGCTTCCTGATGTTTAATTTTTTTAACCCTTTGTTTTTACCACAAATGTCCAGTTTTTTGGGTCAATATGTTGACAACTAGCATAAGAAATTATATCCTAAAGTTTAATAGTTTTGACCCTTGGATTGCAACAATGGCACCTTTAATAAAAGCCTGCTCCTATGTTTAATTTTTTTAACCCTTTTTTTAACTTAAATGTCCAGTTTTTTGGGTGATTTTGTTGACAACTAGCATAAAAATATTGTCGTAAAGTTTCAGAGTTTTCACTTACCGATTACCAATCGGTAGGTGAAATCTCTGAAACTTTAGGACAATATTTAAAATGCTAGTTGTCAACATAATCACTTACAAAACTGGACATTTGTGTTTAAAAAAGGGTTAAAAATAATTAAACATCATGGAGCTGGCTTTTAATAGAACTGCCATTGTTGCAATCGGTGGGTGAAAACTCTGAAACTTTAGGGAAATATTTATTTTGCTAGTTGTTAACGTAATCACCCAAAAAACTGGACATTTAAGTTTAAAAAAGAGTTAAAAAAAATTAAACACCAGGGAGCTGGCTATTATTATAACTGTCATTGTTGCAATCGGTGGTTGAAAACTTTGAAACTTTAGGACAATATTTATTATGCTAGTTGTCAACATAATCACCAAAAGACTGGACATTTGTGTTCAAAAAAGGGTTAAAAAAATTAAACATCAGGGAGCTGGCTATTATTATAGGTGCCATTGTTGCAATGGGTGGGTGAAATCTCTGAAACCTTAGGAAAATATTTATTATGCTAGTTGTCAACATAATCACCCAAAAAGCTGGACATTTAAGTTCAAAAAAGGGTTAAAAAAAATTAAACATCATGGAGCTGGCTTTTAATAGAACTGCCATTGTTGCAATCGGTGGGTGAAAACTCTAAAACTTTAGGGAAATATTTCTTTTGCTAGTTGTTAATATAATCACCCAAAAAACTGACATTTTAGTTCAAAAAAGGGTTTAAAAAAATTAAACATCAGGGAGCTGGCTATTATTAAAGCTGTCATTGTTGCAATCGGTGGGTGAAAACTCTGAAACTCTAGGACAATATTTATAATGCTAGTTGTCAACATAATCACTTACAAAACTGGACATTTGTGTTTAAAAAAGGGTTAAAAAAAATTAAACATCATGGAGCTGGCTTTTAATAGAACTGCCATTGTTGCAATCGGTGGGTGAAAACTCTGAAACTTTAGGGAAATATTTATTTTGCTTGTTGTTAACGTAATCACCCAAAAAACTGGACATTTAAGTTTAAAAAAGAGTTAAAAAAAATTAAACATCAGGGAGCTGGCTATTATTATAACTGTCATTGTTGCAATCGGTGGTTGAAAACTTTGAAACTTTAGGACAATATTTATTATGCTAGTTGTCAACATAATCACCAAAAGACTGGACATTTGTGTTCAAAAAAGGGTTAAAAAAATTAAACATCAGGGAGCTGGCTATTATTAAAGGTGCCATTGTTGCAATGGGTGGGTGAAATCTCTGAAACCTTAGGAAAATATTTATTATGCTAGTTGTCAACATAATCACCCAAAAAGCTGGACATTTAAGTTCAAAAAAGGTTTAAAAAAAATTAAACATCATGGAGCTGGCTTTTAATAGAACTGCCATTGTTGCAATCGGTGGGTGAAAACTCTGAAACTTTAGGGAAATATTTCTTTTGCTAGTTGTTAACATAATCACCCAAAAAACTGGACATTTTAGTTCAAAAAAGGGTTTAAAAAAATTAAACATCAGGGAGCTGGCTATTATTAAAGCTGTCATTGTTGCAATCGGTGGGTGAAAACTCTGAAACTCTAGGACAATATTTATAATGCTAGTTGTCAACATAATCACTTACAAAACTGGACATTTGTGTTTAAAAAAGGGTTAAAAAAAATTAAACATCACGGAGCTGGCTATTATTGAAGCTGCATTTGTTGCAATTGGCGGGAGACAACTCTGGAACTTGAGTTAAATATTCTTTATGTTAGTTGTCAACCCAATGACCTAAAATCTTTAATATATGGGGTATTGATATAAACATTCTGACAGGTCTACATAATTGTTGCCGTCGTTGCTTTGCCTTGATGTATCTCTGAAACTGTACAGATTTTTTTTTTTTGTTAATAGGTATCAACCTAAAAAATATTTTTGAAACCAATAACGTATTTATAATATGCCGTCCGTGTTAAATACTAAAGTACCTTGAAGCAAAAAAAACTTTACACCTGAAATGCTAGTTACTTTTTATGTAGTTGGTAAGTGTGAATTTAGGGAGCTAGGGAGCTGGTTTTAGAGAGCCCATTTCACACCGGTAAGTCATCATCCCGTCAATAAGTCAAGGGGTGTCCAAGGGTGAACAGACAACAAAGCAGGCGAGTTGAAAGGGACGAGAATTCAGATAATGGCTTTGATCTGCGGCACTTGTCAAGGGGTGAACATCAATTTAACAATCACCGGGTTTGGAAACGCTCAGAAAACATGGAATGGTCTGTGGTAAAATCACGAAAATGCATCACACAAAACTGTAAGATTACGCGATTGTTATGGTGCGTTATTGTTATGTAACGCGATTGTTAAAAAGGAGCTCTCCGAATTGCTTTTAAAACATATAGTGTACAGAATACTGATTAATTTAACATCCCGTTTGAATATTTGGAGAAAAAAAATTTGCGTAGGAATAATCGCACATTTTCGTTTTGGCGCGGCACCTCCTCGTGACGTATCCTTGGGGAACGGCTAGCGCCAGCAGCATGCGCTACGCAGTGGCATCTCAATGGACAGCGACATTACATCGAATTGTTGTACAGAGCCATCTCAAATACGAGCGTTGTGTCAGGAAGGCGAGTGCATAACTGAGCACAGCTCTATCGATGTAATTACATAAAACATTGATGTGCGATGACCTGGACTTTTTGAAGTGGGCCCCAAAAGTCCACTGCGCCTACGGGCCCCGCCAACCCTAAAGGCGCCCCTGGACTACCTCCATTCTTATAGGAGAGAATTAGGAGAATCGAACTGATCTTTGGCACGGGTAAGAAGGACACACATTGAAACAAGCAGCATGTGAAAACTCGCATACAACTTGAAATTTGTATGGAAAATCACGATATTCAACGCAAAACAAGAAGACTAACACTATAATAGAATTGAGTATAGGAGTCAGCAAGTGGCTTACGTAATGCGTACGATATCCTGCAGGGTTTGCTCCCTTTCCAGAAAGTCCTGGTTGCTATCACTGTGGAAATCACTCAGGTATCACCTCTGATCCGGACGACAGCTGAGCGATCAGAAATAATAATAATAATAATAATTTGGTTTTTATTTGGCTAGTTGCCATTCATCGTACATACATTTTACACGTTTATAGAAGTCATAGAAGTCATTTAAATAACTATATTAATAACACTCTCATTTATAACATAAAAGTAACTAATTTTTGTAATCTTTCATATTTTTCTACCTAACTCTTACACTTATTCTTAAAACAACATATATTCTTACAATTTTTAATTTCTGCTGGCAATTCATCATAAAACTTAGCACCAGCATTGAAAACCGATTTAAACCACTTCTGGTTGGTGCAATTAATTCTATAGCTATTATGTGCACTAGCACTTCTAGTTTTTACAGAGTGTGTTTCAGACACATTTACAATCCTGTTATTTAAATAATCTGGCATCATTCTTAACTTCATTTTGTGAATAAAAACTAAAACTAGAGTATTAATACTATCCTGTATGCTATTCCATTTAAGTGTTTCAAGCATCTTTTTAATGGGAGTTTCTTTTTTGCATCTAATCAAACACCTCATTGCCTAGTTCTGCAAGATTTGTAATTTTTTTATATATTTTTTATTTACTTGGTATAATACAGTGGCACCATACTCAAAATGTGGCCTTATTATGGTTGAATATACCATTGTTCTTGCCCAAGGGGACAATTTACTAGCTATTCTTCTCATATATCCTAATTTTTTCCCAATCGTTTTAATTGTGAACTCCATGTGAGGGTTGAAAGTTAGATTATCATCCAGTATTATACCCAGATATTTGAATTGGGATACCTTCTCCAATGGATCATCTTCAATTGCTATATATACATCACTTAATTCATTGTTCTTTACATTTCCACTCTTTACTAACATCCACTTGGATTTATTAACATTGAGCTTCAGCTTATTTACTGCTAGCCATTTTGCTATGTTCTCCAAATCCTGGTTAATGTAATCAGCTGTCTCCTTTATATTAGTTCCTGAGATAGATATGGCAATATCATCTGCATATAAGTTCATTTTGGTATTGTCACAGCACATACCAACATCATTTATATATACTAGGAACAGTAGTGGCCCTAATACAGATCCCTGAGGAACTCCATTCTTACAGTGTCTATAATCAGATATGGCACTGCCATACCTGGTTCTTTGCCTTCTGCCAATTAGATAATTATTTAGCCAGTTAAGTACATTTCCTGTAATACCATACATAAATCGAAGTTTCATTAGGAGCCTGTCTACGTTTAATGTCTCAAAAGCTCGTTTAAAATCCAGGAATACCCCAATAGTAAATCTTTTTCTATCCAAGTCCTTAAGCCATTCACCTAATACATTTTGTATACCAGTTTCACACGAATGATATTTACTGAAACCTGATTGATTCTTATTTAATATTTCATTACTATCTAGGTAAGTATAAAGTTGCTCATACACAACCTTTTCCAATATTTTATCAATGGCAGACAGCATATTTATTGGCCGAAAGTCACATATACTCTTGGACCCAACTATCTTTTTCACTGGTTGTATAACTGAGTCCTTGAGTTTCTTTGGGAATTTACCCTCAGTAATCGAGGTGTTGACTATATCCAATAACTTAAATCTGGTAATTCTATAACTATCTTTCAATAGTGTGGTAGAGATCCCATCGATCCCACCTTTTTTATTTTTCAGGCTATTTACTATTCTATCTAAGTCTTTAATAGTTACTTCGTTAAATGAATCTAATTCATAGTCTCCAACTTTTTTTAAATTTTGTAGTTCCAGGGTTTATCCTATCTTCTCATTATTAATTGTCTGTGCATTCACTATCTTAATAGTACTAATTACATCCTCGATACTTTCAATGAAATATCTGTTTAACTTTTCTGCAATTTCTTTGTGATCTGTTATTTTAACCCCTTCGCTATCAATTAGTTCCTCGGCTTCCTCATACTTATTGGTAGTGGATACTACTTCTTTTAGTTTTTTCCATAATTTCACATTGTTGCTTTTCACAGAATCTATCTTAGCTTCATAATAATCTTTCTCGTTCTTTCTTATTGAATTTCTTTCCACCCTGTACTTTTCCCATTCTATGTTAGAGTTTGTCCAATTTGCCCTAGCTTTGAGGATATTTCTAGCCTTAATTTTATCCAGCTCTGCCTTTGTTATCCATGGTTGTCTAAGGTTGTCTATATTAACAGATCTAACTTTTACTAGTTTATCTTTGCACATAATTATATTACTAATTAGTCTCTCCACCTGCATATCTACATCAGTGCATTCCATATCCCATTCGCATTCCGCCAGGTAGCAAAGTAGCTGATTTTTACTATAATCCTACCAGTCTTCTATGGTTTTTTTGCAGTCTTTTACTCCATTATTTTGATTGAGTGATTTCCCTCCTAATATATTTATGACTATTGTTTCGTGATCCGATATGTTTTCTCCAACAATTCCTACACTTTCTATCGTTTTTTCTATCGTTTGTTATTACAAGATCTATTAGCGTGCTCGAGTGTTGTGTAATTCTTGTGGGTACTTTGACAATTTGCTTATACCCATGCTCACTCACTAAATACTTCAGGCTTTTCGAGTCCTGTTTTTCCCAGTTAATATTGAAATCTCCTATATACAACACATTACTTTGCTCATCACTATCTGAATCCATAATATTTGAGAAATAATCTAGGAACTCAGTGCGGTTTCCATGCGGGGACCTGTATATAACATTTACACTATATTATATTCTACTATTTATTTGAGTTTTTATCCCCAGTACCCAGAAGTTATTTATTTTTGCATCATTTCTGGATAGACTAAAAGAACTACGTTTGTCTAGGTAAATAATAACACCTCCAGTTTTACGACTATTAGAATTACACCTTAGTAGGTTATATCCATCAATTTGAATTTCTTTATCATATGTCACTTGTGACATGGGTTTCTGCTATCGCTACCATTAAAGGTGCCATCTTTTGCACTAATAGCACTATTTCTTTAAAGTTTTTGATCAAACTTTGGGCATTAAGGTACAAAATATTTGATTTTTTCACATTGTCCTTCTTTTGTTGCTATTGATCCTTATTCCTAATTTGCTGGCTTATTCTTGCGTAGTATTTACAGTTATGAACGTCTACTGCCGCATGCTTTGTGTCAAGTTGTAATCCGTACTTAGCATTGGCCTTGTTGCAATTGACACACTTTGGCAATTTATTTTGACACTGAGTGTGGTGGTGCTCATCTCCACCAAATCTACATGAAATCTTTGACCCACATACCTTATTTATATGGCCAAATCCATTGCACTTGAAACATCTTACAATGTGTATGTGTTCAACTACTTTGCACATATTCCACCCAACTCTTATTCTTTCAGCTGTCAGGAGTTCCCTACCATCTTTCTTGGTTGTTTCAATAACAATGTTGCTAGTTTTACCAGATCTATTCTGTTTTACGTGAACAATTTTAACCTCAGATAAGTTGTTTTGTGTACACAACGAGTTTTTTAGTTCGATGGCAAGAGGTTCACTCACAATCAGGGGTAGTTGCTACTTGTAGCTATACATGTTGCTACTGGAATGAGCAAGAGAGAGAGATAGAGAGATCTACCCCTTCGATGATGTGGATAGATGATGGTTTGGGGGGAGGGGGGCGGTGGAAGGGGTTTGCTATACAACGATAGGTATCAGGGAATTGGTGTCTTTGTCCAGAAGAAAATATAACTCGAGAGAATGGATTTTGTAGTGAGTTATTTTTTTCAGTTTATGCTATTTGACATATTGTAGTAAAAATTTAAAAATTCGTATTGCATTTACGAATCGCTACGTACAGCCTAAATACTGGTCTCAATCTTTTTACATTATTTTATTGCAATAGACTTGATAGACATGGTTTCAGTATCAGATTGAGGTGATTTCTGCACTGAATGTATTTTTATAAAATGCACTTTCTTAGCATGTTGTTACAATATGCTAAAACTCCATTTCACGTTAAGAAGGAGAGTGGATTTGCATCTTCCTCGAGGACCCACTGCTGCTAAGACATGAGCCACGTCTTGAGCCGGACAAAAAACTCTACGAGCAGTTTTGAGACTCTTAACTCACTTCTGGCGGCATATGGGTTCTGGAGGAAGATGCAAATCCACTCCCATTCTTAGCGTCAAATAAAGTATAGAAAATTAACAATAATAATGGAATTTTCGTATAAAAATGTTCGATTACTAAACTAAGAAAATATCTTCTTACATTTTCCTTTAATGTTTATATGGTTAAAACTGCATCAACATGATGAAAATAATTGATCAATGTGTTATCATATTCATAATAAACACTCTTAAAATTAAATAATACTCGTAGTAAAAAATCTAATCCTAGGATAATATCACTATTAGTATGACAGCCCCACAAAGTGAAGACTATAGCGCGACGCTCCTCAAGAGCAGCATCATCAGGGCGCTGATGCCCCCGGAAATGGGCAGAGTGACCACCCAGGCGAAGATTATATTCCTGGAAGCAAAAAAAATGGGTGCTGTTAGAACCTGCTGCCAATCACACGATTATATTGAAATGATACGAGTGCGCAATGCATTGGAAACATCTATCTACCAATATTTTGAGAATTATCAAGCCAATTTACTCATTTTTCGATATGTTCATGAAAATTTTCGGCAAGAAAATAAAAATTGTCCTTTATTCCACAAAGACATTAAATTGGTGTCAAACCCCCTGTCGAAGTCGGCTTAGGGTATAACTATCCCCTCTCCCAAATATATGTATATCCAAAGGTTAATCAACTTTGCAATGCATCGCATTTAAGATGGGACGACGACCACACTACTGGCGAATTCTGTTCGGCAGGGTGGTTGAAGGCAATGGAGTTAGCACAACATGCTTTACACACCTTGCTCATCCACCTTCGACAGTATGAACTAGTGGAGCAATCCTATTCTTAGACTGTTGCTACGTGCAGGCTACTTTCCAACAACCCTGATAGCCAATATTGAAAACACATACGCTTTCGATTCCGTGGGCTGGGCCCGTTGGATTCTCAGCAGGCACAGTAATCTATTTATTGAAACCTATGCCCATTTTGCTGCAGAAAGGGTCACCATATTAGAGGAGCATATTTATCAAAACGCATCTAAAAGTTACCAATCTATCGGTTTAACGGAATGTCTCTTCTCTCCTTGGACGGAAGCGTCCCTCAATATGACGTCTAGGACTCACATCTACTAGCCCTAACTTAAGAACTAGTTTCCAAAAAACTATTTCAAACTGTGTTTTAAAAATTAAGTAAAGTAAAACTGGTTTCCCTATCTGATTGAGAAGTATAGGGAATAAGAAGGACTTCACGTAACATTCAGAACGAAATGATTTTTTTTTTTAGCGTGCCGCTATAGCGGTGCTTACCTAAAGAGCCCCCAGTTGACCCCCTCCTTTGAGGAGCTGACGAGGCCCACGAGCACCACGGAGCCCACAAGACTGTGGGTCGTGCTGATGGGGATGCCGATGTTGGAGGCGATCAGCACGGTTGTCGCAGCTCCCAGCTCAATCACGAAGCCACTGCAGGGAACAATATCGTGAACATCAGCAACAAATAAATAACGGTCTTTTTTGTAGTTTATTTTTAGAGATATGGTTTCGCCGTCAGGGGCGCTAGGTGTCAAACCATGTTGTTTACCAACATAGCAAACTTAACCCTTCGTCTTGATGCACAATTTGGAGTTTTTTCTTGTTTATTTTCAAAAATTAAATACTGGTGGTATTCTGACTATATATTTTAAGAATCTACTACCAGCAAAATTATCAGTTTAGACTTTAGAGAGTGATAGATGCCATTCAATACGGCCTGCGAATGTTGACACCTTTGGCAAATCGAACAGCAGGGGAGCCTCTTTTAGAGTAAAAACACCTCTCTATCGTGACAAATACTATATTATGTGATATGAGTCTTCACCCATCTTCTCTTCTAACTAGCAATAATGTTTCCCACCGTGCCTTTGCTGCATACGGGCTAGTCAGCACTGTCAACGTTGAAACTATTGGCTCAAGTATAAATTCACATAGCATTTTTAAAATGAATGATCAAGATCTCAAAGATCTGCAGAATCCAAAAAACGGTATACTGCACACCATTAAATCCAAGAATTACAAATACTATCAAGTTACTTACGTCGACGGTACAATCTTGGAGAGATCCGTCCCGATCGTCTTCATCACCTTCCTGCCCCACAGCCAGAGGCCGACCGTGATTCCAAGGCCTCCGTAGAGCAGGATCCAGATCGGAGTCTGTGCCTTGGCCAAGAGGACGCCGTCGGTGTAGATGAGCCACAAGGCGGTCAGTGGACCTATCGCGTTGCTGACATCGTTGCCTCCGTGCACGAACGAACAGAAGGTGGCCGTCAGGATTTGGAGGAAGGTGAAGAGTCGGGCGATTTCTGGGGGGTCGTCTTCGCGGGAGGCTTGAACGCCGGTCGGTTTTTCGACAATCTGGAAATGTAGGAGGCGATTGTTAGTTTCGAAGCTGGTTATAGGCTAGATTAGAACTTCTTCTAATCGGGTCTACTTCGTCTCAGCATAGGCGTTCGCAGGGTTCCAAATTAGGTCGGGCCAAACAGCAACGGTTGGGGGGGGGGGGGGGGGGGGGGCGATAATGTCCAATTCACAGAAATAAGGAATTCTATACAGTATATTTTTTGAGGGAAACTTGAAATTCAAAACTTGGAACATGGCGGTTCCTTTATATCAAGCGCATGCAGGCGCGTGGGAATGTGTGTCATTTAGGGGAGGTGCATTGCTTGACTTGAATCGGAACCGGAGGGCGGGTCAGGGAGAAAGGGCCCCCAGTAGCAGGGGTTCGGGAGCACGGTCCCCGGCGAAATTTTGAACAATAAATGTTATTTTCTAGCAAATCTACGTGTTTCAGAAAATGCATTATGTGGGGTCCAGGTCTACGCTCGCCCCCCTCCCCTGCACACCCCCATGCGTCTCAGGCTCTGATGGCAGCGCCTCGGGGCTGATAATTAAGATATGGATATAAAATAGGTTAGCCAGAAAATAACAGTATCTGATTGGACGTTGAGACAAAGTAATCTCAAGCAGAAACCTTAACCAGGTAAGTACGATTGGAAAGAAATGTATGAAAATGGTTTCCAATAGCTTACCGAAACGCCGCCATTTTCTGCGATGTGGTCGGCCTCGTTTACTACGCCATTTGCAACACCGTTTGCAACACCGTTAGCAACACCGTTAGCAACACCGTTTGCTGCTCCATTAGCTGCTCCATTAGCTGCTCCATTAGCTGCTCCATTTGCTGCGCCATTTGCAAAGCCGTTTGTACTCAGTGTTAGTTCACTGTTGGTTATCTGAAAAGATAGATGAATATGCTTACAAATTGGTAGCATATCTGCTTGATTTTTTTCAAATCTTTTTCTTTATATTCCATTTCCAAATCTGCTTTTTTAAATCTATTTTAAAAATGTAAAGGGAGCGAAGCCGGAAAAATGTTTTGACTGGACCGGGATATGAGCCCGGGACCTCCTGATTGACGGTCAATGTACTATCCTTTCTGCATTCTCTGGATCAACATGCTTAAACGACTTTACTGATAGAGCGGAATGTTGCTTTCTGCTGCAATCAAAACGAAAATAAATGGACGACCATGAGTTAATTAAAAACTTATAACAAGTTTATTTTTAATTCGAGGTCACTGATTTCTATTCCGTTAGCAGTGCAAACAAAACAAAAAAGAACGGCTTATATTTTGAATAACGAACTCATGTGTTACTGAGTAAAAATGGAATCTTGGCCCGGGAAATCGTTAATATTTTCTTCGCCATTTTCCGTTGTTCAACCATTTTCTTTTCTCACCTTGTCGCCCTCCGCCTCGCTGACCACGTACACCATGTTGGCCACGCCCAGGTTCTCCACCCGCTTCCGTTCCGTCTCGTCGGCCAGATTCTTTTCGTCCACTGAACACAGGAAAATGTATCGATTATTATTCGAACTTTCACGAATAAAATTGAAATAAAAAAAGATGTACAAAAGATAAAAAGTAAATAACGTTAGCGAATAATTGAAACAACCCCCCCCCCCCCCCCATGCACAAAAAGCCCCATCCCCTCGAAGAAGCTGTAACTGATATTCGGATTCTTCAGAAGGTGAGGGAATAGGTAGGTATTTGAAAATATATATACGTTGAATATCAATTTTATATGAAAAATATCATGCTTCCCGCCCGGTAATTTCAAGTGTCAGCTGGTCCCAGTATAACATTTGACCCTGGGAGTTTATTCTGTAAATTTCGAATTTTCAGAATGAAAATTTTTAAATATCTTTATGTCCAATGAGTCTATGGCCGGAACGTTGTGGCCTTTTGAAATAAACCTTACTGAAAGTTAACAGGTGTGAGGACTTGTAGAGCCACAAAAGTTAATGAGAAATCAAGAAGCCAGCCAGGACGTTTTTACTGGTCCTCTCTGGTGGCACTATATAGAACTAAAAATTACATACAAACGTACAAACATACTCCGTTTCGGATTTCTATATAAGATTCCATGATTGCTGGTATTGAGTACGAATTATCGTCATTCAATGCGACAACTTACACAAGCACTTCCGGCGCAGGTACGGCGACAGGAAGAAGTGCACGCATATACCGACGATGACGCCCACGCCGAGACTGGCCAGCAGGGCTTGCCACCAAGTCAGAGTGTCGAACTTGAGCACTGGAAGGGACGAGAGTACAGACAGCTGTTAGACCAATTTACCTTCGTTATGACCTTATTCCACCTGGATTGTAATCCGCCAAATTAAGGCTATCTGCATGATTTTGTTCCTTTGGCCACCATAGCAAATTTGTGGTCAATTTGGAATTCTAGTGGTATAAAGCATTTTTTGCTGATCTGCATTGAAAAATAATAAATATTGTATCACTTCTGCTGTGAATCCGTACCAAACGGAAACAGATAAAAGAGGTTCTCTAACTGAGTGTAATTTCAACTGAGTGAGTCGCGGGATTTGGACAAGATTCCATGCTTGAATCTTTATGTTTATGTAGAAATAATATTTTCTCCCCGTTTACACAATTTTAACATGATTACTATCAACAAAAATCCTAATCCTGTCAAATTAACAAATATGTAGACATGCATTTTTAAATACACTTTGCGTCGACAACCTAAAATGTTATTATTGATGGGAAAATCAACTCTGTACCTCGCTGTCTGTAACGGCTACGTGAATGCGAAATGTTAGCACATACCTGAAGGCCCTTCGAAGACAATTGAGAACACGTTGATCAGGATGGTGACTCCGTAGATGAAAGGCAGAGCTTTCAGTCCTGGGATCAGCGGCTGAGCCTTGGTCAGGATAAAGCGCTTGATCAGAAGGTACAGCGATATCGAGATGATGCCTGAGAGGAGTGGCGAAACGAACCAGGAGAGAACTGAAAGTAAAAACAGAACCAGTCGTTAGACAAACCATGACTTCGCAAAGAAATTAGCTTGAGTGTTTTGCTACACACAGTAGCAATCGTGAAAGCCCCTTTTTGGTTCAGTCAACCTGACTGACACTACTATAAATTTTAAAGTAGTGTCAGTAATACTAATATCTGTGTAGCCAATGCCTGTTTGTACAACTAAGAATGAGTGTCAGGGGGTAGAGTGTTCAGGCGATTGTACAACTAAGAATGAGTGTCAGGGGGTAGAGTGTTCAGGCGATTGTACAACTAAGAATGAGTGTCAGGGGGTAGAGTGTTCAGGCGATTGTACAACTAAGAATGAGTGTCAGGGGGTAGAGTGTTCAGGCGATTGTACAACTAAGAATGAGTGTCAGGGGGTAGAGTGTTCAGGCGATTGTACAACTAAGAATGAGTGTCAGGGGGTAGAGTGTTCAGGCGATTGTACAACTAAGAATGAGTGTCAGGGGGTAGAGTGTTCAGGCGATTGTACAACTAAGAATGAGTGTCAGGGGGTAGAGTGTTCAGGCGATTGTACAACTAAGAATGAGTGTCAGGGGGTAGAGTGTTCAGGCGATTGTACAACTAAGAATGAGTGTCAGGGGGTAGAGTGTTCAGGCGATTGTACAACTAAGAATGAGTGTCAGGGGGTAGAGTGTTCAGGCGATTGTACAACTAAGAATGAGTGTCAGGGGGTAGAGTGTTCAGGCGATTGTACAACTAAGAATGAGTGTCAGGGGGTAGAGTGTTCAGGCGTTTGTACAACTAAGAATGAGTGTCAGGGGGTAGAGTGTTTAGGCGATTGTACAACTAAGAATGAGTGTCAGGGGGTAGAGTGTTCAGGCGTTTGTACAACTAAGAATGAGTGTCAGGGGGTAGAGTGTTCAGGCGATTGTACAACTAAGAATGAGTGTCAGGGGGTAGAGTGTTCAGGCGATTGTACAACTAAGAATGAGTGTCAGGGGGTAGAGTGTTCAGGCGATTGTACAACTAAGAATGAGTGTCAGGGGGTAGAGTGTTCAGGCGATTGTACAACTAAGAATGAGTGTCAGGGGGTAGAGTGTTCAGGCGATTGTACAACTAAGAATGAGTGTCAGGGGGTAGAGTGTTCAGGCGTTTGTACAACTAAGAATGAGTGTCAGGGGGTAGAGTGTTCAGGCGATTGTACAACTAAGAATGAGTGTCAGGGGGTAGAGTGTTCAGGCGTTTGTACAACTAAGAATGAGTGTCAGGGGGTAGAGTGTTCAGGCGATTGTACAACTAAGAATGAGTGTCAGGGGGTAGAGTGTTCAGGCGATTGTACAACTAAGAATGAGTGTCAGGGGGTAGAGTGTTCAGGCGTTTGTACAACTAAGAATGAGTGTCAGGGGGTAGAGTGTTCAGGCGTTTGTACAACTAAGAATGAGTGTCAGGGGGTAGAGTGTTCAGGCGTTTGTACAAATGGCTACAATTGGCCGGTCTCGAGACTGGGCAACTAAGATTTGGTTTCACAATGTCTAATTAAAGCGCTAGTTGTGCAGTTAGAATGAAAATAGAGGCATCCGATTGGCTGTGACCTTGGAGATAACAAACTTCGCTGTCATTTAACACTTTAACTGGATGTAGTAAAACCTCCTCGAATCTTTGTAAGACAGCTGCTAAGATGCATATTTTTGTAGACATTCGGAATTATTTTAACATTATTTCCTTCTATGTGGCAATATACAGGATGCAATAGGATGCAGAATGCAGATTTCAGGATGCAGGATTCTTACCGATGAATCCTAGTTTGCTCCAGTGGATCCCGTCCGCGCCCCTGGCTACCAACGAGAAGCCGACAGTGGCGCCCACCACGCTGTGCGTGGCCGAAATCGGCAGCTTGAACAGGGTGGCCACTATCAGCCAGACCGACGCGCCGACTGCGGGAAAGGGTTGCAAATCGTTGCTATTTAGAAGACAGATCACTTGGTCAAGGTCGTCGTTTTCGGTCGTGCAACCAAGCATGTTTGACGTTCTCTATCGGAAGCAAAATCAATGCATTTGATCAAATAGCACTTCAAGAATGTTTTTTACTAACTTTAAATGTGTTTTCAGTAATTTTATCTATTCTTTATCTAGTAGTCGGCATCCTAAAACTCTCACTAGTAAGTATCTTAAAACAGAGAATAAGTATTCTTTTATCAGTTTAATAATGCACTTTTATCATATTATCATACATAATCGCAATCGATTTTTAATCCACCTGTACAATCTCATTTTGACTTGAAAACGCACAAAAAATTGTTCCGATCATTCATTTTTTTTAAATTAAGTTCAATGCATTTTTAATTAGTATCAACTTAAAAACTCTGAGATAAAACACATGTAGATGAATGTCAAGCAGGCTAATCAATCAATAAATTGGTGGAATCTCCTTTAAATAAACTTATCTGAAATCACCACATTTCGTTCTGGGATACGCTAGAGCGATAATGTCAAAGTGATGCTGAGCGACATCTGCACAACTTACTTAAGGTGGACAGGTTCCCCAGCATCAACTCCCGCTCGTCGCCCTCGTAGACGCTGATGTCCAGGATGCCTTTCCTCATCGTATCTGTCACTTTTGATCCTGGAATGAAAAGCATGCAACATATTATTATAAAGTTTGTTTTGAGTGTTCCAACATTGTGGGACTTTTGGCACGACTAGTTTATTATAGGGCCCAAAAATCCCAGCACACCCTCGAAACGTATTAGCAAGAACCGCTCGAGCTGCATTTGAAAGGGAAAGAATCGAAGTGATTTGATAGGAACAAAAACAGTACAGAGATCGTTTTTCTTAATAGAAGTTTTTCGTTATTTTTTTTTCGGGTTTTTAACCCTCAGGATGTGGGTGAAATATAAATGAATTTCATTTATTTTGGTAGGTATCTAGTCGCTCAAACCCTGTACACCCTTAAGCCATAAAACTAACGTGAGGGTGCAAAGAGCAGTGAAACAGGCCATTAGAGCTGTGCATTATCCTCTTTCAAATTAAATTTAGTTCTAAAGTTCTTAACGTACCTAGCAAGATAGCTCCGCCGATTTCCATGACAGTAGCCACAAAGCAAGCGTTCCTGACGGTGAGCACTTTGGAGCCGACGGACGTCCCGAAGGAGTTGGCCACGTCGTTGGAGCCAAGGCCGAACGCCAGGAGAAAGGCGAAGAGAAAGCCGACCACCAAGATCCAGACGACGTCCGGGGAATACGGTGTTAGAGCGTAGAGATCAAACATCTTGTCGGTTGAGATTCTTCTTGGTGGTTTGTGGTGATTTCAATGCGCTGTCGCGTTGGACAGTAAGGAGGGAAGGCTCCCTCGGAACTAGATCCACAGTTTTAACTGGAATCAAAATAAGAAATTAATTCACGTGCTGTAGAAAATACATATTTTAAAGTTTATTTGTTGTTTATTTAAGTGTCTGTAGTATATTTAAATGTCTGTAGGCAAAATTTACTTATCTAGGCAAAATCTATTAACACTTTCTTATTTTTATTTATTGATTTGATTCTGATGCAAATTTATTTAGCTTGAGATTTGTAAATTGTATATATTTTAAACACAAAAAAATCGCAAGGTCTTGATTTAATTAGAATTTTACGCACCGTTTATTGTATAGGGGTTGATTGTTTGTTTTGTTATAAAGCTTAGAATTCTAAAGTTTAATTTCTATGCGTTTAATTCGGTTGAAGATAATACATCCGCGCAGACTGCGAGATTTATTACAAAAGTAAACAATTTAGATAGGTGTTCTCAATCACAAAATTAGGATCGAGCTCAATTTCTCAATGTTTACTAGAACGAGATTATGAAATGTGTTATCAGAATAAATATCATTGAGCAAACATTCAACATCTTCGACTGTACTCGATTGAAATGCGCAGGTGCGTAGTTTCATCTTTCACAATATACCACTAGAACACAAAAAAAAAACATTTTCTTTTATATAAAATATCTATAAGACTTGCGACGAAATAATTAATTCCAAAATATGTGTTTTATCAGCTTGAAAACGACCTAAATTCCCTCTCCACCATGAATAGATTTCATAATGTTTCCTAAGAATCAATTTAATATTAAACATACAGCACATAGTTTTTGAAGTGCCACTATGCCACTCCGATTCTGCGTAATGGGTGTTGTACCTACTTATAAAAAATTGAAACATTTGTGCCTTATCTGTAATTGTGATTTTGTTAATGTTTTGTTATTTTATTTCGGCATGAACCTGTTTGCACATTTTCGCATAGCACTCCTCTCGCTTGCTTTGAACATGAGTCTCCTACTCAAGCAAATCCTACTAAGTGACTCACTTTCAAATGAATCAAACCGATAATCTTACACCAATACAATCAAGTGCCGGCCTAATCGGTGTAACACACGAATAAATTGAGATAGCCGTTAGGGAAAACGGTGACTAATATTTGGCGACGGGGAGTGGAATGCGTTTCCTGAACCACTAAAACTTCCAAAACTATGAAACGTCGAAATAAGATTTAATATCATTTTTTACGTGCTGCTTTTTGTCCCTTTTTGTAAAATGATGATACCTCTGTGTGATGTGTGTATATGTGCAAAATTACGTGCATTCTGTAAATTTTGGTTGTAGCCAACTTGTTTTTTTACATATTAAATGAATTAAAAATAACTTACAAAAACAAAATATTTTGACGCAAAATTTTGTCACATCAAATTTAAAAACTATTATGGATCTACTCTCAGAAAAAAAGTTATTTTTATGTATGTATTTTTTATTTAAAAACGCGCCGTTTTTTCCTATAGCTTTGCTCATCCGAATTATACATATTTGATCAACTTAAAAGGTTCATGATATTCAAGTCTGAAGCACATATCAGATATAAAGATTAAAATTGAGATCGTGAATTGCATGATAGCTGTCAAATTACTGGATGCATGCGCAGAATGAAAGTATCAAGTGGCAACAAAGTGCTGTTGTTGACAAATGAAAGCACATGGTAACCAAAATATTTTACGACCGATTTATAAATAGCCACTGACATGTTTAAAATATTTTCTTTTTCAAGAGAAACTTTGCACAGTGATTGTTAGTTCTGGTCAATATAGTGACAGTATACAGCATAGGATACAATGCATATATATATATATATATTTTTTTTTTTTTTGTTCTGTGAACTTATTTATTTAAAAAGCCGAGCGAGATAGTGTTTTTAAATTTTTAAATTTTAGTGTTTATATTTTATTGAAGAAAGGTAGGGTTATTTGAGCAGTTAAAAAACTAACGACCTACCGAACATGAATTGTTATACTAATAAAATAGTTTGAGAAACAGAAGATTTTAAATAATAAAAGTAAAATGAAAATTTTTTAAATATAAAACAATTTAAGTAGTCAAATTATTAAAGTTTTTAAAAATAGATGTAAAATGTCGCCTGTTCAAATTCGTGTAAAAATAAATGTGACAATACAACCGAATGCATTTAATTTAAAAAGTTGACGAGTACCCTTGAAAAAATAACCGTCGCAAATTTCCTCAATTAAAATAAATATTGACATAAAACAAACAAAATCCCAAATCCATCCCAAACCATATCCAAATCAAGCTAGTC
Organism: Nemoura dubitans; assembly: GCA_921293005.1. Taxonomy (NCBI): domain Eukaryota; kingdom Metazoa; phylum Arthropoda; class Insecta; order Plecoptera; family Nemouridae; genus Nemoura; species Nemoura dubitans. Next base: position 28,764,654 of record OV121077.1, on the reverse strand, counting down.
AAATATTTGCCCAAATTAACAAATAATTATTTAGTACACCAAGCCGCCACTTACCTCGATAGCTCGCTGTGGAAGTGACCCATATCCCGTTCAAAACCCCCGTCTAATATACCTACGCCAAGCGCACATGGCTTATACCGAACATAAACCACATAATCTCACATCCCCTCTCCTTTCCATCTACCTCTCTCACTCTCTCCTAACTCATCTCAGTAATTCCACCTCTTATCAAAGGCGAGCCTAAATGTCAAATACCAATTACAGACAGACTACAATATGCATACACGCGTCTCTCCTTATCGCATCATTCACTCACACCATGGTTATCATTTTGAGTTATGTCAGTCTTCGAAAATCTACCTTTGATCACTCGCTTTTGGGGGCGTGACACTTTAGTGACGATCATAAAGGGTTGAACTGACTACGACTTTGGTAAAAAGAGTGTTACAAGTCCCGACACTCTAAAAAGCACTCGAAATATCTGCCTGAACTGCAGCTTATTTTGGTTAGTTAATTTAAACTAAATTCTAATAAATTCTAAATTCTAAATTCTAATTCAATAAGAAGAATTTACATTTTAGAAACTTCAGCGCTAGTAGGTATACATCTTAGGTTCGCAGGTCAGTGTCTATAGGGCAAAATTGTACATACCTATTACATAAATAAAGTATTTTTCACGGCTAGAAGGAATGCGGCGTTTCACTCTCAAAGAGGCTGCCCTGCTGTTAGAGCCAAATATATCAACAATCGCAGGCCGTCCCATTGTTCCGCCAAAGGGTTGAATGGTCTGAGCATCGAATTGGGCTGAACGAAACAGCTGTTTTAAATTTGGTCAGAAATGCATATTTGTACGAATTGTTGGTCATAGATTTTGAAATACCTTACTGATATTGCAACATTTTTACGAATTATGGAAATTTTTAAAAGTTGTTCCTGAATATTTACTTATAATTCATGATTGTCTAGTGTTCAACGACTTCAAAGTTCTGCCTTGAGGTTTTCAGCCCTTTGTTAGGGAGTGTTGTTACACTAGGAGTTGTTGAGCAGATGAGAAAATATTTTAAAGTCTTGGGACAGCCCCAAAATAGTGGGGTTTTACCAAAAGATCCTTGAACAAACACTTCAAGGTCACCGGTTTGTTGGTTTTGAAAAATCATGCTGCTTATCCCGACTGAGGAATTAACGGTCGCTGTCAACGTTATCTCCTATCATTTTACAGGAGGCCCATGCTAATTTCACCCGTTTTATGTGTTGACTTACCCAATTGTTACACAAAAGGTACTTGTTTACAATAAAAGGTGTTAAAGAGCACTGTTCTTCAAAGTTCGATATTCCCTTTCAGCGATGCAATTTAAATCGCATTGTGGCATATTGCAAAGTGCACTGCTAGCACCGCATGTGTTTCACTTGATGAAGGTTTGAAGCACACTGCCGAGCGCGGTTTACCTTTTTCCTTATTTGATGCTTCAGCTTATTACAGTTCGTGTCAATTAAACAGGTAAATATTGCATTTTAAGACACGCGCCGATTCATGCTCGTCTTCCTTGTATGAAGAAAGATTTACTATAATTGTTTCCAAAATGAACTGGATATTGGATTTGGAACTTCTGGGACAGGTTAAAGTTACCAAGTTGCAATTCGACGTTGATAATTTTTTCAGTGCCAATATATTTTATTAATTGTTGTTGTAGATAAATGCTTGATTTTATAGCTGCATTAATTTACGATATATTTAGAGGTCATCTCGCAATAAAAATGCATTACGACGTGTAATAAAAAATTGAAAAACTGTGCAGCCAATGTAAGAATTTGTTATCAACACTTCATATCTTTGGAATATAAGAACGCATAAATATATTTTAATTTTGTGTCATTTCGGAGCGATCTTTGATGATCTAAAAATAAAATGAAGCCACAATACTTTGGATCAGATAACAGTTATTTATGTTTATTTAGGCATTATGTTATGCAGATTACTATTTACATGATACCACAAATTTCACCGTCTTTCCTCCTAGAGAGCACCTGCAACAGCAGCCTTCTTTATACTCACTGATGGACAGCCTCAATGTTAATCCCGATTTAAAAACAAGTGCAAGCATGCTGTCCACCAGTGAGATAACATGTATTGCAGGAGCTCTATTACCCAAAAATCCATAAAACCCTAAAATGTGCAAGCAAATTCTCAGGTCTCAACATCAATTTTAATTTTTGGTTTCTCTCGAATGTCAAAAATTCTCAATTATTATAAATACATTATTTTTGAACACAGTCGAAACCGTACCGTTTAACCTTCACTCAACTAAAAATAAATTGCCTGGAAAAAAAATGCATGAACATCACAAAGAAAAAGCCAGCGTATTTCCCTTTGCTTCTTATGGCGAACAACCCAAAGCAACAACCTAACCCAACGCTTTGTAAATAGACATTGATATCAATGCCAGACTGTACACGCTATCACGCCTTGGACATGCCTCTGCCACGTGCGTGTCTCGACCAATCAAATCCACCGAGAGAAGCACGTTACTCTAGCACGTGGACTAGTATAGTGAAGCTGTCAGCTCAAAGGTGCCGCATAGATAGCAGTTTATTAGCCGGGATTAACTATCGCACAACAAAATTGATGTTTCATTCTTGATTTTAAAAGACAATGACATTGCTACGAAAATTAAGCTGCGAGTCAATGATAAGGGCGAAAGTAAATTAGGTTATTGCATATCATTTTGGTTTTATGGTGGGAAAATGCTTTTATGGGGTTGAACTGTGTTTTGGTTAGCTGCGCAACTGTATCTTTGTTTTGATCGATTTCTGGAGATGCAACCAACTTTTTGGTGGAACGAAGTTATCACAGAATAAATTTCTGCAATTGTTTAATTCATAGAAATTGTTTGTGAAACCGCTGATTGATATTAATAGGTATCTAGTTTTTAGTGCTATTGTTTATAACAATAATTAATTCAATTTAATTGTTCAAAGTGACAGCTTATGTCACATTTAATTTAATTTATTTTTATTTAGAATAAAGAAGAACACTTTTGGTAAAAAATTAAATTTCGCTTTTTGATTTTCATTAAAAAAAACTTCGTTTACGCTCACTTATAATAGCGATAAAACAATATATAAAAATAGCCGTATTACCAATTTTCCATTTATAGATTTCTGTTGTATATTGATGGGTTTTACATAACACTATTCTCAGACCCACTTCCAAATGGCGCAATATTCCAAAGTCTTGTGCAATTTGTGCTGATAAACCTTTTCTTATCTCAGTTGCTCAGTATAAAAGCATCACCACATTTTGATGCGAGTTCTATTCGGTTATCATTCTCGTTTCAAGAACGTTCCCAAGTAGCACAAAAACCTTTATTACGAACGTTCGGTGGACGTCGAAAAGCTGACGTGGAAAAACTTGCATGCAACGTTCGGCTATAGAATATATAACTGAATTTTTCGTTGAACGCAAGTTATCTCATGTTAGCTTTTGGACGTCCACCGAACGTTCGTAATAACGTTTGCGGAACGTTTCTGTGCTACTTGGGCTAGCCGTAAGGAATCACTGTTAAAAGAAAGAGAGGAGTTTTTAGGGCAAATGTTTAAATGTATCTGCTAATCATATGCAAGAAAACAAATAAGTCTGCCCCAAAATCTGCTTTCCTTCTCTAATTGCGATTCTTTATGAAGGTAACCTATTTATCAACGGGTTTTCCTGACGGAAATTTCACTTCTTATTCGTATCAGAATATTAAGTGACGTTGTCATAAGGTAAATCCGTTTGACAGATGGGAAAATCTATACAGGAAAAGTAATGCACTCAGAATCAATTGTAAATCATGTTGAAATCACTGGTTATGATATTCATGTTTGTTTGAGATCAGTAATTTCTGTAAATGCCTATTCGTGTTTATACGTGCTAAACTGTATCCTGAACAGATTTTACCAATTCGTTCAACGTTGTAATTTATTTATTTATTTTTATTTAAACACTTCTATTTTATTTCATAAAAGGCTATCTTTCTCATCGTATACCCAGTGTACGTGACGGAAGTTTGATTAACTTCATAATTCAATGTTAACTAAAAGATTGGTTCATTTCCATTAGCTTCACGTTATTTTTACTTTTTAAATCAGCGAGTTAATGCTGTTCTTATACCACAACAGCATGATACTTGTTTCATGTTTGTGGTTTGACGTATACTTGGATTTCTTGGCTGACATAGGAAATACTTTGCGCGTAACAAAAATTAAGTTGCCATTCACAATTCAATTTTGAAATTCTATTCAGAAACGAACAAAATCGCGATTTTGACTAATGTCCTCTGTTTTAAAAATCGGATACAGACAATTCTATGGCTTTTGTGCACTTGATGGCATGTTACCACAGATATTACGTTTTACATTATTTTCATACCACAGAACATCAGTACTACTAATACAAACTAATTTTCCAGGAAAAGTCGCAGAGTCGTTTCTGTACAATTGTGTAATTGTTAAAAGTCGTATTGTCTAAAGATAACGCAATAACTTAAACGAATTTTATTTTCAGTCCGTGTTTTTCAAAAGTAGTTTTACCTACTCATTTGCTGTCAAGTCAAACGTGTGTTTTCAATGGGTATTGAAATTTTTAACAAAACACACTTTCCGCCCAAAGGAATATCGAAAATAATACGTGAGCCACAAAGAAACAATGAAGGTTGCGTATTTTAAAAAAACGCACAGTTCAAATCGTGGAAAGAGGAGAATTGCCAATAAAATGTGAAAATAAATTTGAAATTTATTCCACTAATGGTATGGAAATACCGTAAACATAACGGTCAATAAACTTCCTGCGCAGCATTGTCTTAATTGAAGTGACAAGTTGGTTGGTAAAGTTTCAATTCAAACCCCCTGAAACATCACAAAAACCAATTGTATTAAAGACGAAATTTCCGATTATATCTCTATTTGATCGATTAGACCGCAGCCTAAAATTTTTTAACCGCCGTATCAACTGGACGTTAACCTCCTAATCGGCCAGCCAATCAATCAACCTGGTAAATGGCCAGCGTTAAAAAAAAAATACAAAGGCTTACATTAATCCCTTGACAAGCGAAAAGTCAATAATCATATTCTACACTATCTCCATCAAAGAGATTACTTGCAAATAAAAGCTAATCTCTCAACAATGACGCAAATAGCCAGACAATTATATAAAACACCAAAGTCTGGCTGGTATGCTAATTAGACGACATTTCTCTAGGAACGATTGCGCATTTTGATGACAAAGTAATGCAATGAGTACTTATGTTCTGTTTGAATTAAACACGTGGCGATCACGTGCTATAGCTGATTGTGCCGGCTTCAAGTACCAAAACTGCGTAATTAACTCTATACCTGAGATTAGAAAGCAAAATCATATTTTTTATGACATTTAAATGAATTCTTATTCTTATCTACATGCATCGTAATTTTCATGTGATAAAGATAAGAAGTGTAACAAGTAGCCGACACCATGAATACATTTTTACGCCTGAGACGTAGATCGCAGGATGATATAAATGTGAACCTGATCCTTAATCAAGATTTATTATTTTCGGCCCTCTTTACTAAACTTTCTTGAGTGCCTGTTTATGTATTCGGCAGACAAAATTAAAAGGCACGTCAGAATCCAATCTGAGTTACAAATGGTGCCCAGGGGTGGCATCTTAAAACAACGAACTACAATTGGTGCCCAGGGGTGGGCTCTTAAAACAACGAACTACAATTGGTGCCCAGGGGTGGGATCTTAAAACAACGAACTACAATTGGTGTCCAGGGGTGGGATCTTAAAACAACGAACTACAATTGGTGCCCAGGGGTGGGATCTTAAAACAACGCACTAAAATCGGTGCCCAGGGGTGGGATCTTAAAACAACGCACTACAATTGGTGCCCAGGGGTGGGACCTTAAAACAACGCACTACAATTGGTGCCTGGGGTGGGATCTTAAATTAACGCAATACTATTACTGCCCAGGGGTAGAATCATTAAAACACCGCTCTACAATTGGTGCCCAGGGGTGGGTTCTTTCAACAAATGATTTTATTAAACCATCGGAATGGATTGTCTCATAAAGCTGTTTCAGTGAATAGTTCTATCGTGATAAAAGCATGTAAGTGAGCATTTTATTCTAAGTTTCTAGCAATTACCTTGTTTATTTTCATTGCGGATTGCTGAACAAGACCTAGTTTGAATGAACTTGACCGTCCCAAGCCGATGCCTATCGATTGGCGGCTGCAATCAGCGCTTTAGCAAAGTCTGCACTAGCAATCACAGCCTTTTTTCAATCGCGCGTATATGTCGAAAACCAGACATCGTCTCCTGCATATGAATTGTGAAAATCAAATCAGTACCAAGTAATAAATATTAAATACTACAGCAGTCATCATTAAGACTTTTCGTGGTTCAACTTACCTGGGCACAAAGAAGCAAGTGACTGATGAAGAATGATGAAGACATGATTAAGTCTACATGAAAACATACGCGAGAAATGATGTTAAAACGACGCAGTTATTATGCTAATGATTCACTAGTATGAGATGTTTTTGTCAACGCTTCTCACTTTGGTTGTAAACAAATATTAACATTCTATTTCATTTGCATGTTATTCAAGATCGCAATGTATTAAGTTTCATTTATTTTTGTAAATTGTGGTACCATATATCAATAAGATCACTTGACATATCTGGCTGATCTAGTTTCACAAAATACACGTCTATATTTATTCACAAAAATGTGTTTAATAATACGTTTTGGCAAGAATTAGTACAAATCTGCAATTGATTCACTTTTTTATCACAATGAGTGTGTATTAAAGATATGAGTTCTTTTGTCCAGTGTCTGTTACTGTTCTCTTGTGTTGTTGTGTTGTTGTGATGTTGTGTATTGTTGTTGTTCTCAATTGCTTGTTTGTAATTCAATTTTAATCACAGTTATTTTAATTTCACACCCGTTCCAAGCTTCTGCCGCGTTTGAAATAAAGAAGGAAATCGGTAATAAATTGAATCGAAATTATTGTCATGAGCTGTAATAGTCAAACAATTTCAAGCCTAAAACAAAGTCTGTCAGAATTTGAGCACTTTGAGGGTGGTGCATGTCATAATAGAGCTCCTCAAAAAACTTTTAGGTATACACGTTAATGGATATTACAGCAGTGGCGCCCTCTGGTAAGAGGGTCTTTTGCAAGCCTCTGGTGTAATACTTCTTATAATGCAGCGTATTTGATGAATCTAAAAATCAATGAAGAAATGTAAAAATCAATACTAATTATGCACGTTGTTAACATCGTTTACATTTGCTGTAAAAAAATTAACAATTCTTGAACATTGGCAAATGCTTTTTATAATATGATCTTATTAAATATGTTAACTGGAAAAAGTGGAAAAATTCAATACCAAAATTCTATGTCAGCTGCACAAAAAATACGAAAATGTACGTGTTTTAAATTCAATCTTGAAATTACCTGTTAGGAACTATTCGCAACGAAGCTGGCCACCACACGAAAATCGTACAAACATGTCAATAATGTATTATTGTTTTACTCGGCATCTTTGTACTTTTGGAAACATCTCTCAACAAAAGAACAAAAAATACATTTTTTCGTGGTGAAACTTTCGAAAAAAGGGTTATGTTACCTGTCACGTCTTTTGTCTACCACATACTCGATTATTGTAATGCTTGCTATAATGGAGTGGCTTTTAACCACCCGTAAAAGTTTGTCTAAAAACCGTAATTTTTTTAAACCAACGAAATTTTATAAATTGTTTTTGAAAGAGTAGAAAGTTATTGAATTAACAACTATTGTTGTAATTAATTATTTTATTTACCTAAAAGAAGGTTACAAATTTACCACTACCCATCCCAAGCGGCTAGTAACGATCGTACACCAAACATGGGCAGAGACTACTCGGCCCACAGTGTCGTTCACGCCACTGTTGAGTCTGCGTTCCCGCCCTGGGGTCAACGGATCGGAACAAGTCGGAATGCGTTGCGCGGGTGTCAAACAACAATAGTATGATGGAAAGTCGCTATCGATCGAATACTGAAACAATATCAAACGCGTGTAGTTGAACAATTTGATTTGAAAGCATTGATATTTGCTTTATCCAAACAATCTAATTGAAAGGAACCGAATATCTAGAAACATTATTAGATATTTATGAAACCTTACATTGTTGCAAATTTCAATGTCTCACTATACCTAAGTACTCCATAAGCAACAGTGTCCTGTGGCCCTGTTCAAATCATATTGTCTACGTGGCACGTATAAACATTGGCACCTGTGCTAGCTGATATACAGTCGTGTAAGTCTTAAGTTACCACAGCCTGGTGGACTCTGGTATATGGTACTCTATGACATGAGATTCCCAAAACGTGGCAAACTCTAATTAATTCTATTGTATATAGTTATTTTCTGAGTGATAAAGTAAAATCTGGAAATGCTCGACAAGTGACAAAATAACAAACTTTTCGAGCAGTTTGTATCAGTACAATGCTGCAAATTCTCACCAAGATCTTGCAAAGTTTTATAAGATCTTATCATGATATTGTTCTTGATCTTGATTCTTATCTTGTATCAAGATCTTGCAATATTGTGGCACATCTTGTACTAAATTGCAAGATCGTGGCATGATTTTGACACAAGATCTTGAGACAAGATCTTGCACGATATTTTAAGATCTTGCACGATCTTTTAAGATCTTACATGATCTTGCAAGATCCAATACGAATTTTAATCAAGGTATATAAGTAGTATACCAGTAAGCAATTTCCAGTAACCAGTAAACCAGTGACAGAAGTAAATAAATCAATTTAGTGAGCGAAAATGTTGCACCTGTGTAAAAGCTCATTTTATCAGCTAATAAAACACTGAAAATCGGGTGAAAAACGTATCCGTTGACCCAGCCCTTCATTGACCATGGGGCTTTCAGTGTCAGCAGGCCAGCAATGAGCACAACGGAGTGAGCTATTGTATGATCGAAGTCTCGAAGATTATTTCAGGTGCTTCTGAACCTTTTCATGCTAGGCCTTCCATGCCCGACCTTCCACTATCCGAAATTGGACAGACAGTGCCAACTTCACACACAGCTGCGGATCTGCCAGCTGCCGATAGCTGGTACTTCGCCATCAAATGGATGTCAGATGCGTTGGCAATTGTCACCACTGAATTTAAACTCGGCATGAACGTATTCTGCATCTGCCTGCGTACGATATTTGGCATTGCATCATCGTTGCGTGCACTGCGTTGTTTTTTGTCCCGTTCTACACACGATGAAAACAATGTACGCTTCAATCACAGAATGAAAATAACTCTATAAAATCAAGTACAAATTCTGTTGCACCTACAGTGCCTATAACAATTTGCCGGTAAACTTGCTTGCTTTCATGCAACAACTTGAACTGTCGTGATTCAACAATGTCAATGCTTACTGATTATTAATTCACACGAAATATCGATGAAATGAAAAGCAAATTCAATCCTCGATCGATCTGGGGCGGCTACGTTTAACCAAGTTTTAATTCCACTCATCATGTCTATAATCCATTTCACGTTAAGAAGGAGAGTGGATTTGCATCTTCCTCGAGGACCTACTGCTGCTAGACACGAGCTAGACACGAGAGTTTCAAAACTCACAAGCCATGCCTTGAGTCGGACAAAAGGCTCTATGGGCAGTTTTGAAACTCTTAGCTCGTGTCTAGCAGCAGTAGGTCCTCGAGGAAGATGCAACTCCACTCTCCTTCTTAACGTGAAATGAAGTTTAGTAGGTCGGCACGCATTTGAAACATATTTTACTTTAAAACACTCATTTTAACGAATCCCTAGCTAAGAGTTCATTATTTAAGAATAAAAAAAACCATAGTTAAACACACTTTACCATATGTGTCTCCGCTAGTTGCAAACATTTTCAAGTTTTTATTCAACTGAAATCTGTCTCAAATGTCTGAAAAGAAAACAATGAATCATTGTTGTTGCGAAAGAAACTCCTTCCGATTTGACAGGCTCCGAAACAAGTTATGTTATGACAGCGCGGACGCTTGTGGTCAATACCTAGTTCCGTATGCGTACTTCGCAGCCACCAGCTATGACGCAATCAATGCTTTCAAGCAACCAATTCCGAGTCGAACAAATAGGCGAAACACTGTCAATTCGTAAAAAAATATAAGTTGCGATTTGCGCGAAACTAGCGTAGTTTTTTTTGGCAAATTTACGGGAAGTGAACATCAAAATAATCACGTTTGAGTTTTGATTATGACACAAATGCAAATGCAACTCACGGTAGACGTAACCTCGCACGTGTTTTGTGACCTTTCAGGATTGCTGTCACTGCTGTCAGTCTTGGCGGTTAAACTCAAAGGTGGCCAAGGCCATTACCCAGAGGGATATACTAATGTAAATCAGCACATTGTTCGTAATACGGAGCTTCGAGTGCTACGACAGTGTTATTAGACTAAAGCCGCTGGAGAGAAACAAATCTGCAATTACTTAAGTATCAACAAAACGACACGAGTTTGCATTCTTGGCCGAGGCTGGCTGCTTTGGCTGGATCTCTCGTGGCATGGGATCTCGTATAATTGCTTCTGGTCAATGGCCGCCTTTCACAACTAGCCATTTTAGCGGCCATTTAGAGACTCTTTGATTTAAGCCATGACGTACAACTGCAGAATGGCAAAATTCCCTCGGCCAAATCTATCTTGTTTCCGATAAGCTTGCCCATCGCCGATGTCTCAGCCGGTTACGCCCAAAACCGGTGTTACTGTCACGTTGAAAGCAAAGGCAAATCAGTGGCCCCACCGTAACCTCGCGTTAGCACAGCATCCGTAACACCACCGTATGGTGACATTAGGTCAGGGTGCGAGTTCGCGGGTATTTGTTAATCGAAGTTCACATTTTATTTCGCTACAAGCCAACGTTTACTACAATTTTCCCAATCTAGTCGATGTGTTTTGTTTCTAGGTGGAAATCTACGAACTTTTGTGAAATATGACTTTAAAATACCTGAATTGGAAAACGAAAATGCAGCACCCAAAGTATGACAAAACGACGCGTTTGCATATTTGGTTGAACTGGCTGCCATTGGCTGGATCTCTCGTGAAAATTGGCACTCTTTAGGCTACCCTACCCTCCTTAGATTTTGATACAATAATGTTATATTTTTGCGGGACAAATAAAGTACGCGTTATTTTTTTAATGCTATTCCAAACTGAATTGAACTTCTGCTAAAGCTGTGGTGTGTTGAACTTTTGCGAAAACGAGATCAACATTTTACCTGACAATATACGAGTTCTGACGTCAATGCATTCTTCATGGGCAGATCCACTAAATTACCTGCTGAGTTCTGACGTCAGAGGTGCCAGTTAGGTCGTTTTACGAGGGAAATTAAAATATATGTCCTCTTTTAAATTAATTACATTTGAGCGAAGTGGTCCTAGATGCTAGGTCCAAATTAAAGGAGCATTTCCGGGCTGCAATTACACAGCTGCAATGGCCATTCGTATGTGATGTAAATTACACGCTATGATACAAAATACATTTTCTGATTCTGATGACCCTTGCCCAGTATTTTAGATTATTAACTGTCAATTGTATATATAGTAACTATATTAAGCACTTTATGTGTTCCCAGGTAAACAGTTACTGTAAACAGTTAAGAGTTAACAGTTAACAGCTAACAGTTAACAGTTGACAGTTGACAGCAGAAGTTTCGGTAACATTTGATATTTCATCAAATGCATTGATAATTCATCAATTTACATTTAAAAGTAATTATTTGCTGTTTTTCAAGTTTCCTTAGAGAAATTCACAGATCAGATACATCGGTGTTTTTATTTTTTTCAATTCCATTGAAAAAAATAATGTTTTTTTATAGAGCTGATATCATAAGGCGGTGAGCTGACTCTCCTCAGACAGCATTATTATAGATTTACGTAGATAGATGTACATATAGATGCTATAAATGTATACGATTTGTTTTACCATGTTTTGCAATCGCTACATACTTCCAATGAAACAATAATTGACCCTTGCTTCGCATTACGATCACAGCTTGGCTGTATGCACGTATCCACTTTTCGGCTGAGAGTTTTATTTTTAAAAGAAAATCATATAACCTATTAATAGACATGTGACATAATAATGCGACCCAACAACGGTAATTCGGATTTCGATATGATAGCTAGTCCCCAATCTAATACAAAATGTGTTGTAAACAAATGATATCGACAAATATTACCAAATACCGTAATATATAAGCTAGCTTATATATTACGGTATTTGATATTACCTTGTCAAACAGACTTCATAATTTATGAAAGTGTTAAATCATAACTAACTTATATGTGTTATGGATTATTGGCAGTGGCTAAATTACGACAATGTTCCTATTCCGCAAGCCTAATGCCATGCGCTACTGTATAGTTCACACTGCCGCGGCCTGCTTTTAAAGCTGCTCTGTCTTGGCCCCTGTAGCATTTATCTCGTCTGTTACCACACATGTTAACATCTAGCCGGCAAGAATGCCACGTGCGTTTCTGCCTCGAGGGCAATGATTCCTCAACACGCCCAACAGATAACGTGTCTCACATTTCAGATGGTCGATACCAGAGACATTGGGTACCTTTATACCAGATGAATTAATTACTCTTTATTCATCTATGTTTATCCCATATATGCTCGCAAAATCATGTGGAACTCAAAATTCGGGCACTGTAACGTTTCCCTTTTTAAGGTCCTTGTTTTGGTCTTGATCCCAATTTTTTTTAACGGGTCCCGGTCCCTTGCTTGGCCTTGGATTATGAAAATAACTGGTCTTGGTCTCGGTCCCGGTTTTCGGGGTTCTTTAAAATTAATTATACAAGTTCTTATACTAGTAATAGTCATTTACTTTTTTTCAAGTACATAACTTAGGTACCTTAGATTATGGAGAAAACCAGTAAACGGGATGAAAATAAAAAATATATGTAAAAAATCAGTCTAAAATATAGTATACTGGGTCTTATCCACGATTATGTTCCCGTGATGGATCTCAAATTCTATTTATGGTGTTTTATTGCTACTAGGTACTTACAACATGCGTGTGGTGTGTAGCGAAAGTTAGCTGTTTCCTACGCATTCCGACTATCGGAAGGGCACACGAACACTGACTATTTTACCAACCACTATTTCATTCATCTCTTACACTTACCTCAGAGTGGTGGGAGAACGAAACACTGACCATCTTCAAGAACGAATATTTTGACACAAATGAGGACAAGGTCCGCCTCGTTTCGTGTACAAGGAGCACAGCAAAAAGAGCGCCAAAGCAATAGTAAACGGCCTAAAACCTTTCGCCAGTACCAATACCAGAGCCAATATCAGCCAATATCAATACCGTTTTTAAAAGGGTTGTCTTTCCTCTGCTCATAGTACTTCTGCGTGGATTTTTTTTTTTTTTTTTTAGTGCAAGTACAGGGTTCACACTATTGAAACACGCCTCAATATAAACTGTACAAAATTAAAGTCTTTATTCGTTTTTCGTTGCAATTTTCTTATAAAACCACAAGGTGGCGGTATTACACTCTCTGAACAAAGGAGCATCGTCCTGCAAAGGACCAATTTGCTCCTGACTGGTTTTATGCAGTCTTTTATGCAGACACACGTCCTTTTTCGAACTTTATAAATGTTGGTATTTATACAGTATAGCCATGGACGGATGAATACAGTTGCAGAGTCGATCACTGATTTGCCCACATAGATGCAATGCTATTCTTATGGCAGTTACTTTCCTACATGTACTGATCGACTCTGGAACTGTATCGTACGGCCGGATCCCAAATTGAATCAATTTACCCGAAAAGAGTAAGAGCACACTCTCGAATTTGGCTTCCATATTAGACAGATTTTTCGAACGCAACTTGGATCTACATTCATCATTGAATAGATAACACAATGAAATAAAAATTATAAAGTGTGCTCTGGAAAATTCATTTCAAATATGGCGGCCAAAAAAAGAACCATGGCAGGGGCTTAAAAACATACATTTAAAAGCATTGTACAAACTTTTGGATAAACCATAACTTCACCACACCATAACGGTTTGAAATGAGAGACATTATGTATGTTGAATTCTTCGTCGCTTTTCCAGGTTTGAAACATCAGCTGTCGAGCTGACGAGACATCGGCTTGGTGACACGATACGACAGTTTCATGGTGAAAGCTTTGCACCTAGCATGGAAACATCATCAAACTTGAGCTCTCTTCAAAACTATACCTTCCCTTAGCTTGATCATGCTCGCGAACTTTTATTCTCTTTGATAATAAATCTCCTCACTGTTCAAAATTCGAATTCTACGTAAAACCGGTGCCGAAAAGAATTGAGAAAAAGCATTGCACTTGGCATCACCATAAAGCTGGAGCTTTTTGCGGCTTAGCCTAACCTTTCTTGAATGTTACCTCGAACTTTTAGTTCTCTTGGTAAAAACCTTATCTCCATTAAAAAGTCAAGGTGAATTTAATACCGATCTCCAACTTATCAGAAAACCATTGCATTCGATGTCACTTTATCAACGGTTCATCTCGATGGAAACTTCCTCCTTAAACTTGAGCTTTCTTCAGCACTCCACATAATAAGTTAAAACTTGATAAAATCCTCTTCGCCGCAAATCATCCAAAGACAATGTAACACAGGTCCCAAAACACACGATACAACCAAGTCGTTTGATGGCGAATCACTGGGCTCCTCATAAGTGGCTGCATTCGTCGTCGAGCGAAGCGGTGCCTTTGTAGTGCGCTAGCTGCTCCAGTGTGAACGCTGGGTTCTCCTGGCCGATCGGGTCTTCGGGGGTCTCGACCTTCTTGGCCGGCTTCATCAGGAACATCGCACAGAAAAACATCACAGAACCTGCGGACAGCAAACAACGAACAATGTAGGGCGGCTTTAGGAATATTGACCTAATGAGTCGGTGAATTGTTTGATTTCTAGGTTTAAAATGTGGTTCCGAGCAGAGGCGGACTGGCCCGGGGTGCGGGGGTGCTATCGCAACCCTGGCCTTTGACTTTCCGGGCCCCTGCCGGTTATATCATTGGCCTCGGACGGAGACGATCTCTTTTTAGGGATTTGGCCTCGGGGCCTCGGTATAAATTTCGGGTTACGTTTTTTTTTTTGGAAACGGCTTTTTTTCCCCCAATGCATTTTAAATTTTGCGGGCCTAAAGTTAGTACAGCAAGCCGGGCTTTTTCGAGCCAGTCCGCCCCTGGACTTCCGAGAGAAGAGTACCTTTTGCTTGACATTCCAACTCCTTGCAATAACTTGAATGTTCTTTTAATCATTACCGATTCATCTCCTTGATAAAGGTTTCAATGTAGGTGCATGTAATAATTGCTACAACACATTTCGCACTTGAAGTCATTATGAAACTGTGACGACTACGAAAATATTGCACAATGTTGCATTATGCATATCTAACCGTACAGTGTACACTCAACTTGATTATGAACCAAGCAAATTTAAACTAAAAAATAAATACAGAATGGGATGGATATGTGAATACATCTTATGGGACATGGTGAATACAGCTAAGGTCCGGCATTGCTGTGTTGGTCCCTAAATGAGTGATTTCTTGAGGTCAATAACAAGAGCAGGTTATTTTAACTTCAAATTTAAATCCGTTCCACTCTTATTCCGTACATAAGTACAACACATATAGTCAGTAATGCCGATTCTCCTCAATGCTAGTGTCTGTGATATCAAATAAAGTAGCAACTTCGCGGCACATCATAACTGCGTAGTAGCGCACGAGTTATTGATTTATTTCTGACGCAGCTTGAGAAGACAATACCTTTACCGACTGAAGTGTAGTTCTATAAACTCACGGCAGGTAGCAGTAGCGCGCAGAGCTTGAAAACGAATGTTTTATCGATCCATGTTTCCAACAAGATCTTCGAATCAACCGATCTTGATTGGTTCAGAGAAAATGTCCATGACATCGTGTCACTGACATTGCTAGCTGTAACCCTAGCTTGATTGGTCCAGAGCCAATGTCCATGACATCGTGTCACTGACATTGCTAGCTGTAACCCCAGCTTGGATGGTTCAGAGCCAATTTCCATTACATCATGATATTGACTTAGCTAACTGTAAACCCAACTGTCATTGCATCTGCTTAGCGGGTCCCCACGAGTACATACTGACGAGGTAGGCGCCCACGTAGAAGATGTACAACGCCTCCCTGAAGCCGAACGCCAGTCGCACCGGCTCGACGAGGATGGGCAGGTTGCCGCCGATGTTGTTCATGACGAACAGGAAGACGCCGACCGTGGTGGAGCGCACGCTCAACGGTACGATCTCGACCAGGATCGCGAACAGGATGCCGAACCACATCTCGGCTGCCGGAAGCAGGACAAGCGGTTGTTAGGGAGACTCACGATTCACAAGAGGCTAAATTGGATTTGTAATATAACAGCTCTCTCCGATTCGCAAAATTATCGTTTTATTTTGGAGATCAAAATTTCCAATTGTTACTCCGGATCGAATTGGCGTGCGTGCTTTTGCGGGGAGCTTAAATTTTTGAATTTGCTTTTAAATGACTGCATGTAAGTGTTGAAAAGTTCGAAAAGTCCAAATAGTCCAAATAGTTCGAATAGCACAACCCCAAATATAGTAAAAAACAGGTGGTCCCTGGTTAATATAACTCTAGCTATAGCTCTAGCTAACGCTCTAGCGAAGCCAGATATTTCCTTCACCTACCACAAGCTATAAGCATATAATATCAAAGGTGCCGGAAGTCGAAATTCGAAGATACAAATTTAAAAGTGTGATTCATTTTTTTCATTTCATAATCGCTTTCCAACAAACGTCGGATCTGTGACTTGGTGTTGCAGCACTCCTCGAAATGTTTGCTCTCCTACATCCGATGGAAAACACGTAATGCATCGATAAAACGTCTGAACTTGACCAAAAATTTGCCAGGATTTGTTCGCTTACCAAAGAAGTAGGAAATGTTTGCTCTCCTACATCCGATGGCAAACACGTAATTCATTGATAAAACGTCTGAACTTGACCAAAAGTTGGCCAGGATTTGTTCGCTTACCAAAGAAGTAGGAAATGTTTGCTCTCCTACACCCGATGGCAAACACGTAATGCATAGATAAAACGTCTGAACTTGACCAAAAATTTGCCAGGATTTGTTCGCTTACCAAAGAAGTAGGAAATGTTTGCTCTCCTACACCCGATGGCAAACACGTAATGCATCGATAAAACGTCTGAGCTTGACCAAAAATTTGCCAGGATTTTTCTTTTAATCTTATTTAAATTACGAAAGCTCGTAATTGGCTATTCATTTTATTATTATGTACACAAATTACTCGAGGTTGAATGTAAAATGTGGTTGCAGTATAGCATCACGCGGTACCAGAGCCACTATGAGTATTCATAGACTCTGGACCATACCCCCCTGGGGACATTCAATTCTCACCCTGTATGCAAATTACTTCTCCCAAATTTAATGGCCATTTAGCTCAGCGGTTAGAGCACCAGCCGCGAAAGTTGGGGACCCGGGTTCAAATCCCGGAATGGACAACACTTTTGGGAGGCTAATTTGTGTACATAATAATAAAATGAATTGCCAGGATTTGTTCGCTTACCAAAGAAGTAGGAAATGTTTGCTCTCCTACACCCGATGGCAAACACGTAATTCATTGATAAAATGTCTGAACTTGACCAAAAGTTGGCCAGGATTTGTTCGCTTACCAAAGAAGTAGGAAATGTTTGCTCTCCTACATCCGATGGCAAACACGTAATGCATCGTTAAAACGTCTGAACTTGACCAAAAATTTGCCAGGATTTGTTCGCTTACCAAAGAAGTAGGAAATGCCCAGCGAGATCATCGCGCCCAGAGGGTTGAAGTACACGCTGCCGAACGCGAACGGCGTGGCGATCAGCTGGAACAATCAATTACAAGTGAGCAAATCTCAACTCAAAGACAGTTTATTAACTGACCCCAACTGACCATGCATGGTTCTCTATGAATTGTCTGCCGTCTTTCATAACTGCAGTATAGAGAGTAACAAAAGTGTTATCAATCAAGATGCCACATGATTTTCCGGACCATTTCACAACTAAACTCCATTTCATGTGAAGGAGAGTGGATTTGCATCTTCCTCGAGGATTCACTGCTGCTAGACACGAGCTAAGAGTTTCAAAACTGCCCATAGAGCCATTAGTGCCACTCAAAAAATGGCTTGTGAGTTTTGAAACTTTTAGCTTGTGTCTAGCAGCAGTGGGTCCTCGAGGAAGATGTAAATCCACTCTTCTTCTTGACGTGAAATGGAGTTTGTATATTTCAGTGCGATGTCCCGGGAGCTCACTGCAGACGTCTAGCCTCCATAATATAATGGTTTTACCTATATAAGTACAAGACTTATTACGCGCAACCCAACCGAGAAGGGTGAGTTATGGTTGCGGTATTATTTTGCGGTTTTTTCGATTTTTAAGATCTTGGTATTTATACCGCAGAAAAGACAATTTGCCAAAGTCTCAGTTTCCGTGACGTTTCAATCATTGCCTTCATAACGGGCAACAGAGGAACCCATAATATGATGTAAAATTAACCTTTTTACTTGAGCAATTTTATGCCCATTTGAGTTGAAATTGAGCCTAGACCTTTGCAATTTAATCAAAATTGTTTCCTATCATGGCAATTATGAAAATCTTATTTATGAAAGTTTTCCCACACAAACCGAAGAGAAAAAATAAACATTGTCGGCATGCTTGAAAACTTCTCATTCCTAAACTGCTCCAAGAATTCCTGCTGCATACCTGACTGATCGAGAGGATGGCCACGCGGGACATAACCCCCATCTTGCCGACAAACTTGTCCGAGATGATGCCGCCGAAGACGACGCCGATCGAGCCTATGCCGAAGGTCACGGCGAACAGCCACCACCCAAGGTCATAATCGGGGAAGTACTGCAGGTAGTAGAGGTCGCAGTTGTAGGCGAAACATAGACCTCCTGCGAAGAGACCCAATTTGGAGGCGTTAGAACTTCGAAGGACATGTAGATCAATCGAGATGCTGGTAGAAAACACGCTGATCTTAAAAAATGGTATAGTGTACAGTGCCAGCGACTTGATCTGTTTCTGATACCGAAGATTTCTGAAGCAAATTTTCAAGCAGACTACGCCAACAATGCATTAATGCAAACCCGTGTCAAGTCTTAAGCTCATTCATTGATGGTTGTTGAGGTTAATTGAATGCAACTTTTTATGGGTTTCCAAGAGATATTTCGAGGTTCTGAAATATTCAATTGGTTGTCCAAAGTGTGAGGATTCCGTAGATATTTGTTTCGTTGCGATAGGATAGGTCCTGGAAAGTGTATACGGTAAGAGGTAAATTCTTAGCTGGAATTAACCCTTAAGTACATCTTTCAATATACCGGCTATACATGGTTATTTTAAAACTCTTGTAAGAAATTAACGAGTGAATCTTGCAAAATGAAAATGGTTCAATTGATTGTCCGAAGTGTGAAGATTCCGAAAATATAGGTTTCGTCGCGATCCGACGAAAGGTGTGGCCTGGAAAGTGTATACCTTACGAGGTGAAGGAAACGGCTCGACTTCGGAGCTCATTGAACAGGCTTAAGTGTGTACTGATATTTTTCTCGCCACCCAAAACACAGCACACTGCTTAGGGGCCATCGAGTGGCCAGTTAGTCTGATTCTAGTATATTATTATGTTTGACAAATCCATTAATATGCAAATGATTAAAAGAGTGTGCTGTTCTCTAAAGTAACAAAATCGAACTATGACCTGGCACCACTGTTCGGATATGCGCCCGGTTTTGTTGAGGTTCCAACTAGGAGTTCCAACTGAATTCAGGCAATCATGTGCAGCGAACATACAGTTGTAATCAACTGAGCTGGAAGATTTGGTAAAAATGGGATAATTAAAATATCTGTAGCGACTAAATGGATGTCAAAAGGTCAAACTTCAAAGCCGAAGATTTGACTCAAGGACTCGTATCACTGAACGAAATCAAACGAGCGTCCTCATACCCGTGTGCCTGATGGAGGCCGCCAGACAGAGGAAGATGACTCTCGGCTCCAGCATCACCCTCCACGCGCTGGTGGCGGGCTCGGCCGGCCCGTTGGACGCCGCCTTGGCCACGCTCTCCTCGCCGATAATCGTCCTGGCGGGCTCCCGTAGTGAGAAGAAGGTCAACACGGCCAGGATCACGCCGAGGACGCCGGTGCCGTAGTAGCACATCCTCCACCCCTGTGCAGATGTAAGGAAGACATTAGGTTGTGTGGCATTCTGAGGTAAAGCTTGCAAAGACGCATATCTTGGTTACGTTGATATTGTCTACGCGATATATTGCAGCAATGAAGTATCCAAAGATTCCTAAATTCCCCTCACCAACAAGCCAATTTAAATGAGAATACTCTAAAAATATGTTGGCCACTACTGCCATCATATTTTTTTGTTTTGTACTGCCGAAGCCGAACAGTGCTGTACACTGTCCCTATTGTTCTTGTGAGTTCCCACGCATCTCATGTGACGATTTATCTCGCTGACTGCGAGTGCCCACTAGAGATGCACTGTGTACTTTGTCTCAGTTTTTGAAATCAGCGCCTCGGGGCATTGGTCAGGTTGAAATTTTAGAGACCCTGTGCTGTGAGGAAGGGAATTCCCTCCATCCCATGGGTATTTCGTGCGCCCATGTCAAACAGTTCAGAAAATAAGTTGTTCACAACAGCCACCGGCCATTTCTATTATTGTTCCCTACAATAGATAGTAAGGGGTTTCAAAAACATGGGGTTTCGTAGAAATATAAAAAAAGTAGCTTCGGACTTCCGGAGGAGAGATATATCACATTACGTGGTGCCTTGTTTACTGTTAGGCGACAAAACAGTCTCAAAAATTTCAACATGATTCAAATCCGAAACGTTCGCTCTGCACAAAGCTGACTCTGAGTGTGTCACGTGACCAAGTCGCGGCTTGTGATTGGCAGATCGCCAGCGAGACTTTCGAGTCTCAGCTGTTTCGCCTGTATCAGTAGAAACGAAGCGTTATGTTTGTGAGTGTACTTACGAGTTCCCAAATGTTGAGCGCCGTGATGTAGCGTCCGACGGGGAAGGCGAGCCCGTAGCCGCCGTAGATGCCCCAGTTGAAGATGGACATGACCAGGCCACGCTTCTCTTCGGAAAACAAGTCAGACAAGATGCCGGTGGCCATCGGGTTCATGCCGGCCTCGCTGCAAAAACACACGACACATTGAGCACAGTCGACGTTGCTAGCTGCATTAAGGCCATATTCCACCAGGATTGCAGCCTGCCGATCCTTTGCTCTCTAAATGGTTTTGTTCCATTGGTGGTGATAGTAAATTTGCGGTAAGAAGGCCTAGGATCAGCAGGTTGCAGCCCTAGTGGAATATGGCCTTTAGTGCAAACTATTTCAAACAGGAGGGCCCCAAAAATTGGAAGTGCTAGATTTCTTGCTTTATAAGATTCTTAGATTCCTTGATCCCAATAGTGTTAGGTTCATGTATTCATATATTCATAGATTCCAATACTCATAGATTCCTACCAAGATTCCTAGTTAGGATGAGATTGGATATGGCGCTATTGTGTAGGTACATAATTTTGTAGGGATAATACTGTTCAAGTGTTTTCTTAGAAGCTGTTTTTAAGGATTTCATTTCACCCATTGATAAACGACTATAGTAAGAGTTACGTAATGTCGATGTTCTTCAATTAACTCCCAACTCCGACTCACCCCGCGGCGAGGAACATCCTGAGCACCAACAGCTGCCAGTACTCGTTGACCGTACCCATGAGGAAGACGGCGATCCCGAACAGGAGGGTGCAGCCTCCGAACATGCGCACCTGGAGGGCAAATATACAGTTGACACGGAGGTCACTTCCACGTAGTCTTCCTCGAATCGGAGGAGAAATATGTTGCGTCTTCATAGTATAAAATATACAGTCCCTTGCTGGGCGACTACAAATCTAGTCTGGCCTTGAAGGCATTCTAGGGTGCACCGTGCACGCGGTGCCGAATGACCTTGGCGGCCATTACTAGTTTGAAGGCGAAACCAGCCTAGCATTGAAGGCAGCCGAGGGTGACCCGGTGCCGCATGACCTTGACTGCTAGTGAATTCCAGACCGGAGACGAAGCTGGCCTGCTGTAAGGCAGCCGATTGTGGACCTGGTACCTCACGACCTTGAATGCCATTGGATTCTAGGCTGAAGACGAGCTTGCCTAGCATTGAAGGCAGCCGAGGGTGCACCCGTTAGTCGCCCATCCTCCCATTGGATTCTCGCTGTGTTGCTTCATCTGGGCGAATGCAAGTAAAAGTAGCTTACTCTGTTGTATTTGTCGGCCATGATGCCGAGGATGACCCCGAAGATCGTGTAGACCGTGATGTAGCTGGGTCCGGCGAGGATCTGGTAGTCGATGCCCTGTCCATTGTAGTTCCACTCGCAGTAGGAGCTGTTGTCGACGGTGTACAGCTCGCATCTGCAAGAGATGACACAGATTTTTGTGTTACAGTTGATTCATATACGTATAATTGATCACTTTGATCAGAGTAAGTAAGAAAAGTTATGTTTCTACGCATGAGAGGATAATTGGTCACCGTTTCTAAGTTAAGCAAGATTACTGCGATGAAGGGAGTGGATGGGTAACCATTTCAAAGTTAAGCAACAACACTGGGATACAGATAATGAATGGGTGACCATTTCGAGGTTTTAAGCAGAATTTCTGGTACCACAGATCTGGTATCAATGGGGTTTAGTTACACTTAGAAAACGAGCTAACTTTTAAAGTTGAGTTGCAACTAACTTTGAACAATTGTGCTGTTAACTTTCATCAAAAGAGGGCAGGTCAATGCCATTTTTGTCGCTTAGTTTGATCATTCGCGGCAACAAAAATCTTGTATTTTGTATGGACTGTCGGCGAGTCTTGACAGGAGCAGACTACGTGCCGGTGCCGTGTTTCCCATTCTCCCTTCTAAGCTAGGTTTGATCCTTATCCTCATCACCCTATCACATATATCCAAGTAGCACAAAAACGTTCAGCAAACGTTATTTCGAACGTTCGGTGGATGTCGAAAAGCTAACGGGGGATAACTTACGTTCAACGTTCACATTTGCAAAAAATTTGATTACGTTCTACCCGAACGTTGAACGCAAGTTATCCCCCGTTAGCTTTTCGACGTCCACCGAACGTTCGTGATGACGGTTTTTGTGCTACTTGACAGACACCATTAGACCAGAGCCACAGGACCAGCCCTTTGTCAAAACAGTGAATATAAGCACCGAAAATCAATCAATCAAAAATAAAATCACTTACACTTGCGAGCTGTTGGCTTCTTCGCACAGAATGGGTAAGTTGGCCTGTTTGAGCTCGGTGTTGTTGAGTTGACAGCTGATGTCGCCGTAGTGCAGGTCTGTAGCCGTGCGTTTGCTGGTGACCCCGATGAGGAAGTGGCCGAGCTCAGAGGTGAGGTAACTCAGCGACAGGATGGCCAGCACGTACGGCGAGTAGAGCAGCTTGATCTTCTCCAGGAACGGGAACATCTTGACTGGGGTACAGTGGTGCGGACGGTGGTCGGTTCACGAAGCTGGGAAGGAAAGAATGGGGTTAGTTTTCCGAGCGCCCCATGATTTAAAACAGTCGTTACGCTCAAAGACATTTTTTAAAATGCGATACGGGCTGCCAAGGGAGAAAATATTTTACCTTAACTTAATATGACTGAAACTTATGACTTTATGACTTATTTTTACTATGTTTGTCGACATTTCGATTTTCAAAAGGCACGAGTTTGGAGTATGTCTACAAATTTTTCGGTGTTGATGCTTGATACTGATAGTAAAAATCATTTCCTAAAAAGTTTGCGTCTTGTTTGCTGGATCTCGCCCTAAAATATAATACAAAGAAAATGTATAGATTTAAAATCCCATGTACTTTAAACAAACGAAAATGCGATCATACCATTGCCAGACTTGTTTTTTATTTCTTTTCATATGTGGACCAAGTCATACAGATACAGACTACAGTTCAAAATGTCAATACTTGTTAAATGAGTCCTTATCCTAGAATTTTCAGACAAAGATGATTTGCACTGCATTTAAGGAGCTGGGTAAACCAAAAATTGTAAAAACTAACAGCTATAGTTAGCGAGTTTTTGCTCTTCTGGAACTACCGGGATAGATGCTCAAACCAGCAAGCGTATATATGTAACGTATCGTAAAAGTATAAAAAGCAAACTATTTCATATCACGAAACATAGGAACAGCACACTTTATTTACTATCCCAAATGTCAATGACCAGTTAGGAAAAGTGTTATTTGACCAGACAGTGGTAAGACTTAAAAGAGTGTATGGGTTTCAAAAAGAGAATTCTATTGTAGCGACTCACTAGCTTTCCAGTCGGTGGCTTTTGGATTGGTGCTTTGACTGCGTCTTAAGACTATGTCACGTCTGGGACAGACTACGATCAGATGTGAGAAGTCGGCACTCGATGTTGCAATGATGACGAGCTGGTATGAGGGGGGGGGGGGGGTGGTGCGAAACCTAGCGTCTAAAGATTTGGCCGCAATTGCCAATCTTTAATTAGAACCATCATCGGCCGTCGGTGCCAAAGAGTACTCTCACGGCGGCGTGTCAAGAGTCGGGAACTTATGCGACCACGCGTCGGAAGGTTCTAACATAGCGTTGATAAGGAAGACTCGAGTCCGGACTCATTTAGGGGGTCTTCGTTCCCCCCCCCCCCCTACCTCACCCCTCCCCCACCTTCCCCCCTTACACACAAATGAATCGCTTGCCCACGCGTATGTTTTCACATTTTAATCGTAAACGCACGATGCTAGAATTTAGAAAAGCATGGAATCCATTGCCAATCGCCTATGGAGCTTTAGAAATTGTGAGGTAGTGTACCGAGAGCTAATAATAACAGTAATAAAATCGATTATTGCCCTTTTTCAAGATACTCCCGTTATATTTGTTAATACTGAGGTTGATAAAATATTGCTGCGAGACAAGTCGGCCCTTCTTTATTGCGTTTCTTTCAATTGTCAGCAGAATAATTTAAGACATTTGGCTGTAAGATATATGCCAATACACTTCGTAAATATGACACTCAATCATTGCATGCCAGTGGTGGTAAGGAAGTGGAAAAATGTTTTCGTAGTCCAACTGTCATATATAAATTGAATGCGTATCGACTGATTGAATGTTGATGTCTATAAGGCGCGCTGATTTGACAGCTGGCGCTGGTGGCACCGGTTTAACGGCGAGGTGAATGACAGGGTGATATTGCAACGTATGCATGATGGTGACGAACCTGACCTAGCCTAGAAGGGAGGAAGGAAGGAACCCCGGTGCTGGCACCAATGCCTATAATCCTGAACGACCCTTTGACAAGATATGAGAAAGTCTAGAATGTGATATAAGAAAGTCTTACTATGTCAAAAGGTTGATAAGCAATAGCGAATAACTTCTAACCTTCTCATATCCATCCGGACTCATCACATCCGGTTATGATAATTATTGTCATTTGTCAGAATTGTCACCCATCCGAGACCTGACTCAGAGTAGTGTTGCTTAACTTTTGCTATCTTATAGGAAGGAATAAATCGCTAGCAGAATAAGAGATGTCATATTTTACTGCGGTTACGTAGCTCTGATTTTGCCGTTCTGGGTCCGAAGTTAAATAATTAACGTTGAAAACAATAGGGATTATATCTATCAAAACCGATAATGGAATAATGTATTACTCAGTGAGAAGTTTGCCTATAATTATTAATTTTAACATTAAGGAAGGTCTAAAAATTATCTTACTGCAAATTTGGGGTACACTATCTTGTGGGAAGGAGTTTATCGCTTTAGCAGGACGAGAGATGTCAAATGAAACCATCCAGATCAAGGATGAGAACTTGGAAAGTTTTGTGAAGAGCGCGAAACGTTAATTCATACCTACATAACTCTTATCACGAGATAATGAACATGCAATTAAATTTTAAACGTGGATAAAGGCCGATTTAATCGGTCAACCTATCAAAATATTGTAATTAGCTTTTCGCTTTTTGTTCTCTGCAGCGGGCTGATTTAAGCAATGAGGGCCACACTGCGTTTTTTGGTGTTTGGTCTTCTTGTACTCTCGCTAAATATCCGGAATGACCTCGGAGTAATTTAACTATCGGAATGGATGATAGTATAATTACTATTTACAAATTTACATTCGGTTGAATAATTATTTACATTTTCCCACCAAAGTCAGGTGATGATTGAATGCAAATTTGTTGTAAAGTTTAACATAAATAACCAAATTCGTCCAAAATTATACTAACCAAACATGCCGGTATAGGCACACAGAAAAATTCCGGTGGTAAACTGGCAATTTCGTACAGTTTGTACCAAAATATTATTTAATTGAAATATTTGTCATTTTAACATTGAAATAGGATGAAATTCAAGACACCTTAGTTACAAGTAGAAATCCTATTAAAATAATGGTTAAAAACATAAACTGAATGGCTTTAAAAAGATATCATTTGAGTCTGAATTCTGAATTCTGATTCTGTCTCTATTGGCATAGCTTACTTCTTACATATTTCAATAAAACGCAATACAAAATTTTCAAAAAAACCTAGAATATACCTTCGTTTCAGTAATGAAAACATATCTCTTTCCAATTGAGAAGCCCAAAACATCTACTCAGACATAAGTACCCCACGATGTCGCGTGTATTTCCGAAATTACTGTTTTCCATATTAGACTAATGATAATGCACGTGTATCTATATTTAGTTCACTTAAGAAATGAATCGTGACCAAATCGAAGCATTACCTAGCACTTGCAATAAAATACAATGCACAGTATTAAAATTTACAAGCACATTAAAAAACATCGTAAACTTATAAAGGCATCATCAAGATGTATCTGGATCTATGCACTACAATTATCATACCCAGGAAAAACAACTTATTGTTGTCGTTATACCATACAACGACCTGATAATATTGCAGTCAGTAGCAATAATCAATAATCCTCAAACATGTAAATCGCGTAAACAGTTTAATTTTATGAACAAAAAAAAGGTTTATAGTAACTTTTAATAATTAGTTACACAAAAAATTGCTGGACAATTATCAACCTCGTTATGAGGAAATTCACCTCAAGTAACGTACTCAGCTCGAGGCTAGGAGTTTATGGGGTCGATTCCAACTCGATGACTTGCGGAGGAAAACCTTGTCATTGCCAAGTATATATGGGGTCGATTTGACGTGTCGATGAGTGGGCGCTTTGTTATTGTGAAGCCGAATGAATTTCGCAATAAAAACTGATTTACCATGCGGAAGCCATCTTGGAGCGTTGCTTAATTGATCGAAATCATGATATTGGCGTGAAATCAGACGAGTTTTAGTTCATATAATCGTTTATCCAAATGTTTAACGGTATGGAGTTGGTAAATTAAAAATGACCGATGCTGCCAAAAGAACAAATCCAGGGATCAGACAGGTATGTTCAAAGTGGCTGCTAAAAACTGGTGTGAAAACAAACATTGTTTTCTATACTGGTTATAGTGGTTATTTCACAGTTAGCTTTATCTTATACTGCATTTGGTGCTGTTGAAATGTCGAAAATCAATTTAGAGTTTCTGGTACATAATCCCACCAAACATTGAGGGTTCGCTAACTTATTACGACAAAGTGATTCTACATTTTGAGATACATTTTTTCTCCTTTCTACCAAATTGAGAAATAGTTGCATTCATGAGTTGAAAAATAGCTCATCATGAATATAGATGTAATTTCATCGACAACCATCCACATTGCTTGTGGTTTTTTAAATTTTATACTATCGATTAAATCAACTTACTTAAGAGAGAAGTATAAACGGTTGTCGTTTTCGTCGATTTTCGCATAAATTTCTCATTCATAGGGAACGTCCCCTGGCTACAAATTATTTACAAAAATTTTGAAAAAAAATGCACGCGTTGTTAAAGAGCTGCTGAATGGCGGATACTATTTTTTTTTCGTCGTTTTTTTTAAACTTGCAGCTGGGGGAATTTTCTAACAGTGCGTAAAATGGCCTAAAATGGCACTTTTAGAAAATTCCCCCAGCTGAAAGTTTTAAAAAAACTACGAAAAAAAATAGTATCCGCCATTCAGCAGCTCTTTCACAACACGTGTATTTTTTTCAAATTTTTTGTAAATAATTTGTAGCCAGGAGACGTTCCCTATGAATGTGAAATTTATGCGAAAATCGACCAAAACGACAACCGTTTCTTCTCTCTTAACGCAATCCTTACCTAATCGTCGATCAATTTGGTTCGCCTTCAACCAAAGTAAACCTATCTACATGAGCGTTTCTTGACTCTTTGTTTCATCTAGCCAAAAAAAACGCAAAACCAATTTCCTCTAATTTGTATGCCTTACCTCGACCATGATTACAGTGTCTGGCGGCCGAGGTCATTAGCTCAGATGCATTTCGCTCGGCACCTTTCGAGTCCCGATATTTGAGGACGGGCTAAGAGTATGTATAATCTCTGTGCAAGTGGGCGCCATGCTTTTATACACCAAAGTCAATATTCATCAAACTAATTGTATTTCCGAGTTACAATCGTGCAAGAGGTTAAATAGAAACACCAAGCAACCTCTTGGCTCACACCAAGAATAATCTTAAGAATAATAACGCACTATAACTGATACACATGGTAGAAAGTTTTAAAACTGCGCTAGAGTCTTTAAGTCTCTCAATGCATTTGTGGCAATGGTAAGTTTTTAAACCCGTATCCCATGTCTGGCTACAAATGAGTTCACATGGGAAGATGCAAACCTAGTCTCTTTGTCAGTTGAGTTTAGAGTAAAGGTTAAAAACATGTTTGGAAACAGGCGTCATATGTATTGACCTAATTTCAATTCTGAAGACATTGGGTGGAGGATTTGAACTCATTTAGCTTTGACCGATACTGTCTATAGCATTAGTGGGTCCTCTTAAAAGATGCAAATCCACTCAAGACATAAAAATGTAAGGCCCAGTTGAATCAAGTTTTGCAATTCCTAGCTGAGACCCCAACAAGTATAGTTACAACTGAATGCACTGCATGTGCTAAATTCAGTTGTAACTCCTAGCTGGAACCTCAACGAAGAGTTGAAAGATTTGGCAAAATCGGGCATCATATAATATGGTGGTCATAGTCCAAAGATGGCCACTCTCCGATCGTAGCCTGCCCCAACAGTTTAATTACAGTGAGAGTCCAAGGTCAGACGGACACGATCAATTCGCAGTAACAGAAACACGTGCAGGGTCCATAAGTTCCCATGCGGGCCCAGCAATACCATCTGCAAAACTTTCGTTCCATTTCGCGAAATTTCACTGTTTTAGAGCTTTTTGCTGTGGTCTTATTTTTTCGTTTCCGATTAGTTTTTAGGTAGCACGAATGACCTTCATAGTCCATAGATATAAGGAGACCATGTGGGTCTTTCTAGTATTATTTCAAACTTCCACGTCAAAATTGTAATGGGAACGTTTTTTTTTTAGTGATTTTCCTTATGAAAAATGTATAATGGTGGCGCAAACGGAAGGGAAGATTTTAGCACGCATTTAAAAAAAAAATATATATATATATATATATCGATTGTCGCATTTATTTTAGGGGGTGCATATAACATTGTTAAAATTGAACCATACTCTTTCTTTTACTAACATTTGTATTATTTTCTGAGATTCCTTAACTATATCAACGTCACGTCGTGTGTCACATTTGTGTAATGTTTTAACATGGAATATGGGTGGGAAAGAAGAAAGCCAGTTGCAGGCAGCTGAAATGAAATTTGTGAGAAGTGTAAAGGGAGTGACAAAAATGGACAAGATGCGAAGCAGTATTATCAGGAAAGATTTAGGAGTGGAAAGGTTGGGATTTAAGCTGGGAAGAGAGAGATTGCGATGGTTCGGGCACATGAAAAGAATGCATAGGAATAGGATCCCCAGGCGGGAGTTTGAAGCAACTGTTGGGAGCCGAAGAAGGGTAGGAAGACCGAGATTGAAATGGATTGGAATGATTAAAGACGATTTAGAGGAGAGAGAGAGAGAGAGAGAGAGAGGGAGAGAGGTATCGATTGGAAGGAAGTGGAAAGAAATGAATTGTGGAACGAGAATGAAGTTGTGGGGGATGATGATTGAAAAACTGAGGAAGAAGAGGAAGAAGAAAGTGAAACGAAGTGATGAAGAAAGAGATTAGAAGCGTCAGGCTTGGCTGGCCGGCTTCGATGACAGTAGAGCCTTGATATAATATCTGTAACTAATTTTAGTTAATTAAGACAATAAAAATGATAATAAATATTATTATACATTATACATCTCATTCTCATCTGATTGTGAAAAAATCCGCGAAATGGTTTCATCGATAACGGAATATTTTCGTACATAGTTCAATTTCATTCATTTGCTCTACAATATTTAGAAAAATGTGGTAATTCATAACACCGATAAGAAAAAAAATGACATAGCTGTGGAAATTTTGCTACATGTGACATGAGTTTCATGATAAAGTATTCATGAGAAGTTCATTTCGAAGAAAATCTTTCCTTTCACCGTAATCGCTTGCTGTGTTGTTAGTATATCTAGGATGTGGTTTACGTTGACAATTCCTTGACCATCGCCTTAATCTTGACCAACATGCATCTGGCTCAGTCATGATCGCTCAAGGCTTCTTATGCATGCCGACCTACCCACAACATTTTTATCAACGACTCTTCCCATACGATCGTGATGATCGCACGATTTTTTGAAACTTCTCCCTACCTCATAATGAATGTGTAAAAGGAGTTGGCCTTCACCGCATGCTGCCTTTGCGAGTGCTTTTGATAGAAAAAACACACGCGTATCAAAGAATGAAATATGTTGGGAAGCATGTGCAGGTGTTGGAAACCACCGATCGCGTGCGGCGATTTTCTAGACGATTTGGCGTTTCGGTTGAGGAAATTGGCATGTTTAGAAGTGATCTGAAGATATTTTGAGGTTATGTAACATGGGTATGAACGACTTTATTGTTTATAGCTCTGTTATTAATTCGCTGGAGTTTAAATGGCGGAAAAAATGATTGTATATATTATAATATATTATTCACTGAGGGTTTTAATTCTTTCTTGATGTATAATTATATAAACAAAATTACGTCGAGCAATTATTCAAAATAGTTGTGTTACGAAAACGATAGCTAAAAGCATTCTAGTCAAACATCGAACATTTTGTCACATTACTTATTTCTACATTATCATGGTTAATTACGGATTTTTTCTGTAACTTCATTCAGTTTCTCGCGTCTTTGTTCATATTTAATTGCACCGAATTGGCCTGAAGGTCGAATGTTTATTTTAAATTGATTTTTAGTGTCCTTTCCGTGTCCGAAACGCCCTCAAGATTGTACGTTGCAAGTGTGCGCAAGTGTGTCTAGATTACAAGAAAGACGTCCCGTGCGCAAGTTCTTGCTTTCAAGTTCCTACCCATCCGCTTCTTTGTTGGCGATTTGGCGGCAAAGTTGGCGGAGAAAAAGTGTATCATTGCAATCGAAGGCTGTCTCGGCTTATTGGATGCATTATTTGTCACACAAGATGAGTGGTGGACGGATCTTTGCGTTATTGGATGGAACTTGTACGTCAAGGGCGACCTTGACAAGACTGATGAGTGACCAATCTTGTTATGACTCCATACCTTTTGTCGATCATGTGTTTAATTGGAACATTATAATTATTAATCGGCGCTTTTTACGTAATTAATTGCTACGCTTTTTGCTTCTTGAGAAATCGATTTAACTGGGAAACTTTTCAAAAAAGCGTATAGATGTAAACTCATTTTCACGTTAAGAAGGAGTGTGGATTTGCATCTTCCTCGAGGACCCACTGCTGCTAGACACGAGCGAAGAGTTGCAAAACTGTCCGTAGAGCCTTTTGTCTGGCTAAAGACATGGCTTGAAAGTTGTGGAATACTTTGATCTTGTCTATCATCAGAGGATCCTCGAGAAATATGCAAATCTGCTCTCCTTCTTGACGTGGAATGGAGTATAGGTATGTATAGTCTCTAGTAAATTATAACTATACAGGTAAAGTACAGGAAGACCTGAAGTGCATGGATCGACATTGAAAGAATAGTAATTAACCAAATTTGAGGAAGAATCTTCAACAAAAATTGATTACATATCTCATATTTTGCCAATTTAACTAAACAATTCCATCACATGCTATAATATGAAAGTCATCGGATATTGCCTGATATTTTGTTTATTTCACCTTGACCACAAATATTTTTAAATGGGTTAATTATATGTTTTTTAATTAATTATTCTAGAGATATTTAAATTTCCTGAACTTTTGGATGCGTGTGGACATGCCACCTCGTTCTTTGTTATAAATAGCATGTGAAATGAAATTACTAGCCACAACGCATTTCATGGCGAAGATATTGATTCATCTCACTTCAAATTTCATGTCTGCTTAGGCATTACCTAAATTAGGTACCTACTTACATTTCCTTTTAGTATGACGTTGTCCAAGTTTTTATTAAGTCTCATACATTCATATTATAAAATAATCTTTAAATAATACACCCCTCTTTACTATGAATCAATTATAATAATAAAATGTCTGTTAGTCTATAATAAAATACCTAGTTACACCAAGATATTTTTTGCTCTATTAACCTTCTTTTGTACACAAAACAACATTCTTGATTGAAAATTAAAAATCAACAAGTCGCCAGTCGGTCTGAAATTATTGGACCAATTTCTACTTAACCATCTCATGATATAATCATATTCATTGTCTGTGTCAATTCGCAGAAACAACAACCGTTTAAAAGGTTAATCTTGCTCGAGACTCTTGTCAATGGTATAATTATCGAATGGTCCATAACAAGTTATAGATAATAGTTTCGACGAACAAGTGGGACTAGAATTCCGCAAGATGAGAATACATTTGCTTTTCGTCTGAACTTTCGGCACATACCTGCAGTCATTTGAGCATGTTACCTATCTAAAGTTTGCATTTTATATAGGGACTCGGCCCAGCTGATAATTGCTGGATACGACATGTTATTAACGTTGTTCAATTGTAACCATTGCAGCTGTTTGATTGCATGGCTGTCCGCTGCACTTATGGAGATAACTAAGTAAACGATCGTTAACTACTTAATCAGTTGTCAATTAATTAATTGAACCTAGGTGATAATAGTAACTAATTCGAGTCAAAATTTTTGAATAAAGTATAACATACAATTTTTTTTACAATTCGGCATTATTCCAATTCAAAGTCAAGTTGAGTCACATCCTGATTTATATAATGTGGAGTGGAAATGTGATTTCGTCCTTGTAAAGTCGCATATTATATAGAGCTGCGACCACGTGGTCTCCAATGACATACGGTCAGAGACCGGCCATGGTAGTAGGTATAGTACTACTAGTTCTGGTAATACCAATGATTTTAGTTTCAAGTGCATATTTGTAGATATATTTCATAAGGCATTAAATGAGTTATTCGTCGATAATGATCAAAATTCCGCATTGTTTTTTGTGTTGATTGGCTTTTAAGATCAGTCAGAGTTCAATGAATATTGTGGTACTGGTTGAAACGATATCTCATTTACCTATTGCTCTCCTTGAAAGATTATCAATGATTAAATATAAAAATAATTACGTCACTGTGGCTGTATAGTAATTTTGGCTATCCCATCACTTTCGGCCGCTGTGAATTCCTAATATAATTGGTTTAATTAACATTCGGGTGCTAATTTGAAGATGATTGGTTGGTGTGACACATCTGTGAGTCTTCGGAATTTTCCTCGTTTGCAGGTTTGGTTAGGTTATGGTCATCTTTGTTCTATATGTTCAATCAAAACGCAGCTGTTCACTTTGGCTGGATGAACATTGATAGGAAATTGATTAAGTCGATAATTGGCAGAGATCACCAATTGTTATAGAAAAGGAAAATGTGTGTCCTTGTGTTCTTATGCAAGAAACAAAATATAAATAAAATTGTGTTACACTTCTGTTTGTGAGTGTATCAAGAAGTCTATCCAGTTTTTGGCAATGAACATGCGATGTGTGGCGATAGAAAGGGCAGAAAATTCCTTGACATTGACAACAGGGACAGTCTCAAAATAAATTGTCAACATCAAAACGGTTTCTTCACATTCTTTGTCTTTAAAAAGAGAATGCATGAGAAGAGACAGTAAGAATGGTTAAATTAAAATAAGACAAGATAATTTAGTTAATACAAAATCTATTTGTCATACAGATGTGGCAGGAATCTGCTGGATGGTAGATCTGCTATTATATATTATTATATTCCGTTGAATCAGTTCATCTTCTTTCTACAAATTTCTGGTAACCAACCCTCTGTCCCTCTGGTTTTAAATTGGTTGCTTGGGGACGGGGTACACCTCCAAAACACTTGGTGCACTCAAATTGCACTCAGTTCCCTGGGGTGGGTGGTGTCTGGGAACCCTTCTCGCGCCACTTTGCTGAAAGCCTCAGCATGCCACTGATTATTATAGTCGTTATTTCGGTATTGCAAAATCTCTGCAAATATTTATCACTTTATTTATTGCCAAAAAGTTAGTCTGCTTTCTTTTCAGCTGTTTCTCTCATTAACTCCCACAAGTTTGGCACACAACACCAAAAATAATGACACCTGTGGGCCACTTTTCACAACTATTAATTATCACAAAGCAAACTTCTCTGTCCGCAGTAATGGATTTATTGACATTGTTTCAGCAGCGTAGAAACGCTTCGACTAGTGCGTAATTATGCAAATAAATTGAGGTGGAACTGCCTTGTAATTACAGTTCAAGCGGATGTCGTCGTTACATGTTTTTTAAAAGCAGTGGGTATTTAGAGGCATATGGATATTGAAAAACCATCCATTTTCAATGAAAATATTGATTTTATAATGATTTTATATTTTACGCAATTTTTTCATAATGTAGCCCGCTTTTTAGCCATCGTTCAAGTTAATTTGAATTTGAAGAAAGTACACAGTGTGTGCTGCTTTCTTTAAAATGATGAATATTGTTTATTGCGATATAGGCATCCCTGATACCAGATGGACTTCCTTGACTTTAGGTGGTGTTCTGGAGAAAATATTAATGATCAATCCGGGATCAGGTTTCAATAATGTCACCTCTGTCCTCAGTAGACTTCAAAGATCAACTTCTAATGTTAAGAGATTTTCATCTTTGATACCAATCAAAATTTTCGATAGGTATAGAATCTAAATAGTAAATTACATTATCGATTGCAAAAATCGCGTGGGCAATCTTTTCGCTTTCAACTCTAGTTTCGTCTATGAAATTCAAGATACTTTCAAGGAAAAAAAATCAATAACATAAAAAAATATTAACCACTCACAACTCACAATATGAAAAACATACTTAAGCTAGAGCACAAACAAAGTTGTATCTCTCAATATTCCACTAAACGAATCCGAATTCCATCACATGGCTATATAAAACTCCATATCGCATTTAAATCAAAGTTATCAACGTAAGATTTCAAATAAATTCCAAAAAAACAATATATAAAACGCCAAAAACCCGAAATCAAACCCGAAATCAAACCACACTATTCCAAATCCACGTACCATAAAGCAACACAACCCCACACAATGCACTCACCTTCCGCCTCAGAAAGCTAATCCCTTAACGCACACCTTCTCTGAAAGACCGACCAGTGTCTACTGACCAGCTCCAGAGCGGGCACCAACGAAGACGAGATTGCGTCGACTGCCAGGGGACGAAGCCGAGGAAGTAACAGCCTTGATCGCTTCGCACGGGGAACTGACCTGCCCCGGGGACATGGAAAGACCGTCTACGCCGGTGGTACCTGCTCGACTGAGAGTGTGGAGTGGTGGAGGGTCATGGGGGCGATGGCGTGACTGTTAGGGGGGGCTGGACGATCGATGAGGGTGAGGGGGTGATTTCTCTAGCTTTATTTTGATTGCTCATTGATGTCCCTTTGGTTTGGGTATAGAGAAATGGCGGTGAATAATTGATTTGTGTGATGTGTTAATGGTATATGGACTGTGGTCGTAGAAACGTTTCAGGATAGATCGTTCTTATAACATTGTAATAAATTTGATTGGTAAGAACAATTAAAAAAACTAAAACGAATACAATCGCTTTGAAAATATGCTTAAGGGTGGCGAGCGTTTCATTTTTCTCTCGATGAATGATGATGTCTCAATTCTCAAGTATGAATTTTGATTTTGTACTTATTGATCTCAAACAGATTTCTGTGTAAGTAGGTATGCAAACTGAGCGTCGTTTTCATGAATTGTGAAAGTTAGCAACATCATTTAAGATTTGTTTTCTTTGCTGAAGTTTAAAAAAACTTAAATTAGTGTATTTTATTTATTTGTGAAGCTAAATGAGTCTCACAAAACATCAATGTGGATTGCACATGTTGCATACGATGCCCGGTAATTGGTTCAATTTAGTTAGAGGCGTCATGCGATTCCGCCAAAGGAATCTTTGATGCAGCGACAAAAGTCCGCGCTGAAATGTAAAACGGGCCCCTGCTAGTTCAGATATGACACCAGCGCCGTCTTTTGAACTTTGCAAACATGATTCAGTAGCTGTTTTTAACCTTTTATACCCAGTTATTCAAACAACATGACATGACAACAGTTGTAGCTTCGGGAATGACCACCATATTGCATAATACATCCTTGAAAGAAGTGTTAACTAAAGACGTAACCACTGAGTTGATAGCTGTACATTTACTGCCGCAAATGTTGGAACAATATTCGTATGGTCGATATGCCAAAATTCTTGTTGAATGAACAATACAATGCGACTTCAAAGTTAGCAAGCGTTCAAAACGATTGGACTAAAACAAAATATCTGCAATTTACCATAATGTAACGAACATATATTATTTTCTTTTCAAAGATGGAACCAATTTCATTAGTCCTTTTTGCGGATGGACTGTATGCTATGTACATCTCTATGCAGAACAAAGGCTACCATCACTGGGTAGACACCGTACCATGTTGTCAAAAAGCAAGGTGCCTCCGCCAGAAGGTGTTAGTAGTGGGTGGGGGTGGTGTGGTGTGGCGGGGGAGGGGTGTAGTTTGGCAGGTGGACACGCAGACAAAGCCTGGGGCAGGTGGAAAGGTAGGGGGGGCAAGGGGGGTCTAGACTCTACAGGACGCCGGGACAAAAGGTGTGCGTCACAGAATTGATCGGTGCCAAAATGGGGTCGGGGTGATAGACAATGATAGAATCGAAATTGGGTTATAGAAAAAATATTCTAATACGATTGTTGGGTCTTAAGCCAAGTCAACTATTTTGAGCAATTTTCTTGTGACAGAAAACTTTTCAGAGTTCGCGTGAACGTATTTCAGCTTGGTTCCATTTTCGACTCAATATTCTAGTTCGTTTCGAAGTGACGAGCTTTGACAGATGTCGAAATAGTTTAAAAACTAGTGTCCCACAGGCTTAGTTTCTCAAAGACTCTGGGTTTTTGTCACTTGGCTTCGGCTCCCTATCAGAGAAATTAAA
The DNA here is from genome assembly GCA_921293005.1 of Nemoura dubitans. NCBI lineage: Eukaryota > Metazoa > Arthropoda > Insecta > Plecoptera > Nemouridae > Nemoura > Nemoura dubitans. The sequence continues at coordinate 28,727,107 of OV121077.1, read as the reverse complement.
GATTCCTTTCTACTCAAAATAAAATGAAGTTTATATGTCTACATTCTAACTGTTTAACTGAGATATTGTGATCGTGACTGAAAATGACTGCTTGCCAAAACTCCCATTAAAATATTGGCTACATAAAAATGTATGCCAGCCAGGTATTATAAAATGCTATCAGTGACCTGTATATTTGATCGGTCATTGTGATCTTTACCATTTTAATATGCCTACCCTGCAGAGAAACTACCAAATTTTATATATGGTGAACGTTTAAAATATACGTTTCACAATCGAAGACAGTGTAAACTGATCAAGGAAAATTGATTCCAGAGCGAGATTTCCTGCTAAAATCCATTCAGCTATAATTGGGCGGGAGTCCAGCTTCAAACTGGATCGTATTACATAAACTATGAGTCATTTCTCAGACAACAAATGACGTACCTACGTCTGATCTTCGGTTTGGTTTTCACTTAAATGCGTGTGTGAGCAGTAAAGTACCGCGTTGGTTTTCTGTGAATAATAAGTTGAACGTATGCCTATACGTCATAGAGGTGACGTAGTTGATACTATTCTGGTCAAACAGGTAGCTTCTGGGCCGGTGTTGGTACCCGTACAGGTATGCATTTACGCATTGTGGTCTAGTTTGACTTGTCGAGCGAGTATTTCCCACTCGATATGACGTAGGTATCAGGTGAAATTCTCTAGACTAGTGGTGGATTAACATTTGTTTTAACTATTCCTTAAGTTGAAGCTTCAGAGATGAGAAAATTAATTCTGAATAGTTCGTCTGAAATAATAATCTGGTATTTGCCTCAGGGAAAGTTCCAAACGTCATAAATATAGTAATAAAATAAAATAATACTAGTTATAGACTTAAATTAATAAAAAATTTCGAGAATCGTGCGCAAAACGGGCAGAGTGAGTTGTTTCTATTCCCCTGGAACCCCCTAAAAAAATTCACTCTAGGTCGATAACGAATGCTCGATGCAACAACGAGGTGCCAACAGAGGAAAAAAACAAAAACAATGTGTCATCGAAATGCAGAGGTTGTGCATATTGCTGAGTTTACTGCTTGCAATGCCAGTGACACGATGCCATGAACATAGGCTCTGCCACCAATCAGAGACTCCAAAGGAGAGCAGCGAACATGACGTCATGCACATCCAGAGTCTCTGATTGGTGGTAGAGTCAATGTTGATGACATCGTGTCACTGACATTGCCAGCTGTAAACCCAGCTTTTAGGTTCTATCTTTGACTCCCCGTCCGTACCGCACTTAGCAGCAAAATCCACTCGATCCCTGTATTACGTCATTCACCACATCTTGTATCGAAGGAGCGAGTGTGGTGAGCTCGTGCATTTATCTTTAAAAAAGTGCATTATTATGCAAGTCGGCCAGTCATTGATTCTCACTTATCCTTGATCACCTGAGGTCTCCTGGTTTGCAGGCATCAACAATGGCGTTCTCTATATTGTTTATGATAATTAGCACGTACAATTGAACAATCATCCAACTGCAATCTATTTGGGGTTATCTGACTTCTCTGAGAAACTATCGGACAACTGCATTTCAATCTTCCACTGCAGGTGCATTAGGTAACTTAAAACATACCGACCAAGTCATCAATGAGCTTTTTCGGTTGATAGAATGTTATGATAAACCACTGATAATTAAAAAACTAAACTCGGTGTTAACTTAAGATGTAGAGTGGGGTTTTATCTTCTCGGGTACCCACTGCTGCATGGCATGTTTTAAAAGTTTCAAAAATTGTCAGATAACATTTGGTTTATGTGGTTCAAGTTTTGAAACTATTAACCTGTGCCAAGCATGTCTATCAGCTGAGGATCTCCTCAAACTGCAAATCCAAGTCCACTCAAGTTGAAATGGAGTGTAGTACCTACTGAACTAATCGAATTGTTTTATGACATTTTGGAATGCCAAAAAGGAACTACCTATATTCATGTGTTTAGAACAGAAATCAATGGAACTTCACCTTGTACGAATAGGTTCTGAAATGCTGCAGACAACAGAGCAATTATTCATTCGCCATACGCAAATTTTTTGATCATAGAAAAAGTATATTTTTATCTGTATAGCAATTAATTTCCTTGATGGCAACGATAATGAGATAGTGTCTAAATCGATGCAGCACAATAAAGTCATTTATTGTACTTTAGAAGGCGAGTTTCATCATAAGTAGACCCGTTATTTTGTGGAATTGTAAACTAGAAAAGCCATTGTAGGAGGAAAAAACTTACCCGGGAAACTGAAAAATAGCTTCCACCCGTTTTGGCGACCCAGAACGAAAAAGAGTACATCTCAGTTCTCAGTTTCTTACAAAAGTAGACAATGCTGCAAAAAAATTTTATTTTCTAAATGTACCTGTTTGTACAAGCCTATGGACATTTTCCATGGCATTTTCCAGGATTATAAATACCAAAAATGGCCGCATTTCCTAAAAACCAGTCACTTCACAAATACTCTTATGGGCTACAACAATTAAAATGTGATAGAGAAATCAGAAGGCTGTGATTACCCATGTGGTGTGGCAAACCTATATGAATTAATGCTTGTGAATGTAAAGTAACAGTGATTATACAGAAATGATATTTGAAAATTAAAAAACTACAATTTAACACGCGTGTGTGTAAACGATTTGGTATTGAAAACTAAACCTGCAGTCATGGCCGTCGTATGTGGATTATGAAACGATGATTGTTTTAATCGTTTTATCGTTAGGGCACATGATTTCATAACGGTATTACGGAGATGGGTCGTATTGAAAACATAGTGTGTGATGTAGATGCGTTTCTAAACGTACATCAATTATCAATTATCAATTATCAATTATCAATTAAAAGCAGACGCTGTGCGACTTATGAGACACTGTAGTGCGCGTGCGTACTCTGTAGCCATGGTTGATTGATAATTTTAATTAGTGATTAGCTTTAAACTGATGGATTTAAATTTTAAATTCATGTTCAGTAGCAGTTTTTTCATCGTAGTGATGACATGGAGAGTTGAAAACTTGCTATACACAGGCGAATTAGTTGGTATCATCAATATCTGTAAAAAAAGTTTGTTTTCATCGGCATTTTTTAAAAATACTACCATTTATGCTAATTATAATAATGTATGCCCACTTTCCCATATCCCAGCCTGGCCACCCTTGCATCCACACCAAATAATATAAAATAAACATCCCTTAAAGCTCTAGTATTTTCAAGAATATCTTACTACAGACCGATAAATAAACATAGTACATTAGGGCAAGAGAAACACAAGCGATTCTAAAATTTAATTAAAAATTAAAATAATTAGCTGTTTATACATTTATACTGTGTATTTAATCCAACTCATTGTCCAAATCATTAAAAGAAATGTATCAGGGAAATTAAAGCGCTGATTTAATTACAGATTAAATAGACTCCTAGGGCAAATCGATTTTTGAGTCTCTAACCATTTTGAAATCACTAAAGCACTTTGAAGTACCTATTTCCATTTTCCATGCACTAGCAAGATAGTGTAAGATGATATCAGCGTGCAAATCAAACGGTAGGTACAAGGTGCTTGGCTAATAGCTCGTTGTCGTTTATACATGTGCCTACCTGTACGTACAACCTTGTTGCATTTTAGAATGTTGTTGATGTTCTTGCATGTGTGTTCGTGCGACTAAGCCATGAACAAGCGCGGCATAGTTTGTGTGTTACATAAAGATGTTGTTACCGCTGTTTGTTGGAAGAAAGACCGCATTGTTGTCAATTGCTGGTAAAGAGCTTTCGAAAAATGGTTACAGTGGTCATTGGTTGGTAGAAAATGGACAGTGTACGCAGATGCAAGGCCAAAATGAAGTAGTTTTGCTACGACAGGGTCTCGCCGTGACTACAACCATGATATATCTATGATTAACCAATCTATCTATGATTTATCTATGATCTATCTATGATCTACCTATGATATGTGCCATGACACTTTTATTTTTATCGCCTTGCAGGATGAGCGAGTCCAGAGGCCTACGCGTACTGACCCTTTAAAAGAATGACATCTTTCAAAACTTTGTGAGGGAGAAGAACTTAAAGTATTAAAAATCGGGCTGTAGTTGATTAATTCGCGGACATATGATAAACTTTTAAGAAAAACTATTCGTTAGGAAGTTTAATGCGAATGAAAAATGTGTTTATTGAAGTAACTTGCGCGTGAACTTAAAAAATATGTTCTTTTTACAAATTTATTCATGAACGTTTTGTCAGATCTTTTCCAAAAAGGTGCCATATTAACTGAGTTCAGAGATTTCAAATTTCCCTGGAATTTTCGTCAGCATTTTCTTCAGCTGTTTGGTCGGTTTACAAATAAGACGAAGGCGAACAAAACGCATCTCGCTATCTAACCAAAAACAGCTGTCACATCACGCCTATTTAAACCATAAGTAGGTACCTTACATTAATAGAACAATTAAAAAAACGCTCGCTTAGCTATAGCTGTTTAATCAAGCATGTATGTTTCATATGATTCATTCTGCTCGTTAAAATTTTTTTTACAATGCTTTCTTAAGTATAATTAAATATACCCGGTTAAGGAGTTAACGATTCGTGATCAATATCTCCATGGCTACCGTCAATGACGTATATCTTAATTCTATAGTTAACCACTCTGCTAAAGTCTCAAACGACCATGGAACACTGGCCATATAGTGCAAACCTATTTCTCATCCCTTATAATGCTCAATTACTTCTGGAACAGCACATATACACAATTTCGTTTGGTGTTTACCTCCAGTGCAATGGCCAGTCATATGCCATGATTCCAAGTAAACGAACTGTTTATCCCAAACCGACCATTGAAAAACTGGGCCTAGCATGCCGATTATCACAGAAATCAAAGCTTACTTTTTGTATCTTTGATATTTCATGAAGAATTTTCGTTCCAACTTTCCGTATGGTGCCAAAAGATTAAAATAGACACACCGATTTTGTGGTTCGGAATAGAAGCTAGTGTGGTATATGGTTTTTAAACCACAAGGACAAGGTAATAATTGTGCACACAAATAAAATAGGAAATATAAACCTATAGACTTCTTACCAAGTCTTTGTTAATACACTTCCATGATACACGTTTACTAAAGGTTTATTTTTATTTTTACAATGTTTTATTCGTACGCTAGCGTACAATATCTTCCTGTTCCGTATGTTTTAAAGACATTATCATATACTGTGGATGTAATGCACCATGATGCTGGTTAAATTGACGGGCATTGTTTAGTTGCAATTCATTTTGAACTCGTACAAGGTCAATGGCAATGTGACAGTGACATTGACTTTCGTTTTTCACTGGGAACACTTTCAGTTTCAGCTATACCGCTTAGTAAGGCACCACAGGATTGATGCCAGAAGGTCTTAGTAACTCCTTTTTCTCAAAGAAAAAGTAAACGGTCATAGATATTGTTTTTTTTTCAAGTGGTTGTTGATTAACGCAGTTTTGTGAAAGGCGTTTTTGCGCATAACTAAAGTGTGATCGTGATCTTCTTTCAGTGTCAACGTTTTAATTGTCATTGATCTAGATGCAATGATCTTCGATTTAGAAAAAATTTTCACTGCAGCAATCGATTTAAATCTGACAGAAATGGGAATACAAGCATGTATTGCTTATTATTTGTATCACTTATAGCGATGACTAACTAAAATGAGTACGCTCGATATATTTTATTTAACAAATGGCAAAAAATGTGCTCAATTATAATATTATTCTGTGGTTGGTAAAATGACTTCAAAGATATATCATCAAACATTTCAAGGTATCAAGGTATTAACACGCAATACTCGATTTATTACCAGTATTAACCCCCATGTTTCAATTTACAATCGTGGCGATATTTTCAGATGAAGTCCGTTGTGAGACTTCAATATCAACAGGTTGGTAAGCTTCAACAGTTTGGCGTCCATGCCGTCGTGAAGCCGGAACTTGCGAAGCACAGACGAAATCAGCGACTTCATTTCGAGCATCGCAAACTTTTGCCCTGCGTAAGTAGAAAATGCGTATTAACACTAACACCCGCATAGTGAAGTCGTAAATACTTTCCCAGCGATTCCATTAGCCTGTAAACTAGGGGATATGATTTACCAATTTAACAAAAATTTTTTATCTTTTTTTATCTGTTTTTATCTTTTGAAAATCACTGCTAGGGTTAGGGTAAAGGTAAAGAAAGGTCTCAAAATCGTATTAACCAATTTCCCTTTAAAAAAACTATTGTAAACAGGGTTTTGAAAGCTAAATTAGTAAAGTGTCAACGATTTCCCGACGTTTCGGAACACAAACTTAGTTACTTCCTCAAGGGTGAAAGCTCGATTGACGTTGACAGCGTAAACAAAAGGACAAAATGGTTTGTATGAGGCGTCCTAAAATAGAGCTGCAGACATAAGGTTTATCAATTTGATAACAATCTCCCGTACCGATGCAATTCCGGGGCCCGGCGCTGAAAGGCACGTAGGCGAACGGGTGTCTGCCGACAGAGTTTTCCGCCAGGAAGCGCTCGGGTCGGAAAAGCGTCGGCTCTGGGAAATGCACGGGATTCAAGTGCATCTTGTACGTGAGCACGAGCACCGAGCTGCCCTTCGGAAGGACGTAGCCGTCTGCAAACAGAGGATGTTTGATTATTTGTGGTGTTTGACGACGCATAGTTTTGACAACTGGCCCCTGTGGCAGTGGCCTTTTGGCGTTGGTGAATGATTGGGTAACTTGAGGATGATGATGATGCCTTACTTTGTCTAGTATGTTGAAAGAAATGGTCAGGTGCCGCCACGTATAACATTTGTGCGTCTAAAAGCACCAAGGGACTTACTTTTCGATGAATAAAACAACCACAAAAATTGCATAAAGATCACTTATAAATAAATACTCAAAATTGTTATTTCAGCACACTGCACATTATCAGAAGTCCTCTATGTACTTCTATCTCCTTGCCTGATCAACTCTTTGATAAAAATCGTACACGTCGAAGAGCGACCAAGTATAGCGATTCTGTATTGAAAAAAAATATTTCAAAGTAGGATTTGAATGCTAAATAAAAGTCTCACTGGTCACCCAATTACTGGTTTCTCACTGGCTCCAATCATTAACATATACTGGCTACTTTTTCAAGGGTGATAGCGATTCTGTATTTTCTCTCAAAGTAAAATAATTAAGATATCTCCCAAGATATGCCTGTTACCCGTGAGAGCTCCCTGATAATATTTGCCAACACCGAAGATAATATGCCCCAGGATAATATGCCTACGTGGGTGTCCGTACTTGTGATCGCCACCTCCTGCTGCATCTCCCGCGTGTAGAACGGCACGCTGGGATACATCCTTAAGGACTCCTTGATGACGACCTCCAGGTACTTCATACGTTGAAGGTCTCTCAAGGTCGCAGAACGCTGCTCGTGTCCGAAGATCTCGACTAGCTCTTGGTACGCTTGGTTCTACGTCCAAAAACACACCAATACTTTGAGCACAGATTTATATTTTATAGCTAGTTATTAGCTGGGTATGTAGGGATTAGGAACAGTTCGGAATAGTTTTGAGAAATAGTTTTAATAGTGCAATCATTATAATGCATGATAATATGTAAAGTTGCGATAAATATTCTAGTTCCCATTGTTAAATCAACCATGATCATCCTCAGGACTGAAGGTACTACTAAAAATTATCTAGAAAATTCGAATATTAAGTTCGGCTTCGGAGTCACATTTTCAATTGAATCTATTTATTTTTAGGCGGTTGGAGGGCGGGAAGGGTTAGCTCTAACTTGTATTTCGGGGCCTTTGTCAGCCAGTCCACACTGCAGACGACTGACCTGCTCCTGCTGGTGGTTCGCCAGCAGCCAGAGCGTGAAACTGATCGCCGATGTGGTCGTGTCGTGTCCCTGCATTAAAACAAAAACATAATGAAGAAACCATGACGTCACAAATAAACGTTTTCACGCTCGCTTTCAGGCGGAATTCGGTGGAAGTCGCGAGTTGCCGGGGCCCGTAACGAATGATGCGGTGAAGCTCGCGTGTGCGATACTCTCTAGGAGGCGTTGCGAATGTTCAAAGTGGTTACGTTTCTGTGAATATGACGTGTCACGAAAATCCGCAGAGCTTACAAAGACGGTCCATGTCTGTGTTAATGCATGGTTACGCGAGATATTATTTCCGGCATTGCCCTCACCCTTAATTACTATGATTTATCTCAAGTTTGGAAGTAAGTTACTCATTGGACAGGTACTGCAACATTGTGAATACATAGATTGCTGCTGACATCTTAATATGGTATACTTTGTTTCAGCTTCGGAAGAAGCATCTCGGGGCATTAATCATACTATGAAGCTTTGAAGACTCTGGGAGAAAGGGTATGGCTAAGATATATGACCACGGTTGCTCTTCGAGTTTGGCAAAAAGGGGTGCTTCCTTTTGAGCACAGATTTGAGTGTTTTTGACGGAAGATTCGGTGATGTTTGCAGGACTGGCAAATTAGCAATGGTTGAAGAATCTGAAACCAATGCCCAAACGACCTGATAACTCGTCTTCTCTGGCTGGGCCCCGACTATATAGGTACATTTGTATCAGTTCTAGGAGAGGTCTCTTTCCTATAAAATTAAAATACAATGAAAACATATCAATGTTTACCCCACAAAATATGAACTCTGGTGATGACACAAAGGATCCCAAATCTACATCCCATCCCGCGAGCTGAGAGCAGTATGGAATCGACTAGAGTCATTCATTTTTAGTGATAATAAGGATAATTGATAACAAAATCGCAAATTTATCACACCGGTTTTCCCTGTACCGTGCATTGAAGTCTCTTACGTAACTCCCAGATAATAATATACTCACAGCAAACATGAAGGTGTCGACCTCTTCGCGGATTTCTTCGTCTGTCAGGATCGAGCCGTTTTCCGAGTAATGGATCAGAAGGTCGAGAAAAGCCAGTCTGGTTTTGGTGCCGGCATTTCCCTCAGTTTCAACGTTTTCCGAATCATCTTCTCCTGGATCTTTGGTGCCTTCTCGGTTCGAACTTTGCAAATCCAATTTTCTTTTCTGGATAACCTGAACCATTGATGCAAGTTTTATAAAGTTTCCAGGCTCGACAACAAAACATTTACAATAAAGTTAGAATTATATTTAGGTCGTGGGACTAGCATGCTGTTTGTAATTTCAACCCGCGGAGGTCAGTAAACAAAAACGTTTCATCATCAACACAAACATAAAAAACGACCGGGATGGCTGCTATGCTGCAAATTGTCACGTAGAACTAATTCCATAATCCTGATTAAGTTGCCTATAGCACTAGAGAAGATGACTCTTGGTAACCCCTGAAATATTCCCTGGGAGCTTATTCTGGTACTTAGTATTTTTGGGTACCTAATCATAACTTTTAACATGTTCGGAATGGAAAGTATTTCAATATCTCAATAATAAATAAGTTTGACAACAAGGTCAGCAAGTTCAGAGTGAACAGCAAGAAGTTGATAAAGGTGCCCACCCTGTCATACCAGCTGTCATACCAGCTGTCATACCCACCCTGTTGGTCATGCCGTGCAGGATCGGCAGGGCCCTGGCCTGCAGCTTGCCCTGCTTCGTCCAGGGGAAGATCCACTCGGAACGCAACAGGGGTCGGAATGACCTCTTCACGATCACGTCGCACATACTGCAAAACAGTACGCAATTTGCATGGCCAGCTAAAGAGCGTTGCTAACGATTGGATTCACACGCCACGCTGCGTGGCCAGGGGTCAGTGCAGAGGTTCACGCGAGAACTTCCTACACCAACAATTATTGATGTAAAAATCTGGGGAAAAAACTATAGACCGAGAAAGAATCACTGGATGTCGGATGGTATTTTTTAATACATGTTATGGCATCCTTTTTCCATACGAGCTACGTAAAAATGCCGTAAAAATGGTATTTTAGGCACTTTTTGAAAATGCACACCTCTGTCATTTTTTAAAGTATAATATCCTAACACAGCATCCGACATCCAACAACCCTTCAACTACACGTGTTTTGTTTTTCCAAAACTCTGTGTTAGTATTTGTGGCCAGGAGAAGTTCCCGCGTGAACCTCCGCGTACGACGAAAACACTTGCGTTTCGTTTCCTCTTAAAAACAACTTGGTTTACTACTTCGTTTGAAACCACTTTAGATGAACAAATTTATCAATCAAGCAGTTCCATATTTTCATTTAATTATGAAATTGAGAAACCTTTGTCATGAAAATTGTCGTTGCATTCACACATTTAGTCCGTGAATCCGGCAATCTGGATAGAATTGTTTGCTCAATAAGCAAAAGAATTTTGATCATTTACAACTCATACAAACTGTCAATAACATAGCTCAGTGACAACGGCGTTCAGTGATACAAATATTACTCTTTGAGCTACGTACTCTTTGAGCGCTTGAATATATTCGGAATCTCCATCTTTTTGGGCGTTTATCTTCACCCCCATTGCAGTCTCTAAAAAAAATAACACGCTTTCAAAATAAAATGTCTCCCCACGAATTCTCTCAAAACGCGGGTGTTTTCAAAATGGCGTCCGCGTACCGCAAATGATGTCCAGCGCGCACAGCGACACGTAGCGGTAGATGTCGAAAGCTGGGGCTTCCAGTTCGAATCCCAGTTTGTCGACGAGGACTGAGGCGTTTCTGTTGAACACTTCGACGAATTGTTCAAGAATCTTGAAGTGAAATGTTGGCGTCAGAAGCTTGCGATGTTTGCGCCATTTGTCACCTGATGTCGAAAAAGAGAAACAAACGGTAATAAAACTGTATTGCCTATACTAAGAGCCCCTAATACAACAATAATCTTGTAGTTAAAATTACAATTATCAAATTAATCAATCAATAAAATTATCAACTCGATAATTGGACATTGTAAATATTTGTATAGCAAAAACCTGGCTTTATTTCGTACTTATACATTTTTACTTATATAACTAATCGCAGCAAAAAAAAACATTTATTCTGATCCTTATTATTATTTATGTATGTATGGTGGGGGAGGAGAAGGAAAGGGAAGTATCAATATAACCACCCACATTTTTTCATTTTTTAGATATCTATACGTAATAACTCTGATTTAGTACAATTTAAGATTTATACGGAAACGTTTGGACCATTCAATTGTTTATTTTCTACTATAATGATCAAACCGCTGGTACTTATTTTCAATTACCTGAGCTTGTAATTAGACCCGTGCCCAGCCACGGGACCTGGAACTCGTAGTCCGTCGACTTGTCAATGTATCGAACATTGCTCAGGATTATCTACAAACAAAATAAAGATTGTGTCTTAATTTGAAGTTAATAAATAGCATTGCCATTCAAACATTAACAAGTTGGCAAAGAATTCAAATATTTTTTGGGTATCTCGTTTTAGATAATATGGCCCCTATCCCTAATACTTTTCATTTATATGGAGTTAAAAAATATTCTCTTTCGTCTACCTCAACGTCGTTTGGGTCCTGCAGGACGACGTAGAGCTTGGAGCCCATCCAGAGCCGCATCGTCGGACCAAACTCACGGCACACACGGTTCAGGTTACCGACGAACTCTGCACAGGAACAGCAAGGGTACTACGCAAGCTAGCACGTTGCAATTCAGGACTCTTTCGGGGAAAAGGACATAGGAGTGGGAAAAACATACTTTTTGTGGGAACTTTGATGCACCTAGTCGCTCCATTTCACGTTTAGAAGGTGAGTGGATTCGCATCTTCCTCGAGGAACCTGATCCGATGCTAGTCAAGAACTAAAATAATTAGAAACTGCCCATAGAATGAAGCTTTTATACTCTTAGCTCGTGTCTAGCAGCAGTGGGTCCTCTTGAAAGATTCAAAATCCACTCTCCTTCTTAACGTGAAATGAAGTTTAGGAATGCCTATATCCCGTAAACGAAAGTGTTGGTAGAGCACCAACAGCACCAGTACAATCCATTTCACCAAATAACTGGTTTGGGTAGGCAAAATAAGTTGTTCAGCTGTAAAAAGGGTTGCCTATCCATTGACAATCAGCGTACCAGCAACGCTTATTCGAGGTATGGGTCACGAATTTTGTTTGAAGTTCTTTGGAAGTTCTTTGCAAGAAGTATGAAATTACATTTACAATAATACCATCCAAGAATATTAATTCTTACCCATTACTAGTCAAGCCAATTACTCTCTTGAGGTGTTCTTTAATATAATTTCTAAGTAAGATGCTTCTTCTTATACATAAATTATTTGAGTTGCACTTCAACCATATCAAATTTAGAACCTTCGTTCGAACCGAAGTAATGTCGGCGCAGAATAAAATCATAACACCAAAAGGAGCATTAAAAAAAGCTGTTTAGTTTCAACTTACCTGTTGGTTTTACCCCAAACTCCAAAACGTTGCCCAAAATTGGCAAAGCCTTTGGACCAGGGATCTTTTCTGCCAAACTGCGAAGACGTGACGATTTGTGGCGACGATACGAAATCCAAGCGATGAAAACAACGAGGAACGCACTTATCCAAAACATGTTAATTGTTAGAACGCCCTTTAATAATTCAATATCTTCTCAATCAAGCCACTGAATAAACTCACTTGCCCCTTAGACTGCACAGCTGTGCTGCTAAAGTGTAAATGAAGTAGTACACAGGTCAATTACATCAAGAACTGACATTAAATAACATCTTGCGATACAATTTGTAACGCAAAATGATATTAAATCACAGTTTAATTACTTTAATGTGCAATGGGAATAAGAAATATATTCACCGTTGTGGGATATAGGTAGTCATTTACGTGCACTTTCTAATGCCATTTCTGTAAGTGTCATAACAATAATTCTCATGTTGAATTAATGTTGTTCAATTAAAGTTTACGAAGTCAAATTGTAAAATTATAATTCACGGGTATATTAAAAAAAAAAAATGATGCTTTTTATTGCCAGTGTATACAAATATACGGTTTTTAATGAGTATAAAGTTGCAGGGATCATAACAATAAAACCTAAATTAAAGTCTTACATTCAACCCATCAGTAATATGCCAATTTAGCATATCGTTTGCGGGATTTACATTCCAATAAATGCTCTCCTTCGTAAGAAATTTGATTTTAATAAGCCCCTCCTGGACTACAAACCAAAACTGTTATAATTCTATATAACTTTAAAGTGCCAAATCTGATAAATTAGTCAAAGACTTTCAATGATCGCATTTTTTGCGGTTCTTCATTTCGACATTATGAGTATACTCAACAATCTTGAGTCAACCCAATGAGTTTACTTCAACTTTCCAAACCCAGTTGCGGCATATTATTATGTATTTATTTTTTTCAACCGATTTGTAAACATAACCCATTTACATTGTCTGAGTCACTTTGCACTAAAATATTTTTTGGTTTTCTAAGAACTCTTTATCCATCCTCAAATTCAATCCATTCCAATCTTCTATCCCCATTTCTAAAAGTCCTAATCATCTCATTGCCATTCTTATATAACATGTTAATTGGGTAACATGCATATTCTTATAGTTCACACCCTTAAAATATGCATGTTTTCTTTTCTATTCTATCAGTTCATGCCCAGCCCACGAGCTCAAAAGCGTGAAGAGGCGTGACACTGACATGTGCACTGGCTATCAGAAATTCAAACTGAACGAAACAGCTATAAACTTAATTTCACGTTAAGAAGGAGAGTGGATTTGCAACCTCCTCGAGGACCCACTGCTGCTAGACACGAGCTAAGTGTTTCAAAACCTTTAAGCCATGTCTTGAGCCGGAAAGAAGGATCTATATGGACAGTTTTGGGACACTCCACCCATTTCTAGGCAGTGGGTCCTCGAAGAAGTGCCAAACCACTCCCCTCCTTAACTTGAAATGAAGAATAGGTGTGGTGAACGTCAGCAGAATTTAATCTTTCACTAGCTATAAGTGCATTTTGATTACCAAATTTGCTTTTGCGGTTTGATTTGGTGCTCACGCTGCGGTTTCATGTCGATTGTTTGTGATTTCTTATCGGCAACTTTCACTGAAGTTGAAGTTCATAGTGACAGTCTGGGAGTAAACTTGATCCTGAGGTCGTTTTTCGAGCGCAGGATCAGCTCGAGCAGGAGCTGCACGTCCGCCATTTTGTCCTGGGACTGCACCCGGAAGTTACGGATGATGCTGCTAATGATCACCTTCTCCTCTAGAAGAGCGAACTTTTGACCTGCGACAAAAAACAACATCTTTACAATTGAAAACAAACCTTTTACCAATATCATGACTTGCCAATTGCCATAACCCTTACGCATGATTCCATTTCTATTACTATGGCTTCGCGAACGCAATTTGTGTTGCGTTGAAGATGAGCGTAGCGGTCCGAGCTGTCGGGTAGCGGAAATATGCTTATTTTGAGGTCATTGAGAAATTTGCATGTAAATTCATAGATGTAACTCATGCTCAAGGGTTTTTATAAGTTAGAGATATATTTCTGCCGCGGACTTACTTTCAAAAACTTGCAAGCAATTGACAAAAGTTCTAATATCTGTCAAATCTTGAAGTCAACTTCAAGTCAAAAAATCTGGCTTGATGTTTCGAATTGGTTTCGATGGTTTCTAAAGGCAACAATCGAAATTGGGAAAATTTGCAAAAAATACGCGCTTTTAAACAAATTTCCGTACTTTTCGAAACTCTCCCAATTGTCGAATATTGCTCTCTTTTCTGCTTAGAAAGTGACGGGTATGGAGGATTTTCTTGAAAAACGCAGGGGGTCTAAGTTGAGAACAAGAGTAGACACCCTAATCAACGCAGGCATGTGGTCTGTAGAGCGCGCACAAACACACATACAAACAAACAAACAAAAACACACACAAGTGCTTTTTTTTCGCAGTAGTGAAATTGAAGATGTCGCTTCGCTCGCTACTCTCATCAGTCACAGGTCATTGTATAAGGCCACGATACCTGTCAGAGATTTATTGGACATTAAGGGCACAACCAAATTTACCCAAAAATTTGAGTTCCAGAATTAGCTCCCAGGGAAGCAGAGGTGCTTCAGCTTTAACGCTCCTACTTCCGGCAGTGAGCTCATAATCGCTCAAACTTTCTCGCATGATGGAACTGCACAATATTTCAAGCACACTTTTGACCGATGCATCTATAGTTCAGCATGTCAAGCGAGACCAACGCTGATGATCGCCTAGGAGCCAGCCCAGGAACTACAGCAATTCGAGTAAATTTAGGAAAATTTTTGAATTTGCCACCGAAACACAACGCATCAAATACCAACTAACACCAGCTATTAGCTGGTTGAGGTGGTGGTCGTAGTCTTGTGGACTTGACCAGCGCCTCAACTAGGCTGGTGAAACCCTGGAAGCCTGGAGCTTGGGGCCAGGCACGTGACTGGTTCCCGGGACCGCAAGGTCGTGCCTTAGTGCGAGTGCCCACACCACTCGCACTAAGTGGAGTTCCCGGGCTTCCGAGCAGCGTGTTGGACCTCGGTCCAGCGCTCTGTGGGCTTAGGACCTTTGTGATTGGACGCGCGAAGTTGTTTGTGAACACGTGTTGGCCCTGCAATGCTAGGTCTTTGGTTGCAGGGCCTCCGGGTTGTCATGCACTACATAGAAACTCATGCTGTTTGCGAAATGATGGAGCGTGTCCGGTTGCTGCTCGTACGGTTTCGGTGTTGGGGCGTTTGTGTTTGGTGGACGTGTGAAGCTGTTTGTGAACTTGAATTGGTTCTGCAATGCTAGGTCTTTGGTTGCAGGGCCTCTGGGTTGTCATGAGTTACATAGAAATCACTTCGGTTTGCAAATGGCGGAGCAGTTCATGCAGAGCATGCGTCCTGGATCGGGACCACCAGCCACACATACACAATACAAACACACAACACAATACACACAACACAATACAATACAACATTCACACATACAAACACACACACACACACACACACACACACACACACACACACACACACACACACACACACACACAAGTTTTTTTTTAGCAGTAGTGAAATTGATGATTTCCCTTCGCTCGCTTCGCTCGCTACGCTCATGTACTATCTGCTACACCGGGGGAAGATATTTGAAGGGCAAATCGGCAGTGATGCAATTGGTGCACAGGGGTGGGGTCATAAAAATATGCGCAGTACAATTGGTGTACAGGGGTGGGATCATAAGAATATGCGCACTACATTTGGTGCCCAGGGGTGGGGCTTAAAAATATGCACGCTACAATTGGCGCCCAGGGATGGGATCATAATAATAGGCACACTACAATTGGTGCCCAGAGGTGGGATCATAAAAATATGTGCACTACAATTGGTGTCCAGAGGTGGGATCATAAAAAATATGCGCACTACAATTGGTGCCCAGGGGTGGGGTCATAAAAATATGCGCACTACAATTGGTGCCCAGGGGCGGGATCATAAAAATATGTGCACTACAATTGGTGCCCAGAGGTGGGATCATAAAAATATATGCACTACAATTGGTGCCCAGGGGCGGGATCATAAAAATATGCGCACTACTATTGGTGCCCAGGGGTGGGATAATAAAAGTATCTTTGTACAAATTTATTTATAAAAAAAATCATCAGACTCCACTTCTCCTTCTCAAGTTGGGTTAACAGCTAGCAACGTCAGCGACACGATGTCAAGTACATTGGCTCTGGACCAATCAGAAACTCTGGGTATACATGACGTCATGTGGTGCTTTGTTGTGTTTTGTGGCATGTTGTTGTGTAATAGTGTCACTGACAATGCTAGCTGTCAACCCAGCTTTAGAGTGAAGTCAGGTATCTAGACAGTAGGTACCTATGCAGTTTCTGGGTCCAGCACTGAAAGGTATGTAGGCGAAGGGATGTCTTCCCTGAGATCTTTCCGGCGAGAAGTGGTCTGGATTGAAGCGCTCGGGATCCGGGAAGACCCTCGGGTCTCTGTGGATCACGTAGGGCATAATGGGGATGTTCACTCCAGGCGGGATCACGTAGCCATCTGGAACAGAAATGGAGAGGCGTTTATTATACATTGATGCCAGCGATTAAAGAATTTTACGAACTATATCTTCGAATGTCATGTTTAAAATTGTCTATGGTGTGTGAAGAAAATATTTGCGGCTGGAAACTACACTTTAATTCTTTCTATAAACAACCTGTGACCTTGAAGACTTCAGTTTGTATTTTTTAAAACTTCAAGCATGATAAATACAAATATTACTGCACTTATTTCATAATCACAGCTTGATATCACCTGAGTTTGTAGGAATACAATGTTATTTTTCACTATGCATAAAGTCAAATTTTCCTCGTTCAAATTAAAAAATCAAAATGTATATGCCTCGTTACACAGTTTGAAGCTGTTGTGTTTTCCTACTCAAGGCAAATGCTGTTTTAAAAAGCCTATTTATTCATAAATATCAGACTAATATACCCATAGTTTGGCCAACTTTTGAACTGGCCGGGTCCAAGTATAGAAAACAACAATTATCTGGCTTGCCTCTTAAATATTTCCTCCCAGCACGCTACCAAATACCCTCCGAGCTGTCAGTGGTGACTCGATAAAGACTGCAAAGCTAAAAGATATTAGCTGAATGCCCAAAAGATCTGTCAGCAATATCTGATAATTCGTATTCTCTGGTTGCACCCGACTGAAGCGTGGTTAAGCATCCAAGTTCCAGCCATAGAAGCTAAAAAGTTGCATTTGTGATACCAGATACCTATGCATAGTTAGTTTATTCGTGTCAATAAACAATTCAACCGGGAGTTGTAAGTATTGGTCAAACTATTCATTAGCATTCAGTTGTCAGTTTTGAAAAACGGTTAATTTCTACCATGTTTCGTACTTATTTTGACGTCTACGTCGGTTTTTCGTGAGATGCCGGGCACGCTCGGGTAAAGTCGGAGCGATTCTTTGATCACTTGCTCGAGGTACTTCATCTTCATCAGATCTGCGTAGTCAGGGTCCCGCTTCGAATCCCCGAAGATGTCTCGCAACTCATCCACCACCTTCTCCTGCAAATCGAGGATGGGAATCTTTTTTAAATGTCCGACTATAATTTGCACCGGAAGGCTCTTTTCGTTATCTTTCAAGGGTTTATTTCCGGTTTTTTTGAAACTGCATATTGACCCGGAGCAATGGGTAACAATTTCATATAGAGGGGCCACTTAAATTTCTTATTATAGACTCAAGTCTACTACGTCCTTTCTTTACCACCGCTAAACTATGAGAATGCTAAATAAAAGTATCACTGGTAGAGTTTCCCAGTAAGACTTTTGGAAAGGAAACCCATGGAAAACAGTGAGACTTTTATTCAAGGCCATTCATTGATGGTTGTTGAGGTTAATTGAATTCAACTTTTTATGGATTTCCAAGAGATATTTCGAGGTTCTGGAATATTCAATTGGTTGTCCAAAGTGTGAGGATTCCGTTGATATTTGTTTCGTTGCGATCGGATTACTGGTGTGGCCTGGAAAGTGTATACGGTAAGAGGTAAATTCTTAGCTGCAATTTACCCTTATGTACATCTTTCAATATACCGGCTAAATATGGTTATTTTAAAACTCTTGTAAGTAATTAACGAGTGAATCTTGCGAAATGAAAATTGTTTAATTGGTTGCCAGGAGTGTGAATTCCGAAAATATAAGTTTCGTCGCGATCCGACGAAAGGTGTGGCCTGGAAAGTGTATACCTTACGAGGTGAAGGAAACGGCTCGACTTCGGAGCTCATTGAACAGACTTAACATTCAAATCCGAAATATTTTTTTTTAAATAAATGGTCTATTATCAAGCTTTGACAGTTTAGCAATATGATGTAATTTATGGTCAATAGCACCGAAGGCAACTGTTGGATTGACTCTAACAGCTCTACATTGACTCTACAGCGTTCAAAAGAAGTGACCCTCCTATTTCGCTTTCCGAAATAGTAACTTTTTGCATGTCAAGTTACGCATTGCAGGTAAATGGCATGATTTGGCAACGTTTAATATATGACAGGGACTTTTTTCTTTATTTACGAGCAGTTTGAGTCTACTAGTAATCAAACAATGATAGTAAACACCAATGTTTCACAAATTTGCAACGAAATACCCAATTAGAGTTTGTCATGCGGAACTGGCTTCCGGCCCATTAGCTGGTGTTATTCATGCACCAGGTTCGGACAGAGGATTTCTATACACTGGCAAGGATAGGATAGCTGGATGTGAACACCTAAGTTGAAATTAATTAAAGCCAAAATGGCCGATATTGCATTTTTTGAGAAGAATCTTTGAGATTATAAATTTGAAAAATAACAGACAGGAATGAAAACAGACTTGGAATGAAAGATCGTATCTTTTATGAAGTTGGAGTACCGACCTGAATATCCGGATGGCATCCGAGCAAGAAAATCGCCCAGCCAATGGCGGCAGACGTCGTGTCGTGACCTTCAAACATGAATGTGTCCACTTCCTCTCTGATTTCAAGGTCAGTCAGGGACCCCTGGGTTTCTGCTACTTCAATCAGGATGTCCAGAAAGGTGAGCCGCTTTTTCGATGATCCTTAAAAAAAAGATGTCTTTATTTAGATTTTATCGTTGGTATACACGATCTTCAAGGCCAATAAAACGGTCGCGAATGTTTTCTATAACAAAAGAAGTCACAAGGAATTTGAACTTTAGGTGCTATATTTTGGTAGGAGTATTTAAAAGCAAGCCGCTGATTGTTCTGTAAACAATTTAGCGTCATTTGTATGTGACTAGAACTATTTTCCCTGATAAGATTATTACTTATTTTCCAAGTATTGATTACCAAAAGTGGATTTTCTTCAATAGATTTGATAAACGTTTAAATCTGGCGCCATGAACACAATCAACATTTCCGACCTTACATCAATATAATAACATAATATTACCATCAGGCAATTTTTTTTGCAATACCAAAAGATAGGAAAGAAGTTTAAATATTAGTCATGTGGTATTAATTATTATTGGAAGAAAAAAAATCACTACTGTATTTTCAAAATATAATAACTACCTGTTAGAACATCTTTTTCGTTCCTTTTCTTCGTCCTATATTCTGCCCTTCTCTCTTTGATTACCTGTAGATAAGACAACAAGGCCTCATTAATAATTTCAGACACAAAAATAATTAGAAACGATTTTGACATAAACATTTTCAATGTACGGTGCTGGCTATAAATATGTTTGCAATTTGCACTGGTTTATTTATTTTTTAATCACAGATAAAATCACTGAGGAAAAGCTTTCACAGATCGCCTTTACCCACGTGGATTTTAGGCCCACGATATTTTGAGGAACCTAGCTTTGCAAATGGATTCCGGCAACCCCCGTTTTCTCTCCCATGATTTTAGTGTGCGTCAAACCCACATAACTACCAACAATTATTTATCGCGTAGCCGTTGCTCCACACGATAGACTGTCATGTTAAGCTAAATCTTTGGTACCACTTTAATGGCTTCACCGATGAAGCGGCGAGTGTTCATGTTGCTTTGTACCTTCTCGGTGAAACAGTGCAGGACCCTCAGAGTTTTGTTCCATTCTCGCGCCAACGAGCTGACCTTGAACGACCAGGGATGGTAGAGCCAGAAGGCCAGCTGTCTTTTGCAGAACAACTCGCTGATCCTGTAGCAAAGAACGCGTATCATAAAACACTCACTAATCGCTATGCAAATCTTTACTTCATTAATCGGTATTTGATCGTACTGAGACCACGAACTTATGAAATAAGAAGATTATTTTTTAATCTTCAGCCAGGGCAAACTGCTGGTGAACCCAGTGCCGAAACTGCTCACTAGTCTACGTACAGGATTTTTAGTACGTTTTTTAATTGGGCAACCTGACTGTCAAACATAGTCCCTCTTCAGCTATGAAAATCTACGTTCCTTCTTAGATGGAAATTGGTTTTTGAAGGCTATTCGAAAGGGTTTCATTGTCAATGCAATGCGCTAATTTTCGTACCGAATGTTTTTTCTTTGGCTTTACCGAAACATGCCATTCGCAGATTCAAAATTTCCTGTCACTGCACTTTCCAATGTCTGTCACTTTAAAATCTTGATCCCTTCATCTCGTTGTTCCATGCTGACCTGTCGTTGTTTTATGGTTCCCTAACTAGTTTAGTATAAACGCCGACAGATTCGTGTAAATATTGACTGACTTTGGTAACTGACTTCATGATCACCCATTCGCAATTTGACCCGGCGCAATGTTGCTTAACTTTCTACCTTACCTTTTGACAGCGCTGACGTATTCCCGCTGCCCCCCGTGCTGGGAGTCCATCGATACGCCCATTGCCGTTTCTGGAACCGAGCAGCACATTGTTTACAATGGTGGGGACAGTAACGGAACCGGTATATGATTCCAGTGACCTGCAAACCCGTAAGTTTCGGATCGCAATGATCGGTACAGATTTAGCATCTTTTGTCAATAGACCAGAAGGTATCCCGTTTCAATTGCATTGAGATGTACCCGTCCCCTACGTATTACGGGTCGCTTGGCCTTGTCCACCTCGGAGATCCCCTGATCCCCAACCAGTGAAGCCCGAGACGAAAAGCTCACAATATTGTAGAGCACCGAACCGGCTATAAATAGATTTCGGGCGCGTTTCCCGGTTCGGTTGTACATTTTTTCAGTTATGGAATTATTGTTGAAATTGAACTGGGTTAAATCCTGCCTTAAATGTCTATAGTTTGCGAGAAATAACTTAATTCAAGACGAGGATTTTGATCGAATTCAGGGTGTAAAACCCGCTATGTAGGTAGGATTTTTTTGTTTAGTTCCTTTCATATAGCCCAAAGTATATCCTAGATTTGCAGATGACTAAACTACATATCACGTTAAGAATGCGAGTGGATGTGCATCTTCCTCGAGGACCCACTGCTGCTAGACACGACATAAGAGTTTCAAAACTGCCCATATTTAGCCTAATGTCCGGATCAAGGCTTGGCTTGTAAGTATTGAAACTCTTATCACTTGGCCAGCAGCAGTGGGTCGTTGGGTCCTCGAGGAAGATGCAAATCCACTCTCCTTCTTAGCGTGGCGTGGAGTGTATATTGCGTAGATTAGCACGCACCGCAGATGATGTCGAGGGTGCAGAGCGTGCTGTACTTGGTGAAGACTACCGACTCGTCGGCGTGCGCGTGCTCGGACAGTTTGGCCACCAGGATCGCGCAGTGCTTGCTGAAGATCGGGATGTAGTTCTCCAGGATCTTGAAGTGGAACGCAGGAGTCAGGATTTTTCTGTTCTGGTGCCATTTTTCGCCTGCAATCAAAGAAAATCAAAAGTTTTAAAAAATTGCTTTTATTTACTTAACGTTCTACTGTAAAACCTAATAAATCATTAAAAACGTGGCGTGTTTTTTGAATTTTTGATGGGTATTGTAGCCCATTTTCAATGGCCATTACAGATGATGTACATACAAACACTATGGCGTTCTTATGAAGCGATTTTTCAGGCCATGTCCTTTTGTAATTCTGTTGACCCTAGCCCATCATTTTCGACTGGGTACTGACAATTTTCCAATTTCCAGACATTCTCAGTCCAAAATGCAATTCTGGGTCGAATTTCCTATACTTATGTGATTGCAGATTTGTTTCTCGCTCCCGGCGAGAAAACACAGTTTGTATTTATTATCACTTATCGCGATGCCAACGCGCTCCAGCGGTCGCTGGCCAACCTACACCGTAGCTTTTTTTCTAACGTAGTCGTTGAACAAAATTTAAAAAAACTCACCTGTTCCTGTGAGTAGTCCTGATCCCAGCCAGTCGTGGAGAAACTCATAGTCGTCGGCTTTGTTGATGTGTTGACTGCTGTTCAGTAGAACCTGTGACAAATGGCGTTTGCGAAATTAGAACTTGATAATATGAATACTGTTAAACTGTCTTACAATACTATTATATTATAAAAATAAAATCCGTCTTTTTAAGAAGATACGGTTCGAAGAACTTTTACCGACTTATTGCTGATAGATGATTATTTTTTTAAATACAAAGTGTTAATGAGACAAAGGACCAGTTAATATGATTACCTGGTACAGCATTTGAGCAAATTTGTTTTGAATTAAGCGCGAAAAGAAGTTCGTATTCCGAAACCTACTGAAGCTGCTCAGTACTGAGATCCATTCCGTAACCCATCACCGAGGCTATAGAGCCAGCAGACTTGCTGAACTCTACTGAGCACTACTAAGCTCGGTAATCTCAGTAGGTAAGTTACGGAATAGGACCAGTAGGTTTTCTATAAATGGATCGATTGTAGAATGTTTTAAGAATGATGTAAGATTTAATCAGGTATGATAATATACATTGAATATACCTTTACCTTTTAAACCAAATACACTGGCGGTGACAAATTATATTCAATTGCTAGTATAGATTCTGTGTTCAACATTGTAATCCATTCAAGGCCAGAAGATACATATGCTTTAAGGCTCGTAATCATGTGACCGCGTTTGCATGTAACAAGTGATAACCTATGCGTCACCTGTCCGGTGACCATGTTATCAAATCTAATGCGAGCCCGATGCATGGAGACTACGAGCATACCTCGATGTCTTCTGGATCAGTAAGGAACACCTCTGGAATGCCCATCACCCAGATCCTGGCGATCGGCCCGAACTCACGGCACCAGGCGGTTATTTTCGGAAGCATTTCTAGAATTGGGAATCAGAAAATCCAATTTAAAATACAGATTTTACAGCCAGATAAAAAAAACATCATGATTGTGTGTGAGTGCATTATATTATTAGAACATAGTATTTGGCCATCCCAAAGTTAAGCAACGCTACGCTGAATCAGGTATTGGATGGGTTGACACGACCAATGTGAGCGAAAGAGTTTGGAGAGATTTAAGTTGGTGTTACAGCTTCAATCACTTTTCCGAAATCAATCTCTCTACAGCATGGATTAGTGGCGACTGCAGTAGTCCTGTCATTCTTTGTTCGATTTGCATATCGTCCTTCGAAAGGAAAGTATGATGCCTACTTTCCTACTATGACTACTATGATTATCTTTTATGATATCTCAATCATCCAAACGAATTGTGTGACGAATTATGTACTTCCGCACGGACCACTTGAAGCGGTTACGAAGAATTCTGGTAGGTGTAATGCATATTATTGCACTTGATATCTTTTCTTCGATAAGTTACAATTTTGGAGTATACTCCAGTGTAGTTCCTACCTCTGTCGAAAGGACCTCGGGTTTTTATGGCTTTTTATTATACCAAAACGTAAAAAGTGGAAAGATTGTTCAAGTTCGAGATTTCGCATTGTTATAATTTGTTACACATGCAATTTAAAATAAGTTCGCTACCTTTGTCAATCATTCGATGCTTAGACCAAATACCTTAACAGTTACTGTTAGTGTTAAGGTATTTTCTCAGACCATTCAACCCTTTAGCGGAACAATGCAAAGGCCGGCGAATATTGGCACTTTTGGCTCTTCATAGCTGCAGGGGAACCTCTTTGAGAGTGAAACACCGCTCTCCTTCTAAACGCGAAAAATACCTTGTTGGTCTGCTATCAAACCATGTATAATTGCATGTATAATATTATTGCTAAGGCGGTCGTACCTTCCGGCGGCCCTCGAAGCTGGAGGATGTTGCCGAAGTATGGGACGGTCGGCGGCCCGGGCATCATGTTCATCAACTTGGCGTCCCGAAACGAAGTCCATCGGTAGGGTATCAGCAGTCTGATCGCGAACAAGATAACGCCCAACACTGCGGCTGCGGCTAGGAGCAGCATCCTGAAACCAAATCCAGTATTTCAACGAAAACGCACAATCACCTCTTAATAACAACTTCATTGTTTCGATCAATATCACTTTTCAACGGTTTGAAGAAAACATTCTTTAGCATTCTTTGAGGATTCTTTAGCTCTTTGTATGTTAGCTGTTCGTCTCAGACTGGGACGTTTTTAGTCCAAATGCATCTACAGTCAATTTCATCGTGAGAACGAGAGCATTGATTTGCATCTTTTGCTTCTTAGTTAAAAGTTTAAAAAATAACCCCTTGAACCAGACGAAAGGCTCAATGGTTGTTTAAAAAAACTCTTAGGTTCTCGAACGACACCTAGTGTTAAAAATTAAAACATATTTCAAATCAAACTGAAGATAATTTGCAGATCGCTGTCCTACATACATCATACTTTCAATTATATTACCAACTTTCATTTTATATTTCCTATCTCTTTCTGATTATGACATGTTGATCCGTTTAACGGATGCCAATTCGCTAGTTTGACCACTTTTTTTATCTCCGCTATTTTTTAAATTGTATTGCTAGTCAGCGGCACATGCCAATCACTTTGTCTGCCTCGCGTTCGGAAGGTCCCGCGTTCGATCCCGGTTCTCTGCTGAAAATTCTTACCACGATCTAGCAAGATCTAGCAAGATCTAATAAGAATCTTGATAAGATCTTGCAAGATCTTTTCAAAAGATCTTGCCACGAACTTGCAAGATCTTGCCACGAACTTGCAACATATTACAAGATTTGTCACAATCTTGAGACAAGAACTTGACTTTTGATCTTGTCTCAAGATCTTGCGGAAAATCTTGTAAAATTTTTCAAGATCGCGGCAAGATCTTGAGACAAGATCTTACGAGATCTTGATAACATCCTATTAGATCTTGCAAGATCTTGGTATGAATTTTCAGCAGGGTTGCCAGTCATCCATGGTTGCTGTTTTCCATAATTTTACAAACTCTTAGATTACAACCATTTGAAGCTAATACTGGAAAATAGCTCCTCCATCAAAAGGGCACGGCTATTTCCTATCCTATTTCAGGTTTCTTATCTGCATGCATGCTATTGAAAAGCCGCGTACATGTGGTTTTAGTTTGAACTGCAATGGCTTTCCGATAATGAAAAATTTTAGTAGACAACTGTACTTTAAACATGTTTCTTATTTTCCCCCTTTGATAATATTTCGTTATCTTACCATTTTCAATTCAATTTATATGCGCTCATTCAAATCTCACGCATCCATGCATATGATATGCATTCAAAATATGCATGTGTGTTTTTTACATGTCATAGAACGTCCGATTGGACCTTATACACTAAGGTTGCGACTTTACTATCATTTTTGTTATGGAGCGGTTATCTCTGCGCACTGGCAATAAGAATGCCCTAGTTCACAGTTCAAATAGAGATTATTTCGCAAATTACCTAGATGTATCGTGTTGTACTAGTGTATTTTATCTGTAAACATTATGATATATTACTCCCTGTTGCAAGTCATTTTAAATTTGCTCAAATATTAGAAAATCATCAGTTAATTTTGGTGCTTGTCATTTACATCACCATTTTATTTTAAACACTTTTGGAAAAGCTGCGTTGTTATCAACCAATAAAGCATAATATTAGGTATACCAATACATTTTAAAGAGATGCACATCGAAAAAGTAGTTTCTTACATGTGTGCTATACTGCTATATTATATCTAAAGAGTTAGTTAAGGTTGAAACATAAACACATGGATACATGTCCACTTGCTTTTGTATGCCACAGTAACGTATGCATCATAAAAACTGAGTTAATTTACAAAATTTCATTGAAACTCAACAAAAAAACCGGCAAATTGCATCAAAACGCATTTACATCATTGGATTTAAATAGAGATCTAACACACAACGCTACTTATGCATCATAAAACTAAATTAATTTACAAAATTTCTTTTAAACTCAACAAAACAACCGGCAAATTGCATCAAAACGCATTTAACACAATAGGCTTTACCATAGAGCTCTAACACACAACGCTACTTACCTTATGTTTATGTTGCTGTTAGTAAGAAAAAGAGAGTCACTAATTTTAGATACACGAAACTCGCAAACTAAAATATGTCAACGACGTTTGACAGAAGTCACGCAAGTGGACGCAATGAAAACGCATGGTGCGTAGGTCCGGTAGACCTTGCCGGCATGGCGGCAGGAGGCAGACTGACACTGGCAGTTTGGTGGCGGTGCTGCAATCATCGTTATTAGCCGGCGGTCCGGCAAAAAACGTAAGCCATGCGGTCAAGATCAACTAGCTAGATCAGTGGATCAGCCGTGTATGATGTAACTTGACATTGGGCCAATAGAAGAAAGGATATTAAGAGAGAATGTTTGTTACTATATTATTTTGACGGATCTTTTTTTAGTTTTGTTGAATATGACGAAATATTTGTTTTAAATCTTGTACTTTAGTTGGACGATGTAAGATATTGGCGAATAGGAAGTTTTTTTTGTACGAAATCTTGAATTCTTCATTTTTTGTGCAAATTCATATTATTATTGTTAGTAAACTCCCCCCCCCCCCTCTCTACCCCCACTAAAGCATAAAATGCTAGGGCCTCCTAAATATTCGGGTTCGGGGTAGATTCAGTTATATATCCTGCAAAAAATATCTTTGCTCTTCTGATTTCTTATAAGTGATTCGTGTTCGCATTCTCTAACCTCACAACCTCAACCTCACTAACCTTCACTAACTTCACCAATGATCCAGATGTAGATGGATCATGATTTAATGTGCTGCTGGAAGGAAGAATAGGACTGGAATTTGGTTGAAATGAAGTCTACAAAACATTAACAGTTAAGACAAGAGTTTAATCTTTCAAGCAAAGTGAATGGCACGCTGCAAAAAACCTTTTCGCTCAAAGTCAAGTGCGATGGCTCAAGGTCAAGCGGTCGGTCAGTTTAATTCCGTGTGAGAAGATGAGATCACCAATGAGTGGTGTAGTACTGGAAATAAAGGTGGGCATAAGCTAATTTTCCATCAACCAGGGGGCTGTCAAAATGAAACTAAATTCTTATTTCCACATTTTCGTTATTACAAAATACCAACACACCATATATTCACACATCGAACATTGTTGTTTGACGCTTACGACTATTTTCGCTTGGGTTTCACTAAAACACGCCCACGATCGATTTGCGCCTCGAAGGTAAATGGATAAATGGGTGGTGGGTAAATGGGTGTGCTTTGGGTGGGTGGACATAATATAAAGTGTGGTGAAACATAGAACAAGTATGGAAAACTCGCAAAAGTGAGTCGTTTTACAGCTAGAACTTCTCGTATAGGTACCAGCGTATACCAGCGTATTTCTTTGAAATAAAGGTGGGTATACGCTAATTTCGAAAATAAAATGTGGGTTACGCAGTATACCTGCGTATACCCTGGACTACACCACTGCCGCCATTCCCGTCTCGACCCGAACCCACTATCATGCGAGGAAATATGAAAGGTGGTTGGATCACTCTCATTTCATGCGATGTAGGGATATGTCCACAATTTTTGGCGCCTCTGGGCTCAGAGCCATCAAAGAAGGGGGTGTCAAAACACGGGGCATTTCGTTATAGCCATAGTGACAGCCAATGGGGTCGAAAATCATCTTCGTGGATAAGGACAATGGGACGCACATAAATCTCATACAGAAATAGTGTATCATTTACGAAGAGCCTCCTTCACCTCCTTCAGGAATTCAGCTCCTGAACATCCGTCTCCTAAAGACATTGTCGGCTGTGGACCTCTATTCTGTAACTTTTCCCAAGTGAGATGAAAAGAAATGAGAGTGACAATTCCAAGTTCGCCTAGGGTCGTATCTAAGATTTTTCCAGCACCAAACAGTTTTTTTACTCAACAAATTTTCGTAGGAAGGAACCTTGCCAGTTGCCAGCGCCCTCTAAATGGATTTGTTTCGATTTGCTCAAATTCAAATATGTATCTAGGTAGCTTTGACCTTGAGCGAGATTCAACCCAAAGATTTGTTAATCAGGACATTATCCGCAGCCTCCTAGCAACATTCACACCATATTATGGTAGAAATCGGAAACGTTTTCATGTAGAAGGCTCTGGTTGTGTGCTCGGATAGAAATTCAATGTTTGCTGTCGATGGCTGCCAAGCCTTGTCACAACACTTTGCTTTAGCGGCCACTGGCATAGAACATGATGTACTTTTTGTGACCAATATTTTGGTCCATACCATGTTGTGCCGTATCTAACCATTTACTCTGTACCCGCCTATGATCGTGTCATTAATCGTGTCATCGTCGCCCCAATTCGCGCCCTGTTCTGTCCTCTAGGCGTTGTTCTTCGTGAAAAGAGCGCCCTCTGACGTGAGAAGTCAGTAGGTACTGTAGTTGACGGATAGGTGGCTCTGCATGGGACTTTGCGACATTATATACCTATATACTCAACGATGCTAGAATTGATTACGAGTTTTTTTTTATGTTTTTTATTGAAATGATACGAACATTCTGTACAAAACACCGTGCACAGTCTAGCAGCGGTACATGGCTTCCAGCTTCTGGATGTCTTTGGTGCTCAGGCCAACCCGCTGGCCAATCACTGCGTTGGGGTCCTGCAACAATCGAGAACCGCATGAATTAACAACGCGCAAGAAATTAAACACAGTTTTATTCATTAGTCCATTCGACAAGAGAAGATAAAGCTACTCAATATTTTTGTTATGTTAATGTTTCCCACAACCTTCTTTTTTTAGCAATATATTGAACATTATAGAGCCAATGTTCCTAATGTTCCTAATGTATAAAAGCAAGGATTTCCCAAATAGTTTTCTCGAAGGACATTGGTATGTTTGGCATGAACTTCAGCACAACTATGGCTAAACTTTGTATGGTATACAGTGGTTAATGATTAGTCTGTGCCATATTTAATAGTTATATGGTACACGGTAGACGTTGTCAACAAATTACCTAAGTCGCTACAAAATTATCAAAATCGACTCATCTAAATCTTCAAAAACTATTTTATAGTCGCGTATTGAAAACAGGCAGGGCAATCTAAATATACACGTAAATCTTTCGGTAGCCAACGCAGATATAATTCAACTGTAGATATCGCAATTCAGATAGTTTGTCAATTGCAGCGTAGATGCAAAGACATTCTCATCCACTTTCACTCCATCAGACTATCGATTGACTTCAAATAAAATGACGCAATCGTTTAAAACAACTCACCGACATTTTCAAACATCTTTTGTGGAATAGTTATATCATCCCAATTTCTATCCATAGCCTAAACATATCGCCTGAAGTTCCCGTCCAGTGTAAGTTCTTTGGGTTTTATGACTCGCAGACTTACTTAATATTTTATTGACCCATAAGAAGCCAAAAGTCTACAAGGCCAAACTTGGCCGCAAACTGGAGTCAAATTTCCCGTTTTGAAGTAATTGCAGATTTTAGAAAAAACTATTTCAAACAGGGTTTTGAATGCGAAATTAAGTTGCAGATCCGTTCCTAGATCTCGGTGGAAATAACAGCGATCATAATATGCAAGGATCAGATGAACGAAATACAAAACAAACTCAAGTTTACTCACTGTAGGCACGATGGTCGCCTGCCCATTGCTCGAGAAGGCGGTGGCTCCGTAGTGCATCACGCTGCCGTAGTCGTAGGTGACGCCGAAGTCGGTCACCGTGTTGGTGTCGTACTTGTCGAAGTTGTGCTCCGTGCCTGGAAAGGGCAGACATTTGCAAATTGTTGGCAAATACATGTATATACCTCTAGTAGCTTAGTATCGTGCACATTCGATCGTTCGGGTGGAATGATTCCCCATTGGCGTACGAATCAAACAAACAATCAAACAATTGATAGAATGCTCTGGGATAACGTGGTAAACTCGAAAATGACTTTCAAAGTAACTATTTCAAGCTGGGTTTTAAATACTTAGTGAAGTCTAACTGGTTCCCAACGTTTTGTAGTGACTATTTAGTTTCTTAAAGATCATTTAAAATCAGAGCTAAACGTCCAAAATCAGAGCTCAAAGCCTAAAATTGTAGCGAAAACAGAAGCTATAAAAGCCTAAAATCAGAGCTAAAATCCTAAAATCAGAGCTAAAAGTCCAAAATCAGAGCTAAAATCAGAGCTAAAAGCCAAAAATCGTAGCGAAAATCATAGCTAAAAGCCCAAAATCATAGCTAAAAGCCTCAAATCATAGCTAAAAGTTCAAAATCAAGGCTTAAAGCCTAAAATCATAGCTAAAATCAGAGTCTAAAAACTGAAATCGTAATAAACTAATCGAACCGAGACCCTCACCAGCCTGGATGTTCTGCCACATGATGGTGACGAAGTTGTCACGGTCCGACGCGCTCTGCTGGTGCCAGAAGCCGAGGGCGTGCAGCATCTCGTGGACAATGGTGCCCTGGCTGAAGCAACCCTGTCCCAAGTTCAGCTCTTGCCCCTGCGAAAAGTTTGAGGACAAAAAGGATTTTAGGGGTGCTCGCACTCGGCATCGATGTGGAGTAAAGTTTTTCTAATCGTCTTGTATATGAATCTGAATTAGCTACATAAATTTTAGCCACAAATAGTATTTTAACCTCAACCTTGCCGACGGTTTAGACACCTAGCCTATAACCCATAATATCCTACGCCAAATCAGCCGCACTCTAAAACGGCCATAAGCCCCTTATAATAAAGCAGCCATTTTAATTGGACAATTGATGTTTGCGCATTTGTTTGTGTTTCAAATTTGCAACTGTCTTCTCAACCAAAATCCAATGTGGCGGACAGATTAGTCACCAACAGTACAGATGCCACGCCGGCCATTTTAGAAACATCTCTTCAAGGCCCATCATTTATGGTATAAAATATGTTGATGATTAATGAAGATCTTTGAATTTCCACGGGGGTTTTCGAGATGTATGTGGTGTAAATTGGTTGTCATAATTGTGGGGATTCTGTAGATATTTGTTTCGTCGAGATCCCATAACAGATTGTGGCCCATAAAGTGTTCATAACGTGCTCAATGTTGCGCGCTGGAAGCGAGCCGAGTAAACACCGTAAAAATCATCTGGTTTCTTCAATAACAGATGAAGAGAATCCTAATTCAAAACGATTTTAGTTGAATTGAGTGCGTGAAAACGGCTAGACGTACCCCTCCGATCATGCCGACGTACGCGTAGCACCCGGACTGCGAGCCACCGATGGCCACTTAGTTGGCCTGGTTGGTGCGAGCCACCAGACGCACGCATGTGCGTGTGTTGTACTCGTTGATGGCGTTCAGGATCGAGTTCCTCTCGCTGGTGCCTGAATGGTGGACACACACAGGACGTCAGGGCTAGGGTTTCTGCGTGGGGCAGGACTGGGGGTGCAAAGTTGTATGGTAAACAGCAAGGCTTTCCCGCACAACTGACACCATTACCAGCATGTGGCTGCGTTTTTCCTAGCAAAACGTAACACAGTTTCGAATCATACCGCACCTAATTAAATGTTGTTTCATGACACGGAGTGACGGCTAAGCAAGACAAAATTGTTGCTTGTTAAATAGGAATGGTTCACATACTATAAGTACAGGCATGGTAGAGAGTTATATAATAGGTCCGCTTATGCCAACCGGGGAAGTGGTAAAATGCGTGCACGAATAGCTCAGATGGTAAAGCATCTGTCCGGTTCGTTTCCGGTTCGTATTTCTGTTCGATTGCACATTTTTCAGCTTCGCCACCCTTCCATATACCATAATATAAACCGGCCGAACGAGTGGAACAAATATATTGACAGTTGTGCTAACATCCCTATAGTATTATTTAGTTTGTGAAGCGAATTATAATCTGAGAAGGCTATTTAGGTGATGGAAATGTCGGAATACTACGCTCATCACCAAATCAACATAGACATAGGCCGTGTCTGAATTGGCTGTTTCGTGCGGTCTCGCGTACTCGTTCTTGACAAATGACTTCACAAGTACTGTCCGAAGTGCAAATCCACCGCATAACAGAGCAAGGACGCGAGACTTCGACGATGCAGTCTTGAAGACTTGGTCTCGGTGACTATCCTGTTATCAAATGGCGGTCAGAACCGTAATTATGTCAGGCAGAAGAAGTTATCTGTACGAATATGAAACAAATGAAGTCACCGAGACCAAGTACACAAGACCAAGACCAAATCGCGAGACCAAAACCGAATCAATTCAGACACGTCCATAGACAATCAATGTACACTCTATGTCTGTGCAGAAACTGTTTCACGGTGTACTTACTGAACGTGGAAGCAATAGTGTAGTACATGATCGCGTTCGGCCAGTAGTACCGACTGTCCAGCATCCCATTCTTGCCGATCTGACTGGGATGGACCAGGATGTCGCCCTCGAACTTCCCGGACATCTCCCAGGGACTCTGCGCAATGGGCAGCGCGCAGGCGCCCGCGACGACGGCTACCAGGACAGCGACGCACAATCCACGCATGATTGGAGAATTGTGAGGACAGTTTGGGATGTCGGTAGTGGACCTTTTTATAGTGGGAGTTTTATCTTTAAGCTTTTGCACACGGCGCTAAATTGGCAGGGTTATTTTGATTGTGATAGTGTTGATATTATAGTTGATTGTGAATGTAATTGATTGTATTATTATTTATTATATTATCTAAGCAAACACAAATGTGGTCAACATAAAAACAGATTGTCTGTTTGCCTTATCTTTTCGGTTTGCTAATAATTTGGACATTTTCTTGATTGTGTTGTGGGCCGGTGTATCGATTGTGACCAACGAAACTAATTACTAAAAACCGATAAAACTCTAAGAAATGGGTAAATTGAAGAAATACCTAGTGCACGACGGTCCATTTTCAACAGTGACCGTAAAATAATTTGTTATGTACACTACAACTAATAGTGGCAGTGCTTTATTGTGTGTCTCTGTATTTTTCATTATAAATAATAAATATCCTCGTCAAATAATTGAGAGTTGTTTGTACTCGTTGTAGAAAATGAATCTGAAATTAATGATCCTACTACTATAGTAACTAGTACTAGTACAAGTACTAGTAGTTTTACTAGTATATTTTACTAGTAAACTTCTAAGTATGCTAGCTGGCCTGTCATTGGCATCAGCAGAGATGATCTATTTGAAAGCGTCTTACAATAAAGGCGACGAATAATTGTGCAGAATATTTAGGTGTGACATTTTCTTGATTCAAAGTTCAAGTAGTTTGCATTTGTTTATTGTTATCTCAGAATGCACAGAATTAAAACACAACCAAACACTCTAAAATACGCTATCTCAGAGACCATGCACAAGGTCTTTGTCAAATTAGCCAATTCGTCACCTCTACTGAAGTCTGATGCTCTTGAAAGATTATATTTGAAGCGGGGTCAGTAATCTCGACTAATTTCCAGTACCTTCACCTGCTCTCTATGAAATGTACGCTCCTGCTCATTCTATTTAAACCGCCTTTTTTCCGAAGAAAGCGGCCAAATTGTAGGAATTTAAAAATATATTTGCACTACAAAACAGTTCTCTGTTTTATCAGCGTTCTCTGTTTTATCAGCGTTCTCTGTTTTATCAGCGTTCTCTGTTTTATCAGCGTTCTCTGTTTTATCAGCGTTCTCTGTTTTATCAGCGTTCTCTGTTTTATCAGCGTTCTCCTAAACGAAATAAAATACGGGAATCAGGAATTTCAGGGATTGAGGTTGAAACAGTTAAGCACATAATCCATACATTTTATTTTTTCAGTTCACTCCCAGTTGAGGAAAAACATCCCTGAAAACAGTCATTTTCGTTTTTATCCGCTTTGCGTGATATTTTTAAAGAGTGGAGATGGTAGAAATCCTTATCGAAACTAATATTTTATTATTCTTTTAGATGCAGGGTACCTACGAAAAATTCTCGTTTCTCGTTTTATCCCTTGATGTTGAGAATGCACCCTGAAGTTGCAAAAAATCACAAAATTTACTTTGCTTTTTGGCCTCCTAATTACCCGATAAAAAGTATACATTTTTACTTTTGAGCTATAGACTATAGTAAAGTAAACTCTTTCGAACAAATTATGTTCTGAAGTTTTTTGATATCTTGAGCGGTTTAGAATCGGCATTGGATTCTGTGAGACACTGCAACTGCCAAATATTCGTTTTTCTACTAACTTTGAGGGGCTCTATCTGGAGATCGGTTAGTTGCAAAATATTTTTTAAAAACGTTCTGAACTCAGTAAAGGTAGGGAAATAACCCTGAATTTTAGTAAAAAAATAAAAAAGTTCACGAGCTCATTTTTGGTCGACTGGGCTTGTTCTGACCCAGTAATAATCGATGTAAATTTAGAGAACAATGGGTAATTTGTGTTTCGGGATCTCTTAGAAGCAATGCGTTACGTTTCAAATCCACCCTTATTTTAAGTGGCGACCCCGTTCCTGTTTTATTTTTTGTCGTTTACAGTTTATCGTTTATAGTACCGAAGAAAGTAGCAAGTTCCACCGCTCACAATCAAGCTCCACCGCAGAACTTCAAGACCTTCCAGCATCCAGTAAATAACCACCCCCCCCCCCTTTTTGGGCATCTTGGGTAACGCCCCTGCCATCCCTAAAGCACCTGCTCACAATGACGTGGTACCACCGTGTTTCAGTAAATCGTGTTAAAAGTGGGTGCCTAAAACATAGTTTTGTGATTTCCACGAATTTTGAAACGATAAGCAAGTGAACATCTGTCATTGGTACGTACCTCTTTGCGTCTGTTTTTATATTGTGAATTTCATTCTTGTTACTTTGCGCCCACTGTGTGCTGATTCGTTCCATGTCGTATGTTTTGGGTTGTTCCATGTCTACTTTACGAGCCATTACTTCACCTCTGTCGATTGCTTGGCCGACTGCTGGGACTAGAGCGACGATAGCGCCAAGCCTCGTTCCCTGCGATGCAATGCAAACGCACAAAACAAACCAGGCACGCGCTCAATTGGCGCTTTCACGTGCAGGACTGTTTTGAGGAGTAGACGTTCAAAAAAGCAAACAGAAAAGTCCTCAACATAGAACTCAGAAAAACCTCGTTAGTACGTTTTTTAAAGCCAGTTCCACAATAATACCTCGTTCACACTACACGAGTTAATCATGATCAAGTCATTCGGACAAGTTCGGAATATTCTCGGGAAACGAACACAACCGGAAATCGCGACGAATCTAACCTCACTTTATCACCGAGCTCATAGCACACGGAACACGCTCCCGGTCCGGTGGCGTTATTTTATAATTTTTTGTAGTATGATAATTTTGGCTAATTAACGTACGTAACCAATCCATTCATAGCACAAAAATTATTTTATAAGCCATTTTGGCGGGGCTTTTACTAATAGCTTTTCTGTAAACAATTGTTTTGTAGATATTCGTAGTCCATGGTGATGACTGTATACACTCAGAAAGAAGCTGATAACTTTACCGAAGTTCGCATTCAATGGGTAGTACAATTAGTAGCGTTCGGCCAGTCTGGGGTCGATTACCCCGACCTTGTCTTTCTGTCCTGGCATGAGCACAATTTCACCCTCGAACTGGCCAGAGTGCACCCACGGGAACATTACTGTCTGTGGTCGGCTGTAGGATCTGCACAGACTCCAGCCTCCAAGGCCAAGAAAACGGCTAGACTCACACGCTGCATGGATCTGAGTTGTAGAAACAGTAATAGGTACCGTATGGCAACGAACATTTTCATACCCTGGTCATCTCGATTTACTAGCAACACCATATATTATTCAAACTGTCCAAATGAACATATTAGAACTAGCAGATTGATACCATTGGAATGTTAATGGTTTATGGTCTATTGTCAATATTATTTTTAATTCTTACTTTGTGGTTATTTTAATTGCATTCCTGTATTGCTTTATTGTCGTTTTAAGTTTTGTAACTTTAGGCCCAAATGCTTCTTGAACGTTCTGAAATATATTCAAATTCAAAAATCAGCCACAGCCCACAACCTCGACTTTTCAGCTCCTTACGCATCTTGAAAGATTATGCATGCATTATATATTATTATAGCTACTATACACATGAAAATAAATACGTATCCGTAAAAATAAAATCAACTACCACACTTTTGATATCAAGAGTCATGACCCATCAAGAGCTGTAGGTAAACAAAATTCTTTGTTGTATCATCCCTTTAAGATGGATTTTGTGATTTTATTTGATTTTATTGTCTCAATAAAAGAAACCGGAAGTACGTTCTAGCGAGTTCCTGTACTAATTATGTCTTGCCTCTTCGAAATACATATTTGGAAATGTGGTAAACATATTGGGAAATAAAGGATGGTGTACTTGGGATATATGCATGTTAATAAAGAAAAAATTGAAACATAAACACGTTTTTAATATCACCAATCGAACGTATCACAAGAGAGACACACGTCGCAGACTCGCAGACTTATCAGCACTGGTACATGCGGTTCAGCTTGAGGATGTCGCTGTCGCTGAGTCCGTTGCTCTGGCCAATCGACGCATTGGGATCCTGGCAACCAATCACAACGTATTCGATAGATTCAACCTTAATGTTTGTCAATTACATTTCACGGCCGTTTGGAAGACTTTTCTTGATTTTTCTTTGGGAACCCCTTGTTTTAAATACCCCGATACGAAATGACCTGGCCATTTGAGTAGCTTGTTTCAACGTTGTGTTATACTCTTTCTCAAGGGGCATAAAATGTGCCAGTATGCTCTACAAACGCCACAGGCAAGAACTAGGTTAAATTTCTATGCTCTTGAGTTTTTTTTCCACAGATTTCTATCTTCCCCCCTCCCCTGGAACCATAGGCTAAATCACACTGATTCACAGCTAAAATGTCCAACGAAAGGCCGAAATTATTTCCTTGAGAATGAATTACCTGACTTTTCAACCTCTGTTACTTGTTCCTAGACTATGTGATAGTCTTACAGATGGGCTTCTGAAACAAGTGGGCCCTTATTTTTGAACATTGTTCACGAAAATCTCTTCTCCGTTCTCGTGGTGGACTGTTAGCTCAACTCCAACGGCAATCACTGGTTTGGGCAACTAAACACATTGCTTTTCCTACGGCAATTATTTGTCCACAAAAGTCTAGACCCTATAGACCTGTGGTTCGTTAAACACCATGAATCCTTGAGAACGACTTTCACGAAGTGGTGCGTCGTTAAACTCTGCTCAAAAGAAGGGCACGTGCTCAGGGCTCAGGACTCACGTGGGGCACGATGGTCGGCTGCCCGTTGCTCGAGAAGGCGGTGGCTCCGTAGTGCATGACGCTGCCGTAGTCGTACTGGACGCCGAAGTCAGTCACCGTGTTGGTGTCGTACTTGTCGAAGTTGTGCTCCTGGCCTGGAAGGGGATGGAAAGGAGTCGCAT
Source organism: Nemoura dubitans (assembly GCA_921293005.1). Taxonomy (NCBI): domain Eukaryota; kingdom Metazoa; phylum Arthropoda; class Insecta; order Plecoptera; family Nemouridae; genus Nemoura; species Nemoura dubitans. The sequence continues at coordinate 28,689,113 of OV121077.1, read as the reverse complement.
TGAGTTGGGAGGTTTACAAGGGTTGGTATGTAGATGTACTATGCGTCCACTCGTGAACTATGAACTCCATCCACCGAGATGACGTTCGTTCACGTGGCACAACGTCATTTTTTTGGTACTTTCACAATACTGGATGTAATGCACCTTCCTTCAGTCGGAAAATCTAAACGCCATTTCACGTTAAGAAGGATAAGGAATTTGCATCTTCCTCGAGGTCCCACATGCTGCTAGACACAAGCTAATTAAGTTTCAAAACTTACAAGCCATGTTTTGAGTCGAACAAAAGGCACTGTGGACAGTTTAGAAACTCAAGGAGGAAGATGGAAATGCACTGTCCTTCTTAACGTGAAATGGAGTTTAGTTGACAATTTCCCAGGTGACCGTATTCCGCGCCCCCGTATATAACAAGGGCGTTTAAACTTTAAACGATCCGCATTTCTGCAAATGATATAAATGAAAAATAGAAGTAGCAGGTATATATGATTTGATGTGATCCTGAAGATAAAAAGCTAACTGGCGATCACCTATTTAACTGTGAAGGTATGCTAATATTTGTGCTTTACCTGAAAAATCTTTCCTTGCATTTTCACAAAAATCAGTCCGTCAAGCCAAGGTAAATAAAGGGGTGAATTGAACGACATGATCTTTCAACCGGGAAAATCCTGGAAAGACCGGTGTTAGGTCGTCTGAACTAAATTTAGGTACGAGGTATGACCGATCTTTGAAGTTCTCTTTGAGTTTAAAAAATGAGAACACTATATTTTCCTAGCTCCTGTAAAAATAACTGTATTTGTAAGTTTTGCCAAAAATCATTATTATGAATGTATAATGAATAAATGAATAATGAATGTATAATGAAATAAAATGAATAATGAATAGGTTTAGGTGTTCGACTATATTATTATTCATCCTATAAAGGCTTCATGCCATAGTTAATGGGCACAGAAACGGTGCTCTTCCCGACATTCCACTTTCCAGATATAATTTTAAAGATTTTCTATTAATTTCCCATTTCCATATTTCCATATTTCCATATTTCCATTCCAGCGCCACCCTGAGCGGTCAATCAATCTGCGATCCTTGTCCATCTGAACTCCCCTCGTCGAAAGTGTCAATGAAACAGAGTTTTCTTTTACCGACCTATTCACTTCGCTAGCACGTGGCGCGCTCTACTAGTTGACATTCTAAGCTCGGCGTCGTAAACTTTACGCAAAAGCAAGGGAATTGTTTCAATATTAATTTCATTATTATTTCCGTTCATTATCTCCACAAACGTGTAAGATGATCGTAGCATTTCCAGTTGAAATGCTGTACCAACCCTCTACATTCTACGCCATCTTACTGATGCAACAACTTTTATAGTTTATAGTATAACTTTTATAGTTAAAAAAATATATATATATATATATATATATATATATATATCACACATTCACCGATTGGTCGAAGCGGGATGTGCTATATTCAAGTTGATATAAAAACGATAGAAAATAATTAGGAAAGATCGCTATTTTACAAAAAAATTAAACTTCGTTTAAATCCGTAAAAGCGCCCAAATTGCTATATATACAGGAATTTCAATTACCTCGCAATGCTAGGATAAATTGTCATTGGCGACCACTCGGATGTTGTTATTGACTAGTTTAAGAGATTGGTACCAGTTTGATGGTGGCTTGAGCTAAAGATACCATGCATAGACCAATATTTTTGCAGACAACAAATGTCCGTCATGAATACATGGAGCGGGCCGCCACGCTGCAGACAGCTCGACCCGGTCGCTCTGAACGAGAATCGAACCCGTGCAGCCTCCGGCTCCGACGCAGTGTGATTGAATAGCCCGCCTCCTGCATGCACTTGCATTTGCATAGCTGACTGTCGTGTGGTTGGCATGTTTGAAACGGGACCTGCACTGTGGTTTGACCGGTGCCGGCTTGGGTGCAATGGGAAAGGGTATTACATCGCGTTCGGTCACGGCAATGGTCAGGGTCAATGTGTCTGTAGAAGTGATTTTGAATCTCAATGTGTGTGTGTTCATGATCACCTAATCAAACGGCAGTCGACAGGAATAATTTTCTTATGCATCAGTCCAGTCAAATTCAGAATAATCAGAATAATCTTTATAGTATTGATATGTGCCAAACTTTGGCAATGAGTTATATGTGCTGAATCTGAATTCGGATAGGATCCGAAGCTGGAAATATGTGTAACAACCCCAATATGAACCCAGGGTAGGTACCCCTGATTGCCGGTTGTGTATTCTATACCACTGAGATATTTGGGAATTTTGTTTAAAACGACATACTGAGCATTTATTCCAAAACGGGTCTCTTTATCATTGCTTTAAAAACCTTATGCATTAAATGGACAATCGACTGAATTTTGTTGGTCTTGCAATTTAAGCTTTTGACAACCGATGATTATTTAGAATTTTTAAATACCAGTTTGGTCCAGAGGAAGCCGAAAACAGCTGTTTGGGTAAAATATCACAATTTTAAACTAGTTTAATCCATGATTGAAATTGGATTTGAATTCAAAGTCAAAGACAAAGGCCCGTATGCAGATACGTCACTGATTCCGCACTCAGTGCACACTTAGTTGGCACGCATTTGCAATGGTAAATTGTCCCCAAAGTGCGCACTGAGTGAGGATTCAGTGTGAGTGAGCACTCAGAATCGACTCTGCGTTCGGGTCAAAGAATAGTAGGCATCTATGTAACTTTTTCAGTTACCTACTTCTGTATCTTTTTTCAGGTGTGATGACCTAAAATCCGATTGAGAAATCCAATGAACAAAATTGAAGGCTTCCACTTCTCAATTTCCATGGCATCTCTTCCAAAAAAGTTAGTTATAGGGCTCCAGTTAAATTCAAATGAATTTGTTATATATATTTGTATATCTTGCACAGGCAATTTTGTGACTTTTGACATTTCAGTCAGGTCTACAGGGGCGGGAGCTTCTCACAAGCTTCCTCACCGAATCAAAAACCAATCCTGCCCTTTCCAGTCCGTTGCAAATCAAATCGCGGTCCTCGAAGTCCGTTTGATACCGTGCCATACTTTGGCAACAAGTTTGATAATGAGTTTGATCGATAATTATTGATCCCCAATCACATTGTACGGAATTTGAGAGGATGTACACGAAAATTATTCCAGCCTACAGCCGTTTGTTTGGTGATCATGAACACGTACACCAGTTGAGATTCAAAATATCCTCGTCAGACAAAGTCCGTTAGAAATGAAATCGTGGTGCGTGGCGTCCTCACCGGCCTGGATGTTCTGCCACATGATGGTGACCCAGTCGTCGCGGTCTGACGCGCTCTGCTGATGCCAGAAGCCCCAGGCGTGGAGCAACTCATGGACGGCGGTCCCGTGCCACGAGCACCCATTGCCCAGATTCAGCTGTTGCGCCTGCGCAAACCAAACGTACAGAGGTTAGCTCAAGTGTAGTATGTTTCACGTTTAGAAGGAAAACTATGTTTCACCCTCAATGAGGCTCCTCTGCTGTTAGAAGAGACAAAGGTGTCAACATTCGCAGGCAGTCCCGTTGTTCCGCTAAAGGGTTGAATGGTCTGAGCATTGAATGAATTACAGCGCAATGTCTGGAGTCCACAGAACAATATATACTTTCCTTCTAAACAGTGGCGTAACTAGGTATATACCTGTGCCCCGGGGCAAGAATTTTCCTAGCCCCCCCCCCCTCCCGGCGAGGGTGGGGGGGGGGGGGGCTAAGCGGGCTAAGCTGTAAACCCAGCAGAAGTCGTGAGACGTACCCCTCCGAGCATGCCGACATACGACCAGCACCCGTCCTGCGAGTTGCCGATCGTGACGAAGTTGGGCTGGTCGGTGCGTTCGATGGCGCGCACGCACGTGCGTGTGTTGTACTCGTTGACGGCACCGTAGATGATGTCGCGCTCCGACTGGCCTGCACGTGGGGCAATCGAACGGTTTGAGTGAGAGATCCCCTGTGCTCTTTTTGTGCCGGAACGCACCGGGACGCCGTTCCGGCACCTCTTTTACGCATTTAAAAAAAATGAAATATCGGTGGGAATATCTGCGCGCGCCAATCGCTGGAGAAATGTATACTCCATTTCACGTTGAGAAGAAGAGTGAATTTGCTCCTTCCTCGTGGGCCCTCTGCTACTAGACATTAGCTGAGCTTCAAAACTTACAAGCCATGTTTTGAGCCACACAAAAGGCTCTATGGGCAGTTTTGAAACTCTTTGCTTGTGTCTAGCAGCAGAGAGTCCAGACTCTCTCCTTCTTACCGTGAAATAAGGTTTAGTTCGTCCGTGTTGTTTTTCGTGTGGCCTTCGAGGGCGAAGTACAGGATGCCGTTGGGCCAGTAATACCGACTGTCGGTCATGCCATTCTTCTCGAACTGCCCAGGAGCGAGCTTGATGTCACCCTGGAACTGCCCCGACCTCTCCCAAAGGTTCTGCACTATCGGCTTCGTCGGCAAGGTGCAAGCGCCAGCCACCAGGGCTACCAGAACGATCAGTCCACGCATGATGAGTTGAGAGATCACGGCTGGTTGCCACTGGGACTCGGAGGACTTTTATAGTGACTTTATCTTCTCATTTGTGCCGTGCGAAAAAAGATTTACGGTGGTGATTATGTATCTTGGTTTTTTTAATTCAGCTCCGACACTTATAGATAAGTAGTCATCTAATCGTTGATTGGAATTAATTTGTCAACAAACAATTTTTTATATGTATTTTCATGGTCATCTTTTAATATAGTGCAGAAAGTGCATCGTAAATGTACTTGTTATGTTATCAATATTATTATTTGAATTGAATGCAAATTGAAGTACTTATCTCCAATTTTGATTAAAATAAGTACCAAGGTTAAAGGAAATTTTCTGCTCTGGTTTTCGAGGAAATTGCACGTACTTAGGTCTGGTTATGGCGAAATAGTATTGAGTTCTCGAACTATGTCCTCAGCTATGTCTATTTTTGATGAGCGTATGAGCGAGCGAAGCAAAATCTTCAATTTCACAGGCCCCTTGAAAGAGCCGCATGGCCTGTGTTTTTTGGATGTGTGTGTGGGTGTGGGTGTGTTTGTGTGTTTTTTCGCGGTCTACTGGCATTACGGCTCCTGTGATTTCGATTAAATCTGCAGATAAATTTGCTAGATTCCGACATAAATCCAGCTACAGGTGTAGTGCTTGGAAACATAAGGTTCGCCCAATCTTTGGGCACGCGATGTTGGGCGCACAAGCAGAGCAAAGGAAAATGGCCGACCAACAACACAGCTGATTGTTCTAACAACAGCTGAACTATAACTAACTTATAGTTAGACTTAGCTGTCCCACCGTAAGCCTGGAAAATGACTTCTTTCATCAAATATCCATACCACAATTGAATGAATCTATTTGTCTCTAAAGAACTGTGTATATACAAATGATTTTAACTACTATCGCATGCCTACAGATTGGTTCAGATTATTTATAGATTTAAATTGTCAGATAATTGATAAATCAATTATTTAGGTAACTGATGCATTTGGAGTTTTTGCTGAAGTCAATACTTTGACAATTTAAAACTGTATCGCGAATGAAAAATACTTAAGGGGACAGACTACCTCGCTCCCATCTGCTCGCAGCTGCGAGATAGCGTGAATGCAGAGTCTCACGAGTAAGCGCTTTTTTACTAAACCGTAAGAGATCAACTATTGAAGTAAGCGAGGGAGTTGTAGATAACGAATCAATTTGTGTCGATAACGGACCCGTTTTTTCATTTTTTGGGTAAAAAATATCCGAAACCGCTTCTTAAAATACCGTATTTTGCTCTTTTCTGCGCTTTTTCGTGAATCGATAAAGAGATAAAGGAGATTAAAATTGAGAAAAAAGCTCCGTTACCGTCACAGATTGATTCTTTATCTACAACTTCCTCGCTTACTTCAATGGTTTATCTCTTATAGTTTAGTAAAAAGCGCGTACTCGTGAGATACTGTCACTTCTGGACACACGAAATATTGAGCACAAGGTCAATACATTTGGAGGCGTCTTTAATACCATTTTCGGAATAATTATCTCAGAAATCAAACGAATTTCTAATGTTTAATGCAAGTTTATAGAGTCATGCACTTATAACCATTTCACAAGTCAATGGTCTGTCACCCTTTCAGAGCAAAATAAAACATGTGGCATGCAAATAAAGAACACATGAATTTGCGTGCCTGCCGATCGATTTCAATCTGCATGATCAATATTATTGTTTGGAACCTATAGACAATAACTGTTTATTGGCAATTGCCACTTTGCTAAGTTTTCCTATGAAATACATAATAATAAGATAATAATGATCCAATTTAAAAACGCATTTCCTCCACTTTTTAGTAACAAAAATTGCAAAACACAAAGCAAATGCCTTTAGACGTGAAGTGGGAATATTATTTATTGCTTCCTCAAAAATTAAAATTAAAAATCATCAAGAATTAAAATGAATAAGAGATATATGTGCTATATGAGGTAAGGCACAGATGTAAGGGTATAGGTATTAGGGTGTATCGGCCCACTCGGCACGCTGCCCGCCTGTCCATCAAGCCCTAATGATACGGCATACATTAAACCCCCTCCAAATGGGGGTTCGTCCTAGTTCATCCTCGAGAGTGATAGCTAGACGGACGTTAATTTATTGTTTTTTTTTACCTATTGCTTCAAAAATTCAGTTCCAAATAATGAGATGGATCCTGACAAAGTAAACTCTTCCTAAACAATTGATCCCAAATCACTGGCCAATCAGTAACATATTTTGCACGCCCTCCGAAAATCCCAAGAAAACCCAGTTTGAAATGTATTTTTGTAGCCCCCATCGAACCACCAACAAAATGCATAATAAAACGATTTTGGTGCCTACATAAAAAACAAAGCTCGCCGATTCCGCGACCTAAATCAACGACACAAACACCAAATCTTGGCCCAGCATCCGCGCTTGGTCCAGACTGACCGGTCCCCGTCGGACCCCTCATCTCTGTGCCCCAGAGGGGAGAAACCCGAACCGACCCCAGCCAGAGAGGGCGAGATCGAGAGAGATCGAGGCGGCTGAGACATGGGGACTGGCCGGTCCAGCCGGGAGGATTCTGCAAGATGAATGTTGCACTCATGCCCCCGTTGAATCCTGCGTGAGTCGCAAGTGAACGGCTTTTCGGGGGTCGTGGGTCCCCGGTCGGTGAACGGGGCAAGCCAGTGGGGGCCGCAAGGAATGAATGGGCGAAAGGGGAGCGAAAAGATAACTCGTTGTTTCGGATGGGACAGTTGGCTATATTTGATATGGGCTTTTTTTATTATACATGCGAAGCATTCTTGTTTTAGTTGTGTTTTGAAAGTTCGCGAACTACTACTTAGTGACTTGCAGAAATTGGTAGTAGGTGCCTAGTACATAATTGATTATGTTATAATGAGGTTGATTTTCTTTATCAGTCAGTGATTGTAGTAAGATAAAATTATGTGCGTAACTATTCCAGATGTGTTTGACGATAGAGAAAAGGCTAGAAATTAGAAAACAAATCAATGATTATGCGTTTGAATTAGTTGAAGGTCTGAAAGGAGTTCTCAATGTAACTGTTTCCAATAGCTTTTATCATTGTTTAATGGCATCGAACGTCGCTATATGTAGCATGCTAGGCCGTGGAAAACTCGCTAATTACTAAAGTGCATTTTTTAATTATCCCCAAATGACGTTGTTTTTGTTCTTGTGGCACTAGTTTAATGGTATCGGAGAGATAATGACAGGATGTAGATTAGGATTAACCAAGCCTAGAAGGGAGGAGAAGAAATCCGATGCCGAAACGTTGCCTACTCCCGTCGAAAAGCTACAAGATCCTTCCAAAGAACGGTGCAACTCGAACAGAATTTCTCCACTAATCCATGCTGTCGACAGAAGTTCGATGAGCAGTGGGAATTACTTCAATCTCACCAAACACTCACCCGAACAGACCTGGCCTTGGAGTATGATGGTCACCCATCCAATGTCCGACTCGGCGCAGTGCTGCTCAACTTTGATGATATCGGAGAACCATTGTTTCCAGCATGCTAAACCGTCTGCTCAATAATGTAAATTCAATAATGATAATAATAATAAATAAATGTGTTTATTGTCAAAGAGAACACACATTGGTTATTTTGACAGTCACTGCGAAAAAAAATTGGGATAATTAAAGAAATATTTACTTTAATAACAATTTGAATTAGTTACCTTCTACACACAATACTTGTTAAGTCCGCATGTTATTTCTTATATTATTCCTTAAATGCTAAATTCGTGGGGACAAATTTAAATTGATTATCTTGTAAATAATTGTTGGTTCGAAATCGCTGAGCACAGCGCCGCGTCGAACTAGTTCGAGCAACTCCTGACAGATGACGCGGCCTGTCGCATTGAGAGACCCTTTGTTTCACAGCCCGCAAAAAGCGGTTCGCCGTTCAAAAATGCGCCTACGACAACGGATTTATGTAGCTGGTTTCATCCTTTCAGGCTAAATGACTCGCTAATGTTTGATGGCACTTTCTGAAAAACAAATGAAGACTTTAGGAGCAAGTACTCGAGTCGCTTCCCACGCAGAATTCATCTAGTACACTGGAATACTATAAGGCCATAAGGTATAGTCAGTCTTGTATAGTCTTTTGCCACACCTTCTGTCGCATCGCAACAAAACCTATGTCCACAGAATCCTCACACTTTTGACATAAAATTTATTAGTTTTGAGTCACGAATATATTCACTCGTATATCTGATTTTAAGCGTTGTAAAATAATCCTGTTAGGCTTCATTGAACGATGTACCTACTCGCTTCCCGCACATAATTTACCTCGTACTTATTGGATCTATCAAATTTCTTAGGCTTTTGTCGAGTGTCTGCTATATTTAACAAATCTATTCCAAACTGAGATTTGAATGCTAAACCAAAAGTCGCACTGGTTTCCATCACTGGATCTATATTTCCAAAATCTACCAAATATCTTAGTTTTTCGCCAATATCTCTAAATAACCAATATCTTTCCAATATCGACCGCAATATCGCCAATATATTGTAACCAATATATCCACGGAATCCTCACACTCTTGGCAACAATAATAGGTTATTTTGGAATGTCGAAATACCATTAAAAAAACGCTAAGACAGCTTCCCTTTGCCTTCATTCAATCAAATGCATGCGTAGAATTTTGGAGGAAAGGGCGTAATTAGATTTCTTTTCACTTGTGTTTGTGGATAGCGGCCATCGAGTGAATTTCGCTTGTGCGCAAGGTGACAAGAGGCTCTTGATGACTAAACACACACCATATGATATCGATTTGAAAGTCAATGTGACCATCAGTCAATGTATACAGATCAATTTATATTTATTTATACAATTTATACGGATCAATTTGGAAATAAATAAGACACAAAATACAAAATACAAATACAAATCACTGCTTCCAGATGAGCTGTCTAGTCTAAAAAGATTATAAAACGGGACGGCCCACATACTAAATGTGTATTATAACTGTAGTCCTCCGCAATTATTTACTTCTTGATTTTAGTGGAATATCTTGAAAACGGTAAACGCTCCTTGGAATCAAAACAAGAGGCGACCAGATCCCAAAAACTCTGCTCCAATATACATATCCAATGCAACCAATACCTACCTACATCTATTATAAGAGAAACCCTATGTGATGTATGTTTCTAAAACCTTGAATCCGCTTCTGGAAATGAGAGATTCTAAGCAATTCAACCTACATAAAAAAATGTTCATGATTCCAAAAGTAACGAAAAATGTAACTATTTGTTTATTCATGTCGGGCCATTCAACTTTTTAAACTCGTGGATTTCGCATTATAAAACCGTAATCAAATCGTTAGCCGAATGCGATACAAGCTGCCCAAACTGCCCATGCAAGTAAAATCCACCTTGCCCCAGTGGTCCAGTCCACGCATGGGTGCTGGGAGCCGGGCGTCCCCCGAAACCTCGTTCCTTGTGCGCGCACCCCTCTCCCGTTCGCTCCGCCGAAAGGGGTCCAGACCAGCATCCCAGGACGGGATACAAGACGTTACGACGGCGTTCACTTGTTGAGTGGCAACGGTTTAACGGTCGCCGGAGTGGTCAAGACGTTGCTAGGAGACAATAGTCTTTGTTGTCTTTGACCCTGGCTGGACCATGGGAGGGAACGCGTTTTGGTTTTCGGTTTTTTTTGCGTATATTATGTTTTCGTTGGGAATTTTTTGAAATCTTCAGTGGTTTTGTGGTTTTGTTTCACTTCGAAACGGTAGACGGCATTTTTGATGCATTTGGTTTAATGAAATGTATATTATGACGTTTTAATTGATTTATGTAATGATCTCAAAAAGAAATCTCTTTAAATTTTTAAGACTCATGTCATGCTTGTTCTGCATGTCTTGTGGAAATCTTGACAATACTTTTATTTTGCGTTCGAAACCATGTTTCAAATAGTTTGTTTAGAAATCTCTTTATATATATTAGAGATAAAGGTGCAATTTTTAAACTGAGCGAATTTTGACAATTCTCTCGCCTTCTACTTTGAAATGTATTTTGAATAATGAGGATGGTGAAGAAGCTTTAAAAAACCATCTTAAGAGTGCTACCCAGTAGGATCAACCGATCTATATTTTATGTGTTGCTTCAAATAATGTATGGCATGTATACAACGTCAGCATGTGCAGAGCCCTTTCAAAGTGAAGCCACCCGCTCTTTGTCCAGCATCCAGGGTCCAGGATGGAGCGCAGATCCGGATTTCCACACCAAAATGTATCTACAATGAAATGAACAGTACCATGCCCAATTGCAAGGCGCAAACTTCCGAAACTCAGATACCTATATACATCATAATATACCGGAAAATGTTTAACAAAATATGCTTGAAATACTTCTTAGTGCAGCTTCATCAATTCGATACTTAACTCCATTTCACGTTAAGAAGGAGAGTAGATTTGCATCTTCCTCGAGGACCCACTGCTGTTAGACATGAGTCAAGAGTTTTGAAACTGTCCATAGAGTCTTTTGTCCGGCATAAGCGGCATAGGCGGCGTGTAAGTTTTGGAACACTTAGCTCGTGTCAAGCAGCAGTGGGTCCGCGAGGAAGATGCTCAGTGGCGTGCTGAGGCCTTCGGCCAAGTGAAGAAAAGAGGGTTTACAGACACCCACCCACCCCAGAGAAATGTCAACTTGCGGTGGACGGGAGGGGGGGGGCTAAAACATATCATTTTCGTGTTTTTGAGAAAATTGCCGAATTTTGTGTCTTTCGACAGGGCCGTACTTAAAGTAAAACGCCAGTAGGTCGTTTTATTTTAGAGCCCCTCTGTATCAGGTTCATATCGAAACAGTGCAGTGCTTCCCAATTGTGCTTGTAGAGCTGCGTTAGGGTAAATACCGATTCAACTTTGAAGTTATGGCACTGGTAGGCTGGCCCAAGTCTCAGCCAACACTTGCTTGCAGCTTTTGGGACTTTTGGTATAATTTTAAGTGCCAATTTTGGTGTCTCCGAGTGTTTTGGAGGTGTACCCCTTCACCCAAGCAACCAAATTGACAGAGGGTTGGTTAACAGAAATTTGTAGTGAGAGTATGAACTTGGCTCAAAGGTGTCTATAGTCATACATAAGGGCCTAGTGAATTAATCAACTGAGTTTGCTGAATTTCTACCGCCATTTACACGACAGTGATCCACAACATGATGTCTGTCTCAAATAGCATAATTTTAATCTATCCCTATTGCTATCCCTATCGCTATCCCTAACGCTATCCCTATCGCTATCCCTGTCGCTATCCCTATCGCTATCCCTATCGCTATCCCTATCGCTATCCCTATCGCTATCCCTATCGCTATCCCTATCGCTATCCCTATCGCTATCCCTATCGCTATCCCTATCGCTATCCTTATCGCTATCCCTTGCTAGTAGCTGCAATTGGTGCAAAAGATTCTGGCTAATATCTTACCTTCCTACACCTGCAAGCTCCAGGGGCCCTCTCGTGGACCCAGCCCCATTTGCGACACTGTCGGCACGTCACGGAACATGCTAATTCACTCCCCTGTATAACGCGAAATGAATTTTAGTGAATATTATATTGAATCACATTGAAAAAAGAACATAATATAGGTACGAAAAATTCCACTTTCAATGACGACTCGGGGACCTCGTGTCTGTGGCCCTCATCACGTTAATATTAGTTGCATCTTCCGTGTCATGTTCTGCCCTTTTGATGACGTCACGCCGTCGATGCGTCGCTCCCAGGCCGCCAAGCATAAATCGGCGTCCCATACGAGCGTCACCTTTCACCTTTCACCTTTCACCTGTGGTATGCTCTGAAGTGGGCTAGTCCACTCTGAGGATCGCGTCTTCGGTCCGCGGGCACTGTATATAGTCTTGTTTATACGTTTAGAAGGAGAGCGGTGTTTCTCTCTCAAATAGGCTCTCTCCTGCTTTAGAAAAATAACTATTTCAAACTGGGGTATGAATGCGAAATAAGTCCCACTGATTAAAATCTGTTCTCCGTTCTTAAAATTCAGTCCTTAAAACTGTCCTTCGTTTTATAGTCAGTATATAAGTATCCATGTTTCAGACCTTAAAATTGGCCTCAGTTTTATAGTCAGTATATAAGTTTCCATGTTGCAGTCCTTAAAATTGTCATCAGGTTTATATCATCTATATATAATATAAGGAATCCTTGTTTGTTTTATTATCTGTTTCCGCCGATCTGCCGATCATGTTATGCAGTTCTCTGACTCTATCTCTACCGCCTCGTCGCATCTACGACTACTTATCTATATATACGTAATCGTATATACTTCATGTGGTCAAACAAATGAGAACTAATTAGCTGAAATTACCACAAACCTCTTCGCTGTACCAGTAGTCCAATACAACTACAATGTTTTTCACGCGAAGAAGGAAAGTAAATTCTTCTGTATAGACTCCGGATATTGCGGTGTCAATCATTCAATGTTCAGACCATTTAACCATTTAGCGGAACAATGGGACGGCCTGCGAATGTTGACACCTTTGGCTCTTCTAACAGCAGGGGAGCCTCTTTGAGAGTGAAACACCGATCTCCTTCTAAACTCCATTTCACGTTAAGAAGAAGAGTACAGTAGGATCTTCCCTGCGGTCCTTAAGTTGCTAGACCCGACCTAAGATACTTTCCATGGATCCTTTTGTCCAGCTCACGACATGGCTTGTGAGTTTTGAAACTCTTAGCTCTTGTTAAAGCAGCAGTTGAGATCCAACTCTCCTCCAACGTGAAATGGAGTTTAAACGTGAAAGTAACTATAACAAGCTCCGCCAATCAACAGTTCCAGGGTCAATTGCGTATTTGGCAAATAATTGGCACACGAAAAGCATTTCATTCATTCAGTTTCGGAGTGGCTAGGCGACGATCGACGCCGGGGCCCTGAGCTATTGAACCTTGGGGGCCCCGAGCAAATTTTACCGCTGGGACCACCAGTTTTCCGACCACGGGGGCCCCCAAGGCGGTGACCTTTACTTCAGGGAATGGATTTTAAAAGGCATTTGAAGTTACGCGAGAACAGGGGCCCCTAAAGCCTCCTCACCGCCGGGGCCCTTGGGTAGCCAGTCCGACACTGCATTCATTTGCTCACATACTCGATTGACCTTGTGACTGTGATCGTCCATTACCGATATTCACTCAATAACTTTTATCGCTTTATCATGCGTCCCATTATGCACCCAGATGTCGCAGGCGCGCAACCAACCATTGCCAACAAAACAGATTAATTATAAAAAAAACTTTTGCCCTGTCCCCGGATATAATAAAAAATGAAAAAGTTCGGTTCAATTTCAGCACTCCGCTTGCCGTCGCCGTCGCCACCGCGCCTTGCAGTCAAGTGGCGAGTTGAAATATCGGCGTCTCAACTAGCGACGCCGACGCCGACGCCGACGCCGACGCCAGGCGACGCTAGAAGCACAAAGCGTCGCATCGTCGAGCGTCGGCCCGCTAATGAACTGACGGGAGAGAGGCATGCCGGCGTCGCGGGCGTCGATTCTATGGAAGAAAGCACGTGAAAAGGGTACGTGTTGTCTCCTCTCTTTCTCTGCGCGGATCGGTGTCCCCTTTCTGGGGCGCGGCCACGGGGCTCGTGATCGAGTTTGACGCTTGTGACGACGGGAATCTGAGGATGGGCGAGAGACGTGAGCGTTCGTGAGCGGGTTTGTGTGACAGCCAGCTTCGGATGCAAGTCTAGAACGAGCGTTTAGACGCGGCACTAATCGGTGATATTGGTGAATAGATGGGCACTTACGTGTGTATGTTTTTTTGATTTTTTGTGTGTTTGTGCGCGCTCTCCAGCCCAATCTGTCCAACTTTGACCCACTGCGTTTTTCAGCAAAATCGGCCGGATAGTTTTTGAATCCGGTCAAAATGAACAAATATATATATTTTTTTAATTTGTCGATGATGCAGAGCCTAAAGTTCTCAATACTTTTCGATGAAACTTTGCAGCGATGTGCAGCATATACCAAAGCGAAGCAACCCTGATGGTTGGAAGTCTGCTTGACTTTTAGTTATCTTTTTATTTCCATTTTTGCATTTTTAAGTATACTTTCCGATTTTCATACGAAAGTCAATTAAAATCTTGTTTATTTAAAAATTTTGTCCGTCCATCATTAAAAATGTAGTTATTTTACACTGTTAACGACGTGTTTCTGTTACCTGTTAATCCGCTGTACAAAGAGCTATGCTCATCTTTTAACCTTATTTAAATTACGAAAGCTCGTAATTGGCTATTCATTTTATTATTATGTACACAAATTAGCCTCCCAAAAGTGTTGTCCATTCCGGGATTTGAACCCGGGTCCCCAACTTTCGCGGCTGGTGCTCTAACCGCTGAGCTAAATGGCCATTAAATTTGGGAGAAGTAATTTGCATACAGGGTGAGAATTGAATTCTCACCCTGTATGCAAATTACTTCTCCCAAATTTAATGGCCATTTAGCTCAGCGGTTAGAGCACCAGCCGCGAAAGTTGGGGACCCGGGTTCAAATCCCGGAATGGACAACACTTTTGGGAGGCTAATTTGTGTACATAATAATAAAAAGCTATGCTCATCTTCAACGCAACACAAGTAACGTTCGCGAAGAGCTGAGTACCTATATACGTGTTGGGAATTGGAGAGGGTTGGCTTGCATACTTTGGTGCACCAATGCGCAAATAAGAAAATACATCTGCTTACTAATAATCTATTGATGACCAAATCACCGGGGACTTTCAACAGCATTTTCATGCCTTTTACCCTTTCAAGGGATAGGGAGTATAGGGATAGATATTTTGATGTACATTTTAAGGAACAATCTTTTTCAACCAACTCTAATAGCTTGGCTACAGCGAGAAAGATTCACAAGTGCCAAACACCTTCCTTGCATGGTGTTACCCAAAGTGTCTAAGAGAATAATTGTTTGCGCATTGTTTCACCCAAGTGACCCCCCCCCCCCCCGTACCCCCGCACACCACCGTCGACCACAGAGCGTGATGAGACCCCGACCACGATAGATAAAGCCTCGTAGCTCGCAAAGCCCCGCGCCGAGAGCACTCTGCCGATCGGGGGCCGCCCGCGCCAAAAAAGGGCGCACAAGAGACCCTCGCCGCAACCTCCCCCAGCGCCCCCGCGAGCCCTCCGCGTGTCGAAAAGATTATGACCAAAAGTAAAATAAATGTACGATAGATAGGAGAGACGTCCCGAAATGAAACTGAGAGATAGCACGCTGATATCACGACGCAGTACCGACGGCACGATCGCGGGGGGGTCTAGAGAGTGAGATGGAGTTATGTAGAGAGACGAGGCGCGATGAGAAAAGAGAGATACGTGACCGTTTCGAGTCAGCGGGATCGAGAGAGCGCACGAACTGCTTCGACAAGACGTCGAGAGCGATAGCGCGCGCGAGGCATCGCGAAAAAAGGGCCGAACGAACGAACGCTCGGGCGGCGTGCCCCCCCACCCCCGGTGAATGAGTGAGTAATCTCGCCTCGCTCGCTGGGGTGGTGTTCGCCCCGACGCTGCCGGCGACAGCGCGCGAGAACAGAGACGTGTCCGTCGTCCGCCCGCCGCTAGTGCGACAGCGACGGCGATAGTCGACAGACGCCGGGGTAAAAACAGAAAATGTGTAACAGCGGGATCCGGCACGGTGGCAGCGGCGGCGGCGTTTGAGAGGGTGAAGGGGGTGCGACCGAGCGCGTAGATACGGAACGAGAGAGAGAGAGCGCGCGCGCGCTCGGGCATAGCGTGAGGGGAAACGGCCTGCTAGCTGGCTACGGGACAGTGCCGCTGCCGCTGCCGTCGTCGCCGTCGCCGCCGTCGCCGCCGCCGCCGCCGCCGAGAGAAGCGGCAAGCGGTGACTGGCGAGCCGCCTAGTGTCGGTTCGCTTCTCGCAGGGGTCGGTACTCTCTGTGTGTCGGTCTCGCCCGTCTGTGAGAGCGCGCGCCGTGCCGCTGCAGATCCCTCGTGTCTTGCGATCTCGTGACGTCAGCGCTAAGGGTACACGCGCCGCGACGGAAAGCTGCAGTCTCGTCCTTTTTTGTTCACCTTGCGGCCGCGGATACCTGTGCACGGTGTAGACGGTTCGGTAGACGGACCATTGTCGTTACGAGGGTGATTGCGATTGTGCCGAGTGTCGGATTCGGGTCGGCCCGTTACGGGATCGACCGTGTTGTGACGACAAGTGTTGCGGTTTTGTTTGTTTACTTTTTTGCACCGTCTATGTGTGTGGTTTTGCGGATTTTCGCTGCGTGTGAGAAACGAAACACGTGCGTCGACAATGTAAACTGTGACTGTGAGTCAGAGCGTCATTGCGCGTCCGCTGAATTAATAAACTCAATTAACTTCGGTAATTAGACGTGCCAGTGATTAGAGCGAGTGCGGCATACATAGCGCGCGGTGCAATTACATAAGTGCACGCGGTACGTGTTTAGAAAAGGGCAGGTTTCGTTTTAATCAACGTCGGTACGCGGCTCTAGCGCCTGCAGTGTCGGCGACGAGATGATGTTGACTTCGGCAACAAGTGTGGAGCGCGAGCTGACGCGTCGGGCGTCGATAATGAACGGCGACGTCGGTCTGCCGTGGAAGGCGTCGAAAAGACGCTCGCTCAAAGTGGTCGACGACGCACCGTCGCCGGCCAAGCGGCGTCGCAGCGAGCCGCTACGCTCCGAGAACGTGGTCGCCGTAACGCCTATGCCCAAATGCGAGGAGGGCGAAATCCAGTTGAAAACGGGGGGCGGTAGTTTGCAGGAAAATCGGGCGGCCATGTTTGAGCATTATCAACCGTGGGTCATCCAGACTTACGGGGACTTGGCCAAGACAAAGACTATTACGTTGAAGAAATACGAACGGATTGTGCGGACGCTGGGCGGTTTGGAGCGTAATTGTCTCGAGAACAGTAAGTTTCGGTTTTGGGTGAGGGCGAAGGGCTTTCGGGTGGGCAGACCGGAAGGATACCAACCGAAACTGGCGGACGCCATCGTCGGGAGTCAAACGGTGGACCCCAACGTCGAGGACCCGCCGCTGTACGTGCCGACGGCTGCTATCAAAGTGAGTAGCGATGTCTCTTTTGACTGCATTGTTATTTCGTAGCGACCGCTTCTTCGTACGAACTCCAGTTTCATTCAATAACGATACGGATACGTATTAAATTCTTTGTGTCATGCAGATATTTGTGATTAAAAAGACGATCTCTGCAATACTGGACCGAATCTGAATGATGAACATAATCGCAAATATATGATATTGAATATCGCAATTATAGCAATTCTGCATTGCGTGGTTGATATTGTGAAAGCCTCCTCTGTCAAGGGCTGAAATTAATTGTAATAGAAACGCGTACTTCAAGACGATTAACTGATAGTTGATAGCTAACCGGGCGTCGGATGTAATCAAAACACACTGTGATTTGTGCCGCGTTTAACGACACGCACCGTTTCGACAACGGGCCCACGTCGAAACACGCGAAAAGCCCCTCTCTATATTGAAAAATGTTTTTAAAATACTGCACGCACTGAACAATCTGCGACGTAACATAGGTACACTCCAAAACCAAAAACCACCGTCAGCTTCCGCGAACCTACAACCGAATCGGCGGTACTTGTCTCAACGTACGTAAACACCAAGAACTTCGTCGTCACTCCCACACCCAAACGGTACACCCCCCCCCCCCTCCCCGCCCACACCGCCCAAAAACACTGGCCCAAAAAACCGCACGTTCCACATTTTCTCCCCAACGCCCGATTCTTTGTTCCGAAGCGCTGCGGCCTTTTTTCGTTGTATCCCTTTACTTTTTCGCGCGCGCGGCCGAAAAAAAACACGTCTCTCTCGCGCTTGCCGTCGTGCATGTATTATTGATAACGCGGGGCCGTTGCGCCGGGGGAGGGGGGCAGGGGCAGGGGGCAGGGGGCTCTGTTTTGACTCTCTGACCGCGTCGGTTGATTGCCGTCACATGCAGGGCTGTCCATCGTGGAGAGGGCGTCGCGAGCCGTGACCGGAGTGCGAACGAAATGGGGGACGTGCTTTTTGACGAGGTGGCTGTAGCTGGGACGCGATGCGCTGCATTGGTGTGTGTGTGTGTGTGTGGTTGTGTGGGGGTATAGGACGTTTGGGGCTTGGGACGGCCCACACGAAATAGCAAATACGAACAAATATTATGATACATAAAGGGAAAATATGCGAAAGTGCAATAGGTATCCTATGAGATGAGAAACTTATTTTATGTATAATATATATATTATACTTATATTTATGGTTTTTGCATGTACTTTCGTGTGGGGGTGGGGGGGCCTTTTCGGGTGGTACGCGGACAGTGGACACAATAATAATATGTAATATTTACTTATTTGCTATGGAGCCAGTATTTTATACACTTCAATGGAATCGGAACATAATTTTTCATTACAATTATTTTGGCCAATTCTCTAATAACTAAACCCGTAACTTAACATTGTTTATCATTGAGGTGTGCGCTGTAGGATTTTTTTACGTTTTAGGTGTGTGGGACATGCGGAGATGTATGAATTCGGATAACAGTTTGGGTTTGAATATGTGTAATTTTCCATAATCACAAAGTTCTGGAGAAAAATTTCACAAATTCATATTTAATAAGAAGCTCCGCTGTATTATTTTTGCAAGGAGCATTCCGCATGTATAATAAGCATATACAAAACTCTATTGATGGCCACTTATATATTTACGTCGTTAGCGCGATTTGTAACAAATAATTTCGAATAATCATTAGCATTTCGTTCAAATGCTGTTTTTATTGAACTTCCGACGAAAAATAGTAAACCGTGACGTCAAAAATCCACTCGGCCCATCGTTGCGAACTGTCACGCGATTTGTCAAACGTTTGTAAAATTTCGCGTGTGCAACAAAGTGGCTTTGCAACTTGCAAGTTGCAACAATTAAAGACTTCACATCGGCGCAGGAATGATTTCACGCGGCACAAGTCAATCCCATTGCATCGGTGCCAGCATTAATCCAACATATTCGCAACGAGCGTCGACAAACAAAAGATCCTACCCGTCAAAATCACACCCCCACAGACCGCGGTGACAAACGTTCCGCACACCAACACACTAGCACCACCAGTTAGCAACTCCACTCGCACCAAAACCTAAATCGCCGAATACCTTTCACACGACACAGTAATGCACCAAAAAATCATCGCTCAATTTTATCGGGATCTGCATTGCTTATTGACTACACTATAGAATTAATTTGAGTTTGCCACTTTCTAGGGATATCATATCATAGAGTAGTAGTACCATACCAAAGAGTCATATGATTAAGTTTTTATCATTATTCATTACCATTAAAAATGGTAATAATCATTACCACTATTGACCATTTCACTCTTTACAAATGGAAAAGAGTCTAATGATATTAAACTTCGAAGTCCACCAGGTTGCGGTAAAGTAAGGCTAACACGAATGTAGTTAACAAAGCAACGGGCCGTTTTCTTAGTGCCTTTGATCACTGCTCCGGTACGGGATAGGCAACCTGCATTGCAGCATAAGACCTTCATCCTAAAATTGAAATAACTGAAATGTGTTTTAGACAAACTAACTATAGCAAATTACTTAGATACTTCTAGAATTCTTTCGACTCTTTAGAAAACCTACTATATAAGATGTACTTCACTGTATCGTAATAACAATAATAACAACACAGCGTCGTCACAGGGTTCCATGCTCAGAGCTCGGGAGGTATCGTTCCAAATCCCGGCATAGCCTTGATCGGAGGTAGAACAATAGACCAAGTGAGCAGGCAAGGAAAGTCAATAACCATAATAATGTGTAAGCTATTTTCAATCCATCACGACTTCAAATGATAATCGACGAATTGCAGGCCTCCAAATCCACACTGGCACCCCGAAACCGTGAAACCTGTCGCCAACCAAATACACGACAGCTCTTTCCAACACTGCACGCACAACAACGAAAATCCAACCCGCAAACAACCATGTATGAATTCCACCCGTATACAGAAAACCAAAAATCGCTGTACTGCATGGCCTTCACATAACACGCGGCCGATTTACTGCAAATACGGCGGCCCCGAACGTGTACTCCCGCATAATTTCCGTATCTCCCTGTGACTGCCTCTGCCGCTATGTGTAACACCTTGTCACGGAATAACGCCGCGCCGCCAGTTCGCGGCTCAGGCACAAAGCCGCCGCCTGCCCCCCCTGCCCCCCTGCCCCCCACACGCTAGGCGGCTGCACTCAGCTCTAGCACCCGACCACCCCCAGGCTGCCCCTGACCCCCCCCCCCTTCCCCGGAACGAGCGGACGAGCGAGCGAGCGAGCGAGCGGAATCCGTTCGCGGGACGTCCCGCTCGCTTGCCGCGAACTACGTTAGACCAAGTTGCGAGGCTCTAAGGTTTTGCTGGGCGGAATCGTTGGGGGGTGAAGGAGTTTTTTTTTCGTGTTCTGGTTAATCGTGGGGCTGGGGTTGCGGTGTGGGCTGTTTTGTTTTTTTGGTTTGACGCTTGCTGATGGGCTCGATAACGCTGACGTTTAGCCGATAATTTTGCTATAAATATTCATCGTTTTTCGCGATTTTTTGCTGCTAATTAGTGGCCTGAGTTTATTTAGAGCCTTGGGCGTAATTTGTTAATTTAATCTGTATTCTCTTATGGGTTGTGCACTGTTTTGAACCTTGCTATGCGTAAAAATTGTATAAGCCGCAAAAGATTTGCATTGTCAATGTTCAGTGTTTAGCCGAGCGTTGTACCACATGAACGAAAAGGGTTATCGGGCGGGCGCTGGCTCATGTTACTTCTGAGTTTTCATCCCGAAAATGCACGGGTCCGATGCAAATTCGCTGCGATATTTTCCAACAACGCCGTTCACTAACATAATATAGGTAATGCAACTGTACATCTCTATAGACCACGTCAATATCGAGGGCCATGCATCCCTAATTCAATTGGGTTTGAGTTTCACTGCTACGCACCTCTTTACGCAACTGTCATTTTCTCAAAGGAAATGCACAAGTTGCAATTTTGGATTAGCTTATTACTAGTTTATTGATTTATTATAAAATTGACTTTACAACAATCTCCAAGCCACCGGCTTTCTGTTGCTCTTGCTACACTCAATAGTTTCCAGGTAAAATATGTAATACATGTGACATCGAAATGAACTGGAGAGCGCTGCAGATAGGTATATACTTCTTGGAGTCAAAAGAAAAAATATTTACGCTCATTTCATAATGAACATACTAGGTGCAACGAGGTCTGCAATTCGAAATTAATTAAAGCAAAGCAATTACGATTAGCTCTCAAAAATGTTTAATCAGAAACCTCTCTATATATTACAAAACCACCAGCCCAGACCCTGTTGTCAGCGCCTCTCACCCTCGCTCCTCGAACCTCGCCGTTGCGAACCTCGCCTGTCAAGCCGCGGGTTCCGACGCCGACGCCGACGCCGACTACGCGGCGGAAGTGCGGCCCTTGTTTGTCGTCTGGCGGTGGGTTGGGGGGGGGGGGGGGGGGCAGCTTGCGGGGACCCGTGCATGGATACGCGCCGCGGTGCGGCTGGAAGACAAAGCACTCCACACAGCCGCCCATCACGCTACACGAATTCTGCCGGCGCTGTGGCCTGCGCGATGCTGGGGAGAGATTGGATCGCGATGGCGCAGATACAGCTCGCTCGCAGATTGTCCATGTCTATGTTAATGTTGGCTACGTGAAATATTCACGGAGTGTTCAAAGGGGGTTTGTATTCAGGGTATTCCATTAGGGGCTACGTGGAGTATTCGGGGAGTATTCAGATAGGGTTTTTATTCAGGGTATTCAAAGAGGGACTATGCGAAGTATTCAGGGAGTATTCAGATAGGGGTTTGTATTCAGGGTATTCAAAGAGGGGCTACGTGGAGTATTCGTGGGAGTATTTCAGGACGTACTCATGGTATTCAAAGTGGGGATGAGGCGTATTAAGAGCACCGCTATTGTTTACCAACTAAAGAGAATACGAGTTATCGCCAGCTGCTCGTTTGGGCAACGGTTATCAAATTCGCCATTAGTAAGTCAGTCCTCGGATCAGAACCAAACCCTCTGCCTTTTGGCGCGACATTTGACGGGCAGCCCGGGTAAATGATCGCGTCTTCCCTGGTTGAACCCGACTATAGAGATTTCGCTGGATTGAGCTGGAACTGTGAGGCGCTGCGATTTCATGAAAGATTGTCGTTGAACTTCTAAATGGTTTGCAACGAAAGATTGTCGTTGAACTTCTAAATGGTTTACAACGAAAGATTGTCGTTGAACTTCTAAATAGTTTACAACGAAAGATTGTCGTTGAACTTCTACGTAGTCCCGTAGTCCCGTAACTAGTCTCGTATTATGATGCCAGTAAAGAAAGGACAAATTTTGAAGTAAAATATGTGGATAAAGGGTTGTATGGATGGGTTATATCATTTGGAAGAAATCGACGATATTACACATTTACAGACCGAAAACTGAAAACTGCTTTATCTGATAGTGCACATTTTGTCTATATACACAAGTGGTACATTCGTGAAGCGAATTAATTGTGAGTTCGTCTTTTATGGTGCCTTTATACTATAACCACAGGCACAAGGTTACATTCTGCCGTACCTAGCTACTTTCCTACGGCAAAAATTTGGTGCTAGTAGTTTGGCCGGCAATCGCTGGGGCGCGTTGGCAACCTGTTTTAACATCATCTACTAGGCCATGGCACAAGGTCAATATAATCAAGGGACCCAATGTTCCTCAGGTGGTTACAGTTACCTTGGTTACACATCAAATAGTGGCTCCATCTCTTGACTGCCGGCGAAACTATTATTGCGGGCGGAGGTCTTTCACGTAGCTGCTTTAGTATGGGAGTGGAACATCAGAGTATCGTTCCATCTGTGCTACAACCATATAAATTGCTTGAAATTAGGCTCAAATTCATACGTTCACACTTGACAATATACCAAGTGTCGATTGCTTGTTGATCGTGTAGAGAGGCAGTGTATACCGGGGCAAACGCGTGCGATAGCTCCCAACCTGTAAACCCCGCGCAGACAAGCAATCAGGGGCCTTATCGCTCCCCCCCCCCCCCCCCGCCTTGCGCAATGAGGGCAGCATTGTTCCCTCTGTTTTGAAACGACTGCGCGCTGCGCATTGTGACGTACGGGCGCGCAGCGTATAGGCAATACGCGCAGACTGAAATGTATTTTCATTCATTGATAATTGTTGAGGTAGATTGAATTAGACTTTTTTTGGATTTCCAGGAGATATTTCGAGGTTGTTGGTTATTCAATTGGTTGTCAAAAGTGTGAGGATTCCGTAGATATTTAATCGTTTCGTTGCGATCGGATCTTGATCAAGGAAAGTGCATACAGCAAGGTAAATTCTTAACTGGGATTCCGGCTCAACAGGGTTATTTTAAAACTCCTGGAAGTAACTGACGGGCGAAATCTATCGACATTCAAATGGTGTCAATTTGTTGCCAGAAGTGTGAAGATTCCGAAAATATAAAATATTGTACATGAAATACAATTTTTTATATATTTTCTACGTCAAAAACGCATCAGTTTAACAATGGTCCGTTAAGAGACTGTCTGTTAGCAAAAAAAATCTTGTTCTGATTGCGCTCTTGCTAATCAAACAACCAGGCAAAACAGAGCGTTAGATTTTTAACAGACCGCACTGAAAAAACGAAACGCAGTTTTTGATGGCCTCTTTTTGAAAACACCAGCTCTATATGCACCATATCGCAATGAAATATCTTGTAGTTGTCGCAAAATTGCCCCACTCTTGCAGATATCAGGTAAAAACCGCCCTCAGGATATCCTGCTGCCGCAGCTTCGGCGTCGACTTGTCAACGGCTTCCCCAGCACAAGGGCGTCGCATTATGACGAAGTCGACGTCGCACCGTCCTCGCCTGCTTGGCTCTTTATGCTGGTCAAAATTTTGAACTCTAGCGTGTACAGTACATTTTGGAGCGACATGTTCACGGAATGATTACCATTGCTCGTTGTGAATAGACCGGAAGGACCGTACGGACTGGAATGTACACTGTGTGCAGCTGACGTGTGTCATATAGGTGCCAGTAGTCGCTTGTCACAAGGTACACACTTGGAAATAGGCTGAGAATCACGGAATTCGGCATCGAGTTTGCTTTTTGCATTCTATAAACTGCATTATGTTGGGATAGGGGATGATTTTGTACAATAACGGAAACGGAATGTACATAGTTCCCCATCCCCCACGGCACACCCAACCAACACATTTCTGGCGAAGAAAATAATTTTTCAAATTTGAATCCGAGCACACGCACTCAGGGCCTTCCGTCATGGAATTCTTTGTCATTGCACTTTTGGCTCAAAAGTTGCTAGAAGGCACTGGGAAAGTTTCACTTCACCAAATGCTTGTGCATCCTTTCAAAATTAGATGTGTACGGGAAATTCAGCGCAAATTTTCTAATTCAAAATGACAAGTCTGTCATACTTAAATAAGAAATCCGAATTTCGCCCAATTGCTAAGCCTTCCAAGATCAAACCATTTCCCTGAACGAAACGAACCATCAGAGCCTAAACGCTCAACTGCCTGTGATATTGGGTCCACGCGAAGCTCCCAAAGGGATCCCCACCCCCAAACAGGGCAACCAAGCGACGTCCCCGCCGCCCCCCAGAGGTCGCCCAAACCAATCGTCCACCCTCCGTCGCCTCAGCGCCCCCCCCCCACCCCCACCCCCCCCGCAACGCTGCCGTTCTCAAATTCGGCCGGGTAGCGCGCCGCGTCCGAGAACTGAGTTATAACTTTTACGAGACCACGTCGTTGGTGGGCCGAAAACGTTTTGTCAAATACGAAAACCTATATAGGATGCCCATGTGACACTCCGTCTTATTTGGTGTGAGCGTTTCGCCAGCTTGGACGTATCGTCGCGGGGGTCAAGGGAGGTGAGCTATGGGAGCGGGGTGGTGGATTTTGAAGGGGGTTGGTTGGTTGGCCCCAGATGTATTGGGCAATTCAAGTTTGCAGCCGCAAGATACCGTTATTTCAGAACGATGCGTGGTGGTTAATCGTGGAGAGGGTCGAAATCAAGAGGCAATCCGTTTGGTCAGCAATCGGCCGTTGGTTTTAGAAGTATAAACAATTTGGTGGAAAATCCTGGTTCAGCATAGAAAAGTACAACTAGCAATTTGCGTAACAGCTAAAAAGCTTATCACCAGTTAGTCCATGCCATATATTTATATATTAGAAATTAGAATTGGCTGCATAAAATCTCTCCCCTATTGCAAAAATAAAGGCATTCCTTCACCGACAAACAAAATAAATGAGAATACCCTGAACTCGATTTTATTCCCATCCTACCAACACCAATTTTTCCGCGGTATTGTCTTTGCTGTAGGATTGATTGATTTTGAATTCTTTTCTGTAACCAGTGTTTTGGAGAAATACGCACAGGGTTAGATTGGCCCGGTAGACCGGCTGGGGGCCGGGATTTTCTTGACTCCGACGACGTTATTGTGGGGAAAAACTCTTTCGGAAAAGCCGGGTGACGTGTTTTTCAGGGATCGCCTTCGGAAAAAAAGCGGGTGACAGTTTTTTAGGGATTGCTCTCGGAAAATATCGGGTGACGGATTTTTTGGATATGGATTTTCTCGTGGGCTGGTCTTTTTTCTGAAATGCCCCCCCCCCCCCCCCCCCTATCCAACCCTGTATATATAGGTACACATATATTTCTGTAAAACTTTTTGGATGTTTAATAAATATCTCGATTCACTCGTCCTTGAACGCGACAAAGGGCGTTAGCTATGCACAAAATGCACAACGTATACACGCGGATATGATACCCTTGGTGCCTCCAGCATGTTCTGCCGTCTGAACGCTGCCTCCTGAGTCCTGATCACCCGATTAGATCCCGCTCGTCGAACAAGACCCGGGACACGGCACTGCGGTGACATCTGATTTACCACAGGACACAGATTTATCTATAGCGGCTTCAGTCGGACAGTTTGATGTGGATGCACGACCATTATCGACACCCTGCTCCAAAACCAAAATCAATTATTGAGAGAGGGTGGTCACGCAAGAGCAGCCAGTGATCGTGATTGTTGAAAATTAAAACTCGGTGTTTTAAATAAACAACATATACATTTTTTTTGCCATTTCGGGCTGAATCTATAAGATACCACCGTACCGCTTGATTTTCAACTAAATTAGATTTGAATTAACATGAAAAATATCTCCTGTTATTCTATGCAAGGGATTTTTTCGTGTTGTTTTCACAAGCCCACGGCTATTTGGCTCTTCTGTGTTTTTTTACGACAAATGGTGTACTTTAGTATGCATTTTAATATGTTTTACTTTTGCATATTAATATATTTAGGAGTTATACCAAAGATATAAAGGAAACATCTCTGGTGGTTAATGGAAATGCAGTATGGCAATTTCATAATTAAACAATAAACAATACACAAAGAGGGAGAAAATATAGAAACACGAGAGTCGGACTTTTGCAAATAGACAATCCGCGAATATAGAACAACATGTATCCTATTTGATATCCCCATCCTTGTTGGCAGCCTGCGCTGAATCTGCTTCTTCAGTATCCTGCATATTTTCAAATTGCGCGCGCATGGATTGAGTTCTGGGTTGAATTCGAAATTTTTGTAAGGTTTTTAACTATCTTTGATTGTACAGTTCATAACAAGATGCAATGTAGTCTAGACTAGATTTCGGGTTTCGTTGTGACGTCATATTAGGCAATCATGCAGTTGGACAAACAAACGCAAGAAATCTAGTTAAATATTATCTAGATTTCTTCGACAACCAAACAGAGCTATTAACTTTGATGTGAGAGCCTTATATATAACTGTTTTTAATTCCATTTTTGAATACCAAAATTACTTTACACGCAATTCGTTTTTGGTTACCGTTCAACATTCTTTAATCGCAGAGCGGAGGAAACAAAATTGTTTATGGAAAGCCCATGCTGCCCGTTCGGTGGTTCTGTCATTGGTGAAGGGACTCGACTCAATTTTAGTTTTGTATTAATTGTCGTATAATTTATTATTTTTAACACATTCTTCGGTATACATAATATATCACGAAAAATCTGGGTTTACTGCTAATAATGTCAGTGACACGATGTGATAAACATTGGCTCTGGACCAATCAGATACTCTGAATGTGCAAGACGTCAAGTTCACGACTCTGCCATGGAGTCTCTGATCGGTCCAGAACCAAATTCCATGACATCGTGTCACTGACATTGCTAGCTGTAAACCAAGCTTTACATAAACAAACAAAATTAGTGTAAATCGATCTGCACACGAGGACTCTTCACCCAAAACGCACCCCATGCGTGAACTTTCATAGCGAAAATCGGCCCCGGTTGTTTGTCTGATTCATTGTTTCATATACCACCTGTAGCGTTTGAAAGATGCAAAGTAGTTCATCCCTGGCCAGGCGATGTTGTATACACTGCGTACGAAAATGCGTGGGCGCGGACGAAGGAGTACTTTGGCTGTAGGCGCACACTTCCATTATTTAGGTCCCCCGACGTTTGCTCCCCTCCCCCCCTCCCCACCGCCCCATGGCCCGGGGTAAGGATGTTGCCTCACCGGCGGAATGGCCAGTGGCGGAACAAAGAGCTGGAGGTGTAAGTATATTGAGAATTCAATTAAGTTATACCTTAATGTTTCGTTCAATGCATTGAATTCATGGTTGAATTCAATGTTGTGTCTTTTAGGACGAGTTCTAAATATCGTACAATTTTCCTTTCAACAGAAGGAAGGGTATGTTACTGCCTTCTAGAAACAACGATTTTGGAAGGCTGTGCCACCATTTTCAATGAATTTAGAACATTGAGTCGTGTAAACGGCTCTTCAAGAGCATTCAATGTTTCGTTCAATGCATTGAATTCAATGCATTGAACGAATCATTGAACCGTGTATACACAGTTTTAGGGCAATACCTTACGGTTATACTTTTATTGTTTATTTGTTTCAAGTTTCTTGCTTCTCATATTTCTTTGTTATGCCCCAATTCAACATTTGCAAGTTTAGAAAAATCTCAGAGTGATACTTCGAAAATCACTGTTTTGTATCTGGTCGATTTATTTTACCAACATTTCGACTTTGTTCCTCACGAAAAGAAACTTATATTTTGAGCGAGGTTCCTCGCCAAAATCACGTACCACGCGCTTCATGGCTTTGCTCAATTTCGAAGAGAAAACACAAATTCTGCAAGGTATTTCATAGACTGCCTAGAAATGTTCCTTTTCGCCTTCCAAACAAACAAGCATGACAACACTTTTTACATCTCCTCACCAGACTTCATAGCATACAAATCAACTTTGGGAACAATCTGCAGAGATTTGAGGGCTCACTGAGAGAGCGAGAGAGAGCTTAAATAAGTTTAATAACTCTGAGTGAAATTCACCCACGTAACGTCTAAAAGCCGCTCGAACTCAGTACGGTATGGACACACACTGCACGTCGTGCGTGCCAGCCTGCGTGTCATGGGGCACGCATGCTGTGCGGGATATACGACCCCCGTCCCCGCAATGTTTGCGTAGGTGTCGCCCTATCCCTGGACTGACTGATGGGTACGGAAAGCACTGGCCCAAACGTTCGAGCTACGGTCGGATATCCAGATCTACACTCTGTCCCACGTGGGAATACGTTATACTTGCCGGTGCAACGCTAGTAGTCACTTTTTCAAGCCTCTTGACACACTGAGGGCCGCCATCTTGGTGATGCTCTACAGCGACGGGGCTAGTAATTCCATAAAGATTTTGTGTATAATTATAGCCATGCAATATTAACATTAGCTGGGTTTCCAGCTGGCAATGTAGGTAACAAGATGTCATGGACATTGGCTCTGGACCAATCAAGCTGGGTTTACCGCTAGCAATGTCAGTGACACGATGTCATGGACATTGGCTCTGGACCAATCAAGCTGGGTTTACCGCTAGCAATGTCAGTGACACGATGTCATGGACATTGGCTCTGGACCTATCAAGCTGGGTTTACAGCTAGCAATGTCAGTGACACGATGTCATGGACATTGGCTCTGGACCAATCAAGCTCGGTTTACAGCTAGCAATGTCAGTGACACGATGTCATGGACATTGGCTCTGGACCAATCAAGCTGGGTTTCCAGCTACAGTCGTGTTAGCCTTACTTTACCTCAGCCTGGTGTACTCTAAAGTATATGGTATACTCAATGATATTATATGAGATCCCCCAAAATGTGGCAAACTCATATTAATTCTAGTGTATAGCAATGTCAGTGACACGATGTCATGAACATTGGCTCTGGATCAATCAAGCTGGGTTTACAGCTGGCAATGTAAGTGACACGATGTCATGAACGTATCTGCCTCCTCTGCCATGCAAGAAAAATTCTTCTCTCTGGTGTCGCTGACTTTGCTCTAAAACCCAGCCCCAAACATGGAGCGTCTGGGCAAGCTCTAACATCCGTGGTTCCACAGCATTGCGTGCATATCTGATACGATTGACCCCGCGGGTCTGGGTTCGCCAGCGTCTAGCCTGGCCGATCTCCTCGTAAATTGATTATGGATCCAATCAAATCGCGGGTCGGGCCGGGCCGCGCGCGAAGACTGGAAGATATCGGGGAAAGCTCTGGCGCCCGCGACGCCGATTCGGGACTCTCTCCAGCTCCTCGGGGAACCGCAGACAAAGGAAGTCCACGACTGGTGTGGACCGCATTTATTTTTTATCTTGTTCCTTTTGGGCTGCGGTTTGTTGCGGGAATGGGTTTCGTATTTTTATGTCTTACTTTTCTTTAGGTTGTTAGAGGTGATGCCGATACCAATTAAAATATCAAACTAATTGGTTACTGGAGTAGCTATTCATAGTAAAATTGTGCTGCCGTATATTTTATTTTGTTGAGTTTTGCGTTATTTGAACTTGGCAAAACTGTATTTCCAATAATATAAGACGTTATTTGATATTTAATTGATGAAAAAAATAACTAATATACAATCTTTCCATAAAATAACATGAATCCAAGTTAAAAATGGAAAATGGTTGCATACTTAACTTGAGTACACAACATAATATATGTTTTTAAAGTTGTACCTTGTCCCAAATTTAATATCAATTGATTTTAAGGTTCGACTATAGGCATATTATGCAGAAATAGTGTGCGACCAAAACGGGAATGTGGTTTCTATTCCTGTACCCGATCGATTAAACCCGCTTCGACACAAGATCTTGCATTTCACCTCTCTGTTGTTACACGGGGCGCGTCGAAATTACCCATGATACAACAACCCACGTGCCCCCCCCCCCCCCCCTCGCCAAATAGCAACGCGCCTACGCACATATCCATTGTGCGGCCGCTGGGACGCAAAGTTTTTGCGTCGTAAACCGCCCCTCTTTGCCACGAACTTCCTCGGGTCGTCGAAGATCGCCGTCGAATCACCCCTAATCGCGACGCGATGCCGGCGCGGAGTGGAACGGAGATCGTGCCACACCCAAGCGCCTTGCGAAGTACCATGTGCCTCGGTCGCGAAAACGTTTACACGCAATTCGCGAACAAAGTGTTATGGGTAAATGTGGTATTTTTAAACGTTTCTCTCATTGACGGCTTGCGGTAACAGAGTTAAAACAACTCTTCGATACCTTGGAGCTATACTCACTAATGTGTACCAATCCCAATGTTTTACAATAAGTATAATACGCACAAAAAAGGTGGGAGGGCGCCTTAGACTTCCAATATATTTAAAATATTTATTTACTGTCAAACTACTGACGGACAAAAACAAAATAGCTAATAAAGCACCCTCTATGGTAATTTAACAGGATTTTGAAGTAAGGAGGAACAAATTTTGAGCCATGATTATTGATTAGTCTTGCTGAAAATTATCCACAGCCATGGAAAACTCTATTTTGTTTTGGGCTGTGATTATAATAGTGGGTTTGAAAACAAAAATTTTGTAGACATTCGAACCTCAATGGGTTCAGTCTGCCTTAAAAGCGAAATCAACGTGTCTATAACTTCGTGTCAAACGACACTAATAAATAAAACACCTCGACGTTCATGCTCGAACCGAACTGTCAAAAAACACCAGCACACGTCACCAGTCCAAAACACGTCAATAAACCATGACCACCGACCCTGAAAACCAAAAACCAACCGTGCGTCGTCAAACATCACTTTGAGCAGCGCATTTGCAGGCCTGGCCCCAATTCGCATTGGCGCAGTCATGACTTTCGCCCCTTCGCCCCCCCTGTCCCGGTGGCACCTCACATGGGGTGGGAGGCGTAAAGCCTATGGTGACAGCTGACTGATGCCCTCCCCCCCCCCCTCCCCAACCCTCCGCGCCATGTGCCGACCTCGCGTGCTAGCCGAGGGGGGTGGCGGACGGGGGTCAGAGGGGGTTTATCCGTACGGGACCGCGGGCCCTTTCCGACGGGGGGTGGGGGCTAGGGGCGGCAGGGCGGCACAGGGGGAGACAGGACGCGGGCGGGAAATAGGGGTGAGTTGGCTGGCAGTCATCAGTGGAGAGCGCGCCGAGTGGAAAGGGGGCGTGGGGCGTGGGGGATGGGGGATGGGGTAGCGAGCGCGTTTTGGCCCGTACAGCGAGCGAGGGTCGTCGAGAGAGAGCGAGAGAGGGTGGTTGGGTGATTGGAGCGAGACGGCCGGGGAAGCAGGCGGCGTTGGCGTCGTGCTGACACGGAGCGCTGAGAGGAAATCGGCGTCGGCGTCGGCGTCGGCGGCGGCGGCGGCGGCGGCGGCGTCTACCTTTCTGTCGGAGTCGGGCGGGCTGGGACGGCGTGTTGGCCTGTTTTGCGTCGCGGTATGGCGGGCATAGCGACGGTGCAGTGACGATGTTGTCGAGGTGACGCTTCGCTTTGTTTGTGGGGACTGTTGTTTCTTATTTGCACATTGGTTCCATGTGTTAATGTTACTTTCATCGCAACATTGCACATAGGACGGGAGGTTCCTTTCTGTACTAACACTAACAAATGTTGGGAAATTTAAGCTGTTGCATGCCCCTACCTATGCACTTAAGACTTGTACTATTTAACTGTGAAAGATATAAAT
This sequence comes from Nemoura dubitans, assembly GCA_921293005.1. Classification (NCBI taxonomy): domain Eukaryota; kingdom Metazoa; phylum Arthropoda; class Insecta; order Plecoptera; family Nemouridae; genus Nemoura; species Nemoura dubitans. The sequence goes on along the minus strand of OV121077.1, from coordinate 28,656,586 downwards.
ATGCGCGGGTTCAGTTTTATCTCTCAAATTTGGAGCAAATCCTTTGTTCCCCTGCCCTCGCATAAGATTACCACAGATGAGCATTTGGTCGCCCCCCCCCCCCCCTTTCCCGGTTCTCCCTCTCGTGCTATCCCTCTCTCTTTCTCTCTCTCTAAATGAAAGGCGTCCACGGCACCCAATTTAGCATATTGCGCCACTAGAATTCCTGGACAATCAACCGGTGTATTTGGAATTTTACATGTAGCTGGCTGGAGCTTACCCAGTATTGCGGTGGTCATATATACATGTATAGTTTGCCTGTTTATAGGCTGTTGAAGGGTTTAAAAGGCCCTCTCAAATCTATACCTAACCTTACCTTTGTTACCTATCAATACCCTGTCAATTTCGACGAAGAAAAACATAAAATGTGCTGATTTGAGATGGCATAAGTTATCCGTCTATACAGGCAAAGCATATACCCATTTGAAGTTAGACACTGAAGAAAAATAATTTTAAAAAACTCCAAATTCCCATTTGCAATTTTCGGTTTCAATCAACCAAATGACAGCGACGCGACTATAAATTATTCAAAAACACAGCCGTGACCAACCAGTCGACGCCACTGGCTCCGCATATACGCGCGACGAAAGGGGGAGGAACTAAAGCACGCCGCCGTATGCCTTTGCCCGCCCGTTGCGGAATGCGCTAGCAGCTACGAAGCGTCGGCGTCGGCGTCGGCGTCGGTTAAGATGCGGAGAAAACGACGGTGGACGCTGGCTGGCCGGCCACATCGTTTTTTTTTACACCGCACACTTCGTGCAGCGATCTGGCTGGTGGTGCAGCGTCACTCGAAAGGATCCAGGCGTCCTTTGTTGCTGTTTTATTCGGTTTAAAATATTCAAGAGCTCGCGGGGTGGGGGGGGGGGGGGATGGAAAAGGGGGATAAATGGTGTACGGGCGTTTGGGCGCTTTAAGCTGTATCTTGGTAGCCCTGTTCGTGGTGTTTTGGGAGGCCTAGAACGCCTCTTCTTTAGTTCTTGTGCGCGTTATCGGGGGTTACTGCATGGTGTTCTTCGTTGCAGCGGTTTTAACATGGCTTTTATGTTTACGTTTTAAATATTTAGGCGCTCCACAACGTAGCTGGGAATGTTTCGGGCTGTGGGGTTCCATGTTTTCACGGTGAGTTTGTTTGGGAACTACGCTGTAGTTAATTTTTCTTTGGATTTGAACTCAGCGATGCTCAGTGGACTTATAACATGTAAGCTCAGTTTACAGAGATCAATGTCAGTGACACGATGGCATGAAAATTGGCTCTGGACCAATCAGAGACTCCATGGCAGAGTCGAGCACATGACGTCATGCACATCCAGAGTCTCTGATTGGTTCAGAGCCAATGTTCATGACATCGTGTCGCTGACAAATTGCTAAAGCTGTAAACCCAGTTTTATCTCAAAAACTCGTATGTTCTGATGGCTTTGAAGCTATGAAAATAACGATAAACGTTCAGTATAAATTTACCACATATGTGCCAGATATATGTTACGGGTTATAAATTGTTTCACCCAATTATTGTCGAATCGAAAATGGTGCACTATACAAAGTATGAATCGAGGAGGGCTCAGTTCTCTGATTGACAATTAATTGCCCACGGCTATGAAAGCGCACATCGAAATGTTAGACCCATCGATTCGGTCACTTTGTTTGTTGGTTTATATCAAGATGCGTTGCGATTCGGGATTTCATTTTTGTTCGCAGACATCGACAACTGCGTGCCAACATTCCGGTCATCTGTGATTGGACAGACGATATGATGTAATTTTGTGTCCAAGCTTCATTTGAATTTGAGAAGGAGAGGCATATATTGTGAGCTGAAAATCTCATGGCACAAAATGTTTAAAACTGAACTACGGTTGCTGTTTTCCTGATCAAGGCACCTCGTTTGGTGTTGAGAGAAGAAACATTCCATTTCCCGTTTAGAAGAAGAGTGGGCATTTGCATCTTCCTCGAGGACCCACTGATGCTAGACACGAGCTAAGAGTTTCAAAACTGGACATAGAGGCTTTTGTCCAGCTCAAGGAATGGGTTGTGAGATTTGAAACTCATGGCTAGTGTCTAGCAGCAGTGTGACCTCGAGGAAGATGCTAACCCACTCTCATTCTTAACGTGAAATGGAGTTTAGTCACATAAAAAGTATTCGAAAATATATTTAAAACGTGTTGCACCAAATTGTTGAAAATACGGCTCCGTCTTGGCAATTGTTCTCAATGTTCTGATTGGATGCTATTTGACTGCAAACTCTCTTCAACCAAATACACCTCCCCCAACCCCAGGAACGCTAGAACCTAGGTGGTGTCCTGTCGCTTGCTGTTGCAAGACATGCTTGTACGAGGACGCCTCTTGCAGAACGCGTACACCACGTCAACAGTGCGTGTACGCATTTGCAATGCAAATATGGCGTCTTCGCATGTCAGCCATTATACATCTTGAAATCAGATTTGAAATCCCCAGACCACAATGGCTAATTTTATGTGTGTGTGCATTTCGAGATGGTATAACTGTTGATACGTGTTCACTGCGTTTAACATGCAGTAACATATTTCCTATTGCATAAAAATAATAATATCCTTATTTATAAAATATATTTCCATTAATTACCTAAAAATGATGGGCTTGTTTTTGAAGAGTTGACTCTCAAACTGAAACCGTAAATTGAGTGCCGAATCAACATTTTTTACGAACAAATGCTCTTAAATTCACAGATTTTGGTATTCACGGATTTGCTCCAGATTACTGTAAATTTTGACTTGGTGCCTATGGAGCGTTCTCATTCCCTCGGCAAGGGGACATGTCATTACCGCGCGTTGGCGCCTCAGGAAGCCGAGACGGCCCCAGCGATTGCCCACCCCCTCTGCCCATAAAGGGTAGCCTGGCGTATTGTCCGCTGGCGAAATGTCCGCTGGCGAATTGTTCCACCCGGTTCACAAAACATGTTGAAATCGAACAAATTTAGCAAAGTATTTTCGAGATGTTTGTGCGGGTTTGGTTTTGAGGGTGTTCAATTTTAGTAACTGCTGTACCCCATGCACGAATCACTATTTCAATACCATAATAAATTAGCACACGGGTTCAAAATTCTCAAAGTGTCTTTACGTCCATTGTCGTCTGCCCATGCCCGTCATCCACCGACATACCGTCACTCGATCAGCTGTGTTACAATCGCGAGCAAATCCATTGTCACCCGCCGTGCACCATACTTCCGGTGTGAAGACCAACCCAACGTTCGACCCAACGCTCGAAATCCCACGAACATTCGAGCGCGATGATGCATTGCACTTCACTGGTAAAACAACACTGGTCGCTTTTAGATCTGGATGGACAGCAACAAAAGAGCTGACAAACAACAGCGAAAGACTCTCGAGTCGCCCAATAGATAAGTAGACCGGACAGCCGCAGGGGTCAAGTTCTCGTAGACGCCTTCGCCCTTGTCTTACTGACGCCTCAAAGAGTGCACCCCTAATAGAAAGATGTCCAGGCTCAAGTTGCAGAGAGAGATTTGAGTCAATTGGGATTCTACAATTTTTGATGAGCGTAGCGAGCGAAGCGAGCGGAGCGAAATCTTCAATTTAACTTACCCCAAAAAAAAGTCACTTGTGTATGTTTTTTTTTTTTTTTTTTTTTTTTTTTTTTTTTTTTTTTGTGTTTGTGTTTGTGCGCGCTCTACAGACCAAACGCCTGAACCGATATGGATGAAAATTTCTGAGTATCTACCTCTGTTCTCAACTTAGACCCCCTGCGTTTTTGAAAAAGATCGGTTCTGTAAATTTTTTATAAATCAATTTTTACGAAATTTTTCGATTTTTTCAGAATTTTGAACCCCTGTAAATTTCAAAGTTCTGAACATAACTTCACCAAAACTTGTAAACATGTTGACCTTATACATATTTATCATGCCTGCAAATCTTAGTTCGGTAGGTTTTTCCAATTGGTTTTTATTAGCATTTTTGTGGTGTTTTTCTCGTGATTTGACGGCTGATTCAATACGAGTCCGGTTTCCTTCGTTTCCTTGGTTACCAGCTTTGCTGACCTCGAAGAGAAACAAAGGAACGTCAGAATCCGCATACATTTTCAAGTGATTAGAATTTTCGAGAAGGCAATGGTCAGGTTTGGTGCTCCGTGGTTTTCTTGTGACTGCTGCCTGCACCTTTTAATCCGCTATACACAAACCGCTACCTACGCTCATCTTCAACGCAACACAAATTGCGTTCGCGAAGCCCTAGTTTATTAAAATGCTACCTCTTTTCATGATATCACGATTTGGAATTTGGGATTGACACATTTTTTGTGCTTTGCTAGAATTGTAACCCCATACAAATTTGTCTCATTTTCTTTTATAATAACGAGAAAGTCGATGAGTACACGCTGAAAATGCCACACAAATCGCTCTACGACTTTACCAAATTTCGTCTCCCATCTAAACCTCATTTCACGTTAAGAAGGAGACTGTATTTGCATCTTCCTCGAGGACCCACTGCTGCTTGACACGATTTAAGAGTTTCAAAACTCACTAGCCATATACCTTGAGCTGGACAAAATGCTCTAATGGGCAGCTTTGAAACTCTTAGCTCGTGTCTATAGCAGCAGCGGACCCCGAGGAAGAAGCAAATCCACTCTCCTTCTTAACGTGAAATGTAGTATAAACAGATCGGATTGTACCGGCTCTTTCGACAACGTTCCCGTGCGACACACTATCCCTCCCCATGGCGTGACCCTCTCTATTCGACCGCGCGACGCCTTCCAATGTCAGAACTCGACGCCCTGCCTCGGCCGGCGTGACGCAACGCCGTACGCAGTACGCAGTACGCAGAGAGGATGTGATCGTCCGGACGACGGGCTTGACCGGGTGCTGGGTGCCGACGTGACGAGGGTGACGCCTGGGCCTCGGTCGCCCGCTAGGACCTAGAACATCGGTGTCGAGCGGCGCGCGGTACGGCCCCGTCGACGAGACAGACAAGGCTGCGATAACTTTAGCGTATATGGACAAAATGACACGAGTTTGCTTTCTCGGCTGAGTCGGACTGCTATTGCCTCGTGGTAGAAATAAGATGGCTTGAGGTGTCCAAAAATCGATGCTTGACTTGCGCTGGCTGAGTCTTGATTGTTAAGATCCCGGGACTTTTCTTTTACGTTTCCCGCCCTACTTGATCGCAATCCAGACGTGCAGTTTTTCCTCAAGCAGCTTCTGCATTGCGCGGCAAATAATCAGCTGTCCGTGCCCGGTGGCGAGAGACAAATCTGCAATAACACTCAACCAAAACTGATGAGCAGGAAGCACCACAATCTAAAGAAGACATTGAGCTAGGAAAGATTGCCTCCTTAGAAAGCCGGAGTGTTTTAAACTACTTTTGGTGGCCGCTGGAAATGACTTAAATGGCTAATTGTAAATGTGTGTATAGGCAGCCTTTGGTCATAAGGAGTTATGCGACACCCAACCTGTCCAAATAGAACCCATTCCAAGTGAGATCCAGCCAATAGAAGCCAGCCCCAGACAAGAATGCAAACCTGAGTCTTTTTGTCTAAACCTAAGTAATTGCAGATTTGATTCTCGCTGCCCGGTGCAGTGGACATGTAATTGGTAGTAGACCGCGACCACGGTGCCACAGTCCCGGGAGAGTTCAAATCCCCGGCGCGATTTGCGCTGATCAATCAAACGAAATATCGCAATTTTCCGATCGCATCGGTCTCAGTCGGGAAAACCACGCGAGAAAATAGATGAGCATGCCATTTTTTATATCGAAAAAATTCTACCGTATTTTGTTAACACATTTTAGCTGCCTTGGGCGACGATTTAAGATATTATGCAAATAAAGCAACAAAAATTATTAATGACACCGCGAAAAACGAAACGCGAAAAACGCAAACAGCTTAGCACTTTTAGTGAAATCCCGGGTCCCACAGTACACAGTTGATACACAGTTGGGCTCAAAACTTGTAAAGCCGAGTTTGACCCTCGATTCACAAGCAACTGGCGGGCCAGATGCCAGCGACGGCGAGATGCAGTCAGCCGCAGCCTGGACGCCTCCACGATGAACGCACAAAAACGTGCGCCGGGCACCAGGGCGACACCGGCCTCTACATGCCGGAAGCGATCGACTCGCTACGGGCCGCGCCGGTCAACGGCGAGATGTACAGAGAGAGAGAGAGCACACCGCACGAGGGAGCGGCCATCTCGTGGCGCGTGGCCGCCATGTTGGCTTTTCTCAGATGTGTTTATAGATAGGCAAAGATGGGATTTACAGGCTACAGTGAGCGATATCTGTGACAAGATGTCGTGGACTTTGGCTCTGGGCCATTCTAGCTTGGTTTACAGCTGGCAATGTCAGTGACACGATGTCTTGTACAATGGCTCTGACGAATCAGATCGTCTATGGCAGAATCGCGAGCACATGCAGAGTATCTGATTGGTTCTGCCAATGTTCATGACATAGTGTCACTGACATGACATTGGTAGCTGTATAAGCATAATATGAACCTTGGACCACGGCTTGGAGGACTACATTTCCAGGGTCAATCACTGATTTGCCCACAAAAATGCAATTCTATTCTTACGGCAGTTGTTTGCCCACATAATGTTGACTCTGGAACTGCAGTCGGTTATTGGAGCTTAGCCAGAGCTATAGCTAAGTTATCAGCGTGCTAACTACGCGCATAATCTTGCCGGATTTCTAGGAAAACGGCCGGTACCAATCATTGAGGTTTCGATTCTGAACGAAGTGACGTTGTTAGCAAGATGACAGTCCCCGCTAGCAGTTGGCCACTCCATATCCGCACGACCTCACCCAGTAGAGACAGGGTACTGCACGCATCTCTCCGCGGCGAGGCTGTTGTGCCCGAGCCGAGCGGGGCCGCCGCCTCCGCCTCCGTCTCCGCGCGACCTGCCTAGCCGGCCGTGTCTCCTGCGGCGCCCGCCTGGCCGCGACCGACGCGCTCTCTCGTCGCGCTTCCCTCGGCGCTGGTCGTCCGCCCGCCCGACCGCCCGCCCTTTGTCAGCTGCCGACGACCGTGCACCGTGCACTTCCTAGCTGGATAGCTGCCGTTGCCGTGGGCCGCGGAGGTGGGGGAGTGAGTTGGGACGCGGTCGCGGGTTCCCGGCGACATTTCGGTTTCGTGGCCCGCGCACGAAAGAGTGCCTGAACCTCGGGCTAGATGTGGGAGTTTGGATGTTTCATAGACTGAGACATTTAACTCAGAGTCGAAAAACTTTCATAGATCTAGGCGTTTCGAAGAAATTCGAACTTTGGAATAAAATGTGTAGGCAGCTGTAATTTGCTCTCATTTTGAGTTCGACATCGTCAAACGGTCTCTTTATTCAGCACGACACTACGAGTACGCCATACGACTTTTTTCGTCTGAACCTTTGAAATTCCAATGCACCATAGTTTAAAGTTGAATTGGCCAGTTATGAAGATCACGATAAATTCACTTATGTCAATCATTTTGGCTGCTACTTAACCAAATACAGATATTTGGGGCGCGGCGTCAAGGGGGCTCTCTGTGTTAATCTTGTGGTAGAAAACAAACGAATTTGCAGTTTTCCCCAAATTGGTATGAGAAACTCAAACCTATGACCCCCCATTACGACACGAAACTTATCAGAACGCATCTCCAAACAATCCAGCTGCAACGGCCCCTGATTAGCACCAGAACGAACTCGCGAGGCGGGTTAGCCCGTGTCGTAGTCAGCCGCGTGCACCGTTGTCCGTTGGTCTGTCCGCCACATCTGCAAGTCAGTCTCGTCTCTATAGCGTCCGACGCCGGGACGTGGGGCCGGGTAGCTGCTCAGCGTGACGTGACTGCCGCTGTCCGCACGCTCGTCAGATGCCAACGTCGTCGTCGTCGCCGTCGACTCGGCGGCCGGGCCGACGCGCTCACGTGCACGTGCGGCGAGGCGAGGGCAGACAGGTTGCACGTGTGGGCGACGAGGAGGGCGATGGCAGACAGGTTGCACGTGTGGGCGACGAGGAGTGGGCGAGGGCAGACAGGTTGCACGTGTGGGCGACGAGGAGGGCGATGGCAGACAGGTTGCACGTGTGGGCGACGAGGAGTGGGCGATGGCAGACAGGTTGCACGTGTGGGCGACGACGGGGATCGCTGACTGTCATTCGCGGTGTAATTGAGGGTTTTTTGGGATAGATGTTGGAATTATTGAATAAGGACATATTTTGTAATGTGCGTTTTTGCGTTTTTGGTGACTCGAAATGAGGGTCACATTGTTGACATTTGATTTGAGAGTGGAATTTTCGATGTATCCGAGTCGTATCCGATGTTTCCGAGTCATGCAGATCCTTGTTTTTTTTCACCAGACGTTTCACGTAGATCGTATTTTGCAGGTTTCTTACAATTTGAAGCCGAAATTTTTGTAATCCGTGTAGATCGCCAGTCTTCACTGTCGCAGTGGAAAATCGAAAAATGTCAACGAATAGAACAATTGTGTGTCAATTCTTTTTGCGTCCGAAGATGCAGATTTGTTATTTGTACCATCATCCTTGCCCCGCACGCACATTTCGCAAATTTGTGTTGCTTGCATTTGAATTCGTGTTTTTTGTGCAATTGCTCGCAGTTCGAAGCCGAACCTAACCTATAATTACAATTGAACCCAAACTACCGATGCATACCTACCTTATATACCGATGCATTATGGGACAACACGATTTCAAACGACGCTTGTCGGATCTATGTAATATGCTAACAATTCCCGATGCAAGGGGGCGTAACAATCCTATAGCCGACGTCCACAGCTCGCCTATCCTGTATATGTCTCGCTTTATCACCATGCCATAGTACCACAATATCTGTCCACAACATGAGCCACGCAATCTAATCTGGGCGACGTAGCGAGCCTGCACCCGACCGTTGTCACTGGGCCCCACGCACTCGGCATGACTCATGGTGACAATGCCAGGCTATCGCGGTCCCGGCCTGCCTGGTCGCTTGTTAGTGTTAATGGCGAGACAAAGGCAGCGAGCGGCACACGAGGGTGCATACGCAGTACGCACTTGGTGTTTGCTAGATGTGCGCGCGTGCGTACGCATTGTGTCATGGTAGTACCTGCAATGCAACTGCGTGTAATGGGTCATCGATGGCATATATAGTGCCAGAGTCGATCGCTGGTGTGGGCAAATAAGTACCAGGAGAAATGCATTTCGTTAATTTGCCCACTAAAGTGATTGATTCTAAGACTGTAGTAATCCATTTCTCTACGTAATCTGAGCGATTACTCTAGGTATAGGTATCTGGTATAGTATGAATGTCTAAGAGTCGGTATTACAATATTTGACAACTCTGGGCTAAGCGTCTAACCCTCAGAAACAGATTAATTCCACGGTATCCTATTGGCGATTGCCAAGACAAATAACTTAACTCCTACTTCAACTCTGGGTTGAGGCACTTGTAAAACCGGCCCTAAGTGCCATAGAGCGATTGCCGATTGCTGTAGTTTAGTATAGTGCCATGCCATCTATATGCAAACTTGTAGCGTTTTTGTTTTTGGTTTCAGTCCATGTTTCGCCTGTGTCTAGCAGCACGTGGTGTTTTTTTGTTGGGTGACTACAGCCCAATCCTCATTCTCACGACGAAGAATTGATGTTTAGGCTGACAGTCAAATTTTACGTATGATTTATATTTTAGACGCACTGTGCGTTCTGAATAACTAATATTGCCTGGACAGCGGACTTTGGCGCACGCTATATATATTTAGGTAACCCATCGAGGACGCGTTGGCATTACCTTAGGTACTTTCTCACAAACCCGGAGTTGGTTTTGACTTCTAGCTAGGGATGGAGAAAATATCGATATATCGATATATATCGATATATTTTTTAATATCGAATATCAATATATTGAAATATTGAATATCGATATATTGAAATATCGATATATCGATATATTGAAATATCGATATATCGATATATTGATATATCGATACATCAATATAGCGATATATTGACATATCGATATTTCGATATATCAATATATTGATATATTGATATATTTAAATATTGAAATATTGAAATATCGATATATTGGTTTATTGAAATATCATATCGATACATCCATATATCCAAAGAGCTTTTAATCGTGATACATTTTTTTAATGTCACCAAAATATCCGACGTTTTTTATTCGCTAGTTATAGACTCTGGAATGGACTCTGGATTTGCATTGACGTCATGTTCGCGAATCGTGTCACCGACATTGTTACTTGCCAACTGTAACCGATTGAAACTATTGAAAATTGAATTGAACGATTGAACGATTGAAACAAAGCTCCAATTCAAACTCGGTAAATTTCTACAAAAAAATTTCCCAAATTTATAGACAAGTATCATAAAATTATAGTTATTAATAATTAAACTATAACGCCGATCTATTGTGATTAATCGATGTATCGATATATCGATACATCGATATATCAATACATCAATATATCGATATATCAATATATCGATGTATCAATATATCGATATATCGATATATCAATATATTAATATATCGATATATCAATAAATCGATATATCGATGTAGGTATCAACATATCGATATATCAATATATCGATGTATCGATATATCAATATTTCAATATATCGATATATTGATACAGCAATATATCGATATATACCGATATTTTACTGATATCGAATATCGATATATAATTTTATAGTTCCTCCATCCCTACTTCTAGCCCGAATTCCAAACAGGAAACCAGCTACTAGTTCTATATATTGTGCGATGCGATAGTGTGAAGACTTCAATGTCTTCCAATCGGCACTTTAGGTCCAACGCGAGCATGTCATGGGCAGACGAGAGTGTAATACGAAAAACGTAAACAGACAAATGAGCCAATTCTTCGATCTGCGAAATCTTTCAGCACAATTACTTTTCAGTCTCTCTCTACAAGCCATGACGCGGACACTGGACTTCGGTAACACTGCGATGGAGTCGATATTTACGCCATCAATCAATCAATTACACCATTGATTTTCTAAACCAAGCGGCATTTTTGTCAGTTGTCAAAGTTTTGATTCGGCGTACTTGTCATCAACGTTTTGCATACAGTTTTCGACCGTTGGGTATGACTCTTGGGGACGCGATATGACCTAGATGTGACGAACTTGAGCGGAATTCCACATTTGCATTACTTTATTAGTGCGTTCATCCACTCTGCTTTTGCGATTGACATACCGTACAATTAAAAAAAGTTGTGAATCTGCACTAAAAGTAAAACAGCATTGTTACAAATGTGTGAAACACAACGGAACAATTTTTCTCAATCCTCGCAATCTTTCCGCAAATGCAATCTCCCAAAAACCAGCTACAGCAAACACCGAGCATCAGTAACACCGGCACTCCAACACGTAACAGCAGCGATTACACCACGCGCTTGGTGTACGAACCTCGTTAGCACGACGGCCGGACCCGACCGGCTCTAGCAGGCCTGTTAGCTCGCCGCGACACAGAGCAAGTCGTCGGGTGGTTAGCCGAGCGAGCATGAGTTGCCGGGCAGCAGGACACATCGGCATGGGCTTGGTTGGCATGGGCTAGGCGGCACGTGGACACAGCTGGCTCGCACCGGCTCTCGGCGGCGGCGGCGACGGCTTGACCTGACTCGGCTGGCTAGGCGGTCGACCGGGGAGAGCTTTGGTATGCGGAGAGTGGCGAACTGGGCGCGCTCCCGTCTCGGGTTTTTGTGCCAATCTCTGAGCGCCAAGCGGTATACCAGATGGTATTGGTGACGGAAATGGGCTGACGAGGTGGGAAAATGAGACTTTTCGATAGATTTTAGCTTGCGGTAATCAGGTGTGGTTTTAAAATAGTGATGCGTGCTTAGAAAAATTAACATTCGCAGAAGAAAAAAATATACAAGTTACTTTTTTTGGGGGGTAGTGAAATTGAGTGTTTGAAAAAAGCTATCAAACCCGCTTTTGCTGTTTGATACGGCTATCAAGTCCCGGTTTCTTAAACTGTAAGTCTGATTGGGTCTTATTTAAAGAGTTTGCACTTTTTTCTTTACATTTTACAACCACAGTTCCTGCGTTAAAAAAAAATATTATTACACTGCAGGTTTCAATTTTCCAGCAACGTCTGAGGCATGAGGTTGATGATAAGTGCCGCCTTTTGAATTTTGAGTCATGTGCTCACTAATTTCCACCCCGATCGGCCTCTGTGGCGATTTACTAGATGTTTAGGTATGACCAACTTCGCTTCACGATTCTGAGATAGCTACTATATATGATTCACACCTTCAGCAAGGTGCTTTATAAATAGAGTAAGTTGTCACATTGATTCTCATTTGTGTCAAACAGCTCACACGAGCAAGTTCGCTACCAGTTTTCCATCATCGACAATAAAAACCAAGTTTATGTCACAATTTAAGTAACTTCGTTTCTCTCACACCTTGGTTTAGACTGGAACCGGACCACAATGGATGAGTATTACAAATTATTATAGTACATTCACTAATTACTGGTCAAAACCACGTGAGATTTTGGTGTAGAAAGACGCGGGCTGACCCTTGTAAGCTCTGCTAAGCTCTATTGTGTTCTCTTCGAGAGTGACAACTGACGGATCTCCTTGCAAATAGCTACGTTGTCACTTTCGCGACAACCTGATGATTACCTGACTACCTGATGATTGGAAATGAGGGGGTTTACCCGAAAATTGGCAACACAGGGCTGAGAAAGGGACACAGGGCAGTTGGTTCGAATTCTTGACAAATGTCAATAATACATATCTGTTTTAACAATGGCATTTTCCGAAGCCCTGCAGTGGATTTGACCAGGAATTACTTCCTATATTAAAAGCTCTATCCTTTGTCGAACCCAAGGAAAGATGATTTTGCCGTGGAGGTCGCAGACAGGAATGACGGAAGTCAATTGTCCGGTACTTGGTCGGCGACCCTTCGGCCGTCGAAAGCTGCGAGGATCTCCATTAGTATGCGCGAGACGCGGCCCGACCATCGCGTGGCCAAGCGCCGACGCCGCGTGCTGCTTTTTTTCTGCACGCACGAAACCGCGACGGTAATTTACTCGATGCTTAATCGCTGCGATGGCCAGGTCAGTCCACGCCGGCGGCCGACTAGTCCGGTCTGGCGAGCCGCTCACGATTACACGAGATAGCATGCGGGACATTTTGGCGTACACTCTGTCCCATTAGAGAATGCATGCAGGACATCTTGGCATACACTCCGTCCCATTAGAGAATGCATGCAGGACATCTTGGCATACATTCTGTCCCATTAGAGAATGTACTGTCCGATGCAGTGCTAGTCTAGTTCTAGGATCACTTTTGCATGGAATTTGCTTGGCATAGGCAATTAAAGCTTGCAATTTGACTATTAGCGCTGCAGCGGATATACCTATAATGTACCCTCTCATGGGATCTTACTTACCTACACCCGATACCAATTCGCAAATATTTTACCATCAAGCCTATCATATGGAGCAAAGGCTTACAGTTTACGGTTTAGAGTTATTATTCCAGTCGTTAGGGTGCGTTAGTATCACCTTGAGTTAAGCTTGCTTGCCGACATTTAAGATAGAGAGAGAGCGAGTGAAACATATTAAATGCAAAATAGGGCAACTGGGTTTGGGGAAATCATTGAAGCATGTGTAGGTGAGGGGTGTGACTGAAACCGTGCGGGGTGTGGGTCAGGCAAGATTATAGAGTAACCACTGTCAACATAGACAAGGAGCACGGACTTATCTGTGTGAAGTGTATCTGTGCTTGTCCCTTCTTTGTATGCAACGTGCAGTCAAAAGATTCGATAGCGTTTCTCGCATCACAACACTTGTAAAAATACACAAACTAAAGTCGATGCGATGAAGAATGAAAACATGGCGGCCATTGTTAGCACGATGAGATGGCCACTCCGTGTACGTACACTCGCGCCGTCCGCGTTGGGACGTCGGGCCGCCACGGGTTGGGGAGTGGGGCGGAGTGGAGTGGGATCCTCGTCGCCCGGCCGTAACGGAAGCGTGGCGAGACCCACGGAGCGGGTTTGCCGGCGACGATGGCGAAATGAGTATGCCGCCGGCGTCGTCGTCGTCGCCGTCGTCGTCGTCGTCGTCGCCGTCGTCTTCGTCAGTCGTCTTCGGTGTCGATGGCGGAGGCGCAAGTAGCTATATTCAGGCTGTTCACGGAATAGGAACCGTACCAGTTATCTGAACGTTGGTCCTTAAGAGACAAGGAGGTGACGTTCGGCCATGTTTTGTGCAGCTACGGTCCTGTAATGCCATGGAGAGGTCCTGTAATGCCATGGAGAGGTCTTGGAATGTCGTGGAGAGGTCTTGGAATGTCGTGGAGAGGTCCTGTAATGCCATGGAGAGGTCTTGGAATGTCGTGGAGAGGTCTTGGAATGTCGTGGAGAGGTCCTGTAATGCCATGGAGAGGTCGTGGAATGTCGTGGAGAGGTCCTGTAATGCCATGGAGAGGTCCTGGAATGTCGTGGAGAGGTCCTGTAATGCCATGGAGAGGTCCTGGAATGTCGTGGAGAGGTCCTGTAATGCCATGGAGAGGTCGTGGAATGTCGTGGAGAGGTCCTGGAATGCCATGGAGAGGTCCTGGAATGTCGTGGAGAGGTCTTGGAATGTCGTGGAAAGGTCTTGGAATGTCGTGGAGAGGTCCTGTAATGCCATGGAGAGGTCCTGGAATGTCGTGGAGAGGTCCTGTAATGCCATGGAGAGGTCCTGGAATGTCGTGGAGAGGTCTTGGAATGTCGTGGAAAGGTCTTGGAATGTCGTGGAGAGGTCCTGTAATGCCATGGAGAGGTCCTGGAATGTCGTGGAGAGGTCTTGGAATGTCGTGGAAAGGTCTTGGAATGTCGTGGAGAGGTCCTGTAATGCCATGGAGAGGTCCTGGAATGTCGTGGAGAGGTCTTGGAATGTCGTGGAAAGGTCTTGGAATGTCGTGGAGAGGTCCTGTAATGCCATGGAGAGGTCCTGGAATGTCGTGGAGAGGTCTTGTAATGTCGTGGAAAGGTCTTGGAATGTCGTGGAGAGGTCCTGTAATGCCATGGAGAGGTCTTGGAATGTCGTGGAGAGGTCCTGGAATGCCACGGAGAGGTCCTGGAATGATATTTGCGTCATACGGCTAATTGCCGTCAGTTTCAAGGGGCTTGCATATATTGTGGAGAATGATGGGATAGTTGGGAATCTCCAGACGATGTACAAGTTTCTTATACCAATTATTTTTGTTACGTAAAATAATTGGGCTAATTCAATGCGCAGAGAATTGGAATTGGTGTACCACAAGGTAGATAATACTGACAACATTTGACCCCGTTACGTACATCTTAATGGGTAGCATCTTTGTTTGGTCAGAAAACTGGAAAAATATTTTTCAACTTTGGGTTAACTATAATTGAAACATAATATATGAATTCCACGGCATCCTTTTGGCGGTTGCCACGACAAATATAACTCAACTATACTTTAACTCTTGGTTATGTCATTTGTCGTACCGGCCCTTTTCTACATATTCAAATTTTGGAATGGCATGCATAAAAAATGCAGACCTGAAGATGTCGGACGCCAACGCCAACTTGACGTCGCCCACAGTCCTTTTTAGGACCAAAAGTCATTCAAAACAGAGAGAACCCGTACTAGCTACACCACGGTCCTACCGCTGTTCGGAACCACTTTGCCACTTCATATACTTATTTCATGGCAGCGATTTAACAAAACAGAGACGCACCGTATACCGTGTGTAAAGCCCCGTTTACAGGGGGGGGGGGGGGGGGGGTTATGACGAAAGACTGCCACAAAACTTGTATGCTGTCAAAAGAACATGGCTTTAATATAGTTGTATTGACAAATTAAATAGTTCATCACTATTTTATGTAATATTTCTATATTATTTATAATATAAATATGATGTATTATATTATAATTCACGAATATAATACAAATACTAATATGAAATATAGCCATGTCATTTTGACGGCATGAAAATACTGCGACAGACTATTGTCAAAAATGCCCCCAAGTAAACGGTGCTCAATCGCTGCGACATGCGCACACTCGCGCTGAGAGGCGACGCCAGCGTCGGTGCTCGTCTCGACGTCGGCACGAAGCGAGGTCAGACGGCGACCTCGACGTCGGCACGAGGCGAGGTCAGACGGCGACCTCGACGTCGGCACGAGGCGAGGTCAGACGGCGACCTCGACGTCGGCACGAGGCGAGGTCAGACGGCGACCTCGACGTCGGCACGAGGCGAGGTCAGACGGCGACCTCGACGTCGGCACGAGGCGAGGTCAGACGGCGACCTCGACGTCGGCACGAGGCGAGGTCAGACGGCGACCTCGACGTCGGCACGAGGCGAGGTCAGACGGCGACCTCGACGTCGGCACGAGGCGAGGTCAGACGGCGACCTCGACGTCGGCACGAGGCGAGGTCAGACGGCGACCTCGACGTCGGCACGAGGCGAGGTCAGACGGCGACCTCGACGTCGGCACGAGGCGAGGTCAGACGGCGACCTCGACGTCGGCACGAGGCGAGGACAGACGGCGACCTCGACGTCGGCACGAGGCGAGGACAGACGGCGACCTCGACGCAGCCCGATCACGCCACTCACGCATTCCCCCGTAGAGGCGTGCGCTTCGCAGTGCTCGTTGCACACACCGAGTGGTCCGAGTCAGGTCCTGGCAGGTTGGAATGGCGAATCGGTTCAGAACCGCAGTAGAATGGTGGTCCACTTGGTGGTGCACAGTGCGCGGTTTTGCTCTGTTGTGAATGGCTTTCGGTCCTAAAAAGTCGACGATTTGTCGGCGTTGGTGCCGATATCTTCACCACTGTCCTGAAAATATACTAAAGTGTCGGCCTCGGCTCCCTTTGTAGTCGTTCATAGCAGAGCTATGTAGTCGAGGCAGTTTGGTGTGGCAAAAAGGTTCGAGCCGCGGTAGGACGACGGTGTAGCTGGTATACGGTTTTGTTCTGTTTTGAATTACTTTTGGTCCTAAAAAGGACTGTGTTCGACGTTTTGTCGGCGTGGCACTGACATCTACACGATATCTTCAGGATAGTCCTGAAGATGTCGGCGCTTCGGTCCTTTTTACTGTCCACTGTCCTTTTTAAGACCATAAGTAATTCACCCAACAGAGCAACCGTGCTAGCTACACCACCATCGAGTGAGATTCTACACGACCTCATTTTTATGGTGTCCCGTTAACAAAATATCCACTAATTTTCAGCCGGCCAAAAAGTTTGAAATGATCTCTAGATTTAGTTTAAAAAAATCGAACTGTGACTTGCACCACCGTTCGAAAATACCAATATCTGTAGTTACGTGAAACATCAAGTCAGTAAAAACGGGGAAATTACTTGGACCACTTGGATGTTGAAGGGCTCACAAGCGGAGTGGACGTGATGTGATGTGGGACGGAACGGGACGTGGTACGGGACGGGCCGGAAACAGGATGGGGGGACGAAAGGGCCCGATGCCAGCCAGACACGTCGATCGGCGACCAGTCGAGGCGATACACAACTATCGTGTCATCGGCTCCCTGATTGCCTCACCCTGTTCTTTCTTGACCTCCTGCTACTTTCAGCAAAATCGACTTGATTGTTTTTAAACTGGATAAAATTTCTAAAAAAGTTAGTAATTTTCAAAATGTTGTGCCCCAGTAGGCCATAGTGCACCCTAGCTAGAATGGCCGACCATGAGGGTTCGGAAGTAAAGAAATCGTGTCATCAATGAAACCAAAACTAAATAAGCTCTCATGTGTGTTAATAATTTTGACAAAAACTTGCCGATCTATTTTCATCGGCTACAGGCTGGTATTGACGGACAGAAGTTGACATAAAACATATTCCCAAATACGCCGATAATTATCACGCTATAGGGTGGGTTCACATCTGGCAATGTCAGTGACACAATGTCATCAACATTGGATCTGGACGAATCAGAAATGTCCTGGCAGAGTCGCAAACATGACGTCATGCACATCCAGAGTCTCTGATTGGTGGCCAGAGCCAATGTTGATGACATCGTGTCACTGACATTGCTAGCCTCAGAATCACACATTTCCAAAATAAAACGCTCGACGCTCGACAAGCAACGGCCTCCAAAAGTCTGGTGTCGCCGACGTCCCGAAGTGCACACAAAGACCCCGAGCGTGCCTCCCTATCGCCGAGCTCGCGTTCTCGACGACTCCCGCACGCGAACACGCGCACGGCGTCGCGACGCCCTCCCCCCTGCCCGGCGTCGGTATCGGAGCACGTCGGTCTGTGTGTTTTGGACACTCACCCCCGCCCCAGCCGAGCCCTCACTGACAGCCGACGGGGGTGGAAAGGAGGGGGCACTTTAGAGAGGACGCGATGGCAAAGGGTGGGATTTTGGAGCGGCCCGCGTGTGGTGTGTGGTGATTCACATATTGTCACGTGACCGCCACCGTAGGCTAGCTGCTAGCGTCCTTCGGTCATGGTGCTATAACACATTTATATGCACTAGGCAAATTTTTAGACAGCACAGTTTTCAGAAAACTATTTCGAACTGTATATTAAATGCAGCTACTTGGCTTAAAACTCGACGTGCACTATTTGCACATTTCATAAACAGGTATAGTTACTGCACAGATGAGTTGTCTTTTCGCAATTCGCTATGGAAATGATAGGCTTTTGTTGCATACGTAATTTGGTTTTTGCGTGCACTATAATTTACGACAGTTGCGGGCATGGCCGGGCCCAGTCAGAGCTCCCCCCCCCCCCCCCCCAAGCTCTGTCCAAGACTGGGGCGAAACGGGGTAACCGAGTCCGAATGAGAGTGTAGGCGTTTGACGCCTACCCCTGCTTTTCCTCGGGATTTTCTGCTGTATTTGGTTCTGGAGTGGCTGGATTTGAGGGGGTTTCGTCGCGACGGGCCGAATGTATTTTTAGCAGCAGGTAATCTTTTTATACGCTCGACGAGAGCGGAGTGGCACAAAATCAAATCAAGGAGGCGTAGATAATATCGAATATACCGTCGGGATAACGAGACGCAGACATATTGCGGCAGAATTTGGGAGATGACAAAGTTATGACCATCTCGCTAATACGGATCCGTGAGAAAATATCCTCGCTAAAGTCGCCATATAATAATATACCTACAACTCGGAACTGTGGCGAGAAATACGCTGATTTTCCCACAATTTGGCCATAGTAACCACAGGGCACAGATGCACCAACACCCGGACAGTCCATTGCATTGCTCATGGAGAAATAGTCTGAAATTTGTTTGCGAGGCGGGTGGGTATATATGCGATAAGTCAGAGAAATTATGGGCAGCGCAGAGCGAGTGAAATAGTGTGCTGTCATTCTAAAATCAAACTCTTCCAACATCTACTTAGGTATATAGCTAGTAGAATTCTATTGCTGGTTTACTTCCCTAACGATTGCACGTAGCCAACTTTAACGTATGGATGAATCGTCTGCGTGCATTGCTATGTAAGTGCAATGCAACGTTACCTCCTTGAAAACGTAGCTGTTACTGTCACTGCATACACAGCGTATTCCGTGTCTCCATACGGTTGTGGTGTTTCGTACCCAGGCGATGGCCCGAACTAAGAACGTCCCATGCGCCAACTAAACTCGCACACAGCATAACAAACGGCGGCATCATGAGTGTTGGTATCTGGCGATGCCCACCCGATGCCCGCTCACTGCCCACCCGATGCCCACCCGATGCCCACCCGATCCCACTCACTGCCCACCCGATGCCCGCTCACTGCCCACCCGATGCCCGCTCACTGCCCACCCGATGCCCGCTCACTGCCTACCCGATGCCCGCTCACTGCCCACCCGATGCCCGCTCACTGCCCACCCGATGCCCACCCGATGCCCACCCGATGCCCACCCGATGCCCACCCGATCCCACTCACTGCCCACCCTATCTCACTCACTGCCCACCCGATGCCCGCCCGATGCCCACCCGATCCCACTCACTGCCCACCCGATCCCACTCACTGCCCACCCGATGCCCGCTCACTGCCCACCCGATGCCCACCCGATGCCCACCCGATGCCCACCCGATGCCCGCTCACTGCCCACCCGATGCCCGCCCGATGCCCACCCGATGTCCACCCGATCCCACTCACTGCCCACCCGATCCCACTCACTGCCCACCCGATCCCACACACTGCCTGCCCGATCCCACACCCGATCCCACCCGATGCCCACCCGATCCCACCCACTGCCCACCCGATCCCACCCGATCCCACTCACTGCCTGCCCGATCCCACACCCGATCCCACACCCGATCCCACCCGATCCCACCCGATCCCACCCGATCCCACTCACTGCCTGCCCGACACCACCCACCGGCCGTCCCCGTGCTTGGCACGACACAGCGCGGCTCGCAGACCGAGGCGACGGGTGAGTTGTCACGGACGCCGGCCACCGCCGTGCCGCGATGCATATCCGGTATCGACCCCCGTCGCCCGCCACCCGTCGCCGCTGCCGTCGACTGCCACTCGTTCGGGGCCAGTGGCGGGCGGTCGGCCGGCACGGGGCGGCAGGACTGCGGGTCGTTCATCAGAGAACTACACATTTGTTTAGTTTTCTTTGCTAAATTTCCGCTGCCGCGCTAGCTGTCACATTTGTGTCTATAAAGCCTCGTTTGGTGCTAGACTCAAAAGTCTCAGTTGTGATCAGCCAATCAAAACCCATGGTTTGAACACATGACACACTGAGACTCAATTTGTGAGCGAACGTTTCATACTTGAACCATGTTGAACGTTTTGAGCTCCACCTTTTTCGGCTAGCACTAAACGAGGCGTTAGAGGCGGACCTAGCTGTTTCATATTCTCTCGACGGGCCATGACTTTAGCCTGACTGGCAATCAGGAAGTCTCGGGTTTCTTATCCCAGTTCGGTTGCACATTTTACCTTATCTCCACTTCTCTTCCGATCAATTCTATATATAATATACAAGCATATCTTTGATGCTTATCGTCTCAACTTGCTCATGTCTGATCTTCTGACAGCGCCATCTTTGTCCCCGGGGCCGAAACAAGTCTCTTGCTAAAATGACATAGAGATGTACCCGTCCCAAGTACGGGTCCCACGGCCTCTCGTCTCCCTCGGGGGTTCCAGGCTATCCCAGGATATCCCAGTCTGGTTGTATACATTTTGCCACATCCGCTGCCCTTGTAGCAATTGGTTCTCAAAATCGGGACGAACAGTTCGTGTAACGAACATAAACGCCGTAAAAACTGCCTTGTTCCTTTCGATTGAAGGCTCAACATGGAATGTCTTATCTCAAAGTACGAGCAAATTCCAACAAATCGATGACAAATCACACGAAAGTTGACACATTATTTTCACGCCGTGACCAACGCTGTTTATGTGCAGTGAACAACGACGCGGAAACGGGCTACACAATCGGCTGCGTGCGTCACGGGTGATAGCTTATCAGGTTGGCCTGGTGCCTTGCAGAGATTGGTACCAACTACCACTGCACCGCCCTGCGCGCCGTCGAAGATCACATCTCGGGTGACGCAGCCGCATGGACCTCTGGTATAGCAGTCACCCTGGTGGCAGGCAGGCTACAGTAGCTCCATTGCTAGAGGGTCACTGTAAAATGGCCGTCATTGTCAATGACCCAAGCTGTTACATTTCTAAGACTGATGTATTCGAGGACTGTTTTCTGTGGCGTTAGTTTTCAAACAAATCTATTTCAAACTGGGTTTCGAATGCGTTACCATGGTCTCACTGATTTCATGACATTTCTAAACGCAATACTATTTACTTCCTCAAGGGTTATAACAGTTCGTCTGTCGTAGACAGCGTAAAAAGGATGTTTGTTATGGAAACTATTTGCCCACATGACTTTGGAACTGTAGTTCCAACCCCAGGTCAAAGGAAAGTTAATTTTTCAAAGAATTTGACCATGGCTTTAGTGGCTGACTACAAAACGCCTCTTTGCGAAGCAAGTGGTGATCCGTTGACTGATTTGTGATGTTTAACGACACAATGTTTTGACAGCGGGGCCTGTGGCACAATCAGTGGCGTGCCGTGGAAAAATCTCCCAGGGAATCAATGATTCCATTGATTCCATGGACTGCACGCCCCTGGGCACAATGGTCTAATGGCAACTTATTCAAGTTCCAAATGAGATATATTATACAAACAATCGCGAAACCCAAAACGAACACCAAGACACGAAATCCCCTAATCGAACCGTTGATATCAAGGTCAACTAACCAAATCACCCCATCACAGTTCGCCTCCAAAGCCTGAATCCCCGTCCGGCCCGCTACAGACCGCGTCCTCACCGCCCGCCACTGGCTACCGCCTCGACCGGGCCAGATCACGCCGCGGGGTCGAGATGGGTGCGGGGGGGGGGGGGGGGGGGGGAGGGGGCAAAGGGGCAGCGTAGCGCGTGGGGGGCGGCGGCTCGCTAGTGATAACCGAGCGGGCCCATTAGAGAATGCCGCGCGGCGGCCCCTTACGGCGGCGGCGGCAGCAGCGGCCCCTATGAGGGTAGGGCGTCTCGCTCTGGCTGCCTGGCGCGGTCTCGCTCGCTCGACGGCGCGGCGCACACACACACACACACACACACACACACGCGAGCGCGCGCACACCGACATTGATGCCGTGACGGTGGTAGAGATCTGCCGATGGGCGGGGAGTGGATGAGTGTGGGGTTTGCGAGTTTTTGGCGTTTTTGGCGTTTAGCTTTATCATAGGCACCTACCAGTCTCCAACAAATGTTCCTAGTCAACGATACCAAAGACCACTGACTGAATTAGAAGTGGTCCATCGATAGTTATAGTGGTGATGAGTTTCAATGAAGTTATAATAAAATTGGTTTAACCGATCATAATTATGTAGGTATTTATTTGTGTACCTCTGTTCGTATAAAAGAGTTATACGTCAAGTCTAGCATCATTTTATTCTGTTTTGGCTTTGAAAAATAATGCAGTTCATTCTATAATTTGACAGTGTGAGCAAATATATTTGGCGCCCAGATTTACAATCCCTCTCAAGACATGGCCACCGTCGGAATCACTAATCTCATTCGCGGACCAAAACCACACCGGTCATGCGCTCAACCACAACACCTGAAATCAAACCCCAGGCCACTCATCCTAAATGTACACAGTCTGTCTCATGAGAGAACATGCTACAGTTCGGACAATCCTGTAGGTGCTAGAAAAAATACAGCAAATTTAACTGATGGCGCCACAGCGGAGGATATCTGATGGTATCATCATGTAGATGTTCGTCAAAAGACAGTAGAAGAACTATACCAGTGCTGCAACGAAGGGCATCCTATGGCATCTTCATGTAAACAAGCCAAAAGACAGCAAAAGTAACTGCTAGCACTGCATCGAAGATTATCGCAACGGATAAACAGCTCGATCCCCACTCCCACTCCCGCCGCACCCAAAACTCTCCACGCAACGGCGCGTCTCTCTTGTTCACGCCGACCCCCGTCCCCCGTCCCACCCCAACCCACCCAACATCCCATCCATCCTGGATCACTCATATCCTCCCTCGCGTCCCCGCCGGCAAACAGACGTGCTCGCTCACGCTCCCCGCTCCCCGTGCCCCCTCGACCGACGCACTCGCTCTCTCGACGTCGGCGCCCTCGCCCCCCCCCCCCGCGATGAGTCATGCGTGCGCTCGGCCCTCGGACACCGCGCTAAGCCCCGAGGCTTTGCGTTACCCCCCCCCCCCCCCCCCTGGCCGGGGTTGGGGCGCGCTCGACGCGTCGACGATAACGTCCCGTGCTCCGGCCGCGACTCGGGTGCGTCAAGCTCTAGAGTATTTTTCACGTTTAGGAGGAAAGTATTGTCCTGTAGACTCCAGACATTGCGCTGTTAATCATTCGATGTTTTGACCGTTCAACCCTTTAGCGGAACAATGGGACGGCCTGCGTATGTTTTGCACATTCGGCTCTTCTAACAGCCGTGGAGCCTAGAGTATTTTTCACGTTTAGGAGGAAAGTATTGTCCTGTAGACTCCAGACATTGCGCTGTTAATCATTCGATGTTTTGACCGTTCAACCCTTTAGCGGAACAATGGGACGGCCTGCGTATGTTTTGCACATTCGGCTCTTCTAACAGCCGTGGAGCCTAGAGTATTTTTCACGTTTAGGAGGAAAGTATTGTCCTGTAGACTCCAGACATTGCGCTGTTAATCATTCGATGTTTTGACCGCTCAACCCTTTATCGGAACAACGGGACGGCCTGCGTATGTTTACACTTTACGCATTAGGCTCTTCTAACAGCAGTGGAGTCTAGAATATTTTTAACGTTTAGGAGGAAAGTATTGTCCTGTTATAGACTCCGGACATTGCATTGTCAATCATTCGATACTCTGACTGTTCAACCCTTTAGCAGAACAATGGGACGGCCTGCGAATGCTACACGTTTGGCTCTTCTAACAGCAGGGGAGCCTCTTTGAGAGAGGAAACACCGCTCTTCTTCTAAACGCCAAAATGACTATAAATAATAGAATACGAAATGTCAGTATTCGCTTACAGGTCGTCCGGGCATCGAGTTATCAGATTCTTTCACCAAGTCTGCTAATTTCCATTCGCATGTCAGTCATGGAACCACCACAGCACTTTCGGTCATTTGGCTGCGTGCTGGGACGAGATATTTGAGGGACTAGCCGCACGGTGAAAGTTCTTCTACATCTTCTCTGGTGCGACCCGACTGTAGAGCCGCGATTTTCCGCGCGACGCTTTCCCGTGATTGAAGCTCGCCGCTGATCGCGCTGCTCTGCGCGGGACTTTGCCTAATTAGCAGGATTGCTCGTGGACGCCGCGACGCTTTTCGGGTGTGTGCGCGGGGAGGGGGCGGGGGGGGGGCGTCGTTTTGGCGTCGTGCCAGCGTTAATTTAGGAGCGTTGGTGTCGAGGAGCGGTGATGGCTGCGTCGTTTTTACTGTGTCGCCGTCGCGGCTTCGTCGAGTTTCGATTTTCTGGGCGATTTTCACGCGCGGTTTGGTTTCGCGAGTCGAAGGACGTTTGGGCGAATTATGATTTGCGAAGTATGGATTTTTTTAGTGCCCGCGATTTTCAATGATTGGGTTGTAAGAATTTTATACGGGTTCTCGCAACGAATGCCGTTGATACTAAAATTGATTTAAAGACGACATAACAATTTCTGAAATCTCTGTCAATATAAAATATCTTCAGTTTCTCATGTTATTTAAGCTTTCCTTGTTATCTTTTACCATTCTGGTGAAATTTATATGTGGGAAGGTATATAGCTATAGGCTTGCATTTAAAATTGTGCTTAGTCCAGTTCAAATTTTAAATCGAAAAGTCCCGCCGTTAGTTCCGAAATCGGGCCGAGAAACGAACGAATCAAACACAGGAACGTTCTCATCTCTATCCATATAGTACACAAATAAAAAAAGCGCCGATGAACCTGTTACAATAATGTACTGTCCCGCGCTCGCAGGCCAGATAGCATCGTCCCACCACGACCAGACATCTCAGTCGGCAATCTCGCGCAATTCACAATCGCTAATTGCCCTTTTTTCCCCTCGCCCATGCGCCCAGCCACACACTCTCCCATAATTCATCGGACCGCCGAGCGAGCGCTGACTGCACAACGCTGGCGGTCGGGCGGCGTAGGGGGGACGGGGGGGGGGAGTAGGTGGTAAGGGGCCACGTCCGCCGCGCGGCTAATCACCCTGAATTCATTAAACCCCACCCCCCGTCCCGGCCCCGCGCCGCGCCGAGCCGCTAACCCCCCGGCAGTGACGGCGTCGACGCCATAAGCTCCCCCGCTGGCTGCCGACGCGTTCGTGACAGCGACGTCGAGAGCGTCCGGGCGACGCGACGCGACGATGAGCGGGGAATCGTGATCATTCGAGCGACGCTCGATTGGAAATGACGCGCGACGAGTTCTGCCGATTTGGTATTTCGGTGCACATGGGTTGAGCGGTTGTGGGGGTAAAATAAAATGCTGCCGCTTGGCGCTTTGGTCTGTTGACGCGCACATTGCCTATAGATATAAGTAATGTTGCCTTCAGTGGAGACGTCTGGGTATCGTTTCGTACGAACTTAATCTAGGCGTTTGAGCTAATTAGATTGGCGCAACTGTAACGCTACGAAACACATGACACTATAGCGCTGCTGGTGCATTGAATAAACACAGTTTATACATTTATAGAGAAACGAGCGCTGTGCTGTGTACCAATATAACAGCGACGAAAAGTTGCTCATATTTCGGCATCAGCGCGACAAAATCACAGAGCCGGTCGGCCTAACTCCGCCAGGGCGCGGCACGTACAAAAAGAAGTGCCGTCGACGCGGGGCCCTGACCTGCCCTTGCCCCCGCCATGCGATTACGGTCACACCCCACGAGCCTCGTCCCCCGTACGGCATTGTCACGACCGAGACAAAGTCCTCGAGCGAGTTCCGTTATCGCCAGTGCACAATCGGCCCGTGTGTCAAATCCCCGATGCGCTGCAGCAGAGAGGAATTAACGTCGACGTCGACGTCGGCGTCCCTGCTCCCGTCGCGGACCCCTGAGCGCTAGGGGGCCTGACGCCCCTGACGGAGTGTGGGGCGTCCTCGGTCGGGCTTAGTGGCGTCGCCGTGCGGGTGTGACGGCCTAGTTGACGCGGAGAGCAGCGCCTTTGCCAGCAGTGGCGGGCTTTGGCGATGCCTTTTTCTTTCGATTCGTCTAACGTTTTGGTTTAAGCTCGCACTTACGTGTAGTGTATGCCCAAACTTTTCCAGGACTTTGTTACTGAGGTCACTTCAACAAATACCTATACGTCCATAATAAAAATGTATTATCTCATGTGCATAACAATTTAGCAATCAAATCAAGTGTACATCTATGTGTAGCTTTGGATCTTCATTTCTAATTACTTGATGTCAACAATGAAAGTGCGCTGGGATTGGGAAAATGCATTGACAGCACGCGAATCCCCAAGACCGGCACTATAGACCCGACAGCTTCGGACAACGCCTCGTGGACGGACTACGAGCGAGTGGGGCGATACGAACAAAGGACGATCTAGCGACGCCAAAGTTCCAGTGCCATCCGGATACCCGATGTCCGTCCCATAGTTTTGGCCACGGATTGCACTCGCAACGTACAAGATTCTACTAGCAGTATATACCCGTGCTTCGCTACAGAAGTTGCACCTTCGAGGTTCGAACCCTTATTTCATCGAAACCAGCATCACTTATACCTTGGACCATTGCTTATACGTGCGCCCAAACCAACAATCCTAAAATGTCCACCGTGTGGTTGAACAGGGGACCGTCACGACAGGTGTATTTGTTTATCGGCGTCCCATTATTCCGAGTCCTCGCCACCATTCGGCGCTCCCAAACAAAGCGATCCGTCTCGCCGTCCCGTCGACGCCCAAAACACAAACAGCGCGACCGAAACCCGCCCGGCCCGTACAAGAATCCGACACCCGACCCACAAAACCTCGCCACCGCCAGCCTCCACACATTTACTACTTTCAAACCATCCGCAACTAACCATTCCAACCACGACCGCCTCCTTCCGCGACGTCATCATCGTCATCATCGCCGCTGCGCCGACTTCGCTCTCTCGATGATTAAGCTGCACTCGCTCCCCTAATTGCTCTCGCCGGATAAAACGCGACGGGCGAGGCTCGGCACACTAGTGCGACGGAGACAGACAAAGCGTGCGCTCACAGGACAAGAGCGAGACAGAGTCACGTGATAAGCATCGACGGCGGGCCACCGCTTGCCGCGTATCCGCCGCATGTACGTCGACCGAGGACTGCTATAGCGTGTGCATCGACAGTTAGCCAGACAGAGACGGAGGCATAGCGCCGCGCCACGTGTCGAAGTGGGACGGGACGACGGCGAAACGGGCCAAATCTCCCGGCTCGTTAGCTCTAGCGTAGCGGCGACGGCCGTTGTGCATCGGACAGAGACAGCGCGATATGCTTTGCGATGAGTGCGATAAGGACGGAGACTGATGACAGCGTCGCTTCTGAGAGAGACGGCGCGATAGGGCGGCTGTATCGTGCGCGAGTGAGACGGAGGACGACGTAGTTTGTGTGTCGACATCGCCGTGCCCGTACCCGGCAACTGACTGCCTCCCCCCGCCCCCTCCGTGCCCCGTTTTGGTCCCTCGAGGGCCTGCCGGGTGAACCCCACCCGCAATTGGCGCGCGAGTGCGAGCGAGATGGGGGATGGTGTGTTAGTGTGGGTGCGAGGGAGCGCGAGAGTGTGCGGGCTGTCGAGTGAAGAGCAGTGTGAGAGAGAGGGAGAGGAATGACTCCCGCCTCGTCGGGAATCTACCTCTGGGCGGTGCGCGCCGCGCCGCGTTGCTCGTCGGCGACGCTAGGGTGTGTTTCAGCTCGACCTGGGTGGCGTCGACGGCGAAGGTTATGGCGTTCAGATATTGCGTCGACTAGGAATTCGGTTACACTAGAATTAGTTTGAGTTTGCCACTTTTTGGGGATCTCATATCGTAGAGTACCATACCATAGAATCAAATGATTAAGTTTTTGTCATTACCATTTAAAAAGGTAATTGTCATTACAATTCTTTACCATTTTACTCTTTATAAATCGTAAAAGAGTCAAATGATACTTTACTACAAAGTCCACCAGGCCGTGGTAATCTTAGGCGAACACGCATGTAAGGAGTCGGTTAAGGAGTCGGTTAAGGCGTCGGTTAGAGGTTAAGACGTTTAGGGGATCCGTCGTTTAGAGATGACACGTCGGTGGGGCTTGCGGACATGGACGCCGTTGATCGGGACTTGTTTAGACGATTGACGATTCGTGCTGGACCTAATTCATTTCCGGTCCGCCTCAGGTTTTGCGCGGACATTTGCTTGAACTGTCAGAAAACGCCACAATCTGAAGGTAGAAGATTATTGTGGGAAGGAGCTAGCGTTGAATTTTCACGGTGGGCATGATTTAAGTTTCAAGCCAACCATGCCGTACTAAGCCAACCAAGTCGAACTAAGCCAACCAAGCCGTACTAATGCCAACCAAGCCGCACTAAGCCAACCAAGTCGAACTAAGCCAACAAAGCCGTACTAATGCCAACCAAGCCGCACTAAGCCAACCAAGCCGTACCAAGCCAACCAAGCCGTACCAAGCCAACCAAACCGTACCAAGCCAACCAAGACGTACCAAGCCAACCAAGCCATTCTAAGCCAAATAAGCCGTATGCCGTTATGCGAACCAGATACGGAGGAAATTAACCAGGTTGCCTCCATTCTGGGCACGGAAAGAATGTTCGCACCCCGGCGCCGGCACCGAACAAGTTGTCCTGGAACGCGGCGTAGCTAGTAATAAGCCGCGCCGCGGCGAGCGCGTCGAGCACACGTGCACCCGAGTGAGATATCGAGATACGGGCGGCGTTGGGGAGCCGGGGGGGGGGGGGGGGAGATAGTGCTAGGCGTCGGCGTCGGCGTCGGCAGCGACGCCCGTGTGCCAGGCGAACCGACGCCGAACGGGAGTACAACCGTCGATGAAGATTCGCAATCCGACGTCCGGTTGTTCGGGGTTTCGTTAAATTCGTGTAGCGGCCCGTTACGTTTGAAATTGGCTATACAGCGAAAATTTCAATTTTTATCTGAGCACACAACCAGGGCCTTCTACATTGGATTTTCCGAATTCTCTTGTGTCGATCGAATGTTGCTAGAAAGCAGTGAAAAGTAGGGAAGTCAAAAAATGCCATATTTTTGAAGGCCATATTCCACTAGGGTTGCAACGTGCTGATCCTAGGCCTTCTTACCGCACATTTACTATCACCACCAATGGAACAAAACCATTTAGAGGGCCATGGATCGGCAGGTTGCAATCCTGGTGGAATATGGCCTTAACTGTTCAGTTCGTAACATGCCTCTGAATAAATTGCGACGAATTGTCAGGACATCTGCAAAATCGGTCGCTTCCTGTAATGATTTCTTGAATTTCTTTAATAGAAGCGCGAAAGATGTCCGTCAATCTGTTCGTCTGGTGGCGGTGCATTCGCAAGGAAATACTCAAAACTTCTTTTGTTCCCGAAGTGAAGTTATGGAACCGCGTCGCGATCGTAAAGTCCTGGCGCCTCCACTGCAGACGGCGCTCGGTCGGGACTGTAAAACTGTATATCCCCCCCCCTCCCGCCTCCCCCCCTCCACCAACTTCGCGAGTCGCGGGGCTTTCCCACCCCTCGAACGCCACCCAACTGACGGCCCACCCTCTTCACCTGTTGCATGTGTACAGGGGTGCATAATTTTCCTCGCTCCCCCCCCCCTCTCCGCCCTTCCTTTCCCCCACTGTGCTAGATCCCATCTTCCCTCTTTCATCCCTCCGGAAGGGAGTGAGAGATCTTGGTAGTGTGCGAGTTCGTCGTCGTGTGGCGCTAGTGTACAGTGTTGGTAATGGAGGTCGGTCGGTTGGACTGTACGGCCGAGACTTGTAGCGATACTGTTAACCCGATATGCGTTGCCTATACCTTGCCTGCAGGGGGTAACTTTGCCTAAATTGGATGACTTTGTTTATTTGGTGTACTTTGCCTGCAGGGGGTAACTTTTCCTAAAGGGGGTGACTTTGTTTATTCGGGGTACTTTGCCTACTGGGGGTGACTTCGCATGCGATTCATATAGAGTTTAAAAAGCTTTGCCAGTCAGTGTGTATGTCTTTGTTCAAATTACGGTTCCCGGAGGCAACCGGAGGTAGACTTTTTGACCAGTAGGGAAACTGTACGAACACCCAATTGACCGGTGCTGGCAAAATTCTCATTTATTAAAAGTCTCGTTTATTCTCACTTCTGAACCGTTTTTGAAGCGCCTAGTTGTAAGACAAGGTGGAAGGGCTCCAACCACCCCAACTACACCACATACTGATAGGCCACGTCGGGCCACGTCCTCAAGTTCCAAAATTTCTTCGATAAAAAAGGCAACCTGGCTATTCTAGTAACCTCTGTTCAGGATAGATTTAGAAGCAAATTACGAGATAAGTAATTACGAAACGTCGAGCAACCAGGCCCTTTTTAGGGCCAAGAAACTCATCCAAACAGAGCATAACCGTTAAACACTTCACACCATCATCACGCGGCTCTGAAAACCTCCGTTAAACCATAAGTATATTAATCTGCTGCTCAAATGAAAGTTGTACTTGTGCGCTGTTATTTGGATTGCCCTGAAAATATTCCGAAAATTGAGCGAACTTGAGATTCCAAAGGCAACCCATATTGTGTTTAAATGTATCAAAGAATCGGCCATATCTATCTACGGGCTAGTATGTCGGAGTATTTGAGTGAAAACCTCTCTCCCGCGGAACTTGCCGCAAATCAATCAGATAAAAGATCCGATCGACCTTTGCTATCACGCCATCGGGCCAAACAGTTTTTTTTTTTCGAAAAACGATTTAAATTTCTTTGTTTTCCTACGGACTCTATCGTTAGTTTTCGCGCGTGTTACTGAAGTTTTTTTTGGCCCCGAACACATTACAGTACGTTGTCGATTTGTGTACCCTAGGTAATTTTTTCTAAGGCCGGCTCCGAACAAATTGCCCAAAAAGCCAATCTTAATGCGGAAAATTTAACATTGCGTCTACGAGGCACGAAACGGAACCACGCGTACGGGCCCATTGGATTCGAGGGGCATTCTACTGTTCCGACCGCAGTGTTCCATGTTACCGTGAGGGGGGGGGGGGTGAGCCCACTCCCAAAGCATTCGATCGCCTGTCTGTCACATTCTGGCCCCGTATGCCCACCTGGAAACCATGGTTACGCGCCGGCACACCAAACCCGCGCCTGGTGGGCAGGCAACCGTGTAGGGCAGGCAAGCTTCTAAGGTTGCCTATGTAGCGGGGGATGGAGTAAAACTAAAAGCATCGGTGCTGTGGGGTTTGCTGTATGTAGGTGTTGTTTTATGATCAAAGTCATATGTTGAGACGTAATTATGTATAGAAAGATGTGAGCCAATATGTTTTAAACTTTCTTGGCAGATTTAGGAGGACTGGGTATTGCAAGCAATATAGGTACTTTCGGCTCAATGTCTTGATTTTGGGCAATGTGCAGTATACTGCTCTTTTTCTCCAGAATGAAATAACGCTTGGATAGGAATTAAAGTTAACATTGGTCGTAATTTTTATGCATGTTCAGAGTCTTTTTATTTCAGAGTCCTGACCCGTAAATTTTCACATATTTTATAGTTGCATTTGTCGTTTTTTCGGAAATCTTTGAACCATGTTGTTTTATCTCGTCTAAAACTAGACCTTGAACATTTGACTTTTGGCATATTTACTACACACCGACAAAACAGCACCTTTCTTGTTTTTACTCGAAAAAATATTCGTGAACCTATCTCGTTTTTCCTATGTAAAAAAATCGAATTTTCTTTGATATCCTCAATGCCCTATACGCTCCGACTTACCTCTATCTATATGCACCGACAAATTCGTTGTTTTCTAATTTTGGAATTATGTGTAGGTATGATCGTGAATGTTTTAACATATCATAATATTACCACAAACAAACACCAACATTATTATAAGATTATCGAATGTGAAATGACCCATTGGCATATTATCAATGCCGTATAGTCGGCACACTACATAATCGAACATTACTAAACAACATAAAATTGTAGTGCAACCAAGCGGACAGCTGAAGGTGCATTGTGTCTTTATACGAGGCCTAGACCAGGCATCATGCACATGCATTTTATACAAACCAGCGAATGCATCTATCTATCTATATCTAGGAGTACGTATGGTGCAAAATGCAAGGACGTGTACTTCGCAGCGGCGAAACTGCATTGAAAGTCGCAACTCATTAAATAAACTGGTAACCGAGATAACTGGAAGTGGCTACCTACCTACCTGTCTTGCGTCTTCAAGTCATGAAGAGTTCCGATGTGTTGGCTGCCAACTTCGGCTGGTGTGTGCGCTGATGAGGTGCCTAGGTTTCATGTTGTTTCGCTCGTTTCAGAGAATTTGGTGACACTCGTATGTCTGATTTGAATGATTGAATAGTAGGGTTTTAAGGCGCGCCAACGTTAGGGTCATTTTGCGCCTGTATCTATGATTTATGAATACCTTACTTTAGGGATTCGGTCCAGATTCATAAAATGTTGTTTATATACACATATTTTGAGAATAGTTATTGATAATTTGTTTATAAATTACTGGTTAAAAACTGAACGATTCGTTTGCTATTGATTATGAAGGAAGTATAAGGGCAACTGGACTCGGTTGTAATTATCATATCTGTTACAAACTGTAACTTTCTTCAGGTGAAATGAATTGAATTGAGACCTTCATTTTGTTTGTGATATAACATTGACGAGTGACGAGCTTGTAATTCTTACTCACTCGGAAAAAAGTTAAACAGAAACAGATATTATAGGAACCCATGGGACCATGAATTACTACTCCATTCGATTTTGATTGACGATTGGCGGTTATATTTGAATTTTTCGACAATAACAGGAAGAACCCCGTTGAGAGTATCGAAACTAGCGTCTGGTCAAATCTCCTTTCCGCCCTGCATTAGTGCATCAGTATAAGTAGGGTCACCGCAGTTTTTTTTATAAAGTTTGAGTTGTAAAATTTTGTCCGTGCCGCTATAGATTCCATACTACGCGCGTACCATGAAGCCAGCTCTTTGCCTTCTCTGCAATCAGACAACAGTTTTCTCAGTCTTATCAACATACATACTAAACTCTGTACCAGCAATAAGTATATCAGTTTCTAAATTCGATTGACGAACAATAATTTAAAGCAGTCAACATTTAAGGATATACGCAAAAATTAAATCTTAATATAAAGCAAGCAATCACGATTAAAATGACTTAGCAAAAATTATATTTTACCGTCTTGCAAACATCATTTTGGCAAATGATTTATTAATTAATAGCAATAGTGCACTTATGCATCAAGGCCTAATCACCCTGACTGGACTCATGGTAAACGTGCCAACCTCTTTCACGCACGCTCACATTTATTATAATGAATCGAACATGGATTCATTTATAAACACAGATCCTATCGCCAAATGATTTATAATCGAGTATTTGACGGGATTCGTTGCAAGAAATGTACATTGAATGGTAGAGGTATATGACGGTGACATGCAATTGTGGTTACCTCTGTTCCTCATGTGGCAGTCCTGGAATTATTCCCAGGTATTGTATTTATGTCACGATGCTGTTATAGCATCTATTGCGCGGTATTGGCCTTAATAACCAGAATATTATACATAATTGGGATATTCTGGAATTTGTGCAAATCAGTATGGGATGAGATAGAATTCTGCCTGGAAAATTCACATTCATATAGGTAAATTTGCGGAAAGCAGCTACACCCAAAAGTTTGTTGCTATACCACAATGCTGTGCTTACTTGTTTTTGACTATCTAATACTTATTTTTTTCTCCACTTTTTCTCCCCTTGTTGTTTCATTAGCAAATACGTCTTTCTTGTACAAGAATCTGAAAAAACGTTGTAAAGAATCACAGTTTTTGCAAGATGTACAAAAAAAACTTAGCCCGACAACTGCCCGGAGCACATCCGACAGAGTGAAACAACCAAACGTTGCTTTGAAAAACATTAAACAAATCTTAACACATTTTTAATCAGCGCATTCTTGTCTTGCAGGAGAGCCACGAGTGGAAGAAGGTAGCCGTGGTGGAGAACTTCTTCGACATCATCTACTGTGTCCACGTGGAGATGGAGGGGCGTCCCGGAAAACACGCGGGACAGAAGCGAACCTACCGGACGGTGAGACCAATGATGACTATTGACTATGGCGTACTGGCAAACCTGGCCTATAATTATAACCTAATCTAACGTAACCTCTTATAGGCTTACCTTACCTGAAATTGACCTAACCTCACATAATCTAACCTAACCTAGCCTAGACCAACCTAGCCCAACCTAACCTAACCTAACATAACTTAACCGAACCTAACCTAACCTGGACTAACCCCCCTCCCCTCCCTTCTCAAAAATGTACTTGTGAGTTGTGTGCATGTTTCTTGCATGTGTTTTTGGATTAAATAATCAGAGACCTAAAATTTTTTCTATACTAAGATCCCCTGTGTATTTCAACAAATATAGATGTTATAGATTTTGAACCAATGAAACGTCACGAATGTTTAAGCATTTTTTGAAAATTTTGTTGACGCACAGAGACGACAGTCAGTCCTGGAATCAGCACCGAACCCTCTGCCTTTCCGCTGCGTGCTGCGAAGAGATACTTGAGGGGCTAAAGTCGGATCCAGCCAGAGAAACAGTTTTCTGGCATATAGCCTTTGCTATAAATATTGCCTGTATCCTACCTGAGAACGCATCAGAATATTTGACAACGGCATATTAGAGGAAGATTTGTTTTCAGCATATAAAAACGTTTGTGAACTGCCTCTTTTCAAAGTCCTATCGCACGGTTACACAAATGTCGATAACTATTGTGTGCACCCCCGACAAAATGCCTGATAATTATTTCTGATGAGATCTCGCTCGGCGGGGAATCAGCTGGGATGGATCCGGCGCGCTTTGATCTGAAACCGAGTGGAATCGCACAAAAATGCATTCATCCGGTTTGTATTTAATGTTTGCAATTTCCACTGGGTCATTGCGGGGTACAATATGTGCATTCCGTTAAAAGTGCACTTTAAAATTAAACTTTCGCAACCCGTAACCAAAGCGTATCATATATAAGTATACTTTATTATAAACATCAAATGAACTGTTTGTAATGACAACGTGCTATAAATAATCTATAAAGTGACATACCTCGGATTGAAATACCTATATACTTATACCCATCTTATTTACATAATACTGCATCATAAAATAAATTAAAAATTATAAAAATTATTTTTGGCGACAGATTGATTTTCAATGCAAGCTAATTCAACAACAGCATTCATAAGGCTGTCGGAAAAGAGGAGCGTAAAGAAATTCGAAGTGTATAAATTTAGGGTCACGTAAAATAGTATGACTGTTTGTTATAAAACCAAAAAACCACTTAATTATAACTATATGGTATGAGCTTATGAACTTTAGGTAATACTTTAGGTAAACTTAGGGGTTTTTACTTCGTGACAGAATCGGGTTCGAATCCATCTCCCGCTTACCCCGCATCATATTTAAAACTACCGTTATTTTAATTAAGGCACCCATATCAATCCAACCCCTGATTTCTCCACCCCTTCAAACAATACCCTCCCCCCTCTCTACAACCCCTCTCACTCTCATATCCTATTTCTTATAATCAATTCTTGTTATAATTTCTTTCACAGATCACCGAAACCTACGGCTTCCTCCCCCGCGAAGCCGTCACCAAATTCCTAATGGGCTGCACCGCCTGTCAACGCCATCCTCGTTCATCATCGCCCACCCTCAGAATCACAGCCGTACCCCCCGCAAAACCTTCGCCAAAAACACTAGCCGTCAAACCAAAGAGCCTATCACCGAAAACGCCTTCGTCCCTGCAAGAAGTGACCTTGAAGCCGAGGAGGGTCGCGATGGGCAAGCAGAACACGAGATGCATCTCTCCGACGAGTGGGAGGACCACGTGGAAATGCAGGGATGCTGGGGATGCTGACGACGAGGCGGAGAGCGTGGGCAAGAGCGAGAGGGGAGTGTCGCCGATTGTTGGACGCCCGTTGTCTCCGTTGCCGGGGACGCCGATGAAGTTGATGACGGGGATTGTGTACAGGTGAGCTTCTTTGTTGGTTGTTGGGGTGTGTTTTTAGGCGCACTTTTCTTTCATTTTACTGTTCATTTTTAATTTATTTTCCATTTGATTATAGAAGTCGTCAATGCATGGATAAGCTAATAGTTTGATACAATATATACAATATCAATAATACAATAGTATACACAAATACTTGTATATAGTATTATAAACACAATATTATACACAAATACAATATACAATATACAATATACAATAGTACATATATATACAATATGTAATAGGTATTATACAATAGTATACACAAATACTTGTATATAGTATTATAAACAATACTTGTGTAGTCTTCGCTTTGTGCACAATTCTATTATATTGAAATAAAAATTCTTAACAAAGCCGCAAAACTATGATCGCCGGGCCGCTGACCACTGGTCTAGGAGGCCCTCTCCTCTCTAGAGATGAGCCAAATTATTTAAAAACTGCACTTTTATATAAAGGTGTGGTTTGAAAGTGTTGAGACTCTTCCCAAGCAGCAGATGATCTTGAAAGATGCAATTCCACTTTCCTTCCCAGGATGAAATTGCACTACCCACGAGTTACGACTGAACTGAAGATTCACGCTCAAATCGAATCCCACCTTCAGAATGGGTCACTTTTTGCAATATCAATGTCAGTCTGTGGATTTACTGTAGTTTAAAGTCATTCATAATACTTATGGTTATGTCCATCATTTGGTTTACACTTAACACCTTTGTGGGTGAACAAAAAAACTTAAAAAAAAACATTGCGTGCTTAGAGCTGTGTAGTATTAAACAGAGATGACGGCGTGGAAACACAAACATGATTCGTTTTTGTATTATATTTATCACTTGGCATACCATATTTCAAGCGTTGGATAGATCTCTGTGGTTTTAGCAGCAGGTGTACTTAGAATACTCATCAGAATTACGTCTCGTCACAGATCCCATGGTGTAAATCTTGTAAGCACAGTCCTGCACTTCGATGTGATTAGTAATGCTAATAGTAATCATACCCCATTGCATTATTGCAGAGGCCGCTGTAGTCGCGTATAATCATTCGATCCAATTATATATATACCTGGTGTGGCGTTTTGCAGATACATGATCCTATTGTCTTCATTCTCATCTGCAGAGACAAGCAGCTTCTGGACTCGAGTAACATCGACTTCAGTCTGCCCATCACCACCACCTTCTTGAAGCATATGCGGAGTCTCGGCTACTCCGACGAGGACGCCCTCAAACTCGACGTGGAGGTCAGCGAAGTAACATACACTTGCTGTAGGGTAGTCTTAGCTTTTCGTTTCAGATAATTAGGTTATTGAACTGGGAAGCGAAGCTGGAAAAATGTGCAAACGAACCGGACGACGAATCGGGGACCTCCGGTTGTCTATCATGCCTACATTTCTCGTATAACCTTGGCACTGAATCAAACTTGGTATAGATGTACTAGGTATAACTAGATAGGGTATTGCATGCCAAGTGAAACTAAGCACAAGGGTTGTGCACAAGTAAACAACCCTCTTGTCCCAAGTCCCAATGTTTCCTAATCCTTGTACGAGTCACTTTATCAAGGGTAAGACCAATATATGACTCATTCTCAATGAAAAGAGACAACTGCGACTACTGAATTGGACTAACCGCCAATCCATCTCGTGAGAAACCAATTCTGAATTAACCCCGAAATAAAGCTTTGTGTCCGACCACAGTGCTTATAAAGCAAAGCGAGTAGCGACATCGAACTTCCTTGCCTTTGCAAGCTGTCAGTACGCCCTAGCGTCGCGCCCTATCACACCCAAGATTCCTCCAGAACACTAAAACTACTTATAGCGCCGATGTGCACCTCCATTTCGGCGAACACCGATTTCCCTCCTCGCATTCACGTCCTGCTAGCAGTCCAAATCCCGACGTCAGGGACCTCACATTTCGTCACCTGTGAAAACCAGCGGCTTGCATCGCCTACTCACAGATAATTTACACCAAATATACATTTACACAGTAATACACGGTATATAATGGAAATATATGAAATGCCGGTGTAAACCGGAGATATTTCACCGAAGACTTGTTGGTTACGAAGAGGCGCAAAAGAGACGAAGTCCTAGAGTTCTGGAAGCAAACATTCTTATTTTTGAGGATCAAAACAATTCCGATATCGTGTTATATATACATGTGTTTTTCGTGAGTATCTTTAGAACAAGATATAGGAAATTATAGCAATACGACGAAGTATTAAGACACGCTAAGCGCAGTAAATACCGTATTTCTAAAACTGTGGTGGTGACGGTGGGTGTACGCCGTTTACACCCTCGCATACCCGGGACTTCACCACACTGGCTGCTGCTGCTGCCGCTGAACCAAAGCTGGGTTGGCGCCGGCACAAGGGCACACAGGGCTTTGCCACTCCCCATCAGCAAGCCAGAGCCTGAACACCATCCCGTGCTACTGCTCTTGTTTTCCTGTTAGCTACTGCAAGAGCTTTCTGTCAGCTATATAGGCTCGTGCTCTCTCACTCGCTCTCCTTCCAACTTTCCAGAGAGCTTTGGACTGGAGTGGAGAGGGTAAATCGGCGTGCTCGTACGCCATTTTGGGTCGTTGGCAACATCAGCGGCGAGCATACGTCGTAAAGAGAAAAAAGCTTTAGAGAGCTTACTAAGTTTATGAGTGCGAGAGTCTTAAGTGTTATGAGTCTTATTGAAAAGATCGCCGCTGTAGTATAACACTCCGACATTCCCTTACCTACAACTCCTACAAGCAATGTAAATGCAAGAATACAATCATGCGTACACTAATGTGTTAATATTATGAATGTTTCACTACCACTGTCGATTATCGCAATACAGTTTTCTCTCTCATGACTTAAAAAGTCATACTCACTTAGAAATCATTCGTGTTTTTCGCATAGCCTTTGAGCCAAGATATCTGATAAGATATTGTACTAGGTAAGTTTGTTAGAATTAAGTCTAAAACGCGCGGAATTGGCCACACTGGCTCTGTATCAGGAAGTTCAACACCAAAGGTCACGCCACTCCACACTCTCCACGCCGCTACCGAAACTCTCTACCTCCCTTCGCCTCCCAACACCCCCTTCATCCGTTCCCTCACGTTCCCCGTAGCCTCCCGCCCCCACCCCCACCCCCACGGCCCCCATCGCAAGGGCTCATCGTATACGAGATGACT
The DNA here is from genome assembly GCA_921293005.1 of Nemoura dubitans. Taxonomy (NCBI): domain Eukaryota; kingdom Metazoa; phylum Arthropoda; class Insecta; order Plecoptera; family Nemouridae; genus Nemoura; species Nemoura dubitans. Next base: position 28,616,780 of record OV121077.1, on the reverse strand, counting down.
AAACCTTCTGTGCCCTTCCCCGTGCTCCCCAGCCGCCCACACGGACGCGCACCCCATCCATCCTGCGGGCGCCATCCTATCTGGGCCATGGGAGGTACAATCCGGGGAGGCGAGCGACGGACTGCTGGGTGCGATGACCATCGTCTGGGCGACCCGGGATAGGCCTGCGTTCTAGAGCTCGATGTGTTACTGGGTCTAGTTTGGGTTGGTCGACAGTTTGGTTAGTTTTTGTCGCGGGTTATTAGTATTTCGGATGTCGTTAGTTTTGGTAGGTAGTTAGGTATTGTTTTTGGATACTTTTGGTCTGGTTAGTTCGGTTTGGGCGACGTTTTAGGAGTTTCTTTGTCGTAGGTTGATCTCTCATATCTCACATACATACATACATGATCTCACATACATACATACATACATACATACATACATACATACATACATACATACATACATACATACATACATACATACATACATACATACATACATACATACATACATACATACATACATACATACATACATACATACAGTTTCCTAAAATGTTAGATTCCTTTGATCATACAAGGCCGGGAAGCAAATTATTTTGAGTTTCGTGCAGTCGAAGGTTGAGTTGCCAAATTTCATATACTGATACAACTTATTTGACTTTATTTTGTATTGTCATCAGTTAATCAGTTAATTCGGCAATGACAAAGTCTACAGTTCACTCCGTAAAGGTAACAACAGAAACAGCGCGATTGGCAAACCCGAAATAATTCCTAAAATAGTCGATGAGCGCCACCATTGTCTCTCGAAGGGTTCCTCGGTTCTGGTTTTGGACTTTGGACTGGCGTTTTTCATTAGCGCAGTACACTGCAAAGTAACCCCGTTGGGATTCAGTGCTCTACTCGTTTTGAGGAGGGGTAGGGGTGGGGGGGGGGGGGGGTGCACCGAAAAGAAATGCGACATCACAAGATTGTGACCGCAATCAGCACCCCTCCGCCCCCACCCCCATCCGAATTCACACCCTTGTGTCGATTGCGTTTTAACGAGATCGGTTCCTTTGTCGCGTTGCAAATCATTGTTCGTTTCTATCATTCAGGCAAACCGTTAGACAAACACACACACAAAAACTGGACACTTGTTTACGCGGTTTTTTGTCCCGATTGATATCCCAAAAGTCTCGTATTTTAAGTGTCTAGTAGCTGCGACACCGAAACTCGTAAATTACTGCGCAGTCGTCGCCGTCCTGCTTTTTCCCTCCATCCGTTACCAAAAGCGACCGCGCGAACAACGAATCTGTTGACAAATTTGCTCTAAACATAAACATACCAAGGATTCATGCATTTTTATTACTAACAAACATCCCTCTAGCACACATCCAACAAAGGCTCTCATATATTTCGATGGTGCGAAGCCCTAGCTAAAGCCATACAGCCGACTCAAATGGGAGTGCCACAAGGTTTTTGCTTGGACGGTACACCCTCTTCGAGACGGACCCCGTCATCTCAGTGGGTGGGTGAGGGGCCGAGCGGGGGGGCCGTTGGGTGACTAACCACCCTCTCGCTCCCTGGTCCTTGGACGCACCCCTGTTCCCCCTTCCTCCCCCCTCCCCCCTTAGAGCCAGCACGGGGGTGTCACGAAAGCTTCGCGAGCATGCCACGCCAGGAACCCCTGCTGCAGTGGTCGATATGTACCCGCGATGGGTGTCCTCTCTGAAACATTGCCAGGACGCATGTATACCTGTTCGTTTTACCTTCCTCCTCTATTTTTTTTATCAGGGCTTTTTGAAGGGTTTATTTTCGAAGTTCATTCGTTAATGGACGGTGCCGATAGGTTTCTAGATGTGTTTGTTCCATTTCTACATCAACGCTTGGACTATTCGAAGTTCCAGTGCCTACAAAAACATAACTATTACTGGAAATTGTTAAGAATTATGGTAAGCGTTTGTCGCATTCAAGCGTGTGAAGAATTGATTCTTCTTTTGCATAAGTGATGATTCTGAAAGTCGTTTTGGATTCCGGTTTTTACATAGCCACCGATCAATAATTGGAGCTACAAATGATTATCGGATTTTTTTTTTTTTTTTTTTTTTTCAGTTTTACTGCAAATAGTACCTTTGTACAGGTGGCAGCATGTGGCAGTTACATAGATTACATAAGATTACATGATTACATTATTGGATTACTTCAGTGTTTTCAGTAAATGGTCACGAGCAAGCAATATTAACTTTTTGGAATTTACTTTGAACTTTTACTGCAGGCCGAATCTTTGTAAAACCTTGTAGTTCTTATTATGGATTCATCTAATCTGAAGCAATTCTTAGTTGTACCAAATTTGTTAACTGACCAAATTAGAATATTCAATATTGCACAGTTTTTTTGCAAGCAGACACAAGAAATAGACCTCACATGCTCTTGTTTTGTTTGGGTGTGATTTCCTCCCCACACCCATCCTTGATAAAGCAGCATGCTAGACCGTCTAGACTAGATAGAGTCACCCATAGAAATAAACAACATCCTTATCAAGCAGATAAAATCATCAAAACCACAGTTTAAAAAGGCATTTAAACGCCAAACACGAAACGCAGAATCAAAACCCAATCATCTGAGCGCGCCGGCACGTAAACGCTACGGCCACGCCCACTCAATCGTATTTTTTTTTACTAGTGTGTATCGAATCAACAGGTGTTAGATTCATTCACCAGTCACTTTATAATGCAACTCGCGAATTCCCGAATGCCGACATCTTTGATAACGCAACGTATCTCTTAGCGAAAGACGTTATCATTTTGCCTGTTACTTTTCGTATGCCGTTCGGGCTAGCCTCGAATAAGGGTTGCCTGTTACCATGGCCCTGGTCTGTGTTAGCTCTGGCGTCCGCTAGCCCCCCCCCCCCCCCGAAACCCCCTGCGTGGGGGTGGGGTGGGGGCGGGGGTGTAGCACGTTGATGGGAGCCGGCTGGGGGTGGGTGGGAGGTGGGGGGGGGGGGCGAGTTCCGTTGGATTGACGTAGGGACCCTGTGGGGGTGGACGGGCGCGGTGGAAGGGGGCGGGTGGGGTGGAGGGTGGAAGACCTACCCTTCAGCCTGTGCGCCAGGCCACCACTCCACCCGGTTCTACGGCCGCGCTCACGCGAGAAGGGTACGTGGCTGATTTGGGGTTTTTTTCGGGGGTTTTGGAGTTGTTTTCGGTTTCTGCGTTTTGTCGTCGATTAGTTGATGGTACGAAATCGAAATGCTTGAAATTTTGGTCTTTACTCAACCGAAAGTATAGCCTTTTATCAGAATTTTATGATCTGCGAATATCATGAAGTAGCATTTGCATCACTTTAGTTTCTAAATTTTTGTTTGCACATGAATCTTTTCATCGACAGAAAAGTCGAAAAATTATTACCGGAGGGACTGTTATCTTCAAAGTCAACAAAATCATTCGGTCCAAAAAGTTTACAGGCCAACTTAAAATAATACAAAACGCAGCCCACATATTATGATACCAGCATATCAAAATACGAAACACTGAAAAAAAGTCCAGGCAAAAACAGTAGCCACAAAAGAATCGTAACAAAAAATAGACGAATAACCCTAACGTAATATTAAGCCACGCGTTTGGGTTGGTCTCTTCGAGCCCAGATGACGTCAGACGTCCTCAGATCTGATGCCGACATCTCCAGAGCCAGACAGTCAGAAAGCAAGAACGAGAAAGAAGAGACTAACACGCCACCATCCTACATACCGCCACACACCACATTTCGGAGGTGTGGCGATGTTTATGTCAGTCTGTTAGAGGACCGGCGAGCTCTTGTGCCAAATACACCAAGAGGATCATACGCGACAAACCTAAGATATCTCTCCGAGCGCCACTGCTGTCTAGACGTAGCGGCCATGCCAAGAGAAAAGTGTGAAGATATATCTATATATTTTTTTTACTTGTGGTTCTTTTTTTGGGTTTTTGACGTCTGGGTGCGGCAGACGCTGTGGCACTCTGTTATGTATGAAAGGGTCAGTTTCAACGTCTGCAATCGAGACCGGCTCCACGTGCCGATGTTCCCCATGTACTATCAAGTTCTGACATAGTTTTTGTTTCGTTTCTGCAGCTAAAAGCTAGCCGAAGGAGCTCGGACTCCAAACTAATTAGTGCCTTGCATCTGCAAGAATATATTATAATTTATACGCAACAATCTATGCATCATCTGTTATCCTAGATCAAGGTTTAATCGTGATTTTCGCAACTGGAACGTTGCATGCTGCACTTAATGAAATTTGAACGAAAATGAATTGACATGTCACGAAAAATATAATGAATTGAACACTCCTTGTGTAAGTGTAACACAAGCCACTTTAATCAGTGCCTTATGGCAAATTACAGGTGTTCAATTCGTACTATCGAATCTTTTTACATTGGCGTGATATCTTAGCTAAGTATAGAGACTCAATTTATGCGTCCTCATAATGTACCTTAATAAGGGTAAACAATGCTCGGTAGCACTCATTGTTTATAAACTTTGTTCACATATGCTACCAGTCACGTTTTACAATGCAAAGATATGTCCATAACTCGCGACTACCTTCCCCATGTTATCGTAGGAATAGAAAAAACGACACTTTTCATTTTGAAACGAGCGTACGCCGGCGTATTCTAGGCGGGCGGTGGGGGAGGCGGGAGAGGGTGAGCTAGAGGGGGGCGATACGAAAGACGGCATCACAGAGCTATTTTGTTGTCAGTCGTACTGCATGAACGACGGGGAGAGCACGACAGTCGACGGTGCTCTCTCGTCTCACAGAAAACCCGTTATCTCTTGCAATCGCCGTCGTCTCGTCGAGTGCAGCCGGTGCAAGTGCAACCAAGTGCATCGTAGTCTGTACACACTGACAGGTTTTGCAAAGAAAGTGCATCGCCGTGGCTGTGTGTGTTGCGTTTGGGGGAAAAAACGTTGAGTTTCGCTATTTTTGTTACGTTATAGTTTGACAACTGCTGCCACGTGTGTTTTTTAAATTCAAATTACAACGCCCATTGGTGAAATATTTGAATTTGTTCCAAAACCGAGAATTGTTTTCTGACGATTGTGTGCAAACGAGCTGGGTTAAGGTGTTTTAGTTAGTTATATCTGTACAAACAACAATCACATCGATTTCGGCTTTTTGATTATCGAAAACAGTGCACAACCGTGACAGTACTTCAAGCAATTACATTCGCAAGACTGAAATTGCTGCAACTTTGCGTCTCGTTTCCGTTCCTTTTATATTTCAACCTTGATGGCGTAAAACCGCACAAAATAATACTGCAAACACACACACATCATACAATCAGCTACCGCGCAGTGCATAACGCACTTTGTCTGTGTGTGTGTGTGTGTGTAAGTGTGTGTAAGTGTGGTGTGTGTGAACTCAATCCGTCAGAAGTTATTTAAACTGATTGTTAGCACCAAGCGTGATGACTAAACATGTGCGCGCAAAGCATTCCATTATCGTCTAGTCTCGATTTTTAAAAATACTAAATTAGCAGGCATTTTAATCAATCATATCGTAATTAACAGTGTTGTAAAGTGAATAGTCAAATAGATTATTGCTTAATCTATTCAAATATAATAAAACAAACTTGCAAGTGCATTTAAAACAAATATCTAGTCGTGTGCTCTCGTATCCATGTGTTTTTGACAAGCATGTGGGAGTGATATATCCTTCGTTTGTGAACACAGCAGTGTAGGCAAGGTGTTGTGTTTTTTTTTTCACGAACGCTATATAAGACAATGTCTCACAAAAGAAAACAGGGAGCTATCCATCATAAGGTAAGATATCAAAAGGGAAAAATATGCACGCATTATACGTAAATACTCTCTGTGAAGGTCTGCGGATTTATTTTTTTATGTAGTAGGGGAACAGCAATGAAAGGTTGAATTGACTTTATGGTTGTTTATGGAACTGATTTTTTTTAGCCATGCATGGTGCTCATAATAATAAGAACAAATAGCCGATAATTTAAACCGACGCTAAACCTAGGAATAATAACCAGTGGCAAATGTGCAATACGAGGGGGTGAATTTAAGTCAACAGCATATGTACTTTTTTTATGCGCAACAAACATATTTTACGCTTCGTTAGTTTCCAAAATGACACATTACATTTTGTCAATATAACTTAGTTCCACTCCACCCCATGTTAAAACTTTAAACCATTTATAGTTCATCCAAAGTTAACTATATATAACATTATATTATATTATAACGAAGGTCTATTTTATTGCCGTCTTGGCTGTATTTGACCGTATGGGCTGATGATTATTAGGTGGGTTGCATTAAATGGGTGGGCCCTATACGCACATACGATCCAAACACACACACACACACACACACACACACACACACACACACACACACACACACACTCCGCGTGGCGTTGTCCCGTGAAGGTTATCTGATCAAATAAGCTGATACACCCCTGTGTGCACACACCCTTATCATTTTGACCACCCTTGATTGTCTGGGCACACCACTGTAATGGCAAGCGCCCCTATATTATGTGTTCTATATATGCCTTGCCTCCCTGTAATGTTCAAATATAATTTATTATAAATGTCACCAGCATTTTGGACCATGGTTACCCGTTGGTAATTACTACTGAGTAATGAGTCATGACTGATTAAATTTCAATCTTTGTTAATTTGTGGCAGAGCGGCCGCGAGTGTGGGACTGTCATTCTTGAAAATGTCGCACGTTTTCTGTATCAACAAAGAATTTGTCTGCAAAGATTATACACTCCTGTTTCTATTCACCTTGTTCGTCGCCTCTATGTTTTTATTAAATGAACTTGCATCCTAGATAATGATGCACCTACTATAAATTCACATTTTACATACATTCAGATGCAGCGAGGCACTACATTTAAATGCAAATCTTCAGACACATATTATGAGTACAGAGATATGCCTACCTATATATAGGTATATATACTAAATTTTCTCACTTTGCAGATATGCACAGTGGTTTAAATTAACATATCATATTCATATAATAATATCAAAGTTTCAAGAGCATTTTATGCATCTATGTCCTATTCCTATATCGTAATTTATCAGTCGACTTCTTCAAAGTTTTCCCTATCCAAACCACCTCGTTAATTCCTCGACTTGTTTTGGGGGTTTCATGCGTACGAGTATGGTATGAGTATGACGCACACTCCAACCCTCATCATTAGAAACAATCTCATGATCTCGCTCTGTGATTGTTGGCTTGCTCTGGTGTTGACTGTGAAACAGTACGACTGTGATATGAGTTAAATATATACCGACAATATAATTTTATAAAACCATTCCAAAATGTATATGTTTGAATACGTTGCCGTTATTGGCTGCTTTTTGACACTTCTTTAAAAACTAAGGGGCATACCCTTTCTCTATACGTAAATATACACCCGTATTTCTATATAAATAGCCTGAACGTCCTTTATAACTATACAATCATTTCGCATCACTAATTAACTATCAAATTCTTCCACAAGAAGTATAGAATTATACCATGACCTTGACCAAATGCTATATGCACCAAAAGTAAAAAGAGAATCACACATTTCAAAACTATAGTGCAAGAAAATGACACCGTGGTATACAAACACTCTGCGCTTACGAACACCTTTGAAACTTTCATCTGAAAGTCTTAGCTACACACAGCCGCCAGTAAAGATGCAAAGTCTCTCTCCGATGAGTAGGTACTCACGACGAAATGAAATATAGAGTCGTTATTTTTCAGCTTTTCGGTTCTCGGCTAGTACTAAATGCGCTCGATTGGGTTGGATTGGGTTGGATTGGGGAGCACACCGAGCACACACAAGGTATGATGTTGTTGACCCAGACGTGGGACTTTGCGTGGCCTAACAATCGATACATGCATGCTACCCTATCCTGCCCATGGTAGCAGTAGCACCCTATCCTGCCCATGGTAGCACACACCTAGGCTATAGGCCAACTGGTGATAGTCTTTCGCGTGGATCACAACCAGTGTGCGCGATCTAAACGAAATCGCTCAATCAGCTTGAAATGCAGTTGCAGATGATGTTAGTCAATTTTAGTTTAATATGTGGTTTGAAATGGGAGGCCAGGCAGATATGCATAATGCGGTTTTGGGCCTTTGTAGACAGTTTTAAACATAAGTTTTCGATCGTTGGTGAAACGATTTGAGGTGAACGAAACAACTTTATAGATGTGGCGAACTTCGTCGGAATTCCATAATTCACTATCAAGTCAAAGTCGCGTTTTCAGATGGAATTGCAGATGAGTTTGGTTAATTTTAGCACGGTTTGAAAATGGGGGAATATGAACAGTTTGAAAACAGCTGTTTTCGTCCGCTGGAAACTGAGTTTGGCGCATTTGGCGACGCAATTTGAGCGGAACGAAACAGCTAGATTTGGCGAACTTTAGCGGCATTTCATAATTAACTGGGCTATTAGTACTGTTGTTCTACAAATCAGCGTTTGCGGTTCGATTCGGCACTGAAATCGCGGTTTCACGTTGAGACTTCTGGATATAGTTTATTTTATTTAAGAAGATACCTTTCCGCTCGGAGCGCTGGTAGCCAAGTTGTAGCTTACATGAGCGCCAACCTGAACCAACTGAAGTCCTGTCATCATCTTTACTCTGCCACATTGGTTTCTAATACCTTCTAACATTACTAAAGATTGTATTTTTATTTTATTTGTTTATATTTTGATATCGTAATTAAGAAATAAATTCATGTTGACATTTTTTGTTTTTAACCGAAATAGTATGGCAGTCGTTGCCGAGGCATCTTCTCCCACTGGCTAGACTGTACTAGTGCGTCTATATAGGGTTAGAGAGTGGCCAACACGATAACACTTTTCTATTGGCTGTTCAAATCCCATGCTAAACGGACGACATGTTTTTACCAAGTTGATCACGAAGCACGTGGCAGTTGTCTATATGAGTTTATCATATTCCTTTGCATAGACTGTACCAGCGTAAACACGCACCCACGTGCGTAATACCATAGATGAATGAGTACCCATTCATTTATGGTATTAATATAATAGTGACTGGGCCTCATGTGAAGGGGAACAAGGAGTACCGATGGGTGACCGGCGCAATGGTCGGTGGCGTTGACACAAGCATTTGGAAATTGCGTTGACTTATTATTGTTATAATAATTTATTATAATTATTATAATTATAATAATTTATTATAATAATTATTATTATTTTGATTGCCAAAGTATTATTTTGGGTTAAGTGGTCGCTTAGTGGTAATAGGAATCTCAACCTAAAGGAAAACTTGTCTACCTACATCTTCCCTCATACGAAAGGAGAGTGGCTTCGCATCTTCATTAAAGGCAGAGAAAGATTGAGTCGAATATATTCTAAACTGATATCATTCGGTGTTTCGGCATCCTCAAGACATTGGTTCTACATCTAAGTTTTGAAACTCAGTGGATATCGTGTCGAGTTCTACCTTTTATGGTTGAGCGCCAGTATAGTTTCAACGTACCGAGACAGAGTTTGCGGGCAAGGGGTGGTCCCACACGGAAGTACATACAAAAAACATGCATGAAACATATATGGAAGGTTCAAATTTTTAAAAGAAACATATAAGTTTCTTATAAGATATTCCACTTTCGTATATTTTCCCTATTTTTATCATATATGTTCGTATTTGCTTTTTCGTATGGGGTATCACTGAAAATTTTGAAAGCATGCGACTGTGTTTCCTAATTACAAAAGACTTCAATTTCAGAATGAGCATTTATATGTAAAGAATTGACGTGATCACGAGTTCTTTACAGCGGGATTGTCAATTCTCAGCTTCATATACTGTAGAACTTTTTATATATATTTGAAAAATAACTACGGATCCAATCAAAATGTAAAACGGCAAAAGTGATCCTCCTCACCGACTTCCTATCATAATAGGTATATGAGCTCGGCCAACCACGATGTAAAAACTATACTGGAATGTCAACCGATAATCCTGTGACAATAATGACAGTCATTTCACAATCGCGGACTGCTCAATATAGTTATAGGTTTAGGTAGCACCTTGCTGCTGCGATCGCACACAATGGAAAAACGACAAGTTTCAAACCTCACAAAAGCCATGTGTGGTTGTAAGCATCTTGCCAATTCCGAATGAACAGCCAGAGCGATTTGCACAATTGGAACTTACTTTCGAACCGCTTAGACCAAGACCATTACCCAAGTCTTTAGATATACATTTGTATGACTCCAAGTAGTGTGGTACTGAAGGGTAAAGGAGTCGCTGTCTGTGCGGAATACCAGCTATGTTTTTTTCTCCATGAAGTCATTTACCTACGCCTTGATTTTTTTTATCAAGCACACAACCAGAGCCTTCTGAAATATAATTTTCACTCTTGCTATTTTGATTCGAATTGCGTTCTTGCTAGAAGGCTGTGAAAAATGGCCAAGACCTTCTAGCAACATTTGATCCATAAATTGGAAACAATATCATAAGGAAGGCGCTGGTTGTAGTGCTCAAACTGGTAACATTTGGATGGGAATGGAATAATTTTAGTCAAAAATAAAATTTCAAAGCAAAAAATTGTAAGTCGTAATTAAAACACCTACAAAATAGGACGGGAAGGAATATAGAACGATCCAGACATAAAATAAAGTGGAGTAGAAGATTTTTTTCTAGTTCAAGGTCATTGCTTGAATCCTATGGGCGCGCTGTTACGTATGTAAAATTCATGAAAATTTCCAAGACGTTAATACAACCAAGGTTATTCCATGATGGTTGTTGCTTATCGTGATTTCTCACACGACAGTGTTTCCCATTTCGATGCTCGGAAAAGGCATCAATTCCATTTCCCAACGTCCATTTCCATTTCCATATCCCTCAGTTCAATATACAGACATGACCGTCCGTCCTGGTACCTAAAAAAACCTTTCGTTGGTTTTGGAGCTTATTTCAAATTTGACGTTTATATAAAAAGATGGCGCTCATCAGATCGCCTCTTGAAACGGTCACAGATTTTAGAGCTCGTTTCAAACTTGACGGTTACAAAACGACGTGGCGGTCACATCATTTCGCCTGTCGCTCTCCAGTGAAGCACATACGATGTGATGTGCGTACTAACTACTAACTAGCCCAGCCATGATCGCTCGGTGCACCGCTCGTGATGCCCGCGTGGTCGAGACTCGAGACTCATTCTGGAGTCGTCGCCGCCTGCTTGCATCGTCGTGGACAGGTTTTTAACCACCTGTCTGCTAGTTTAAACGAGTAGCCGCGGCGGCGACCAGCTATGCAGTATGCACCGTCGATCGAAGTCGGCTTGGCTGTCGTCTTCGTCTGTCGCGACGTCCTCTCGGCGACGGCGGTTGGGAAAGCGCTGGCTTGTGCTGAGGGCGAACGGTCGTAACGAGTGTATTTGGTACTCGTGTAGCGGTGCGTTTCGGTGTTTTTGAAGCTCTTCTCGGGCGAAAAATGTTCAAACATGTATATTTTTGTCACCGAAAGATGGAAAATAACTCCTGTTTTAACTCGAAAAGCTGCCATTTTCCTTATTTTTGTAGGGAAAAACGTCGCCATACATTTTTAAATTATGATATCTGGTAAAAATTGCCATTTTCGGCGATTTTGAGCCATGACCTTGCGAATATAAGGGTCAAAATCTAATCGTTGGTGTCTATCTTTCGATTTATAACGTGTAAACAAATGTAAACACGACAAGTATAATATTTTAGCTAACGTTTATCCATTTGTAGTGTTAAAACTTTGAAAATGTTCAGTAAAACTCGAAAAACTACTGTCGTCATACTTTTACAATTACTGTTTTATATTACAGCTATAACAACCCTTTCGCTCTGTGCAAGCCGGCTTGCCAAAATAGGGCGTTGACATTGTCGATTTCCTACTTCAAAACGTTATCTAATTTCTTTCAAATGTTTGTTTTCCCAATAATGGCCGCGGTCGATCGGTTTGCGTGACCGGGTGGCGGGTACTCAATAGAGGTGCTTGCTCGGCGACCGCCGTCCGTCTAGCTCGAGTTTAGTTCCAATTAACCCATGCTCCACGTCGCGTGCCGTGCGGTCTAGACTAAGTTAGCGCGTACACTTCTGTCAAGGACGCGCTCCTTATCGTTATCAGTTCTCGGAGAAATGTGTTCCCCACTTCCAATGATCCGCCATAGACAATTGGCTATGGTGATTCTTTTAATTTCTTGTTTCTGATCACGATATGACATTTTTGTGAAAAGGGGATGTTTGGTCACACTGGAAAAACGTATTTCCTTCTTCATTTCTCCCTGAAAATGTGGATTTGGCTTCTAGAATCATGCTCATTGCGTTGTTAGCTAGAGCTGGCATGAAGTTAAATCACATTTTTCTGCACATTTGTATGGGAAGAAACTCTAAGCTATATTTTTGAGAATCTCATTACACTTAAAGAGTTTTTCTTCATCATTGTCCTTTTCACCATTTGGTAAGTTATCAACATTGGGCCAATTCAAGAGATGCAATTGCTTAAATTATCGTGGCAGCTGTAAAATATACGCGCGCACTGTACAATATTGCCATGTATAAAAACGATCGATACTTTGCTAATTCAACTTATCAACGGAGTTTAATCTCAATTCGTTGTTCGCGAAAAACCTGTTGATTTCACCCTCGAGCAAATTGACGGAAATGAAAAGAGGGACGCAGAAAAAAAAACTGTTTGCGCGTCGCCTTCTCCTGTATAAAAATCGACCCACCGGGAGCAAACGTTTAAATTCGCCCGGCCATGTCGCAAATTGCTTAGGAGAGAAAATGTACTTAGCATTTTAAAATATGCAAGGAATGTCCTTATCACAAATCTGAAGGTTTCTGCGTCTGGCATTACACGTCCGTATTTATTCTCTATTTTCTTTTTATGATTAACCATTGTATTTATTGTTGTTATAACCCCATAGAGTGCCCTGCACTGGGGTTACAGCTATAGCAATGTCAGTGACACGATGTCATGAACATTGGCTCTGGACCACACTGACATTGCGAGCAATAAACCAAGCCAAGCTTGATTGGTTCAGAGCCAATGTTCATGACATCGTGTCATTGACATTGCTAGCTGGCATAACCCCTGCTTGATTGGTTGAGAGCCAATGTTCATGACATCGTGTCACTGCCATTTCTAGCAGCAAACCCTAATCTCTACTAGAGGATCCACTACTAATACAAAAGGCCATTTGGGTATAGTTTTTCGCGTCAAACGTAGTACAAAATCCATTCAACAATGGGAATTGCAAATTCAAGATACCAATAATACCTATATTATTACAGTGTTCGTGCGTGATTTGCTATTGCACAATCCATCACAACAATTATTTAGCTGCTTAGAAAATTATCACCAATTAGGGAATGCTCGAGTAATTTGTTGACTGGTCGCTGAATACAGCGGCCTCTCTGTCTCTCTCTGCGACCGATGAAAGGAAGACGATGTCAAGCGGGCTATAGCTCGATCGTAGAACGTCCAAGGCGGTACAAGAGAAGATGTGCTGGACCGTACGAGGAGTGGGGACGTCTAGTACTGCGAGGGAATTAGGTCGCCTAGATCTAGATTTGAATCGGTGAAATGATTCGCTCGATATCACAACGATGACGTGTGACAGAAATGGTATTTACACCAGCTCTCAGGAATCTGCACCTTTTTGGTGGAATCACAGATATTAGTTTAAATTTTGTTTCATATCGTTTGTTAATCTGTTATAACTTATGGTAAAGTAACAGGTAGGAATTGCACATTTCAGGCATACTGCACTCTTACCAAGAGCTACCATTACTTTGTGTTTCTATACTTATAATTATTTATCTTCTTCTTCTTCTTCTTCCTTCTCCTCTTTTGCTAATAACGCTTTCCATTTGCTTTTTCTTTCCATGTTTTATTCTCTTCAACCTCTTCCCACATTATTTTTTTAAGTTCAATCGTGTAAAGAATTTGACACGTAGCTATCTAATTTATTTATACACATGTTACACATAAAACTCATTCAACATTCAGTAACTTCTTAAAATAAGTGATAATAGCCAAAGTATGACCTTATAGGATACTAATGAGAGTTGGCTGTACTCGAGCTCGATCCATTGGTCTGTTGAAATCAATTTTCCATCGAATTTCGATGGACGAATACAGTTCCGGGGTCAATTACTTAAGTGGGCAAACAACTGACACGAGAAATCATTGTAACTATTTGCCCATGTAATAGATTGACTCTGGTATTGTAGTCGTTTAGGTAATTGAGCAAAGGACGACTACAGTTCCAGAGTCAATCACTGATTTGCCCACATTGTTTGCCCACACAATTGACTCTGAAACTGTAGACGCGCATTAATTCAACGCGCGCTAGTGTAGCAACATTCGGCAAGGGCGCAGGAAAACGCACGCTGCCTAGGCGTCTTATGCCAGGCTGATCGAGCGCTGGACCGGGACAGCCATGGGCAAAGGGGAGGGGTCGCAGTCGACAGATAAGGAGACGAGACTGTCCAGACATGGTACAGTGTCAACGAGGCGAGCACGCAGCTGGACTTTGTCCCCCGCGTTCGCTGCCGCTAAGACGCGATGGGACGACGCTATGGAGTCGCCGGCTCTGTTGCTCTGTCGCGGCCGCTGAGAAATGGACCGGCGGAGTACGCTCGCTGGGCAAAGGACGAATGGAAGTAGACCGTCAGATGCCCGAAACATCTGGTATAGTACTGCATCCTCGGGAAAGATGAATAATCAGTTCGGACTATCAGCTAGTTTTGGCAAATGTTGTCGAGTTGTGATTAGAGGAATACTAGCAGTATGGGCCCGTGCTACGTGCACGGTGTGTTTTCGGGACATGGCCACCTCACAAATCAACTCTAAAATGTGTAAGGTCAAACTCTGAACAACAGCTGAATGTAACCCTGTTTGGAACCACCGAACCCAAGTTTGGTTCTAAGATTGGGCAGCTGAGCCCACCAAGGTTTTGTATCGGTTGTGGACTGCAGTTTCGACTGTTGGAAATGGGTTTTGGCGCTTGGCGACGCTATTTCAGCTGCACGAAATCGCTGGATGTGGCGAATCGTTAAAATTAGGGTTTGCGGTTAATTTGGCACTGAAGTAGCAGTTTAAAGTGAGATTGGTGGACCGTTTTCAGGCTTGTTAATGGACAAGGGAATGTTTTGTCCCAAAACAAACATTTTGATGGGTTGTTTTTGGGGGGAAATACAGCGTGTTTTCGTTCGTTTGATCATGGTTTTCTAATTATAAAGCCCGGCTTTTATGCAAATACACAATATTTGTACCATTTTGCCTGCACGCTTTTCTCGACTAGGACTTAATTATCAAAATTTGTTACACAATCTCAGGAATTTCCACCGTAAAGCATGACCTCTAATGCCTTTTAATTGAATTTTAAACTTTTGTCAAATTTTTACCTGTAACTCTCCTAATAGTTTCATTCAGTGGAAAAAATTGAACAGCCGTTCGGCTTTGAAATCACATAGTGAACAGTAGTAGGAGTTATTACTTTCCGTTTCAGCAGGGTAAACGCTCTCCTCTGTCTTCTCTGTATGCTACTTTGTATCATTACCGATGAGCAATGTGTTAGCCTCGCGGCGCGTACGCTCGCTGCGAATCACCGCATGGAAGTAGACTGCGCAGAGCGTAGACTCTCACTACGTCGGGGTAGCGCAGGAAAAGTGGAAGACAATCACTAGATTCTGATTTTTAGCCGCAAATTACAACCGCAACGTTCGACAATGGTCCAACACAGAGTTTGTAAGTGCGAAAATCGAACTTAACGAGTGAAAAAAAACTTTCACATATACCCAAAAGTCACTATAATATAACGCTTTAGACTACTATAACCTAAACAACATTCAAAATTGATGTTCCATGCGACCGAAACATTTTACTGTGTAGTTCCGCATGTACCGAAATGTTTGCGGTCTTTTTTGCATCCAACGCACAAAACTCCTTCGCCTGTGGAAAACCAACACCGAACATTTAATGATCGTACTACCCCCATCGCAACGCGTTCTGAAAATGTTCCGAGGCTATGTTTCTTTATTGTGGTGTACCTACGCGCGACCCCCATGCCCCCCCCCCCGCCCCCGCCCCCGCCCCCCAACGCTGCAGTGCCCCCCAGCCATCAGTCCTCGTGTTCCCAAACCATCTACTCAAAGCCCCCCCCAACCCTCCTCATCCCACTCTCCCACCCCCAGGCCGCCACCCAGTATCCGGTAACCGTGCGCCACCCCCCCGCCCCCCCCCCTCGCTGCTGCCACCCCCATCACGGCCCCGGCGCCCCCGAAGCAGGGGGGCAGAGGGGGCGGCTGGGCTGATAACGTGCAGGGGACCGAAGTTTGGAGTGCGACGACGGTCGAACCGTGCAGCGCGCTATGAGAACGACGACGATGGCTCGACCAGTCCGAGTGCCCGAAAAGAAATAAGAGTGCTGCTGGTATCTCGTGTCATGTGACCCAATTTCGACAGGAATCTTATCGCGGGGAGGAGTCTGTCTTCGCTTTTTTCGTGGACGCTTTTTTCTCCTGTTGGTCGCTTTCGAAACTTTGCTCTGTGCACGATCAGCGTACGCTGTTGTGATTGGTGTGTGCGCGCATTATATCGTAATTCGCGATGTGTGTTTCTGTCGCCGGACGGTCATGATTGAGAGGTGGCACGTTACGTTATGCGTGAAAAGACGCGGGGTGCTTGTTTCCAGAAGTTACGAAGCGTGGATTCTCGAGTTTCAATTCCGAAATTTCGTATTTCGATATATCCTATTGCCTATTGCCTGTTGCCTATTGCCTGTTGCCTGTTCCTCTTTCTCATTTCGCGTTACCGATGACTCTATAATATTGACAGCTGATTGCCAATTTTTCATGACTTTCTGTTTAATAAACTGTACAGTTTCAGAGAGAATCTTTTCAAATTACTGTAGTTCTTTTACAGTCAAATATTAAAAAACAAAGTGCATCAGTGTAACGCAGACACTCGCATGCAAAATAAAATCACGAGGCTTTCGTCCGAGTCAATTAAAAATGGAGTGCACAGCCTCATTTAACATTAAGTAAAATTGTCCGGCTGATTACCGAATCCTGACAAACCGAGTGTCTTCTTCACGCGGCGTTTACCCCGCATGGAAGCGACCTCGGTTTGTTCTTCAAATTCCACTCACGTGTTTGTCTTAAACTTTCCACCGGACGTCTCCATGCCTTCATGACCGTAGGGCGCCCCCTACCTTTCACTTCCCGAGTCTCGACCCAAAACCCATGACAGGATCGCTCCAGACTCCAGGACCGACTCCAAATTCCGCGAGTTTGCGCTCACCGGCGTCGACGACCAATTCGGCTACATTCACTCGTAATACGCCAACCCGTTTTCTTCGGAACACAATTCCTTTGGAAATTGACGCTTTTTTTGCCAACGCAAAGTGCGTCACACATCTGAACTGAAACCCCACCTCCACAAACGGGTAATACCTTTCTCTAGTTCCTCGCACAACCCCAGAACGCACGACAACGTAGACGAGAGAGACAGAGAGAGAGAGAAAGAGAGCCTTTCGGCCAGAGGTGGATTTTTCATTAATCCTTATACCAACTGATAGCACTTATCCAAGTTGCCCCCGCCCACCCCCAGCCCCATACCCTACAGGGTCGTTTGGTAGCGTCTACCTACCCTTATTCGGTCGCCCCCCCCCCCTGTCGCCCCCCCCCCCTTCCGGCCCCCTAGCAAGCCCACCGTCCCCCACACTCTGACCGACCCAAAGCCTCCCCCCCTCATGCGACCCACGCATGTACAGGGTCCTTTTGCACAACAACAGAGTCGCCTCTTAAAGCGATATGCTCTTATCAATATCGGATTACAACTGCATGCTAGCCGCGTCGGCTTAAAGGGCATCGATGTCACGCTTAATTGGTGCCATTCTTTTCACATTTCGACTGTGTGTGAGTGTTTGTGATTTTTTTGTGTCGTACGTCCGAAGGCTTAGGTCCGTCGGACGAATTTCGAAAAAGTGTTTATTATACACGAGAGCGGTCGCGCTGTATTATAGTTTTTGTGCTGTTCATTTGGCCATTGCGACAATGAAATTTATAATTGATATTTCTGGTTGATATTATACGCCATTTGCACGGCCCAAATGTATAGTTTAGCAAAACTGCACCGAAATCTGTGCGTGCCAGTGTACAGTCGAGTCATTGCCGTGGCCAATTTCGTTTTTGCATCCCCTAATTCGACATTGCACCCGTGTTTTTCCCATGCACAATTCCATTGGGCTGCATTGCAAATGAACTCCCCCCCCCCCGTTACCCCACATCAACAACCCGCATATATTCTCACCGTGTGCCATAGACACCCGACAAAATATCGAAATTGGTTTTGTCCCTAGCCACCCACTTTACCCCTAGCTTACCGGTGGCGAATATCCAAAGTCCAAACCCGTATACCCCATCATAGGCGGTGGTCTATAGTATTCCGGCCTCGTCTATATCCACGACGTTCAATGCTATAGCGGTCCTCCTACGACGTCGCACCCCCCCCCCCCTTGTTCCCTCTATCTCTACCCCCCTTGTGCGGCGCCAAATAGTGAAGACCCTCATTTCTCTTGTTAGACTTTGCGCCATGGGTTCCCACCCATCCACCCACCCACCCACCGTCGTCGTCGACGTCGGCGTCCTCTATACCATCGTCAGGGACCTCAATTCACCCGGGGCCTCGTGCAGTATACCGCACCCATCGGAGATGCTATATCGTCGGGCTACACACTGACGCCGACGTCCTCTCAGAGCTGCTAGTGCCTCCGGCGTCGACGCTGTTCCCCAACCCTTCGACCCCTTCGACCCCCTCCCCCCCCCCCGCCCCCACCACCCCAATCTAGTACACCCACGCACACACGAGGGGGACGTGATACCTTTATGCACCGCCAGGGCCTTCGGTTTGATGGCTGGAACACGGCCTATGCGATCGTAAGGGGGTGTATGCAGTATACCATATATCCCATAGAATTGCCACAGAACTACCATAGAGCTCCTGCAATACATGTTATCTCACTGGTGGTCAGCATGTTTGCATTTGTTTTTTAATGGGAATTAACATTGAGGTTGTCCACCAGTGACTTTAATAAGGCTGCTGTTGCAGGCGCTCTGTAACCAGATCGAACGTATTATGGAGCAACGGCTACGCGGAAAAAAGTGTTGCTATTTAGGCGCACTATACTTATGTCGAGTCATGGGACTACGAACTGTGTATCGATGATCGGCAAAGCTAATGAAACAGATAGTAACAATAGTGTAGACATCCAAAAATCTGTATAGTTCGTGTAAACAGCCAGAATTGAATTGCGCACCTTCCACTTGAAGATTTCGCGCAGCAAGTATTAGTATGTGTATGAAACGTATGTAGTATTTGCGCGCCTTTCGGCGTAGAAACATTGAACTACGGCTGGGGTTGTGGAGTTAGTTTTTTCGCCCCCCGTCGGTGCTTTATAACTTTGAGCAATTTCCAACCCTTCATTGCGAATTTAGTCCACGGGTCCCCGGTGCGGTTCCAAATGGTTGTTACGCCCGGAGATCTAGTTTGACCCAGTCTAGAGTGTGCACTGTAGGCGAGTCAACGGGCTTCTTGGCGTGTTTGCTACCTTTCGTATAGAGTTTCTTATATGTTGGCGAAAAGTTCGATTGGGTTCTACACACACACACACACACACACACACACACACACACACACACACACACACACACACACACACACACACACACACACACACACACACACACACACACACACAAATTCAAAGCAAACAAATAAGGGGTTGAAAAGAAGGTATAACTGTGAGGGTCGGGTCTGTGATGTTATAACTTAGAAGACGTCGTATTCTCGTGGAGTCCTTACTCCTTAGTCCTAATACAGGATGGTAAACAGAAATGCAAATACGCATAAGGAAAATACGGGGGTTGGCGCGTGTGGACGTTGAGAAATGCGTTAGAGGTAGAGGATAAGGTGTATTAGGTGTGTGCCAGGGAATAAGGTGGTTGGGTGGGGTTTGCGGGTGGGGCGGGTGGCCATGGGCTTCTAGTCATCGCGACGCAAAGGGGTGTGGGCGTTGGTACAATAAAGGGAATGAAGTCTGGCCATGGTTGTGTCATGGGTGGGTGCGCGGACTGGTAACCGCTGCTACGTACTGAACGTTGTTCAGTGTTCAGTGTTCTAGTGTCCTCTGTGTTATTTTGGTGTTCTTTTATGACGAGTGATGACTTTGAATTGTGCGGGCTATTCTGATGTTATTAAAGTTCTTAGACTCATGTCTACTTTATCCTATCTTTAGCACTAGTTTTGAAAAAACTATTTCGAACTGGGATTTGAATGCTAAATCAAAAGTCTCACTGGTTTCCCGACGTTTCGTAATATATGCTAGTAACTTTATCAAGGGTGATAGCTCGACTGATGAAGTAACTAGCATATGTTACGAAACGTCGGGAAACCAGTGAGACTTTTGATTTAGCATTCAAATCTCAGTTTGAAACCGATTTTTTCAAAACTAGTGTTAAAGATATGACATAATAGACATGAGTCTATAAGAAATTTAATAGCATTCATGATGAGTGTCAAAGCCAACGTGACACAATTCCGTGACAATTTGTGTTTTTTTTTCTTACGAGGCTCGTTCGTCATTTCCCCCTATGTACGTTTTCTTCGACATCATTCCTGGCTTGTGTGGGAGGGAAAACGCAATGCCTGGCGATCGGAAATCGAACCTCTGGGCCTCTAGGGGGCGGGGGCGGGGGTGGAGGGGGTGGGGCGAGATTGATGTTCGACTACGTGTAAGAGATCACAGTTTGCGCCCATCACAAGATCGGGAATGTTAAAATGGAATGTTGATGTGCAATCATCATATTTATGAGACCTTTATATATATATAGCAAGGTTTATGTTCGGGCCATTTCATTTAATTATACTAGTTGGTAACAGTTCAGATTGGTCAGAAAACGGCTCCTGTTCGAAATTTGCCAAAATTGTCCCATAATATTATGTTTACTAGGCACATTGTCAGTTTTTATACAGTTTGTATGGGAAGGATAAGCTTAAATTCACAATTTATATTATTTGGAGAAACTCTTACACCTTTGCTAACACGTTTTAAAGTCAAAATATGAACATATCTGGCCACATCCATTTCTATCGCACACACTTAAATGTATAAACAATCTCATTGAACAACACAACATTGTGATTCGATACAAATCTGATTCAAACAGTTTTCTGGAAGTGTATTTGATTGCAAAAGATCATTTGGGATAAATAATGTGCTGGAATCATTCAGTGACCAGACTCCAAAAAGACCAAGACCCCCACACGAAAAATCCACAATTAACAAACTCCACACCCGAATTCCTTCGCCGAAACTGTAAATTGTAATTCATATCGTCATAGTAATTATTGTAAATGAAATCACAAAAAACCAATCAACAGTTCTGCTAACGCTAAACGATTCACGCGGTCAATTGTGTTCGTGTTCAAATCTGCTAATTAAATGTCGGCTAATCAGCGACACACGCATTGTCTGCACTCCGCGCAGAGACGTTTCTCACGCATCGAGTGCGTGTCGAACGGTGCCACCCCGAGCGAGCCTGTAGCTTTCTTGCTCCACTCCCCGTCTCTGTCCCGCCGAGCAGACCGCCATGGGAATCGAACCGAGTGCAGTTGCAGTTGCCAGTGCATCGGGCAGTGGCGTCAGATATGCACGTTTCAAAGCCTAGTGTCTCTTAACAAAGCTCGCTTTACCACAACGTCATGGGAATTTTATCAGCAATAACATTCCCGATTCTGATTTTCCTTTGAGATGTATACCTATAAAAAGTCTACATTTCCCAGCCTTTGTATTTAATTAGTTTGAAAACCGACCGAAAGTATTGTGAGCTTTGAACGTTTTCTCTAACTTTTAGCAGTGTATATTAATTTCCTTCTGGCAAATTTCGATTCAATTACAGTTAGAAGGCACTGGTTGTGTGCTCAGATACAGATTGACAGTGAGAGTTTGATGTTGGTTTCATGTTTTACATCAGCTTCTAGATCTAACAGTCCACCACAATAACATGTCCCACTGCCGCTAATATCTGTGCATGAGTTGAAAGTTTAAAAACTAACAACCCTATGCCTACGTGCAGTTTTGAAAATTTTAGCTCAATAGCGCAGAAAAAAGTCTTAAAACGATGCAGTTCACCTGCCCTTCTAACAGGTGAAAGTACAGCAAGAATTGAGCACCGAAAACTTGTAAAAATGGCTCAAGTTACTAATTAGAAACTTATTGCTACCATATACCTAATGCAGGCATGTTAACAGAAACTCTTGCTGGCCGAATCGGCCGCCACTGCACCAGCGTGCATCTGGCGGTGCATCGGTGCAGCGACTGCACTCTCTCACTCTCATGCATCTTGCACATGCACTCGCAGCGCAACGCGTTTCGCGAGATCTCACGCGCTCATCGTACAAACACACACACACATACCCACAACAAGATCAGAACGGAGACTCAACATTACATGTCTAGAAGACTCATGTCTGCTTGTCCTATCTACAGCACTAGTTTTCAAAAATAAATATTTCTAACTGGGTTTTGAATGCATAGATAAAAGTCTCACTGATTTCCGGACGTTTCGTAACATAGAGAATATAGGAAGCCTAGGTTTAGAAACAATTTGTTCTTTTGTTCACGCTGTCCAGTCGAGCCTTGGTGTCGAGCTAGCACCCTTGCGGATGTGACTAGTATAGCTAGGTTACGAAACGTTGGGAAATGTGTTAATTTTGTATTCAAACCCCAGTTTTAAATAGTTTTATTGAAGACGATCAACATCTCTGGAGAGAGCTATGCCCTTGTTGCAATTCTGCCACTAGACTTTTTGCTCTTATCATAATCCGCGTTACGTTAGCTTTGCCGTCAGCTGTAGGTATGCACGGCGTAGCTATGTGTGTACAGCGAGATTCACTTTTGCATTTTTATTGAGTGCATTGCTTATCGGTGCATATATGTGCATTCCCTTTTTTTTAAAGAGAATTACCGCAGATGGAATTACTTCTGATTCGGAAGTTGCAAATTTGCTTGTTCTTGCTGTCCAGTCCCAATTCAGCCCGAAGCAATGTGGTGGAGAATTTGACGAAACTGATAACTATTTTTTATCCTCATTGTCATTTGATGAGTGATACTGTGTAATTTTCCTATACCCTTCTTGTCTAAAATTTGACATGCTACATTGCTTTTTCTCACTAACTGTAGCTGTTCGGATTTTATAAATCTCGAGAAATGATTTTCCAATTTTTAACCACGTTTAAAGTAACACATTTCAAATTTACGACTGTTTTATAACTTAGTATAGCTGTGTCCACTACACATTTTTGACAACGAGACCTGATCGTAATGTACACGGTTCGT
Source organism: Nemoura dubitans (assembly GCA_921293005.1). Classification (NCBI taxonomy): domain Eukaryota; kingdom Metazoa; phylum Arthropoda; class Insecta; order Plecoptera; family Nemouridae; genus Nemoura; species Nemoura dubitans. The sequence continues at coordinate 28,593,417 of OV121077.1, read as the reverse complement.
TCGTGACTTTTTAACTTTACATGGTAACAAGCTCGTCGTGAACTTTCTTTAAACATTTTCAGTTCCTTTTGCTTTCCCTAACTTAGATTTTGCGCTAGCCGAACGTCGAATTCGATCGCAGCCGGTGCACATGCCAATCCAATTTACCGTCGGATGCAAAACAAGCATGAGATCGCCGCGAAGTTCGCGACGAAATGCAACACGGTAGATCGCCATGTCTGACCTCTGCCTTTCAACACATCGCGACTAGCTTTCCTTTTGGTCATTTCTTTTACAAAACGCACATTAACAAAATACAATTCTCTTCCTTTACACCCAAAGCTCTCATATAATCCCTTGCGACCACATGTATGCTTAGTACTAACACAGTTAGACCGTGTATATGTCAATATTGCCTATACGCTACATCTTTAGGGAATCTACCCGCAACTGTGTTCCGGCACTCCTCACCAACTGAAAACTCGTCTTCTCTGGCTAGGACTGACTCTATCTATAGCAACAATTTTTAATCATCCTGTTGTAAATATGTAAGTTAAAATTCCTGTGATGTTCGACATTTTAGCCAAAGCAATCCAATGCATAAATACATGCAAGCTAATACTTACTTGTCTGATGCCATATACTGTACCTATATGGTTAAATGGTTAAATGATCAAATAAAGAAATTGAAATAGAATTGAATACCATCATTTAGTAATACCGCGTGCCAGTCCCAGCATGCCCAAGCCCATGGTCGCGATCGAATCCCGTCCCATGTCGCTGGACCACCCAAAAAACCGGTGCAACGAGGGTGTGGTGGTGTACCGCGTCCGCGCTCTCCCACCCACACACACACACCGACACACACACGTATGGTGATTGTCCTATTTCACACAACGCCCGCCGCCAACGCCGCGCTGTGCAGCGCCAGCCCCTGCTCGCCGTGTTATCGTGTTGGAAGCTCCCCCCCCCCCCCCGCCCTCCCGAACCACCCCCCCAAACCCCACGCCCGGAAGGCTATCAGGGGCAGACAGGGATGGGTCAGATGGGGCTTATCGGGGTACAGTCCTGGCCATAGGTCCTGGCCCTAGGTCCTGGATAATGTCACTATACAGTCCAGTGCACTCTCACTACGGAACCGCACATGCATGATTTTGGTCAATGTTAACACGGTTTCTAGTGGGAACTGAACATGAAAATGCACGTTTTTGACCAGTTTTCAACTCCTATTTGAGATTTCAACTATATAGCAGTAATTTGCTACATGTGATTGACTGTTGCCATGGAAATTGTGTGAACAAACATGTCATCTATATATAGTTTAAAATTTTGGTAAAAGCGCTTTGGCCATTTTCAAACAGCAGTTTTCGACCATAGATCAATGAAGCTTGGCGCCGCGATTTGTTTGAACTGAAAGAAACACTTGGATGATGGAGAACTTGAGCTGAATTCCAGATTTCATGATCGGCTGTCAGTGCAACTCTGTTTTTGCGGTTTGATTCGGTCGGCGCTTGAGCTGCGGTTTCATACAGTGACTGTATGTTGGTGCAGCGGGGGTATTTGTATGTGGGGTTGGGGGGGGGGGGGGAGGGCTGGAGGTTTGGGGGAAATGTCAACGGAGGTTTGATCGAATTTGGGGACTGGGGGCACGGGGGTCGCGGTATTAAAGTAGTGGGGTAATTGGACGTGGGTTGGCCTTTGACATATGTGTGGCCTTGCGCGCGGCATATCGGGCTTTTGTCTGTGTTTCTGTGTGTGTATGTGTGTGAGTATGTAGGGGTTGGATGGTTGGGTGTATAGTTATTTTTTTGGAGTTTGTGTGGGGGTGAGTTTTTGATGTTTGAACACTGCATGGGGTTGAGATCATTTTGACACACTCTGGGGACTTCTTCGAGAAATAATCATTTCGGAGCAAATTTAAAATATAAATAAATTTGCATTGGATTTAGTATGTTAATACCAAAGAGTGAAGACTCCTACGATCACATTTCTACGTTATAAACAGTGTGAATCGTATGGGTATGACATAAGAGTTTTGGTCTGGTATAAGCCCCCCATGCTGGCAAGGTAATGTGATCAAAAGTTTAAAAATTATGCATGTGCTATATGAATTACCACAATATGATACTTTTTTCAGCAAAACATCCGTATGCGTCTCTCTTTGAGCGAGTGAAACCTGTGACCTTCCCCTCAAAATAAAATTGAGATATGGCATCTCATGCTTTCAAAAATCGAATGTTTTATTCTAATTGCTATAGACATGGAGTTGGCTGCAAATATACTGCTATGAGGTATCTTCACTTACCTTCCTTCCCATGTTGCAGGGTTTCCCATATTTATGTGCTCAAAGAAAATTGTCCTTAAGTAGAGACTTAATTTTGGCATCTTCAACCTTGTACTTTCCACATGCAAAGTATTCAAACAGCAAGAACCCAACTCTAGAACACCGAGTCAACTATATTGTGCATAGAAATCATCAAACCTATACCAATGCAGTTTGTATATCCAATCACACGATATTGCACTCGATTGTTGAAAGCATTGAAAAGTCATCACGCGGCTGCAAGGCTGATTTCCAGCGATTACAATCAATGCCGGCAAGATGCGTTTTTCCATGATGGCTGCAGTTGAATCTTACCGCGGTGCACTTGGATGCACCTGTCTCTAACTAAAAAAGACATGCGCTTTGCGGGGCAGGTGCATTTTATATCCGCGGCAACATGCAACGATGCGTTTTGAATGCATCTCTTTTATAATCGTATGGAATTTTGAGTAGAGCTTTGAGGAGTTGACGATGGAGAAAACATCCGTGTGAATTTCTTAACATACAATCAATTTGATGAAGCGATCAAAGTCAATTATGCTTCAGTAAGCAGCACAAGCGATGCCGCTGTAAGCTAATTGCTCGGCTCACTGTGAGATGTGTAACTCATGCAGAAGCAATCCACTTTGACACCTTGCTCGGCGAAAAATTTATATTCTTGTTGGCAGATGCATTTCTAATTGCAAGTTGGTGGGGATTCTCTTTATGCCAATAAACACGGTACAGAACGATTCCTTCGGGAAACCATTTGGCATTTACATATCTACAAGCTAGGGAGCTACACTCCATTTCACTTTGAGAAGGCGCGTAGATGTAAGCTTACTCGAGGACCCACTGCTGAGATGAGTTTCAAAACTTATACAAGCCGTGTCTTGAGCCGGACATATCTCTATGGGCAGTTTTAAGACTCTTACTCATTTCTAGCGGCTGTGGGTCTTTGAGGAAACTGCAAATCCACTCCTGCATTATACTACTTATACAACTGCATTATACTATTTGAGTCATGGACAATTTTCAGCAAGCCAATCATCAAAACACAAAAATGATCCTTGCGTTTTTTGAAAGGAGCGTTGAAAGCGCTTGGATTCACAAGCCACTCTGCGTGGCCAGGGGTCGGTGCAGAGGTTCACGCGGGAACTTCCTACACCAACAATTATTAATGTACAAATCTAGATAAAAACCATCGCCCGAGAAAGAGTCACTGAATGTCGGATGGTAGTTTTTAATACCAGTTATGGCATACTTTTTCCATACGAGCTACGTAACAATGCCGTAAAAATGGCATTTTAGGCACTTTTTGAGAATGCACATATCTGTCATTTTTGAAAGTATAATAACCTAACACACCATCCGACATCCAACTACCCTTCAACTGTACGTGTATTTTTTTCCCAAAACTCTGTGTTAGTATTTGTGGTCAGAAGTTCCCGCGTGAACCGTCGCGTACAACGAAAACCCTAGCGTTTCGTTTCCTCTTAAATTACATATAGGTCCCGACTCCCTATAGCCATTTCGTTTTGGGCTGTCACTAATAGCTTGTCTGTAACATAATATTTTGTTGATATTCGTATGCTGTGGACTCTTGACCCTACCTTAAAAACAGAGTTTAAAATTCAGCACAAATACTTTGGCAGGTTCGGTCCTCGAACGCTCACGTGGTCCTGGTCCATCACGCGTTATATGTCCATCTCTTGAAAGGATTGAGAGAATGCTTATCATTCATTCTGACCTGTGACACCCATCCATGAGTATATTACTCTCTCTCAAATAGGCCTAGAGCAATCTGGTAACCAACGCCCCGCCTCATCTCTTCTTGGACCTAACAGCTGACATCGACACTTACAAAATCCCATCGCTATCTACCGAGCAACGTTGAGTATCCACGAGGTCACTACACTAGAATTAATTTGAGTTTGCCACTTTTTGGGGAACTCATATCATAGAGTACCATATAAGAGTCCACCAGGCTGTTTGTTTGTTTGTTTGTTTATGGTGCCCATGGCAAAATACAATTTTTGTAAGTGCCGGCGTCGTCGGCTAAGTAAGGCTGCAACGTTGTCGTTGCACTCGCTGTTGCACCGAGGGTCACTGAGAAGAAAGTCAGCTGCTATCCGCTGTGAGTGGCCGACTCTGAGCAAGTTAGGTTAGGTTAGGCTGGCAAGGCAATATTTTGAGAACTTACACATTTTTTCTACTTCTACCCATGGTAAAGAAAACGAAAACCATTCGATTTAAAAATAAATGTAAACAAAATATACAAACTACCTACTACAACCGACGAACTTACTTATAGGTACTTACTAAATAACAGAAACAAGCACAACCTGCCTAGTGGATAAATGTCACTAGCTAAAATATTTTAGTTGAAAAGTGGAATAAATGATCTCAATTAAAAATTGTCATTTACGACTCGCTCAAACCGACTATGAAACCAGGGTTGAACGTAGTGCCTGGCATCGGCTCAAAACAAACGTGATAACCATTTTAAACAAGCTTGCCTTGCCTGGACCTGATAACAAGTAGACAATACATCTCCGTAGTCACAAACATAGAAACTCCCAGACACATTAAAAACAGTACAGGATCCTACGACTCCGGCACTTTATCCATCGCAACATGACCACTCCCCAACTCGGTCGCGACACCCGACGTCGCCGCCGCCGTCGTCGTCGTCGGCGGCGACGGTGGGTCAAGGGAAACCGTGCAGGCGGTGCACAGGAGATGGTTTTGGTCTGGTCAGCCCCAGTATGTGTGTGCCGATGCATCGAGTAGGCGCCCAACATCATACCGCGGACAAACTGCCTTGACACACTTTGCGCCCGGCCTCGTACTCAGACTCGATGCATTTTTGCATTATGCATTCGCATCGTGAATGCAGCTTTATGTTGTAGATGCCTAGCTGTTTATGTGCCTCTACTTTCGTGTTAGCCTTACTTTACCACAGAATGGTGGACTTCGAAGTAAAGTATCATTTGACTCATTACGATTTGTAAAGAGTCAAATGGTAAATAATGGTAATAATAAACACACTTTTTAATGGTAATGATAAAAACTTAATCATTCGACTCTTTGGTATGGTACTCTATGATATGATAGCCCCAGAAAGTGGCAAACTCAAATTAATTCTAGTGTACGAGCTCTACGTTGTTTGGCAAGAGAAACCCACAGAAGGTATGAGTCATATATGTAGTATTGCATATATGCGAAATTTTCTAGATATACGTGTAATTGTATTCTTGTATTTACATCACCTGCAATAATGTCCAATTTTATAGACAAGAAATCAATTTTGGGAAGTAGGTAGGCACTACTGGTATAAGTGTAGTGTTAGTTATGTTTCACTCGCTTATCATAGATATTATAGCTAAATTCCAGTTCTCTCTCCCACGACATACCATCTATAACTGTTAGCAAACAGTGTTTTTCACGTTTAAACAAGCTGCTGCATAGAATGGATGTATGTATAAGCATATCTGTGGTATAATTGAGTTTATAGGTTAATGGTGGTACTGGTATGGGTCATTTCCCAATTCAGATCAGTATTTTCTTCGAATTCCAATAATGTTTTCTAGTAGATCCATCCTGGACCAAGAAACTCTCAATATATACACACAGCAATTGCGATTGGAGCTTGTAAACAATTATGAATCTTTTTCAATACATTAATCGCTTTTCATTGAGCTAGCGTCGGTCGTAGTAGGCTCTGTTTTCAACGACACGAGTGCGTAGCTGGAGCGAGGGTCAAAGATTTTGGGAGCAAACCGTCGCCTTCCTGTCTTACATACCATCAAATGGTGGCGAAGTTCACTTCGAGTGTTTTTCACAATTCACTGAATGATTTCAACAACTTTTGCGTACAGAAAAAGCGTCAAGAAGTGTTACGTTTAGGGTAGAACTTGCGAGAGCTTGCAGAATGAAGTGTTGGTAGGGGGAGACGCTAGGAGCAAGTTGATATTTTGAACTGCTTGACCCTTGTGTTGTCCGAGAAGTAGGCGCTGCTATCCATTGATGTCGGCACGAACAGGTCACGGCGGTCACAGTACTCCTACGTGAAAATTCGTGACCTCTTCAGCTTATGCTGATAACTTGGCAACCAGTATACCTGACCAGTATCTCGAGATGGCATTTTTCTTATGAGTTTTTCATGCGAACGCTTATTCTCATGCTTATTGACATAAAAAATCATTCGAGTTGAAGCTATATAGTGGACATGCACGCTCCTATATTCGGGTCTAGCCAGAGAAGACGAATATTCTTCGGCAATTGACCCTCCATATCTCCTCCCAGCACGCAGCCTAAAGGCCAAGTGTTCGGTGGTTATTCCACGAGACTGACATACGAATGGAAATTATAGCAGGCTTGGTTACAGAATCTAATCATCGATGTTCAAACGATCTGTTAGAGATAACGGAAAATTAGTAATTTGGACCCGTCACATATAGCAACTTTTATCAAGGCTGCAAATTAATATTGAAACATTCTGGAAATGCTATAACAAATGATCAGTTGTATGGCATTATAGCGTTAAAATAAAGGTTCGTTAATGAATAAACTCTAGAAAGAAAAACCGATATTAAAATTTTCCTGTGTCCAAAATCAGTGTTACTTTCACATGGCTGCGTCCAATACAGAATTTTCCGATACTGGGTGCCCATCACTGCTTTGTAACATAGGCAAGACTCGTCTTCAAAATAACCTATATGGAAAATTTCCCATCTATAACAAAAATAATAGAATGAAAAACAACCATCTTTCACACGCAACCCTCGCAAGAGTGCTGCACTCTACTCAGAATATCCCGAAATCTACCCCCCACCCCACCCCATCGTGCGTAGTGCGTGTTGCGCACTACGCTGACGTTTCGGTAAACATTGCGTCTGTGTGCGCTAATGCGCGTGTGTGTGTGTGTGTGTGTGCTTGTGTTCGTGAACGTGCTTGCAACAACCGCAACCTGTTGCATAAAATTGCAATATTCTCCCTCTTAATACGTCAAGCGCTCTCCGTCTAGCTCTTCGATCGCTCTTTCTAACTCGATCGCTCTACACCCACTACTCTCTAAATACGTAACCTCTCTTATTGTGAGTTTGTGAATTCGATTCTTCACTACGTGCGGTTTCCTTCCTCGGGTTTGGTTCACGACATCAATTTAACCCCATTATTACAAGGCGCAATTGGTTTAGTATTGAACTTTGTCAAGTTCACTCAGCACATCTATATACAACGCTTTGGACACCAGCGATATATGGATCTGGCATGCCTCGTTCGACACTCTGACAATGCGCTCCTACTTAATTTTAGACATTTTACACCTTCCTCATTGAAGTACATTTCATGGTATATTGCTCAAAACGACCGTTTATACCTATATCTTAGACGTGGAATATCTAATACACTATGTTTATTAAGAAGTTCACCCAACATTAATATGATATGTCACATATTATTATAGATAGGTATATGTACTCATTCATGTATATGATTATTGACAATGCCATAATTATTTATCACTCTCCTAGTAATTTTATCTGCAGCATATTCTTAATTGTATTATATTTACAGTGTTTCTAATCGACTATACTGTACATTTGAACTAGTAGTGAATGTACTTGAAGCGCAAATCGTTACACGCTGTAACGATGTCCTATGGACTAATCATCTATCATCAGTGTATATACCTAGGCTATACAAGGTGTACTATGCTGACTGTATGACCCATTCATGTATGCCTCCATGTGGGTTGCATCTTCTTCAGTCAATTATAATTGCATCTTTGCCGGACACAAAAAAAAACTTGAACCAAAAAGCGGAATTTCTTGTCGCAATCTTAATTAATTTCATACTTCGATCCCTTGAGCTCCGTTTACTTAGCAGCGCGCACATTATTGTGGAACTCTCTACTTATGACAAGTGCATTAGGTTGCCATTGCGAATGCCTGCAACCAGCTTCGAGTGTTTATAAATATCAATGTGCTCATCCTCCACGATTTTTTGTTTTTCCAGGAGAATGTCCAGTCGACGCCAGAACGAGATCCAAGCGAAGACGAACACTACTCAGGTAAAACCTAATATCTTTATTTCATATAATATTATAGAGCACCTGCAACAGCAGCCTTCTTTAAACTCACTGGTGGACAGCCTCAATGTTATTTCCCATTTAAAAACAAATTCAAGTATATGCCATGTCCACCAGTGAGATACCATGGTCCATACTATAGTCCACAATGAATAGAGATACCATAGTCCAGACTATAGTCCACAATGAATAGAGATACCATAGTCCAGACTATAGTCCACAATGAATAATGATATCATGACTATCACGTTCAGCTAATTAACGACTGAATCTGTCGGCTAAACATACTTCATATCGACATTTTAAGACATAACATTTTCCTAAATTCTTACCTAGATTTTTTCTAAAAGATATTTTGTGTGTTTTCAAATCACTTTTGTGTCGCATTTGTAACCGTCCCATTTGATTTTCCCAACCTTGAAATGTCTATTCTCATCTCACAATTATGGGGCCATCTAAATGGAACAAAATTGAACTTTTCCCAGAGTGTTCGAAGTGGCTCGAACGTTGCCAGAAAGCAATGTGCCTGCGTGTACTTGTTTTTGATCAACAGAACAATTTTGAAATTACAATTCAATGGTACAAACTAAACAATAGCAAATAATCAACAACAACAACAACACATTAACGCTGTTCTTGAAGCCTCAGTGACCATAACACTGACAAAAATCAGCGATATCAGCACAATAATTATATTTCCACTCTTTAATCCAAAATCGAACCACACCTGCTGTGTCGATTTTTTGAATTTTAGAAGTTGGTAATTAAAGTAACCATGTCTAAGAACTCATTTTACTTTAGTTTATGCATGGTCGGCACACATCTTTGAGGTTCACTTCACTGGTCTGTGCTTGTCACCAATCTTTACCATCTCCCGCATCTTGGGCAAACAGGAGTGCACTTCGCAGGCTGCCATTGCGCGAAGGACTAATTAATGACGGGAGTCATTATATCGACGTTCGCTTTCCAAAATCACTCTTTATATAGTTACTGGCGGGGGTTCGCTGCCAGCAGCGCCAACTTAACTTAAAAAAGGAACTGAATTGGTCGCCGTTTATGGTAAAATCATGAATTGGCAAAATCTTTAATTAGCGGGAAGTGTATTACGCGAGTATATCGGTATCACCTTATAGGCGCAATTGCCATGCATATTACTGCATAGAATTAGCTCATTAGCGGCCGTAAGTTGTATAACTAAATTAAACCAGTACAGCTCGAGGAGAGCTTCGTTCTTGTTGGAACAGGTCAGGAATTCTTCGATCATTACTGCGATCATTGATACATCAAGTGCCCCATGGTTAAAGACGCAGATGTTATTACAACTTTTTACAACCTGAACTAGCTGATTGCAACGTAAAAATCGACGTACTTGTCAATTTGTAGACGTTTTTATTTATTTATATACTTATAACTCAAAGTCTAAGTTTGGAAATAGTTTTCTTTTTTGGGAAGACTCGTGCAAATAAACCTCCATCCTCCGTTCCATAACTCTGTATACCTGTACTCAATGCATGTATTTATAGATTTGATTGTAATCTATTCTAGGTGTATCCCTTCCCCAGATAGTGTTTTCATATAAGACCCGTTAACCTGCATGTCTATAGATTCATACCAATAAACACAGCGCACAAAGACTGCATTTTGTAATCAACATCACTTATAAAAAGCTATATGATACAAGCATAGAAACTTTATTTATCATTTAGCATCGAGCCCTTTTGCCAGCACAACCTGGAACCAACGAAACCCTCCCGAGTCTCTACTGGTCGAACCCGAACCCCAGCCCCAACCCACTCCCCCTTTCGCAACGGCACACAAAGAAGCCAGTCAACTTTCGGGCCAGCCCGGCTCTCTTCCTCAGGGCGTCGTCCTGTCAGGCACTCTTCGTACCAACGCCGACGTCCGCGGGAGACGCCCGTACTTGCCCCCTCCCCCCCGCCCCCACCGCCCCATCTTCCCCGGCGTTCTCGCTCTAATACACAGGACCCTCGGTGGAGAACCTTGTCGGAGGTTTTAGGAGGGAACGAGACGGAGACGGGGGCTGCAAGACGCGATAGAGGGTGGGTTCTACGCCATGGCGAAGGCAACACAAAAACCTCTGAGAAAGATTGCCAGCTCTTTGGCTAGTAGACAGAGTGCGGGGGTTTTTGGATTGGGGGCCTGGGGGGTGGGGCTGGGTGGGTGGTGGATGGGGGCACATCAGGGCTAAAAGGGGGGGTGTGGGTAGAAGACGACGCCGACGGTGCAGGGGTGTTACAGTCGCGTTCGCGTTGGCATGGTATGGCTATGGCTCGCCTCTGATGCTACGAGGGGCTTAATTTTGGACCTTTTACGTTCAAATTTTGGGACTGTGGGACTGTAGTTCGTATATATACATAGAGGAGAGAGTGCACCGTAAAAGAAGATCTAATCTCTGGGTAGGACGTAATGGCGTTGCGAGAGAATACGTGCACGGTTTCTGAGTTCAGATTATTTTTTTTTTATTAGGCGCCTAGTTTTTTTTGTATTTTATATAAGGCTGTAACCCTGCAGCCTTTGGATTCTTATTTACACATCTGAATGTGTATTTTACTATCGCACGTATACGTACATCACGTTTTCATTACTCCGAATTTCTGAATTTGAATTAATGTATATTTCCCGACGACGACGACGACGTCACGTTGCACGAAGCAAAAGAGTCGCGACTCACGAGTGAAGGTCGTAAATCGCGCAACCCGCAATTTCCCTGTTACGTCGTTCCTACATTTGTACACAGAGCCATTCAGGAAGATATTAGAGTAGATTGGAAGACAACGCGCGTACATCTGAATTAAAATCTGATTTAAAAATCATAATTAATTTATCATTATCATATTATATGTGAGCTTGAATTTCTTGTAAACCAAATAGGGCCCAGCAGTGCCCACTTTGTGAATTAATCAGAGAAGTAAGGTAGTAAATAAGCGTATGGCTCCTTGGCCGTGTAGGCACTATGTGTAAGGTTTATTATTTGCACTTACTTTTAAAGTACAGGTGCCTGTGTTTTTTGGACATTGCTGTAGGTTTGTGCAGGAAAGTAGGCTAACACACACTATATACGGCACTACAGGGAACTAGATGGTGGGTGGGTGGTGAGCTTGCTAGAGCGGACTGGCTACGCGCGAGAGGGCAGCGGGGGTGGGCGTGGGGGTGGGTGGGCAGGAGATAGCGTCGTCCTACCCTTAAGCTAAGCACCCAAAGGAAACGGAACAGCGCCAGAGCATACATGGTGCAAAACCTTCGTAGCTCCCTTTCCTGGCAGCTCATGGCTACCCTATACCCTTCACCGTCGTATATACCCCTTCGTCTATCCGGTCTCCCTTGGGGGGGGGGGGGGGGGGGGGGGAGGCGGGGGGGGGGGGGGGGGGCGGCGGTATGGTAGAGCTCTCACCAAAATCATTAGAAAAATAGAGTAACGTGAAGAGTCTTTGCGATACTCGGGCCTAGGGGTAGTGGCTCTCTCGACGCAATATCGCGCAAGGATGGGCGAAAATGTCGATATAGAAAATGGGAAAATGTCTTCGTTAGTTATTTTGGGCGTTGATGTTCGCGACGGTGATAGGGGAATGTGGGAGGGGGTGCTGTGTCATATGACAACGAGCTTACCAAGCCCGCGCGTTGCAATCTAACTTATTCAACTGTCGCCCCAGCTTACACGTGTAAATTTTTAATTATGCCAAACGTTTCGGAGTATTTACTTGGTATTAGAGTTAATTGTAAAACGAAGACGATATACCTTTATAAACTAAATAGCAAAGCAGCAACCTACAATGCCGTGTTACTACAGTGGATATAAATACGATAAATGCGCAATTTACATGGAGCACCGTCATAATCTCTGAGAAATATACGATGCCGTATATTATATGAGGGATAATATGTAGAGAATATTTTAATTATACAGGATTACAAAACTACCTATAGATAGTGAGCAAACTTTGTCGACCGTTAACGAACCATTGTGACTTGCGTCCGCAGAAAATTCAAATAACATTCCGTGTCCGAAACTCCAAACTGATTCCTATAGCTAGTCGTCGCAGGAATGGACATGGAACACTTGAAAATTGCATAACACAACTTCAACCCAGAGACGAGAACGGTATCAATATGACAGTCAATAGTTGCACCTGCTATAATATTGTAAGTGTAACTATGTTAGTTGGGAAATATTACTAATAAGTAATCACCTATATAGATAATATTATGTAAGTGACTCTTGGCCCTTGGGTATATAAACCATATATACCTTCAGCTAGACAATACAACTACCTGGCCTGGAGGCTCGATCCACTGGTAACTACACATTGCTAAAATACGGTACATACCAATACATTTGTAGTTCGTTGTGTAGACGGTTCTGCAAACGAGAAGTTAGTCCCCATATGGCTCGTCCCAAGAGTGCAATACTTTCGTGTCTAGCCTCGCTTCAGAAAGGGAAGATCTTGACTGATATACAGAAGTTCCCACAATAATGCAGCCGACTCCTGACCTATCTAAAAGAATGTAACCTAGCGTGACGGCGGTGATAAAAGAGTGGCTAGCCACTTTGCCAAAGGGATCAGCATAACTTCCTGAGCGTCCTTTAACGCGACAGAGTTGGCTACTTGGCGCTAACGAGAGACGACCGGGTGTTTGTATTGCAGGCCGCAACGGCGACAGTCTACCCCTTCGCCTGGCCGACGGCGACGCCTCCAACGACGACGTCGCGGCGCTCTGGGGCGGCTACCATCATGCCATCAAGAAACAGCCCGACCAAGCGACGGTAAGTGACAATTGGGACACTCTGATAGTCGTTGCGATTGCGATGGTATTAGAGACAAATGAATCTGTGGATGATGGACAGATGGAAACACATAGCGACCTAAACTAGTAGCTGACATCTTTCACTGCGTTGTTCAGTGATTTAAATTGTAAAACGAAATCTCTGCAATTTCATATATCCTCGTCAGTGCTAAATAATTTAGTCTGCAGAACATAAAATGTCAACTACCTGCTTACACAATATAGACCTGAATTGAAAGTATCACCAAATTGAAAGTTCTATATTGACCAATGAAACTGAGTAGATGTTCAAGCATAAATTAATCAATAGTTGTGTTCATATTGTGTTGAAACCCTGGCTTTGCATTGCATGAATTTTAATCATAAAACAAAACCTAGGTACAATAGCTGAAGGTACTTTTCAATTGAAGTTTGTCAAAAGTTCGCCTTCAACTCAGCATTTCACCCTAACAATCTTTTCCCTATGGTAGATCCCATTCATAACACTAGGTAACAATAATTGCATACCAATTTTAATCGATCCTGCGTCCTTGTTCTGCGGAGCGCGGCTAGCGAGCGGATGAGCACGGATGCCGGATGCTAATTGAGGTTGTTACGCAGGAAACGAGTTCGCTACACGACGAGACGTCGTCGAGCGGCAACAAAGAGGACGAAGACGACGACGATGACGAGGCAGACGACAAGATCGACTCGCTGCAGTTCGACCCGGAAAGACTGAAAGCGTTCAACGTAAGCCATTGCCATCTTTTGTCGCAGGGTCGATTCGTTTCTGGACTATCGGCATCACTCTTTTGGAGATATCTCCACATAAGTATAATGCTAGCTAATACTGACCACTTGCCTGCTACAATTTTAGATGTGGTGTAAGAAATCATTTGGTTGAATCAGAAGAATAATTAGAGATTTATTCACGTTTCAAGTTGTTCAAAGCATTTTCATTGTTATAGGTAGGTAGTAGGTAGTACTCACTAAAAATTAAGCATGAAAAAAGTCTGTATTGATTTTCATAATTAGCTCGCAGATTTTAATTGAGGGATTTGTAAGGGTTTTGGAGGTGCCGTATATAATTTCTTTCAAAAAAATATGTTTGATTGTTAACAGCACATGATTTTTGAGACGATTTGATACTCCCTATTTGATACTCCCTATTTGATACGTGCCTACTGTATTTTTTTGAGTTTGCCAATTTTACACACCATGTCAACACTCAACTTTGTGATATTAAAATCATTCATTATAATTTCACTGCCTATACTTAACAACTAGCAGCAGCGAAATCACGCGTTCTCGATCGAAACCGAGCTCCGAATCGACACACAATCGCTACCGTGAACTAATCCCCCCTTCGGCTCCCCGGCAGATGTTCGTGCGGCTGTTCGTCGACGAGAACCTCGACCGCATCGTGCCGATCTCGAAGCAGCCGAAGGAGAAGATCCAGGCGATCATCGACTCGTGCACGCGCCAGTTCCCCGAGTTCGCCGAGCGCGCGCGCAAGCGGATACGCACGTACCTCAAGTCGTGTCGTCGGAACAAGCGGTCGCGCGACACGGGACAGCCGTGGGAGGTGCCCACTACGGTGAGACTTGGCCGCGCGGACCCTTTGCATAAAATACTGTGTCTCACGTTCGAAAGACCTTGGCAAGCCGGTGTTCTACAACGTTTTAGTGCCTGTCCATGCCATGAGGCACTGAGTTCCGAACCTTAGATATTATTAGATTATTAAGCCTTAGATTATTAGATTAGGGAGGGTACTTAAAGTATGTCACACTTTTTAGGCCACTTTTTGACACCGCTGTCCCTGCGCCACAAACTGTCACACATTGGCAACCACCCCCTCTAAAAGGATGTCACAATCTCTGACCCCCCCCCCCTCAAACACATTTTCTAAAATGGAATTCATATTTGGAACTGCATACAAAATTGACTAAGAAATGCTACCCGTAACAAATTTTACTATGTTTATTTCTAAATTGCAAAGCTAAAGCGGTCAGCAAGTTTTTTTTGTCGTAGCAACAATTAATTTAGAATTTTTTGCTTTTTTGCCATTAAAATGTTGATTTTCTCTACAACAAAGTGTGATGTCACAAATGTCTGTGCACCCCCTCTCCCCCCTGTCACAAATTGTCACACATTGGCAATTTCCACCCACCCCCTCAAGCCTGACATACTTTAAGTACATTCCCTTAGGACAATTTTTTTAATGTAATTTAATTTATTGCTTCCAGCTAACAAGCCTAGCTATACACGCTATTGATGCCCTGTCTGCCCTGTCATCGTGACTGTAGCTTAAATTTAGCCACGGCATTGAAATTGAATTCAATATGACACTCAAAACGTAATGCTACCAACTAATCCTACCACCGTGTCTTATATGTCTCCATATAAACTTGAAATCATTCCAAATGCACCATGGTGATCAATTGACTCGAGTAAAGCTATAAGGTTCTTGCCGGTAAACTCTTAGCGAGATGTCAACACCCCTCCAGCATATTCCCATTTATTTTGCCACTTCAAGTCGACTAATTTTGTAATCCCTTCACATTTCAGGGTCGACCTACGCCTGCTCATCTAACGTCAGTAGCCGCAGAACAAATCCTAGCTCAGGTAATTTATCCTTCAAGTAAATATATTGCTACAAACAATAGAAATTATATCTGTACTATGATATCATTGAAATACATAACACTTACACTAGCTAATTAATGCTTTGGCTATAACTGCAAATGGTGATAAGATTACCTACTGCATTGTATTTACATTTATAGACTGCATATAATCGTTTTGTAGTGCACACCGATAAGTAACTAATAACTCTCTCTCGTGATAGCAGTGCACCTTGACAACTCATTCGCAACATAATCTCCCGAGCTTGTGGACAGTTCCCCGAGTGCTGACGTGCCCGTTCCTCTTTGCAGGCGTGCGAGAACGAGTCGCACAACGCCAAGCGCATGCGGCTGGGTCTGGAGCCGGTGGGACAGCCGCTGCCGTTGGCGCAGCAGCAGCTGCAACAGCAACAGATGCAGATGCAACACAGTCAACAGATGCTGGAGAAACAGCAGCAGCAGCAACTACAACAAGCAGTGAGTTGCACAGCTGAAATAGTTGTCACTGGTCACGTTTCTCTATAGTTCTGGTTCGTTTTGGTATTTTGGCTGTGAAAGTGAAACGGTAACGTCGACAGGTTAATCCGTAAGTCCGTTAATTTCAAGGATATTAAGTCATCTAACAAATCGACCCGTGGTCTGTTGCCTTTTTGACTCCGGTGCTTAGATCGTAAAGCTAAAATATGTGCAAGGCATTTGTAACACCAAACCTAGTGAAACGTGTATTAAATTTAATGTTTCCAAAGAGATTAATCAAGTTAACATTCAAAGCCCCGTTTGAAATAGCTTTCTTGAAAACCAGTGCTTCAGAGAGGCCAAGGGACGTGATTATTAGAAATTGATCAACATTTCAATCTGTGTTACCCAGGCGGAGCGGCGCGAATCGCAGTACCCGTCGCCGCTGTCGGACACGAAGCCGAGCGTCAACGCGCTCTCCGTTGAGCAGCTGGTGAAGACAAACGGCGCGGGGACGGGCGTTGGCGCGGGCGTCGGCGGACTGGGGGCGGCGCCCACCGCGCTGTACCGGCCCAACTTCGGCCAGGCCTTCCAGCGCGCCGGGCCCACCTATCCCGGGCCGCCCGCCGCCATGTTTCCCGGGCAGCAGGCCGCGTTCAATCCGGCACAGCTCATCGGAGGAGGTGAATACGACTCGCGTTTTTTAATCTTTCACTTCGGAGTTTCTCTTGGTGCAACAGAGAGGCTGCGCAAAGTATTTTTCCTAGCCATGCATTTCCTAGCCACACATTTCCTAGCCATGCATTTCCTAGCCATGCATTTCCTAGCCACGCATTTCCTAGCCATGCATTTCCTAGCCACACATTTCCTAGCCATGCATTTCCTAGCCACGCATTTCCTAGCCACACATTTCCTAGCCATGCATTTCCTAGCCATACATTTCTTAGCCACACATTTCCTAGCCATGCATTTCCTAGCCATACATTTCCTAGCCATGCATTTTTTAGCCATGCATTTCCTGGCCATGCATTTCCTAGCCATACATTTCCTAGCCATGCATTTCCTAGCCATGCATTTCCTAGCCATGCATTTCCTAGCCATGCATATCCTAGCCATGCATTTCCTAGCCATGCATTTCCTAGCCATGCATTATTGGCCAAAGCGCTGTAAAACAACTTAGTCGCACGTAGCAGAGGGTTAAAGGACTCCTCTTGTGCCGAGTCGTTCATGCATAGGAGTGATTTTGTGCAATATTTCATTAAAAATGTAGGTACCTCCACAAGCCGATTGCCGCTTGCCAATTGAAAACCAGCAAATTACAACAAAAAGTGTACACCCCGCTATATGTCCGATCCCGCTCATCGATTTCCCAGTTCCTCATTGGCTGTTTCCGTCCGCAGCTCCCGCAGACCTGAGCATGAAGTCGAAGCCGCTGCTGAACCACAAGCTTAACCCGACGGAGATGGCCGCCGTCCGACAGCTGGTGACGGGATATCGGGAGTCGGCCGCATTCCTCTTGCGCTCCGCGGACGAGCTGGAGCAGCTGCTGCTGCAGCAACAGCCGTAGTCCGGCACCGAACGGGCCGGCCGCGGCAATCGGCGTTCGCCGCGGCCGCGCAGGTAGACCACTCTACGCGCTGCGGTGTTTACTTTCGTGCAGACGTAATCACTCTTTCCTCGTAATTTACTATCGTCAATCTATATTTGTCGTATTCCGGTTGATAATGTCGGAGCCTTAGAGATCCTGAATTTTTGGAGGATGGAATCTGAAGACTCGTTTCCGCGCGAGGAGCGCCGAGCGATTTCCCCCGGTCGTTTGCGGGCGGATCGGATCGTTTCTCGGGTCGCGCGACCGTTTCGTTCTCTAGCCGTAGCTCGATCGAAGTGGCGCTGCATTGTTACGAGCGTTTCCGTCGGGAATTGCGCTTTTCGACGGTCGATTGGCAAAGTCAAGAATCAACAACGAATGATTCTGTGTTGTAACTTGTAAAAATATGAGTGTTATTTTTCCTATATTATATAAAATATAATCTTATCGATGTAAGTTTCAAGTCCAAAGAAAAACCGTTGATTATTCTAGAAATTAGGGCAAACTACAAAGATGTTTTTTGTAATTTTACTATTCGCCTATCAAATATTTGAAACTGCTATACTCAGACTTGCAACTTAAGAACTCGCACCGAAACGTTGTCAAAAAGTGGATGTCGAATTGAAATCGACCACGATTGAAATCGGTGATCGTAAAATTATTACCTAATTATTAAACACGATAACTTTCCATTTATGGCATCCAGAAATAGGTGTGATTTTTTTAATCAGTTCAGCGTATTTTCTCAGATCATTAAAATCTGCATGTAACTTGATATGTTCATTTGTATATTAAAACTACTATGTCATAGCAAATTTCAAAAACCATTACAAACAAAGTACCTTCTGTTGTATTGGTCGTCATAATTCATTCATAGCTCATAATCGCAATTATCAGAAAACGAATCAAGATGTTCATTTCGTCTCTTTTTAATGTTGTACGTAAATTCTTCTCTCGAGATGTGGATAATAATTATCAACCAATGTTATTGCAATACATTTTTGCTAAAGTCGTCTCATTCAATTGTTTGCATTCCAAAACTCGCATGTACTTGAACGGACTTCTATGTCCAAGTTTGTTTTGCCATTGTATTGTATAACGAATTCAGATAAATTGTGAAAATTTGGTTACTTGCATAATCCTCCAAATAATGTTTGAGAAGAACTTAACCAAAAATTTGTTTCATTTCCTTTGTGTCGAACACGAGAATCTTTGGCCCAGTGGTTTCACCCCGACAAAGTGACAGTGGACGTAGGCGATACTTGGCTAGAGCGAGAGAAATACCTTTTACCAGAAGCAACTGTCATTCTGAATGTAATGCCTCATCTTATGACATAGTCAAACTGAATTTATTCTGACAGATGTACACAGGTCACCACAGGGTTTGATTAAATCTAGCCTGAAGAAATATGTCCTGCATCAAATTAATTAATTCTTAGATGAGGAAAAAAGTAAATTTATTGGTCAGTCTTAAGGAAAATTAACTTGGAGGCAGCTAATGAAAAATCCCTATGAATCCTGTTATTCAAAAGAACCAAACACTGCCAAAAAATTCAGCCAATTGATGAATTCGTGTAGCAAAGACATCTCATCTCAAGTAGTGTAGGTACCTACTACCTGACTGATCGAATTGAAATCGGAATCTAAACAATTTGGTCGAGATGTCTACAGTCGGACAAAACTAAAGTGCTCTTCCCGAATTCTCTAGTAAACAAACAAAATCTCATTAACATTTTATTTACTACATAT
This sequence comes from Nemoura dubitans, assembly GCA_921293005.1. Lineage (NCBI taxonomy): Eukaryota > Metazoa > Arthropoda > Insecta > Plecoptera > Nemouridae > Nemoura > Nemoura dubitans. Next base: position 28,573,843 of record OV121077.1, on the reverse strand, counting down.
ATGTATATATAATATATTACGTGGACTGTGTTAATTACTAACTAAATTGTCGAATTATACACGTACAACAAATCGCAAAATAAAATATTATATCTTACAAACTGTTTGATTATTCCTATACCTATATATTGTATCCTTAAGCATTTAATTCGTAAATAGTACAAACCAAATAAGTTTTTTTCTAGGTCTACTCTTTAATCCAAAATTCCTAACAAAATGTTAGGAATGAAGAAGAGTAGACATAAAAAAAAACTTACTGAAGTCACACTAAAGTTAAGACTATTCAAAGAGTAAAGACACAGTATAGATATGAGCAGATGCTCTGATATAACGTAAATAACTCGTATTAAAAACTATAGAATTAAATACCTATCCTATTGCCTACGTAGTATATATTTTACTAAGCATCATTACTCTAAAGTTGCTTTGCTATAATCATACTCAAGTAAATTTATTCCCAGAAATTTTATATTTTGTAAAAAGTCAGTTCGAATTCCTATCTATCAAAACGCTTATTAGTGCTTTATGTTTATGATTATTTTAGGAGGCAGTCTTCTGCCAATTGAAACCCCCCCAAGATGTCGGAGGAGAGGCTTTCCTGTTAAGGGCAATCTGAACAGCTGAGTACCTAGTACCTACCGAGGTACTGCACAACCCGTTTCCTATGACTTCGACATTCCTTCGGTGCTGTGTTCAGCTGTTAATCTAGCATTAGTCACGAGGTAAGTGGCAATGTAAAAGATATCCTTCAAACAACAAATTGCAGCGTTTTTACTGCTTGTGACAATAAAACGAGGAATTCTGTCAAAACTCAGTACCTACCGATATACGACAGTGGAATTGGCTGCCGGGGCCAGTGATGGCAACATTCCCGGCAGAATTCTCGGCAGTAGCCGGCCTGATTCAAGACCTTGTTTAATTTTTAATTTTTAATTTTTAGTCACAACATCTACAAATGTTCAAGTTCCTACTTGCAGTTACCAGTATTTACTTTAATTTTGATTAAGTCATTAAATAAAATGTACATTAATATAATCTAGCAACCACCGGAGCAATGCTTTTGTATTTTCTTAAGCTGTTAATAAATCGGATACATACATACCAAAATGAACAAACTCTCTACACCTTGTGACATTGCAAACACCATTTTACAACAATGTTCTGTGGACTAGTTTATTGTGCAGTAACTATATTTTTAACTTACTTTTTACTAGTTTACGTACTTCACTTACCCAAGGAAAAACCAGTCGAACATCTTTTTGATATCGCTGCAATGGGCGACGGACTTCTCGGCACCAAATCCTTGGTATTTTACAGCCCAAATTCATCACAGGTATCGTATCGTACTTTTGCCATTTCCAATTAGCTCCGCAAGTAGATAGATTACGTTTTCCTAAAAGGACAAGGCAAAAATTTGCCAAAATCAAAAGAAAAACAATGACATAGGTATTTTAATCACGAGCCTACCAGCTTTATTATATTTCAATTTAACACAGTATTTGATACAGATAACGGTATTAAAATATTGATGATAGAGTTACGAATGCTACGCACCACCCTTAGAGTGGCAGATTATCGTACTGACGACTAACTACCTACGCTTTACTACACAGATTGGTATTAGTTCTCGAACTAGATGCTTTATATAATCCTGCAAGCCTCATCGTGGCTCTACTAGTTATCAAAAATAATTACATTCTCTATTTAAAAAGTATTCAATGGATATAATAATAATAACACTTACTAATTTTTAGTTACAAATTAAGTTTCACATAGCAATAATAATTGGCAATCGATTTGTACTTTCTCGCCTCTCGCCCGTGAGGTAGATTCACTCGTCAATACTTTTACGGCCGACTGTCGGGTTAACATTGGATTGTTGATCGACTTCGAACATGCGAAATACTATTTCCTATGATTAGTTGCGGATTCTGTTGCATTGTTAAACATTAAAGAACACAGCGTGGGTTTACGTATCACCAGATCAACACTCCCATCAACAGGTAACATGACTTTCCTACCAAAACGTATCTGACAAAACTGTATTTAAGTGCGAAAATAACAGCCTGAAAATGGTGGCTCTTCATTTAATCGTACATCTTTTCAAGCTCCCGAGCTTTTTCCAACCCATCCTCCGCACGGGCTGCATGCGTAACTTTACCGACCCTTTGTGAAGTAGCGGCACAGTTTGGCAATGTAATGAGCCACAGAAAGAGACTATGGAGAGATGGCTGCCTTAAGGGACAGTTTATAAACAGAGATTTTGTCGAGGAATGTCGATTGCTTCGACAACCGAGAGATTCGTTCGACAGAACAGCTTTGACTCGAATAAAAAAATATAATATAGAAATCCCAACAGTCGGCTGTGGATAAACTATTACAAATACATTTGATGTTAATAACAGATTAATTAATGTATATATTTATATATATTTTATATTTATATAGTACTTAAGGCTTGGCCAAGCTAATGCTAATATATACTATTGAAAATATTCTGATAAAATCACTAATAAGAGTAACATTCACATCAATATTTATAAATGGTAGGTATTGTTGACAATATATAAAACTCTTTGCTAAAAATATGCACCTTATTAAGCCAGATGAAATGGATGTTTTGGAAGTCGTATTAAGATTCAAGGGTAAATCACAATTGCCGGGTATTACGGTAGTAGTATAAACAAATGGAAATCAAATCATATCAACTTGCTCATATCTGACGACATAACAGTATCGTCGCTATTTCTAACAGCCGTAATACGTCTCTGGTTGTGTGCAGTTTCTACACACAATAAAATGAGCTAACTGCTCGATGATTAGGGTCACATTTCTAAAACGAAAAACCGACGGAAATATAGTTGCCCGCAGTTTTGCGAGCGTAACTTGTTTGATGAAATAAATCAACGGGTTTACAGCTGAATGTGTAACAAGTAACAATGCGTTATATCTACAAGAACCAACTTGTTCAACCAATGCCCCAAGATAGATGAAGTTATATGAGAGAATAGTGACATAGTTTTTTCAGCTTCATCATCTAAATTGCAAAAAACATTCAGACTAAAGTTTACACTTTTATTCTTGGTGCTTTTTGCCCAAAATAATAAGCTGGCACTTGCAATATAGCCCAATTCTTAAGATATTGCCAAATATCTGTTTTCACTTGTAACACAGCCAAACATTCAAAATATTGCAATAAATGCCACGAGGGGCTAGGTTGAACTAGTCATAATAGAAAGATGGGACAGCAATAAGAAAACACGTTGTCATTTCATAACTAACTTAACTATTAACATAACTAAAAAGTAGGTAGCTAAAATAAAACGTTTTGTAAACTACTTTGGTTGGTAAGCGACTCTTGGACAATGCCCTATGTCCCAGCAGAAGGCACTCGATCCTAGACGACAGGCACAAGAAAACGCGTTTGCTACCGCCGTCGAAATTCTGCAGAAACGCGGGGGGGAAAAAAACTCGAGACTAAAAACTAGGAGTGCAACACGTCTGGCGTTGGACCGTAGCGAGGAGAAGAGCGTCGACGACGAAACAAGCGACTCGCGCCGCGGGCTCGTCCGCGAGGGACTCACGCGTTAAATATTATTATCACAGATTGCGTTTGCATCCTCGCTCGCACCCCGCCGACGCGAGCGAATTGCGTCGGGCGGGTGAGCCCGGGCACGCCGCCACGATGCCGGCTCGGTCAAGATATACGCCGCCGAAACCGAGCGAATTGCGTCGGGCGGGTGAGCCCGGGCACGCCGCCACGATGCCGGCTCGGTCAAGATATACGCCGCCGAAACCGAGCGAACCGTAACGCCGCTCGTTTCATCAACGCAACTAACAACTAACTTCATAAAATACTGGTACATTTTTTAAAAACTACCAGCAGCTTCAATTCTGATCAACGGAACGAAAAAATATATTATTTGATATTCAACAACATTCTTAGGTAGAGCATGCGATCGAAATACGTCGATTAGATCTCAAAGGTAATCTTTCGCCGCCGCAAAGCTGCCGCCGCTCGCGCTACTGCGGCGGCTGCGGGAACGCCTGGTTGAAACCCGGCAGCGGCGCGTTCTCGTCCTCGCGGATCATCGCGCTGAACCGCTCGCCGAGCGCCGCCTCCTCTTCCGCGATCTCTTCCGCGCTCGATTCCGCCACCGCGGCCGCCGGCATCAGCGCCTCGATCTGCGGCTCCTGCTCCGTCGTGGCCAGCTCGACGGTGTCCATCAGGTGCATGAGCAGCGTGCCGTTGTCCGTCTCCGACGTGAACAGCTTCTGGATCTCGGGGTCGATGTTGTAGAACTGCGTCAGCTCGCTCGGCTTCGGGTACGCCGGCGGCGGGTACAGCGGTATCAGCGGCTCCGTCTCTGGCTTGAGGACGTCGACGGCCGTCGCAAAGCCGGGCATCTCCTGTTTGATCCCGCTCGTGCTCGGATACGCCAGCGTCTCGTCCTCGACCTTGAACACGATCTCCCCCGGCGTTTCCGCCGCCGCCTCGACGGTTTCCACCGCCGTTTCCGCGGCGACCGACTGCCGCGGCGTCTGCCGCCTCGGCGCGCGTTTCCTGACCTTGAGCCGCCCGCCCTGGTGGCTCTTCTTGATGTGCCGCACCAGGTGGTCCTTGCGGCCGAAACGCTGCGGACAAAACTGGCAGAGGAAGTCGCGGTTGCCGGTGTGCACGACGAGGTGCCGACGGACGTCCTTGCGCGTGAAGAACCGGCGCTCGCAGTGGTCGCAGCGAAACTTGCGGTCGGCCGGCGTCTTGACGGCGCGCGACCCGGCGTGGATCTTCAGGTGGTGCAGCACCTCGGGCGTCGACGCGAACAGCCGGTTGCACAGCGCGCACTCGAGGTCGCCGTCCTGCGCCGCGTGCGCCGCCGAGTGCTTGCGCGCGCTGTTGGCGCTGCCGTACTCCTTGCCGCAGTCGGGCCGGTCGCACACGAACTTGAGCTTGACGGCGTCGTGGATCTTCGAGTGGTTCTGCAGGTGGTCCTTGCGGTGGAACTGGCGCTCGCAGGACGTGCAGTTGAACCGGCGCTCGGCCGAGTGGATCAGGTTGTGGCGGACGAGCTTGAACTTGGACGAGAACGCCTTGGCGCACTGCGTGCACGAGAACGGCCGCTCGCCGGTGTGCACGAACATGTGCTGCGCGAGCTTGCCCGGCGACGTGAAGCTCTTGCCGCACTCGCGGCACGTGTGGCGCGCGACCCGCTGACTAGATCCGGCGTCCGGCGGCGTCTCGCGCGACGGCCCCGCTAATACTCGGTCGGCGGCGGCGGGCGGCGTCGAGGAACCTTTGGCTTTCGGCGCCGCTTTGGCCGGATGCGCTTTGGGCGGCGGTCTCGCGGCGGCGGTCGACTTTGCGGCTTTCGCGCACGCCTTTCGCGCGGCGTTGGTCGTCACGAGGGTGAAACCTTTGACGTAGTCGGATTTCGACGGGAACAGCCTTCGAGGAACGGTGCTAAATGAATCACGTTTCGGTGTTTCACTCGTCATTTGACTGGTGGATGGCTTGGACAGGTCGGAAGTGTCCACGACGATTGACGATTCTTCGGAAGAGAGTCGCGATTGGCTCGAACTGGACTGGCTTGTCGACGGCTGCGGTGTGATTGGTCGTTGCGTGGCGGCTGTCAGCTGCTCTGTGGCGGACGCGGGGATTTCCTCGAGATTCGAGAGGCAGGTGGCAGGCGACCGTGACGACAGCTCGTCTCCGTGCGCGGCAGGACTCGCGACCGGCGAGCGTCTTTCCAAGGCCGCTCGTCCGGACTGCGCGGTCCCGCCCGTGTCCGGCGCTCGGGGCGGTTTCGACGGCGATCGACGGCTCGGCGTGTCTCGCTCCGAGCAGACGCACGTGGACACGTTGGCCGCCAGCAGACGGTTACAGCGCGGGCAACTCGAACGCGGCCGCAAGCGTCTGTCGCTTGGGCGGTGCTTGTCGGGTTGGCGCGACTCCATGATGTCGCCTGCATATTCAACACCCGCACTTTTCTCGCAACACGACTGGTCGGACAAAAGATAGAGAGTTTATTTTACGTACGACGACGACGAGGCGAAAATTGTGAAATATAAATAAAAATATAACCTTTCAGCTACCAACCTCGGTGTTGATGAAATCTATCCCGGCGCGTAACTGAAAATGCGCCGGCCTAGATACAACCATCCGGTGAACGCTGGAGGGAATCTGGAAACAGAGTTTTTAGACTGCTGTATTACCATAGGGAGACAAAGGAATAGAAAACATGATGAGAACTTTCTCAATGACAACTGTCAAAACACTTCATAGCACAGTAGAAAACTGCTTTCTCGCTATTATTTGTGCAAGAAAGGTGAGAAAATCAACATTACACGAAAGAAAGATGGGGTTGGACACGTACCAGCGGTCTACATTTTCATTAGCTTCGATCCTGATCGCAATATTTGCTCGAGTTGTCGATGAAAGTAGGTGGACTGTTTCGCAATCTTCACACGTGAATGAAGTATGAATTTTCGATTTGTTTTAAACTTGACTTTTCAGCCTCAAAATGATTTGACATGTTAATAAATCGATTAATTGATTCCTTAGATATTGTTTCACGTCAATTTATTCGAATGACACTAGAAATGAATGCAAATAATTATATTTGTTGCCAAATGCGTAATTTGATGTCGAAACACAATGAACCGTCAGACATGATGCTTGCGTTGCATCATGGGAATTGCATGAGCAGTGACGTAAATGGCCTTGGAATGAACAGGTGGCCCTGAGCGCAGACACAAAAGCGGACGCGGCGCCAAATTCACATATCACGTTGGTTTGGTTGCGATGGCAACGGGTTCGCAGTCGACTCTTATTATGATATTGATATATTTATGATATACATTTTAATTTAATGTTTGGAGACTTGCTGTAGAATGACTAGTGAAGTAGATAAATTCATCTCTGAGCGATATTTTATTAAGAGACGCGTTGGCAAAGGGGTAAGTAATGTTATCATCAACAATGACCTGTTATCAATGTCAATGCCACTTTGCCATGTGGACAGGAGCTGTCATCTTCCTATCTACATTTTGCTGAACGCTTGGTTAGACCAGCAGATTATCCTATTATAACTAAATGAATAATCATTTCATTTCATCTCGTTAAGGCATATGGAATAGTGTGGAAGGCAATCGATCGTCAAACCAAGGAAATTGTTGCGGTGAAGAAGATATTCGATGCATTTCGCAACCAGACTGACGCCCAGAGGACGTTCCGTGAGATTATGTTCCTGCGTGAATTTTCCGGCCATCCGAACATAATCAAGCTTCACGACGTGCATGCTGCATCCAACAACAATGATATTTATCTAGTCTTTGAATACATGGGTATGTGCATTGAGATTTATGTATGTGTTTGAAGCTAGACTAGTTTTGTATATTTTTAGTTACCCACGACCTTCTCGAAACATTAGAGTCTTATTCCATGTAGAGGGCCCTGGTTGTGTGCTCGGATAAAATTCAAATGTGGAACCAGCTTAGCGATCTTGTACTTTTACGTTATGCCGTTCATTATCGGTTCTGATTGATAAAATCCGTATGATTGTCCATGTTAATTTTTTTACTTTAAAACCGAGAACGGCAAGAGCAGAGATACGTAAGCCCAGTGCACACCTGCACAATAGTTATTTTATTTTTATACTTTGTCAATTCAAGGAGTTATTTGGATTTGTTTGGTTCTTTGCAGAAACTGATCTCCACAATGTGATTAAGTGTGGGAATATTTTACGAGATATCCACAAAAGATACATCATGTATCAACTACTCAAGGTAAGTTACACTGACAGCAGTATCTAGTACAGACTTTACTTTAGTTTAATATTTCGATTCCGGTTTCGTTTCCGTCAGTGGCGTAACTTCAAATCGGAGGCCCTCGGGCAAAAAAAATGTGAGGCCCCCCCCCCCCCGCTCCACCCACCCAAACCAACTACACCACCTAATTTTTACTAGTTTACTAGTGTCTGTAGCTCCTTTCGACTTTTTCTTCCTCTTCTGGGACCCGCTTAAGAATACACGTTTGTTGGAGCTCATCGCAAAAGCACACTCGGCATATCAATTACTAAGTCACTAATCGGCAAATCAATCAGCGCCTGGCAAATCACGGCAAATCCACTAAAAAAATCGCCATTATAGGAGACTTAGGTACGCGCACACACCCGCACACGCCGATCGCAATCAGCTAACTGACTGCCTTTGTTTACTTTTTTTTTCATGTCGCAAAAATTTTGAGAATACTGGGAAAATCATCCGTGACAATGTGCTTTTTTCAGTTGAATTCAGTGGTATATATTTGAATTAAAATAGGTTTCTGGCAATGTTGCGTTCCTAGTAACGAGTTCATTTACCAAAACTCACCATAGCCGGCTAACCCCCTCTCGCTAATACCCAAAGCCAAAGAATACTAACCAGAAGAAATCATTTCCATCTAAAAAATGTACCATTTCAATTTTTACGAAATTTGAAAATACCAAATCATGAGATCGGTAGTAACTCAGAAAATTCTCCGAAACTCAGGGGGCGAGGCCCCCCCTGAGTCGGAGGCCCCTGGGCTTTGCCCGGTCCAGCCGGGTGGTAGTTACGCCCCTGGTTTCCGTGAAAAGAACGGTTATTTTGGGTTCAGATTCCAGTTGTGATCCGTGAAAATTCATACCAAAAAAAAAAAAAAAAAAATTATAAGAATCAAAGTTTAAAGAACCTATTTGTACTGTAAAGAGCCATAATTTTTCTAATAAAATAAAATACACTCTGTCCCATAAAAAGTTATAATTTATATTTAACGCTGCTCTGTGCTAGTGATACTTTGTCACTGGAAGTGCTGCCATTTTTAAGAAGTATCTATGGGCTAAAGGCATGCAAAAGTGTGACACCAGCGCTGCAGCAGAAAATAGGTGTATTCTCTCGTGGTTACATTTTTGTAACTTTTCTAATGTAACATGACATGAAGCGAGAGTTACAAAGTTAGTCGCTAAAGATCTAGGACAATCTCACATGGGTCTAAGAAATTTCATACAGCCTTGAAAGAAACTATTTTAAACTGGAATTTAAATGCTAAATAAAAGTCTCACTGGTTTCCCGACGTTTCGTGACAAATAGCTCGACTGACGTCAAAAACTTCCTAACCATCCTCGTCTGCTCGTCCAGGCGACGCGGTACATCCACGCGGGCAACGTGATCCACCGCGACCAGAAGCCGAGCAACATCCTGCTGGACGCCAACTGCCGGTGCAAGGTGGCCGACTTCGGACTGGCGCGGTCCATCACGCAGCTCGAGGCGCTCGGCGTCGGCGATCCAACGCTCACGGACTACGTCGCCACGCGGTGGTATCGCGCTCCCGAGATTCTAATCGCTTCCAAAAGGTGAGCTGCCTACGCAGTGGCGTGCCCAAGTAGCACGAAAACGTTCGGCGAACGTTGTCTCGATCGTTCGGTGGACGTCGAAAAGCTAATGGGGGATAACTTGCGTTCAACGTTCACGTTCGCCAAGTTTTCGATTAGGTTCTCCCCGAACGTTGAACGCAAGTTATCCCCTGTTAACTTTTCGACATCCGCCGAACATTCGTGATAACGGTTTTTGTGCTACTTGGCTAGCAGAGGCCCAAGCCCAAAGAGAGTGTTTTTAAAATGCAAAATAATTTCAAGGATGACTTCAAGCCTCTCATTGACTTGCTTAAAAAAATTGTTATTGTGAACTGCAACATCAAATTTTACTGAAAGAGTTATACTGTTTTACTGTACGACCACCAACTATGCAGAATGCGGGCCTTCAGTTTCGAAGAAACATCAAACTTTTGATGCCAGTAACTTTGCCGGCAAACCCTGGGTTGCGTTGGCAACCTTGTTTAACAATTAACCTGGCTTCATCTACCAGGTCATGGCACAAGGTCAATTTATAAAGGGACCCAATGTTCCACAGGTGGTTACAGTTGCTTTGGTCACAGGTGATAAAACGACAAAAGGAGGCATGCCAGCAAAACTATTTAGGCTTGTATAGGCCTTCTATCGTTGCCCCTACCCCCTTTAGACGAGGCCAATCCTTTTCCTACCTTCCTACACCTCCCATTTGTGTGTCTACTTATTTTACGGTACTGAAATGGGTTGCACCCAACGAAATTCCCCGTAATGTTCTTGCAGATACACGCAGGGCATCGACATGTGGAGTCTGGGCTGCATCCTCGGCGAGATGCTGCTCGGCAAGCCGCTCTTCCCCGGGTCGTCCACCGTCAACCAGATCGAACGCATCATGACGTCCATTCCCGAGCCGACGCCCGAAGGTACGCTGATTTGTTGCATGTGACATGTGCCACGGAGACAGTTCGTACAGAGCTACTACTTACTACACTCTGCCCCATGAGAGTATATTATGTACACTTCGCCATAGCGCTGATGACTTTTTTGCATGTGTCCTCAGCCCTTTTTTGGCATCAACTTTAAAGCGTGAGAATTCAGCAGGCTGCAACTTGGTGATTTGACATTAAACTAAGAATATGCTAGATAAATCGTTGTTTAGCTTAGGTACGAGTATTGAATGCATTCATAAAAGCTTGTAAGTTTGATGCCTGAAAATTGATATAGCTTACCACACAATGGGGAGTTTTGAGGTTCAATCCACAATTAAATTTTGATCAAAAGCATTTTTTTGGTGCATCTGCATCATATGAGTATTTCAGACGGTTTTATCCTTAAAAATACTTTTAAAATGCGCGTTGTTAAGGAGGTTGTGGGAATTTTAAGTTGATATATTTTCCAATGAGAATTGCGTGCCGTAAAAATATGAGAGACAGCTTGAGCCAACGCAGTGGAATGTTCCCTCAAAAGTGGCCAGTGTATGTCCGTGAGCCGTCGCTAACAAGTCGTTTGGGCCGACGCAGACGTTGCCAGCGTGTGCACCGGCTACGGCAGCGCGCTGCTGCAACGCACGCCGCCCACCGCGCGACGACCTCTCGCGCACATCCTCAAGGACGCGGAGCCCGACGGCGTCGACCTCGTCTGCAAACTGCTCGTGTTCGACCCGCGCAAACGGCTCACCGCGCTGCAGGCGTTGCAGCATCCGTACATCTTGCGCCATCAGGCCAGGTCTGTGCCTCCCTCGATCTCTGCCCCGGTACAGGATAGGCAACTAGTATGCCGTGCCAGCTCTCACTGCTCCGGTACGGGATAGGCAACTAGTATGCCGTGCCAACCCTCATTGCTCCGGTACGGAATAGGCAACTAGTATGCCTTGCCAGCTCTCACTGCTCCGGTACGGGATAGGCAACAGTATGCCGTGCCAGCTCTCCCTGCTCCGGTACGGGATTGGCCACTAGTATGCCGTGCCAGCTCTCACTGCTCTGGTACGGGATAGGCAACTAGTGTGCCGTGCTAGCTTTCACTGCTCCGGTACGGGATAGGCAACTAGTATGCCGTGCCAGCTCTCACTGCTCCGGTACAGGATAGGCAACTTGCATGCCGTGCCAGCTCTCACTGCTCCGGTACAGGATAGACAACTAGTATGCCTTGCCAGCTCTCACGGCTCCATTACGGGATAGGCAACTAGCATGCTGTGCCAGCTCTCACTGCTGTGGCCCCTGTGCCTGCAATAGTAGTTTTGCCGGCAGTCAAGGGATGGAGCCATTTTTTGTTGTTATCACCTGTAACCAAGGTAACTGTAACCACCTGTGGAACATTGGGTCCGTTGATTATAATTGACCTTGTGCCATGGCAGATTAAAACAGGTTGCCAACGCACCCAGCGATTTCCGGCGAAATTACTAGCATCAAATATTTGCCGTAGCCATAGCTAGGTACGGTAGAACGTCTGGGTAACCTTATGTCTGTGACGTAGCCATAGCTAGGTACGGTAGAACGCCTGGATAACCTTATGTCTGTGACGTAGCCATAGCTAGGTACGGTAGAACGTCTGGATAACCTTATGTCTGTGACGTAGCCATAGCTAGGTACGGTAGAATGTCTGGGTAACCTCATGTCTTTGGCTGCAGGTTCACCGCCGAATCTGCCGAGCCGACGCGGTGGGGCGCGCCGATCGTCGACGAGGTGCAGCTCACGGTCGACGAGTACCGCGCACAGCTCTACCGACTGGCGCACGACGGGCTTCACTCGCTCGAAGTTCCCACGTACGTTACGGCACCGTACGTAGCAGTAGAAACACCGTTGGTGCAAAACAGCTTTATAAAATCTATGTTTTTATATTCCGTCTATTTAATCATATATTTTTTACCTAATTGGAGTATTGCCTCATATGTTTTATAATTACGCATTAGAACTTCTTAAAAAAATGCCATAAATCATAAAATTTGAAGGACTGAAGGACTAGTTCCTGGTTGAAGCAGATGCCAGTATGCAATGGATGTAAGGGAAGCAAAGCTGTAAGAATGTGCAATTAAACTGGACAAGAACCGAGGACCTCTTGATTGTCGGACAGGTGCTCTACCATCCAAGCTATCCGGGCGCACATTCTCCCGGGTGGGATAGGGGGACCTCCGAAGGAGACAAGAAGGTGGAAGACCCGTGCATGGGAAGGGTAAGTCTCAATGCTCAAAGATCCCCTTAAATCTCACCCAGCAAAGAGGGAGAATGCGTGCTCGAATAGCTTGGACGGTAGAGCACCTGACCGGCAATCAGGGGGTCCCGGGTTGATGTCCCAGTAGGCAGTTTGACAGTTAAGTACAGCCATGCCCAAAGACACCAACTTCGATAATTTTCTCAAAAACACAAAAATTACCACTTCATTGCCCATTGAACCTGTAATGAACATTCTACGGGAAAGTTTCTTAATTTGGCAATCAAACCTCAAAAATGACATCATTTTAGAGATCAATATGTAAAAAAGTATCAAAACATCAAAATCTCACTCAGATAAACGCATTAAAGTTATATATTTTTTCCCCCCCATTAGGCTGGACAAAATAATACCAAAATTCTACACTTCCTAGCTGGAACCCTGTTAATTTTCCCTGGCTATAAAAAAATGTCATTTTGAGCTAAGGGTTGTTGCCTGTTATTATTTTTGTTATCCTCTGCATTGTTTCTTCACAAAAATTCAAACATCAAAGGAAAATTTTGAATAGTCCAGGAGCAATTTAATGTTCCGGTCGGTTCGTGATCTGATTTTCAATTTTCTGCTAATAGTAGTTTTGGCTATAAATTGGAAAAAGTGTAACCCTCAAAATCCCATCCCCAGGTGTCATACGACACCACGGTCTGGAATGTGACTTGAGGGCCAAGCACAACGAGCTCGAATCTTATCGCATCTGACGTAATCTGCTGACTTATCAATGCCCGTAAATTTGAGAGAGGCTTAGCAGCCGGGATTGTTTTGAAAATAAATGTATCTATCACTGCCTTTTGTGCGTTTCCTTTTCAATCTAGAGTTGCGATTCAAGCAGAGTTCTGATCAGTTTACAGAGAGGAATCGATTGCCATTATTGAGAACATCGAATTCGAAAAAAAGACACACTTTTATTATTTGTATGGGTTTACTGTGAGAAAATTCAAAGAACTCGTAAAACTCTAATCTCTTTGGCCATTTCCATAACCCACAACTTTGATTTTTTTTCTTATGGTCTCTTACGTACAGTGAGACAGAGGAACAAGCTTAAGTGACAAGCTATTTCAGCTGCAGACAATTACATAGTAAGAACATGTGAGCCTACTCTGTAAAATGCTTAGGAGCTTAACCAGATTGAACATTTATATTAAAAATGTATCTAATAATAGCTAGGTACAGTAGGTAGGTAATTCGATTTAATGCAAAAATTACCTAGTAGTAGAGTCAATTTTCATGTCCCCTGCCCCTTAATAATATTACAAGATGTTTTATTTACAATGTGGTGCTTAACATTTTGGCCCTTTTTGTAGAATGCTGCCCCAAAAACTGCAAGAAAATAAAAGATCGACCTTAAACTGGATGTATAGCATAATAATTTTTGCTTTTTCTTTTGATACATTCCATTCGTTGATAACCAATAACTAGAGATGCGTGTTTTTAGCATTAACTATAAATGCTAAAATATATAAATAATCCAAATGAGTGGATATTTTGTGTTTTCTTTACAGTTCATAGAGTTTGGAACTGAATGGTAGGTTTTTCTATTTCGCTATTAATGCTAAATTGAGCGACAATGACACATTTTAGCTAAATTGCATGTATTTTGCGAAATAGCAACTAATTTCCAAGCAAAAGACACAATTTGAAACTTTTTATCTCTAAAAACAGGTTTCCAGGATTTTCAGGTTTGTTTTTCATCAAAAGCTGTCAGCATTCTGAGAAAGCAGTGGGGACAATTGTTTACATTAGGAAGTATTGCCATTGGTCAGTTGCCCCTTACCCCCCCCCCCCCCCCCAAGAGGCCACCATCTGTGCCTCGCTAACCCCCCTTGCTAACCCCTTGTCAGGTGCAAACCATATGACTCACATAAGTGGAGGTGAATGCTGTTCATTTGGCTGACAGATTTTCAAGTTTCTGCAGTGGTGTGCCCCCCAGCAATTGGGCGCACTAAATCAATGACTATTGAGGATAGAGCACAGCAATTTAAAGATGACAAGTTCTTTGTCAGTGATGGGCAGGGTTGGATAGGCCCATTAGGCGACCTGGCAAATGCCCGAAGGGCTGGCAGTTTCTGGGCCCATAGACGGGCTGGGAGAAACAAACTACGGATGGAAGGCCTCACAGGAGCGATATTACTATCATGGTATTATTGTACTTCACTAGGGCTTCGCGAACGCAATTTGTGTTGCGTTGAAGATGAGCGTATGTAGCGGTTTGTGTATAGCGGATTAAAAGGTGCTTGCAGCAGTCACAAGAAAACCATGGAGCACCAAACCTGACCATTGCCTTCTCTTAAATTCTAATCACTTGAAAATGTATGCGGATTCTGACGTTCCTTTGTTTCTCTTCGAGGTCAACAAAGCTGGTAACCAAGGAAACGAAGGAAACCGGACTCGTATTGAATCAGCCGTCAAATCACGAAAAAAACACCACAAAAATGCTAATAAAAACCAATTGGAAAAACCTACCGAAATAAGATTTGTAGGCATGATAAATATGTATAAGGTCAACATGTTTAGAAGTTTTGGTGAAGTTATGTTCAGAACTTTGAAATTTACAGGGGTTCGAAATTCGGAAAAAATCGAAAAATTTCGTAAAAATTGATTTATAAAAAATTTACTGAACCGATCTTTTTCAAAAACGCAGGGGGTCTAAGTTGAGAACAGAGGTAGATACTCAGAAATTTTCATCCGTGTCAGTTCAGGCGTTTGGTCTGTAGAGCGCGCACAAACACACACAAAAAAAAAAAAAAAACATACACAATTGACTTTTTTTTGGGGTAAGTGAAATTGAAGATTTCGCTCCGCTCGCTTCGCTCGCTACGCTCATCAATTAGAGAGTCTAGTGCCTGCCAAAAATCCACTATCCTTTCATTTTGCTCAAAATAGATTTTTTAATTTTAGCTATAAATGCTAAAATTAAAATAATTTATGTAAAAATTTTGAAAAATTAATGCTAAATACACGTATCTCTACCAATGGCAATAACACACCAATATTTATTTCGGAACCTGAATTTAGATGCAGGGAACTTAGATTGCCGCATAAAAGTAGGGAAATTACATTTAAGATGTTCTATGTTTGGACAAGAGCTGGAAAATTATATACCGGAGGGTCAATAGCCGGTTAAGAGCTGGAAATGACTGTTGGGAAGTTCAATGGCCGCTCAAGAGCTCGAAAATTACATTAGGGAAGGTCGATGGCCGCTTAAGAGCTAGAAAATAACGTTTGGGAAGGAAAAATATCTGGAAGGTCGATGTCCGAATGAGAAGTGAAAAATTACATTCGGGAACTTCGTTGGCCGCAGAAGAGCAAAGTTTTTTTTGGGAAGGTTGATGTCCGGATAAGTGGAGGAAAATAACATTCGGGAAGTTCGATGGCCACGTAAGAGCGAAAAATTCGGGAAGGTTGATGTCCGAATAAGAAGTGAAAAATTACATTCGGGAACTTCGTTGGCCGCAGAAGAGCAATTTTTTGGGAAAGGTTGATGTCCGGATTAGTGGAGGAAAATAACATTCGGGAAGTTCGAAGGCCGCATCAGAGCGAAAAATTCGGGAAGGTTGATGTCCGAGCTACCATTATGCGGCCATCGAACTTCCCGAGTGTAATTTTTCTGCTCTTATCCGGACATCAACCTTCCCGAATTTATTTTGCTGTTATGCGGCCATCGAGCTTCCCGAGTGTAATTTTTCTCCTCTTATCCGGCCATCAACCTTACCGAATTTTTCGCTTTTATGAGGCCGTCGAACTTCCCGAATGTAATTTCCCTCTTATCCGGACATCAACCTTCCCGAATTTATTTTGATGTTATGCGGCCATCGAGCTTCCCGAGTGTAATTTTTCTCCTCTTATCAGGCCATCAACCTTACCGAATTTTTCGCTCTTATGAGGCCGTCGAACTTCCCGAATGTAATTTCCCTCTTATCCGGACACCAACCTCCCCGAAATTTTCGCTCTTATGCGGCCATCGAAGTTCCCGAATGTAATTTTCACCTCTTAACTGAACATCAACCTTCCCGAATTTAATTTTGCTCTTTTGCGGCCATCGAATGTAATTTTTCATTCCTTGAGCGGCCATCGAATTCCCCGAATGTATTTTTGCACCTTTTATCTGGACATCAAACTTCCCCAATTTGTAATATTCCTCCTATCCATCAGCTTTCTGGATTAGTTTTGCAGCTCCTATCTGGCCATCAACCTTCCCAAACAAGTTTGAGCTTTCTTGCAGACATACCGTCAGAAATTAGAAGTTATTGACCACCTCAAAACAATTTTTTTTACTATTATCTGGACACCACCTTCCCATGATGGATTTTTGTGGTCTTCAAGCACAGTTTCAACATCCGGATTCTAAATCTTCGCATTTTGTTTGTCTCGGACTCAACTTTCATGCCCAGAAATCGTGCTGCAAGAAATACGTTGCGTGAAAATCAATAGGTATCACAGATACAATATTGACAAATTTCATTTTTATTAGCAATGCCAACTACATACAGATTCTTCATACAAAATTTAAGCCGGATTTTCAATGCTTCGTTTTTTTATCAAACTTTCTTCAAATTAAGTGGAATGATAACTCTGGAATAAAACTTATTCTTGTTTATTTATTATTTCTTGCATTCCAATTTGGATTTTCCAACAATTACTGCAAAATTTTTCTGTTTTATGCCTATTTCAACCAAAATCATACATCATACGTGGTTAATAAGTTGAGCTAATTGCAAAAAAATTGGTCAAGTGGATACTTTGCTTATGCCAGATCATTTATCATTATTATGACTTCGACCAATGGTCGAAGATAGTATGATCGAAGATACGAAATAGTATGCCGTGCCAGCTCTTACTGCATCCAATGTGCAACATGGTTTCTAGGGAACTACAGGGAAACTATAGGAAACTATTTCAAAACATAACAAACAATCTTCAGCACAGAGTTGATCTGATAGCGTTATGACTGCTGGCAAGGTTTGGGTTTTGGTATCCTTTTGATTTCTGCTAGCGATGATTGACGATTGTGAGTATCTACATGCAATTGAATTTGCTGCTTGTGATTGGATGATTGCCATGAATCATGATGTATTTATTTTAAACAAACATTTCAACTGCAAAGGACACTTTGGGCAACCCTGCAATTTAGTATTCAAAACCTAATGATACAAATAACCAGAGGCGTAGCGACCGCCCCCGCAGACCCCGCGGCATGGGGTGGGCGCCGAGGTTAGGGGGGCGCCGAGGGGTTCATGGGGCGCAAATACCTCTCGGGAGATGTTTTTAGGGATTGCTCTCGGAAAAATTCGGGAGACGAAACGAATTTTCACATGGGCCGGTCTTTTCTGAAATGCCCGGGCCGGTTTTTTCACCCTATCAAACCCTGGGAGGCGCCATCAAAACTTTTGTGGGAGGGGGGGGGGGGGGGGCATAATATTCACGCTACGCCACTGCAAATAACATAGCTGCCCACATTTATATAGCAATAAAAGAGTACAAAAGACAGAAGTCTCAAGGGTATAATCCGTGTTCTTTTCCGCAATGATTTCGCAGGAGTGTGCGCAACAGTGGCGATCGCTCGCACTGCCCGAGCGGAGACTGCTGCCCGGACCACCGGCCGCGGCCGGACCCGCAACGTGCGGATCGTCGGCCGCCCGGGCGCACGTGCCCCATGGACCAGCCGAAGCCGGGCAAGGAGCCGGGGACGCGACCGCCCAAGGACCGGCAGCCGATGTCGGAGCCCAACAGGTATGGGCAGACGAGCAGTCCTGGGTACTTACTCGGGTGAACTCGCGCAGTTTTTGGGTTGTACTCACCTTTATTTACTAGAAACACCTTCGATCGCTGCTCTGGTACGGTAGCTATGGGCAAAGAGTATATTAAGCTAAAGCCAGCTCTTACTGCATTCGACCTACGTGTTGATATACAATTTGTCTTAAAATAAAAAATAACGTACCTAATACAAATTAACTACCAGCATGAAATTTTTGCCATATCCATAGCTAGGTATGGTGGAATGTCTGGGTAACCTTAAATATATCTGTGGTTTCATGTTAATAGTTTCGAAAGGATAAAATTCCCGTAATTAAGTGTTACATTGCTGGCACCCTGACTACAGACAGGGGTACCACGCCAGCAGCCAACTGCTGCGCGAAAACGTGGCCCGCGCGACGGTGGGCGGCGTCGAGCAGTATCGCGCGCCCAGCAAGCGCAACCCGGGCAACGAGCGGAGAGAACGCCTGGCGAGGCATGCACCGCAGAAGACCAAGTCCGACACGTGGGTGGGCGTGGGCAGGACAGGTCCGTCGCACAATATTGTTACCTACCTATAAATATTATATTACTATGAAATGCCTAGGTACATCAACAGATTACTTTGTACTCCCAAAGGCCAGGTATTACAATATTTTTCAACTTTGGGTTAAGCATCTAGCATTCAGAAACAGAAAAATTCCGCAACATCCTATTGGCGATTGCCATGAGGCCATGATAAATAACTTTTTCCCACTTTAACTCTGGGTTGAGGCACTTTTTAACGCCTGTGCACAATTGAAGTAAGAATTGTAGTAGCAATAACTTAAAAGAATAACAAATAAAAAAGTTCAAACTTGGGGAAAGTTGCACACAATTGATGCAAACTGTATAGTAGTGAGGGGAGTAACAATAAGAAATTTAATAAGTGAGCTGGAAAATCCAACTTCTTGCTAATATTCTTATCTCAATCCGTCACAGAGCAGTATTTCTTTGAAAAAAATACGGTGCAACAAACAAAATGTTGTTGTCACGCCAACGTTTCGAAGTAATGCTCTTATGGACAGCTGTCAGTGAACATTTTTCACGTTTTTAGCAGCTTGTACCTGCATGCTTACTCTTATTGTTATTTCAATTATTCCTATTCTTAATTCCAAACGATCCAAAGTACCAAAGGTCTATGAAGTGTATTCGCCGCAAGAGGTGAAGGAAGCGCCCGAGGGCTTAACTCAGTCTTAACTCAGTCAAAAAGGACTGTGTTGCATCATCCTCCCTCTTCAAAATTCCCTGCTCAAACAGAACCCTACCTGAAGCCCGCCGATCATTTCCGCAGCCCCCACGTTCGCCGCGAAACCTGCGCCGCCAAACGCGATCCAGCACCGTTCGGGTGACGGACTGCAAACGCCGCATCTGCGCGCGGCTCCCAGCCGCAGCAAGTCGATCTGTCACGAGCCGTCCACCGTCGGCAGCTACACGCAAACGCACGGCGTCATCACGCAGTCGGCGCTCAACGAACTGCGCGCGACCGCCATCCGGAGCAATCAAGACTGGTGAGTCGCGGGGAGTGGATCGCGGGCGTGGAAGTGTTCGTTGTCTGCTGGTTGATGCTTGGTTCTGCCAGCTTGTGAGCCCTTCTGTTCTTTTCCTGTCAACTTTGGATTTGGTTCTGTACTATATCCGTCTGTGGAGCTTTATTATATGACTAAGTGAAGTAACTAACGGCGTACAGTGTCTTATTGTATTTTTATGTTGATTATATTCATTTCTTTTGCTAGTTTTTCTGATACGTAGTGGATTTAGGTTTGTGATACCCACATCGGTTCAACCATCACGTATTTCTTCTGCAGAATTTATTTTAAAATTTGCAGCTGAAAACAGTATTTGTTTTGGATTTTCTAGTCTGTCTGCTAATTTCTAGGTACCTACTACTAGTACTGATAAACCTAGAGGTTGTTGATGAAATATTTTTAAAACAATGTGCACTTTGTAAATTGCAGTTTGCATAGTAGAAATAATAAATGACTAAAATTATATGATAAAGTGTTTTGTGCTTTTCAATGTCTTAAATTTTCAATGGTTGCAACATGGTTACAAAAGTGCATGACATACATATAAAAATAAAAAGTACTGGTTGTTACAGTCATCATTTTACCTATTGCTTAAATTGTTGTTAAGCTGTGTTTACACAGTTCAATGTTTCGTTCAATGCATTGAATTTAATGCATTGAAATCAATGCATTGAGCGAAACTTGAAGAGCCGTTTACACGACTCAATGTTCTAAATTTTTTTGAAAATGGTGGCACAGCCTTCCAAAATCTTTGTTTCTAGAAGGCAGTAACATACCCTTCCTTCTGTTGAAAGGAAAATTGAACAATATTTAGAACACGTCCTAAATGAGAAAACATTGAACGAAACCTTGAATTCAAGCTTTCGTTCAATGATTCATTGAATTCAATTGTTGTTTACACGGTTCAATGCATTGAATTCAACCTTGAATTCAATGCATTGAAAGAAACATTGATCCGTGTAAACACAGCTTTAGTGTTTTAAAATTGATTTAGCTCATCTAATTTGAGGAAATTTGTTTAAAACATAGTCGAATTTGACAAAATATGCCCATTATTTTCAAAAAAATTCAAAATCATTTGGCAATCAGTTAATCACTTTAAAGCCTCCACATTGCCAATGTTTATTCAACCACCGCAAATTTGTGAATAAGAAAGTGGGGACTTTAACGGTAAAAGTGATTCCAGTTACCTATTGCTATTATTCATACAATAATATTATCTCTATTACCTATAATTGCAATGGTGGACTGTGGACTGATGTTTTTAATCATGCACTTAAACGTTTTGGGGCTCCCTTATTCCTTTTCCCTAGTACCAAAGAACAAAGGCTATACATACTGCCCTGCTGTTCGAGCAATGCCGTCTGTAGGTTGTGGAAGGCAACCCTATCTTGTTGACACTTTATCAATTGTCTTGTCAGTCAGTACGCCTAGGCCAGTGCATCAACAAGCATCGGTACGTCCCATTATTTTACAATGTGCACTGTTGAACATCGACGGTTGATTTTACCATGTTTGATTTTGTTCCAGACGGTGCCTGCCAGGGCCCAGATCCACAAAGCATAGTTAACACGTAACCCTCGGGTAAAATGACGAAGAGCTAATCACAGGCAGCGTTTGCAGATTTCAGGGGTAGTAACCATGGTGATAACAAACTTACCCCCCTGTTTTTTCTCTAACCCAGCTTTGTGGATACAGGTCCAGGACCAGAGGGCTGCCATAACGGTGTTCGTGTTTTTTTTAAGGGTGCGTCAACCCTTCGGACATTTTGCAACTGTTAAAATTTTAAAAGTATTTAAAAAACTGACCGAACGACCCTCAATGCGCGAGACATGTATAATTGCGCCAGAACATCCGTCAGAACATGAGTCAATAACAGGTCGAGCACAGCAAATCATTTTCCTCTTTTTGGATGTATAGGCTACATTTTCTGAGGCACTCACTCGTACGTAGGCAAATAGTTGCCAAGTATCATATGCCTTAATCGTTACCTTAATCGTTTAGAACTGTGTTCGTCCATTTACACTCGCCGTGACAAAAAAAAACACTCGCTGTTTGAAAGATCTCACGACACTTCGGTCGCGTTCGTCTGTGAGTTATGCTACCCAGTCTTCTGCACTGCGTCAACTATTGCCTACCTTCCAGGCTTTTTCGTACAACTTTTCATGTATATGTTGTTATATTCGCCATCGTCACGCTTTGTGCGCCAGTCTCAGCAAGTTTTTCAACTCCTAGTTGAGATCCCAACAGATCCAACAGATCCCAGAGGTACAACACAATTCACTGCCTGCGATGGGTTTGTTGCAGTTATAAAAAAAATCGAGATCTCAACTAGTATAGTTGTGAAACAAAGTTTTAAACTCTCAACTCACTATTCCCCCCCCCCCCATACCCCGCGCGAAAAATGACATTAATTAAAGAAGAAAAATGTCGAAAATATATGGCATTTTCTTTAAAAATGTATTGTTTTGATTTGAATCAAGAAAATATTAAATAAGGTACCTAAGCAACTCCGAGAACTGTAAAAAATAACGTTGCAAAAGCATGAGCACTAACCAAGCGGGTCAAGTAGCGACTCAAGTTGAACATTTACCCATCGACTTTCATTCATTGCTACGTAGCAAGTACGTAGCCCCTCGTAATGCTGAGGTCCCAAGATCAAATCCGGCAGTATCTCCTCTCGATTTTGTGTTTTTGTCATTGTCAAGTCCTATTAATCATTGTGTCCTATTAATGTCCTAATCAAGTCCTATTAATGTTGTGTGATTTTGTCATTGTGAGTTATAAACACTCCTAAGCAACCCTTGGCTACGCATAGCATGATACATAGCTGCAATGCGGTACAGTCTATCTCCCAGGGATTAGGCCAATAGATTTACAAAGTGGATTTACAGCGGGGGTAGTTTCGGTGATAACTGCATTGAATCTGGCTGGTTGACAAATATTTATTTCATAAATTTGCCCCCTTTTTTCGAACCCCGTTTCGTGAATCTTGGCCAAGGTCATTTTATCAAAGTTTTACTCCACGATTTTTAAGTTATAAGATTAAAAAATATATTTCTGACAAATCATGTTACAGTTCAACACTACGCAGTATAAAAGTGCTTTGCTACGGAAGTTGCACCGCCGAGGTTGGCCCACTTCGCCCCTTACGACGGTTTCTCAACGGTTTCTTCTTCTTTGCCAGTATCTGCTGTTTTCCGAATAAATATTTTATTTCACTTCTGTAAATTGTGCAGGGATGAACTACAGTCGTGTGAGCCTTACTTTACCACAGCCTGGTAGACTTCGAAGTAAAGTATCATTTAACTCTTTACGATTTGTTAAGAGTCAAATGCATTTTTAGCCCATTAAAAGTCATAAAATCATTTAGAGAGTGGCCCAGTGCACTCCCTCGTTCAAGTTTCTATAAGATCATTTGATTCAATCATTGCTTCGATTCGATTTGCAATGCGTGGTACTGAGGTGTCGACCAAACCATTTTGTCATCCAATTATCTATGAACTACTGCACTCCGGGATGAGACGTTGGACAAAAGGAAAGGTACGGTATTTTCCTGGCCGTGCATCCCAGTCAGCTATTGCTTAGCGTTAATGTCACAGATCGAGTGCAAAATCACATGAATATCGCCGTGCAAGAGGCAGCGACTTGACATCTTTGTAAGCGATAGCCAGTCGAGAAGCAGCGCTCGGAATTCGGGTGTAAATGTTCGCGTCGGCAAGAAAACAACTGCGATTGTTACGAATCACATAAATATGATTTTGCAAATTTATTATTTTACAAGTCCAACAGCACGATTTATTAAAAACGGGCAAGAAATGTGAACGATAAATTATGCTTTGAGGCGAAATTCCACCCCTTGAGAAATTGCTTGGGGAGAGAGACAAATAAAGAGTTGAGATTTTTTTTACATATTACGAAATAATTTGCAAGTATTTATAAACATTTTCCTATTAGACATTGTTTTGTATGTCGCAAAAGAAACAATTTTTTTTTGCCCAGACACATTATTAATAAAATCTAAACACAACCATGATTATTGTTTTTAGTTTCCTTGTCAAGGAAGTTGCTGAACTTAGGTACTTGGCACATTTACTGAATCGTTTCGACATTCCTAATCACTTGATAAAGGCGGTCATCCCGAAACTCGTAATATCAACGTGTAAATGAAGAATAATATCATATGTAGCAAAATATTCCAGATCCTTAATTTCAACCGAGAAAAAAAAATTAAGTACGTTTCTCAATCTATATAATCAGCTTACAATAATTATTAAAATCATATTCTTTTATAATTAATAATAACAAGACATTTTTCTTCTATAGATACAATACAATGTTTTTAATATGTACAGAGTTTATAATAGTAGTTACTTACACTCAGGTAAGTATGTTCGAGCTTAGCCGCCAATCTTTCAATCTGCGGCCGGCCGGAAACAAAAATGGCTAGGCTGGCATGGCACGACCGAACCGACTTTACGAAACCCACAAAGAAACGACGATTACAGAGCTGGGCTGAGAGACTGCTCGATGCAAAAAACTTTGAGCGGGTTATATTTTTATATTTAGTACCTATAAATGTCATGGAAAATGGAAATGATTTCAAGAAGAAATTCTTGTGAAATTGACGAATCACGTTTAGTTTCCTGTACATGTCATGGCTTTTTGAGTATTTTCATATTCAGACTCCTTTCCAGTCTCTAATAATTTACATTGCACATTACTTAATCAAATTATTAGTCAATCAATTCAACTAGGTAGGTACCTATCTATCTATCTATCTATCAGAGTGCTGTCAGTAACGTATATTTACAGTCATGGAATGCTTGCAGTAACCTTTACTAAACCGTATCTAGCCGTCTTCGGCACGAATTAGAGAAATATATCGCATTACGAAAAACCTTCCCGATCGGGTCGCAGTAGAAAATTGTACAACGTTATGGCGTTCTCTGCAGCACGGTGGGCGATTTCGGCGTTCGTTTTCACCCCTAAATCGAAAAAAACAAATACTACAGACGTCCCGTTGCTACATAATTCGCTTCTACTACCTGCTAACGACAGACAAACGTTACGCTAACGTCGTGTCACTCACGAGCGCCGTTCTCTGCGACGAAAATCCACTTCGGTGACAACAATTTACATTTGGATCCGTCGTATCGCATTCGGAAAACGGCACGACAAAACAAACACACGATTCGGTGCAACCTCTCGAGCAAGTCTTCGAATTTCGTCGATCGAACCGCAACGAATCTTGACGCGAATCGGAACGAGATCCGCGGGTCTTTCGACGTAACGTCGTTCGAGGCGAGTCCTGTTCCGCGGCTAGACGAAGCCGGCGCCCGCCCACGCGGCGGCAGACACTTCCGGCGGCGCCTTCCGCGGGTGATATCACTTCTTCCCGTGCAGCTCCTGGCCCAGGTCCTTCTTGTTGTCCAGCTGCTGCGAGCCACCGCCCGGATACATCTTGTCCAGGTGCTTCAAAGACTCGGAGAGGAAGTTCTGCAACCCAACGGCACGCTAATGTTACGGCTGCGTTTCTAGCGCAAGTTTGGAGGGAGCGGTAGTATCTCAATCTAGATAGAGGATCTAGGACATTAAGTAATTATTCTCTTCATAATATCTACAAAGTGGTAGGTACAAAATATCGCCTTTAAAGGACTTTAAAATTGTATTACTTAAATTTATTTGTTACATTAAAAATTAAAATTAACATATTAGGAGGTATGAATTTCAAGATAAAAATAATAACAGGTAACATTATAGGTGTATCTTATTCTAATTACATTATTTGTATTAGATTAGATATATAGCTACATAGGTGTATTTGGTTAGAATAAAGATAAAGGTAAGCATAAGATAAAGGTTAGATAAAGTACATGGTAAGCAGGCAGTTAAAGTAAGAAGGGTACCTATCAAGAGAGTAATTTATACCCTTCTTTTCTCCTTTTTGATTATGTGGACAACTTAAATATAAATGCATTCCAGTGATATAAGTTCTAAATATTTTCCTGCAAGAATAGCAAACTTATTTTTCAGGGTTCCCATTGTAACTTCATTATTTTCCATCACCTCTGCACTGCCTACAATCTCCCACCTTTCTCATCCTCAGTGCTCTGACAGCATCCTCCCCTAGACTAGCCTGCATTTTGCACACAATCATCTGCCCACCTTTACTCGTGAACCTTCTTAATCACAATTCTTGTCCTGTTCTTCAAAATCTCTTCCAGGTCTCTACGTCCTCTTCTCATACAAAATTACTTTCCTTATGAAAGTACCGAGCAAATCCAGGTCCTCTTCACAGTTTTCCATTCTCTTGCTTTAGTGCCCAGTGCTCTTGCACAACCAAAAACATTCTGCATTTCTTTGTAGGTAACTACGAAACTATACATTAAGAAAAAGAAAATATTTGTATTTTCTTCCAAATGCTGTTTCACAATTTAGAAAAAAATTGAAATTAAAAAATGTGGATTGTAAACCTTTTCTCACATGGAAACAGCTTAAATTTAATAGTCATATTAATACGTTTAAAAAAATCTACCCAAAGCATATCTACCCAAGCATATTAATATGATGATTGATTACCTATGTATTAATATTATGAACTTCTACACTTAATTTGTCCCGATGGTATGTGTGGGTATGTAGTATGCGGATGGTATGTGGGCCAAAATGCCAAAAGCCATGTAAGTTTGGTACCTCTGGCCCCAATGAGAGAGGCCTTATGCAAAAAAACAGAAACGGAGACAAGAACGTAGAAGAGAGATCCCCAAAAAACGTATCATTCTGGGTTTTGAATGCTAAATAAAAGTCTTGCTGTTTTCCCAACGTTTAATAACATAGGTATGGCTGGATAATTCGTCATGAGTGAAGTCGAGAGAAACTTGAAGGTGGGTCACACTATCATCCTCTAGGAAGTAACTAGTATATTACGTTACGAAACGTCGGGAAATCAACGAAACTTTTATTGCTAGATATAGTTATTTTGAAAACTTGTACCCACGATAGGAGAAGCAGACGTGAGTCTTAGAAAATAGAAGAGAGAGATATCAGCAAAGCCCGCAGATCCCAAGCGGCACAACGTGGGACGCGAGTACGGTACCTGTATGGCAGTGAGAGCGGCGACGATGGCCGGGGAGCCGAAGCCGTGTGAGATGAGTGAGAAGTGCGTCAGGTGGCGCTGGATGCTGGGGTCGAGGATGTGCTGCGGCCTGGTGTTGCACAGCGGCGAGCGGTCTTGGTTGAGCAGGTCCATCAGTTCTTTGGTCACTTGTCTGCAAAGCGGGCAAACGACCGGGGGTTAGAATAACTGGGGTAGTCGGTAGGGTCGTGGGTGGTTACATGGTCAAAATGTGAGAAAAATGACCCAAAACCCAGTTACAAATAGCTCTTTCCACAACTTGGTTTAGAAACAAAGGAGATTTATAGAAAAAAGTACTCAAATTGAAGGTCACAATGTGCTAGCTGACAGCAAATTTGTTTAGAAAATAACTTCAAATAACTAGTTATAAATAATAAACATGACTTTTGAAAGTTGTTGCACAGAGATGCTTAGACTAGAAAATGATCTAGAAGTTAAACTAGAGATAGACTGGACTGGAATACACATATTTGTGCCATGGTGCTTTGATACAGGTCAGACATTGCCTGCATTGTTCAAAGAGCAATGGAAAAAGGAAGGAGACCCCTGACAACTATTGGCATTGGATGAAGCATCAAATCACTAGAATTCATCACCTTTATCAGTATATTTGGTTACTTTGGGCTGGCCGCTACTTTCATAATTAAGCCTCCCGGTTGCAACTCATCGCTCGATAGGGTAATGCCTCTTTGGTGCTCGGAAAAAAACTGAGGCTGAAAAGACTAGCTTGCAATCAGCAACTCACAACCTGCAATTCGGTCACATGACACACTGAGGCATATCTTGTGAGCAATGTTTCACACTTGAACCATATGATGAACTTTTTGAGCCTACGCTTTTTTCATGGCACTTAACACCAGCACTAGCCTAGCTCAAAGTAGGCTGCACTTGCAAGTAGCCAGGTAGGTACCAGGTACTCACTTGGTGGCGTGTATGAGCTCCTTGCGTCGGTAAGACTCCGACGGGTCGGTGTGCTGCCGGCTGAGGTACTCGGCGACTTGCCGGGCCGGGAACTCCGTCTCGCACACGTAGCCAAAGTCCCTGGCTAAGTGGATCGCTTCGCCTGGAAGAGGAAGACAAATAGGTTAATACTTGCGGCACACTACACGCTTGGCAATTTGAACGGTGGATTGCAGAAAGAATATACCTACCCAGTACACATTCAGCTTGTTTGATAAAGTTGGAATTTTAATTTATTAAGTCAGTTCAATTATCAAAATGGTAGGTAGGTACCTAATAGCATCTAGTACACTAGTAGGTACCTACCGCAGGTATATCATGGCATAAAACTCAATGGTTAAACTACGCAGCTGGTACTGGCGAATCTTATCGGTTGGGGGGGGGGGGGATGAGTTTAGCTGTTGCGAACTTCAATCAATCAATTGCTATCGACTAAATGTATCAATAAACTGAAAATAAATAGCTGAAAACCCACAAAAACACAGGATCTGAAGGTGGAATGGAGGTGGAAATTTTGTTGTGAAATACCAACGGTTTCTATGCCACAGAAAATTTGCGCCGCGATGATAACCCCCCCCCCCCCCTCCCGCCACTACTAGTATGGAAATTGTCGGGAAATAAACGATTACTAAATCTGGGTTTCAAAGTCTTGAAGCAGTACCTACCCACAACGAGATAAATAAGTTTCAGTAGGTAAAAGCTTGAAATAATACTCAATTATTCAGATGAGTTATCACAGTTATCAGCGATGAAGTTAACCCCGTGATAACTACGCATGAAGTGTAGACATCGGCTACGGCTCCCGGCCAAAACTCCCTAACAGGCAACAACTCAATCCGAAAACTAACACCACAGCGACTTTCAGTTTCATCACGTTTTCACCGGGATCTTTGACTCCGAACGGCGACCCTCCACAGTACACACACACACACACACACACACACACACACACACACACACACACACACACACACACACACACACACACACACACACACACACACACACACACACACACACACACACACACACACACACACACACACACACACACACACACACACACACACACACACACACACACACACACACACACACACACACACACACACACACACACACACACACACACACACACACACACACACACACACACACACACACACACACACACACACACACACACACACACACACACACACACACACACACACACACACACACACACACACACACACACACACACACACACACACACACACACACACACACACACACACACACACACACACACACACACACACACACACACACACACACACACACACACACACACACACACACACACACACACACACACACACACACACACACACACACACACACACACACACACACACACACACACACACACACACACACACACACACACACACACACACACACACACACACACACACACACACACACACACACACACACACACACACACACACACACACACACACACACACACACACACACACACACACACACACACACACACACACACACACACACACACACACACACACACACACACACACACACACACACACACACACACACACACACACACACACACACACACACACACACACACACACACACACACACACACACACACACACACACACACACACACACACACACACACACACACACACACACACACACACACACACACACACACACACACACACACACACACACACACACACACACACACACACACACACACACACACACACACACACACACACACACACACACACACACACACACACACACACACACACACACACACACACACACACACACACACACACACACACACACACACACACACACACACACACACACACACACACACACACACACACACACACACACACACACACACACACACACACACACACACACACACACACACACACACACACACACACACACACACACACACACACACACACACACACACACACACACACACACACACACACACACACACACACACACACACACACACACACACACACACACACACACACACACACACACACACACACACACACACACACACACACACACACACACACACACACACACACACACACACACACACACACACACACACACACACACACACACACACACACACACACACACACACACACACACACACACACACACACACACACACACACACACACACACACACACACACACACACACACACACACACACACACACACACACACACACACACACACACACACACACACACACACACACACACACACACACACACACACACACACACACACACACACACACACACACACACACACACACACACACACACACACACACACACACACACACACACACACACACACACACACACACACACACACACACACACACACACACACACACACACACACACACACACACACACACACACACACACACACACACACACACACACACACACACACACACACACACACACACACACACACACACACACACACACACACACACACACACACACACACACACACACACACACACACACACACACACACACACACACACACACACACACACACACACACACACACACACACACACACACACACACACACACACACACACACACACACACACACACACACACACACACACACACACACACACACACACACACACACACACACACACACACACACACACACACACACACACACACACACACACACACACACACACACACACACACACACACACACACACACACACACACACACACACACACACACACACACACACACACACACACACACACACACACACACACACACACACACACACACACACACACACACACACACACACACACTCCCAACCAGGATGCAATCAGAAACCCGCGCGATAACGACGCATCACCGTTCCAATTTACATTGCTCGCTAAACTATTCCAAACACAAGCTCGCTGCGCGTCCACAGGTACTCGGAACCAATTTCTGTATCTCTCCACCGCCGAAGTGGGCACGAAAGGCTCGAACGCTGACCACAAGTGCGAACCCGCGACGCTGCGTGATCTGTTCGTGATCGATTTGAGGAGCGCACGGTGTAATTTCATGCGGCTGGTTATGACGAGTCTCGGGCGGAACATTACCGTGCCCCGTCCGGCGTCCGGCATAATAGCGCCGTGCCCGGGCCGAGGCTGGAGTAAATAAGCACGCTAACACCTAATGTGGCAGCATATTTACAATGTGTGTACCTACTTGGCCGGGTGAGATTTGATCTGTACCTCCGAATGCCGTGTGGTTATGTATGGGAGGAAGGACCAAAAGCAGCTCTGGTTATTGATTTTCGTTGTCTGTTTTTTTTTTCGCCTTGCTTATAGACAAAATGATTTTGGTTTGTATAAGGTATCGAATGATTTAAACGTGTTTATTTGGCCTGGGTAATGCGGTATTGGGTATGGGTATTATGGGTATTCAGACAAGCAGGAATTTCCTTGGTATTATTGTTCTGTTGGTACTTGGTAGATTCACATGGATACTTGGTTTTTAGCATTTCGGCTTCCTCTACTAGTACAAGGGACATACAATAACGAACCATATGCGAACTTTCTTTGGAACTATAATGGCAACAGCGGATTTCAAATAGAGGAGCGAATATTTTGAGATATTTTTTCACACGGCACGTAAACGAATATCTGGCCCACTTTACACGAATTTTCTCTAATATTCAACCGAAAGATAATCAGAACTATACTATTACACTATAAACTTATTTATTGCAATGATACGCCAAATATACAAACTTCACATCAAAAACTCGGAAAAATAACAAAATTACACCGAATAGCAACGTCCCAAACACAAGAGGTATCATCTCAACTCCTAAGTGCACCGATAATCGCCAACAGAAACTGCATCGCTCCATTTCCGTCGATCATACTCCCACGACTCGCAAATCGTGCACCCACTCCCAACAGCATCCACCTCCTCCAACCACCCGTCGGGTCGCACAGACTGTCCAAAGAACCATTGTCCATCCAGATCCTCAGAAGAGCCAATCCAATCATCCCCCGCTATACCCAAGATGCATGCTATTTAATTGTGATTAAATAATTCCCTGATTATACACCTTGGAATGGATCTAATGGCACGTTTTACGCGCGGCAGTACCACTCTCTGCACCGTGGTCTCGACGGAGATCCAACTCATCTTGACCACCAGGTGAGATAGAACGCCACGGCAATCACGCGGTATCGTACATCTGGACAATTGCTCCTCCTTTGTCTCTCTACCGGCACATTGGGGCTCGGTATAATATCTCGTACAAATTGATTGTCACATTACGAAACGCTGCATTCGATTAAGATCAGTCGTAATTTGTACAAAGCTGTGCATCTGAGTCGCTATTCAGATCTAGACTGGTGGTCTCCGTAATGAAGCTGGATCATTCTGCTAGCTGTGTCACTGTGTTGTTCGAGAATTGTTTCGAGTTCAAGTATTTATATTTTCAAACTTGCCGGAATTGTGAGGAAAAACATTGCCACTCTGCCAAAACTTACCATGACCAAAACTGCCATGCCTTGATAAAGTATAACGATATAGTTGGTATAACTATAAAGTGCAGTTTAGATGCGAAACGTTGGAACAACAGTTATACGCACCCGAGGACGAGGTAATACCTGTAATACTTTACTTTATAGCATTCCGCATTCATTACACCCACTTAAAAACAGCCATTAATGAAATATTAGTCTAAAACGCTCATTCGCGAGCTTGATCTTGCAAGAAAAGGCCCGGAAATCGGAAAGTTTTAGCAGTTTTAGGGAGCGTAGCAATCCCTATACTCCAAAAACGCCACCGACTCGCCCTAACCTATAAAACCGTACGAAAGCATTCGGAGCAAAAACTCTCGCGCTTTCCTCGCTGAAATACGCGCATGCCGTCATCGGGGTCGCCGCACGGGGCGGGGGGGGGGGCGGGGGGGGGGGGGGGGGGGGGGGGGGTCCATTGATAATTGTGTGCCGGGGAGCTACAGGTGCTCGGCAAACCGGTCGACTGATATCGAGTCCGAGGCTTGGGTCGCCAAACAGTGGCGGAGACGATGGGCGAGTGCCCGGAAAACTTACACGCACCTATGCTTGCTTGAATGGCCGGTCTCGTGCGAATACGCGTATAGGGAAAATCGTGGGGAAGTTTGAAGAGTGTTTTCCCTTTCCGGCAGTTGTTGTTGTTCCCGACAAGTTGTGGCGCGTTTGGTCTTTGCAAGTCGAGACACAAACTACTCATGCTCTGCTTTGTGATCGCCTGTGATCTCTACTCGTTTGAAAGTCATGTTTTAGTTTTTATACTAATTAAATTATATCCCCATGATGTAAAGAGTACAGAAAAGCCAGAATATATGATAATATTTAGCTTCTATTTACCGCCCTGAAATTTGAGTAGGTACATATGATTTTCATGATTTCCCATTTCCATTGTTGAAGTATTGTTCATTGAGGTTGAAAGTTGTTGAATCCCTTTTTGGTTTGTTGCTCAACACCCCAGAGGGAAAGAAACCCAAATCACTACATTTTCAACCAAGAAAACTTATTCCACGAGTTATAACAACGACCGTTTCGCGCGATTCGCACGCCACTGCAGGGTCCACCACTGGTCGAATCCCATATCGCGATGAACTATAATCGGAAATCGCATGAGAGCCGGCCCGCGGTCCCAGAACAATATGTTATAGCAGCAGTGCACGGCGAGGGCAGCCGCATATATCTCAATCAGGCATAAGGAGACGTGCGAGTACGGTACCAGCAATAAAAATCCGTGCAGATATAAACTGAGAAGCAACGAGAAAGAGTGGACCCATCGAGGATGGCGCACACGCCTTAAAACTGGAATCGTAAGGATGTGTGCAGCGGCCACGGCAGGATATCCTGGCAATGTGTTTTCACTGACGATCATTCATTCGTGTATCCAATTTATGTAGCGTATAAGTTCATTATAATCCAATTTATGTAGCGTATAAGTTCATTATAGACTCGATGATTAGACAGCTGTATAGGTCAATGAAAAGATGCAACTCCGATGCACTTTGCTTGTGGCAATTAGTGCATGGGAAAAAGAGCACGGTTTGCTTTTATAGGATGCAGTTGACACGATCACGATATACGTAACGCTTTTGTACGTAACGATTATGTACACAAATTAGCTTATTAAATAAAGAGAATATACGTAACGCATCCTCTAAAGTACAGGAAAATACAGTTTTCCCGGATGTTGAGAAAATGGAAAAATGGAAATGAGCATGAGAAACGATTAGCAGATCTTTACTTTGCTGGCTCACGGGATTGGAATAAGTTGAAAACTACGATCCACTGTTCAGCGCAGGAAACCTTTTGATGTGAAGAAAATGCGGTAGAAAAGTTTCTGGTTTAAACTAAATCAATTATTACCTTCCACTAGCGAAGTTAGCAGAGTGACGTTGGCGGCCTTTCTCCTTCCCGCCGGCAGGTTCAGTCCGATCTTCTCCAACTTTTCCCTCAGCAGTCGACCGCCGTTCTTTGATTTCGCTCTGGAAGAGGGGAACACATTTCATCAAACATTGTTATAATAATGACAAGTTTGCTTGCCTCTAAGGCAGTGCCTAAATTGCCTGAATGGACTGCTACTCAGTTCCGTAGTCAACCGTTATGTTGGCAAATAATTATACCACAAATACCATTGCATTTAGTTGGACAAATCAATAAATGACTCTGGAACTGTAGCCGTATTGTCGAATAAATCCATGTATACTTGCGTAGAAGATGCACTTCTACAATAATCGTAGAATTTTTTTGTACAATAATTGTGTAATAATTGTAATAATAATTATTGAAATGTACCCATGTGCAATAATGGCAGGTCTGAAAATTGCACCATAAGAATTTATTTGAGTTTGTAATATATCATTGCACAAGCCTTCCAAAATTTCCCACATACCTTATGCTATACAAACAAGTGGAAAAATCGTAAACTTTTACAATAAGAAAGCTTCTATGCCATCTCAATTATTGCTAAGTGGATTTGTCGTTGGTACACAAGTACACTAGCAAACACACAGACAAATCTATTAAGACATTACGTCGAATTTCAGGTGGTAATATTCCGGGCAGACAATGAAAAATTGACAAGAACATGTGTGTACCGGAACACAATATGTTGATCACTCTATACCAGTCGCCGGGCAAAGGGCGTGTAGAAAAAAAACAGGTCATCAAGAGGCTTGTTTAATATATAAATTCTAAAACGGATGCTGATGTTGATAAATACCTATATAGCGTAGTTACCTATAAGAGCAAGATGCAAGCAATGGGCAGTCAATGACCTAAGGCCAACCACTATAATACAGCGCTCGCTCGCGGGACCTAACTTAAGGTGTGACCAAGTTGATAAGCTCGCCACAAACCATTTTACGATCAATTAACGACCACCACTTGCTAAACAAAAATGTCCACTTATTTTACGAGACAATCTCTCATCCGGGCTATACAGCTATATCCATCGTTGGCCGTCGTACACAAGAGATATCAAACACACACACAAACACATGGATTGGCCATTCTAGTTTATAACGGACGTGACCGTACGAAAAGAATGCGATAGTCTGTCATTGCAATGCATGTGTAGGTATTGTGAACTCGAATGAAAAAAACCGAGTGTGTGTTTTACAGGTATATAAAAAGTTAGCACGAATCGTGAATTCTTACAACTTATTCTATTAAAAACGACATGGTCGATGGAGAGATAAATCTTAGTGACTGGTCTTGGGAGATTACCTTATCTAGATACACACACATGCTGTTTTATGATTAAATAATATGTAAATTATTGTATTATTTAAATTACCGAACTCGAAATAACGTTACAAGAGAACTAGAGTCAATATGTTCATCGAATGAACGCTTTCAATACTAACCTATGACGCTGATTTCGATTACACAGTTCTACTTCAAGAAGCTAAAAAATAAACAACCTTTATTCATACTGACAGTTTGAAAATTGGAGCTCTAATTTTTCAAATGACATGCAATCCGCGCGTCAGCATTTATCCATAATGGGGTGAACTCTTGGAGTTCAAACCGTTTTTTCGTCAATCGTTATTTCACACTTTTTTTTCAAAACTATTACGTAATTGCTCGATTGCTCTTTAAATATCGACACTTCTGATACCTATATTTTTGCATAATCGAAATTTTTTTCTCTTTTTATACACCTATATATAAGAGAGGAAAATATGTATTATAGCTAAATATATTCGAAACCTATAAACGGCCAAAAGGGCATTGTAATCAGTTTCCAGCCCGCAATTTCAAACGGTATCTTAATATCCCGTGTTCCATAATGACGCTGCCGGCTCGAATCTCACGTCTTGGCGCGCTCATTAAACAAAAACCACTCCACCCCTCCCGCTCTGTCCCTGTTTTCAAAAACTACCCCCTGTGCCGGGGATCGGTGCTCTGTTGCAGCATGCAATTATAACGGCAAGCGACGCCGGGCGTCGGCGTCGTTATTTCCGCTAACAAGCGTCGAACTTGCTGCAGTGTTCTCTCTATAGCTGGGCACAAACTATAGTTATGAGCAAATTAGCGTTCTTCTATGCTCCATCCGTCATCACAATGGATATCATTTTAGTTGGGCAAGGGTTTATGAATTCTTGAAATTATTTTCAGATTTATTCCATTCTTAGATCTTACGTATCATTCTTAAGTCATAGAACTTCACACGAAGATAATATAAAAATGATATATTGACGAATTCAACATGTATACCAAATAAAGATGATAAATTAAATGAAGTTTTTTTTAAATGGGGTGCAATGGTTTGTTAAGGATACCTTTAAATTATTTCTAGATTCATTAATTTTTTGATCATAATAACATCACATTACGAAATAAATTGTGACTTTTGACGAATTCAATATGAACACCAAATGAAGATGAAAAATCAAACGAAGATGTTGCGAGTTTGCACGGCATTATAACAATTCAAGTGCATTGTCTTTCTGACGTATTGGAATCTTACAGCGAGTTTTGCGGTTAAACTAATAGCGACATTAGCGCAGTGAATTTTAAATACTTACAATGAACTTGATTAATTTACGAGAAATAACTGCCCGACACGTTTTTCAAATCTGATCATTTTCACATCTTACATATACTTAACGCAGCATACGACCGGTATTTAAGGGACATAGGAAACAATTCAAATTATTATGCCATTGTGTTGTGCTGCGGTAAAAATACTTTCAGCAAAAATTGCCTCGTCTGTTTTACCATTGCATCTCCACCACGGTTCCTCTTTTGAGAACAAAACGGGTGTTCATGGTATAGAAATTAATTTCTGTGAGCTGAAATAATCATTTCGCTTGCAATCTTTTGACAATTGGTATGTGTGCTTGAGAAATAATTTTATTGAAACTATAATGAAATTATGCTCATTGACCAGATACAAAAAATAGCAGTTCTGCCATCTTCGTATGTATATTTATCTATCTTGTAGAGAGCTTGTAGGCGAGGGGTATACCTGCGCATTAGTACATGTTTGTTCTATCTCCCAAGTCCACTTTTTGAGATGGACATCGCGGTCTTGATTGAGCAAGCTTGACCGAAAGCTAAGTTTCGGTCCACAAAGAAAAATCCGTACACATCTATTTTTCAGTTGAAAATTTACCATTCACAAACATAGATAGGGATTACAGGTAACTTCAACTTCAAGCGTGTGACAGGTAGGCAAAAAGCCAGCCAGGTAAAAGCGAGCAAACACCGAGTGTGCCTCGAGCGATGTGTTACCTCCTGAGCACCCCTCCGAGCAGCGACGCGTTCAGACACTCGGGCGGTGACAGCCTCCGCTGGACCTCGCCTACGGTCACCTTGTACTTGGAGGTGGAGGAGAGCAGCGATAGACGGCCAGGCACCGAGCAGAACACGTCGGAGGGCACGGCCGCCCCCGACAACACCACGTCCTTCGAGATGTTCTCGTTGTTGCGGGGCTTGATGCCTGTAGAGGTGAGGAGGTCACAGGTTAGACAGAGGTCAAGCAATGCAATCATGTTCATGGTTGCAATCATGCTACTTTTTTCATTCGGTTTTAGGCTCGAAATCACTCGATTTCGAATCACTGGCCGTGTTAAACCATATAGGCAGAGGTACTGAAAATAAATTATTTTGAAATCACAAAGTTACATGATAGTCCCCCAGGTTCTATTGCATGGATACATGCATACACTTTCTGGCGCGTTGTTGGATGAGCGAACAGATCATGTTGACCCATTGCAAAGAGTGAAACAGACCTAATTTGCATGTTAATTCCAAAAGGAAAATCGGAAATGGCTTTGAAAAAACCATTTCGAACTAGGGACCAGACTTGAGTCTTAGAAAAATTAAATATTACTGGATGAATATGACTATGACTACTTAGAAATATGACTTAGCCTTATATACGGATCTAAGAGCTGAAATCATAAGTCTGAAAAGTGAAAACTATGTCGAAACAACTCATAAAAATCGATTTCCGAAATAAATATTACGCCGGTCTTTATTCGAAACAAAATACATCTTATTTTAAAGACAAAATCATTTTTCCCAGGAATCCCACAGATACACCCCACACATTTGGTGGTGAAGCACACCGGTTCTTTGGCGAGCTCTTAATAGCTGCACAGTTTGTCTTTATTTGGTCACACGTATCGTTTATTGAGTCTGCTAGGGCTGGGACCAATTTCGGTGGAGGTGCCGTGTTCGGAACGACACTTCCATGCAAGTTGAATATACATTGTAGGTAAGTGTAACAACAACACTTCAGAGATATCTTTCATACATTACAGTCAACTGGGTGTAATTTGCCTTTAGGCTGTAGAATGTAGTTTTGTCTGCTGTTCAAATAGTATTTAACAGGCCCTCTCAAATCAACTTCTACAAACTATCAAAATTGTACTAAAGTTAGAATTGAGACAGATTTTTAAAAATGTTTCAATAGTATGCCAATATACTCTCTACAGTCAAAGTTTACCTAAGTGAACGGTACAGACTGTGGTCACCCATCCAACACCTGACTAGCCGCAATGTTGCTTAACTTACACGGTAAAAAAGAGAAAAATCAAAATCAAAACGGCGTAGAAATCCTGCACCGTTTGCCGAAAGCGTAATTTAGCCGACGGTACAGCAAAGTCTCGTCGACACATTTTCCAAAGTTTTGCCTGCCTCTGTACCGACCCGCCGCCGGCGTCGAAACAATATCGAGACGCCGGCCGACGCGGATGAAAATCCTCAAAACTTCCAAAAATGTCAGAATGTTGTTAAGAATATAATAATAACAATGCAAAACAATATATAAGATATTATATTCCCTATATGCGCCCATAGTTTCTCTTGGTATATATATTGTTGTTTTCACATTTTCGTCGGGCCTATCGTCGATACGTTCATTCGAGTGGAATTAATCTCAGCAAGGTCCAGGGCTCAAAGAATGCGAAGGGATGGGGAGATTGTTGGGTCGTCTCAGTCCACGGGATAGCTCGCTACCCTCATATAGATGAGGGGATTCTAATAACATGTTAAACTGTTATGTTAAACGTTCTCTCATATTATGCAGTCGAATAACATTGATATATAATCATGACGTGGAAAGACAATTTAAATCATACCTAAATCGAAAATTAGGTTAAAAAATCAACCCCTATACTTGCACCCTCTTTATATGAAAATACGTTGCGTAGGTAGAATTCCTGGCCATATTATCGCATGCAGCTTTTGCTGCCCACTTGAAAATAGACCGTCAAATAACATGAATGGTTATCACTTATCAGCTTTGTTCGCCGCTATCGTATATGGATTGCAAGTTTTTAACACGATTTCACCAATTTTATTTATGACATCCCATGCTGTGTTTAGCAGCTCCTCACTTCGCAGCATTAGACATTTCCAGTTATTTTATAGACACCGATTCAACAAACTACTACTCTTTTCACAAATTGATTTAGAACTTCGCGACTTGTTCCTAATTTCCGTTTTTTTAAGCTTTCCCAGTTCCCCATTATCCACGATTTTCCCGTCCGCTTTTCCGAGCGTGCTGTCGCGGACACCCCAGGAATAGCAGCGACGCCAGCGCTGCCCGGAATATCGGCAAATACTTGCAACTTCCAGCGAATTCACAAGAGCGACGTCAACGCAGCGACGCCCGTCAATCTCTTACGAAAGATCGAGATATTTTAATTAAAACAAATGAATGTTTGTATTTACTTATTAAAGAGCGCAAAACTCGCAAACTCCTCTATATACTATTTAACGATCACGAAAAAGGGTCAGCTATGCGCAGAGAAAACTTTACTAATAATGCCATTTATAAATTAGCTATATATACATGCATCGTGTTCTGTAAAGTTTTCGCGCAAGGATGGGAGAGGACTCTACTGTTGCAGCCAGTTAAGTAGATTTCGCGTTCTTTGCTCGATGAACTCTGCGCATTAGAGGTTTCAGAGATGGAAACAAGAAGCGGCGGCAGGCAGGAAGCGTTCTCTTATAATGTTCCCGCTAATGCATCCGACGACTTGCCGGTGGCTAGAGTTGGTTTCGCGCCTACCTGTCGGTCTCCTTTGAACCAGGGGGCAGAGGCTCAAAACCTGCTCGGACGTCAAATAGGCGCTACTTTCGGGGATGAGCGTTTATCTAAATGTTGGGGTTTGAAATGCGAATAACAAGATAACCAGATGTAGGTAACGGCTCTAGCAGGTTTAGGTGTCCCTACGTTAATTATTTCAATATTTTTCACAAATTTGTACATTCTTTTTCAAAAATATAAACTTTTCATTAATCCCAGATATGAAAATATCGAATTAGAAACCATCAGGATTTAAAAAAAATCCAAAATGGTCTTTGAATCTCAAATATATACGTCTACCTACATATATTGTATGACCAACCTTATGCCTGATTGGGAGAAGATGTTCTCATTTTCTCCCCTCCACACTCGTTATGGACCCATCATATTAATTATGTCAGCCAAGGAATTTGTTTAGAACAGGTAATTTCAGTGTTAGCAAAATTGATAACCCAATAACATTTAGAATATTCAATCTGGAAACAAAAAATGTAATGACATGAAAATGAATAGGTACCTACACGTATTCTGCGAACGACCAGTCCACGAGAGCCCTCTCTATATACCCGCACGCATGCCGACAGCAAGGCGTTAAACGCACTGTGCACACTCAAAATCAAGCGCACACAGATTCAAGATCGGCAATTAGAAACGCGAGCAGCGCCGAAGGAGCAAAAAGATCTCCTCTCAATGTGCCCGCCCCTTCCCGTCATTCCGATCGGGCAATAATAGCACACCCGGGCTCGGCAAGTGCCTGTACGCGACGACGCTTGCTGACCACGCTGTGCGTTCAGCGCCGATCTAGCGAAGCCCACGTTTCATTAAGTGCGTACTGCATGCTAAGAAGACTAGACCCCTGCTAGACCTCGGATGAACTATACCCCATTGCTTACAATTTAAGGCTAGACTGTCTTTGGTTTCGCCTGCCCCCAAAATAGCAGTCACTTGCTATCCAGTTGTGTTCAATTTGCGTATTGGACTCTGGAATTGTTTTGGTCACTGATCGACACTATACCTTGTGGTCCGGCTCGGTACTGGGAATACTACTAATATTGATGAAACCGGCGCGTGAAACAAAAAGCACCACAGACATTATTTCACAGAAGAAGTGCCGTTTGCAGCCCCTAGGTCGTTCATTTTCAGAACGATTTTCCCCGAATTTACGTCATTTTTCAACTCCAGGTTAAGCGTATATATAGCCCTTAGACACAGATGAATTCCACGTGACATCATATTGGCGGTTGCCATTTGTAAAAACGGCTCTAACACACAAGTTTAGCTCCTGGGCTGCACACCAGAGGGCAGAGTTCCCAGTTCCCGGACCAGCGATTTCCAATGAAAAATTGACATGTATACGTTTTTTCCGAGAGTGCGTTCTCCTTCCATGGAGACTGCAGGGAGGTACCAGGGCGGCACCAGGCCGAGGCATCTTAATACACACTAAGAGGGCCGAGACGTCGAGTAAGTTGGTAGCAGTCGTCTTAGGTTAGACTCTAAATTATTGGTTGTCGCTTCTCTGCATCGGCTTCTTAATCCTCGTCCGATCGTGCCGGGCTGCTGCCTCTCAGTGGCCCCGCGGTAATTACAGATAATTACACCTTTGCTTTTCTTGGTTTTCTTAGCTGCAGCTCGCAACACACCAGAGCCGATGGATCGTTGGTTGCAGTTATGTTCGAGCTTTAGCCGTGGAGATGAATGGATTCTAATGTATGTTGGGCTACCGATTTCTCGGGTGGTAAATCACTCTCGGTTCTCTTCGTCTCGACGTAAGGGGCAGACCCTTTTTTTCGATTCGTAATTTCGTATATATGGTTTTTTGACTGAATAATTGTTATGAATGGGCTCGACCTCGCCAGATGTATATTATATAAGGAATGGTAATTGTCGAACTTTCTGATTTTTCTGATTGGAATAAAAAATATGAATGTGGCTTTCGTTTGGCGACCACTAAACTTATCCTATATATAAGTATACACCTGATAATCTCCAAACTGGCTATAAACTATAGCCACAAAAAAAAAATGTGTTTTTATGAAGTAAAACGTTTGCACATTTTGCCTGTGCATCGAATTTGCAGAGATGCAGAGATGGTACTATTCGTATGTTTATAAAATATCTTTAGAAATGTAATTCAAAAGTGTGCAAATATATTTAGTTGAATAGGATAGGCCGGTTTGCATTCCAAAGATACTTTGTGGTTTTAAATTAAATGTTACGATTAAATATTGATTTGTATACGTCCAAAAGACTCCTATGTAACAAAACATGATGAGTACATACACTTCCAATACTAACTCAACCAACACGAAGCCCAAACAGACGCACGTAGGCCCATATCCAAAAACTTTCCGTCGATGACACGTGAACGCCCCCCCCCCCCCCCCCCCCCCGTCCTGGGGGCAACACGCGACGCAGCATCGCTGACGTTCTGGAGGGGGGGGGGGGGTAATTATAAAATTCCCAAGCGTGTCCTGAGCGAGCACGCCAGGCGCTAGACGCACGGTAGCTGCGCAGAGGTACGAGGCAGGACTGGGACAGCGCGGCGCGGAGAAACAAGCTGCCGTCGACAGTAGCGGGTACACTCTGTCTCACGAGAGAATGTACTTTCCGCTGCAGCGCTAGTAGTCACTCGTGCATGCTTTTAGCACAGTGACAGTGACGGTCGCCATCTGTATCATACAAAACGGACGCAAAAGTGACAGTCCTATTTTTCGAGCTGTAGCGGAAAGTATGTTCTCTAATGGGACGGAGTGAGGGTGCACAAACTATATAACTATATAGAAAGTTACGTAAAGCCTTCTGGGCATGCAATTTTGGGCGAATTCCGGCATATGCAACACCGTCAATAGTATCGCGAAACGATGTAAAGTTTTATGAAATCATCACATTAATAGGCCTATAGATTTTCAGATACGAAATAAATTGTGTATCTGTGTTCGGTTTTCGAACATTTTCTAACAGAATATTGTCCACCATATTCCATTGGAATTTTAGTTTAGTGGCGTAATTCAGTAAATCCCTGTCACGATGAAGCGCAATGAATTATTTCTAGCAATGGGAGTCGGTTAACTGTTCAATACACCCATTTATAAAATGTTCCAACCGATTCCCCAAACAGAAGCAGCGAGTGATTGTGGCCGGAGCCGAGGCAGAGAGGCGTCGGATTGCAACGCGCAGCGCGTGGACGCGTTCGGGGTTCGGGCGTGCGCCACGAAGTCGCCACCGAGACGACGATGGAGGCGAACGCGACGGGTGAAAAGAAAGGTGTCTAAGATTGGGACGCGCGACTCGACCAAATGCAGTGTGTGCAGGTAGGTACGCTCGGTGCGGCGCAGGCGAGGCGCAGGCGAGGCGCAGGCGAGGCGCAGGCGAGGCGCAGGCCATCATTCAATGGGTTATGTTGCGAGCTCGAGAACAGCAACTGAATGGTCCAAGTCCTAGGCGATTCTTTGCTAATTAGTGGATTTGTACCTATCTGATCAGAGCCAGGATTCACGAGGGTATATAGGCACTACCCAG
Organism: Nemoura dubitans; assembly: GCA_921293005.1. Lineage (NCBI taxonomy): Eukaryota > Metazoa > Arthropoda > Insecta > Plecoptera > Nemouridae > Nemoura > Nemoura dubitans. The sequence goes on along the minus strand of OV121077.1, from coordinate 28,529,664 downwards.
GGGGTATTCTTGTTTACCAACTGTAAAACTACAAAAACCCACAGAAATTGATACGTATATATATATAAACAGTCAACTGACCGTCTAAAATTAAGTGGATGAGAATATCATTACATAATATCATGATGGCACTTAATTAATATATGAAATGGAAAATATTCGCATCTCCTATATTATCACGGTCTACAAGACACGATCACTTGTTTTAAATCACGCCCGTTTTCAAATGTCAGACTTTTACCTAATACGTTGCTACGTTTCCCGGATACACATCCGAAGTCTTCACTTAACGAGATTCGGCGAGTTCCGCGAGAGAGATCGATGCACGTGGCACGCGGAAATCACCGAGATGGACCACACTAAAGTAAATTAACAATCAAGGTATTGCGCATTTCATTTTTCTAACATTTAAAGAAAGGAGTTCATGCAGTTTAAGGATTTCTATTCGAAGCAGATCGAAGGATGCAGCCTAAAATTCCCATGATGAATTCTATAAGCGCCACCCATGATCTAGAATCTAGATGATGTTAATATTGTTACTATATCTTTCGATATGTTTCCTTACCCCTCGTAATCTCTTCATTGTCCCCTGACTGCTTGTAGGCTAGAACTAAATAAAGGACGAGTGTTAATTTGGCGCGGGGACCCAGGATTACCGACCATGGTATAACAGGACTAAGGAACAAAACCAACTCTCTTCGCATGCTCCATAGTCCATCTGGCAGTTCATTTTACTCAATTCTACATCCAAGTTAATGATGAGACTAAAGGGTTAGAGAAAGGAGGAAGCTCATTTTTAAGTGTGTATAATCGATTTGAGGCTTTAAATGATTTAATTTTCTATTGATATTAAAATGTGTTATCATCGAATCACGATTTTTTATAATAGCTAACAATCTTCATTTTTATTACATATTAAAATAATTAAACTCAAGAAAATGGACCTAATGGCGCAGCATATATTTAAAACATTAATATTTGCCGTTTCATTTTAAATTCTAAACACAAGTTTTGTCGAATTAATATTTTCCCAAAAAAGCCCATTGTATAAAAAACGGAAAAACCTGTATTTTTGTGCTTGATATTTTGTATACATATTTTGTCTGACCAGGTGTCGTCGTCAAAGACTTGAGCTCAGAAAGCGGCGTTGGCCCCTCTATGAAATGATTCTTCCGAAGTCGCTACCCATCAAATCGAACACCCATCACAAAGTCATCTCCAATATCTCCAGCCAAGGTCTACCGTAACTCAACCCGTCAGTACTGGTCCATAGTTTAGAACAAAAACCAGCCACCGTCTTATAATTATAATAATAACCGAGAGGTTTTTTTTATTATTCGAAAACTCTTTTCTTTCTTATTAATAATTCTCGAGAAAGACTGTGCTGCCCGACACAACGATAGGTAATATAGAAGCGCTAATGCTACAGCAGCAGCTTCTGCCATCGCTTTTACGCCTATACATATTCAGACCATGGCTAGTTGGTTTTACTTATATATGAAGATCAAGATCAAATTTGACTTCAGCGGGTATATTTTATGTTCCTTTTGCATGGCTAGAGTCCGTTTTGTTTTACTGGTATACATATGCATGACCGAAGAGCCATGTGAAGATCATGTCTACATCAAATTGAAATGTTGTCTCGTTCGCAGTAATCACGTTAAAATCATTGAAAAGCAGTTAGAAAGAGGAAGTAGGAGGTTAGCAAAATGCATGCTGAATTTGAAGTGGATGTTGTGATGACAAGATATAATTAACTGAAAATTCGTAATTAAGTGCATGCTTAAAGGTGTGTTTGAGGGGGGAAAGGTTGTGACATACGAGAGATTGTAAAAGGTGCCAAGAAAATGTATATCATACATAACTGTCTTTATAAGTTTAGAGCCGACAAATGCTGTCATGTTTTGAATGGTGTTATTAACACGGTCTCACCGTCTTGACATTTATTTCAAATTCTTTCATTCGGTTTCCTGTTCTTCAAAAACACATCATAAGATTCCTATTTCCCCTTTAGGCGCTGGTTTTGCATACCATGAACCAAAAGTTTAAAAACTATACCTATACCCGTAAGTCATGGAAAATTTTTTCCTATACCTCGCATGTGAGTTTTGAAACTGTTTTAGTCAAAATGAGCACTATTCTGAAACTGTAATACCAACCTTTAACCGCAAAAATGATTCCAAAAAAGTGTCTAAACAAGAAACATGAAGATCCAATGAATCAAATACCACTGTCTCTACGTCGATGAAATGAATAATGACCAAATACCAAAGACGTTGATTATTTTAATTGTATACCCATCAGCCACTATAGAGACTTACGGGTCGGATTGGCATCCTTTGCTATCAGAAAACAAGATTTAATTACGATCTTACAGGAAGGCACGTCAAACGGTCACAACAAATTCATCCTAAACCGTTATTAGCTCGGGCTCGTGCGATTCCGTCACACATCGGGAGAATTCGAGCCCACCCGACCCGCGCCACTGGAATACTGACTGGCGTCGTTCTGATCTTTCGAAAACTGGAAGTGGAAAGTTGGAACGGGTATCGGATCCTGTGTGGCCGGCACCGGATGCAGCGGCAATGAATTATAATTTCGCCCGTACTCGCCTAACACGATAATCGGAGCAATAAAATTAACGAAACCCGTAAAATCGTTTTCAGTGCCAATCAGGCGGTCAGTTGAGATGAGGAATTCCTGTTTCCATCAGCTAACCAAGTGTTACGGAAACAAAAAGCCTAAAAAATCCTTAATAGCGAAGGTATACATTACCGATCAGAAATCCTCGGTTGTGGGCCTATAGATTCAGTGTAATTTTTTTGTAATTTTCTGTAGTGAACCAATAAATGAGAAGCCAGATATGAAATCAAATCTGATTTTCGAGGGAATATACTAACCGCTTCAACGCGATGTAGTCATTTTTGCATGCCTTTTGTCACTGTGGCGGAGAGTACATTCTCTCGTGGGACAGAGTGTACACATTTGCTGATACAGAGAGGTTTACCCTAAAAGCCTGAACGCTTCATTGATAGTAATTACTCATTATAGTCATGAATCGTTAGGGACGAAATAGAATAATTGATCAAAAAGTCAAAGTCCTTTGACGCAAAATAACTAACATGTGCATTTATCCAAATTTCGCCTGCGGCCAAAACGAAATCTGTCACAACAGACCCAGAGAGCCATGTAATAAGCCAACGTCCTATTTGCCTATTCCGATTCATTCAACATCGCCCCCCCCCCCCCCCCCCCCCCTATCAGAGCGGCGAAAAACCTGCTCGACGATTGCACTATACGTGTGAAAACTGGCGAGTCAAGGGGCCGGCTTTGCCCTCGGGAGGGGGGGGGGGGGGGGGGGGGTCCAAAATGGCGTGATAGGAAACGCTTCCGAGTGGCTTCCTCTTAAAAGACTAATCTCTGCTAAATGGTCCGCTGATTGGCTACATTTCCGGACTACGCATGTTTGCTAGGGTGGGTGGATGTGTGAGGGCTAGAGGGGGGGGGGGAGGGGGGGGGCGTAACTAGGTGTGCGTGATTTTCGTTTTGGAGATGTTGATTTCTTGTATTTTGTGTAGCTACAATTTGGGTGACTTCTGGAATTAGACTTGGCCGCTATATACTGAAGCGGCAGAACCCGCAGAGTTGTAGAAACTATAGATGAATTGCAATAGAAACAGTCATATGTTTTGCTGGACTATTTGGTTAGGTCCAGTGAAAATTTGTAGATCAATGTCAGTTTTTATTTTCGTGGTTATCAAACTTATATGTATGTGCTAACCAGAAAGATACCAGCAATACCAGAATTTCAAATTTCCGGAACGAAAATCATCTCGCACTATATGCTCTAAGTACGTCCATACAAATGTATCAAATTTCATGAATACAGTCATGATAACTCATGATAACTCATGATTATAGTTATGATAACAGTCATGATAACTCATTCGTAATAGAAGCCATCGCATTCACCAACACAAAATCTCATGAATAAAAAATAAATGCACAACCGCCAAGCACATTAATTCAAAATAATCTGCAAACAGTAAGAATCCAAGCCATCCCTACCCATGTACATACCCTCCCCCTGAAATCCACATCCGGGCCCAACTGACAATACATTTTCGTCCGTTATCCCCGTCGCTAACCATCAGTTAAACATACGAACTCATTGACGCGCCACGTCGTAAACGCCCCGCTAATTTGGGGGGTTGACGCGAAGTGTCGAGCCCGACACCGCCCATTTCCAGCACCCCTTTGCCCCCCACGACGCAACACGGCTAATAAGAGCCGCACTTTCGAGGGGGCAGGGGACGTCGGCACAAAGGACCAGGATGACATGCTACTTCCACGAGGCGACATGTCCAGATGTTATTCGAAGTATATAGGGGTTTGATGAGATTAGCCGTAATGTCAAGTTAGGGGTAATTGTTTGATGTGCGCGTGATTTGCGACGAATGAATTTGTCAAGGGTTCGTCAAAGTATTGTTTGCCGAAAAGATATAACGAACTGTGTGATTTTGGAGTTTAAGTTGGCTCGCGGGTTCAGTTTTCAGTTTTCGTCGGCGATTTTGTCGACACGGCGCCTCCACCGCTAACGAAAAGGGTTGAAAGTACTCACAGTATTCGCTCTTGAGCAGAGGTAGGTCGTTGATGAAGCCAGCCGAATCATCGACGTCCGTGTTCTGAAAGAAACAACAATAAGAATTAGTACTCAGAATCTTCTAACCAAAAACGCATTCATTTAAAAGCCAAAAGGACTGACTGACAAATTTTATGCATGACATTTCCGTATACTAAAGTGAATTAAATGTTCCTAAATCACCAGGTCCTTTTCTTTTTAAGTAGAAAAATGATTGTATCAACCAATGGTCACTTATAGCCAGTTTAAAGCCCAGATCCCAGATCGCACGTCCTTTCCCACCCCCTGCACCCAAATTAACACACACTAATCAACGACACAACCCTATAATCTAAGGGATGTTTCAAAACATAATAACACACCCAACTGATCGCGAGAAACATCGCAATAAATCAACCGACATTCCTCACCACCCATTACCCCTATAGGTAAAACAAGGATGTAAATCACACCGGTGCGGCTGCACGAAGCGTGCGAAAGGGGGACGCCACCGATGGCAATCGCCGAGCTGCGTGCAGCCCTCCCATTGTTGACGCCGGGCGCGTGCGACTGTGCGTATACTCTGGCGCGTAACACTCGCGTTAGACTGTGCAAACAGTTGCACTTAATTACGATTTGATGGGCGAAGCGTGCGCTACCGTTGGCTGGCCAAGCGGAACAGAGAGCCGACTCGTGGAAAACGAGCGTTAAATGTTTGTTTCCGTTCAATTGCTATGTAATACTGCGCCGTATGTGTGTGTGTGGTCGGCGATTTGCTGTGCCTTGAATGGGCGGAATTCAAATTCACGCTCCATATTTTGTGTGTGTTTTTGTTACGGTTAGTTGCGTTTTGAATGTTGTTCGAAGTTGATAGGAAATTAGCTGATGACAAGATTAAGTTTTCTATCACGCGGCGAAAATTAGAAACATGTGTTTGAGGGAGGAAAAGGCGGCAGTGGAATTTTCAAATTTGAAACATGTTGAATCCGGAAATTGATCCGGGGAGTTTATCAACATGTTTGTGGTTTTGAAAAAAGTAAAAGTACATTTCTAATTGAGCTTTGAATGCTAAATAAAAGTCAAACATAAGAAAACAGCGAGACATTTATTTAGCATTCAAAACCCAGTTCAAAATAGTTTGTTTTTGAAAACTGGTGCTAAAGACATAACAAGTAGTAGACATGAGTGTTAGCAATTGAATGTTTGTGGTTCTCGCGATAAAAGAAAATAAGATATACTAAAAGGTGGTGTAAATGGACGCCACCGTCCACCTATTCTAGAGAGCGACACGATGCAACCAAAAACGAGACAAAAGTGACAAGTACATTATATAATACGTCGCAACTCGCAACGTGGGTATTATCGGGCGTAACCTCTAATCCAACACATGGCCCCGAATAATCTGTCCTTTATTCGACCGCGCGGGGTGAAATGCACCATGCGGTGCGTGAACATCTGATCGAGCTAGTTACGTATCAGAAGCACCATTATGTGCTAGCGTAAGAGGGGTAGTGTGTATAGGCGACAATCGCATGAATGGCATTCGCAAAAATACACTTCAATAGGTTTTTGGGCAAAGAGAAGAGAAAGAATTCGAGAGAAAATCTCGCCACTTACGAGCTCCAATTGCATTTATGAATATTTTAATAAACATTTTATATATGTGTGTGTCACGTTGTGCGTTCTCCGATATTAAATTGTCATGTAAGGGTAGTATATAGAGTACTATACTACTTTTTTTTGTCGACTTGACAATGCCAATTGAATAGGCTACGTTTCAAGGGTTGTTTTCTGGGGGTTGAGCTCTTGTACACTCCTGTTTTTCAGATGTAGACTTCACGAAATTTATTTATTTCTTATGCGAAATGCTAGAATGATTGAATTTCTTGCTGAAAAATAATAAGCGTTATATAAACCCAATTGAAACTTGATAACTTAAAATTTGCCGTTGTATTAAAAAATAATATCAACGACGGAGTGTTTTGGTAAAATGAAATTCGTATACCGTATAATAAAAACACGTGGCCGGCTTTTTCAACCAGCAACCAAATAGTCATATCATTTTTCTCCCCCATTCATACACGTTTTTGGCAAAAGTTTCGTAACTATGCAGACCACACACATGAGCTGGGACAGCATATTGTGCAGATGTTCCGCTCCTCCACACATGGGACATGTGGCCGGCGGAAAACCACGGCGGAAAAGTCGGGAAATGTCGGGAAATGTCGATCCGACGCGCCCTCTGATGTGGTCAGAGGTCAGCCGGAAAAGTTTCGTGCTCGGCCCAACAAAAACACAAGCCGCACAATACCACGTGGGCCTATTTGGCGACTGGACGAGCATTTTAATGCGATGACAGCTTCTTTGTTGAAGATTGTCTCTGCCATCCTTGCTCTTATCTCCTATATAGCCGAATAATTTCGATTCTATCCTGTTCGTCTGCAGGTCAACACTCGACAGCATCCCTGATTTGAGTTGGCAACCTCTTTCAAAAGCCATTGTATATATGTGTGTTGTACTTTTAAATCTTTGGTGTGAATTAGATCGATATTATTTATTTAAACTCCCTAACGGGCCATACAAAAATGATCACTACAAGTATGAACCAAGTAATAATAAACAATATCATAGCATATTAATTCAAAAAGTACACACACACACACACATTTATAAAGGAATCGAACACAAGCCGAGGCACACAGATTTTCTTACTATGCATATTCCAGTCGTCCAAGTTACGGTCACCCACAGCCCCCACCAGCGTTATTAAAAGTTAATTACTCAAAGAGGCTGGCAGAGATAGCATCTCGTGGCCGGCAAAGTCGCGTCGTCTTTTGTTGCCCGGTCCGAACCCATTGTGCGCAGCATCTCGGTCCGTACAGCAAATAATAGAAGCAATAGAGCTAATAGCGATAGATGTGCTGGCGCTGGGAAAAGCACCGTTCATTTCCAATTAATATATCGCATGGGCAGCGGCGACCAGTGGGGGGGTATCTTGGCGCGGGGAACTTTGGGGGGGGGGGGCGAGGGGAGGGGGGGGGGGGGGGGGTTGTAGACCTCTTGCCCCTTTTATATTCGTTCGGAAGAATGTGATTCTCGTGTGTATAATATTGTATTATCCAGTTCAAAGTGCGGCGCGTGTATATATATTCGGTCTGGAGAGAGATGGGAAAGGAGCAAATAAACACTGATGACATGTCTCGATTTTGATTGGATGTTCAAATTCGGTGGTCTTCCATGTATACGGTTCGTTTTTTTTATAACTTTAACAAGATATCGTTTTTAGCTTCGTGAGCCTCTCCTTGCTTTGATCACACATATGATGCTTTTGTGTAAAACAATAGAGAATTTAATAATTTGTATATATACATATAATATGTAAAGGTTGCTATTAGCTGAGAATCGAACTTAAATTAACGGTTTTACAGATTTTCATCTCAAAAAGATACAAATTCTCAATTGACCACATGGGAACGGTAAAAGCTATTTAACTACGCAATGTCTCAAAATTACCATGCACTTCCTATCTTTTTTATATAGTTTCACAGTTCGGAACGAGCTAAAACGTATTATATTCTGCAAAAAACGTGCGAGGCAAATTGAACTCCAGAGCCCCAAAATTTCTAGCCCAGCTCAAAAAGTCGACTCAAGCTATTACCTTTCGCTATCGCTAGGAAAATCGCACACACGCCAGTGTTGGTAGGGGTGGGGGGGGGGGGGGGGGGGAGGGTCGTTTAAAATGCAACTCCAAAGTACAGCACATTGTGCATTGTGATGGGGCTGCTAGGATGGCTGGATGGCTGGCTGGCCCACATAGGTTATTGTCGCGAGAGAGCACTGCCAATATCTGGAGCATGATAAAATATTGACAGGGGATTATTCAAAAGAAAAACGCTCAGGGGTGGGGAAAACGCTCAGGGGTGAGAAAAACGACGCGAGAAAAGGCGAAGTTTGCCTACTTTTGAAACCTTGTGGTATCAAACGTAAAATGTTAATTAGTTGCAGACCTTCAACTCTAGATAATCAATTTGTCAGTGACTCGATGTCATGAACATTGGCTCTGGCTGAATCAAGCTTGGTTTAAAGCCAGCAATGTCAGTGACACGATGTCATGGACATTGACTCTGCACCAATCAAGTTGGGTTTCCAGCTAGCAATGTCAGTGACACGATGTCATGGACATTGACTCTGCACCATTTAAGCTGGGTTTCCAGCTAGCAATGTCAGTGACACGATGTCATGGACATTGGCTCTGGACCAATCAAGCTGGGTTTCCAGCTAGCAATGTCAGTGACACGATGTCATGAACATTGGCTCTGGACCAATCAAGCTGGAAGTGGATTTATAACTATATAGCGGTAGCAATGTCAGTGTCAAGATCATGGACATCGACAATAGGCAGACAAAAGTGGAAGTAAATAGGTGTGTCACTTTCCTCCCGGCTAGGGTCCGACATCTCTCAAACCCTTCTCCTCCTCAAGATGCAACGAAGTGTAACCCCCAAGTTGCCGCTATAGAAATTCCTCGCATCGCCACGTTATTTCGAAACGATTCAATCCCTGATCTAACCTGAGCACCGCACCCTCGCGGCGTTATCAGAAGGCAGAGAAGTCATTTCCCCCGAGGGCGTCCCCGATGGCGTCATCCCGGGGCCGTCGCAGAGCGCCCTCTAATCTCCCCCCCCCCCCCCCACCCCGGAAAAACCCAGACCACCCCGTATTAGCCTAAACGCCGTCAACATCACATGGCCTCTCATATGGGGCATAATACACAGTCGCGACATAATAGCAGATCCATCACGTATCTTCAACACGTATCCCAGCTAAACCAGAGATGACAGAGTTGTTAGGCGCAGGTGAAATATGAATGGCTAGACGTTTAGCGTGTTTGCATAGGTGGTCCATTGATGTCTAGTGATCAGTATGATTGAAACTCGATGAAAGGAGTATGCAGATGAGCAGATCAATGAAATGAAACCGCGGCTCTTGCGAGTGAATCGAGTGCCAATTTCGCGATTTAGTTATAAAAGAATTCAAACTATACGAAACGCTCTAGGGTACATATTAGATTGGCGTTATATTATATATTACATATCGTGTGTGGATAATTAGCTGGTGTATATAGATTTTAAAAGTAAGCCTTGCGCTTGCCTCGCGCCAATTAGTAATTAACCACTAACGACTAACGTGAGCTGCAATTAAGCGGGGGGGAAAAAAATCAAAGAAAGGCCAGCAGAGAGCGGAAAAAACCTCTACACACCACACGCTCCGAAAGAGAATTTTAATAAATAACAGCCACCCGAAGACTGAGTACTCTGCACGTAGAGACGGCTCGCATGAATGTGCTCTTCGTCCTGGCTCGCCAGTGTGGAATGTTTTCAAACGTAATTAATTAAAGACCGCGAAGACAGGTAAGTAAGAAATGAAATCAAAACACGTGACCATTGGGGGGTACGACCGCATCGGGTCCATTATATGATTATAGCTATATATGTAGTGCGCACGTCTATTGAAATGTGAAACACAATGCGCTAGCTTGCGCTTCTGAGTTTGATTGATGCTGCGCCGTGATCTGGAGGCAATCAATCATTTTGGTAGCATGCACGCGGTGAGGTAGTCTCTCTTTTCCAAGCAGGTGTCTGCGCTGCGCCGAAGATCTTTTTGCTTGTCCCCGGGTTCGAATCTGGTCAGTGTCTGAAGGGTCAGTACACGCTCAAAACTGATATGGCGGCGCTTTTTGCGACGGAGATTCGCCGAAGAAATTGATGTTGCACTTCCTTTCGTCATGTTTGCAAGGTATGGAGAGGTGAACGATGGCCGGAGACTTCCTGCTTTCGTTTTTCGGATGAGAAAAATGATGTGCAACTTTACTAAACGTTGGCGAGTTAAAAGTGGGAGTGGTGGAGACTTATATCGACAAAGAGCAAGTGTGTCGAAATGGTTTTGTCGATTTGACTTCGTAGCTTCACTGAATCTTGACCAAGATTCACACTCGAAGTATAACCCAAAACAGAATCTCAGAGGTGCTATCTCGGGCGATGTCACTACCTAAAATAAAATTGTCAGCAACTCTTGAATCTGCATTCGAATCTCTACGCTAGTTCGCAATTCCTTGTGACATTCGTCACCAAAAAGCCACTCCTCACCGCCCACTCACCTGGTTATCGTGCACGCCGGGGAGCGCACTGTGGAGTACCAGAGGGTCCTGATCTAGGCCCACATGCGACTGCAGCAGCACCTCGCCGGGACGTCGCACGCCATACTCGCGACCGCCGCCGCGTTGAGAGTCGTACGGGAACGAGGCGTGCATGTTCGTCTGGAACGCACAGGTACACGAGCGACGTTATAGCCAGGACACACGACGCTTTCCCACGCTTTCGAGCTCGTGCGGTGGGCCCATCCGAGCCCGAAACGTTCTAAGAGGCCGAGAATGAAACGGATTTGCAATACCACGCTGCGCTTTGGAATCCGACGGGCTCAGCCCACGGACGCGAAAGCGTAGGTGTGTATGAAGGCTATTAGCTGACAGTGGAAGAAATACGAAGCTGGAAAAATGTGCTAACGAACCGGGATACGAACCCGGGACCCCCCGATTGTTGGTCGGGTGATCTACCGCCGAGCTATTCTGGCACACATTCTCCCGTGATTCGTCGGGTGGGGTAGAGGACCTTCGCTGATATTCACGACATTATAATGAAAGTATGCATGTAAATATTATGAGCCATGCGCAGAAAGTTCATAAAATGGAGCAACGGCTACGCGAAAAACAGTGTGTGAAGCAGCTCTAGACTCATAGAGGTTAGTCTAAACGTATTATACACGATGCGGAATCTAGATTAAATTAACCTAGATCCCTGTTCCTCGGTATTTCAAAACCAACATAATTGATTGCACAGATACAGGAAAATTTCCAATGTCAAGTGTCAATCACTAGTGGGTCTAGAATTTTCCAAGATCCTAGCAAACAAGGATACAACCACGCCAATTGAATTTACTCGTATATATTGTGTCGCTGTTAACGCGAACGTGTCAACTAATTAATAATTTGCTCGCAACGTCCGAATGGCATGACAGTGTTGTTTGTGCAATGTGCAATGTTGGCAGCATCCGATTCTGTGTCCACAGACGTACGCGGACAAGCAAACAAGACTTGTATAGCGGCAATGTTTGTACAGGCCGAGGCATCCCATTGTTGTCAACGCACATGCTGCACGTATGCCTGTCAGGACGCTGTACACTTCACACGGACGTAAACTAAAGAGCAGGAGCTAGTGTCAAGTTCGTTCACACGACACGTGGAGTGCCTACATGCGATGTGGACAGGTGGATTTGCCACGTGGACTTCGCTAGCTGTCAGAGCGTGGTATGTCGTTAAAAAGTGCTATACACTTCCTGATTATTTTGTGGTGTGAATTTGTCTCACATTTTAATTATATTCGGGCTTAAATTTAATCCTAGCTATTTCTTCTGGTCGGGTCCCAATTCAGGTTAAAATAATTGAGGATATTATTTGATTGATTGCAGTTCCTAAAAAAATCTGCGAATCTAGTGAAATTTCTTTTTGTATATGTATAGTATGACTTATAAAACTGGCAGGTGCAGAATCTGAGCACAGCAAAACTGGGACGCGAAGTGTCAAGCATGACTTTTACATATTCGCCCCAATATACAGTTGTTTGTTGATGCGAATCATCTAAATTTTGGTCAATTTCTCGCGCTGATTACATAATGAAATAGATTTCTTGTATACAGTGGCGTAATCTATCAAAACGTTCAAGTCACATTCCAAAATAGAATAGGCATCGGATTTCATGAAAATAGTCTTAACATTTAACAATTTTCGAAGCTAGGGTGGTGCACCCAATATTGACAGCTCATAAGGGGGGGGGGGGGGGATATATTGATCCCGTAAAAATCAGCTGACATGATTCTTGTCGACTGGAAAAGTTAATAACGAAGCTTTGATAAGAGCACCCTTGCCGCTAGGAGGCATGTCGGCGAGTGCATCGGCATCGCAAGTGGGTGCAATACTGCGAGAGAGAAAGAGAGATGGAACCCCCACCCCGCACATGTGCAACTGTGCCGGGTTGTTACGTGGAGCGAGAGCGAGATGGTGAGAGGGGGCGGAATGTCGAGTGCCACCCCCCGAAACGTTTATTGCGATCGGAAGTGGTCGGTCGGTCGTTCGCAAAGGGTTGGATTGGATATGTGAATTGCAGGAAAAACGAGGATTTCCAACGCGAAAGTGATTTGGCAATATCGCGATATTAGTGATTTTTTGCATGAACCTGCTTCTCTTTTTTGTGGACATTTCATATTTTGATTATTGTCGTGGAGGAATGAACTGTTTTGCAGATTAAGAAACACAATATGGCACAATATGGACACACCTGAGGGGAAATTCTACTGTTTTAAATTCTTATGCTGAAGATGTTAAAATGAAAAAATTTACATTTTCGATTTGAAGATAAACAATGCCTTTTAGAGGCAATTCTCTGTGCCTCGAATCTAATTTAAAACACATTATGAAGTCACTAAAATGCGGAAAGACTTTTCAATAGACATGCGTTAAGAATGCAATTTTCAGGTGTCAACCCCTAAATCCTGTCTTCAAATATCCGATTCAAAAAATTAATCCTTGCCGCTCCGTGCCATCCGGTTTAGCCCTCCAAAGGGTATAGCGACTCGCGCATTCACCCAAGGGGTGGTCGCTTCGGATTATTTCCGCTCAACACAGGGGTGGGGGGGGGGGGGGGGCTGAATAGTTCATCAAGGACAGGAGCACGTGCTACCAAAGAGTTCGATCTCCCGCTCTCCTCTCTCGAAAGTACGAACTGATATTTAATACGAAACAAAAAAATCAAAGTTAATTCAAACAATGCTTGGTACATTGTGTGCTTGATGTTGCTTAGACGAATTCCTAAGATGTTGTGAGTTTAAGATGAAGGGTACGGAGTAGAAAACGATAAAGGGGGTGGGTTGTTAAATTCCTGGCTCATCTGGTCTGCTCGCAAGTACAGTCAAGCACATCAGCGCATAAAACGTGATGTTCATTTACTTTGTGTGTAGAGGGTGCAAAGTTTATTCGACCAGCGCAACATAATCAAGTTTTAAATGAAAAGAAAGCCATAGTTGAAAGCGAAGCATATTCAGAAAATGTAAAAGTGTTTAGCACGAAATCAACTAACAAAAACGATACTAAACCCGCTTTTTTTGTAAATGTTTAACTAAAATGACTATTTAAACCTATAATGACAAAGTGACAGTCAATACTGTAAAATAATATCTCCGCACACACACACACACACACACACACACACACACACACACACACACACACACACACACACACACACACACACACACACACACACACACACACACACACACACACACACACACACACACACACACACACACACACGCTAGCATATTCTCGCCCAAGTGGACAGTCCTAGCGCTACCGTGTGTTCACACCACCGCCGGGCAAACCCAAGCGTCCGCACTCCATAATAAACTCCGAAAAATAATTACCACCTTAACGGCCAGTCGCACATGCAGCTCCATTTTTTCAAATCTCAAAACATGCGCCGTTCCAAGAAACGTCGAGCACGCTTTACCTTCGGGGCGCAAACCGAAATATTTTTAATAACTAATACCAATATAACATAATAGTAATATCGACTATTCGTAACGCGTGTTTTCAAGCCTGGGTATGATTATACTTTTACAACTAGCGTGTCGTGAAGTGTAGCAGTGGTTACTAATTGTCGAGCGGCGTCATTGTGGGGTTGTCAAACGGTTATTACGCAACTGACACTGGCAGTTGGCGGTTCAAAAAGAGCGAGACTAATCTCTTATATTCTTGGTTATGGAGGACGATATGCTGTTGATTATACGTAGTAAGTGTTTGTAGGCGATTCGTTTGGCTGACAGAAGTGTATGGTGGGGAAAGAATTGGTTTTTAGTGATGGGATTTTGTGCTTCTCATAGCTTGGTCTTTGGTTACCATCCCTGTTAGAGTAATTAATATGTTAACGCTTAATAAACACGTAATATGATGCATTTCCAGCCGTTAATAGATAGAACCATTGAAACCAAATAAAACATCACATAAGAATGAATCGTCGTGTATATATGACAAATCATTTGTTGGTACGATATGAAATGGACAATTTTATTGGACACGGTAAGTCACAAATATCAGAAACAACAAACGAACTTTGATACTCTGTGGGATGTCCGATGTACTGATCTTATATCGCCTCAAGGCTACATGGCAAATTCGATTTTGGCAGTTACCTATTAGTGTGAGACTATGTGCTATTTGAGATTTGTATACGAGGAACATTTTGAAATCGGTCATTTCTTACAAATATAATTTTTTGTTTCAATTGATGCACAGAACATTGAACAAACACAACTATATTTCTCGGCTGGTTGGCATTGTAGGTGTGGGTGGGGTGGGGGGGGGGGGGGGAGTTTGATGGGCCCAGCAATGGTCCTATTCCGAAACCTGTTGAAGCTACTGCGCAGTAATAAATCTTACTGAGATCCGTTCCGAAACCTATCACAGTGACAGAGCTGGACCCTGCTGGCCGTTCCGTAACCTGCTGAAAGCCACTGAATTGACTGGAGGTTTCGGTCTCTGTCAATCCTACTGAGCTCCGTCAATTAAAATTTCAAGATGGCGGGCTACAAATGAGATTTGAAGTGTGGTGTTTGCGAGGTTCCTTTCAAGTTGTTATAGTCAGTAGAGAAGAAAAATAACGTCTATTAGTAAGTTAGCCTGGTGTCAGCTTGGCAAGTAATTATTTAATATTTTTATTTTATGTAATTTGGTTGTGTTATTGAAATTTAAAAATACTAGACTACTTGAGAGCTGAGAACTTTGTACATTGACGCTAAAAAAATTCAAATCCACTGAGCTGAGGTCGCGTATTGCGTTCCGTTACTGAAGCCAGCAGACTTGCTTTAGCTCTTGCTGGGAGCTCAGTAAGCTCAGTAGGTTTCGGAATAGACAGGAGGAATAATACGCGCAGCCACTGCGCACATAGACATGGGCCATCCGAGCATCACCGCGGATCCCCGTGCAAACTCACCACGTGCAGCGAATCATCCCTGCGCAGCACATCATGCTGCGCCTGTCGCTGGCCGGCGCTCACCGCCGCCGCAGTCAGCTGATTGTAATGGTGCGCAGCGGCCGCCGCCTGCGCAGTCTGGTGCAACGTGTTGAGCGTTTGACTGTACGGGTCTGTCTGACTGAGGTAGTCGAGGTGTTGATGCGATTGTCCTCCCCCGGGCGACGTCTGGTGGTGCGACGGGGGCGGCGGGAAGGGCGGCGGGAAGTACGGCGGCTGGAAGTCGGTCTGGTGATGGGGCGCGGACATTGGCTGCTGCGAGCTGCTGCGGTGGTGCGCGTGGTGATGGGTGTTGAACGGTGACGAGCCGCCGGTGCCGGTGCCGATGCTGGCGATTGTGCCATGGCCGGTGAGACGGTCCTGCGGGCAGACGGGAGAAAGAGAGTTAGTTTCGATGCTGAATGTGAAAATGTGAAAATTTGTGAAAAATGACCACACTAGGAATATGTACATTGACAATAGGGGTCACTTTTGCCTGCTGTTCAAAAGGTTTTAAATTAAACGATATGCTAGTAACGACAATTCGTTCTGTGGTAAACGTTGACAAAACTCTGGATGTCCCTCATTTCCCCTTGCGAAACGATAGAGACTAAGTATATAATGTCTTGAAGGTCGAATGACACTTTTAACCATGCACCTTAGTTCATCAGAAGCATTTACCCGAGCCAGTAATGAGTTAGCAAGCTCAATAAGCTACACACTGTTGCAGCAGATTAGTTAGATAATGATGAGGCTACTCATTTCTGGGTAGTATAGCGGAAGTAAGAATGCACACTGACCGTAATGTACCATCGTATCAACGGAAAATCACATTGAGGAAGTCAATGAAGCTTGGTTGGGTAATATTAGTGGAAGACAATTCTTTAAGTTACTGCAGCATAAGACGATTTCAAACTTCACAAGCTGGTCGCCAATTGTAACGAACCGCCGCGGAATGAATTTCCCCAAAAAAGCACATACAAGTATTCTTATAGCCGCGATTTTGAATAAGAATTTTACCCCCAACGTGTCTCATATAAACTGTTTTCCTTAACTAGACATTCGCTGAATACATCGGCGCCATGTTAAAAGACGCACTGTTTTGACTACGTGCCCTTTGGCATTGAAATAATGGCGATTGGACTAACGACCAATGTCGCAAGATCGTTTAAATCTTGTGAAATGTTCCAAGATGGCCGACTGAAAGGTAAAGCGACAAACACTTGTCGGCGAAATGTGATTGGAAAACACAATATCAGTGATCCAATGGGATGGGTGGAGTAATACCGAGCTTAGATAAACATCAACGCATGTGTTGTATTTAATTGATCGCATCTCGGTAGCTGTATAGTTATTTCTTGAGTGAATTGCGTTTCATCGTCTAGTAATTATACAAGGAAATGATTCTAAACACAGAGGCTGCTTGTACCTTTATTGTTATTATAATTATGTTATTTAAGTATTAAGTGTCTTGATGATGGGCTGTTTTCATCTGGAATTAATAGTTGAAATTTCTGACATGAGACCTCTGAAATGGGCCTGTAATGTTCGTGTAATGTTCACTGCCCGTAATTATTAACTTCCATGAATTTCCATTCCAGAGAAAAGTCGATGTTTTTTCTAAATAAAACGGTCAATGCGAAGGGCTAAATGTTAACTTAACTATGTCTCTCATGTTTAAAACAATTTTAATATAAACTGCAGCTCATCTTTATATATCTGAGCGACTGAAATGGTTGGCGTACCATACAAAAACAATCCAAATTTAAATTAAATTTCAAACTTCATTTGCAAATTACTCTTTAAATTAACTTAAATCTTTTTCCAATTTACTTTATAACTTTTCTTTCAGTATCTTTATTTTATACCGAGATGTTACAAAATATCATTTACTGATTACCCAACAAAAGACGGCTGCATTGCTGAATGCTGATGTTCATAATGATGATGAGTGGCATGATTCGAAAGCAAAAAAAAAACCCTTGAATATAATCACTGCCCGTAATTATTATCATTCCTCGCGATGTTACCATACGTTATATAGTATACCTGCCCATAACTTGTTACACATAAATTAACTAGGAATGTGTGGAAAGATTATGCAGGAGCAGCACCATATTGACACGGACAGCATCCAGCCTCTTTTCTTCCTCAGTTCTAAAGTAATTAAAACAGCACAGTCTCAGAAATAAAGAAATCGCCGAGGCTGCCCAAGCCTGCAAACTATTCCGGAGCGGTAAAATCTGCACTCAATCCAGATCACCACGTCTATATATAATTGCAAGGGATTAACTGCACCTAGCGACGAAAATAATCGCAGTAGCAGATAGTTTGTATAAATCATAGCTGGATTATACGATGGGATGGAGCTTATAAATACTGCACTTGCCTATTTTAATTTGCTTTTAATGGCAGGGTCGAGTTAAAGAGTTGCGTATGTAACCACCGAGACATGCTTATCTATTCTCGCTATTGAGCGGTTACTCAAAATTTGCATTTTTTTTTCTAAGACACTTAGAAAGATGGTACAAATCAGTGATGCGTTCCAAACTTAATTAAACATCTGAATTTTACTGTCATATTGTGACATGCGATTATATCAGTGTTGTGAATACGGTAGGACCACGTTCAAAACACGTAGTTATTATTTTAATTAATAGACCGTGCAAAATAATACACCTTTACTGAATTTCGGTGCCCTTAGGGTTGGAAGGGGTCGGATTTTTGGATTCATATATGAATATATACATATATTAGCCGCAAGTATCGCAAATTGTATCAAGTTGTTGCCAATCATTGTTCGATTTAATGTTGTGGTGACGTTTTTTTATAGAGTTTTAGACCGACTGGGTTTTGGTTCTGTGCTATCCACCTATGAAAATATGGGCTATCCATGGACGAGGGAATGCAGATGAAGTTGTTCAAGATGCTCTTGATAAAAAAAGTTAAAGGAACAAATTAAGATTCGCCAATTAAGAAGGCCTATATCAGTGTTCTTTTAGGCAATTGGGTCTTTTCCAATTCCCACGAAATCTGATCCTATTATAACTACTGAAATTTATCGACGATCTAAATCGTTTTTACACATTTTTCACTTTGACCATCGCTCGAGAAGAATTCTTCGGATGGTTCTTGGTTTCATCTTTTCCATCCGTGATTACATCCATGAACGAACCCTGCGAAGAAACCAAATTCGAAACCACGAATTTGGCAATGCAAAAGCATAAGCAAGAAATATGCCGCTATAAATTGTTTTACATGCGTATATTGTTGACTTTGTGTTTACAGTAATTATATTTGCCGCACCTTTAAAATTAACAGATACTCTTTGACCTTGGGTACTTTACGCTATGTTAGTTTATAGTTTCTACACAATTTTAATAATATACTTCCATGCCTAGCTTTATGCATATATTTAACTTTTTACTCTACTAAATATCCAATTTAGGTAGGTACCTCTTACTGTATCCGATCGTACCCATTACTTCGCAATGTTAATAAATAATTTATTCGCTCTTGAACAGTAAAATGATTTGGAATGAAACGCATTTTATACTGAACGATCGATTGATTTAATCAACATTGGTGCCCACATCAGAACGATTCAAAATCTCATCCAATCAAATTTTTGCGCAATGCAAAAACCGATCTGAATCTTTTATACCTCAATTGAAACTATAGCAGCACAACTCAACTATAAATTATAAACGTAGCAACTTGCATCCCTTTTGGTTTAGAAATTACCTCCATCATCGTCGACATCGTATTCGCATAGCAGATCGCCAGGATGATAGAAAGAATCACCGTCTTTCGACGCTTCACAACCAGCGCCTTCCAGAAACACAACTCCCGGACTCATCCACGCGCAACCGTCGCTCGGACTCGAAATATTCAAATGTTTGAACCCAAAATAAATCACACACGCACACTTTCACGACATTTCCAACTGTCTAAATAACAAAACAAGAAAGACCGATATTCAAGTGACTGCACCAATCAGCACACGCATACCGCAAATGAACGAATAGACATCAAAACAGAATAAAACACTGGTCGAAAAATGATTTACGAAGCAATCAAGGAAATAAATTTCACAATATTGCTGTTTAAAATGACCCGGACGCGGCGCCGCGGCGCGATATTTTTTAAAATTGAAAAACGTACATTGGCAAAAACCGCGAACTAAATTTTTCAGCACATACCACAACCACGTTACGTGGGGGGGGGGGGAAAAAATCAATCACACATCGCGAAAAAAAGGCCACAAGCGCGAAACAATTTGACCGAAATCGGTACAAAAAAAATATATAAATCGTAGATTTTTTCTCTCTCTATAGGGTATGTTTGAGACGGTGCAAGTGCGTTCTCATCGGCGCGCGGCGTTGACGTGCCCGTCACGAGACGACGGCGGAGGGTGATAGACGAGCACTGACTAGTCGGATCTCTCGTGCACCGATCGCAGACTCAACTGGAGCAGAAACCGCGCGGCGGCAGCGGCCGAGCCTGAGGGGTTCGACGGCAGAGGGCGCTACCGTGGAGTCAAAACGACGACGGTCCACACTCACACTCGCGGCGCAAGCTATCCCTACCACTCTTGCTACTACCGAACGAGCCGAGATGGCCCGCGGGCCTGGCGAGTTTTCGGATATAACGCAGACCTCGGACGCATCGGATTCACACACGACGTGTGCCGAGCAACGAAGCCAGAGTTTGTTTTGTGACTTGGGACTTTTCGTGGCATGGCGTGCGACTGAATCTTTCGGCAATTATTTTTGGCTCGCGTTTTGCACGAATTTTCTTCTGGATTTTTATAATTACGCGATTAGAAATGATTGTGACAACAAATTTTTTAATTTACTGGTTGACAACACGGAAGGTTCGTTTTGTAAATGAACCCTGCTTGCTTAACAGCTGGTTAAGGCATGAACGACCAGTTTACTAGCATTCAAGATATTTGATTGGCTGGCACAGAACGTTAATAATGAACTGTTAAATCTTCAGCTACTTAAAATTGTGACTTTGTACGGGGTTATAGCATATTATTTACGGTTGTCATGAAATGAAATGCATGGTTTATTCTATAGTGGTTGATTACAATAATTATTTATTAAATACTATACAGCAAAATAATGGTTTTTAAACTGATGAACCGATATATAATATAAGAAAGAATTTACTTTTGAATGAACATAATAAATACCATCAAAATCAATTTCAAATCAATTTCTTCACATAAGCTATATATGTACGCCATTAATTTTTACTTTTATGACAAAGCCAAGGGAGCCAAACAAGTCAATTATCTGTAATAAAAATTTGGACCGTCGATCGTGAATACGTGTAACATTATGAACGTAATAACCAGCTTCTGGAGCGGTCATCCACAGTGGACACGGTCCGGCATGAACAGCCTTTTCAAGAAAGCAATAATTATAACCACCGAAATTGTTCAACTTTAGAAGAGTCGAGTCCTCAGCGACCAAGACGAGAGTGGACGACTTACCACGAAGACGACGACGAATTAAAACTCAATCAAAATATGAATATTAATGTGCGTCTCTGTGGCTACTTTATGGCGGGAGGGGGGAGGGACATACAAGACGGGTGAAGGGGGGGGAGGCACCGGGTCGTTGCCCCAGCATCTTTCTTAGGACCCGAGATGACCAGATCTCGAAGGTATCTCGCTCCTTTCGGTCGTCGCACTCGTTTGCGTACATTGGTTACGTGTTTAACATAATAGGTGTACCTATAACCGTGGAGTTTACGGGAGAATTGCGGGTGGGTATTATAATTTATAATATGTATACTATTTGGGTATTCCTTGTGTAAGTTTGCGTTTATGTTTGAATGCTTGTCTTCTGAATCGTGAAAACCATAAAACCCTTATTGTTATTATCGCGGTGGTAAAGAAATATCGAATCTTTTGAAGCACGCGCTTGGACATTGAGAATAATGAAAAGCGTCCAACGTTCAACCATAGCGAGAAAACTCAATCGGAAAATTCTCGCATCCCAATTGTGAACTGTTGTAATTAAAATCGCCCCTAATAATATAGCCAGAACCTCACATAGGGACCATTACACAAAACATTCGATTATGATTTCGAAGAACTGCTAATAAAATCAGTGAATTTTTATTGAAACTTTTTCCTCAACCCTCTTTTATTCGTCCTCTCTCATTGTTTCCACAGTTTCCCCCACGACTTCTTCCTAAATCCCACAATTCACCCTGACCCCGAATGAAAATTGTTCCCACATATAATGGTACTACAGCAGCAGTCAAAACTGCATGTCCGCCCCAGGAAAAATTGCATCGCCAGGCTCTAGATCGGGATTTGCAGTCTGAATATTTCCCAACGTGAACAAAATATGGTAAAAAAACCCATATGTGTCTTAAAAGTAACCCCTTTATTCGTTCTCTTTCCACATTTTCAATTTGACCTCTCTTATAAATGAATCAATCCACCAACCCCGAATCAAACCAGGGCTCCTCTAGCAAGCAAACCGAAGCGTTGTGCCCCCGCCAACCCACTCCCTGCGCCGGCCAGCGAAGAGTCCGCCCCGTGCGGGCCCCCGGGGCTCGCGGGCGCCTGCTTGCAGCGCACGCCGCCGCGCGCGCTCCCAGTGCAGGGCACGCCGGTCACGTTTCGACCACGCGAGCTGCCCGAGGGCCCGAGACGTCGCGGTCCCGTCCCCACTCGTCTGTCCCGAGAGCCGACAATTACAACTACACGGAGTTACGACGTAGGAGTAAAAGTACGAAGAAATCCTCAAAAATTTACCATGCATATAGGTAAAGCCAATACATATCTACGCTTTCGAGCCGTTATTGGCTGGGCTCGTCGGATCCTAAATCGCAGTGTGTATTGCGAATCCGTCTCGTTCTCGGCCTCTCAGAGCGTTTCGGGCTCCGACGGGCCAGCCCTGAGGGCTCCAAGGCGCAGTGTGTATTGCGAATCCGTCTCGTTCTCGGCCTCTCAGAGCGTTTCGGGCTCCGACGGGCCCAGCCCTGAGGGCTCCAAAGCGCAGTGTGTATTGCGAATCCGTCTCGTTCCCGGCCTCTCAGAGCGTTTCGGGCTCCGACGGGCCCAGCCCTGAGGGCTCCAAGGCGCAGTGTGTATTGCGAATCCGTCTCGTTCTCGGCCTCTCAGAGCGTTTCGGGCTCCGACGGGCCCAGCCCTGAGGGCTCCAAAGCGCAGTGTGTATTGCGAATCCGTCTCGTTCTCGGCCTCTCAGAGCGTTTCGGGCTCCGACGGGCCCAGCCCTGAGGGCTCCAAAGCGCAGTGTGTATTGCGAATCCGTGTCGTTCTCGGCCTCTCAGAGCGTTTCGGGCTCCGACGGGCCCAGCCCTAAGGGCGAACAAGCGTGCGAAAAGCGTAGTGTGTACTGGCTAATGCGAATCGAACTCCCGGGAAACGGTGGTAGCGAAAGCTGTCCCAAAGCTGTCCAAAAAGCTAAGTCAAAGCTTCCAAAAATTGCTATTGTGGAAACCTGTGTATCGCTGTCGCTGTGGTATGTATGCGGTGTGTACACGCCTAAGTATTAGCGATCTGTGAGAAAGAACCCTTTACATTTCATTCTCGAGTAGGCATTCATCGGCCGCTATGGAGAAACAAATCTGCAGTAACTTTAGTATACCGGTACCCAGCGAGCAGCGCGGTTCTGGGCCCTTGCTAGCAAGTCGCCGCTGGGTTGATCGCGTGTGTCGCCAAGCCGCCACTGAACACAGCCACCAACCAGTGGCGTTCGAGTACGATTAATAGCATGCTTCAACGGGCCAATTGACGATGTTTGAAGGGGAGAGCACGGAAAAATGACGCTTATACAGAGGATTTTTGTCACGAATGTTATAGAAGCGTCGGGAGCGACGCGTCAAAAGGGTGGAGAAGCATGAAATTACAGCGGCAGGTACTTTTTTGTGAAGTTGCTGGTTATGTGGCGTTTTTGTTTCAACTTCACCTTTTATTTTTGACGCTCTTTACGCTTGTAAAAGTAAGATAGATTGTATTTTTTTATTATTGAAGCGACGCGCGGCAATCATGGTCCAGGTAAAAGAGTGCGACGATGGATTGTTATTCAGGAATCTTGCGTTGTGAAGTCGAGTTAGCCTTTTAAAATTACTATTTTTCATACGCCAGCCCAGACCAGAAGTTCATGAAAATGAAAATAAGACGATGTTTATGAGACAATGTCATGAACGTTGGCTTTGCACCAATCGGAGAATCAATGGCCGAGTCGCGAACATGACGTCATGCACATCCAAAGTCTCTGATTGGTCGCCATCTAAAGTTTAAGCACAACGTTTTACTCGCAATTCGACTCACCATACTTCTAACTTTCGAACCAAACTGTGCAAATTTGGACAACAACGTTCAATGTCTCTTAAACCTCTTCTAAATCAAACAAGATCAATCCCTGAACGTAATATTAACCGTCTACAATCTACGCAGCACAATCCTCAACGAAAAAAAGGGTTCACTCATTTTTTCAGCCATTTCATCTCGCACAAAAGCAGTCAACGTTGTCCACAACGTCTGTAGCGAGTGCGCAGATAGCGTCGATGTTTTCACCGAGGGCGCTATCCAAACCTGTCGGGCAGGCTTGAGGCCTAGCCACCGGCCAACCCATGAAGTAGCGCCCGCAGGAGATAGGAATGCCGTTTCCACCGGCAGCAGCACAGCCATCGACTGAATCTCAGCGACGAAACGAGCCGCGGCGCGCCGTGACCTGGCTTGATGCACGGACAAGTTGCCTCAATGCTTTTAGGCGAATGCACATGCGTATCATGTGTTTTCGTATTGAGTTCATGTGTTTATTTTGCAGCTAATTTTGGGAATTGTTTTGAGTAGTTTTCATGGGAATATACTTAGTAAAAGCGATTGCATGATGGTCACTTATTTAGAGTAACTACATTCGGTATGTGGCATGTGTGGCCCGTAAAGCGCAGAGTACATTTTAATATTGAGCTGACGTGTTTATTTTGCAACTAATTTTGGGAGATATTTCGTGTGGATTTCGTGGTAATTTCTGTGGAAAAGCGATGACGATGCCATCTGTTGAACGAGTGTTTCAATAAAAGGATCATTGCAGCCTAGCTTGCTTGTAATAATAAGCATGCGGTCCGAAAACGACGAAATCTGTTCTCGAATTGCATCAATTTGTTGGTTTCTAGTCAATTATACGAGTGATTTTGTTGAAAATAGTCATGTGAAATGTTGGAGGTGCCAGGTTCCAGCTCAACCGTTTGACAATTTTTGATAATAAGAGCATTTTGGAAAAGTTTGAAGTAAAATTCGTAGGCAAACAGTTAATCTGTACTTGCATGTATAGGTTATAAAAACAGTCTATTTAAAAGTTAAAACACGTCATATTTAATGGAGAATGATTAACTTTTCTCGAAACATGCACCAAATGCGGAGCCCGTTGAGATGTTAGTTTTCAGTTCGGCGTTCACACCCATAATATCTTCATGCGAGAGTAACACTTTGTAACTAAGAGCTACTTTCTTTGCCGATGTGACATTCGATCATACTCACAAAGGTATGTGAAAAAATTATCGAACATACAGTCTGAGTCAGTGATGAAATTGTTGACGATGGGCGTCCATTGCTATTTTGTTCTAGGATCGAAATGGAGTTCTATTTTACCACTAATGACTGCATATTCCATTGTGTTTCGAGAGACGTAGGTATATCTAGGCAGCGGTTTAGCTATGTAACAGACCGAACGGACTTGGCAACTGGAGTGTCCTAAAAGGTCAAACTGGCAACGGATACATTTGAAAAATCGACTGAAACTTGACTTGTTCAAATATGGCCAGACATTTCTCTGAAAAGGCATCGCACTTTTTCCTTGATTTTATTTTTGTGTGTAAACTGCGCGCGCACTTTTTCCTCGCGTCATAACGCGTTCACCTGCGCGCCGGGCTACCTGTATCCATCGTCATGAGGTCACCCCATTGTTGCCAAAATAGTATGTTTCTCTTTGCGGTATGTATGTAAAATGCGCGTTGCGTGAACTTAAGGACCTGCGAGCTAAGTTAGGAACCCAACCGACTGTAGATTTATCTTTCTATTCTACACTACAGACTTGTTTTTTCTTTCCAAAGCCAGACCAAAAGAAATGGACGTCGCAAGTCATTTTTTCCTACGGTGTGACGACTGATTGTTTTTTCCCATTGCAGCTAATGGCTGTTTTTATGAAATTCTTCTTCGGTCCAGGTTAATTGTCCACGTCCCAACGTCCCAACGTCTCAAACTCCAACACAACCTCACACAATACCGTCGAAAATCACCAAAACATGACGACCACAACATGCTAGCATAAATATATGAGTTGACGTCATCTAAAAACATAATCACATCCAATTTCGATGGCAGGTTTGATGTGTATAAACGATTTTGACAGCGCTGGGGTCCCATTTTCGATAAAATTACTCAAATTGGTCCCAAGTTTTTCTGGAAATTCAATAATTATCATCGTCCGCCTTTTTTCCTTAACAGGAAATACGCGAAACGGTCAATTCCTTCATCATGAGCGGCTTGGGATCGCGGTTTCTCTCTTGCCCCGGCGAATCGGTGCAAGCAAAACTTTCTCGCTGCTCTGTTAAATCTTGCAAGTGCACTGCGCACACTTCATGCTCGTGCCTCTGTACGGGCAATTGCTGCCTGCTACATTACACTTGTCGGGTTCAATTATTATACGGCGTAGTAATATACCTAGTTCTAGGTGATTCAAAGTAATGCCTTGTTTTTCATATGTCATTGAGGAACTAACGTTTCTGATGATGAAAGACGCATCTATCTCAATACCAAACGTCATCGATGACAGTATAATACTATTTTTGTCTGACTTAATATTATGTTTGCCAAAAGTCGACGTATAGTGAAGTTGAATTGAGAGCTACATACCCAATTTTCTAATAACAAACCTTGCTCGTTTACTGTCTCAAGAAATACGAGGTGTTTGTAGTTAAACGGGATGTTCCCTTTCTAAATTAACGAATTGTTATGCTCTTTAAATTTAAAGCTAGGCTGATCGTCGGAACAGCAGACTCTGTACCGACTGACAGGTAAAGTGCATGAATTGTGTGGCTACACCATTTCATGATTGCAATCGTGAAAAACAAAACAAAAATTGGCATCATTGTGATTGACCGTTGCCAAACTGATAACAAAATAATAACAACCCAATCAATTGCTAAATCTAAATCCCCAGGAGTAGAGCAACTGAAAACTAGAATGACTCGCCCTAAGCACATATACCACCATCGCAGACATTTTGAAAGTAATCCTTGCAAAGAGTTGCAAAAAATCGATACAAATCCTATTCAGTTTGAATACTGATTGACGGTTTCGCATCTGATAACCAAAATAAAAACTCTTTAAACGAGCACAAAGCCCAATAAGAAACGAGTATAACTACTAAGAAAAACTAATAGTGGAAATCCACAGTTGGAAAACTGCAGCATAACTGTGAAAACTGAGACCAAATAACATCAGCCCCAACAAGTAATTGAGGATTGAAATGCACGTGCATCACAACTAAAGATCCTAAACAACCAGGTAAGGAATCCAGCGGACTCTTATTATCTGATAACCAAATAGTAACACCCCAAAACAAGCAAAATGTGCTTATATTAAGAGAGATAAGAGATAAGCCAAAGTCAAAAATAACTCTGGCAAAATCATCGAAACTGGGTCCACCTGATATAAGCAAATGATAACATCACATGATAACCAAACAAGCACCTCAAAGCCGAACAGCCGAAACCGGGAGCGCGACAAACCCAAACACAGCCGCCGCCAACCGGAAGGCAAATCGAGACGTTCGACGCGCCACTCCATCGCCACGCGGGAAGGGGGCGCGTTACGGGATTTTGGTGCCCGGGGCCCCAGTCAGCTGATCAAGGTAAACAGCGTGTGCGCGGCGCGGTACGGCGCGGAGGAGCCACGTTTTGTCTGCGTCTGCGTCTGCGGCCGAGGTCGTGCAGCCCCCGAGGGAATCAGGGGAATACCTTGTCGCTCGCGACTCTCACAAGCTCGCCGGAAGAGAGACGCGAGGAGCTTCGATAGGTATGAGCCACGCGCTAGCGATGTTGGACATGGCATTGGGGCAGTCGGTTTGGTGGCTTTCGCGGTGGTATTTTGATAGTAGATTATTTAACTGTCGACGCCGACGGGAAAACTGGAAACTGTACACAGGCATGTACTAGATTCAGTAATATTAAACTCCATGCCACGTTAAGAAAGAGAGTGGATTGACATCTTCCTCGAGGACCCTCTACCGCTACACATTAGCTAAGAGTTTTAAAACTCTCCATATGTCCGGCTCAAGACGTAAGTTTTGTAACTCTTAGCTCGTGTCTAGCAGCAGTGGGTCCTCGAGGAAGATGCAAATCCACTCTACTTCTTAACGTGAAATGGAGTTTCGACTTGATATTGTTTTTAGCCGAAGCATCATTTACATTCGCAAGGCATCACTGATGATAGATGTTGATGATGATTGAAAGAATGAAGCTTCATTTTAATTTCCTGAGGGGTTTTCGAGATGCAGAGAGTCAATTTATTAGTAAATGTGATGAGGATTTCGTAGGCGTAGGTTTGGCCGCGGTCCGAATAAAAGGTGTGGGCTGTATTCTGTATCTAGTTCGAGGTAAATGCTGCGAGAATCGGTAAAATTTCTTTGTTTTTCCTGTTTATTCCTTGTTTTTCTAGTTTTGCCTTGTTTACTTTACACTGAATAACATTTTGTGCCGACTTTCATATGTGATAAAATAGAAAGAGAAATGGTTGAAAAACACCTCCAGGCTCCAAAACACAGTCTGTGAGGAGTGAAGGTTACAAGCGGCGTTACGCAGAGCATGCTCTCCCCGAGGGTAACAGGGGAACACCTAGACGGAGAAACGACTCCACTACACCCATGGTGTCGCGCGGTGGAAGCGGCAGGGACCGAGACAGTGGGTCCATCTTGTTGCAATCCGGCACTGGCGTGACGGATTTACGTCAATGGCTCTTTTGTGCTGTGGGGTGCTGAGTATAGAGATCATCAAAGCTTGCCACGGCTAGGCAATTAAGAGTTAATAAAGAGTGGTTTCCGAACACAATCTAAGATTGTTTCTGGGTGTCGGCGAAGGAATCGCCTACACTAGTTTTTTTAAGTTTACCATTGCAGAGCCTTACTAACCGGAGTTGTTATCCGTACTTTGTATCTAGACTGCTAGAAAATTTTGGGCAAATTGTCTTAGTCTTGCTGAGATGTTATAAGATAGCACACGATGATAAGTTTGGTATTCTTGACAATTTAGTACACTAGCAAATTTTCTTTTCAGATGGTCATCTGTAACTGCTTCGTTTTAATACAAATGGACGTTATGGTAGATTCTCGTAGAATTAAAACCCAGAGGAAATGCTTGTATGCGGATGTTTACGATTTTATGAGCAACTTTCGTAATAGGCCGGCTGTTCAAGGAACATGTGTAGCCTGCGTGAACGCTTCGATTCCGAATGACGACAGCAGGAAATTCCCATTACCAGAGCAATCAAGAGCGAACTCGATTTCTCTGGCTACCACTCGCAAGAAACGCCGATGCGCTAGCAGGAACACTCGTTTGGTGGAAGTGCCGTGCTCCCACCATTTCGGGACTTGCTCTGCGGGCTGCGTTCAGGCGTCAACACCGTCCAAATCCTGTATTGTAACCAGAATTCCGAGAATCGTGATGTTTGCTATGAAATTAATGACTGCACCGTGCATTGCCACTTACATACTGAAACGATATTAACGATTTTCGACTCGCTAGTAACATCTACATTTAATTGACTTTTCGACATATAGAAAATATAATTGACGTAGGTATATTCTGCGAACTTTGCACGACTACATGTCGACGAAGATTGCATCGGATGATGAATAGAAATTGTCTCTTGATTATAACTGGCTCTACTAATTAGGTCCGACTGCCTTGACCTTATCAGAAGATACACAGAGGCGATTGTGATCGTTTTCCTATTCAGAGGATAGAATCTGTGGCGAGTCTTGCGGAGCTTTGGTTAAAAACTAACAATAGGTTGGTGGCGGTGGCGGGAGTTGGACCATAGAGCGGCATATTCTTCACGGATACGGAGCTGACTGGATGACATCGAATTATCCTTGCTGGTTATGAGGACGGTTGTGGGCGATGATTCGTCAAAACGCTTTGTATGTAGGAATAGAAAAACTAACCCCATATTGGTACCTATCGTATCACTTTAGTCTTGTTTATTATGGATATCGATCCTATTTTTGACAGCCGCTTGGAGCATTTTGGTTGCCAACTGTGTAACCCTGTTGACATCCTTTTGCTCATCAAGCTGAAGATTCAAAGGCTAAGTGGTCGCTCGTTTGAAATAAGTCCAGCAATAAAGCGCCAAATTTAAGCGAAACAAAAAAAAAATATGTCAGCTTTTGACTGATGGCCAACAAATTTCATTGGGCGAACTCTAAATTTTCACCATCTTGTCCCTATTAGATGATCGATAAAGCATGAGTTGCCGATCCCCAAAAGACAACAACACTCGATGGTCAGTCTCGAGCAAAGCGCTGCTAGCCGAAGACGAAGAAAAACATGGCGTCCAAGGTTGCATGTTTAGCCGGATCGTTACATCTTAACACTTTCAAAATGTAATAATCTATTTTATAATAACATTTTCGTGTGCATCAACAGGACTGGACACGACACATGAGATGATACAACCTATGCGAACATGGATTGCTGTTTTGCGAATGACGTAACGTTTCTTGAAATTTCGCATAAGAGCCATTGGCATTGTTGTTCCTCTGGCTGATGTTTGTTGCTTGTCTGTCAGAGATTTGGCAATTTCTAAGAATCGAAATTTACTCATAATATTATGCCCTCGAAGCAGCTTTGATGTGAAGCCGACAGTAAATACAAATTACAGTTTAAATATTTAAATGAAATGTATATATTATGTTGGTGCATATATTGTATGCGATTTGAGGAATGGTTCATACAAATTGTTTCCACACACATACTTTGGTTACGTTTCCAAATATTTGTGGGCATCCTAAATGTCTACGTATAGATGATATAAATTTCCTTATCAAATGATCGTAATCAATCACAACCTATAGAAGAGTGGATGATGCTATAATTAGCACTTTTGGTATGAACCTATAGCTGTTATTAATGTCTTACTTTCATAATTTTATAGTATTTACAGTCGTGCCTTGCCTTCGTATACTATAACCTCAAAATCATAAATTCTGAAATGAACCCAACCAAACTCAAACGTAACCCCTCAAAGATAAATACGAAACCTACATATACATAAACACAATAAACGCGGATACCAATGACACAGTTTATATAAACAACAATACTAACGGACACTTAGGCTACCCAAATGAGTAACGTAGACGATGTTTACCTCAGAAATGTCATCATTATCAACACTATCGTTAGCGAGATCGTCTCCTCCGGTGCCATCATCGTCTATCAGCACGAACGTTACGTCGTTGTTGTTCGTGGTCGTGGTTCCATTGCCGTGATGCTGCTTCCGCGGCGACAATGCATCCCCATCCGTGTCATCAGGGCTCGCCAATTTGCGTTTGTGTCCGCCGTTGTTCAGGGCCGGAGCACTCGAAATGATGTCGTTCACTGACAGGCTGTCAGATGATATGTGCGACTCGGGACTGTCGGGACAATCAGCTAGAGGACTCAGCTGATTGTCCTCCATCTTGAACTTCTTTGGGGTACGAATTTTGACGGTTTTTTGTCCCGGTTTAGCACGAAACACGGCCTGCACGAGCCCTGCAATTGCGACGACTGTTTTTGTGGGTGTTTATCTTCTTGTCAATCACCTGTCATTTCGTTCGTAACGTCTATTTTTGTTAGTTTAGCTCACGAGTGTCAGTTTTAGCAAGTCGCAGAACAGTTCAAAATTCAAACTAGATTGCCAAAACAGTTCTCAAGTAATAACTCGATACATTTACACGCTGGCCAACAAAGATGTCACAGCTTTCAAACCGAACACAACGCACAAAACAAGTTGTCTTCTACAGACAAATACGTCGATCCGGGCAAAAAAAACTCCCTCAACTTCCTATGTAAATGTCCAACAATTATCCCTGGCCGAACCGTTGCACACGCACTTGTTGATCACGAGAATCGAGATCCACACAGCACTAAAAACAGCTCCGAGCGGCGACAGATCCAACCTCACCAACAGCCAGTAGAGGCTCGACTGAATTGATTTCACTCGAGGCATTCGGATATCCTAACAGGTAGCAAACTAGACAGTCGAAAAGGTAGCGGCCGGCCTAGAGTTCTTCAAAAATACACACACCAACCGGACCTGCCCACAACACAGAAATCTACGCGCAATTGTGTGGCGTTTGACCGAAACTCTTTTCATATATTGACTGGCGAACTTGGTTGGCGCACTGTAAGCCGTAAAGAGCTTCGAGCATCCTAGCAGGTGGATAGTAGGCACTTGAATATTGCCATGGCAGTGTAAAATGGATGCTGCATGGAGTGGACCCAACAGGAATAAGATTTGCTGCGTCTATCTCTTTCACAACATGTTGTCTTCTCTGTCTACTCGCTTAGCCACGAAGACAGGCGAACACAGGCTGTTTCACAAAGAAGAATTACCTGATC
The DNA here is from genome assembly GCA_921293005.1 of Nemoura dubitans. Lineage (NCBI taxonomy): Eukaryota > Metazoa > Arthropoda > Insecta > Plecoptera > Nemouridae > Nemoura > Nemoura dubitans. The sequence continues at coordinate 28,497,268 of OV121077.1, read as the reverse complement.
ACGTCATTTTCAATACCTTTATATAAACATTTGGATCATACATTTAGTTTTGGTTCTAACTCTGACCATATTTTGCTTATCTACAACATATTTGGCCGCCAAAAACTTAACCGACACGTTCTTCGTAAATACACGTTCAAAAAACAAAACATCCAAGCCAATGATTCGCTCTAGAAGAGATCAAAACAAAGTTTCGAGTCACCTTGTTGCATTAAAAAGAGAGAGGCAGCCTTGGATTTACGCGCGCTCTCCACCATGGCACAGGTTTAAAGGTATCTATCCGTCTCTCTCCCACTGATCACTATAACAGAGACACTAATCACCATCTCTTTGTTGCTCTAATGACAAAATCAATCTAGCGGTCCTTTTCTACAGCGCAAGCTCTGCTAATAGCGGTGTGGGTTAATACTTTTTATACCCGATCGTCTCAACTCGGAGCTAGCCGCTGTGCTTTTATTCTATACATGCACATTGGATTATATAAGATTTTTTTTACTCTATTATTTTATTGCTTTGTATACCATTAAAATGGGATTGATTGAAATTTCTTCGGCGATACCTCCTATTTCTATTGGGTGTGTGTATCTGTTTGTGTACCGCCACGTAGAGTTGTACTTGTATACCGAGTCGAGATTCAAACTCGGTACTTCTCAGTTCTCGAGGTGAGAAACGCAAGCACGTGTTTGACCTCGAGGCAAATGGAACCTCCTCGGTATCCATCAACCATTATAAAGTCATCCGACGAAGACTGGTCATGTTTTCGATGGTCCAGTTGCTACAATAATATTTTTTTGCTTGGTTTCTCAATCAAAACTATAATGCGAATGCATTTCTCGTTATGAGAATTGAAAACCGTTTTTAACTTCTCGCTATTATCTTGACAATTATATCTATTTTATTTCAGTAGTGTCTGGTTTTTGCTCCCCACGATCACAAAAAATCGATTGATACGCTACGAATTATCAAAAGCCAAGCTCCAAAGAGAGATTTGATTCAAGCTGTCTGTAAAATTCATCTGCAAGTTAAATATGAAATAAAACTTTATTTCTAGTTGTCTATCCAATAGGCTGGTGTTGCCTATGGCGTAAAAATGTTTAATGCCTTAGTGGCTATCTAATCCTATCTAGGAAATAATGTCTTCGCTTTTAAACAGTGTGTCAAATAGGACCTTAAGACCACGTCCTTAGACAGTTGAATTTCACTGAAAATACTAACTAGTAACTAAATCAGAACTGGGGAAACATTGCTATTTACCCTTCGGCTTTCAACTGTTATTTTGCGCACTTTCAGCCCAAAATAACTCATCAACACTTGAAACCTATCCAATAAAACCTGAAAACGTTCCGGCGGGAACGACACACAATGACCAACTCATGGGGCCCCCCTCTAATCCGCTCAATATGATGAATGGTGATGGGCCAACTCTCAGAAGACGCAGGTTGATTTTCAATGAGCATTGCTATTTGAGTAATGAGGGGTCCCGTCGCCGATGGTCAACCACAAAGCCCGGGGAGACCCAAGCCCCCGGTATAAGTGGCACATAGATACCTGTCCCTGTCGCCAGCAGGTACCCTCTAGGGGTATAGCCTCGAGAGAGAGAGAGAGAGTGGAAATACCTCAAGCCATTTGCTGCCGGCCTTTGGAATGCACTCGCTAGCGGTGGTCACAAATAGACGCCAACTGCAGTTATTGTTGTAACGTGACGATGGGATATATTTTGTTTCGGCCCATGGCGAACTCGAATTCCAAGTCTAAGTCGCTAGTGGCCAAGCCCACGTAGATATATCTGTTCTGTTACAGTAGGCTACAAACGATATAAACTTATACGATTGTGCCAGGGAGCGGTTTTTATCAAATATGTGTATATTAAATTTAAATTGATCGAGTTCTTTTTTCGACAAGGCACGGTTACTTCAAATTGAGAGAATTCGATTTTGGATGAGCTTCCGTGACGAGACTGGGGTGTGATTAAAATGTGTTGGCGTTTAACGACGCACTGCTTCTGAGAACTGGCCCTGTGGCACTGGTTTTGTCACCTTGTGGCGTAACCATGCCTAGAACTCCTAGAAGGGAGGTGCGAAAACCCGGTGCCGGCAAGGAGCCATGTACGATCGATAGCCTTGGATAACAGGACTCATCCACTAATCCATGCCGTCGAGAAGTTGGGATTTTTGGGAAGCAATCGGGTCGCCATCTCTCCCGAACGTAAATTGGTCGCCCCTTCAACTGCCTGCTCAGCATAATGTTGCTTAACTTCGGTCTACTCTCGTTCGAACGTTCGATGGTTTGGTGCGCAAATGTCAGCGTTAAAAGTTCCAACCGAAACTTGTCGCTGGTGCGACACTGCGTTCACGCGCGACGCACTCTAAGACAACGGCGCCGGCGGCGTCCGCCCCCGGGCGTCTCTGATTGGCTGAGCCCTCGAGCGCCGATTGGGCGGCCACCCACCGATGCCCGAAGCTGTCAGCTGTTACGCCTCGGGGCAGGAGCGAGTGTGCGCCGCGTGCTTTCGCCTCGGCATGCTCGTTACGGGGCCCAGCGCCGCGTGCTTTGGGCTCGGCAAGCTCGTTACGGGGCCTTCGAGTATTCTTCGAGTTTCTTTCAGTATTCTTCGAGATCCTCAAGTGCCATGGTTGCTAAAAAATCCCTAGAATTTTTAACATCCCCAAAAGCCTTTAAATTGGGTTTGTTGATGTAAACCCGAAATATTGAGGCGCTCCTTTCTACATACGTTTGGAAATGGAGGTGCCACCTTGACCTTGAGACGTAGCTCTCGGAATTTGTCTAATGTCTTCGACTTGGGGCAAAGCTGGAGTTTACTGAGGTGTCTGCTGTTTAAGTTAATCACAATGTATTTATTTAAATCCAAAAGAGTATCTGATTTTCATGCGTTTAGCCCTAAATTGACGTTGATTAGTTCTACATCAAAAAGTATTCTACAATAATCAAAGAATTCGTCTATGCTATAATATTGTATGAATATACTTTATTTATCGACTGTTATGAACCGATCCATTGTACGTTCAATAGACACTCAAATCTGATCGCGGTTTCTTTGATAATTTCTCTAAAATGCGAACGAATTCTTGCGACCTGCAATCCTGTGACAGTCATACGATTCATTGATTCTATTTGATCTGAGTCCGTGCAAAACCGAAAAATCACACGTAAAAATAAAATGCAAATGTATAATCACCCCTGATCGTTGCCAGGGCTAAATTCCAATTGAAAATTAAATACAAGACAATGTACAAGCAGTCAGCTTTTGCCTAAACTTTGCACACTCCTAAAACGAACTCCCTATAATACTCTAGATTACCACGTAGTTAATAATCACCTTGTACCCTTCCCTGCAGTGTATAGGTACACGATAATACATGCACGCCGGTTATTCACCTGCACATTAGTCTGGCCAATCATCTTCTTCGTCCTCATCTTCACTGGCTCGCCGCTCTCTTCGGCGATAGGCAATTATGATAATTAATAATTAGTGTCCCCTGCTGGACTTCTACCAAGGTGCTTGTGGAGCAGACATAATGCGGTGCGGTTGGCCACACTGACTATACGACCACATGGCCGCCATTTTGGATATCATTAAACTGGTACGTATACAACCATGGTCGAAATAATCACTGTTTTCTGATTATGCATTTTATCATCCGGCTGATGTGTGTAGTAACTATAGTACGTTATTATTATACGTATACGCGGCGCCAATGGGATAGTTAACAAAAAGTCTCTATAGACTTGTCCATACTTCATTGTTGTTTCTTGTGTTTAGTTTTTGCTTGTTGGGCTGCGTTTCGATTTCAGCACGGTTGAAAAGAGCTATCTCGTAGAAGTTTAGTCTTCAAAATGAGATGTTATAAGACAATTAAGAAGTAGGTATAAGAAAATTATATAGTCAAAACTCTGAAATTTCTAAAATTGTAAAGAGCGTCCATATTTTCCATGTTTCTGTTTCAAGGCCATCATCAGTGTTTCCTCGATTTGGGAAAAGCGCATTTAGCTACAGTCATCCTTCTCCAGAGAAAAAAATCTAAACTGCAAATAAAATGACTGTAAAATAATTATTAACGAATTGAAGATGTAGTTTTAGAGCTCATATGTCTGCATATTTGGATAAGCGATCAATATTGCCGTTTAAGTTCATTTCATATCTCCAACTTATACGAGCAGATATAGTAATTTACACAGAACAAATCAGGCGTGAAACCACATCCAAGCATGCCTGTCAAAACTATTGACAAACTCAGGCCAAGCACAATATAAACATAAAAACCGATGATGCATTTATATCACATAGCATACAACAAGGTGACATATTAGTACAATTAACGCGTAGTAAATAACGTCCTCGGATTCCGCTGCTACTAATGAAGACATCAATCCGTATCATTCCTTATAAGCACAGAATATTTCATATCGCTATCGGAATTCTTATATCTGTATTGGGTCTTTATTCTCATAAAGCACGTAGTATTAATATGAAATTTTTATGTAGCGTTGCGATAGTTAGAAATAAAATCCTCAATTGGCGTTTGCATGGTGTTCGCCTTGGTGTTTCAGCACTTCGGCAGAGACTTGCAGATCGGTGTTGATGACTTGGAGAAACTCACTTGCGTCTCGCATAAGTATTCTGTATTAGTATCGCATACCCATACTTAATTATCTATACAATTGCATTGGATTTGTGTGTTGCTTGGAGCAAACAATATAGGTTAAAAGCACAGTTGAAAGCATGCGTATTCTGTACAAAAATTATATCATTATACACTGTGGCAATCTGGCTTATATTATAGGCCATAATAATGTCCTGCTTCGGAATTCAGTGCTTTGTCTAACCACGGTGGTATAAACAAACATGGACAAACAACCAAAAAATATACTCTAGCGCAAATATCTAAAGTACCTTATGGTTTCGCATTTTAAAAGTCAAATCTGCATAGGTGCAAGAAATACAAATTGCCCGAAAATAACATTTCTCCACGGATATTTTCTTATTAACATAACTCACTTCTATAGGCGTGTTCGGCCGTATCTAAAATCTTGACAGCAAGTTTCGTTGTTCATTTGCCATTTGGAAATATTCAAGACAATAATTTATTTTCAAATGAAGGAACCTCGCCACTTGCCAGCGCCCTCTGAATGGATTTGTATCGATTTGCTCTTCTCGCAAAAATATTTCTAGGTGTCTTTGACCTTGAGCGAGATTCAACCCCAGTATTTTTTGACTCTGCCATTTCCCACAGCCTCCTAGCAGCATTCGACCCATATACGAGAGATGAGAAACATTTTTATGCAGAAGGCCCTTGCTGTGTGCTCGGATAGAAAATCAATGTTTGCTGTCGATGGCTGCCATGCCTTGTCACAACACATGCTTTCGCGGTCACGGGCAGAGAAAACGGTGTGCATTTTGACACCATCATTTTGGTCACCCCGTTCTGGACCGCATCTAATCGTTTACTCTGCGCACGCCTACGCTCATTTTCCTGGCTAACAGAATGAACCAAATTACCGCTTCTTCTCTAAGGATGAATGAAAAATGTGTTTGAAAACTCTCACTGATTTCCACTTCTCACAAATCTTCGGTCTCACAGACAAAGCCTTCTAGGAAAATAGCATGGCCATATAAGAGCCTATATATATATATTACGGCTCTGTTAGAAGGCTGTGCGACGGTACTCGAAATAATCTTACAATACACAGGACCAATTTACTCGCGAAAACCAGAAAATGAATGTAAAATAGCTTTATAGCTAAATGAATAAATGAAATTTGAACAAAATTTGATGTTCAAACTCAAGTGCGCGAACCCGAATGCCGATACCAGGGTGGTCTCTTTGCGACAACGACACCCACATGCACAGTGTTCCCCCCGCGTCCGACAGACGCACGCACGTGCCCACGTGCCAGTCATTGTCTCGGCCCGCGGCCCTTGGTTCGATGTCTGGTGCCGGCACACTCAAAGGAGTGCCGTCTTCAAGGAGCCTTCGGCTGTCGGCTAGTGATGGCGTTCACGCTTCGCTGATCGCGCTGGTAAATATTTAGGATTTAGATGTGGAGCGATTGGTAAGAAATCGAATAAAAAGTGTTTCGAATACTATAAAAGAGTTCGTTATTGTATTACCACAGAAGTATGGGTATGGCATACTGCGACGATATTTCGCGACACATACGCGAAAATATTTGTTATATACGTGGCAATATAAGATGCATAACTGTAACTTGTAAGTACCATGGGACTTGGGTGAGGGCAGCTGTTTTTGCCAGATCGACAGAGAGATCGTCCCTCGATTGAATGCTGATGTCGTTTTCTTATAAAATTAATCTAGGTATGCTTATGTTCTGTTATGTTTTATGGATGACCATTTCGAGTAGCCAATATATATTAACTATATATAGATAGGCTTAGACCATGAAAATGCATTTGTGATATTTGCAATCCTCTTGGCATACTCATGATTTTACATCAGATAATACAACCATATAGGTGAAGACCTCTTGACTGCACAAAATCTTTGGTCTGACCATGATTTATCAGATATGAATATAGGTAATATTTTTTAAATCTGATTTTTTTTTTGCCAAAATCTAGCAGAAAGGACGAACAGATTTTGTTTGGAAAGATATCGAATTCTCGGATTGATCCATCACAACAATTTCCGAACAATATATGTCAGCGTGTACCTAATATGATGATAAAGTGACTGATTTTATGAAATCACGTCACATACCTAATTATGTCCCAATATGCAACATCCATATATTTCGAAAGAAGTAACAAAAGTATAATAAAAATAAGCATTTTTGATTGATTACTTTATTATGACATGTGAAGAGAATGCAGCATTACAATTAAGACATTTGCAAAGTATAAGTACTACTTATACGAGGAGCATGATTGCTGACATTTCTGAAAGATGTGTCAACTCGTCTTAATTGCCTTTAATTGCTCTCGCGAAGGGTTAATTAGCCCAATTACGTGTTGTGTTTCATTGATTTGATAATCGCAATTATGACCATAATATAATGTACTTAAAGAAATAATGTATCTCCTCGATTAGGGCAATAAGCATTGCATTTTATACATGTACTTGATTTAATTATTTAAAAATCAATAGATATGTTATTATAATATACTTGTTAGTTTTTGTAATTGTGTTTCTTATATATTCAAATATTCTAAAATAGAATGTATCATTATATTGGACGATGTGGATAAGATTATATTGGGGATGTATTTGAATTAATTATATGACATTGGTATATACCAGAATTTAATGTACCCCCATATACATGCTGGTGCAATGCACGCAGGCTCCCGATATGATCATTGAGAACTGCATCTGCACAGGAACTGTGTTCAAAACTGCTATCTTTTAACAACCTATTGGAAATCGTTCACTTCTTCATTTCAAATTCAAATTAATCAGATTTGGAGAGTTCACCAAACTATACTTTAGATGTCGGACAGAGTAACAAAAACTTACGAAATCCCCACATTGTATCCGTTTAACAATTTCAAAGAAGAAGTGTAATAAAATAAGTGATTGAAACATCTTATAGTAAATGTCCATAAGATCTCGTGCCCTCGTTATAAAAGTCCATGAACAGCGGCTAGAGCATCTGGGCGTTATCCCTATACCGATCATCCACCGTCACCTAGGCGCATAATATATAACATGGGAATGTGCGGCCGGATTTTAAGGGGCTACCTTTATGACCTATTAATTAACACCTGTGATTTATCGAGCGAAAAACCAGAAACGTACTGCATATATATAACCAAAATGCTGCATGCGCTTTTGTCTGGAATTCATTTTGAAAAGAGTTATATCTATATGGTTAAATATCTATAGCGGGTTTTGATCTGTATCTTTGTGGTCATCTATTATTGAAACTTGTGCAATTATATTTTGTTGGTGATTAATTTTAACCGTGGATTAAGAGTAGTGTTCTACATGTGGTAAATAATTTATACAATCGATTCAATTACTACATAAATCTCTATTTGATTTGTTTAGCGGTCATTTTTTATACCTTGGTGAAATTTTTCAGGTTTTTTTCGTGGATTATGGCTATATCCATAAATTTATAAATTCCTGGATGTGAAAATGGAAATATTTTTTATTTCATTTGGAACAGCAAACTGGCAGATAGCGACGACAATAGCTTCGTATATTAAAAAGGACAATGCAGATGGTGAATGCTTAGGGAAGAAATACTTCAAACTTTGAACGTTATCGCCACCCCCACGGACGTGGTCGGTAAAAACTTATATACACGCACGTTTTATAGATTTAGGAAAACTACCTATACGTGGGAAAATAATATATTCGGACATCATTTTAAAAACTGGACGTTCACATAAAATAAGCGATGAAAATTTAAACGACAATATAAAATACACGATGTAAACGACTCCTTACTGTTATCTTTTCTGAAAAGCGTTTACGTTTTTTTTGTGTCGCCACATTAAATTAAATCTCAAAACTTGTACACTTCTGAGAAGCATAAATTTATTAATCGATCTACTTGTAGCAAGCCAGCTAATAACATTTTCATCGACCTGAGCCGCATGTGTGCATCAAACAAAAGAGGCCGCGAAGGAAACCAAATTCCGCTGACCAAATAAGCCATTTCGGCCCCACGGTCGATGACCCCCGGGGCCATGGAGTAAAACATCTTGGCCACTACCAAACAATCCTCTCAACAAAACTGTCCGGGGACCAATCTCAAACCGAACACCTACCAAACCCATCGTCAATATCGATTCAACTATTGAAAAGCAGTTCCTTTTTTTTTCCAACTATTTCCCCCCTCTCTTTGTAAGGGTGTTCATCTACAGAAACTAACCCGCCGTTCGACAACCAGAGCGCTCTGTGGAGCGCGCCACGAAGCTCGGCGTACCGACCCCACGTTACCGACCGGTAGCTCGTAGTTCCACAAGACACCGCAAGCGCCGGCTACTAACATCGCTACCTAACATCGCGGCGCAGCTTTCAAACGAGTCCGATGAACCGCGCTCGATTCTCCCTCCAGCTACTGCGCTCTGGTAGCAGAAAAGAGCAACGCCGAGAAAACGTACACACAGCGTCGAGCTCGAAACGGAATAAATTATGAATAAATATTTTTCATAAAGGAAAAAAATTGTCCCCTCGGGGCATGTAAAGTTTGGTTCTTTTGTTTTCTGGCGTGTTGCTTCTAGACTGGTTTTTCGTCTTTGTTGGGGGTGTGGGCGAACCATTAATGAAGAATGCCGGCTGCGAGAGAGAGAGAGAGAGAGAGAGAGAGAGAGAGAGAGAGAGAGAGAGAGAGAGAGAGGAGAGAGAGAGGAGAGAGAGAACGATGTGCAGATGAGATACGGGAGACGAACTTGCATAAGCGTGGCCTGCTTGTTCATCGACAGTTCAAAGGTCTGCCCAGCCAGATACAACAAAGATTAAATTTGTCTTAGATTTTAAACATAAATTATTACCGCCGTGGCGTGTGCATACCCGTAAACTGCGAGAGTTGATGTCTGTACGCGATGTGCATTCGCCTTTTCGATTAGGATGGTCTCGATAGGTACACACCGTTTCCGATCACCTATAGCGCTTCGCGTTCGCTTCAAATTGGTTTGGCGATATCTTATTTTAACCAACTACCCGTGACCATAGCGGGTTTTGATACTGACTTTGACCAGGCGAGATTTCATGGCTTATTTACTTGTTTTTTTTAGTTTACCATTTGCAGATTCCTTCTTTTCTAGTTACTAGAGCGGTTATCCGTTGGATCGTTGCATTGGCTCTTGTGGCCCTTATTATCTTAGATTGCGGTTAATACCATGTATTATTTGCAGAGTATTTAAAAAAAAATAAAAATGAAAAGTCATGTGGAAGCAACTTGTAGGAATCTGTATCTGTTGCATTGAAGAGACATTTCTGATTGCCCATGCGTACAGAATTGTCCTGACCGCGTCTAATATTGGAAAGGCACCAACACCTAAGGCTATATGGGACAGGGGTCAAATCCCGATGCATCGTACACAGCGTCTGGCTGTGGTTTTCCGTGATTTCTTAGGGCTTCCGACGAACCGACACGGGAAATGCTACGAAAGTTGAATTCTATAACCACAAAACTGATAAATGATTCCTTTCTCCCCGTTCTCACTCCCACTCCAATACGATGTACGAACATTGATACAGTCTTGCGAGCCAAAAGCTCACAAGGTACCTGGGGCATTAAAATCCCAGTGCCAATTGTTAGCTAGGTCAAGATGGTAAAATTGAACGCTAGCCTGATTCAATATCAAATCGATTGCTATGTTCCAAAGCAGGCATGACTTCTCGGGTGTCCATGTACCGATATCAATTGCCTCTTTTTTGTTTTTAGACACATTAAACATTGGTGGAGTGTCTGCCACCGGTTTGTACAGAAAAAAATTTTACAGAAATCTTTCATTCACCACAAACCCCCAAATAATTTCTGAATAGGAAATGATTAAAGAATTGTCCACATTCTCTTTTAATCTTATTTAAATTACGAAAGCTTGTAATTGGCTATTCATTTTATTATTATGTACACAAATTAGCCTCCCAAAAGGACAACACTTTTGGGAGGCTAATTTGTGTACATAATAATAAAATTGTCCACATTATTTATGGCCGGAATATAAATGCATGGTTCGTATGTGTTCGTATATACTATGATCTTGTACTTATTATATTGGGATCATAACAGCCACGTTCTGAAGTATTATTGCTAAAAGGTTCCCTTGTTTTAGGACTTGCATCCAGTCATGAGATAAAGAATCTTCTCTAAAAGAAAATAGATTTTATAAAACAGCTTGAAAAGGAACGGAAAGAAAGCGATTTCAAAATGTGCCCTCGACCTCAGCTCGCATCCGTTCAACCTTATTTGCACCAATTTTGGTGCACTCTCTGACCGCAGCAGCGCTAGTGACACTTTTGCATACTTTTTGCCTTGCATCTTCAAGATGGTGGCCCTTACTATGGCATGTTCTCTCCCGGAATGAGGATATAGTATTGATGTAAATAGGGATTCACCGTTCATGTAGGTTCAGTCAAGCCTTATAGACAAAACCCCTACACACACCTTGGGCCTAGGTACCTAACCTAGACCTATTTATACAAACTTTTTACCTAGGAATCGACTATGGGTCTTTAGGAACACACCCTACAGGCCTAGGACCTAAGGACCCGACTTGGACCTAATTGCAAACCGTATAGACCTAGTTAGTAGACATAGGTAGTAGAACTATGTATTATACATAAACTCCATTTCACGTTAAGAAGAGGAGTGGATTTGCATCTTCCTCGATGACCCACTGCTGCTGCTAGACACGAGCCAAGAGTTTCAAAAGTCACAAGCCGGACAAAAGGCTCAACATGGGCAGTTTCGAAACTCTAAGCTCGTGTCTAGCAGTAGCAGCAGTAGGTCCTCGAGGATTATGATAATCCACTCCCCTTCTTAACAAGAAATGGAGTATAGGTAGGTCTATAACCTGCCAGCCTAGTTGACCCAACTTACCCAAGGAGCGCTACAGTCGGCGCTGCTCAGGGGCTGGAAAGCGGGCACGCAACGGAACGTCATCTCGAGCAGGACGACGCCGAGGGTGGGGCGATTTGTTAGCGGGCGACACGAGGGACCACTGGTTCACAACTTACCTAGAACAAAACGAAACACTTAGTTAGTGAAACATTACTGGTGCATGGATGGAGGGTAGCATGAAGATTATGTTGGGTATAATATTCTATATTATGCTGGAGAATATTCAAGAATGGTACGGATTATTTGTGAATTTAAAGCAATGTTAGGTGTAAGTACTGACAATTGGTGGATGCTGACTAAAATTGAAACTATTCAGTACTTATTGGTGAAATCACATTTGCAGATTTGCTTTTTAGGCATTCTGCCAATCAGATAACAGTTACATGGCTTGAAGTCTGAAATGAATGTTAAAATAGCTTGAATATTAATTATCTAACTATGAAAGACTCAAGTAGTCAATAGAGTTCGCAAAATCAAGGTATACATAATTGATGACCCAAAACAAAATTAAATTAAAAGAAAATAATATGGTCAATCTCTATAATGCTATCTATATTAGCATCGTTTTGAAATATCAAAATGCCCTAAAAGAGTTGCAGCCAATAACACATATCTGAAGCTCCTGTACGACCACCGGCGATCATATGTTTACCCTTTCAGAAACATGGTAAATCGTGGCATACGTTTGTAAATAAATGCGTGAACTATATATCATTCCCCCGTTTCACATTCTAATTTCTAATAACGCTCTAGTTGATCTTAAAAGCCAATTAATTGCAACACTAAAAGTATATCCCTAATCAAATAATTACAATGATTATATTCTGGTGTTGTAATAGGTTAATATGAGTATGTCTATAAGATGGCCTGCAGGAGATGAAGTCGACGCCGGAGTTTAGGAGAGCGCGCTCTTGGGATATCGAGATAATTTGAAGCCCGATGGTTATAATTTCCATCGGGTGTTGATAGGAGTCTGCCCGCCAGACAGGATCCACGGGCAGTCGTACTTTTGTTACCCGAGGATTGGTTTCTTCATTCCGTAATGGATGAGATTTAAATCTGTTCATGCATGGTGGAAATTAATGTACATTGTGCAAGAAAATTAGGCTCGATAGATTTTTTAAATATTTTATAAATAATGTTGTCTGTGGGTTTTTTAATTTTATGTTAATGTTGTCCAGCTTGACTGATGAAGCCGCGGTTGTTCGAAAATACTCGATTTTATGCGTCAATTTTGTTGAACATTTTTATACAAACGCATTTAAACTCAAATTGGCTAAATTAAAGTAAATTACATCGATTTTTCTACGATTGAGACATATACATTTAGTTGCATGTTTCGTGCCTATTAATCAGTTTTTACTCATGGTAGAAACTGTTCCATGTATGGGCATCTTGATCAAAATCCAATTACAACAAACAAATTAAATTCATACCACGCGGCAGTTCATGCTGTTTTCACTGCAGTGAAGCATCCGCATTTTGTCGTGAGTGGACGTAAAAAGGATTGTGCAATGCCCGATCCCGACGACGTTTTCAAAACGGATTGCATTCGAAAAGGTTCGACGTTTTACCAAAGACTGGTTCTCGGATGCTGAAGGTCCAGCTCCCGTCAAGAAATCCGAGCACTTGCCGCAGATCGGCGCGAGTATGTAATCGTGTATTAAATAGAAACCTCTTTGAAAGTCGTGCTAATAGTAATCATTTTTATATATTATAATATAATATTAAAATAAAACGGTGTTTTACTGCAGGGAATTATTATGAGTATAATTACACATAAAATATAAACCCCACACATTGTTGCAAATTAATTTTGCTATCATATGATTTTGATTTCTAATAAAACTTGTAATTTTAAAGAGTATATACTAGCATTTCATATATACTTCACGACAATGTACAACTATGTAAAACGTTGCGTGCTTTGCATTATTATGAAAATAATAATTATTACAGAGCAGTAAAAATATCTTTTCTGATATTATATTCACTTACCAATAACACGCGTATCGTTTCGTACAGAATGCAAGCTCTGCATGAGTCTCATTTCTTAAATATAAGTGGTGAGCAATTTTCAGAAGCAATTTAATATTTTAACAAAAAGTCCCCTTACATATTGCAAGAAACTTCCAAAGGGTTACGGTTAAGATAAACGCGACACAATCTTACATCCAGATCTCGAAATAAAATGGCTAAACCGAAAAAAGCACACCAGATCAACCGCATACACAGCTTCTTCTTGACAACTTAAAAATCGATCCACCAAACGGCGCTTCTCCACTATATCAAACTAATAAAACTTCGCTCTCGATATAGGTACATTTTGGGGTTTACGGATTTGAAAAATACATGAATAATACATTAGCCATTTGCCTAAGATAATTACACCAAATTATCCTCATGCCATGCTGGACTCGCCGGTATACGCGGTCAATGTGACCTTCAGATGCCGAAGATGCCTTTCTCTTATGCACAGCTTTTTGGTCCCCACATGTATGATGATCACAGCATCAGCAAGCGCAGCGCCACGGCCAATTATTTCAATATACATATCGATTTTTTATTGCGAATTATTCGCATATCTGTAGAAAATAACAGAGGCTGCCTTTATGAATTGGCTGCAGAGATGCAATTGATGATTTCGTACGCTCTCTTATCTCAGCGGCGAATATTCGAGGCGTTACTCAATAGAGAATCGAATTGGTAAGTTACCACATGAATCAATCTTCCGACGATTGGGTGTAGGTTTAAATAATTGACAATGAAAATACTGGGCGAAATTTTAAATGGGTGGCATTCTTTTAATTTCGATGCCGTATATAATTCATAATATATTATAGTTTTTAAATTGCGTAAACCGCATTGTCGATTTTTTGTAAACAAGTGATTTTTTTTTCAATGGGTACGAATGAACAGAAGACAATTTTATAATTCTTTTTGGACGGATGCATATTTTACCCCTGATTGCATTTAGTTAATTTACTTCTCCAGTGGTTTTAAGATCCAGATTCAACCACATTTATTTGAAGACAAACTAAAAATGCGTTATGTTGTGTTAAAAATCATTTGAAACGATAATTTTTAACTTTACTGCAGATGCACTGACTTGTAGGTAATATGTCCATGCATGGATACATCAGTTACAAAGACTGTCATGCCATGACAGTGACGTTAGAATTCAATTTTTACTTATAAGCCAATAAATTAATGGCAAATTGACCATAAATACGAACCCTACGGGGAAATATATCTAAAATGCTGCATCCATGTATGAGGTACAGTATGTAGTTATTATTGAATAAACAGTATCGCAATCATAAAATGATTATCCAATTTATAACCAGTCTAAACCATTGTCATCAATCTACCAATCATTGACATACACTGCACAGTTCATGATTCTTGCCTAGCATTGACATTATTTCCAATATCTCAGGATCTTTTCTTAAAACTATCTTCTATCTATTCTTCCAGGTATGTTCCAACCTATCGATAGTTATATCGGTATAATTTATCAGTGGTCCCAAACTAGTGGCATACTCTTCAATTATCTACCAACGAATTACAAAGTAAATTGTCATTTTGTTGACCGATTACTACCGATGAAGGCACGACGCAGGCATTATTTCTCTAGAAATGAACCGTGCAATTACGCATTTGATTACATAGGGACACATATCCATTCGGGATACATACAAGTGAATATACACGTTGTTATTATCCCATTCGATGCCTCAGACAAACGAAATGGACAACGAATAAGTGAGGGTTAGATGGTGCTTCTTATGTTTATACGATGTCATTTTCGGATCATTGACGAGTGCCGTATACGGTAGCAATAGATACCTTTTTTTTATTTGATAGCATGCTTGCTGGCTTGGTAGTGACTTCGATGATACTTATTATTGGACCGAAGGACTTGGGTTTGCGTTCGGAACGTGTGAATGTTTCATTGTCTGCAGTCTTATGGCGTTTTTCTTTTATATTATGAAGTAATTACGAGGTTTTAAAAGCTATCGGTATCTATGCTGTCCCTTTTTTAAGGGTCTCCGGGTAAGGGTTAAAAAATCTAGGACATTCTTAGCTAATTTTGAGAGAAGAATGTACGAAAAGGAGTTCGTTCGTTAAATATAGAGATTCGAGGCTGTTTTAGTTTTCAAAATATAGTGTGGATAACAGCCAATTGAATTTGAAATCAAATTTGTTATATACCTATTCTACGAGTATTCTACGAGTTTCTCTTGAAAGAAACAGGAAATGGGGTAGATAAAGCGACAATTTTTGATATTTTACCGGCCAACAGTCAATAAAGGAAAAAACCGCAAAATTACATCACCAGAAAAGAGAAACAGTTACCTCAAATTTCCCAGACAAAACAACCTATAACAGATGTTACAGAAGACAACAAAAACCATATACCAGCCACAAAAAAAAAACAGAAATAAAATAAATGCCACCTTTCCCCTTTCTCGCAATAGATCAGTGTCCGAGCCACATCGAAACTCCCCCAACCCTTCCAGACAAAATGACACCACCAAGGCGCGAACTAAATCACCGCCCGACGCTGATAACAATAAATGAAACACACACAAAAAATAATCAAATCTATACTATAATAGAAGTCGTGGTTTTGTTAGAGAAGCCAAAACAATTAAGCTCATCTTTGTGGCATGCCATTAGTACACAAGAGGCTGTTTCTCCATTGAAGCATTGTCGTCGAATTAGTTGGAGCTCAAACATACCGCCGTCGCCTCCCCACTGCCCCCCTACCCCCGGGGGCAGGCCACCCCCCACACCTTGCAATACAATTCTATTATTCCAAGACAGACGAGAGCGCAGGCAAAAAATAGAGACCATTTGTTATCCCCAGCATCAGTCATTTCTCTTATTATAACATTTCATTTCATTGCTGCGCTTATGTAGAAGGATTAAAATGTGGTAGGGTGTAAATATTCTTATTCGTGTTCGGCTCTTATTATGATTCTCAGATAAATTAACGAGGTTTATACTTTGGGCCAGTGGCGTAGCTAGAAATAGGTGGGTACTGGAACTATATGAAATTGTCCCATAACTCCTAGGAATACTGAATTTGGATTTGCTGTGATGTATCGTCTAAACCAAACTTACTTGTTCAATGTAGTTTTGCAACTGAATCCCGTACAGCTATATGTTATAGATTGCAAGTGTTCTTAAAAATTGGGTGTTTGCTAAAAATACACCTCCGGCCCGGAACAAG
Organism: Nemoura dubitans; assembly: GCA_921293005.1. Taxonomy (NCBI): domain Eukaryota; kingdom Metazoa; phylum Arthropoda; class Insecta; order Plecoptera; family Nemouridae; genus Nemoura; species Nemoura dubitans. Next base: position 28,480,473 of record OV121077.1, on the reverse strand, counting down.
ATTATACCAGCTCGGCCGTACGAAACCTGACAGGACTTTTGACTGGAGCGAGCTGGAGATTTCAACGCGCTAGTGAAACACTAAAATGAATTGTATTTACTATCTCTACAAATATGTCTGTATATTCAAACAAACGCGATTTTGCTTCTAATAAATGTTTTTTACATATAGTTTACACTAAAATGGGTTCGTTCTCATTTCTGAATCACAAATTCACACTCGTTGATGAATATAGTAGGATCTTCTGTAAAAATCTGGTGGAATTCAATTACCAATATGTTATCCTCCGTTCAAGTCAAGGATCCCCGGGGTTGGCTTACCCAAAGGGGTTCACGTACCACACATCTTGGGAAACAAGCATCCACAAAGCGTGTTTTCCAAAACCCATGGAAGAAAATGTTGATATTATACCTCGGCGACATTAACTGACATCCACAATTGGTACGCTAAAAACGTATTCTGTTGGAAATATGCACTCTGAACATGCTTTGATAGCGTGTGGGTTTGAAAACCCCGAATAGCATGCATTTTCGGAGAGCTCCAGGTCGAATTCTGGGACATGGTATGATCATGTGGTTACCGTGATTTCCCAGAAAGTTTCCAGACAAATTGTGGGATGGTTCCTCAAGAAAAACAGCACGGCGGTTATTCCCTTTCTGTTCACTTCAAACGTTCAGATTTTCAGTTCATCGATGGAGCTATATTGTGCTATGTTACTTCTCATGTAAGGAGTTGATGGTGATAAGCTTAAAACCTCCGGGAGCCAAATTAGAAATGTGCATGGAGCTAAACTCTATTTCACGTTAAGAAGAAAAGTGGATTTCCATCTTCCTCGAGGACATACTGCTGCTAGACACTGCCTAGTTTCAAAACTGCCCATAGAGCCTTTTGTCTACCTTATGGCACGGGTTGTAAGTTTTGAAATACTTTGCTCATGTCTAGCAGCAGTGGGTCTTCGAGGAAGATGCAAATCCACTCTCCTTCTTGACGTGAAATGGAGTTTAGTAATGACCAGATGCGTCAATCAACTCGAAAAATCAGTGCCGACTGCGACGTCTGCTATCTGCATATTGTAGTGCTGTTTTAACAATTGAATGGATTCCTGGATCTTGTTCTGGATTCCTTTTTATAGCTTTTCACTGTCAAAATGAGCTCCGAGAGTATCAAGTGCAGACTATACTAAACGTAACGTGAGGAATATTATCTTTGGCTTTGAAAAAAGTGTTGTTGTATATATTTTTTGTTTGTTTGTTTGAAAACAATGCATGGGGAGTTATAGTTTTGTAGTTTCTCTCTACATTTGGGGGGGGGGGGGGGGGGGCAAAATCAATTGTGTAATTTGTGTCAAAAGATCATCATTTGTTATACAGTGCTAAATCTATAATAAGAAAATATCATACTAAATTTAAGAATGTACGTCTCTCTCTTATACTCTTTCGAGTATTGAAAACTCAACTACGCCACTGGCAGGACAGTGTACGCCGCAAAAAAACAACTAATATGACCCAAGTTTTTGTGTAGATCTGAAGAGAAATGCCGGACAATGGTTGTGGTGTGAAATGTTGGCACTTTGGTTGATGCACGGAGCAGCTAAGTTGGTACGGGTCGAATCGCAATTATCGCCGTTGAATTCAACCGTTTATTGTGCTACGTCGGATGCAGTGCAATTCGGGTTGACTGTTTTAATTATGAAATTGATTAGATTGAATGAAGATTGAATGAAATTAATGTACCTACATTTCAAAGAGAACGAGAGAAAGAGCTTTAGATACATTCGTTGCAATTCTATATTTTTTGCTCTTGGATCTGTCATGCTTAAATTATTATTTGGATCTTGGTCTGTTGCTGAGTTTTTAAATGAAATTTGACCTGTTGATTTGACAAATACTCAAATGGGATACCTCAAGCTCGGACTTTCTTAGCTTCCGCTATAAGCTATATGCTAAGCAATAGCTATATAAGCTATAAGCTAAGCAATAGCGATAAGCTATATGCTAAGCAATAGCTATATAAGCTATAAGCTAAGCAATAGCGATAAGCTATAAGCTAAGCAATAGCTAATAAGCTATAAGCTAAGCTAAAGCTATATATAAGCTAAGCAATAGCTATATAAGCTATAAGCTAAGCTAGCTATAAGCTATAAGCTAAGCTATATAGCTAGATAGCTATATTGGACTTTCTTAGCTATATAGGTCTAACTATAACGCGCTTAAATTTCTTCCATTACTTAAAACCTTAAATTATTTCCGTTCCTAACTCTGAGCCATAGAGCAATCTACGAAAAATGTCATCCACGGTCAAAATTATAAAGACATAAACACTTTTACATAAAAATAAACGTTTCGGAATGATCAAAATGGCTGATGATTTATAGTACGATGAATTTATATTCCGATGAAGGAGAATAGCATGTGTATATAATATTTGTCTAGAGAATATGTTATCAGAATATTTCACCATCAGTGTTTGTGCCACAAACTCTCATGGTTAATTACCAGATAATTACAAATTACTGTCATGTTGACAGCGCTATACACTCACTATTTATAGACGCTACTAATTAGGATTTTGATAATAACAAAATTGCATGCTATTAGCGTCTAAAGTTTAAACTAGGCACACAATCGAGTTTCACGGCACACACACCAACTCCAACATGTAATTCTATTGTGTTGCGATGAGCAGCGATTTGTAAATGTAGAGGTGCAATATGTTCCACGTTGAACCCCTTAAATTCGAGTCTTGAAAATTTTATTCAAAATTTTAAAATAAATTAAATGAAATTTACATTTGGCAAACCGTTCATGCGCATGCACAACGCAATTAGTAGCGGGTACTTTTACGAAGCGTCAGAGCTTCAAGCAAGATTTTCGGATTATTTATCTCGTCTTTCTTTGCCTTTTTTATGCTTGGATGGACACACGAATTAAAATATGAATTCTGGAAAATGAATATGTATGAATATGAACAGGAATCCTGGAATTGATCCGGGGTAGAATTCTCTGATATTGTTATTTTACGGTCATTTCTTCACACGATTTAAAAACTTCTTAATTTAGGAAAATGAAGTTGGATTAATTTTGATTATGATGGGAAAGATGCAAAGTAAACCAACAAAATAAAGTGATGAACCACAGACAAATGGAATCGAAATTTTCAGTAAAAAAATCATAGGCCAGTTGGCATGAGTGTTCATTTGATTTAAAAATTTCCCCCGTTTTGAAATTGTGTATTTATGCACGAAAATCCACGTGCCACATAAAAAGGTTTAAAATCTCGGGCATTGGGCATTGAAAATCCTAATAAAATGAAAATGTATATCAATTGGCAAGATTTGCAAACAATGCAGCTTGTTCATTAAATTCGGCAATGCAAAAGTTTAACTGTTTCAATATTTTTACTTGGGAACACATTTTAAAAATAGCCTCGAGATTTGTCGACAATAAAAAATTAATTCCTCTGTATAGAAATACCTTTTGCGGCTAGGAAAATAACGAACGCGCATGTACGCATTTATTTAGAAACAGAACGTGCTACATTAACATTTGTTCGGCCAAAAAGTACGTTAAAATAACCCAAACATGTTTAGATTTTCCGATTTGTCACAATTTTTGAGTATGAAGTTTGAACAATTATTTGTTTGTGAACTGCTACCCCAATACACGGAAAATAATGAAGATGCACAACGCTGCTCACCTTTATTATGATTTACCAAGCTGGGCAGCACACAATCAGTTATATGATAATAACGAGTGTCATTTGAAACCGTTTTACAAAAATCGTACAGATCTTTGACACAACTATACATTCACGTGCGGAAGAATGCAGAATGCGGAAGAAGCCGACAACTAAGCCGATTCTTTCCAATCGAAATGAAGACACCTCTTCGAAGCGCACGCAGCGTGAAGTGTTGAATAATAAGCAAACTACGCAAGACACCGGACGAACACCCAGACTCTAGTTGCGACCCGTGGGGGGCCTGGGCCACGGGGCACCACGCGGGGCCCCCTGCCGACAGTCACGGGCCCATTACTCAGTCGAGACGCGCTAATTCAATATAAAATCATGACCACCTTGCGGTCAGTGGAACAGGCCGAACAGGGGTGCGAGCTGTGCGATTTGTTACGATGCTGCACATGTGAGAATGTTCTTGATAATTTGCCGTCTCTCTAGGATATTATCATTTTAATTACACATATTTATTGTATTATAATTTAATAAGCTCATGTGACAATAGATTCGATGGTTGTACATTTATTTTTTTATCGTTAGACTATAATGTTTGGTGTTGCGGAAAATACGGATGTCGATTAAAGCGAGAATTAATAAAAACGTGCGACGGTAATTAGAGTTTCTTCTGTTTTTCTGTGATACATGACAGCAAAATCAAGGAAAATTTCCGGTAATAGTAAAGCAACCTTACTACAAGAACCTAAGTGCATCTTTTGCATTTCAATTAAACTCTTTGCCACATGAAACTAATATAATAAGATGTGCGTTTTGGCCTTTGAAATAACACGATAATCAACATGAATTACATTTGTTGAATTCGCACAGTTGCTGCCACATTTCCCAGATTTCCATGCAGATTTCCAAGTCATGCCATCGATCAGGCTGAACATGGCAGGCTCTTATACAATGAGTTATACAGACACCGGCCCCGCACGCATCATAGATGATCTTTGCAGCGCGTGAATCACAACATGCATGCTCGCCTGTTCGTGCGTTCAAAACTTCAAACACTTTAACTGACTTTCGTATTACGTGAATCAACCGTCATTATTTCGATGACTGAACTTTATAAGTGCTCTAACTCATCCGTTTATGAACGTTAATTTAATTTTGTCGATGATAAAACTCAATAAAATTTCACCTTTAACAGCAATTTTTTTACGGAAAACGTGATTTGAGTAACAGTTGAGGAACACGTGGGTAAATTCTTAGAAGATCTAGAAAATTTGGGTCTTTATATCACTGAATCACTTGTTAATTTGTTCCTTCGTGTGAATTTGAATGTGTACACTAACTAATAGTAATGAGTCAACGTTATAGAAATCGTGACAGTTAGATCCTGAATGCCGTATGACAAATACATCAACGAATTAACCTATTAAAATAAAATATGTATATTTATATGTATAAATAGAACCGTGTAACGGATTACCATTGAGGTGTTGTCGCCGCGGAAATTAATTCAAATCGCGTGGCACAAATGTCATCACAAAGTTGTGTAACAAAAAAGAACACAGTTGCACTTTACACGGTAACACACTAAGAAACCACTGTCAAAATAAACAATAAACAGTCCACTAATAATTGACACTCGATGAACAATAAAAGATAGTAGGTAACAAAAACACTGCCAACCAGTATGTATACAGATATAAAATTACCATAAACACAACACAACTCTATGCCAGCTGATACAAAAGAAACACACGCTCGCGACAAAAACGTACTTCACAACTTCATCAAACAAAACCGACTGACAACAGTAAAATATAATTCACACCACGGTATCGAACGCACCAATCGCAAAATCCGACTCTCAAAGATGATTGATTATTTTCGTCTGATTGCCTTTGGCAACTTCAAATCCAGAGTTACGCGCGCTGTTCGATCTACATGTATGCAAGCCAGAAACAGAAGAAGATACCTCCGCAGCAGATATCAGCTGTCAATGGTCCGAAGATATATGCAGTACTGAATCGCCTGTTCTGTTCTAGCTGAGGGCATAATACCTCTAAGCGCTCTAGCCCCCAACACAACACTAATTGCCCCCCTGCTATTGGTGGTCACTTTCTTAAGAGCTGCGCCGATTGGTCTGTGGAGCTACTTCTTCTAAACAGATAGGTGTAAAACAGAGAGGTTTGGATTAACGATTGTACTCGTATTCCTAAAAATGTTGGTTTCTTTATAGTTTTATTGCTGTATAGTGTTTTTTTTGTGTGTTGCCGCTTTTCGTTTTTCGTCTCTGGTTTTATATATAATGGTTCGGCCACACGCTACGGTTTGGTGTGTTGAAGGTTTATATAATATGAGTCTGTGTAAATTGTGGCTATAGGTAAGGAGGTATAGGGATTGGGTTGAAGTAACTTGCAATTGGGGTTTGATTACTGTTAAGGGGGGGGGGGGGGGCTGAGTCGCAAAAATGTCATAAGTGGTCGCTGGAATGTTCAACTTGATATCTCAATACCATTGCTCTAGGATGTTTTAAATGACTTGACATGACATGACACGTGACGTGACTTGTACTTTTTGTGGCTACATTTTGAATACTAATTAGAGGTTTTTCTATAGGGTCGAAGAATGAAAATTAAGTCTCTGATTAATTAAATGTTCACAGACGGAATTGAAATAATATTGGGGTCACATATGTTACATATAACGCACGTTTGATTGGAATAGGAAAATTCAAATTTAAACAGTGAAAAATCAAATCAATTCGGTAAACGAAGATACGTTCGAAATTGTACTAAAAGACTGCAAATTTAGCACAGATCTATATCATAGATTTGAGATAAAATATCGCAGGATGTGTGTTAAAATAAGAAGCAACGTCCAAATTCAATGAAAATTGTTCAATTGCACTGCATGGTATATATACCATGCTCCAGTCACAGCTTCTACATGGCTGGTTAAGAAATTAACGGATCGTTTCCTTGCCGTCAAGTCATCTGGTTGACTAGGACGAAAAAAGAACCATTAAATCCTTAACCAGCTATTAAGATACTCGGGGTTAGGGTTGACCAGCATATCTATTCTAATCGTTACAAGAAAAGCACATTGCACTTCCCCTCAGCCACCATGGTTGCTACTCAATTAGCTGGGTTGATTAACTTGTAACCACCACTCGCCTGCATATGTATTCACCTGCATAAATCACAATCAACAATCTTTTAATTATTTCAAACATAATTTATGACCAATATCTCTTTGTCGGACTCTCTTAACATCGACGTTATAAATGTAACGAGGGCATTTGCATAAGAAAAGCAGCAATCTTGTTCGACTGCAATTGCGAATTCTAGATTGCGCTGTCTTTTTTTGATGCTATGATCGAAATTGATCAATAAAACATGTGTTTTTCTATATATATATATTATTTGTAATTTTGAATAATAAGTGCAATCGACAGTTTTGTAATGTGTGCACACATGAGATCTGGTAGTATAAACTGGCGTACCAATGTACTACGTCAATTAAAAATAATTTTATGGTTTCATTTCAGTGGAAGATTGATTCTAATAATATGATAAAATTGAATGTTGTTCTTGTACATCGTGAGGCATTGTTGCTTGGGACTATTTGATGTTGAAAACAAAAATCATCTTCATTTACCTATGTGTGAATTTGTGCTTCACACAAACCATTTCTGATTGTTCACGAATTTTTAAAAACAGATTATGATCGCAATAAACCATTTGGTAACCAAATACGACAGTTTGTCAATCTAACAATAATATATAAACTATCTTATTGCCACCATAAAATTCGAACTTATAAATAAAACATTCGCAGTTTGATCGTGATGCATAAAATGAACAGATAAGCACATTAACAGGGTACACTCATGACCTAGTTAGAAGGTGGAGCATAATATGCTTTTCTTTGGGCCGAAGGCCGGTAGAAATAGGCCCTAATATTATTAGCTCAAATAGATTTTAAGCTTAAGTTATTCTGCGTTTCCACAAAAGACGAAGGCGCCTTCGGCACGGTTTTTGAATTATTAATATTTATTATCAAATCTATAAAGGGTTAGCTTTGGCATGGAATGAAATGGCTGAAGGCTTGTATATTTATTAGGGATTTGACATATAATTATTGACGAATTGATTACAATAATCTCTTGACCATCATGAGAAAGTAAATATGGGTTTTATTTCCGTATTTGGAAGTATTGTTTGCTGATGGATTTTCAAACTTTTCAATTTATTTTATACACATAGAAATTTGCATAATATACTTGAAAGTATAATTGTTTTGGTTCTCTCACGGACATTTCTCACAAGGAAAGAATTTATGGAGCAATCAATATTAGCAAAAATTTTATTGTTTTACAGTTTTTTTTTTGAAAATTTTGGAAAAGTTTCGCATTCATGTCAATGAAAAACTCCCAATAAAGATCTATCCATGATACAATATCGTATTTATGTACATGCATATAGGTATATATGTGCTGCACCCCCAACATTTTAAAATCTTGTACTCATGTAGCTAATGTGTTTCAAATCTCGTTCATTGTCAAAAAATATTTCCTCGTAGTCTTTTGGAATCATAATTTTAAAACAGTGGCACACATGAAAATAATTAAGTTTCAATTACACATCTCGGTGCTTTTGCTATAAACCAACGAAAATGCATTGCAGTACCTTCCTACAAGTTACCTACGTCTATAATGACCAAACCCCTCAAACAGTTTGTCAAATAATACGCGCATCAGCCAAAAAATAATAGCAGCACCATAGCCCAAAAACCCTAAAGCCCAATTACCTATGAAACTCAACGATTAACAATATCGCAAATGGCTTATAGATATACATCCTATTATACGTGTGCCTAAAACCCCAGCATATTTTTCTGCATATGCTCATTCCATTACTATATATATAAACTATAATATACCGAAAAAGGATTGTAATACATGCAATTTGATCTAAAAAGCCCGAAAACCAAAAACAAGATGTACTTTAAGCCACACCTAAGCCACACAGCAGCCGAAAACAAATACTGTCAACAGAAGTTCAAAAACAATAAAACCCAATACACTACAACTTTTAAAATTTAAACAATCTCGCAATGACCTAAACCCCCTAAATTTATTTGCCATGAAAAAATCAATCCAATCACTACCCACTTTATCCATCCACCGAGCATCCAGCCTCCTTACAGATCCAAGTACTCGAAACGGCAGCCATTGCTGCATCCATGCTCCCGGACCAACAAAGATGATCAGACACCCATCCATTGTCCTCGCTTCTCTCTCGCTCTCTCTCTCTCTATAACACGAAGAAAAGAAGCGCGACTTCGCCGTGGCAGCCAACGTGAATAGTCAAGAAGCGCCACCCATATATTTTATCTCCCACTCCTATTTCCTCCCGTGCCTTACTACCATCGAGGTGCACACTGGAAGGCAGATGCTGCTATGTACCTCTTGGCGTGGGCGGGGCGGTAACCGACAACGCATTCAGATACACTCTCAGGCATATCATTCTCAAGCAGCATCTTGTGCGACGGCACTACGGGCAGATTTCAGGATGTGTACAGCATCTATATGTATACCTATAAGCTGAGTTTTTCTATCAAGGAGCCATGGCGCTCTATCTTTTTGATATATTCTTTGTCCGTGGGCTGTTTTTGAGTTTGTGGGAGCTCTCTGCACGGTTTGGATGCATGTCTGTTGTTGAAATGGTTGGTTTAGTGATGCGCTTTTTGTGGACCAGGTGATCTTATGTGTGGATGATGTGAGATCAGGGGGTTTGACGTGGAAATAATAATCTTGATGCAATGATAGTACAGACATACCTTTACGTGTTCATGTGTAAAGACATATTGGCAGCCCTTCTTATTTTATCTTCTTACTAGTGCTCTTGCTATATACAGAGAGCGGATTGAGCAAAAATGTGTTCTTCCCTAAAATAATATTTTGTTATGCATGTTATGTAGTTGTAGTGCAGTATCAAATCCAGCTCATATGTCAGAACGGAAATAGTGGATGGCCACTTTATAGATTCAGACTTCGGCTTAGCTTCAGAATAAAGTGTGCGCATCAGGCTTAAAGTGAGAATAGGACATTCAGAAATGGTTCAGTTCGTACCAAATTTTGGGCCTATACTTTCCTATCACAAAAGCTAGCGTATATTGCATCATAAATGAAACCGAGTGTTTTTATGGTCAGGTATACACTGATGCAGAAGGTCTGGACATCATGATAAAATTGAATATAGGAAGACCAGATTCTGCCCAGCTCTTAGGGGGGTTTCTCTCCACCGTGTGGTCCACGGTCATCAGTGCATTGAAATCTCCCAGATCGCGCTCTGCTTGACAACGGCCAGCAACCGCTCCAGTAACCAGAAAGTAATTAATCCGCCCCAGGACCACAGCCTCCTCACACGTCCTTAATGAAGCCATCGCCATCAATCACCACACCAATAAATCAATCAACAATCAATCAATCAAAAAAATCAAACAACCAACCCTAACCAAAAACCTCAACCAAAACCTCCATTATCAAGCCAACACATTCCTAGAGGAAAATCACGTTTTCTTTAATTAAACTAAAAAAACTCTACCCCTCTAAATTGTGATTCACCTCAAATACGTCAAAGAAAAGTGGTAGAAATGTTGATTTATTGCAGTTTTGTACGCGAGTTGATTGCTGATTGATGGGCTTCTAGCGTGGGCCCGTCCCTTCGTCCGAGCGTTTTGGGCCCTCAAGGGCTCTTAGCTGCCCCGGCATGGCATATATAACGGCTCGCGATTATCTTTAATTCGCCTCTCTCGGATTAGCTTAGATCAATCACTGGCGTTATGAAAACAAGTAGAATTTCAGCCGAGCAAGAATATAAATCTCAACTCGCTAAGACATGTGTGGCTTAATTTCGTAGGAATTTATATGTAATTTGAAGGATGGATTCTTGTTAAACGTACCTATAGATATCGAATCATAACTGATAGCTGGATGTAAGATTTATTTCAAGCCACGCTGGTACTGTGGCGCTGCCCTTAAATGGTTGCTTCACTAGCTTCTTTTATTCGTTTAGTTATAATATCGTATCGAGCAATGAGGGTGATAAATAATCTTGTGCGGTATCGTGATTTTAAAATCTATGACAGAACGCATCGGTTTTCTGGCTGTTTTCTAGGAGTTTTGAAACGTTTCTTGATCTTTCGATCCATCAAACCTTTTCTGACAGCGATCGAAGCAATCGAAGGAAAAACGGTAACAAACTGACTTGTGTTTTGGATCAATTAGGCAAAGAAAAGAATGAGGTTCACACATCGATCGTTCCATGCTTAAGAAATCTTTCACAACAGAAATTGTGAATTTTTCTGCGATTTAATATAAAGTTTAGAAAATTAGTGCTGGTATACTCGCGGGCTAAATTGTATTTCGTATACGCATTCTCAAGAATATATATAATCCACAACTCGTAAATAATAATTATGTTCTGTTGTGATAAATGAAAGATCGTGATAGAGACACTTTCGAAGCGTATCATTATGGGAACGATTTTCAAAATGTTGGATCAGTTCAGAGGCCCTTGGGTGCCATTGAGTGGCAACTAACGTCCGTCTGTCTCTTACTTTATTGCACTAGAAAAGATGCAAATGAGTCGCGCAGGGAATTGTTTTTGGAATTCGTGTAACAATTAGAAACGAATCACGACGGAGATTGTGCAAATCTGTCATAAAGTTGGTATCACCGTGGTAGCCGAGTGTACATCCCTGCAGTTTGTGTACCAACCGTCTTTGAAGTGCAGATTTTCTCAGCTTGCGAAGTTTGATGGAAGTATACCAAAACATGAGATGAGATGTGATGAAATGAAATGTGTGACATGAGATATCACGGGAACATACGTCAATTTACATGATCAAATCTCGTTCGGAATCAAGATTTTCGTCAATTATTTGACCATAGGCATCATTTTCAATCAAGCTTATATTTTCTAAGCGTTCCTTGGCAATTCAATCCAAACCCTCTGCCCTATTGGTGATGAAACCAGATGGACAGAGCAATTTTGACGTTTGATATCCAAGTTTTATGAGTATTTCATATCTTCACTATCAATTTTCTCGCTCTTCTTTTAATCAGAGAGAGATTGATGGTAAAATATAGGTAGGTATTATGCAAGTGCAAGCAGTTAAATGGAATGAGAAGTTCCAAATGAGATGAGAAATGGATGAGAATGGAAGATGAGTTTTTATTAACTTAACATATTTTTTCATGCGTAAAATGACCAACAGGTTGACCAACATCCGAATGGACATATTTTTTGAAGGGAATTTTATACGTTTACGTTTTAAGTGTAATAATTCACACGAAGAACATAATTTTCCCGAAAGCAGAGTCAACACTGAGTGCACACTCACACTGAGTGCGCACTCAGTGATGGCTATGCACTCGGCCCTTAGTCTTCCTGATAGCAAACCAACACAAAATAACAAAAAAATCATATTTGAATTGTCCAAACACCCAGGGCTTGCATAGCAAATTTTTAAACACATCAGCAAAGGTATAAACACGAATGTTATATTTCTCCGCTGAAATATTAAATTTAAAAAGAAGATTCAACCCTCGGCGCAGTTTACATTGATTCCAATAAAAAAACGCGCGTGAAACCACCAAAAATATTTGCAAAAACGCATGTCAAACCAAAAATAAAATTCACTGAAATAAAATGTGCTTATAAACTGGCAGAAATTCATCATTTCGCGACTCTGAAAAGACGAGCACGCTACGAAGCAACATGTGTTTGACGCACAACGCATGCTGCCGGTCCAAAGTGCGTGACAACTCACGAGGAACCAATCAGAGTGTAGCATAATATTCCGAATGAGTTTCTTTGCCAATATCACAAACAAATCTATAATGCGGTTTCTCCAGGCAGTGCCAATTATGAGAAGCTCATTACAGCAACATCGGCCTCGTGCACAAGAATCATGTGTGGCGGCTGAAAGAACGGACAAGGAAAATTGCAAGCCACCAGTCGCCATAATCATTAATTAGTGATTTTTCGAGTAAAAAAAGAAAGGACAAAAAGATCTTCAAGGGGATAAATGATGTTTGTTTTTTGCCTTTGTTGCAGAGTTGCGACGAATTCTTGGTTCATATATACCTGGTTAATTCTTTAACCACAGGAGAGATATGGCATGCATCCATCGATTATTTTGCTTTCTGAAACTGATTCAAAGATTATTAGCTTTTGATATTTTCTGTGTATTTATCTATTACCATTATTTCCAGTATTGTATTGGGAGAAATAAATAATAGTCAAGATCCTACTTCGAACGAGGAAAGTATTGGCAATTGATTCTCTTTGTATGATTTTCTCTAAGCATTTGAAATGGGCCAAATTTGTAAAAACTGGTACAACCCATGACGAGTATGGTTTGTAAGATTTGATACTCTTAGCTTTTGTCTTGATGTATAGTGGGTCCTCTTGCGGAAGATGCAAATTTGCATTTTTAGGACGAGATGGAGTCAAAAACGAGAGATTTTTCGCAATAACCTGTATGATGAAGAAAATCTCAAAAAGTCAGAAACAGCCTGAACATTACATCAAACGAACACTACATTAAGAATTATTTAAATTTCGCCATCCGATTTCAGCAGCCAAATTACAATACGCCACCACTCAACAATCAGCGACGGTTCCCTTATTGATTTGATTCAGTCATCTTCCAATTGAAATAAACTGACGTAATCATTATAATGGCAAGACAGTCCTAGCAATTCAAAAGCAGTCAGAGAGAGAGAGAGAGAGAGAGAGAGAGAGAGAGAGAGAGAGAGAGAGAGAGAGAGAGAGAGAGAGAGAGAGAGAGAGAGAGAGAGAGAGAGAGGGAGATAGAGAGAGAGAGAGAGAGAGAGAGAGAGAGAGAGAGAGAGAGAGAGAGAGAGAGAGAGAGAGAGAGAGAGAGAGAGAGAGAGAGAGAGAGAGAGAGAGAGAGAGAGAGAGAGAGAGAGAGAGAGAGAGATGGGCAGAAGACTGTTAGATGATGCGCAGATGCAGGCCATTGTTTTTGGTGCTCATTGCCTCTGCCGTCGAAGCCCCAGTACCATCATTATCTCGGTTAGTTCGTCGAAAATACTCTCAGATCTTCGCTCTATAATTTGTGAAGGTTTTATAATAAAATGAAATCCCCCAAGTTTTATGATATTTGTGCGGCGGTGTGGTTTATGGCAGGTAGAATAAGGACCTATCATTATATTACGATAGACATATATATGTACACCTTCACTGCATGTGTATTAGGGCTCGTGTTTTCTCAACTATTGCATGCAGTAGATTTGGTAAGAAAATGTTCATCCAAATCTTAACCTTCTGACAGGCCATAAAAAAGTGATCTGTTTTATTTCGTTTTTTTGGTACATTTATATGTGTAAAAAAGTCTGCTACATATAAAATTCAAACATGAAGGGCGTTATAAAAATCTGGAGTTCTGGAGTATCCTTTTTTATAATGTCCACTTGCCTTTTTTTTACAATTTGTCTCATAGTTCTGGGAAATTATCAGAAAAACACCCCCAAAATCCGCTTCAGTCACTGGGGTTACATTTAGGTGCAAACCTCCAGGTACGTGGGGGAAGTTTCGGTCTAAGTATCTTTATGGGTCTCATCAAGAGTTTGCCATCTACTATGTCATTTTCTTAAAGATTTTTACCATCCTAGGAACAGTCTCGTTAAATTGGGCGCCAGCTTTCGGGGATACACCTTATTCTGTTCAAAATCCAGGCTAAAAAGTCGACGTTGAAAGTCTCCATGATCGGTTTTACCAATCATTTAGTTAAGTACCTACTAAATAAGAGTTTCCGGGGAAAATTGGGACCAATATTGAGTCGCTAAGAAACGAGCAATCATTATTCAACGAAAATATACGATGGGAAGGTTATGACACGAAACCATCAAAGGATGACTATCAAATGACGAAATATATTAAAAGTCAAAAATCGAAGCTGAATTTTCTATATACTTGAATCGAAAATTTACTCTCGCCAACTTTTCAGTTATCTTAAACCGTGCAACTTGGGACTACCATGCGGTATATATTTTGAAACACATGTTGAGGTTACAATGTTGATTGATTCTACTTCCAAAATATCTAGGGCAGCCATCTGGCAAACGAAATTTGACTTTCTTCATTTTCACCAGACAACACATGTCCCTTAAATATTTCTGGACAAAAATCTCCATATCTGAGCTTAAAATTTGAATCCAAGAAGACAAATTCAAAGGATCGAGATCCAAAAGTCCTTTTACAGCCACCAAATTCGAGACAACAACAACACCGACCGCCTCCTAACCGCCATGGTCATCCAACTTCGTCTCCAAAGTCCAAAGTCTCTCAAAAGGTCCACCGCACCGCCGCCGATCCTGAAACCGATCGCAGCTGAGGCGGAGCACGCGATATGCAGATGAATCCCCAGCATCTCCTGACCACGCTAAGAAGCCAAGCTACGGCAATCAGAATATTATTCTCTATTACCTATGCCCGATCGTCTAGAGCACTCCGCATGTGTATGTGTGTGCATGCAGTCTAGGGACAACCGCTAGAGGCGATCACGAAAGACTAGAAGATCTGCGTCGGTATATATGGCATAAGATGAACCAACACCCCCACACAGTAAGGCTATGCACGACATGGAATGGCAATCTGGATGATGTGACGGCCATACTTGTTTCAAAGGAAAATTGGCAATAGGCTTGACACTTTTGTACTTTCTTCCACTATACCATAGATGAGTTTGCAAATATGTTCCATTTCTGTGTTTATATTGGCTAAGTGGATGACTTTATAGAATTCGTTCAAAACAAGTTTGTTGTGTATTAGTTTGTTCCACGAGGGAAGATTTTTTCATGTATAAGCAATCATGTACGATAACAAAGAAAATGTAGTGCCATTTACTTAGAAAAACAGAAATGTTGACGAATTCTATAACGCTGTAAAGTTTGTAGGAAATTTGACGCTCCCATAAAACCACATAAAACATGGCGGGCATTGCGCATCTATAGCTGGCAACTCTTGCGGTATATGAACTTGCTCCACTGCTGTAACATTTTAGAAAATGAGTTGGTAACTAATTTTGCAGCGTTGGTACAGAGTCAGACTAACCCCAGTGGCTTAAAGAATTGGCCAGGAGGTAAAAATATTAAATAACAATTACATTTAGAAACCTTTCAATGTAAAACTGTGTGTGTGTGTACTTATAATGCAATTAGTTTTCAGTCTAACGTTAGAAAGGCATGAACTCATTTTTTTAAAGTTCGCATTAAATGTAAATATGTAAATTTGACGAGTGTTCGTGTAAAAATTTGTTTGTAGTGAATTAATTTGTAAACTTATTTACAGTTATTCTTTCATAAAATTCGCATAATTTAAAATTTCCGTGTGTATCTATTCCAAAGTTCCCCGAATGATCTGTCAAAACTAAAAATTCGTGCGTCAAAAGTTCTTTCGAGCAGGATTCAATGATTTTGCACTCATGGCCACAAGAAAGTTTGAAAAAAATGTGAAACAATAACCAATAAATCCGTTTGGCATCAGTTCCTATACCTTTCAGTTTTAATTTGTCAAAAACTTATCGGAGTCCTTTGTTTAACCATAGAAACGAGATAGAACCATCGACTAAAGATAGAGCCGATATGCTTAACCGCGATGCAAGCAAAAGAGACAGAGAATTCGTAGATGCATTGAGAGCGAGCGAGAAACGAAGATGATGAAGAGGCTCAAGTAATTGGTAGGTACCTTCGAACGCAGCCCAGCGTAAAAGCTGGCACGAGAGTTTGGCGTGAGGTACAAAACGAGGAGAGCACGCCGAAGTGGATGAAAGATGCTGTACGTCCCTGCGTGTGGGAGTAGGATGGTGCATGGCTGGGTGCAGTGCAGGGTGAATGCATGGAAGAGGCACTTTGCTTCGTCATTTTTGGCGCTACGCTTTGCTAAAGCTGGGTTTGGCAGAGAACGATTCGATTTTAGAGTGAAGTGAGCCGCACTTTTCTTGAAACGTCATTCACAAGAACCGCCAACGCTTTCTTTCAAATGTTCAAGACACAATCATTGCCGCGATAATCTCATGTTACTGAATTATTTTATTTTAAATGTTATAACGAGTGTCAATGTAACTATACGTTTTGTTTGCACATTTGTAATTATTTAAGCAGACTTCGGAAAACAGTCGCATATCTCACTGATTTCACCCACCATCTTGCCTGAAATCAGAAACTATCACCCTAACAAATCAGCTTAACCCATTATAAAGTCGAGTGCCCTTCCACAAATACGGCATCGATACATTTAACAGGCTATTAAATGATTGAGCACACCGCACCGCAACAAAAGGCCAACGCCACACCTGCCACATAACCGCAGCAAAATGAATGCACAAAACGCAAACATTAATTAAGCATCAAACCGCGACGGCGTGCGGACGGTCCGTTGAGCCCCTCGCCCCTCGCCCCTCGCCCCTCGCCCCTCGCCCCTCGCCGCTTAGCGGCTTATCGCACCATGCACTTGGCCCGTGGTGACCCCTTTGTTGCGCTCTGACCCCCAGGTGCCGTGCCCCGTGACCACCCCCCCCCCCCCTCCGCGCCCCCCCCCCCGGGTCTACCGGCCCCCGGGCAGAGATTTAATAAAGCGCCAACGTTTTATTGGCCCCCGACGGGTCCAAGTTCACGGGCTGGAAGTTCGGTCGGTGCAGCGATCAGGTTCGATTCGGTCGCCAGTGGTGGAGTTGAGGTTGGTTTACAATCGGCTTGGCTATTGTAATTAGTAGTAGCAAGCTATGTTTTGTGCATGCACCTCAGTACGCTTGCCGACAATTAACTTAAGAACATATACCTTTGACTTAACGTCAACAAAATGTTTGGCCATGCCACACTTTAACGGAAAGTAAAAAATTAGTGCATAACTAATCAGATTCATTTGGTTGAATGGTTGAGTGAGTTTATCGTATGTTACCATCTGATCAGCTTCCCGTTTGGAATTGAGTTGCCGGAATAGACTGGTACTAAAAGAAGTTAGAATTAATTAAGTTAGAATTAAGTTAGCAATTAAGGAGACGGATCAGTTCACCAGAGAGTGGCATTTGAGACCAAAAGTTGGCGAGTTCTCAAGGCCACATCGTTAAAGTTATCATTTCGATATTTCGATATGTTGTAGACAAAATACGTAAATATGGGAGACCCCAGCAAAAAAAGCCCAGCTTTTTTTTCTTCGAAAATTAGCCCCTGGAATGCTAGAACATACCCCTTCATAGAACTATTCATTTTTGCCTCTGTTTAGAGCCATTGTATTCGAAAGTGCAAAGAAAAATTTGGGAAAAGAGCCATGGTCGCCCTTATTTACGTCTTTTGTCTTCGACATACTGAAATCTTGAAATGATAACTTGTACGGTGTGGCCGTGAGAACTCGTTAAAGGCCATATTCCACCAGGATTGCAACCTGCCGATCCATGGCCCTCCAAATGGTTTTGTTCCATTTGTGGTGATAGTAAATTTGCGGTAAGAAGGCCTAGAATCAGCAGGTTTCAACCCTAGTGGAATATGGTATTTACTTTTACTCTGTTTCGAGAAAAAACGTGCTAATTGTGCGATTTTGGCCACCCTGAAAATAATTTTTCGACCAAACTTGAAAAAATGTGTACTGCGTAGGTATAGGCTTATAATATAATGTGTCTTACGAGTGACGTGTCTCATGCTCATAGGAGGCTAAGTTTGTTGTAAATTATGCGTTACTTATATTTTTATTGTTATATTGGTAGTCCACAAGGGTCTCGCATGGATCCACATTCTTTGTTAAGGTTTGTCATGTCGCCGTTTGTCTCAAATAATCGGGAACCAGTGAATGACCACGTAACCTTGAATGTTGGTCAACGTTCTACTCTACGTACTGAAATCAAGCACGATGTGGCGCCACTGGGATCATCTTTGACCGTCGCATTTCGCCTCCACACCGCCACTGTGCGCTCGTGTGCCCGAACCATAGAGATCCTACAACACAAGTCTAGAGGGAAAGCTCCCAATATTGGCCTGAAGTGGAAATGCTGCCACCATGGAAAATGTTTGACGTGGGAAAAATCTCTAGACAAGATATCGTGCAAGAGAATTGCGAATAAAATTGGCATTGGTAGAGTCAAAGATGGTCTGTTTTACAACAGTTTCATAAAATACTTGCTGGTTTGACATAAAAATGAACGTCTAGAGTCTTGCTCAATGCCTCCCAAGTTCGAAATGTTTCAACCCTCAATCTCGTCTCTTTGGATTTTGCCGTTGAGAAACAATTGCAATGGTGCCAACAGGCCACTAGTCTTTCACTTATTAACCCCCGGTTTTCAAATAATTTTGTCAACTGTGGGTGATGCGAATGACCCTCAGTTGTTACGGAGGTTCAATGCATCCTATTGGCGGGCGCCTTGACAAATGACTGAACTCCTACTTTGACTCTGGGCTGAGACACTTGTAAACACGGCCCATAGGGCATATTAAGGCATCAAATATCTAGATATTTAGATATCAGGGCCGAAGATATCTAGTAGACAGTAGATAATAGATATCTATGTGTCGAAGATAGCAGGAAGCGTGAGGGAGAGAGCGGACGGCGGAGTGCGACCCATCCTCGGCTTCATCGACGGCGCACAGGCGGCGCTGTGAAGTAATTCTCGTGATTTAAGTGATTAACGAGGATGACGTGAGGCGATGAGGAACTCGACGATTGGTTTAGGAAAAAATCGACGCTGTTGTGTTGGTTTTTTCGTTATGAGTCACGATGAAGTTGTATATTCGTGAAAATTGTAGTGCAATTTGTTTGGCAGGAATTTTGTGTCGTGTGCTGAAAAAGTTTGGCATGTTTTAGCTGGAGGGTGAATGGGTGGCGAGGAAATGTTATTGATTTACAATTAAAGCAATATAATATGGAATAATAATAAAGAAATTTAGATTTAATTACGCTTCGTGTCTCGAAAAACAGAGAGAAATAATGGAACGGCTATTATGGGTTGGAAGAATAATATATAATATACACTAGAAGTAATTTGAGTTTGCCACTTTCTGGGGATCTCGTATCATAGAGTACCATCTGTGGTACCATGCCAAAGAGTCGAATGATTAAGTTTTTATCATTATTTCATTAAAAATGGTATCTATTATTACCATTATTTACCAATTTACTCTTTACAAATGGTAAAGATTATCAAATGATACCTTACTTCGAAGTCCACCAGGCCGTGGTAAAGGCTTAAACGACTGTACTTGCAGATTATAAGCGTTGAAATAATGCTGCACGGGAGAACAGTAGGACTTTTCTTAGGATCTCGTATGCCCTTTTTGATACTACTACAAAGGTGAGAAAACAGTTTTCTCTCAAAATTCTGCTGTATCGATATCGGTATGAAATACGTCTATTCCTAATTTTGGTAACCAATTATAGATTATAATGGATTATAAAAACGACATTATAGGCGGACAAATACCCGGACACGTCTTGACTACATTCTGAGTAAGAACGACCAAAAATATCCAATGAAACAAAAGAGTTTCGGCTGGTTCAATGGAGGGATTTCGCATTTGAATTGTAAGAACTATAACTAACTGGACAAATTTCTTTGATTTTCTAGGAACTATGTCAATGTGACTTTGTGGGTCGTTCTTCAGATTCAAGGTTCAAATATTGTAAGCCCATCAGATTATGATTTCGTGAAGTTCAAACGATTGTGATGGGTACACCATTTGGCAGCCACTCATTAAATACACAATGGCACTGTAATTATGATTGTCTTTACCACACCCATAAACGTCTAATGCATTTTTAGAAAGTTGCCATGGAACCAAAAATTTACAATTTTTCAGCCTGAAAATGTAAGCATTTCTTCAAAATTTCACGTCCAAAATCATAAACAAACAAAAAAACAATGTGCGTAAAAAAAGAACCAAAAAAATGAAACACAAAACGAAAAATCCAAAAAACATCCCCAAGACCGGATCGTCAAATCCCACCAAGAACCTATAATGTAAAACATCGCAAAATACCCTAAATCCGTTCCGTTCATTCATAAACCGCAAGAAAACCATCGAAAATGTCTCACGCCATGTACAACGCCCTCTGGGTGGACACCCAAAAGTACATCGAGAGAACGATGGCTCTGGACCAGGCGGCCGCGCTGGGCAAACCCGTGAAGAGCAAGAAGGTAGCCAACGCGATCTTGTCCAATCTGCACACGCGGTACGTGGACATCATCAAGAGGATGGAGGCGTGCTACGACCAGATCGTGCAGCCGCAGAAGAGGATCGTCATCCGCACGCTGCTCGACATGTGTCTGGGTGGGTAGCTATAGTCGGCTTCTACCAGAAATGGCGAGTTTCCCATATTGCTAACAGGTCGTTTGGGCATCTGTTGTCAGATTCTTCAACTAAGTTTGCTAATTTCCATTCGCATGTCAGTCCACGAATCACCAGCATTGGATTTTCATCAATCTCGAGAAAATGAGAAAATTGAATATTTTCTGGAGAAACTTCGAAACCTTTGCAGAGTGACCTTGAACTGAGGTTTATAAACATTTCCATGCTACATGTTCTTTGAAATGAATTTTCTCTGACCCTGCTTCTCACTTTTTACGGCAAGGGAGGGAGTGCTGGTGGATAGGTTCTTTCCTGTCAAATGACTCCTCGGTATCACTTTTATACAGGAACAAGCAAGACAGTAAAAGTAACCAACTTCTTACCCATTAACGCTCCTCGCTGACCCATGGCACAAAGTAAGCATATTTTACCTGAATTGGGCCTTTATTTCGACTGGCGTGGAATGCGTGATTTTTTTCTTGGCAAAGCAGGAAGTCGACATTTGGTTGTTTGCCCAAGAAATGGCGACTTGAAATTGAAACTCTACCTACACTAATCGAATTTTAATTGAAATGTTTAGTTTACGCTTTTGATGCATTAAATAGACATAGGCATTAATTGCGAATAGTGATCCTGTTTTAGATGCGTTTCAAAGTTCTAATAAAACAAGAGTTTCAATTAGATTAAAATGATGATTGTTTTTAAATGATATAGACATGTGATTTAATCTAGATCTGAAGCAGATGGCTTCATGACCTCTACTTGGGTTCATCTTGAGAAAACTTTGAGATCTGACATTCATAGGACTTCGCTCCTTTTCCGAGCAACAGTTAATAATAATCGAAATCGAACAAAATTCGTGAAAACACATTTTCATTGCAATCAAGGAGCTTCTATAGTTTGGCATCGTCAATCCGATAATAAATGTCTAGGGCTTTCCCAATTGCAATGGATATGTTTACATCACCGATCGGTATATAGAGGAAACTTTTTAAACAATTGATCTGGTTTTTCCTTAAAAAACATAAACTTTCACAAAAATGCTATATTTAACTCTATATAACGACATTGACAGAGCGAGCATTGTCAACTTTAATTCCTTACGGCAAGCCAATCGTTTCGCTACAAAATAAAAAATGTGTAACCGAACTTTTTCTTACATATGGAAGGAAATAATGCGACAGGTCGACCAAATGAACCTCATTGGTTCTTCACTACTTTTTGACGTAAACGTAAGCAACAAGTTTGGCCCAGTCAAAATTTATGTTTACGTTATGTCTACGCTATGTTGCGTTGGGTTCTTATGTTTGTTGTATGGAAACCCATATGGTAAATTTTACCCTTATTGCTAAGTTAATGTTATGTTAATGTTAAAGTTATGTTAGATCTTTACCGGCAGTGTAAAAAAAAATGGGAACCAATCATTACAGCCGATGAATTTGTTTGCTTTTGAATCCATTACTCTTATGGCTCGAATGTTGCTAGAAAACTGTGACAAATAGCAAACTCTAATTTTAACGGCATGGCAGTATTATTTCCCTAAATTCATCAGCGCAAACGCTAGCCGTTAAAGTAATGAGAATTGGCACTTGGCGATGCGATTTGAGATAGCCAGCTTCATCAAAATTCTATGTTTCTTTACACCATTACAGGCAGCAGCTGTTAGTCAAATTAGTTTTTGCTGTTTGTTTCGGGAATTCAAGTTGCGGTTCTGTACACATATCTCCTTCAAGTCTCTATCGTTCATTTGCGAATTTCTAGTCAAATCCACTAAGGGCCGGTTTTACAAGTGCCTCAACCCAAGTTAAAGTAAGAGTTTAGTTATTTGTCATGGCAACCGCCAATTTAGGATGCCGTAGAATTCATCTGTTCTGAGGATTAGACGCTTATCCCAGAGTTGACAAATATTGTAATACCGGCTCTTAGGGGCTTCGGACAATGCCATTGTTAACACAGATATGTATCTTCACATGTGTCAAGAATTTACACCAACTCTGTCCCTTACTCAGCCCTATTTTGCCTATTTTCGGGGAAACCCCTTCATTGCCAATCATCAGGTAGGTGAGCACACAAGAGGGACGAAAGTGACAACGCAGCTATTTGCAAGGAGATCCGTCAGTTGTCACTCTCGAAGGGAACACAAAATGAGTTTAGGATAGCGTACAAGGGTCGGCACGCGTCTTCCTACCGAAAAATCTCAAGTGGTTTTTACCAGTAATTCGCGAATGAACTAACCGATATAGAGCCACACCCCTGCAGGGCGATGTCTGGAGTTGAAACACGAGTTGGTCGAGCTGGACCTCTCCGACTTCAACTACTGCGACAACGTGCTGATCGAGATGAAGCTGGTGCCGATGGAGGTGGAGGTCACCATCCCCAACTACTACGTGCGCGCACGAGAGGAGGAGATCGAACGCCGCAAGGAGCAAATGGCTGATATCATGGCCAAACTATGTAACCACTTTTTGAGACTCGTTTGACTACGAAGAGCCAGTTTTACAATGTCTAGTTCTAAGTTATATGTCAGTTATGATGAAAATTGAGGTATCTGTTTGGACGTGAACTTAGAGATAACAATCTAACTGTCAGTTAGAATGAAAATATAGGGGCACCAATATTTTCATTAAAACGGCAGAGATCGCTAGGCTGATACCGGTTTCAGCCTCGCGATCTCGTTCCTGTTACGTTATGCCGTTATCAGTTCTGATTAATGCCAAATGCCAAATGCCAATTTTAATGTTTAACTTTAAATCAGAGTTGGGTAATAACTCGAGTTACAGAGTTACAGAATAACAGAGTTATGGAGATAATAAACTAACTGGCAGTTAACACTTTAGCTGGACGTTGTAAAATCGGCCCTTAGTTTTAGTTATACATCTAATCTGAACACTAAGTTTCCAAAAGTTTATGGAACTATTATCCCAACGTTTCGTGACCCGTAATACATGGAGTTATTAGCAACGTCTTTCCCTCAGCCTTGGAAGCTAAACCACCGGTCGAGGAGCAAGAAGAAGACCTTGCGGTCGTTACCACGAGAGGCATATTCTCCTCCGAAGAAGTGGTCATCAAGAAGCCACCTCCAAAGCGCACTTCTGCCGAGATCCTGATGACCGAGTCGATGCTGTGCATCCAGCGCATGGAGCGGGCAAGGAAGGGACGCCAGCTGGCCACGGCGTCGGCAAGGATCAAGGCCATCAAGGCTCGCGCCGCTGAGGGCAAGGCTAAGTTGAGCAAGGAAGAGAAGAAGGAACAGGAGAAGGCGGCGATCGTTATTCAGAAGTGTTGGCGGAGGTACAGGATCAAACGACATGTGAGTGGTTGCACGTCTTCTAAAAAGGACTGTGGACTTGTGCTGTTTAAAGTATTGGTTAAGGGAGTGCGCAAGATTTTTCATAACAGGGATTCATTTTTTTTTTGGGTTTAAATTCTCATTTTATAAAAGTTTGAACATTTATTGCCGTTATCGCAAATTAAAAATATTCTTTCACTCGTTTTTATGGGCTAAAATCTCATGTTGTTTGGTCATAATTGCAACTACAGTGCTGTTTGGCAAACTCTTTTAGATTTGGGAGATGATGAGCGAACCAATAACCTGAGATTCCATCCCTTAGGAACGCTACCGAAAGGATCAAGAAGCGCTGCTGATTGGGATGCACACACCGAGCTGGATGCCCACAGAAGCCAGGAAGAAGCATGAACTGGTCAGGGCCCATCGGCACGGGGAGCAGAATCTCAGGCAGAAGGAGTTCGAGGACGCCATGGTCAAGGAGAAGGCCAAGATCTTGAAGATCAAAGGCCCGTGGATCATGGAGGACTTCTGCGATGAAATACGAGCGTGGTTCATCGATTGGTACAGGAAGACGTTCAAGTATGGGAATCGTAAGTTGACTAAAATGCAATTACAGTCTATTAGAATTTGCTTTAACTGATTCGCCGATGTTGATTGGACGAGCGCTAGCACAGCGGTGGAACTCAAGGTCAAGGTCAAATCAAACCAGACAATTTTAAACCGACCGACAAGTTCTGAAAATTTACGAAGTTTGCTCTCGAATTCATCCTAAGATGGAAGAATATTGCCAAGAAGTTTATCCTACCAATTAAATCCTATTCCACCCCATGGCCTCATTTGTACGAATTTAACCACAAAGCTGATGTCTATAGCAGCAGTGGGTCCCCTTGGTAGATGCAAACCCGCTCGCCTTCTTATAGGATCCAATTTGGATATATTATACAATATGTATTTCTCTCGTGTTTTTCATTTTCTTTCAGCCACTTTTCCCGAGTTTCCCGACGAAGAAGACGGGGGCTCGTTCCTGCTGATTTCCGGCAAACTGCAGACACCGGAGGAGTGGATCAAACTCCAGATCGAAATCGCCAAATTCAAAGCGAAAAGCAAACAAGAGAGAGACAAGATCAAAGCGGAGAAGGCCAAGGCGAAAGCCAAAGAAAAGGCTCAGAAACTGAAGGAAAAGGAGCAGGCAAAGAAAAGGGCCAAAGAGGCCAAGAAAGCACCTTGGCCGGGTTTCGTGATGAAGGAGTCAAAGTTCATTCCGCCACTGGAAAATGCCACCACTGAGTACACGGAAGTTTGGAAAAACAAGCCGGAAAAAGACAACCCTCATCAGAAGTACTATCTTGACATGATAACGGTTAGGCTTTATACACCATTGATGATATGGAAATTATGCTACAATTGCTATATCATCAAGTTAAAAAAATATGTCAATTACTATTTCTTTCTTATTTGCAACTGTAATCATTGTGTTCCTCAAAAACAAGCAAACGGTTTAGGCATCTATCCTAATAGTTTCAGAAAAACGACAAATTAAGCATTTCCCATTTTTATCGGTGGATAAATAACACATTTGTCTGTTACGTAATTTGATTAATGACTTCCTAGCCTAACCTATAGCCTAACCAAACCTAACTTAGCATGACATAAGGGAGCATACTTAAATTAACGCATTTTTTGACACTTTCAAACCCCGTCCCACTCCGCCCAAACCCCTTCATAACCAACCCTAATCTAAACGAACCTAACCTAGGGCAATATAACTTATTTTAACACCAAATTTGAAGCACCGAGTTAATTTGAAACTGATTCTCGCTTTCAGGTAGAGAAACGCGCAGAAGTGGAAGTGGATGTTCGACCAGTCTGTGACGACCTGATGCGCATAGAGCTCGAGCAGTTGGAAGCCGCGCTAGAAAGGGACAGGAAGAAAATGAAGGGCAAGAAGAAGAAGAAAAAGAAGAAAAAGAAGAAGAAGAGGAAGAAAAAGAAGAAGAAGAAAGACCCGACCGGAGATCGTACGACAGACGAAATATTCGAGGAACTTTTTCGCAACGGAATCATCCGTAAATATCCCGAAGAAAAACTGTCCAGTTTCATCGGCGACTTTTCCTACAACAACTTCAATCTGCGCGAGGTGTTCAAAGACCCGCTACCGAGTCTGGGCGACATCCGCCAAGTGATCCTCGAGTACTGCATCTTGCCGATGGGATCGCCAGTAGTCCATCAGCTAGCGCCACACATCAAATCTGTCTGCCTCGCTGGACCTAGTGGCTGCGGTAAGCATCTGCTAGCGAACGCTATCTGCACTGAGTTGGGCGCGGTAATGTTTGACCTGACTCCTTCGAATGTCGTTGGCAAGTATCCGGGCAAGAAGGGTGCCAAGATGTTGATTCATCTTGTCGACAAGATGTCAAAGATATTGCAGCCTTCTGTTATCTTCGTTGACGGTGCCGAGAAACCGTGGTACAAGAAGGTGCCGAAACCGGAGAGAAAAGACGAGCCGAAAAAGGTGGGGAAACTCTTGCCGAAGATTGTCAAGGGGATGACGCCGCAAGATCAAGTGATGCTGTTGGGAATCACGAAGCAGCCGTGGGCTGGGAAGCCCAAGAAAATAGTCAAGACTTTCCAAAAGGTCCGTTGTTTTGTAGATAGCCATTTTATATGTTGTGTTCATGAAAAAGTTGTTAGCTTAATTACTTTGGCCAATTTTTCGGATTGCTTTGTTTTAAGAGATCTAGAATTTTCTTCACCCCAGGATGGTATATGGTTTAAAAATCTTATACAAAATTGCCACCTATAGCGTATTAGAAGATGTCCTCTAATTTTTTAGGACCATTGGACAATTATATAGAATAAAAATGACACACATATCTTTGAGATATACCAGTATCGTATTATTTAAAAATCTTGTGAGCTATCATATGAGTTATGATGGGAAAATCACGAGGTCTCAAAATTCGTGCTAAGGAAAATTCAAAATTTCCTTTAATTTATCCATTATTTAGGGCTATCTTTTCATTTAAATCTTGGGTTTATCGTGTTACACAATGTTATTTTTACGCGTAAACGATCTAATAACAATTATGATCGTCCCATTGAAAAAAAAAACCCTTGAAACTCGAAAAACCTGATCCACGTTCTGTTCCCTCCCTTCCAGATCGTCATGATCCCGTGGGCCGACTACGGCACCCGCCTCTACCACTGGCACTCGCTCCTGATGGCCTACCACGGCATCTCTCGCGACTTCGACGCCTCGGCCCTGGCCAAAGTGTCGCAAGGCTACACCCTCAAGCAGATCGCCGACACGATCCAGGGAGTCATGTGTGCACGGCGAATCGCCACCCAGCGAGGACAGCCTCTCACTCCCGGGGAAGTGATGGAGGCACTGGTCAAGCAGGAGCCGTTGATGCAGAAGGAGATGGACAAGTTCACGACGTGGTTCATGAAGAAGACGGTGGTTGGCAAGAAGAGGGCCAAGGAATTGGCTGAGATTTGGGAACGCATGGCGCAGCGGGCGGCGGAAAGGGAAGCGGCGAAGAAGTGAAGTGTGATTCTCTTGATGCTGGGGCTTTTTTCATTACGGATATTAAAATTGTTGCATGGTTTTGTATGCGGATTTCGTAAAATACTAGATTATTCGTAAGTGAAATTTGATAATATGTCTGAGATTGGTATGTTATTTTCCTAAATCTCATGTCACCTGCAATCCCCAAATTTTCAAAAATCCCTCATTAATACCTTACTTTCTGTTGTTTATATGTTGTAGGTAATCCTAGTCAGCTCAGCATATTGCTATAATTGGGTAAAATTAATAAGTTCTATTCACCGCAAAGCATCGCGAGCAAGCAAAATTATTTTTAGCACGAACCGGGGGGACGAAAAAGAAAATCAAGCAACAAAATTTGTAAAAATTTTCAGATTGTAAATTTTACTTTCAATGATATCTTTCAATACCGTATTTCTCGTCGAAGTATCCGATCCGATCGAGAAACAACATCGCAATAACAATTGAGAATAGCCAAAATAACACCAGTTCGCATTCTTGGCCGAGGCTGGCTGCTTTTTGCTGGATCTCTATTAGCATAAGCTTTATTGGGACTGGTTGGGTGTCGTACACTAATTGCTTCTGGCCAATAACCGCATATGCATTCACAACTCGCATTTTTAGCTTTTTTCAATTGCCATTCTAGAGATATATTCAATAGGTAGATGATTTCAGACAGTTTTGGGTTTGAATATGTCAAAATTAACATGGCTAATTTATGATTCTTTATGATTCTGATGAACCTTAACCATAATTCAAGTTGAGCACTGACCATTTCCCAGGCAGTCCTAGTCAATAACGCAAACCCGAGTTGAGTTTCCTACACTAAAGTTATTGCAGATTCATATCTCGCCTCCGGTCTCTATTCAGTATTCACAGAATTGTGTAACCAAACGTAAGTTCCTATCAGCAGCGGCTCATTCATGCGGCCGAGTCGAACGACCGGCTGCAGGACCCCCGCTGGGTCCTGATGACAGAACGGATACGTGTTTATGCTAAATGAAACATTAAACACCACTGCGTTTTCAGAGGTTATTATAATTATAGCCGAGTTCTGGAGCCAGCCTCGTTGTTCCCCGTCTGATCTTACGACCTCTCAGCATGTACCTTTCCGCTCGCTCTAACTCCTGAGTCCTGAGTCCTGAGTCCTGAGTCCTGACCGAGTACTAGCGCCAAACTGAGACGATGTCGGACGGCGCTCGGCTCGACTTGGCGCTCGGAAAAATGGAGATGCTTTTTCAAATTTTGTTGAACAACGTCGACAGGCTTTGCGTATTCTGTGTACCATTTAATTAAGGTGGTACCCAGGAAAAGTTGTCTCATCATCTTTGACTTGGTTTTAAGTACAATTTTCATGTTTTTCATGTTTTTTTTTCTTCAAAATTCTGAGAAGAGAGTGCAAATGTGAACGCAAAACTAAACTATATAGTGCTAGCAGAGTTCTTGTGATACTTCAATATATAATCTTAGACCATAGTCTTTGCTGAAACTTTTATTTAAAAATATAAAATTTCCACCAATTGCATGCATTGCAAAATTATTAAGGGTCGAGCCTAAAAAATTAACAATGTCTTAAACACCGAAAAAACAAAAATGTGACTCGTATATCATTAAAAACCAGTGGCTCCGATCTAAAAAGTATCGGGACAATTAATTAAATGTCTAATGTAAAATTCAGTCATAAACTCCGACATCGCACAACGTAAAATGTTAATGTAAATTCGTCCCACAGGCCATCAATATCCCGGCACAAACTCCCCATGCAGCGACACCAATGTACAACGGTACAACCTCGCACTACGAATTCATGCCATGTTGACTTGACATGTACTGTAGACGGGGGTGCTCGCCACGGTTATGGATAATATGCAAATCAGATTGCATGATGGAAGCATCCTACATCGACCATCCTTCTGTGTTTTCGACCTTTTTGTTTTTGTTTTTCCAACTTACTTTTTGTTTCACCAGAAAAGAATTATACTTGTTCACTTTTTAAAAAATGCAAATTAGGTTATTATAAGACTGCGTCGGGGTTCGGTAACGCCCCGAGCCGATTCTGTCGTGGAAGCGAGGGGCTCCCGAGTCCCGACCGGTAGAAAACAGAATGTCGAATGGAAATTCGTTTTGGGTCATCACGCTTTTCTATTTTGTCACGGTTTTTGAACGGTGTATTTGTGGATAGGTTTGCTTTTATGGATGTGTAGCTGGCAGTTCGGGAATGTGTTAATATGCTAATCAAACATTCATATTTATGGATAATTGATCTCAAAGTGGTTTCACTGTCAATGTCCAAATAATGATAAAATCTGCACACTAATCATGCATATAGATATTCTTTTATAGCAATCGCATAGCAATTGCAATGGTATACCTATTGACAATGATATTATATACATGTTAATTTTTCTGAAAAATATTTTGATGCGGGACAATAACCAATTCACTCTTTGCTTCTTAAATTAATTATATGAATCACATAATTCACGTACTTACAATTCTTGGCCAGTGTCAATTCCAACCAGTATATTTTTACACTACCAACGTAAAAAAACACGGAAATTTAAAAATAATTTTACGCTCTCCTCTCCCTACGCTCTCGCTCGCCCTATACTCTCTAATTGGTCATAGTTTCCGATCCCCAAAGGCCATCTTCGTCTCTCTTTATTCTAGGGTTTGTTTTGAAAAAGAGAGTGGCCACAGTTTCTTTCCGTGACAACATACATACCTATAATGCACAATACATCTGCATCTATATAGTACTTATATTATAAATCCATTTCGTCTTACCGTGAGCGCACTTTAGGCGAGAGTCGGCAATTAAATGACGCTATTATAGTCCAACCATCTCGATCTTACCTGGAAACAAAAGTGACACAATTATTAGTTACAGCGTCACTACGTAATGTTATTGAAACAAGGCGCATTTACTTCCAAGTCATGTGGAAGAATCGTCAGCTATTACAGACTGCACGTACGCAAGGCGCACAAGTTACTTTTTACTTTTAATAGACTTGCATAAAATTATGGTAATTTCATGAACCGAGTGTGCAGTGCCGTTTATGGAACATTAAACCGAAAATAAATTAAACAAGACTAGATGCAGTCTCTCTCACTCTCTCTATAAATATAAATTGCTATATAGCTCTGTTCGTTTGCAGCTCTTGTTTTTCTATCAAGAATTAGCATAAGTTAAATGAAAGAAAAACACCTTTCATATGATTGCCGAGTTTTTAATAAGACAAAAGACTCGCGCCAACTAGCTAGCAGAGGTCCCTTGTGTGCGATACGTTTTAGATTACTCTTTTCGTGACGCTGGGTGCAGGTTAAGTTTTCCTGAGTTTACGAAAAGGGTTGGTGAATGTTTGAGACAAGTCTTATTTTTAATGCGGTTTGGTAAAGGGTCCGATCTCTCTGACTAAACGCAAGGAACAATTAAGAAAACTTTTGAAATTCAGGCAAGGTCTTGTCAGATGAGTTTTTTCTGTCCGCATGATAACAGGAAAAAGTAAAACTCTAGGTTTTGCACTCAAGTATAAGAA
The DNA here is from genome assembly GCA_921293005.1 of Nemoura dubitans. Taxonomy (NCBI): domain Eukaryota; kingdom Metazoa; phylum Arthropoda; class Insecta; order Plecoptera; family Nemouridae; genus Nemoura; species Nemoura dubitans. The sequence continues at coordinate 28,449,046 of OV121077.1, read as the reverse complement.
GAAAGGGTAAAAAAATGCATCTATGCATGTGCCTTAGAATACTTTCCACATGGTTTTTTTCGACAAATACACGTGAAAAGTCAATGAAATTGGGGATATTGAAGTCGATAACTATAAGTAGATACATGAAGAGCACATTTTCAAGTCTTTCTCTTCTTTCACGAACAATTTGTAGAAATTACCGACCCTGATATTTACTGTTTATAGTTATATTACAACCGACTTCTCTTACTAAATATCTTACCACCTTTACAAAATAGTATACTTTCCAGTGCTCCAATCTCAAAACAAAATTAGTGCCAAATGTCTCCAGCATTTTCATCCAAAAAACACAGAAGAAAAAAATTTTTCTAACATAGAAGCAACGAAAAGAAAAATCAATTGGCATCATGGTTAACCCAAGACACCCAGAATCAAACCAAATGCCCCTGATATCAATCATAACCCTAAACTCACTTGAGCACATTAAACCAAGCAATGAAATACCAATGGGATACATAACTCAGCAAGCGACGATGACGTATTACACCAGCGGGAGCGAACACAGGTGTAAGATGTCATTGGAGTGCCCCAGGGAACCCTCCGCGGACCGGGGGGTTGGGTAGCAGGGAGGAGGAAGAGTGGGAGGGGAGGGGCACCCCGGTGTTTTGACAGGTGTGTATCAATTAACCAAAACATCAGCACTGGCCGCAGACGCCTCGAGTGGCAATTTGCTGTACTACCCCAATAACATAGATGCTCTGCGAGATAAATGAGTTGTTTGGCCAAAATAATGTACGCCATGTCAAATTTGAGGATCTGTACGACGACGGATATTGATGGTGTTAAGTTCATTTGTTGCTTGTGACTTCGATGGTGTTGTGTCAGATGTAATTTAATTGGTTGACGATTTAATTTTGCAGAATTTGTTGTTGCATAACGTTTTCGCAGTGCACGTGTCATGTGCATGTCAAAATAATCTCTGTAAGTAATAATATTTGTGCATAATTTTGTGCCGATGGGCTTGGACATAAATGTGGTAATATTGTTTTTGCTTAATTACTTTGATCTTATTTCGTAATTAAATTACCAGAAAATCAATGTTTGCAAATTGATCAATTGTGGACCGTCCAAAAACTAAAAGTACCGTTGTTAAGCAATTGAGCAAATGATCTCTTTATACAAAAACAATCACAATCCTTTCACTGATTTAAAAAATAAAAATCTTAGCACAAAACAGCCTAACCAAGGTTCTGGTCATTTTTTCTTCGCAACTTTCAAATAGACAATAATTGCAACCCATGTCTATGCAAGTCATGCGTACTGAGCACTTTGAAAACCAAACATTTGTTGGTCCGCCTCAAGATTATGTTTAGTGATGGCACCAGTTCACGAAACGGTGTGTTATAATATGCAAGAGCATGGCACGAAAAGGTCTGCTTGCTCACGTAGCCACACCTATTCCAAGTTAATAACATTTCAACGATAACTCAACTAAATGTCACTCGACGAAAACGGATGAGTTTTTCGCTTTCGCACTGACCGGCTCAAGATATTCGAAGTGTATTAAGTGGTTCCGGATATAATAAGTATATTTTTAATTGACCAAATGGGACAACGAGTGATTTTGGACATTTGCAAACACGTATATTACCATCACCCACGTGAAGTTTCAATGAAATTGTAATAACATGCTAATGAAATAGTTTTGTTTAATTAATTCCGAGTTATTAAATTGCACATGTCGTTTTGATATTATTTAAGATGGTTCTGAATGCACTATAGTGGGAAAAAAACGGTTGAAGCCAAAATTAAAAGTCACATAACTCATAAAGTGCGATTCAATCATTGAAATGCAATTACGTATTTTTACAGGCACCACATTATATATTGTATTCTAATTCTGTTCGTTTAGATAATTCAAATAAAATAATATTATTATTTAAAAAAAAACCATTATACACAGTGATTGAACATTTTGACGACGTTCTTAGTGCCTGCAGCATTTTATTATTATGAATAAAGGAACGATGGAAACAGGAAGTCTGGAAAATGGGAGGTAATGGACGAAAAATTAAAACAGAGAAACACAAAACTTTCAATAACACACATCAGACATACGAGTGTCACGGTTGGGATCTTTATTTGAAGTTATTTTTGTCCTTAAAGGACAATTAGGTCGAAGTTTCGTCCAGATGATCACCTTCAGGAGCATTATTTCATGACAATTTAAAACAAAGCAATAAACAGCTAGGACATTTAAAATATATGTGTGGCAACTATATAAGTGATGCGATGAAATATACATGCGTAGCAATCATCCAGATCACGGAAGGTGTGCATTCAGCCAAATCCGTATAGTCCTTAAAAGGACAATTTGATCGATGTTCCGTCCAGATGATCACCTTCAGGAGTAATATTTCAGGATTATTGAAAATAGTGCATAAAAAACGAGTATATTCGATATACATTGGTGCAACTGTAGGTGATAAGATATCAAATAAATGCGCAGCATAAAGAGCACATAACAAACGTGCCAGGCCCCCACGCTGCACTGATGACGGGGGGGGGGGAGGGGGGGGGGGTTCATCTCGCATCCCGATCGATCCCGGGCCGCTCCAGGCCGGGCTCGACCATCCAGGAAGCGTTCACCGTGTCATCTGGGAGTGAACAAGGAAATTCAATTCGGGAGTGTTGCAGCGTTCAAGGGGATGTTGCTAACGAAACTCCGGTAGAGAAATCGGTTCTCCTGAATGGTTCAAGTTTTAGGGACTTTGATTTCTTGAGGGATTTTTCGAATTTAAATGCATTATCATTTTGTTTGCGTCTTCCATTGTTTCTTGTATTGAATTCATGTGCGAAATTTGGAGCAAGTGTAGATTTGCGAAGTACGGTAAAACGTTGCAAAGTTGCATTAGATAATATGGTTGACTATGAAAGTCCCTAGGAACAAATGGTTCTGAATTTCCGACTAATTTACATTTCGATGTTCAATTGGTAAAACTATTGGTGCTAAACAATTCCATACCGATTGCCCTGGTTACTCGGATATAAATGTTTGAGATTTTAATTTTCATCCTCTCCGGATAAAATTTCTTTTCATAAAAAAAAACATTTTTCTATAATGTACAACTATGTAAAATTACAGTTTTTAGCTTTTCTGTAGTTAAACCCAGCAAGCACATTTGGGAATGAGGAAAGCGAAACTGATGCAAATTACGACTGGCCATGTTTGGTTAAAATAATTTATATAAAAAGACTTGTATAAAGAGATTCATTTTGCTGAACAATGTCTGATTCATGCAGAAATGTTTATATTTGTGTAATTTAGAAACGCATCACTGACAATGCACAAAAAAGTTAATAATGCAAACGATTACATTTAAATAACGGCTAATGTTTCTTCATGCAAATGACATAAAAACGAGAGAACTCAAAGTTCATTGTCTCTAGAGTTTCCCGAGTTTTCCCGAGTTTTCCCAGCATTTCCACACCGTCTCAGCCAACAATTTCTCAAAGCCACTCGTCACATTTCATTTTCTTTCTCATTCATTTCCACCCCGATATTTTTCCCCAGGAAAAGCGCGCGCTAAGTTCATTCGAATGCGAACAAGATTTGGTTAAACCAAAAGTGAGAATAATATTTTAATGAAGTTTACGTTTTCATTACTTTATTATATTTTCATTCGTCGTTGTTACGTCGAGCGATGATCCCTTTCGAAAGAACTTGCTCATCTTTTTCCGAGAGAGACAGCAGTAAAGATGGAGGAGAAGAGACAAATAAAGAGACGCGGAAAGTGAGGGAGGCAGGGAATTGAGATTGGGCATGGCAAACCACGAAAACCTTGTTTTCCTTCATTCTTTTCTCGTCTCGCAAATTTCCCTCCGCAAAGATGTAGCTCTTTCTTTGTTGGGGAGATTAACTTAGAGGAGCTCCCTTCGCGCAAAAGGAATTGTGCACTCCTCGGAAAACGTAAGGGACGCGGGAAAATCGAGGGAAGCACAATATTTTCTTTATACTGCGTACATTTCCATTGATTTACATTGCCGATTTTGTGAATCTTGCAGCCAGTGTTCTGATTTTCGTAGTCTTTTGAGGTAAAAGAATTGCAGGAATATCGTATTTTACTTGGAAAAGGGCAGCCAGAAGCTTGTTTTAATTTTCCTAGCACATCTATAAAACTGATACTTATTTTCTGTAGAATACGAGGAATATTATACATCAAAGAACTTAATGACGTCTTATTGAAAATAAGGCCAATGCTATCAATAAAACTTGCAACTCATATTTAAAGAATTTAACATATTATACATACGTAGGTATATTGTAAAAAATATAAATATCGTGTAGGCATGTAGACATGTTACAATTTCAATGCACTCGAAGCAAAAAAATAAATAAAAGTATAGCTATCAATTTATAACATGCGTATTCGCTCCACACCTTTCCAAAACATTAACCTACCCAGACAAGCCAGACAAGATAAAAAGTACCTATCAAACCAGAAACAACTTATCATTAAACTGTTATTGATTGTGCATAACAGCATAAACGTCATCTTAAGAAGAGAATATCAAAATAATAACAATAATCGAAACCGGTAGACTTGTCGCTGAAATTAACCGTGTCCAGATATTATATTCCGAGAGCATTATTTAAATGCTCTATGCCGCATACTCTCCCTATATGATTGTTACGTGTTCTTACCTATTACAGAACCAACATATCAACCAGGTGGGGTATATAAACGCCCATTGCCTATCTTTGAAGAGCGAAGCCACTTTTTTGCTTTGCCATATAGGTACCACATTCTAGTTTTTACTTCATGACATTCCTCTATACAGGTAGGTATTAATTAGTTATGTTGAGCCACTTGTTGTTTCAGAGTAGTGGAAATTTATATTTCCCTCTCTATGCGAGACCATTGGGCTGTTTTATAGGAGGGAATCATTCATAATTGTAATATGTTCTGGATGGAATGCGGTGGCGAACTGTAGTTGGTGGTTGGTGGTTGGTAGTGCATGAATGTCTGGACGAAGCGTGGCTATTGCACACCGATTTCAGACATAGTAGTCAAGTCAGTGGCATACCAAACCCAACTGAGGTATGCTTGAGGTATGTATAATTAGTCGATGCAGAGGCCATTCTGAGCGCGTTCGTCGACATGGAAATTTGAAAAATGTTGTTTTGAAGATGTGAGATGTCTTATGGGTTTTTTTTTTGTTTGGCTGGGCTAAAATTGGTTGGGGCAGTAAATTTACTGCGAGTGCAGGGTAAAGGTGTTTCGATTTCTTTTAGATGTAGGTACCAACAATCTCTAAATTGTGACTTCTATAATTACACATTTTTATTTTAAAAATAAAACAAAATAAATATAGGTTTACTTCTTTACGCCTTAAGAATGTTTATTTGAAATCTGCAGCTTCACAAGATTCTTACATTAGAAGTAGAAGTACTAAACTCATAAATGTCTTGAGAAAGACAACAGCTAACTCTACGAGTAGTTCTAAGGCTATTGGTGCAGACACAAGTGTGTAGGCATATTCAATACAAAATATAATTATAACTTGCATTATATTAAAGCAAATCGGTATTTTCCTCCAACATCTTTCATGACAACGAAATAATCTCATTTCCATGCTAATTACTTCAGAAGGTCGAGGTACTGCATACATATAGATTACTCAAGCCAAGAAAAACCAGTAATCTCGAGGAAGAAAAACCTACACAACGTTTCCACTGAGAAAGGGGCACGAAACAAAAAGAAAACTAACAAAACAAACATAGCAAAGATCAAATCATTCAAGACGTAGAAACTAATAACGAAAATGCCAAGCCGTTTGAAACCTCAGTACAGATTGTTTGTTAGCTGATCACACAAGCCATCATCTCTATGAACATTGCAGAGATCGATTTCTGAACAAACAAACCAGAGAGTCATGTCTAATTGGTTGCTAATTGGCGATTCGTCAAGTATCAGAGGTCACGACGGTTCGGGGTTCTAACTCATTACCCCGCCCAATTCTTTGGTGAGTTATAACGTCTAGGTTTTTCGAGTCTTCTAATCACCACAGCCCGGCATTGTGTTGTGTAAGATGGCAAATTAGTTGCTCTCTCTTGCGTCTTGACCATAGACCATAAGCAATGTAAAGGACCTGAAAGACTTGTGTTTTTCGACGGTTAAAACACGTTTTAGATTCGTTATCGCTGGTTATTGTTGAGTTTTCTTGACTTTGGTCTTTTGCGTCTCTAAACGAAAAGCATATACGAGGATGCAGCAACCTGATGCTGTACTTTAAATATATACAAACATGTATAACGTAGCGAAAAACGAGGCTTTATAATTTGATGATCGTGACCCCATGTAGTATCTTCTAGTGCTAATGAATTTATTTCGAAACGCAATGAAGAAACTGCTTATTGAATCAAGTCAGAAATTGAATAACTGTACACCATTTCAAAGCAATAGATATTGCGTTGTGAATTCACCTGAGCTGATTTCCTTTCGCTTGTATTTCCCGCGAAGAATGATATAACATCGTAAGTTCACGTTTTCTAGCTCATTTCACACCACATGGAATTGATTCAAGGTTCATAGGTTGAACCAGTGAGTATGATAAAACGAATGCGGTTACCCATATACAAACCAAAACGGTATCGATTTCAAAACCCCTCCATTTCAATAATACAACATGAAAATTTAGGAAAAGTTCCCAATATTTTGAAATGTCTGTGACCACAATAATATTATGACCCTTTCTGTTTTGGAGGTGACTCAATTGGGATACATATTATACCTCCACCTTATCCACCTCTCAATTCACACAGTTCGGATAGTATACCTTCGATTACAATGACCGAAGAGTACCATTTACTCAAGTACGGTGGGGTCCAAAGGAAAATTAATTTTATAGCACTGACGAGTTTGTAAAACATCTTTATGATGAGGAAACTCATTGTTTGCATATAACTAAGGAATAATAATCAATAATATGTATACGTATTTTATATGTATCTGTACATATGTGTGAATCAGTGTATGCCACAGTGCCTTTCAAATCTTATTGAAAACCGATTGGACAATACAAAATTATAAACGAATCAGAGACGACGAATTTTCAGCTATCGCTAACAGGTCGTTTGAGCAATCGGTTATCATATTTGTTGTTAACCTTCGATCAAGCGTTAACGAAGCCTGTTAATTCTCCATTCGCATGTCAGTTCTCGAATCTCCATTCACCATTCTACCATTCTACCATTCTCCTATTCACGTTAAGAAGGAGAATGGAATTACATCTACCTCGAGGACCCACTGCTGAGACACGTGCTATAGTTTCGAAACTGCCCATAGCCGTTTGTCCAGCTCAAGACATGGCTTGTGAGTTTCTAAACTCTTAGCTCGTGTGCACTAGTGGATCCTCGAAGAAGAATCAAATCCACTCTCATTCTCAACGATAAATGGAGTATAGGTACTGGAGAAAAATATTGAAGGGCCAAACCGGATTAATGGACATCCATCGCTAGTCCCTGGAGCTCTTCGAGTCGGCACCGGCCGTTTTCCCACCTCTCTTCTACGCTAGGAATTAGGTCCATCATCCCCCGACGCAAATAGACCAATGCCACAGGGCACGTCGTCGAAACAATACGCCACCGAACGCCCAAAATCAATCAACTGCATCACAAAAATGAACGAGAACATGCAGCCGGGGATGCCGTTTGGTAGTGCAACGAGAACATTGAAATGAAACAACATCAATTCTGTCAAACTTCACTGGGTGGCCAAAAATACCTCTTTTGTCCTAAAACAGTTCAAAATCAAATGCCATGATCCCATCTACAGCATCTAATATACATTTGCAGATTCGTAACAAGTTGTTAGTTTTTTTTTGTCTAGTTTCCTAAATCAGACCCAACCACAGATGGATTCACACTTTACACACATAGACCATGCGCATGTCAGTATTGGCTACGTGAAATCTTCAAGTAATAGGCCCCGCAATAAATTCTACCATTCCTTTCATCATAAAAGCAATGTCATATGAGAATTCAATATGAGGATGCTGTTACGGTAGATATGACATCGCTAGTATGTCGATCTTTTAATTACGTTATCCCATTGCAGAAAATGTCAATATGCATAGCACCTAACTGCATTAATAAGCAATTTTTTTGTATTGGTTAATTCATATAGCACCTATCTATAACTGCATTATATTAGCAAAATTGGTCTTGCGTATAGCCGCGTCGCTTCGTAAGATGCATTATCTACGTAGGTATAGTTTGTCTGAGCTGGAACTGCAGTCAGTCGATATTCTAGAAAGGAACTGGTGAACACAATCACACCCTTCCAAGATGAAATCCCAAATCTCCCAGCATCCCTTCGCATTCCTGCTCCATCGGACAAAGTCGCGCTGTGGCGCGGCTGCGGATATATTGGCCGACGCAGACGCCGACGCCGACGCCGACGCCGAATCTGATTGCATTTTCATTCGCTTCTCTCTCTCTCTCTCTCTCTCTCTCTCTCTCTCTCTTTCACTCTCTCTCTCTCTCTCACACTCTCTCTCTCTCTCTCCCTCTCCCTCTCTCTCTCTCTCTCTCTCTCTCTCTCTCTCTCTCTCTCTCTCTCTCTCTCTCTCTCTCTCTCTCTCTTTCTCTCTCCCTCTCTCTCTTCTTCTACATGTATGGCTGGGCAAACAGCAAAGGTGAGTGCCGATCAGCTGCTTGACGACGCACAAAAAGCGTGGGTGGTGAAAGTTATATGAGATTTGGAGCTTGTACGTTTTTAGTAAATCGTTCATATGCAGTTCGCATTATTATTAAAACATGTGCAAATCAGATGAATTTTATGACCACTGTCTCTGTTTTATGTATAGCTGGGGCATTTGATATGTAATAAAATAAGAGTTTATTTATAAATCCACAGTTGGTTTAACTTTTAAAGTTTAAAATTTAAATTGCAAGAAAAATAAATTTACCTTTGTCGAAATGGACCATGGAAATTGTGTGTGCTCACCAGAAGTTAGATTTATACCTGGTTCTGTTCAGTTTTGCAACAGGGGTCTTCAATCACGTCTTGAAATTGAATAAACAAACGCTCGAACGGAAAATACAGCTGCTTTAGACAGCAATTCAGTCGTCGGCAAGATGTTTCCATTTCGACGTCCCCCTCATCCAAAGTCTACAACAAGACTTCATAAAAAATTCAACGAAAATTAAAAAACCCTCCCTTAGATACACCAATCATACTTCATGCCAACATCAAAACGCAAAAAACAGAAAAAATCAATCACAGCTATACAACAGCACGTTTTACCTTTTGCATCAAACAATAATAAATCAAATATTCATTTTTTAGACTAATTTCCTCTCTTCCCTCATCCTGTGCTGTAGTTAAACACATACTTTTTCAAACTGGGAATTGAAATCAAAGTAAATACAGTTTTCCCAAGGTTCGTAGTCCGAAAACTATAAGTTATACTTTCTATGGGGTAACGCACAGCTTCTGGAATAATGCTATATAAGTGTAGCTTGATGGCAAGCTTTTTAACTCTGTGTGAGAATTGGCTACAAAACGTTGACAAACAGCTAAACCCGGATTTACCCCGGGGTTTATCCGGGTCTCAACCAGGAGTTGAATAACTTGGTAAAACTGGGCATTAGACAATTCACTTAGCATTAGATACATTTGAAAAAAACTATTACAAGCTTGGTATTGAATTTGCTAAAGAAAAGTCATCACTGTTATTTAGCACTCAAACCACAGTATTAAATAGTTTTTTTGAAAACTAGTGCTAAAGATAGGGCAAGTAGACATGAGTCTAAGAAATATAATAGCATTGGATACCCTTTTTGAAACGGTGTTGTTTTTTGGAGTCGTTGCAGAATTCCTATTCATCATTTCGCCTCCCGACTGTGTTCTGTGTTCTCGCATCACTGTTGTTTGGCATTCAAACCACAGTTTGAAATAGTTTTCTCGAAAACTATAGTGAAATAGTTTTTTTGAAAACTATAGTGTTAAAGATAAAGTAGAGATGAGTCTAAGATATTTAACAGTATTGAATACTTATTGAAAAAGTGTTTTTTTGGAGTCGTTGCACATTCCCTATTCATCATTTCGCCTCCCGCCTGTGTTCTGTGTGCCCGCATCACTGTTGTTTGGCATTCAAACCACAGTTTGAAATAGTTTTTTTGAAAACTATATTGTTAAAGATAAAGTAGAGATGAGTCTAAGACATTTAACAGTATTGAATACTTATTGAAACGGTGTTTTTTAGAAGTCTTTGCACATTTCCTATTCATTTTGCCCCCCGCTTGTGTTCCGTGTTCTCGCAGAGCCGCTAGCTTTTGTCCCTACCGTCGCAGGGCACGACGCCCCGGGCACCGCAAGCCGACGCCGCCATGAGAGACGCCGTCGGATTGGTCGCGACGCCGACGCCGCAATGGTGCCTGGGAGCGATCGATGAGCAGCGTCCGCCCTCGGCGTCGGGGCGGGGCGTCGTCGGACGGCGTCGCGACGCCTAGAGCTGCTAGGCGGCCAGGGCGTCGGTTTGATACCATCGGCTATGAGGCGATGGCTCGACGCTGTTGATGTTTTTTGGTGTGGCTGTCGGGTATGTTAGCTTACGGGGTTGTTTTTTTGGATTTTTGGCAAAACTTTAAAATGATATATTTTTATTAAAAGTTAACTATAAACTAAATAGGTTATTACATACATTATCCGAAATTTGTGGTTTACCGAGCAAGCAATGAATTAATTTATCTTGGAATATTGTAAAGCAATGTCTACAGTAATTCTCATTTTGTCTTTTGAAGGGACCAAACGATATATTCATTGCTGCACTCCACATTACTGCATTATTTTCCAATTTCTTCAAAAACTGGTCAAAAGTAGCATATATTATAACTATAAGGTAACACTCTTAAATGTTAGGGGATCATTTTCCTAAGATGCATGGTCAAGCTATTTCGTAGCAAAAATTTTGGTACAACGCGACCTTGCTTTTGGCTCTTTTCATCTTGAAAACCGCAGGCAAAATTTAAAAAAGAGTTAATTCTTATTCATTCTCTGCATATAAAAGCTTCAGTTATGGTCCATGCGCTATCAAGGATGAAATCAAGTTTCATTAGGGGCCGCAAGCTCATTGTTTATAACAGCTATAACTGGAGAACTCATTTCTCGTCCTCAAAACATGCACATAAAAGTATCTTATACAACGTGCAACTTTTATCATGTTGTCATTTACATTTACATCGCCGACAATTTGCAAATTTGTTCAACGACTAGATTAATTATTTGGTGATTTGTTATATTTTGTATCGTGATTTTACGGGTGTCTGTCAAATACCATTCAGTGAGGAAAAGGGAATGAGGTTTCCCTGACATTTGACGGCTGTATTGTTACATTTGGTCAAATATATACACAGATCCATTCACCAGCTTAACGCCAGCTACAATACAGCTCCAAGTTACTGTCAATATTCCTGGCAAATTGTATGTTAATTCACTATCGTGGTGACCACATCTATCTAATTTCATAGTACAATTTACAAGCCAAACAACTTTACGATTCATTCAACGATTTCCTCGATGTTATAACATTAAAAAAGATGATACAACTCGTTTGTGTATATTATGACAACAGGTATACTATACGCGATTTACGCATGGCAAGCTGAGATTTAAAGCCGTTTCCTTTTCACGATCTCACATTGTAACCATTTTCTGGGTTAATTCACTCTGACCACAGTTCAATTTGACCTCTAAGACCTTAGGCCGCACAGGTCACATGACCCACAATTCATTCATTTCATTTTGCACATCACGTGCGGACTTATATAAAGAAAGCCACATGTAGCGATTGTAACAAGGGTATAATTTCTAACATGGGTCTAACAAACGAATTGCCGAAACTTCAAGCTAGCGTCTACAAGCGAAATCCACCGACAAAACCCACAATTCCTCGTATTATCATCCTCGTTACTGCAAACGATGAGACTAATCGCAAGGGCAGTTATCGTAAAAAAGACGTAAAAACGATCGTAAACGTTCCGTTTATTTGTATTTTACCACCTCATCTAACACCAAAAATCCGTACTCGCCGCAGCTTATTCATCCTCTCTTGTTTGTTCACAAATCTTCGAAACAATTAAAACCCCTCCTTCGTAGCTCGCACGTCTGACCTGTTTCATTCTTCGAAACCTTTCCCGCCAACCTCTGACCTTTCCACCCATGGCGGTCTATACAGCTCTTCGCGCCGCCGGCTACTTCGTTACCCCGTAACAACCTCCAGGCCAGACCCGGGCGTAGATACCTAATTAGTACCTTTAGCGATGCCTTCGGAGAGACCCTATATATCGTGGCAGACGTCCCAAAGGTATCGAAGATTCTATCCCTTAGCCGCTCTCTCACCACCGGCAATTGGGGGTGGTGAAGAACTATATAAAACGACTCAGTCCATGGGTATAATTATCTTGAGACTCTTGCAGACATGAAGAGTCGGATGGCCCACGATAAAAGATAATACCGAAAGCACACAATTATATTATTAACCGCGGCGCACACAGTTCAGGAAATGGTAGACTTTTTAAAGGTAGGCCCCCATACTTTTTGGCGAGTGGGCTTAAAGGTGTGGGAAACGTTGTTTTATATATTGTGGATGTGTGTGGTGCTTTTTGGGGCACCGGCGCCTCACGCAAAGGGGGTTTGGTTTTTCAAAGACGGCTAGCCGCCAAACCGACGATGTGTTTACAACCTATATGACGTGTACGATGCTTTCTGTCTATGGGAAAGTGGAGTCGAGCATGAACCTAGTAATTTGATCTAGTGATTTTTTTCTTTTGTCTGATTTGTAACGTGCTAATTTGAAGATTTAGTGGCATTTAGTTATAGAGAAAATGTATTGAGGTTTGCGGTCTGACTAGCGCCATATGATTAGAAGGAGTATAAAGACACTCGGGCTTAATAAATGATAAATCCATGATCGAAGAGGAAAAGATGTGACCCTTCTGAGAATGATGAGGGATTGTCAGTCACGATTTCAAATGGAATAAATCGACGACCTGGTATTTGGGAAGAAGGATTTGATTTTTATCAGCTATCGAATCTTATTTGGATGATCTGCACATAAATATGGATCATGTCAAGTGTTTGGTAAGGACCTATTCGTTAGTTTCTTGGTAATTAAGGGATGCAACGCGGTTTGATCAACGCTTGGGTAATTTTGGGAATACGATGCAGTTTGGATCATAAATATTAAAGAAGCGGAAGGTATATAGTTTCGTGTGAATTTTGTTCTGTGCAAAAACTGTTATATATGGCACCTTCATTCTTTGGCGATATCTGAAAAATGATTGACTCCTGGTAATTAATGATCGCTTTATCAATTAAATTTTCCCCGTAAGGAAATTGGTATGAAACCCACAAATGCGTTTATCAGTTTCATGCTTCGAGGTTAATAAATTGCCAACAGCTCATTGCTTCTCCAAGAGGACCACATGCCCCTCTCTTTAGGAATCGTGACATACAATGCACAATCAATAAGCATCCCTAAAATTGAGTCTCCAGCTGGCATTGTCAGTGACACGATGTCATAAATATTGGCTCTGGACCAATCAAGCTGGGTTTCCAGCTAGCAATGTCAGTGACACGATGTCATAAACATTGGCTCTGGCCCAATCAAGCTGGGTTTACAGCTAGCAATGTCAGTGACACGATGTCATAAACACTGGCTCTGGACCAATCAGACACCCCACGTCAGAGTCACGAACATTATACGTTATTCACATCCACACAGACTGATCTGATTATAGTCCAGAGCCAATGTTTCTGACATCGTAGCACTGGCATTACCAGCCGTACGAAGTTTTCACCAGCCTCCTTGCAAGCCACAACCAAAACCCCCGACCCAGCAGACACATCGCTGGTCACATCAACACGACATCGTCCGCAGTCCACTCCCTCCACGCAGCCACCGCGGTCCATCCATATCCCGAGCACCGGCCCCGCCGCATCCCGCCTCGGACGAAGCATCCACGGAATGTTTTAAACGGCCGATCGTGACCCCTCGCTTGGGTCTCCGTGACGCGTGCACGAGCCCCGGGGCTGTCGGCTCGCCGCGCGGACTCGCATTAACATGCACCCCCCCCCCTCCCCCCACCCCCCGGGGCCCGACGGACGGGGCACCTTCGTGTGCGCGTCGGCACCCGACGGACCCGGCTTGCCACGACGCGGCCGCACCGCACAGTTCGACGGAGACTTGAGGGACGGAGGCGTTGGTGGGTCTAGACGAGCGACGGCGTGCGCTGAGGAACACTGTTGACTTGGGGATGAACGAGGACGTTGTCAACTATCTGTCTGCATTGAATGTTCCACCACCAATACCACCAATACCACCATGCCACTTTTATCACCAGATCAGCAATACCCATACGGAATTGTACATACAAAAAACATATATGAAACATATATGTAAGGTTGAAATTTTTAAAAGAAACATAAGTTTCTTATAAGATATTGCACTTTCGTATATTTTCCCTATATGCATCATATATGTTCGTATTTGCTTTTTCGTGTGGGTACTCAAGCAACACACCAATACACCCAAAACCACCAGCACCAATTCACCCCAAACCACCAGCACCAATTCACCCAATACCACCAGCACCAATTCACCCAAAACCACCAGCACCAATTCACCCAATACCACCAGCACCAATTCACCCAATACCACCAGCACCAATTCACCCAATACCACCAGCACCAATTCACCCAATACCACCAGCACCAATTCACCCAATACCACCAGCACCAATTCACCCAATTCCACCAGCACCAATTCACCCAATACCACCAGCACCCATTCACCCAATACCACCAGCACCAATTCACCCAAAACCACCAGCACCAATTCACCCAATTCCACCAGCACCAATTCACCCAATACCACCAGCACCAATTCACCCAAAACCACCAGCACCAATTCACCCAAAACCACCAGCACCAATTCACCCAATACCACCAGCACCAATTCACCCAATACCACCAGCACCCATTCACCCAAAACCACCAGCACCAATTCACCCAATTCCACCAGCACCAATTCACCCAAAACCACCAGCACCAATTCACCCAATACCACCAGCACCCATTCACCCAATACCACCAGCACCAATTCACCCAATACCACCAGCACCCATTCACCCAATACCACCAGCACCCATTCACCCAATACCACCAGCACCAATTCACCCAATACCACCAGCACCAATTCACCCAATTCCACCAGCACCAATTCACCCAAAACCACCAGCACCAATTCACCCAATTCCACCAGCACCAATTCACCCAATTCCACCAGCACCAATTCACCCAATTCCACCAGCACCAATTCACCCAATACCACCAGCACCAATTCACCCAATTCCACCAGCACCAATTCACCCAAAACCACCAGCACCAATTCACCCAATTCCACCAGCACCAATTCACCCAATTCCACCAGCACCAATTCACCCAATTCCACCAGCACCAATTCACCAATACATTAACCAAGGCACCAATATTCGACAATACCGTCAAAAGGGTATACTTTTTCCATAATGTCAAACTTGCCTGCTAAATTCCTTAGACTCATGTCTACTATGTCCTATCTATAGCACTTGTTTTGAAAAAAACTATTTCAAACTGGGATTTGAATACTAAATATAAAAGTCTCGCTGGTTATTTAAGTATCACTTTTATTTAGCATTGAAATCCCAGTTAGAAATAGTTTTTTTGAAACTCTTGCCTGCTGTTCGAATAGTGTTTTAAAGATCTTCTCCATTCAGTGTTCAAAAGTCACACAGATTATTTTTAGGTTGATTTGAAATCGGTATAAGTTGAGGCACTTAGTTAAATGGATTTACACGTTACACGGTTTGCAGTCGTTGGAAGGGACGTGTAGGTATATACTAAAGAGCAAGGGATGTAGCTCAGACTTTGTCGATTTGTCTGCAATGAATTTTCATTACCACTGACCACTGACATGACCACAGAATACTTCAGACTAGGGTGTAGATGAAGATGAAGATGAATATGAAGATGAAGATGAAGATGAAGACGAAGACGAAGACGAAGATGAAGATGAAGATGAAGATGAAGATGAAGATGAAGATGAAGATGAAGATGAAGATGAAGATGAAGATGAAGATGAAGATGAAGATGAAGATGAAGATGAAGATGAAGATGAAGATGAAGATGAAGATGAAGATGAAGATGAAGATGACGCTAAGTGACATGGCGAAGAACGGAGTGCTTGGCGACGTTGGGAAGGATGATGGCGAATTGTAAAGGGGTGGTATACCCAGTGGCGTAGTCCAGGGTATACGCGGGTATACGGCGTAAAACTCACATTTTATTTTCAAAATTAGCGGAAATTCCTTACCTTTATTTTAAAGAAATACGCTGGCACGCAAATTTCCAGCTTTTTTACGAGTAAATTTTGCAAATTTTCAATACCATCATGGTTTCAGCCAGCAGTAAATAAACCCGTTCCAGACAACCTTTGTGCACACTTTGGGTAAAAGGCGATGCGTTGCCAAAATATTAGCGCAATTGTGATAGGAATCCAGAGAGATTTGGACGAGTGCTAACTACACCATCATGGGGTATACCTTAGTGTTAGGGTTGTACAATAATCAATCGGACTCACATAACGTCATCTTCACCATATATTCTATGTTGACTGTTGCAATTCAAAGACGAAGCTATAGATAGTTGAAGAGTGAGTGAAAGGGAATTGTTCACTTCATTGAATGTGTTTTTATTCAGTTATGCCCACTGAGTAATTACGTCAAAGGAGTAACAGCTAAAATACTGTATCACTTTGTCTCTAGCCACACTCCGAACATCTCTGTTGTTTCCCCTAAGAGCCTAAGGGTCTAAGGGTCTAGACTCGAGTCAGACCATTAGACCCTTAGGCTGCTGAGATGTTGGCAGCCGTTTTCCCTTTAGTGATCGGTGCAATGAAGATATTTCCGATTGACTATAATACAGTCATAGAAATATACTACGCTTTGGGTTAGTCAATCTATAATATAGTCAAAGCTATAATATATAGTAAACCAAACATATAGTACATATCATATAGTAAACAGCGTCGACCTTAAAAGTTCAAAGCGAGAAATTCACTCTAAAATGTATTTCAAACACAGATGGTTCAAAGTTCAAACATATTTCAGTGTAGTTGTATAGCCTCGTATAGCGTCAAAAGAAGGGATGATACAATGCTGTTTGAAGATGTGTCGTCTTTGAAGAATTGACACTTTCCTCAATTGGCCAGCGAGCAATCAAACGGCAATGTGCGAGTGCCCAATCCGCCGAGGGACCAATCATTATTCGACGATTGGAGTTATTGTAGGCATATTTGCTGTAGGGCAACGTTAATTAAATTGGGTAAACAATTCGCTGTTGCATCCAAGCACCACATCGATTTAATCAGGGCCGAATTGGCACAAAACAAGATGGTCTTGAATTCCCGTTTCTGTTTTCTTCGGGCCTGCCACCCCCCCCCCCCCTCCCCCCAACTCAACCAATAACGCTCTAACGCGTATATTAATTTGTAAATTTTTTGGATATAGATTTTCATGACGTGCATTTTAAGCTAGCCTATATCCAGGCGTATAGCAATGGTGAAGTTAATCTTCAAAAGGGGTGCTTATAAAAATGTACCTAGCCGCTTAAAGTGGTGTCTCGGTAAATGCAATTGAACGTCAATACCTTTTCAGATACATGCTCTACAAGTTGACTTGACCATCATAATTATGGTACCAGTGTGATTAGATCAAAAATGTATTCCCCATAAAATATAGTGACACAGGTATATAAAAGAAAATTATTACTTTATATAAGTATCGCAACGATAATTCAACGACAATATAACAGCGTCTCTCGACATAATATCCGTTCTACAAAACCACTCAATAACGTAACCAGACTTTCCGCTATCGTCCATTAAAACCAGTACCGCATAGACGTTCTACACAGATGCAAATCTCTCCGATCTCAGTTTCATTTTCGTTATATTAAACATCAGATCAAGACGCGACATTGTCCAACACAAAAAAAGCAAAGAATGGAATCGATCACATCTTCGATATATCCCTCCTCCTAAGGTCTAAGGACTAAGGACTATGGCTGCTGCAGATTCTTGCATACGATTACCGGCTCTCAGGAATGCGATGTCCTCTCAACGCCTCCAGCCATCACGACATCGCGAAGGCGAAGGCTTCTGGTTGGATGCTGGCCAAAGATCGACGACTCCCATTTAATGATCGACATGTCTTGCTGCAGCTTCGCCACTCAAAGATGGGAGGTGGTCGTCGGAGACCGCAAGCTCCACATGACCAAAGAGACAACTCGAGATTCCGGAGGCTGTGCCCGAGTTTTATTGCATTGTGTTTTATGTGTGTGTGTGCTGTTCGTTGCTTGAGGGTCTATAGCTAGTATTTTTGCAAATGAGAGGTCTGTTTCACGAGGTGTACTGAGTCATGTACGTGGTTGCAGCTATAAAAGCGTGGGCTGGGCTTGGGAAAATAATTAGCTTATTATTTTAATTGTGACATTTATTGGCGGTGTGTGTCTTGGACGATTAAGTTAATTGCTTGTTTCTCGAGTACGTTTGCGTTATGTCATTGGGTACTGGAATTGTTTTTGAGATAAGACTGATTATTTTTAAGATTTGAAAACCAAGGAGAAATGAGCAGAGTGTTTCGATTATCAATGAATAAAAAGATTATATCAAATCATCAGTAGCTATGTCTGTTTTTGGCGTACGATACTATTCCTTGTTTTGACGCTTGAAGCGCCCGGAAAAGCATTCTGGTGCGGGCACTGTCTGCAACAGGAAAGCCTGCAAAGATCGCGGCTTTAAAATAATATCAGGGACTTTAATCCGATCCCTTTTCGGTAGGGTCAACTGTCAACGACTCTACAAGTTGTAATTTTCTCCTGATCATCCTGAATGGTATAGTGTCCCTTTATGCTCTTATGTTTCCAATGTTGCTTTGTAGAAGGGATAGGGAACGGAATAGACAACACTCAACATTCGTTATTAGTCGAACAATATCTACGATGTAACTGGTACATTTCCTTTGATATTTTCCGGTTTAAATGCGAGAAAAATCTGCTTTCCTTAAATAGTTGTGATCCCAAAATCCCGATCTGTAGTCGGATCACTCCAGTGAAGAGCGATTTTCCTCAGGTTGCTCCTCTGCAGATATCCCCTCCCAACACGCAGCCACAAGGCCAAAGATTCGGGGGCGAATTACGTGAATATAGAAATAAGCATGCTTGATTAAATAATCTGATAACCGTTGTCCGAACGATCTGTTAGCGATAACCGATAACTTTTCTTAAGTGATACGTGTTTCCCTTTCGATTTTCCATAAGAAAATGCTAGAAAGTTGAGTGATAATTCCTATTTGTCGTCTCAAAATCCCGCGCCTTAAGATCGCGAAGAAGTATAGATAGGCTGGATATATTTTGCACTGAGATTGACCGAAATTGCCGTTACCATGAATATGACGACCAAACGATGGATTATGTGAAACGCTTCCCTTCAGATTTTCCATCAATAAACGCAAAAAACCGTGCACATTTCCCAATAATAGTCCTATGAAAGAAGTCCGATGCCAGCACAGGCACTTTAGATATTATCTCGCACAAAACGATTTCCCGAAATTAGTTACCATCAAACGATGGAATCACTCTAAGTGAAAATGTTTCCCTTTCGATTATCCTTAAGAAAACCAAAAACAAAAACCGTACACATTTCATAACTCAGAACTCGTCCGCTGACAGGAGTCCGATAGCAGCAGACACGTGGCTGAGCGTGTGCCATCGCAAAGCACTGGAGGCCCGAGAGAGATGAGCCTCGCCGCGGGACGCTGGGCACCTCCACGGGGGCTCGACGCCGACTCCCTAGGGGGGTCCGAGCACCAAACAGAAGCACCCCCCCCCCCCCCCCGCGAAGTTCGAGCTGTGGCTACCGCGATGTGGAGGCCGATCTTTGACAAGCCTCCAATGCATGGGTAAGGAGCAAACGTTAACGGTGATGTATGACTTTATGCAATGCTAAAGTTAGAGACTAATGGATTTAGTGAAAAATATTGTCTTGCCGGCCCTAAAAGCTTATCAGTAATGCAGACATCACTGATACAGAGTTCATCACA
Source organism: Nemoura dubitans (assembly GCA_921293005.1). Classification (NCBI taxonomy): domain Eukaryota; kingdom Metazoa; phylum Arthropoda; class Insecta; order Plecoptera; family Nemouridae; genus Nemoura; species Nemoura dubitans. The sequence continues at coordinate 28,428,858 of OV121077.1, read as the reverse complement.
AATATATCTACACAAAAAATTCACCAACATAATCTCAGATAAAGCTTTTAGGGCCGGTATGACAATATTTTTGAACTCTGTGTTATGCGTCTGACCCTCAGAAAAGATGATGTCCACGGCATCCTATTGGCGGTTGCCATACAAATAACTTGACTCATATTTTATCTCTGAGTGGAAGCACGTTTCATACCGGCTCTTATAGATACATAAAAGTTAGCAGTTCAATGCAAGGGACATCGATGCTATGTACGATGAGTCAAATATATGAGTCAAATACGTTCGTGGGAGAGAGAACTCTGTACAGCGATTTCCGGCAGAGCGAGTGAACGTACAGGTTAATAATCCGTGATAACAATATACCTAGTGCCGGCATCCCTTGACTGTACATTCCCGTTCACTGAGCTTGTGTAGAGTATATCCTTGCGTAATGAATTGAATCTGGTTTCACACTCAGGCTTTTTTATTTTCGAACATTGCAGTACGTAGGTACAGTGCATCAAATAATTTGCACTTTTGAATTTTAATGGATAAACGTGCAGAATTTGGCAATGTATTCATCGTTCACACTGACTAAAACCCTCATCAGAGATGATAAAAATTGAATTATTTTACCCGTCCTGAACATTGCAGAAATTCTAGCCTGCCCTCGTCCAACTCGAGTGTGGACTTAGGCGATGCAAACGGGGGTGTCTTGAATCTTATATCGAAATGCCAACCACAATTAGGGGTTGTTTGAAATCAATTTCATATACATGAGCTAAACGCATGTCCTAAATATAATCGCTCACAGGAAAGCATATCTTATTACACATGTATGTGCGTATAATAACAGCGTTGAATAGAATAGAATAGAATAGAATAGAATAGAATGGAATAGAATAGGTTTTTATTCCATAAAATAACACACACGTGTCCTACAGGAAAATCATATCTGCAGTCAATTGTAAAAATAATATACAATGTTTATTGTCATTACTCGCAAAACGAACAAGTAGATCATAAAATTTTTCAAAACGTGCCCCCAACGTTTTTCGTACTAAATATGCAAAATGTAGCAGAATGAATTACAGGCCGAGAGCCGCCTTGGTTATTTTGCAAACTTCCGCAATCCTGTCATGTTCGCTAGCGTTCGGCTCGGCGCTCGCTGTCAATCAATTTTACGAAGACTCTTACAAGATATTGTGCATTTAAATATAATATTCAATCGTGACTTCTCCTGGCGTCTACAAAGTGTTACAATTAGTTGAATATAATGTTTCCAAATTGAGCGATTTAAATTGTGAAATGCCTTGAGTTATGAATGCGAAGCTTCTCATTTTATATAAAATTTCTTCATGATCATTTTGACTAGCTGGGTCGTTTTTTATGGCGAAATTTTATCACGGAATGTCTGTACATGGATAGCAAAATGAGTAAGACCCATTTTTCGAAATTTTTAAAAGCCACAATAGATTCTAAATTAATTATATACAAATCAAAAACTTTCGTTATAAATAAAAAATAAATGCATGTTCTTTGTCAGGCGACGTTTAGATATTACATTATAGTAGGCAGCATTTCAAGAATTTCTTAGCCATGGAATTAACCAAAATGCTTTCCAACTAAATGTCACGTGCTACTCGTAAACGCCTCAAGGTACTCGATCCTAAACCACGTGTCCTTTACGAAACCCAACCATTCCTCTCTGACTCTACAATAATATTCAAATCGGCAGATCAATTTTCAACGCGCCGCCATCAACGATCACGGCACATCAACGCAGCCCGCACGTAACAGAATTAAAACTCAAACGACCCGTCGAGTGTTACCCGAAAAATCTTGATCCTTACTCGGGATGCAACTAAGGAGCGCGAAGCCAGCTCCTTTTCTCGATAAGTTGCGTGACCAAATGACGCCGAGGCGGTCGTGGCCCCCAAAAGCACACGCCAACCGAAAAATCTTTTTATGCGTGCCTCCGGGTAAAAAAAACAACTCAAAATCAAAAAAGATGCTTGCGCTCGTCATCGAAAAACGGGGGAGTATATCGAAAAAGCCTACAGGGCTCATCATAAAAAGGTATATACGCTTTATCATAAAATACAGTAACACGTAGCTTTCTCAAAAGTCAGCCGAAAAGATCTCTACGGAGAACCGAAACTATCATGCACAGTTGCGGGTGGCTTCCAATGCCCATGATCGCCCCCTGGCGTTAACATCGACCCATTATCGGAGCGCAGCGACCACGGCTGTCTCCTCGCATTATTTTTCACCTCCTATATAATAATAAATGCCGGCCCTGTGTGCCACGAAATTTTCGTATGCCGCGACTATGAAACGCCGTATAATGCACGTGGCTTCGCCGGTATTGGGTGGGGTTTATTTTATAGTTTCAACTCGGTTTGATATCTGATTGGTTATATATAAAAGCAGCTGTATTCGCTTTTTGTAATTATACGTTATGAGCACAGCGTCTCGACCAGGCGATAAGACAGTATGGATAAACTGAGCGAAGAGGTTTTGTAGGGAGACGGCTTGCTGTATTAATGCGAGGAAAGATGCTGCAGCAGCCCATGCTCTTGTATACCGGTGGGAGGAATAGATCCAGAGGATAATGCCGCACGCTTTAGGCGGAAAGTGTCTCTTTTCTTGGTTGTCTGGCTTCGTATGTGAGCCAAGCGTACGCGGCGGGTTCTGTGTTGGCATGGCACGCAGGTATTATGCTGCGACATCAATCAATTCGTTAATAACTACCCTAGTTCGAAGAAGGGTTTTATGCTAATTCGTACGCTGGACAGTACACACGTTATTTTGATATTGCACCGAGTTGGTTAACCTATATTTAAGTTTGTAAAAAAGTGTTTGGTTTTTTTTTAGGCTAAGATAAAAAGACATTTTGTGTGTTGGAATATGGATGATTTAGTCATGGTAGATTATGAGTGGCTTCGCTGGCTTCCACTTTGTGACTCTATCTTGGTAGACGATCTCGTGGCAAGCGAGGTAGACAATTAATCGATTGGGATTACAGTACAGTAGTACATGCCCGTTGGTGACTGAAATCCAAGACAAGGCGGAGCAGAACTATTGTCTTGTGGTCTATGGATACCACTGAAACATAACGTATCGCGCCGCGAAAGTATGATATATAGTTGTTACCTTTTTGCTGCTGTTGTGATGTATATTTGAAAAATTCCTTGCAATGTCATTATTTTCACTAAAAAAATGTAGGCAGAAAACAATAGTGTCGTCCTCAAGGTATTAATTGCGCTTCATTGTGTTGTGGCTTCGTTGAAGTGGAAAAGGAAATTTGATTGGTTTTTCTGATCCTAAATTCACATTAGATGACTGCCAATCTCGAGGAAATTATAATGGCAATGAATCTTTTCCAATGATTTTCGATTAGTTGGAAAAATGCTGCTGACGTGTTCATTTCAATAACTTTAATTTTCAGCGCAGTTTTCAAGTACATTAATCGTTTTTGTTTAGTTTTTAATGTTTAAATTTGGGCAAAGATTTGAGATTTTGGCAGTTTACTATTCAAATAGAAACAATTTGAACTGAATTCTTTGAATGCATCAAACTTGTTCCAAATCGCTTCGGGAAGACGAACAGAGCATCATAATTTTGGCAAAAATGTATTTTACATCGTGAAATAGAATATAAGTTATTCTGCCCATGCTTACTAACTTTTGCAAGATTTTAGCACCCAAAGATGTTGATTAAAAATGTGAAAAACGATTCGACGAAATAGGCTCCAATGATTTTCACAGGCAAAAGTCATCACTCACAACTCGTTTGTCAAAAGGGTGAACGTTGAAACACTTTGAAAATCACCCTAAGTAAACGACACAGCGTTCCGGACTCGTCATAATTATTTGCTAAACGTTGAATAAACGTTTCGAACTAATTCAATACAAAGCCGGGAGCGACCACCGATTGCCGACTGTCAAAATCAGAGGGAGTGTTCGAATCAAATTCGTACTTTTCATTACCAACATAATATGTCAGAATCGCACCTATACAACACACACTATCATCTACAACATGTAAGATGCCTGTTGCTAGCTATAGACAAACATCTTTCAAGAATTTGTACCTTTTTATTGTTTTTAAGATGCCAATTGACATCTTATAACATATAAAATTTCAGTGATTCCTCGCTTCAAACCTTAATAGTTCCGACTTGCGTTTGGTACTGAGAATAGTGAGGTGTTTTGCGCGCTCAATTCGACCCCATGGCCTACTGCTTGTCGTGGGCAAAAACTAAGTCATCGCCCCCCCCCCCCCCCCCATCTTGTTGCCAAGAGGCACATGGGACGCCGTAGATCTTATCAACCATTGGCAAATATCTTGGCAACAGAAACCTTTGCAATCCAATGAGTATTTCCTAAGACCATGTCTCATATATAGAAAAATGTTTGTGCCACAGTCAATGTCATGTTCAATCCAAAATATCAAACGTTTTAAATGCTCCACACTCCCCTAAAATTATTGAGCTATAGTTTTAAGCTGTACCTATCTACAACTGATCCCACTTTGAATTTATACCGACAACAGTCCAACTCCAACGACATGTGGTCTGCACATAAAGCTTATAGGTATACGTGGTACTTCAATCGAAATCGAAATCACGTACCATCTCCAAAGCTCATCCCTCACCTTCAACCCTTCAAAACCATGCGCCCGAAAATCCCAGCGAACAATAACATGTATCACATCATTGTCATGGACCTGAAAACAAGTTTACTATACCCGAGTACAACTGGCTCTAATGGTATCTGCTTGCTAATGTAGCATTATATACCATCGAAGGTTGGCGGGGATCATGCATAATCAAAGGTACTACTGTCTCTTTGGTGGCCGAAGGGCAATCGGCTGCCCAGAGAGGGGGACAAGGGCAGGGGCACATCGGAGAGGCTGAACTATGATGGGTAAGTAACCGCCCATTTGATCTGATCTTGGATGTATACGAACTACGAAGACGGAATAGAAAAGATGGTGGCATTTTGAAGGAATATCGAGGCAATTGGTGTATATCTTCACCGAATTGCCTGAAGACAACAGCTTTTTTTCAATGTTTTTTTGGACTGTATTTTGCCTTGGTCTGTGTGTTATTAGGTATTTTATGGTATAGGGCAGTTATGGGTTTCGGCGATGATCGGAGGAACGAGATATCGGCAAGGACATCAGTGAGTTTTGAATATTTTTCGCGTTTCGAAGAGTGGGAGCCGATCGGGCATGATCTCGTGTTTTGTTTCTTGTAAAACCGCCAAAGTCGTTGATCAGAGCTATGTGAAATTGCAACCGCAATTTTGCTAATTAAGTGTCTGAGATGAAGTCGAAACGCAAATTGCTGCTTCCTACGCAAATAACAATGTTAATTTATGTGTACGGTTGTATAAAATTACGTTCAATAGGCAATTGAAAAGTGCTTTTTCTAAAAATGAAAACACATCACGTTTGCTCGGGAAAATCACAAGCATTTGTTCTTGAACCCACGTGAACAGTTTCCCGATCATTTTCTCATGTCACGACCTTCCCTGGAATATCTCAATTTATCATGCATTTCCCGAAGAAATGTAATTTAATAACCCAATAATTTTCCGATTATCCTCCATGTTTCAAGAAAAGTTTCAAGTATACATTTGTATGATTTCACAAAATTAGACTCACATCCATGGGCTTATAAAGTGGGGAAAGTAATTTGAGATTATCGCGTCGGTATAAATGAAATCGTATTAGAAATTCTAATGAGTACACGGACATTTCTGTACATTCATATTCATATGGACTTGACAATCCGTAAGTTTTCTTTATAGATGCCCAATGATAAGTATATTTCATGTGCCGCACTGTTTTTTCCACACGAGAGGAGAAAACGTAAAAAATCCAAGAAACCAACCCCAACCCCAAATTCACAGAAACGTCTCCATAAACGACGCCTGGAAAACGACATAAAACCCACGAAAAACCCACACCGACAACTCATTCCAACCATTCTAACAACTCCCTCGGCGCTCCCCGAAGAACCCATCCCGGTCCCAGAAGCCATCCCACCAACCCCACAGCCTCTTCCCGGCGCTCCAGTGGCCATCCCGCCAATCTTGCAAGCAGGCCTGCAATCTCGCCAGGACCATCTCGCGATTTATCGCTCCCTGGCCGGTCATAGGCGACGTCTGGCTCGACGTCGCGACGCCAGGGGCTAAGACTTTACGACGTCGTTTGACCGCGTCGGTTATGACTTCGGTTGACGTCGGGTTCTTACAGATGATGGACGCGAGCTGCGTTCGGGATATCAAGATGTTTCTGTTGGATTGGTTTTAGAGCGACTTTCTGGCTTTCTAGTGCATGCATGTTTGTATTTATGCGCAGGGCTTCCCACACGGAAGTACATACAAATAACATTTATATGAAACATATATGGAAGGTTCAAATTTTGATAAGAAACATTTAAGTTTCTTATAAGATATTGAACTTTTGGATATATGCTTTTTCGTGTGGGTAGTTTCAGAATAATTGCGTTCCTGGTTGTTTTTGGAGCACATTTATTTGTGCATAAATCGGTTAATGCATTAATAGATTGATATGATTTACCAATAAATATTATTGTGTAAAGTTATTTAAAGGAATAGTTTTATGTTATATACTCTATCCCGTGAGAGAATATGCCACATACAGTTATATAAGGGCTTCCGTATATTGAAGATGCAATTGGTATAAAATGGGTGCAAAATTACTGTTAACGAAGCTGCGAAGAGATACTACTTTCATGGGTCGAGGAATGAATGTACAATATTAGTATTAAACTTCCATTCATTTTTTGTGCAAAATTTTGATTATTTTCGGTTTTTAGTTTCCATTCACAAAAGATTTTATGAAAATTGAAACGTACTATTTAGTATCATTTTATTTTATTTCGTATAAAGAGCATTTTATATTTTTCCAAGCAAATCTATTAAGGAGTATCGAACATTTCTTTCTATTTAGAATTTGAATGTATCGATCAATTCGTCACCTTTCAGAAAAACGCAAAAAATGTAAACTGTGTACAATTTCTGTTATATTTATTTTAATATAATTTTATTTATCTGTTATAGAATACTGAAACAGGTAAAATAAAATGCTAAATATATTCCAGTGAGGACAAAGGAAATATTTACCAGAGTGCCCACAAGCATGATATTAAAAATAATTACTTACGAAAACAACGTTAAAAATTAAAAAATATATACTTTTGTTTATATTAATTTGAAAGTAAAATAATGTAATAAAGAGAATCACAATTTTTGCATCACGTAAAATGACCAATGAAGCGAGTAAATGCTAGCGCGCCCGAAGGTTTCGCAAAACAAAATCACCAACAAAACCCGTATTTGCATCAATGCGTTGTTATAGCTCATGAAATGCCTATGTCGCAAATTTAAAAGCAATTGCTACCTGGCATGCAAAGAGACGAAGCACAAATACCGATATCGTTTGCTATAGGTTTATCCTGGCGGTGACAGGTCGAAATTAAAATGGCATAGCTATCGTTTCTTCCCACAGTAAACAAGCAGTGGCGGCTGTTCTGTTTTGACAAACGGGTCGCGGATTTCGCCTGCAGGCATTCAGCGACATTGTATTATACATTTTATACTGCACAAGGCGGAGTTTATACTCGCTTTTAATCAATTGTTTTGACATTAATTACTTGTTAAGCTAAGCGAAAAAACGATATCCGACAATATACGTTTGTCATTTTTAAAATTGCTCTTGTGTTTATGAAATCAGAATAACATTTTCATTACTAAATTAATCAAAATTGTATATTTTGAGTGTAAGTAAAGCTACGGGATTTTTGTTTTTGTTAGTATAGACTGAGTCTTTAATGCTACATTGAATATTTTTGTGAAAATGAATACCTACGTGTAATTTATATGAATTATAACTCGTATGTCCTACAAATTAACGATTCCAGACTTAATAAAAGGCTATTAAAAATGCCAGTTATTGAAACGAAACAAAGCAAAAAATACTACGTTACTGGTAGAACAATACCTTTTAGAATCTAAAATCAAGTGCTTTTTTCTCATTTTACTCAAAAAAACCGACTGAATCGCCGACTAAAAAACCGAAACAAAAAAATCCGAGAGCTCTATTATTCCTCCTCCACATCACGAAAACATTTACAATCGTTTAGAGCCCCGGCATTTTCGGTTTTGCATGCCACGTTATACGAATACATGAACTGTGGCCAAGTTTCCCCATATCATTTACCATTTACCACCATTTACCTATTGTTAACGCCATGCTCATGCATGCCAGAGGCGCCCGTTGGGTCGTTAAGGGCCCCCAACTTGCGTGTTCGGGGCAATTGGGCCCCCCGGGGCAACAGACTCCACTGCGGGCCAGCGCACCCAATACCTTCACAGGTATAGGAGATTTATACGGAGAGTACCAGCTCTTTTTTAAGGTGGAATGATACCCTTGGCCCCTACGAATATCTATATACCAAATTTTTTTTGCAGACAAACATTAATTAGTGACACCCCCGACAAATTAGATATCTAGATCATTTAAAACGTATTATGGGTGAGACTCATTTTAGCGGTAGGTATGATTTAAAGATTTTCTGGAACTTGTCCTTAACTATTCAAATAATTGATTTCCATAGTTAGCATATAGTTTCCATAACTGACAATTTGTAGCAAATCCAATCATAACACAAAAATTTGTATTTATTTATTTGAAACCCATTTAAATAAGCGAGGGTTTTACATATAGATTTTGTTAGGGCTATCAATAGATGGCATGCAAAAATTATTTGGTAGATAGTCATAGTCCAAGTGGAGAGTGCCACTTTAAAACAAGCTGACTGTTACTGATTTCCAAGTACGCAGAAACATATTATGACGTGGGTATCGGGGGTGGGGTAATTCCTCTCGGAATATGTCGATTTAGAAACGCAAATTTTACTCAAAACGCAATCCAATAGTTTTTTAATTGTGGCATTTAACAGCATGATTAGGATGAATCTTGCCCCATTTTGTGAAATTGGAATGGGGCTGACAACCTGGCGTGTACCTAATATATACAATCCATGGTTTCTAAGCACGTGATTGTTTAATCTGTTCAATCTTATTTAGAGACCATGAAATAAGATGGTGTATGTTCGCAATTTAACTGAACTGTTATTGATTACATTTCAGTACAACCACTTCAAGTGTACTCGAATATACACGGCACTCAAATTAGGTAGTTCATACACTACCTACAAAGGTCGTTTAGTCGAATGCTCAGACAGAATGCCGAACATGTGAATCCGTGAAGACGAAACTCCCTCTCTCTCTCTCTCTACCTTACCTTATATCAGATCGCATGATCGCTTGCGACTATAGGATAATTGGACAGAATGCAGTGCATCTTGATTGATATTTGAAGAATGTTCGTTCGTCTCTGGAAGTTGTTCGATCGCATGACCGTTTGATTGCATTCGTTGAGGCGCGAGGGACTTAATTGATTGCGAGGCCAACTCTGGACGAAACTGCATTCGTGGTCCATGGCGAAGATGGATTTCTAGTTGGTGGTTTTGTGGAAAAAAGGTTCGTTTTAGTTGGGCATGCGAGCATGGTTCTTTATTTGAGTAAATTAGGCATTATATCTGTCTATAAAACACTATGGTTTCTTGATACGATTATAATCCTACAAATTGGGAAACAAACGTAGAAAAGAGATCAAAATAAATTGTACGGCTATATAGATCCAAGAATCATCATATTCTTTTATCTTTAAGTAATTACTGAAATAATTTCGGGATTAAAGTCTTGTTAAGGGTTTGCGCTGAAGACAGCATCGGAGGTCGTAAATCCTTTCGTGATTCTTATTAATAACACGGCTGTAAGATATGATCCACGCTAAGAGGTTTTTACGACTCAACCCTTGCCGCGCAATCGGGATTTAGGAAAAGGGAAAAACTTGCCTCGTAAATTACATTTTAAACAATCAGGGACAAGAAAAAGTTGTGTAGAATTGAATGGATATATTTTCACTTTGTTTTGAAATGTAATGGATTTTCTTATGAACTTTGCAACTATTTCATAAGCAATATTATCGGTACATGTTTTGCTAAGGTATCTTTACATATAGAAATACTTCATTTCATACCTAATTGACGCATAGCACTTTGTACTCTAAAGAGCCCTAATCAACTCCCTGATAATGTTACAGATCACCATACATTCATTTCTCACCCTCGACCCTACAGTCCAAACCCCAAAAATCTTTTCTGCTCCCATCTAAAAAGCGCGTCCACCCCCGATGCCGCATTGAAATCAAAACACCCCCCCCCCCTCGCCGGTATCATGCGTACGTCACTAATATCGCATCCCCAGCCCCCTCTAGCCCCAACCGAGCCATCGCCCTGAGGCGCCCACAAAGGGGGGGGGGGGGGGCAATATGACGAGCTCATATGACCCTGTGTGTAGAGCGCACCCCTCCATCCCCACCCGACCAGGGAATTTAATGTCCTTATTTTGTTTGCACGCTTCTCATAAGACACATGCAAACCCGTGTTCGGGCCCAGTAAAAAGTTACTGTGCAAATGTTCCTAATTATATGTTTTAATAAATAAGGCGCTTGATTTTTTTTCTAATCTTATATTTGCAGTTTTCAGTAAAATCGAAACTGTATTTTGACTTTTGAGTGCTGCAAATAAAACCACAGATGAGTTGAAATCCAAATGGTTCATTCCTACGCTTATTTTGGCACCGGAAAATCTTCACGGAAGCCCCAACATTTAATTCAACTATAAGCACTGATTTCATTTATGTCTGTTTCGCTCGCTCTGCCCATGAACGATATTTACAGTTCTCTCTCGCAATTTAACAACAAGGTTGAGCAGTACCATCTATGGTCCGTCTCATCTTCTTTTGGAAGCGCCTGGGGGCATTGAGCCTATACTATAACATTGTAGTTCCGGTTTGCTGCTACCAAAGAACCTGAGACGTACTATAGCAATAATTTGTCTTGCCAATTGCCATGCAAGTAGGTATACATTTTAGGTACACACTAATTGTAAATCAGTCCAGCGGATGAAAAATTTAATACAGAAACAATTACTTATTCGCTCCAACGAAACAAACCTGTCGTGTTGATGTTGGTACCTAACTTGGCACCTATGGGTTGGTACCTATGGGTTGGTACCGATGGGTTGGTACCTATGGGTTGGCACCTATGGGTTGGTACCTATGGGTTGGTACCTATGGGTTGGTACCTATGGGTTGGTACCTATGGGTTGGTACCGATGGGTTGGTACCTATGGGTTGGTACCTATGGGTTGGTACCTATGGGTTGGTACCGATGGGTTGGTACCTATGGGTTGGTACCGATGGGTTGGTACCTATGGGTTGGCACCTATGGGTTGGTACCGATGGGTTGGTACCGATGGGTTGGTACCGATGGGTTGGTACCTATGGGTTGGTACCTATGGGTTGGTACCTATGGGTTGGTACCTATGGGTTGGTACCGATGGGTTGGTACCTATGGGTTGGCACCTATGGGTTGGTGCCAATTGCCATGCAAGTAGGTATACATTTTAGGTACACACTAATTGTAAATCAGTCCAGCGGATGAAAAATTTAATACAGAAACAATTACTTATTCGCTCCAACGAAACAAACCTGTCGTGTTGATGTTGGTACCTAACTTGGCACCTATGGGTTGGCACCTATGGGTTGGCACCTATGGGTTGGCACCTATGGGTTGGTACCTATGGGTTGGTACCGATGGGTTGGTACCTATGGGTTGGTACCTATGGGTTGGTACCGATGGGTTGGTACCTATGGGTTGGTACCGATGGGTTGGTACCTATGGGTTGGTACCTATGGGTTGGTACCGATGGGTTGGTACCTATGGGTTGGTACCTATGGGTTGGTACCGATGGGTTGGTACCGATGGGTTGGTACCTATGGGTTGGTACCTATGGGTTGGTACCTATGGTGAGTTTACTTTTCTGCGTGGACTGAAAACAAGTTACGATTGTAATTGTTAAGGCGTCAATTTATTCTTAGACGACCTTGATCACCTGACAACGAGCCTATACTCAAGAGTCTAGACTTTCAAAAAACCAACTTTGTACGTAGCTATGGCAGGAAATTGATGTTTCAAGGCCAAAATATACTTTTCCTGCCAGAGAGAAATAGACAAAACGCATAATGTAGAAGCAACCTATATATACTTCTTCACTACAGCATGCAGTGCATACTGCATATACACACAAGCCAACAAAAAAGAGAATTATTACCATCCACCCTCGCCCCTGCCCCAGCCCCTGCCCCATAGCTCAGCCGCCCCTCGGAGTTCCCGGCGCCCGGGGGCGGCGTCGACCTCAGAGCGATGGGAGCGAGAGGGGCTGGGGGCCCCGGGCACCCGGCCGCCCCCGAGTGAGGGGCGACTCGGGTGTTTGCGTGTTTGGGGAATGGTGGTGCGATGCCGGGGTGTGGGCTTCGATGTGGAGCAAGCGGGGAAGTTTAGGGTCTCTTGGAACTCTAGGAGATTGCAGGGTGAAATTTGATGATGTGTGACGTTATATAATATATTTTGATCGTGATTTGCACTGAGACATTATTGATTTTTATATCCTTTCAAACGAAAATTGTATAGGTCGATGTAACTGCAGTTGAATTTTCGGTCGTATGCGATTTTTTTACCGGTGGGAAAATTAAAAATGTTATAAAAAGAAATTGCATACATTGGGAAACATATAGCATCTATATATTTATATATTGTGAATTTTAAATATTTGGTGCAATATATTTGTATGTGTGTAATTTATTATCTGTACCTATTTTAACAAAATCGTAGTCATTTGGGTTTGAAATCAAGTTATGTGAAAATCTTTTATTTCGTCTGATAAATGTTTAAAGTGTGGATTATAATGCTAGTTGTCTTCCGCGGCTCTTATATTGAAGGACGGTGACACAGTTGTCAAGTGGTCAAGTGGTCAAGTGGTCAAGTGGTCAAGGTGTCAAGTTGTCAGGTGTCAATGTTGTGATGAAATATTTGGAAGGCAAGAGTATTTTTTTAAGATGACCATTTCCCAGACCCTTCTATCAACATGGTTGCATGCGTGGTCCATTTGAATTAACAAATTAGAGCAGAAAATATAATAGAAACTGTATTAGACTGTTTAAAGCCGTGCGTATTTAGAATGTAACACTGTCGAAACCAAACCCTTAGATAGCTAAAATTAAAATATTCCTAAACGTGAACGCACTCCAAACCACCCCTTAAAATCGCAAGTCGCATTTTCCAAACACAATACCCACATTTTATCCACTCGAACGTTGAATCAAAAACCTGCGACACGCAAAATCGATATCAGCGACGTACGCAGCCACTCCATCGAGCCGTATAATTGAAGTGTGTCGGCAGTAAGGACCAAGGACTCCCTTTCTGGTGGTAAAAAGCTCCCAGCCCCCACTCCAGGATGCATTACCGGGGACGTCAGCGACAAGGCACAGGCCACGCGACCCATGCTTTTTAAGCTGGACTGATTTAATGAACGAACAGAGATCATGGTGTCGAGAGGCCCTGGCTGTCGTATACCTTTACAATGTGTTTGTTTCTGGGGAAATTGGGGGAGGCTGTTACTTGTTGCTGGTTGTGAGTGTTGTTTTTTTTGTAGGGGCGGGTTTAATGTTTTGTGAAGATGTATTGTGGTATGATGGCTGGAGAAAATTTGTCGTCAAAAGAAAATAATAATTTTGAGGTTTAATTTGTTTGGTTTCAATATTTATTTAGCACCAATATTTTTATATCTCTATATATGTATTTATGTATAGCCTGCCTAGGGTAGTGTTTTCCAGAATTTACTTAATTATAACTGGCACCGGTATTTTTGTCTGCAAAAAACTTGAAAAATGCAATATTGAATTACCGATATCGCGTCCATTGCACCTAAAGTTGTTTCGAAATACATTTAGCAAACAAATTCAAATTGAGATACAAACCTATATCCGAAATTGCCAAGAAAACAGGAAGCATCCCTTGTACCGTTCGATATTTGTTTCAATAATATAGTTTATTTATAACCAACTCTATCACTGTTTCACGAAGCCTATAAAACACAAAATCTTCGCTAAATTATCTTTTACAAACTAAGTGTACGTACAATCTTTACTCTCATATCGTACTAAGTACAGTTCTTAGCACCTGTAACTCTCAAACCAAACACACCCCAACAAGAACTCCGTCTTGAGTTCACCTCAGTCCCCGCATTTAGCCCCCAAAAAGCTCCCCCAAGCCTAAGCCCCTGAAGCTCGTTAAGACTGTTTTCAAAAGTAAAACATTCGCAAGTAATCTAATCTTTTAATGGAAACACCGTCGATGTAAAAACAGGTCACGTGGCGCTCTCAAGTTGGTTTGGGTTGGTACAAAAGCTACTTCATTATTGAGAGTACATGGACTTGCTTTACAAAGAGCTCAGGAAATCCATTCAAGCTTGTGATATATATCTATATATTATATGCCATACGCTGTGTATTCCATTTCCAGTTCGTTGCGCTTTTGGGATCGAGTTTGTTTCAGTTTAGATTCAGAATGTTTAATTCTGATTCAAAATGTTTCAAGGGATAGATAAAGCCCATAATAGGGTACATGTTATGATATGCCATTAGGTAATAGTAATAGTCATATCAGATCCATTTAGTTAAGCTTACAAATGTTGGGTGTATGGGAAATTTTGTGGATTTGTGCAGGTGTGCTTACCATTTATTTGCATGCTACTCCAAGATTCATACTTCGATAATATGTCTATTGGATAAAACGTCTGATTTTGATGATGATTGTCATTAAAATTTTATTCAACAATTTAACACCCTAAAAGCGAAGTACATACAACTCCCACTTTGTGGATGATCTTGGAGATTATAAGAATCCAGAAATTACTATTCAGAATTTATCAAGCATTTATTGTGTAATATACTTTGCTGCAATACTCACTCTAGAGACTATTTTGGGAGGAGGGGAGGGGGGCTTGAAAATGCGTAAAATTAACTACATTCCTGCATGTCAAAGTAAAAAAATCTTAAGTCGTTAAATAAATTGGATCTTGTAAGTTGCAAAAATGAGTAACCGAAATTTGAGGTATTCACTACAAAACCTCGTAACTCCAAAACTTAAATTTTTAAGTGGACCGAAATAAATGCTTTCAAACTTTTACTTGTGGAGATTTTTAAACATTATTTTTATGCTTTTAGAATGCAATGAAATGTCTTCTTTTGATTCTACATTCAGTTCCGGGATTTGCAGACGTAAAAATGACTTTTTCTCAAATTGCATGATGACGTGTATTTTTTCAAAACAGATACGAGATTTTGCAACTAGGGTATCGTTAAACGAATGCCACTATCGACCGCCAGGCAGCAGCAGTCTCGCAGCTAGCGGCAAGGTTGCCACGCGATCCGCACAATGCAGCGTGAAGTGGCACCACTGGAGCTAATGAGCCCTCGTCTGTTCGGGGGGCGGCCATTGTCTCAACGACGAGCGCACTCAAACAGGGCACGTCCATCGGCAGACAAGTACACCATTACCTCGGTAACGACTCGCTGTTATGTCTGTTACGATGAGTACTTACAGTGGTGCTGATTTTGCGGCGGTGGGGGGCACTTAAGATGGTTGTTAGTTGGGTTTGTTTGGGCGATATGCGATTTGATGTTGTGATTTGGGATTTTTTCGTTGGATTTTTGTTTTGTTTCGTTTGAGAGAGAGTGGGATTTTTAGGGGTGAGTTTCTTTTGTTCTTTGTAGAATATGATGGCAGAAGCACGCAAACGCTGGCTGACAGGGGCTATTTTTAAATTTTATTAAAAAAACGATTTTTTCAAAATATCGATGTGTCTTGGACTTTGTTTGGTTTTATTCAATTAATCGAAGGCTTTTATCTGTCAGGTAACTGGTGGAATTGGGTTGCTTGTCCAGCTGATATTTTTATAAGTTATGTCTTCAAGTGTACTGCTATTAAATCATGTCCAACTGAAGCAATTTGATGCATTTTCTAAAATCCATTTGAAAGTTGTAACGAAATTTAGTGCAAAATAGGAACCACAAACATTGCGAAGTAATTGTGTTTTGTTATTGCTATAATTATAAGGAACAAACGGTGCAAATTTCTCCATTTATTTATTTTAAATTGATTCTACCCACTCATGAAATTTGCGTCAATTTTCCTTTAATAAATCTCTTGACCAAGACGTATTAGACAGGAGTTCAATTTTGGGTGCAACTATATCGTAGAGAATTATATCTATGTCGAATTATCTATGGCTAGATTTATGAATGTGTTATATATTTAGTTAAAAAGAGATTAGCTGACCTTTAAGGTAAAAATATTAGGGTTGTGTAAGAAAATTGGTACGATTACCTATTGTTAACCATCACGACCTGTTCTACATTATTCGAAAGGCAAAATGACCGTTGTTGCGTACGATTTTAAACGTACCGTTTCGAGAATTTCAAATTCGAATGGTTCTAACGTCGATTTGGTTTCGCTTATTTTTACTTCCTGAAGAAGGCCAGATGTTTGCGAATGTAGGAAGGTGGGTTCGAACCCCTCCAGGCAGTTCTGCTGTGGTTAAAATTTGAAAAATGATTTACAAGTCAAACTATAGATATTGGAAGCAGGCAGTGCATCCATGTGAAAGAATCAAATATGAAACAACTGCAGATTCCCTGGACTCCAGATCTTGACTGGAATATCTTTGAAAAACGTTGTAACTTTAGCGAAATATTTACAACGAGCTTGTACAAAAGAAATCAAATCACTGCCCAAAAATGGCGAGAAATCAAACATATGACTGTCAACAAATTCTTTGCCTTCATCTGCATATTTTTAGTTTTAATTTATGTGTTTCCTTGAATTTTTAATGAGCAAGAAACTAAAGGTTTCCGTAGCAGAAAACCATGAACGACGGTTTCTGGAACTAAACTCAATGCTTCTTTGCTTGAACGTAAAACCTCATCCAATGCATAACAGTTTCACACATTAAATATTTTAATCATGATACTCAATCAAGAAAATTCTATAATCATCTCAGTGTAAATGAAGATGGTAAATTTGTGATAATTTATTATCAGAATATTATGCATAAGTTTAAAACAATTAACAGTGATTAGCAATGTAAAAAACGAATTTCCAAGACCAATTCATCTTCAAGCAACAAATTGAAACGCAAGCCAGTCCACTCTTTTAAATTTGCTTTTAACGACCCCATAATCAACCCTTACTTGATCGGGGTGTAACAATATTTTAATCAACAGCCCAAACGCGTGGCATCATACGAAATTATTGCACCCGAAACCAAAAGCATTTAAAGTTTAAACGATACTTTTAAACACCGTCGAGTAAACCCAGAAGCCAGCCGCATCGCACAACATTTTAAACTCATCTCCGATTAGAGAGCTAATCATTGGTTACCGAAAGAGAAATTACACGTTCAACGCATCAGATCGTATTAGCACTCGACGCGGGTTACGAACGAAAAATCTCTTTAGATAATTTGAAAAAAAAACGTTTTTTTTTCTAATCGCTTTTCACGTGAATGTAGTCGGGTTGTGTAGGGTTATTAAAAAACTCCCGACCGATCGTGAGACGGTTTAATTTGTTCCAGTTTGCAATTAGTTTAGTAGAAATGAGCCGGCACGATTTAGATATACTAGATACCTGTAGCTATACGGTATACCCTATTTTGGGGGCGTATACATAGGGGGCGCCAAAAGCCTATCATTAACCGGTAGCTATGTTGGAACAAAATATTGATAACTAACCACACAACTAATTTAGCAAAAGCACTTTCTTATTAGAGTTGCGTTGCTTGTTCGGATGTCTATGGCATTGGCTGCGATGTATATAAGGATTGTCTATATAGAGCCAAAGATCCACGAAGTTCATGCCTTCGGCTGACTGGCCAATTATTTAAATCTTTCAATTAGGGAAGAAGACTCTCGCGATGATGATAATGTGTGTGCGAATTTTCTGAAATTGATTGGTGATTTGGTTTTGATAATTTATTGGTGTTTAATTTGAGCGTGCGCGTTTTTGCGGCCTCCCTATGGTTATGGTTTAATAGACACAAGGGTTATAAAAATAGTGCTAAAAGTTGGCGAAGGAGTTTAGCATATAATAATATATTAACTATTTTAAATGGTTAATACATTAGGAGAGGAAATTTTCTTAAATTTAAATACTTATAATTGCTTGTAGGAACAAGGTATGTGCGAGAAACAAATTGAATCATCGATAATTAAAAATCGAATCGAGAAAAGTTATCCATTGTTTTACACAAGTGTCAAACGCACCTGGTGTACCTACTCGTAATAAGAGTCGCCAGTAAAATAGTGCTACAAATTGTATTTTTGTAGAAGAATCTTATGTTAATTATCGACAACAAAATAGTTCATTTGTAGTCACAGAATTTTGTCAAAACTTGGCTACACTATACATAATTAAATGGTTGTTTAAAAAATAACTCAACATGTTATTCAATTTACGCACGAATTGAAAGAAACAACAGTAAAACATTTCAGAAAATCCCTGACGCTCTGACCCAAAGTATATTATATTCCTGACAAAAAATACGACATACGATTCTAATTTTTTTAAATTGCCATCTCTGATCACAAACGAAAGCGTTCCAACACTGATGATCTGATTCCAAGAAGAATTAAATACCGTCTGAAGGCAGTGATTTCATTTCATTACAATCATTGGCCATAGCCAAGTAAATTCTTTTAAATTGTGCCGAAAAGTAAAGAATACATCAAATATTTTAACGACACCAAAAAGCTCCTGACCTACATAAATTGCTGCCAAAAACCAAAGCGACTCAAAGATCCGAACAGCGCTCCCCAAAGATCACCCGAAGCAGAATGACTCGAGAGCAAACCGGCGAAATTGCCCCCAAGCTCTCTGCCCCCCCCCCCTTCACCAAAGGATCAAGTCAGGCGTCTAAAACAGCGAAGCCACCCCCCCCCCCCCCATCGACTAGTGTGTCATCTACGTGTACCAAATCAAGTCAGTCGTACCAAGAGCGGGATTAATAGCCACCTCTAATAGATTGATTAAAATTACAATTTCGAATGGGTCTCGGGTGTGCGGGGAAAGCAATTTTCCTCGTTGTAGAAAAAAATCAGTCTCCACCAAGTCTGCCGCGGTATTAATTTGAAGGGTCTCCAAATGATGCCCGGAAAGCAAATGATTTAATAGTTGGGTGCGAGCTCTGGCTGATCTTGATATTCACGCGTCGTCTTGGCTTTCATTTCGTGTCGTACGGAACAAGATCTGTACATATTGGGGGTTATTTTTCACCTGAGATTTTGTCACTTTGCAGTTGCATATTTTTTAGTTAAAACTGTTTTAATGCTTTATATCAAAGTCAGGTAGCGTCTATGATATTTTTAGTCTTCTTAATTGCCAATTTGTAGTGAGATTGGTTGAAATAAGAATTACAGGAAAGTAATTAAGCCCAAAACAGCCTTAAATATTTATAAAAGTTTTTCATCGGAGCCTTATTATAGAAATTGACATCGAGTCCATATTCAGATCTAAAACTTACCTTAAGTTAATTAAGAAGAGTCTAAAAATGCATATCAAACTTTCAATCCCGTCTCATTTATTTTACCGAAAATTAGATCACGGACAACAATGTGTCAAAAAGAAATTGATGAAAAATCAGACCGATCAACAAGTTTTAGAAGTCAATTAGCCACGGAGAACATCTGCACCAAACACCTTCGTCCGAAATTCTAAAAATTTGTAATTTCCTTTGCTACTAAATTACAAAACCAATGTCGTATAACTATTCATCAAGTCATTCATAATCGAATATGTAAAACAGAGAAGGTCCCTTTATGATTTCAGTATGCATAACGTTCCGGTAAACCTATTAACTAAAACGCAACTAGAGCCGTAGTATCTCATGCTACAAACACAAAGTATATTATATTCGAGCGTGTGTTAGTCGAACACAAATGATCAAAGACCAAAGTCTAGAAATCCAAAGAGCTGACGTTGGCTTGACGCGGGTCCGGCTTTCGGAAGACAGCAAGTTAATTAATATTATCCTATACCTCGCGACGTTAATCTAGTAGTGGAAAATTAACAGTGGCGGCTTGGGGCGTTTCAAGTGCTGAAACTAGTGCAATCTGATTGAATTGGGTATATTAAGGATGACCAAATGAGAATGCCACAATTAATTTGATTTGTTTTTTGCATAAACAAACCCCTCTAACGATATTTTAGGCTTATGACGATTTTTTTGGGAGCAGAATTATACAACCAGACAGAAAATTAACTTAAGAAATTAAACGTTTGATTCAAACGTCAAAATGTAAGGCCATTCATTAATTGGACAATTATATGGAAAACTTCAAAGAAATAACGTCAACTTTATTTATAAGAGAAGAAGAAAATCTGAGAGAAATATAAATATAACGTGTTCAAAAAACACGGGACGATCTAATTGAAAATGACGAGAACAATTTACATTTGATTGCTCTTACAGGAAGTTTTATAACTTCTCAGGAGAGTCTTTCATCTCATACAAGGCGTGGTTTGAAGTGTTGTTACTTCAACTAACTCTAAACAGAAAATGCAAATCACTATAACATTTATAAGCTATAAGGTTAAGTTCATCTTATAGAAATAGTGGACAAGATTTTCGGGAATTAAATTAATCCAATAGCATTCTCATTTTGAAACCAATTTTAATCGACCTTTTTTCGCTTGGTCAAAAGCCACCAATCGAAATCCAGCAATACTGTGTAAAACCATGATATTCACAATTTAAAAGCAGCTGCCCATGCCCCGAGGCGCTCACTGACCTGAGACACAGCAAATAGGGCAACACCCCGACAGCACCACCCCACCGCTACGCCACTGATAATTTCAGTCTCGCGCGGTCGACAGGTATGGGTGGGTTCTATGGGGTTAGGCCCATTGGAAAAGAGTCGTTCCTATTTCATACTTGTAATTGGTTTTTCTGCTGGTCGGTCGGTCAGTGTCCAGCCACGTGACTGAATCCGATGATCGCCAGCCGCGCGGTGACTCCAGAGCACGCGTGTAGCCGGTACAAAGCCGGTACAAAGCCGGTACAAAGCCGGTACGTTTTGCCGAATCAAAGACAATGGGTGGACAGAAAATTATTAATTACTGCTTAAGAGGCCTCTACCTGTTGCATCTCCGGCTCTCTAAAAACGTACGCATGTTTTTATCAGCTAATAATCAGCGTTTTCGACATGGAATTGTTTTTCCATACACCGTATGTGGTTTTCGCTGCTCGTACGTTCGGATGTTGCTGGAAAGCTTAGAAAAATGTTAAAATATTATTTTAAATGTTTTTATCCTTCTTACCTTTTTCGGTCATTTTATGAAGCTTGCATATCATAATCGCATGGTAAGTCATAGCAGCATGCTATGCAAAGCATGCCATATTATAGAAAATAGCATAGTGTAGTTTATAGCATATATTCCATATTATAGTAAAGCTTTATGTATAAAAGTCCGTTGTCTCCCTAAAGTTATTCGGAAAATAATGATCTGGCCGAAGAAAAGACTCTCATACATTTTCCACCTCAAAGAAAAGCTGGTTTTCAAATATCCACGGCTTTGCAACCAATACAAGTACGTTCCATAAGCAAACATAACCAACTGCAGAGCTTTCACAGGGCCAAGTAAAGGAATGAATAAAAATATCCGATGGATACACTTTTTCTTATGAAGGGATTTTAAATATAAGACAGTCTAGTCTCCTTAATTGCCACCATCGCCGGCGAAATCACTTGATTGAGTAATAGACGAAGATGCTATAATATTTCACTTTTTTTGACGACGTCTTTGTCGTTTTTTCTGTGTTGCTGAGGATTTAGTGTCGCGGCATTTTGAATGGGAAAGCAATGTTAAACTAATTGCTAATTAATGTTTAGAGGTGATGGACTGTTGGTTGAATGTTTCGGGTCGACGCATCCGGTCGTTAGCTGTCATTTCCGGCGATTAACAGGTTGATTAAGGTTATCCGTGATTAAGGAACTGTGCAGCGAAGGTGCTAATGGTACTTTCGTTAGCAGGGTTTGGCGGTTTTTTGGGATTTACTTTGATTTTATTTGTGCTAAAAAGCATGAAAATAAATCAAAATTGCCCGTATTTATGAATGAAATGAGGTTAAAAACAGTTAATCTGACAGGTATGTTGTAACTGTTGTAACTGTAACTGTTGTGTGTTTGTGAGAATATTCACGGATAATACAAAACCTTTGCGTGATTTTTAATCGCAATATTAAAATGCAATTACACATTATTAAAATGTAAGTCCCTCTGTAGCTTAAAAATGTATTTACAAAATGTGTTAATATTGGGGCTTTTCGACAACATATATTCACAAAATTTTGGATAAAACATGTTCGGCCATCTGCGGTTCTGCCAATTTCGATCATTTCTATCCAATCTTGTCAAAATAACAATCGCTCTTCTGGCATTGGCTATTTCGCAAGCTGGAGAGCAAACAATGTTCAGGTGAAGTTCGACCGAACTTATACACTGAACTTTTGTTTGGCGAAACAAAAATATTTTCATATAAATCTACATTTTCGTACCCAAATTATTAACAGTGGACAAAATCTGAAACCGCCATCACAAAAATGGAAAGAACAAACATCACGCAAACGAAAAAAACTCCCCAATGACAAGGACAGAACGGAATAACCCGCTTAATTATATGCAAATTCTTCAAAGTATGCATATGTGTATCACCCTACAACATAAAGATATCAGAAATGGTTGCAACAAAATGTGATCGTCTCTCCCCAAGGCATGGAACGACTGTAATGGTCCAAATAGGCTCCCCAATTCCATCCCTTACTAAGCCCAATCTATCGACTCATTAAGGGGCCGTTTGTCGGCCCCATCAAACCCGCTTTTTGACTTCTTTGAACTTGGGCGCGATCACATTTTGATCGATCGTGAGCCTATATAATAATTAGCCACATGTTCTGGTTTTTTGACAAATCGTATACCTTACATAGAGATGTGTTTTTCTGTGTGTGCGTGAGTGCTCGAGCGTAACAGATGGGTTGGAGGTGGGGTGGGGGCGGGGGTCGAACTGTGACCTCAAAGGGATACGGGATGTCAGACAAATTGCTGATCGATTTCGACACTAGTTTTTTACCCTATGTGTATGTGGAGTGATAAAAAGTGATATTCTCTGGTGCTCGTATGAATTATTTACGCACATATTGGCAATGATGACCGACTCTTCAGCTGTCAACTTATGAATCCTTTTCTGAGACCTAATAGCCAGTTATGTCAGGTTTTCTTGCCCTTGATTACATTTCATTCAGAATAGAAGCTCACATTATACCAACTGCCAACTATATCCATTATTTTTTTAAATTCATGTTTGCACTACTATAAAAGTACAAACACCAATATAGCAATTCTCGAAGACCATGACCAGGAGATCAAGACTGGAAAAATATATCACATACAGAGACTTCAGAAAAGTCACAGACAGGTATTTGAGTCACCATTTTACATTGAACCATGCAATTAATTACCAGCCATATTCAAGTGATAACCGGGAACATCAAAAGGAAATCAGCTCAAGCCCTGTTTCCATCAGCCAAATTGCCCAATAATCTCCCAGCTGAACGCAGCAAAGCTAAGAGTTGTCACGGGCAGGTATGTTCTCATGAGTCATACGGTCATGTGGCACACTGACAAAAACTGTTTGCTAGCGAGGGTCGCCCAGCTCCAACTCATCTGTGAGTTAAAATACGCGTATCTGATTCGATTAGTACCATTTGAATGACACACTGCTGTCTCACCCCTCCAGGACAAATTGTTTAAACTACCGCGAAATGGGTTTGGGTGGGGGTGGATAGGCTATTTGGGTGCTTGGGTGGGTGTTGGGGGGGGGGGGGTCCCAAGGGGAGATGGTGATCTATGCATGAAATGATAGACTGTTTTGTCGGGTGTGTGGCTCGGGATTAAAACGTGTGTTTAGGCTTGAAGAGCACGAGGTGGCGTGTGCTGTTCAAGAGGTGCTCAACGGAGGGTATGAATTGAGAAGGAGCTTTTGAAAATTGATTTTGATGCAGTTTCCTTGACGGAGAGATTTGTATTTTACTCTTGAGATATTTTTGGTGAAAAGGTACGTTTAAATAGAAGTTGCGCATTTATATGTATTTGAAATTTTCTTCGAATATTAATTCCTATGACGGTTTCTATCAAAGTAATTTTTAGATTTTGATGCAGATTTGGTAAATGGAAAGATTTTATAATTCTCAAGAGAATTTAAGGTAGAAAATGTATGTTTTAAATTAAATACAAATTGAGCCATTGACTGGCTGTTAAGATATTTTGAACGGACATTTTGAACTGACATTTTTGATAAAATTGCATTTTATATAAAAAAAGTTCTTTTACAGTTGTAGAAAAATTTTGCAATCAAGAACCAGAAATTAATTCAAATTCAAAAAATGCTTATAGTGTAGGCTACTGGTACATGTAATTTATTAAAAGTCTGGGAATGTCAACGATGTGACTAAAAGAGACCTGAAACTAAATTATTGTGCAGTTCATAAGCGATAAAAATGCGTTGGAACTTGGTAGGTTTCAAAACAAACCCACAACTTATTCATGTTAGCGAAAAAACAAACAAAGAAACCACATCCTCTCTTCAATTGCACCATACCGAAACATTTTTCGCCAAAACCCAACAGATGCGACAAAACAAGCACATAAAAAACCCCAACAAAATACATCCCATTATTCCCGGCGCCCCTACACCGCCCCCGAATCATTTTATAGTTTCCCTTACACAAAACGTACGTCATCAAAAAGACATATAAAAAACCACGGGCAGATTTGAAATGAAATTTTAAGAGCAATATCTCTATCGCGATAACGAGACAGTAATGACTGTGCGTGGGGGAAGGCGTTGGGGCACCCTCTGCGATCGTGCCGGGATGAATGCAGATAGACTCATTCAACCCCTTGTCAGAACTAAACCACCCCCCAACCCTCAAAATGCGACAAACCACCCTCGTCGGAGCGGCAGGGGGGGGGGGGAATGACAATTACTAAACAAATTTTTCATCTCATTTGTGGCCAAGGAAAATACAAAATTGCTATTTAATTCAGCGTGGTATATGCGCTATGTGGTGCTCTGGTCGAGAATTTGTAGTCGGTCGAAATAGGGAATAGGGACCGACTTTGTGGTGTTCCTAATGAGAATTATTGGCGATGTTAACTGGCGTGCTGGTTCCTGAATTGCTCTAGTTAATGAACACTGTCGTTGTGCAGCGTGTCAATTAAGGGTTTTTGGCATTCAGGTCGATTCAGTGAGTCGAGTTAGGAGTGAGCCAAAAATCAGTTTTGTGTGCTTGTTTGGTCGATTTTATAGTACCTACATGGAGTTGTATTTGCCTCTTTTCAGGAGCTCGAATTAAAATAAGCTATCAAACTACAATAACAAACAATAAAAGGGGACTGACCAGGCATTTTTAGTGGTTTTTAAGGTGTTATGGTATGATGATGACAATATTAGAAAATTCAGATGCCAGATGACACTAAGGAAAAATTGTAGTGTGATAAATATAGATATAACATGTAAAGTCTTTTAAACTGGACCTTTATATAAGAAAACATGTGTAAAAACATAAAATGACATGGCCCAATGTCCAGATGAACATTCTTTAGAAGTCCCAACATTCTGGAGAACTTTGCATGCGAAAAGCAACAAATGTGTGCAGTCATGGTAGGTCATCCGACCCTCCCTTATCTCTACCCCCCCCCCTCACCCTCCCCCCCCCCCCCCCCCCCCCATACAAGGTATAACAGGGTTGGGAAGGTAAATTGCCCACAAACCGGAGCATGAATTTGTCAAAAGGGAAAGCGCTCCCCAAGGGGCCCTGGCTAGGAGCGATAGTGGCCGTTTCGCAGGTTTGCCAAAACTACGATCAGCATTCGTGGCTAGCTTTTTGGGGGTTGATTCTGTCTTTGGAGCTGGAGGAGGCCATATGACAAACCATCAGTAAATTTGCGGTATTTCTATCAGTAAATTTATTTTCGGAAGAATACATAACAACGCAAATGCATATTTTAATAATAAAAAACATTCAATATAAACTGGAACTCTGTGTTGAAAGCTCCAAATAAAGCATGAAAAGAACTGGTTTCATGCTTTTGAAAAAACTATTTCAAACTGGGATTTGAATGGTAAATAAAAGTCTCACTGGTTTCCCGACGTTTCCATTCAAATCCCAGTTTGAAATAGTTTTTTCAAAAGCAGGAACAACAACGCATAAATACGTTGTTGTATATATAGACGCATATGTTACGAAACGTCGGGAAACCAGTGACTCTTTTATTCAGCATTCAAATCCCAGTTTGAAATGGTTTTTTTCGAAACTAGAGCTAAAAATAGGAAATAGTAGACATGAAGTAAAAATTTTAATATTTGGCTACATGCATTTCTCATGACAGACTTTGCCAGATAAATTGCTTGCGAAACCGACTATTTTCCTTTCAGAAGTTATCTCAAGAATAATTAATAACCGAAGTCTAGCCATATATTTTCTGCCAAAGAGTAAACACCTCCTAAGCAGAGTTATGCAAATAGGCCAGACTGGCTACTTTCATAGTTATGTCTGGGATGTATTCATAGTTTCCGAGAATCTATTCGATGGGAAATCTGGGATGATTTCAACCTGGCATCTGCCGCCAGGAAAACGTGGAAACACCAGCATTACCTAAAGGAAATTTATCGGAAAATTGAATGCCATGGATGGAGAACTCTATATGTAATATATTGTATATCGTCGTTCTATTTACATGTTAAGCCAACATAGACCGGAACATAATATACTCATATACAAACCATAACACAAGCCAGAAAAAAAAACATAATTGATGAGCGTAGCGAGCGAAGCGAGCGAAGCGAAATCATCAATTTCACCACTGCTAAAAAAAGCACTTGTAATTTTGTAGCACTGTAATTTTCAGGGTGTCTACTTTTGTTCACAACTTAGACCCCCTGCGTTTTTCAAGAAAATCTTCTATACCCTTCACTTTCAAAGCAGAAAAAAGAGCATTATTCGACAATTGGGCAAGTTTGGAAAAGTAATGAAATTTATTTCAAAGTGCGTAATTTTTTCAAATTTTCCCAATTTCGATTGTTGCCTTTAGAAACCATCGAAACCAAATCGAAACATCACGCCAGATTTTTTGACTTGAAGTTGACTTCAAGATTTGACAGATATTATAAATTTTGTCAATTTCGTGCATGCAAGTTTTTTAAAGAAAGTCCGCGGCAGAAATATATCCCCAACCTAACAAAAACCCTTGGGCATAAGTTACATCTATATATTGACATGTACATTGCTCAATGACCTCAAAATGAGCATATATCCGCTATCCGACAGCTCGGACAGAAACAAAGAAAGGTCAGAATCGTTTACATTTTCAAGTGATCAGAATTTTCGAGATAGGAATGGTCCGGCTTGCTGCACCATGATTATCATACGCTTTTTGCCTCAATCTTTTTATGCGCTATACACAAACCGCTACGCTCATCTTCAACGCAACACAATTTGCGTTTGCGAAGCCCTAGTAATAATAATATGTACCTACCCAGAAAGGTAAATATTATCATGGCATTTTGGATAGGCCAGTGCTAACCTTGGGCGAAAGCTCGCCTATTTTCCTAACGTAAGCGCGCGTAAGCACCACATTTCTTACAGTTAATTTGCATTGTTAAAATTTGAACATAAGATTGGCTTTGGGCTTTCGTAACATCGCTCTCAAAAGGACAAACACTATTTGTGGGTAATTCTGTCGCGGCGGGGACAAATTTTGAAAAACATTCTGTGTTCCCTTAGTTATTCGTATTTACCACGATGCATAGGTACTCGATTATTGGTAGGTGACCTTGAACCGTTGCAAAGGAGCAAAAGTTCATCACTGTGTTCAAATTCGTCTGGTGTTGAAGCCAACTATTAAATTTTCCTGTGAAAAAAAGGCAATAATTCTTACTTGAAAAAAACTATTTCAAACTGGGAGTTGAATGCTAAATCAAAAGTCTCACTGGTTTCCCGACGTTTCGTAACATATACTGTATACTATATAACATATAACATATACTATTTAAAAAAAAAATTTTGAAGCTTAGTTTAAAAACAATAATTGTTGATTCTTTTGTTCATGTTTTAACGTCAGTCAAGCATTCACCCTTGATAAAGTAACTAGTATATGTTACGAAACGTCGGGAAACCAGTGAGACTTTTGATTTAGCATTCAAATCCCAGTTCGAAATAGTTTTTTTCAAAACAAGTGCTAAAGTTAGGATATAGTAGACATGAGTCTAAGAAAATTAATAATTCTTACTTGATTTGAAAATCTATTAAATTACCCAAGGAATAGCTCTTTTGTTTTGGGCTGTCAATAAAAGCTTGTCTGTAAAAGAATGTTTTGAAGATATTAGTAGACCAAACGGGTTAGTCTTAATATGATGTGCATCAGTAATTCAGCAATTCCCAAACTGTACCCCCCCCCCCCCAACTGTACCCCCCAACTGTACCACCCCCCACCCCCCCCCCCCCCCGTATCATTTTCATTTTCTCACGCTCTCCCATCGTTCGACCGCTAAAACAACACTTCAGTGTCGGTCACTCGAATACAAACACCCACTCCATGAGAAGTGAGAACACAGAAAATGCCGAACGCCATTTCACCAACTCTCCACCGGACCAGCGCCCTCTGTTATTGTTTCCTCAACTTGGCGGCACACCGCCCTCTAACTGCACGGGTGACAACGCAAGCAGCAGACTTGTCATAGACAAATATTTACTTTTATTGGAAATCGGTTGTTTTTCATATTTGTTGTGTTTTTTTTCGCAAAATTTTCGGAAATACACAATTATTTTCCGTTATTTCGAGGGAAATGATTTATGTGAAACATATATTTGTTGTTTCAAACACGTCTACACGGTGCAATATATATGTCAAAGATGACATAAATACATACCTACAGATATAAATACGAAAAAGAACAACCATACAAAATCGACTGTTTTTCATATTTCTTGTGTGATATTTCCAACGAATTATGTTTAATTTTCAAAGAATAATATGGCCATTAAGATCATGACATCTCATACATTTTGTAGTTAGTAAAGGTTTTTTACGATAATTTCGCTATTGGAGGAAATTTTTTTGATAAACGCCTACTTTTTTTTACATGCAATGACTAAATATTCCAAAGCATATTTCCACGGTTAAACCTCAAATTTGAGAGAAAATGATTTTCACTAAAGATTCTCTATATCATGACAGGACCAATTCCAATAATTCCCCACCTCTTGACTCCCTCCAGCGCCCTCTGTTTTTGTTGTCGCCACGTCCAAACACACCGCCCCCTCTATGCGCGTGTGACGTCCCCAAACACACGGCACACTTGATCGTTCGACTGGAAACTGTCAGCAAGGCTGTGGCTTTCATGGTCCGTTGGATAGTGATCGTGTGACTGAATGGATCCACTCGACAATGGCGTCAGTGTTTCGGTTGTTTTTCGCTGAGTGGGAAGTCCAGTTGTTCATTTTGGATTATTCTTATGCACAATTTGAATTACTGGTTCTATCCACATCACCTTTGTGATGGAATCACAGTATTTTTTTTAATTTCTCATTTTCCACAGCCTCCTAGCAACATACGTGTCATTATAATGACATAGGAAACAATTCCATCTAGAAGGCCCGTGGTTGTGTGCCAGATACAATTTCACTTTGTCATAAAAAAAGTGTTCATCTTCTCCCACTTCCTACACCACAATAATAAAAGCAGTGGAAACTTATTTTGGTTGGTTATTGTACACATTTTTTCAACGGCCTTGTAAATATTAGGAATGTACTTTTTATATACTATCACATTATGCATGTATTTCGTACCTATTAATTTTCATCCAACGAAATCCTCCAAGAATTTCAACAATTTAATAAATCCCATTCCAAATCCAAATCATTTTTTGGACATGTTTAGGCAATGTTTCAAGTTTTGACATTTTTTTCAACAGTTCCAGAGTCAATTAATTGTCGACTTTGGAACAGCAGAAGTCGTCCGTTACCTAAACCAGGTGAAAAATAACAATTCCTCGACCCTTACATAACTCTGTCAACTACGAACTGCCATTTCTTTTCCATTTAAATAATAAAATACTTCTGTGCCGAGAATTCAGACTACGAATAACATTCCCTTACAAGCGACTTGGCGGAGTTCATCAAAGTCTCGCCCCAGCACATATTTACCCAACGTCAAAGTTATCTCTACAGATAATACAGCGGCATGTAAAAGTTTTCAGAGAGAGAGACAAAATAAAATATTTGCTACAGAGAAATATTATTCCAGTGTTCGTCACAAAGCAAGTTAATTACGTTTCCCTAATATCGTCACCGCTTGACAGTGTTGCCGTCATTGGGCGGGGGAGGGGGGGGGGGGGAGTCAACAGGAGCGTCGCGACCCTGACGCGTCTTCACCAAGGCGTCGCGACGTCGCTGTCGAGGCGTCGTTGCCAAGCCAACGATCCGAGGAATCAGCTTGAGGGTGGCGTGATTTATTGATGTGTGTTACATGAAGAAATCGCGCTCAATCAGCCAGAAATATATGCCTGATTTTGGTTCATTTTAGAGCAGGTTCAAATAAAAGGTATAATATGATTCCCATAGATTATTTAGCGCTTGTTTGTAGAGTTTAGAGTTTATAGGGTTTGAGCAGAATTAGGTAGTACATGTTTCATTCTGATAAAACATTTTTCAATAGAATAATGTCGTAAAATCTGTTTAAATAACGAAACATTAAACAGTCGAAAATTTTAAGATAACTTTTTTGCAAAAGGCTTCAAAATTATCATGATTACTTGATTTAGTTTGGGTTATCTTCGCACTTTATAGTTTTTTTAAAATGCAAAATGCATGGCTTAAAACACTGTGAATTTTACCCAAAAAAAAGTGAAAAATGTCATGCCTCGACCCGGCACCTCCACTTTAAAGCTTTTCAAGCTTAACTTGGCTCCTCCACCCCTAACAAAAAAGTTCCCAAAATTGAGCAGCAAGAGCGGAAAATGAAAACAGACCATCCGTTGGCTAAAATTCCGCACACAAGGCATAAAATACCCATCTCCCCCACCCCAACCCCTCACAATAAATTAATTTAAAAAAATCCGTAAAATTCTACCAGCATGATTTTCTATCTAACTATTCGCCTCCATAATGATCCAAAATATCCCTCCTCTCGCTATCACCCACGCGTACCAGCCCAAACAACCTCGCCCCCTAACCGCCAAAATATATCACACGACAACGTTGTTGTGCCAAACAAAGCCCGTTCACCGAGAGTCCTGAAGAGCTGCAGAGACCTCCGACAATGCCCCTTATTAACAGTCCAAGAGCCCAGTGCCATTGTCGCAGAACCCTCTCATCATAGCACAATGCCATCTTTGTCCCCGCTCCCATAAACACCATTGGTTCGAGAGAGACAGAACTATATGCGCAAAACAGAGGCAAAGGGTATATACAAGTGTCGGGCTCTAGTGTAATTAAAAGAAAGCCTAATTAATAATGCAATCGGCTTTTAAGCATTTGAATTTAATGACATATTAAATACTCTCTTGGGCGCGTTACTATAATATGTATAAAAGCCGGAGCGATACTTGGTAGACAAGGAAATGATAATGAAAGAAAATAGCTGTGTGTGTGTTTTTTGCGTTGGGTTTGAAGTAACAGTGACGTTTGTCTAGTTCCGTATACACGGGTGTTTCATGAGAGATGCGATGCTTTGAAAGTGTTTATGCTTTTCATCCTGAAGATGAGCGTATTTGGCCGCGGGGTCCGTGCACTTTGGAAGTGTGCACATGTTATGTGTTTAGAATGGGTTGGAGGGTTGACACCTTGCATTCGACGTAGTCAAAGCGATGCTGTGTCTATTGTGTAATGGTCCTCGGAGAGTAATGTCTGTGTAGAGTACGTGTATCAAAGTCTAGTTGCTTCTTATGTCGGTAAAATATTTACTATAAACTGAATTTCACGTTAAGAAGGAGAGTGGATTTAAATCTTCCGTGGGAACCCACTGCTGTCAGACAGAAGCTAAGAGTTTAAAAACTTACAAGCCCTGTCTAAGGTTATATAAGCAGGTTATGTAAGCAGTTTTTTTTAACGTGAAATGGAGTTTAGGTATGTTTTGAATTTGACCACCGATTGAGATAGCACAGATGCTCTGTGTCTATGTTAGGATTGGCTTCGCGAAATCTTCAAGAAGATTTGCATGAAGACACCACGGTCATAATGATTCCATGAATGGAATTTCAAGGAAGGGATAATCTCAGGGGTTTGGTAATAACTTACAAAAGAAAAAGTGTATTAATAATTGCCCTTATATACAAGTATCTTTTCAGTCCGTCATTATACCAGCAATTTGTTATTGGAAATTGTATTGTTATTTATTCCCTTTTGTATTTTCAGGCCCAGCTACAACCAACATATCCGTTAACATAACGCAGTGC
This sequence comes from Nemoura dubitans, assembly GCA_921293005.1. Lineage (NCBI taxonomy): Eukaryota > Metazoa > Arthropoda > Insecta > Plecoptera > Nemouridae > Nemoura > Nemoura dubitans. Next base: position 28,396,305 of record OV121077.1, on the reverse strand, counting down.
TAATATAAACATAAGCCTTACGTCTGTCAATAATGACAGCTTTAATTCCTTGCGGATAGACAATGAGATCGTGCCAAAATCATCAACGTCAAACCTAACTTTTACTCAAATATGGAAGGAAATCATTGCACAGGTCAACCAAATGGTTCTGATTGGTTCTCCACTAAGTTTTGACGTAAACGTAAACTAAAAGTTTGGCCCAGTCAAACTACATGTTTGCGTCATGTCTACGCTATGTTATGTTGAGTTCTTATGCTTGTTGTAGTTAGTAATAAATTTTACGCCTATTGCTAAGTTAATGTTATGTTAATGGCTTTGTTGGTTGCAGATGGGCCTTTAGTGTTAACGGCTAACAGTAATAGCTACTTCATAAGTGGATGTGCCATAAATTGTAAAAAAAACATTGGGATTTCTGTAAATGATTTGCTTTCACATTGCTCATCATAATCGCATCGAGCTATCAAAAACGCAGGAAACAACTTATTAACCAAACGTTTGACCAACCAACTAAGCGAATAGTTTAATTGCACCCCTACACACAATTAAAACCACAATTAACATATTATTCAAATAGAAACTATACAAAAAAACCGAACACCACCTCATTTAGCGGCCAATTATGCAAATCCGTTGCGTCACACTCTCGACCACACGCGCTCGCCACGCCACCGCGGGTGATGCGGAGGGTGGCGAAAACAAATAGCTCGACCACAATTCGGGTATCGCCATGGGAAAAACCGATGCGATTCGATGCGAGGGTATTTAGTGGTGCGCTATCTCTTTTGAGTTTCGACCATTGTCGGAAAGGATTTGGGTTGTGTGGTCATGGAGATGGATTGCTTTGAGAGAAAAGCATTTTCTAATGGGATCCCATTTTTATGAAGGCACAGATAAGCTATACGTTACGTATAGAGTTCGACATACAGCTAAGTTACAAATAGCTATGCCGTTACCAGTAAATATAAAACGGGTATCTGCGGTTATGGCGTATACATGGTTATTATCTGTGGTATAGGAGGTATACACAAAAATCTAAAGTAAGTATTTCATCTATAATCTTCCATAAACACGGTTAACACATGGTGATGCGTAATCTTGAATGCCAAATCAAATCGGAAAAGCTGAGTTGATGAACAACAGCACTAATAGTCTCTAAATACAAATAGAATTCAGCTCAATTTCGCCACATCTAGCAGTTTTGTTCAGCTCATAGCGCGTCGCAAAGCGCAATTGCCCCATTTCAATTGAGTCGACCGCTCGTTTTGAAATTATTATACAAAGCTCAGAAGAATCAAGAGACATATTTAACTCATATGAAATCGTCGAAAACGACTAAAATAACCTCTGAATTTCTAGAGCTGTTCGTACTACTACATTTTGAAATAGTGCATCTCCCTAACCGCACACACACCTCTAGCTACCGAAATCGAGAGGTGCTCGCTATTTTCACGCTCTGGTGACGCCCGATGGCGCTCGACCTCACAGGGCAAACAACCCTTTTGTCCGGCGAGCGTCCGCTCGGTCACCCCCGATATCGCCCCCCCCCCCCCCCCGGGTGGGTCGATGGCCGGCCACGTGGGGCGGGCGGGGGCAGCACAAGGATGCGCGCGTGGTTTGGGCTGGAAGCGCGGCATCCTAGTAAACCATTGATGCTACACTCCATTTCACGTTAAGAAGGAGAGTGAATTTCTAGCTTCCTCGAGGACCCACTGCTGCTAGACACGAGCTGTGAGTTTCAAAACTGCTCGTAGAGCCTTTTGTTCGGATCACGACATGGCTTGAAAAAATTTGAACCTTTTAGCTCGTGTCTAGCAGCAGTGGGTCCTCGAGGATGATTCAAATCCGCTCTCCTTCGTAACGTGAAATGGAGAATAGCATACCTACTACCTATACTCGAGGCCTATTATATTTTATTATATAGTTTATTATAGTTCTCATCCAGTTTCATTATTTTATATTAAGTAATTCGCTGATGATAGATACATGACATAGCGGATGAGGAAAGCGTATGTAGAGATACAAAAGCAATAAATATGGGCATAAGTGTGACCGGAAAATGAATCAGGGTGGTCCAAAATAGCAAAATTAAAAAAACCATTGAAATGATATGAACATTCCCGGCTTTACATGGTCGTACTAGACCCTAACATTGAAATCAAGGTGCGAGTATCTTGTACGGTTGTGACTGATTGAAAATGAGCATTTTTGGATGTTGTTTTGACGAATAGGGGGAAATTGTTCGAAAAACATAACTTAATTTCGATAAATATTTATATTGTGCCACTACAGCATATTCGAATGTTTTGCTTAACTAAACTGGAACTAGGTATTCGCGAACGCTATTTGCGTTGCGTTGAAGATGAGCGTAGCGGTTTGTACTGCGGATATAAAGGTGCAGGCAGAAGGCTCATTGTAGAAGAAATAATCAATTGGCTGTGCACTTGGCCTAATAGTTAACAGCCTTCTGCTTTTACTTTTTATCCGCTCCAAACAGTTACGCTCATCTTCAACGCAACACAAGTTTCGTTCGCAAAGCCCTATAGTATATAACGCATTCCTGCATTAAAATCCCCTCAAAATCGAATGACATGAAAGTAAATTAGCCTCATGAGCTCTAATCTTCTCATAAAAGTAATACCGTCAATTTCTTCACAGTAATTTACCAGATTTTCCCAGCTTTTCAACGTCACGTGAAACAATGTCGCCTGATCCTGCTCCTGATCCTGCGCCCCCTTGCATGCTAATCGAGTCGCTCAGGAAGCCGAGCCGAGCACACGGTTCGCTAGTGGCGCCTGCAACGATCGTGTGGCGCCCTGAGGAACTTCCAAGCATCGAGTGCTGCGATCGAACTTATTTCTCCAGAGAAAATAACCCCTTAAAGAGCAACTTGCACATGTGAGTATATGACGGTCCCGTACAACGTAATTTACCATTCGTGATGACAGTTAATGCTTCTCAGTTTTGTCGTTGTTCTCTACAACATAAAATTGTGTTGAACGTGAATTCTCTTACCTACACTTTACCAAACTATACATATTTACCTATACTGCAGTGAGCATAAACTATAGCTAAACACACTCAGTCAATCGCATTCTATATGTATATACCTGAGATATATGTTCATATTGCCGCTACAGTATAGTAAGATGAATTCTAAAATCAAATCTCTACTAAATTATATACAATACATCCAACTAGAGCTTGGACCAATGGTATCACTGGTTCCACAATCGCATTTGAATTTTCAGTATTTACCAACCCTTTTGAAAATTAACTAGATCGTGGAATTTCATTTTAAACGCAAATATACGCGCGTTTCCTCTCGGAAGTGTTCGTCATTTAGCATAGACCAATGTACTACAACATTTTACAAATTCTAAAAATAAAAATATTTTTACTAGGTTTATTACATAATCATTTTTGGTAAAACTTCAAAGCTACAATTCGAGCACGTATACGGATATTATCAACTTTAGATGGTAAAGATAGCCTTTATACATGTGGTTCAAGAGCTTCATGCATTTCAAAAACGAATGTGAAGACAATTTGTTAAAATTAAATTTCAAAGCCCCTTGTCCTAACGTAACGTTCGTGATTTGAAAGTCGTTTGGTGTCAACTTCACATGCATGCTTGATATAATTGAGGTTGATGAGAATTTGAAACGCGTATATCTCTGCAGTTATCAAAAAAATTCAAAACGATCGCTATACCATGTTTCATTTTCCAGTTTCCATTTGTTACTAATTTGTTGTACCATGTTACCATTTTGCAGTGAACAGTGCATATACATATAATATATTAGTTGCAAGTTGCAGTCCTCAACGTTTTATCAAGCTCGAGAATCAATTTCATCACATGTGCGTAGCACGGGATACTTCTATGAAATAAGATTAAATCCAAGTTCAGAACGAACAGAAAACGACCAACAAAAGCCAAAACATTTTCACCACCGAATTTTCCCTTCTGCACACATCAACGTATATATCCCAAATCCAAACTCAATCCCACGTCGCCACAAAAGCCGAGGACGGAGAACGTGCGCCCTCTCACATCGAAGAGCGCTTTGAACGGCCGTCGAAGGGGCACCGTGCAGTGCAGGGAATCTGATTTGAGCCTGCTTTAGCCGGTGTCCGGCCGCGGGAAATGCAATTGGCGCCGGCGGAAAGCGAATCTTGGCCGACCGATATCGAATCAAGACAGTTGGCGTCGCGTACTGAATGCTTTATAACTTGTGAAGCGATGTTCATGGGCTGATAGACCTCGACCCCATGCGTTACTGTGAACGAGTAAGCCAATGGAAATATTGGTGAGGTTTTATGAGTCTTCATATTTTCTCTCTTGGTTTCTCATGGTTTGATTTGTTTACTTATCCGCGAGCTTCGATGTTGTGAGGATTTTCGTGATGGTTTATGGTTTGGGTTAAGGGATTGACGGCTTAAAATTATTTACACTCCAGCTAGATTGAATATTTTTGTAATATGGTTGCGACCCCGTTTTTGTGTATGACAGGTTGAATTGGATTGGTATAAAAAAATGTTTGTGCTGAGATTTTTGAGCTATTTGTGAAGGTTTCATCTGAAAACGATAAATGGGAGTAAAAAAATAAAAATGTATCTACACAAAAATTTGCCAAGGATCAACAGCTGGGTTCACGTAAGGGTTGATTTGTTACACATTTAAGGCCTGTTAAATCGTTGTCACTTGGAATTTTTAATTGCTATGTTCATTATTCGCTTACAAAATCCAATTTCGTCCGTTTATCTAATTGGAAATTGGTATACTGGTCTCGAAAGCAGGCGAACCTGGGTTCGAGCTTAGGCTGAGATCATCTCTCCGAATGGACACGCATTTTTTAGAGAAAATTGTTCCTATCCTAATTATTTCAGAGAAGACCACAGAATTATTTGTTAACATTTACAACGTAGACATTTTTTGCGGAATCATATAACCACAGATAGATATAAGGTCGTTTTTTCTTTCTCAAAATGATATACATTAGCAAATATGCAGGTTAATTATTGTCCAGTTGAATCCGTATGTGAGATATCACTCATTTGCAGAATTTGACTTAAAAAATCAAGATTTATGGTCATGTATGAATAGCACTAAAAAAAAAGTGAGAAGACCCACCCATTACTCAATTACGAAAATTGTATGACAAAGATGGTATTCTTTTTCGATTTTTTTATATAACTGGGACAGTTTTTTTAGTGACTCACGTAGTAAAAAAATGTATCACACCAAAAATGAAAGAGATGTCATTTCGCTACAAAAAAATAAGCAAGGATTCAAAATGACGTGATGAGTTCCAAAACGGCACAAACTCAGAAACAAAGTCATGTCACAAATCGAGCTTTATACATTGCGCTAAAACTATCATTTTTAACAGGAACGTTTTCAGTTGGGCCATTTAAAAAATTTTAATTATTAGACAAGATTTTTTTGGATATTGTGTTGCAAAAAAAATTATGGAAATGTTACAAAATGTGACGAGTGTCATTTTAATTGATCAACTATACACTCAATTGAATCAAAATTTTAAATTTTAATTAGAAGAGGTAATCTTGAGTGTAAACTGATTCAACATCTGTATTACGACCATACGTGGAGACGTCTCCTTACCTGCCAAGCATTCGGCTCCAGCGCCAAAAAGGACATCGTTGTGCCGACGGCGAGTCGACGTCGGGTCGACGTCGAAGTCACTGGCGTCCTGACGCTCGGGAGAAGTCACAGAATGCAGTCACCGAATGCAGTCACCAATTGCAGTCACCAAAAGCAGTCACACGCGAAAATCCTTTCCACTTTCACACACACGCGGAATGATCGAACAAAACGCCGGGCGAATAAGTTATTTTATATGATTTTTTTAGAATGACGGAAAAGTGACTAAGAAATTTTAAGGTTAATTCTACACAGTTTTGAATTTCCTTTTAAATCATGTTCTTTATAGGAAGCGTTCACTGAATATCATAGAAACATAACCACTGCACAGTTTTCTTCGTTTTCTTGATCAGTTCTCGTGCTGACTGTGATCTTACGAAGAAATTTGAAGAGTTCTGAAAAGAAAAGAAAAACATCGCTTAAATGTTGTTACTATCGGAAGGATGGATACACACTTTCAAATATTTATTATGTAGGTAATAAAATTAAAATAAAAAATAATTTTGTACAAATATAACGATGTCAAACTCAAACGACCCAGCGTTGCCTTATTCTACAATAGTTACCTTAGATAGAACTTTAAACTATCTACGTATACAACAAAAAAACTACGACGTTGTTAGTAGTTCAATTATTAAACCTTTTTTTCATACTAATCTTGAATTATGTATCTGGAAATCTCACGACTTTTCAAATAGATTATTTAGATTTAAACACCTACAAGAATTTAAATTCTCCAAAATAATTCGACCACACGCCATTTTTACAGACCGACACGCCATCAAAATGTATGGCATCAATTAGCGTGCCTAGCCGAGAATTCTCTAGCATATTTCAAATAGTTTTGTGCAGGGCCGAATATTTCCTGAGCTAGTCGTGATACTATAGACGGACACGAGCTGTGATGTTAATTAGCTCTGAGTGTTTCGAAGGAACCAATTAGTAGCACACAAAGATAATAAGGAAATGGATTCACGTTTACTCGTATTTAATGTGAGTTTTAAAACTCGTGTGACGCATTATACTACCTTTGACTCAGCCAATTGGTAGATGGATTCTTTTTGGTGTTGTTAACAAGTAGTTTGAGGTTTTAATTTGGTAACTTTTTTTGCTCGTTGTGCTGTGTGTAGCTAGGCTGAATGGCAATTTGGTTGTATTTTTATATTAGGTTTTGTTGCTTTTAATTTAACCATTTGGGCTAGCAAAATATGTAGAAAGTAATACAAGTGTAGGTATATAATTACTTACAAAGAGTGAACAAAACTGTACATGATTCCTTTTTGCTTCGGAAAATCTATTATAATATTTAATCACAAATTTGTGCATTGATAAAGACACTCAAAACATAAAATTGTGTTTTTAAAAACGATATTCTTGGCATTTCTAGCTCAACGGTCGTTTTCAAGGTTAATTTGCAAACATTTGGGCATCTAAACGACAGTTAGTGCAATATGCATATCATCGACTTGACATCAATAGATGTGATATTTTCGGTTTCCTAAACCTAAACACTTTGATGAAATCCGCAGTGGGCATTGACAAAAAGTAAGTTTCAGTTTAACAAATGTCTTCGATGTGTTCAATGAGCACACCCATCCCATTTACAGCTTCGTTATCGTTCACTAAACAGCAACCGATTTCTTATTCATCTCAAACATGTCGACATGGCTAATTTTATGTGAGAATTGTTCCCTATTGGCGGTTAATTTATTCCGATTTTAGGTAAAATATTTTAGATGGTAATACTGTTTTTAATACCAGATAGTCAGGCGATGCTTCTTAACCGTTTGATCTTCAATCCGTGTTGAAAGACCCTTACAACATCATCGATCGAAAATCGTGTGTGATGGTTTCTTGTAAACTTAAGAAATGCATACACTAAAATGCGTGGGTAAAATAAAACCCGTTGCATAATTTTGCATAAAGGAAATATTTCCTGCTTTATTGGACGGTGTAATCTTGTGAATGCAGCTCGGCAGAAAACAAAAAAATCATTTTTGAAATCTTGCCCACACGAAAAGTGTAAAACCCTCGTTAAAAACTGTAGCATTTTAAAACCCCGCCGGCATACGATGTGAACCGACAAGAAACTATAAGAATATTGTACGCGTTTCAAAAAAGAATACCAGGTATATAACAATCAGATCGAATGGTCAAACCAAGATGTAGTTAAAGGGAGTGATAGATTTGTAATTATCAAGGTATTCACTGTCGCGAAACCGTTTACAGTTGAAATCGTAAATGGAAAAATATTTATCATGCCACTGAAAATCTCACTCACAACCAGTTATTACTACCTGGACAGCCATAGAAAAACAAATAATCAAAGTCAACGTTCGTAAAATAAAGCTCAATAAAATGATTTGCCGAAAACAAAAACGAGCGAAGATCAAGAGCAATTGACACCAGCTCTCACCACCAATTTTCCCTCACCGAAGGCAATTTTCCCCAAGAGCAAGTTCAACTCCTCAACCATCATTTTCCAGGCAGCTATCCCGTCCTGTCCTTCACTGCTATTGAGTAAACCAACGTAGGAAAATTCGCAAAACTGCAAAGACAGTGTTCGAAAACAAAGTAAGTTACAAATAAATCGAAATAAGTCACTTTGCAGCTAAATCTCTATGTAAATCGTCAGTTCCTATAAGAGCTGCCTTTAATTTCATGAACGACCTGAGCAAAATTCTTAAAACCGCAATACGTCTAAGTCAATGTTCGTAAACAAAGTATATTATTACAAAGTAATCGAGAAACACAGTGCAAGTTATGATCGAGTTATATCATCAATAAAAAACCAATTAACCAACCACGGAGCAATGACACTAAAACGCAAATCACTTAGCCATCATCTCTTTTACGACCTAAACAAAATTCCTACTCAAACCCACTTCAAACCAAAGTCAACAACAAATTAAAACTACCAGACATCCATAATAGAAAAATCATGGCCAATGCCCACCAACTAACTACAACCACCTACGGCAGCGCCCTCCAGCAATCGTGTCACCCACCGCCACAACGGTCGCCCAGCCGGTTAGCCCGTAGCGATCTCGCTAACTTCAGTCGCGATACTGTCAGCTCCGGGGTGGCTTGCCGCTACCCTCACAGCCCCCCCCCCCCCCCCCCGTACGGTAGCTCGCCCCCCCCCCCCCCCCCCCACAGACCGCGACTATGGCAGTCACCGCGCGGAGATACACGGAGACGCCCACTGCGAACCGGCGTCGCGACGCTGGGCAATTTCACCGGCTCTTGGGTTGTTTTGTGTGGGTGGGCTTATTGTTTGATGTGATTTGTGGCGTCATTTAATGGTGATTGAACTGTAGCTTAAGTTTCAGTGATGTCAATTATTTGGACGGTTGATTCTAGAGCGATTTCAAATTTCAATTCCTTTTGCTCTTTTTTGTCGTTTTTGCGTATTTGCACTACATTGGCTGTTTGATCTATTGTCACATTGTCTATAGTCACATTGTATCTATAGATATAACATTAAACAGGACTATATTTTACTTTATGGATACTGTTAATCCTGCATATTATGGGAATGGATAGAAAGTTAACGTAGTGTGACGTCTGTTAATTTGCATCGTTTTGTCCCTTCATGATGCTTTTTGTTTATTTTAGATTCATTTTAGTTTGTTTCAATAACTGTTATCAAACCAGTCCATGTTTGGTGACACACCCATCAACAGTGAATTCGAAGTGAATATAACAATGGATATATATGCAATTTCTATCAATCTCTTGACAACTGGCAAGGTATAATATATATTTTAATTTACAAAAACTCATTTACAAATCTAAGTTTTGTGAAAAACTGATAAAATCACGACAGGACACCTCATTTTCCTTAACCTTACATTATCTTCTCTAACGAACTCTATTATGTTAATACTTTAGCTCCACCATTTCGGTATTATTTCATACTTTACTGAAAACCACCATCTCTTTATTTGCACGCATTCAAAGTGCAAAGTCATACAATGAGAGAGCGAAACAAATTATAGATTACACAGCGCAAGACTTACACTTGCTCGACGTTCTAGTTTTATTGTCGCCTTTTACGAGGGAGTACACATCCCTAACTGTATTTAAAGTAGTACTAAGTTACCTTGCTATAGGAGGCTACTGAGAATGGTCGTTCAACATGTTTTTGATACATAAGCCATGTGTGTCGGTCTAGGGACTTAAGCTGGGTGTGATGTTGATGTTGCTAACGATGTACTCATCTAATGAAAATGTCATGTGCAAAAAAAGAAGTATAGCTTCATTTTCGTAACGGTTGAATGCCTTCGGCGACATCAAATAATGGAGGAAATTTACATTACACTGAACTTCAACGTTGAACTCAAGTGGAAAATAGATATCACAAAGTAGAGAAATTGATGTGTTCAAATAAACTATTTTGCACACTTGGATTGTGAATGCTCTAACTATAATAGCAGCAGTGCATTTTCCTATTTCAGAGTTTGGTATAGGTATACTCTGTTTAACACGTTTACTTACTTATTAGATTTGGCCCGAGGCGGCGATTTCGGGTGGCTCTATTTTCCTTTGCAGTGATTGATCAATATTGACCTTGAATTTTCGAAGGTTTTCCCAGGACATTCTCTAATAATACTCAATGAAGGTCACAAGCACTTCCATTTTTTTTTCCATTTTACCTACGTTCATCTCCATGTTACAACGCACCTCAGGTCTTTCAAGGACAGCACTATAGTTAATAGGTGGGTAGGAATAGGTTCTAACATTCTCATCAACATTTTTCGTTTGCTAATGCAATATGTTACCATCAAGCCATCAATAATTTCATAAACGATTGCTAGAAATCATGAAAAAATGTCCCAAACGAAATGTAACATACGCTGAAGCATGAAATGACATGCATGAAAATAAATACCCTGCAGTTTCTCATAGGTACATTCAAAATTCTAATTTAATGGAACGGGACTTTTTTTTTTGATATTTGCTGTAAAAGTCTGGTATATACATATATTTATATAGTTTAAAGTAAGCACCCTCTCGAGGTGCATATCAAACAATTGCATTTCAACGATTTCATTCTTTATAAGGAATTACCCAACAAAAAATTAACTCAATTTGCACACCAAAATCCTCCAAGCCAAAAGCAAATCAACACCCGTCGAGCTCCAGGCCTCTCCTCGACGTCGCGGGCATCATCCGGGGGCTGCTACGGCGCCGTACCCCGACGGGAGGGGGTGCCGCCCTCCCTCAGGCATCCCGACGCGCAGAATCGACGCCCCCCCCCCCCCCCCCCCCCACCCCGGGCGACGCGACGCCGAGAAAGTGGGACGTCCTCGGGGCGAATTACGTCGACGCTCGGCGTCGCGCGGCGTCGCGACGCCTTGCACGCCGTCGTCGGGTGCAAGTGAAGTTTTTCGTGAATGATTTATTGTAGTTGTTTACCGAACCTTCACAGCCCATAATCATCGATTTTTTTAGTATGGTGTATTTTATGCGTTCATGTAGTGTATATCATGAGCTTTGTTAGCTTAAATTATTTCCGATATGTGTTCACATGACAATACACTGCACAGAAAATAATTACATTTGCAAATATGATTGTTGGGAGCTAGGAAATTGTCCTTGTACAATTTTTGGTAAACACATTTCCGTCGTCACGTCGTAATGTACCATGAGGTTTATTTACATGAAAGAAGATTTTGCTCCAGCACGGAAATCTCATGATTTCAACCAGAGGATCTATAACCTAAATTTATTTTAGTTTCTTTCCAGTCTCCTTTTCACCTTTACCTGAAATAAAAACAATTTCAGAGAAAATAGTACCCATAGAAAAAGGCTTGTGCAATCAAGATGAAGTGTTTAAAGTTTGCTAATACAGCCTATAGGTTTCATCTATGAATAGGAAAATGGTCCCAGCGCAATCTTAGCAACATAACGAAAGGAATAGAAACTAGGCTCACATCTTATCTCCAAGATAGTTTCACATCACCAAGAATTGACTGCGCACCTTGATGGCTTCCCCACAGCCAAGCACTCGATCTACACTTCCTTATTAATACACCACGACAAAATTTCCTTATACCCCCAAATCACATTAATTAGCCATCCACCCTTAAACCCATCCACCCCTAACAGTAACCACTTCTGTTTGCTCACCGCTATCCCTGGCATGCACCAGACCGTATATCGAACGGACCATATCACCCAACGTCTCGCCTTCCAGGCACGGGGGGAGGGTAGAAGGGGGTGGCAGGGGGTAGCAGGGGGTGGACGCTGGAGGGGCGCAGCTCGGGGTAGCTAGATTCGCGCAGCTCGGGGGTTGGCTGGAGGGTGAAATACCCCGAGACCATCCTTGTTCCTGATTGGGTCACCAAAATCGCTTCCCCTACACGAGATATCCTTCCCTTACGTACAAACCCGGATGGTTTTTGTATAGCATGTATACGGTGTATATATATATCATATATATAGTCGAGCTTTGTACGTACTGTGTCTTATGAAGAAGAATCTCATACAAAGTATCATGCAGAATGTTACGTTCAGCTTTCATGTTCGTGCGCTATATGCCATACTATAACGAGTTTCCAAATCCCCTCTCTGTGCATTGGGCTCTGCTCTTGTCTACAACATCATCCCTTTTGCACAACCCTTACCTCTTATTTTCCGAACCGCTCGAGGCTGTCTCTGGCTTTGTGTGGGCCGCTGGCAACAATAAAGTAATATGGTAGTGCAATGTGATGAGGGAAAAATACGTACTGTCAGATTGTTAGCATTGGCATTGATTTTTCGGTATAAGTTGCGATGAGGAGCGGGAAAACGTGACGTGTTGTGTGTGTTCCAATTGATACAAACTATCACAAAATCGAGCTGGGTTTTGATGCTTTTATTGAAGTCTAGCCGCAGACTTTTGTTATCCAGTGAATGTGCTAGAAATGCTTTATGCCTACAAGGGATAAAACTCGACTAACTTATTGATGAAATTTCAATGTAAGGTACAAGGTTTTACATAATGTCATGGACTTAAAGCATCCAGTACAAATTTTCAACAAGTGTTGCTTAAATTAAAAGAAAATGAGACTTCTAATTTTGAATGGGTCTTGAAAGAATTTTTTCTGTTATCGGAATGAGGTTGACAAGGCTAGGTATGCTTCCTATATAGGTGTATTCTCTCCTCAGGCTAGAATCAAACTCTGAAAATTCAGAAATAATGCTCAATAAGGTTACAAAGAATTAAAAATAACTTTCATCCGTTTTCGTGGAAATTATTTAATGTCGCTCATGTTATTTCAAACAATAGAGACAACTTTCAACATAATGTGGAACACATAGCTGACTTTTTGTAAACAAACTGTTCAAATTAATTGATCCCACGTACTTTAAGGAAACTGTCTTTTTGAAGTTAGCTCAAATTTGGCTAGCTTTTATATCATTCCATGCGCTGTCACCGACGTTTTGTATCGGTGCAGTCACGATCAATTATTTGTACAGAAAGTTGGTACCAGCTGATTGGAATTCCTGTCAGAAATCTTTGAAAAGTATGGCATAATCATCCACTTGGCTACGTGTCGTCACCGGGATTCCACTGCTGCCTTAAAGGCTAGGCTATGCATCGTCCTCATAGCTAACAGCATTCTCCGAAGCCACTAGACCAATGCAACTGAGCTGAGCTCGTTCTCACAAATATAGTGCTAAGGTTAGGAAAACAGACGAATATCGTTTATTGTTCATAGGAATAAATCATCTGCAGCAATTCTTGGCTCTTGCCATCTAAAAACAAGATCTAAAAAATGAAAAGACATACGCTAACAAAATATCAACACAAGTCTATAATTACTAATCATTCTATGATGAACTTCATTGTATTCACGCATGTGTATTCAATCCAAAAAAAGCAAGACAATCTAAATAAGGTGTCAAGTTGAGGAGCACAACCACGAAGATGAGAAAACACGGTTCGATATCAAACAGTGCTGGCGCTGTGACGGCGTGTGTTTATTAAATACAATTGCATTTCGTAGCGACGTCGGCGTCGGCGTCGGCGGCGTCGATCAAAGACGGCGACGCGGCGGCGGGCAAATATTTACTCGGCGTGGCGCTGTGAGTCGATGAGTGGAGGCGCCAGGTTTACAATTATTGTGGCGTCGCGCGGATTAACTTAGATAGTTCATGAATTCAACATTCATGTGTTGAACTTCACGTAAATGAACTCATATAGGCGATTTTTGTAAGTGTGCACCATATTCGTTTTTGAAAATATCAAATTGTGGTTATGTCCCGTAACTAAAGGTACACTCTTCCTTCATCTACATGGTATGTTCAAATTAAAGACTAGAATACATTAAGGGGTTCATTTAACCGTTCGATTGGATCTCTGCACTCAATGTTGAAGAGGGGGAGGGGGTAAAAGATTTAACCGTGAGCAACAATCTTAATGCTTCGACAAATAAGCTGGATATGTGAAACCATTTCGTTCAACAAGTCCAACAACACGCTGGACTTGTGAAACCATTTCGTTCAGCAAGTCCAACAACACGCTGGACATGTGAAACCATTTCGTTCAGCAAGTCCAACAACACGCTGGACTTGTGAAACCATTTCGTTCAACAAGTCCAACAACACGCTGGACATGTGAAACCATTTCGTTCAACAAGTCCAACAACACGCTGGACTTGTGAAACCATTTCGTTCAGCAAGTCCAACAACACGCTGGACTTGTGAAACCATTTCGTTCAGCAAGTCCAACAACACGCTGGACTTGTGAAACCATTTCGTTCAGCAAGTCCAACAACACGCTGGACATGTGAAACCATTTCGTTCAGCAAGTCCATTTCGTTCAGCAAGTCCAACAACACGCTGGACTTGTGAAACCATTTCGTTCAGCAAGTCCATTTCGTTCAGCAAGTCTAACAACACGCTGGACTTGTGAAACCATTTCGTTCAACAAGTCCAACAACACGCTGGACATGTGAAACCATTTCGTTCAGCAAGTCCAACAACACGCTGGACTTGTGAAACCATTTCGTTCAGCAAGTCCAACAACACGCTGGACTTGTGAAACCATTTCGTTCAACAAGTCCAACAACACGCTGGACTTGTGAAACCATTTCGTTCAGCAAGTCCAACAACACGCTGGACTTGTGAAACCATTTCGTTCAGCAAGTCCAACAACACGCTGGACTTGTGAAACCATTTCGTTCAACAAGTCCAACAACACGCTGGACTTGTGAAACCATTTCGTTCAGCAAGTCCAACAACACGCTGGACTTGTGAAACCATTTCGTTCAGCAAGTCCAACAACACGCTGGACTTGTGAAACCATTTCGTTCAACAAGTCCAACAACACGCTGGATATGTGAAACCATTTCGTTCAGCAAGTCCAACAACACGCTGGACTTGTGAAACCATTTCGTTCAGCAAGTCCAACAACACGCTGGACTTGTGAAACCATTTCGTTCAGCAAGTCCAACAACACGCTGGACATGTGAAACCATTTCGTTCAGCAAGTCCAACAACACGCTGGACTTGTGAAACCATTTCGTTCAGCAAGTCCAACAACACGCTGGACTTGTGAAACCATTTCGTTCAGCAAGTCCAACAACACGCTGGACTTGTGAAACCATTTCGTTCAGCAAGTCCAACAACACGCTGGACTTGTGAAACCATTTCGTTCAGCAAGTCCAACAACACGCTGGACATGTGAAACCATTTCGTTCAGCAAGTCCAACAACACGCTGGACTTGTGAAACCATTTCGTTCAGCAAGTCCAACAACACGCTGGACTTGTGAAACCATTTCGTTCAGCAAGTCCAACAACACGCTGGACATGTGAAACCATTTCGTTCAGCAAGTCCATTTCGTTCAGCAAGTCCAACAACACGCTGGACTTGTGAAACCATTTCGTTCAGCAAGTCCATTTCGTTCAGCAAGTCCAACAACACGCTGGACTTGTGAAACCATTTCGTTCAACAAGTCCAACAACACGCTGGACATGTGAAACCATTTCGTTCAGCAAGTCCAACAACACGCTGGACTTGTGAAACCATTTCGTTCAGCAAGTCCAACAACACGCTGGACTTGTGAAACCATTTCGTTCAACAAGTCCAACAACACGCTGGACTTGTGAAACCATTTCGTTCAGCAAGTCCAACAACACGCTGGACTTGTGAAACCATTTCGTTCAGCAAGTCCAACAACACGCTGGACTTGTGAAACCATTTCGTTCAACAAGTCCAACAACACGCTGGACTTGTGAAACCATTTCGTTCAGCAAGTCCAACAACACGCTGGACTTGTGAAACCATTTCGTTCAGCAAGTCCAACAACACGCTGGACTTGTGAAACCATTTCGTTCAACAAGTCCAACAACACGCTGGATATGTGAAACCATTTCGTTCAGCAAGTCCAACAACACGCTGGACTTGTGAAACCATTTCGTTCAGCAAGTCCAACAACACGCTGGACTTGTGAAACCATTTCGTTCAGCAAGTCCAACAACACGCTGGACTTGTGAAACCATTTCGTTCAGCAAGTCCAACAACACGCTGGACATGTGAAACCATTTCGTTCAGCAAGTCCAACAACACGCTGGACTTGTGAAACCATTTCGTTCAGCAAGTCCAACAACACGCTGGACTTGTGAAACCATTTCGTTCAGCAAGTCCAACAACACGCTGGACTTGTGAAACCATTTCGTTCAGCAAGTCCAACAACACGCTGGACTTGTGAAACCATTTCGTTCAACAAGTCCAACAACACGCTGGACTTGTGAAACCATTTCGTTCAGCAAGTCCAACAACACGCTGGACATGTGAAACCATTTCGTTCAGCAAGTCCAACAACACGCTGGACTTGTGAAACCATTTCGTTCAACAAGTCCAACAACACGCTGGACTTGTGAAACCATTTCGTTCAGCAAGTCCAACAACACGCTGGACTTGTGAAACCATTTCGTTCAGCAAGTCCAACAACACGCTGGACTTGTGAAACCATTTCGTTCAACAAGTCCAACAACACGCTGGATATGTGAAACCATTTCGTTCAGCAAGTCCAACAACACGCTGGACTTGTGAAACCATTTCGTTCAGCAAGTCCAACAACACGCTGGACTTGTGAAACCATTTCGTTCAGCAAGTCCAACAACACGCTGGACTTGTGAAACCATTTCGTTCAGCAAGTCCAACAACACGCTGGACATGTGAAACCATTTCGTTCAGCAAGTCCAACAACACGCTGGACTTGTGAAACCATTTCGTTCAGCAAGTCCAACAACACGCTGGACTTGTGAAACCATTTCGTTCAGCAAGTCCAACAACACGCTGCTGCCACGGTGAGCAAATGACAGAAATGTAATTGTGAGCGGAGCGTTTTTTTTTTTAACTCCGACATTATAACAAGAGATTAACACGGTATATAAAAAATAATAATTTAGAGAAAATATATAGAAAATTGAAATAAAAATGCTTTTGCGGATTTAAAAAGCAATTACATAAAACAACGTAGGGCCGCGTGTGAGTGTGTTTGTGCCCCCAATTTGGATGGCTTTACGTAAGGGGGGGTGGGGGGTGCGGTTGTTGAGAAGCCGCCGAGTGAAAAACATCGGAGTCAGTTTGAGGGGATCCTCCTGTAGCTTTTAGCGCTTTGAAATGAGATTCGAGCGTTCATCTGATCCATTGATTAGCGACATTTACTAAATAGAAAGGAGTTTTCTACATTTTTAAACAGTCTCGATCCTAGATATAGGTACCTAATCTATTGCCATTTCACCCAGTGCAATCAATACTGCAAAATATCTTAAGGTCTCATTTCTTGCGATGAATTGATTTAAAAAAGCCAAATGCATGTTGAAATGTTTGTAGCACTTTGTAAAAATACAAAATAAAAAATAATGTATGCATTTCTTATTTAGGTATATGAATAATAAACAAATTGCGTGGACCTCAGGTCTAAAACGCCACGCTGCAATTTCCGTTTGCACACAAGAATAAACGAATTGCTGGCAAGTTATTTCTGCGAAGGTTTGTGCAATGCGGCTGGGTTTTGGTTAAAAAGTGTTAAATGGCAAACGCCGTTGCGGAACAGTTACCGCTTTGTGCTCGTTAACATTTCGGTTAAAATGTTTAAACAAGTAAATTGAAAATTTTCCAGCGTACTGTAGCGAGTTTTTGCTGTTGACGTTTCATGACATATTTTACAATTAATATTTATAATTTTGTATAATATTTTACAGAGAATTTCTGACCGGAAAAAATACATTTTCTATAATTTTTTAAAATCATGTTTATACTTATCTATAAAATCATCATTTTGCAACGACATTGAGAAAATAATTTATTGATCAAAAGTTTTTAACGACTCATTGATTTGACCTCGGGTCTTGTGGCACTGTACTGCGATTTCGTAACTCTGACTTTGCCGTTCTCGGTTACAAAGTTAATAAATTAACATGGACCACAATAGGGATTTTATCTATCAAAACCGATAACGGCATAACGTAAGTTACAAAATCGCTAGGCTGGTCTATAATGATGTCGGAGAATGAACCGATGTAAGGTGATGATTAATCCAACCTAGCCGATCAGGGAGATGGGTAAATCCGGCACCGGCACGTAGCCTACTTTGTCGATGAGCACCAAGGGACCACCAGTTTATCGACCTTCCAAAGGACGGTAGAACTCAAACAACAGGATTCCTCCACCAGCCCGTGCTGCCGAGATATTGATAAGCAAGGAGAGTTAAGCCCTGTTTTATACTAACTTCAATCCCTCCTTATTCTTGTGTGAAACTACCAACAAATGTTAGAAATTAGTTTCGAATTATCCAATGATGGCAGAGTGTTGAAATATGAATGTTAATTGATAGCAGATTGTTTTTGTTTTTGAAGAAGATGATGGTTTAAAACTAGGGCTTCGCGAACTTTCAATTACTTCCATCAACGAAATTTACCAAACTTCTGATAACTATCAAATCTTTGCATTGGCCAAACTTGAAGTCAACAAAGCTTGTAACCAAGGAAACGAATGAAACCAGATTCTTATTGAATCTGGCATCAAATTCGCAAAAAAAAAACATAAAAGAGCTATTTTTTTATTTTTTTTATTTATTTTTTCTTTATTCCAAGTGTACATACATGAGAGAGAAAGAGAGAAAACAAAGTAACAGGTTACAAAAAAGGAAGCTCACATAGGCAAAATTGCCTGTGTGTGAGCGAAAGATACAAAAGAAAATATATACTATATGAGTAGATGGCTACTGCAAACCAGATGATACTCCAACTGGAAAAATTGAATAGGTAACAAAACAAACCAACAACAACATAAACTTATCCAGATAAGGTTAAAAAAAGATTTATTGCTATAGAAGTCTCTTCCTTTATCAAATATCCATATATTGAGATGCAGTTTAAATGTAGATGTTTTAGAAATGTGCATGGTTCTTAGAGAGACAGGTAAAATATTATAAATTCGGGGCCCGATAAAATCTATATGCTGTTGACCTTTGTTAGTTCTTCGTTTTAAAGTCTCCATTTTAGTTTTAGAATTTGCCCTTGTAATAGAGGCGTTTCCAGACGATAAGAGATTGCATGATTTTTTGAAAGTTTCTGGATTTTTGAATAAGTATAGAAGTGCAGTCTTCATATAGATTAAAATAGATATATTAATATAGATAAAAACCAATTGGAAAGTCCTCCCGACCTAAGATTTTCAGTCATAATAAATATGTGTAAGTCATGTCGACATGTTTACAAGTTTTAGTGAAGATATGGAAAGAACTTTGACATTTACAGTTTCAAAATTTTGAAAAAATCGAAAAATTTCGTCAAAATTGATTTATTAACAAATTTCTGAACAGATCGTTTCCAAAAACACATGGGGTCTAAGTTGAGAACAAATGTAGATCCCCTGAAATTTTCATCCAAATCGGTTTTGGCGTTTGGACTGTAGAGAGCGCACAAACACACACACATGCAAGCAAAGATACTATATAATAACCTTCAGGCAAGTGTGTTTTTAGCAGTGGTGAAATTGATGATTTCGCTTCTTTCACTATACGCTCATTAATAAGTAATCTCTTGTTTATGTTTGTGTCCAAGTAGTACCTACAGTGAATTTTCGTTTAACACATTTCCCATTTTTCTGCTAGCACCTCCCTAATGCTTGCGCCGGCACGTACCCCCTTCCCCCCCCCCCCCCTCTCAGATCACGACGCCGATAACACCAGCGTCGATAGCGACCATTCGCTTCTGTCCACGGACCCTCGGGTACCGACGTGGACGGAGCGGACCCAACCGACTTCGATTTTCATTTCAAAGAAAACTGTTTCCAACTGGGTGCTGAATTCTTGACTGACGTTGACAGCGTGAACAAAAGAACCAACTGTTTTTTAAGCTGGACTTCCTAACATTCTAATGAACGTGCCGAAATAGGCTCCCTAAATAATTAAATAAAAACCCTATAGGCAACCTGTACGTGTACAATATGTGAAAGTGCAACCCAAACTCCCGATATAATGATGTTCGTTGTTTTACATCTCAAACAACACTAACAATATTGACATAAAGATAAGTATTTTAATTTTAATCACACCGAATTGGGCGTATTTGGATTTTGGGCTAATGGCGTCGGTGAATAATAGGGTGATACCTTACCTATAGAAGGTACATATAATATAGAAAGGGAAATACGGTGGTTGCACACAGTTTAACGTCCATTCCGAAAGACGTTAAAACTCAAACAACAAGGTTAGTCCACTAATCCATACTGTCAAGAGGCTGATTAGTAAGTTAAGTTGTAATAACTTCAGTCCCTTCAATATCTCAGTTAAGAATATTCTGGCCATTGGTCACCCATCTAAAATCTGATTCGGCGCAAAGTTGCTTAACTACGGTCAGTGTTTCCAAAATTCTAACGCAATGTTAGAAAGACTTGCCAATCCACGAAAGCGCATAGAGATCCAGTGAATCAAAAGCACCCCCTCGCGAATCGTAGAATCGCAGTGCGCTCTTGCACCCTCTTGAAAAACACCAACTCAAAAGTCTAGAATCTTCGAGCCTCTGTCAGAAGAGGGAGTGATTTCTTAGATTTCATTTTCGATTCGAAATCGTTTGTTTGGTTGGGATGAGGGGTGCATTTTTAAATAATTTGTCTTCGGATCGTCGAATCGACAGAATAGGGGTACAGAAGTGGTTCAATGGTCCAATTGCGTCGGTGAATGACAGAATTATGAGTGCGACGATTATTAAACTAACCTTTCCTAGCTTAGAAGGTAGAATGGCTACCCCGGTGCCGGCACTTAGCTCAATCAACATTATTTCTCCATTAAACCACGTTGTTAAGAGTGCTCCAGTCAGATAATCCGTTCACCCCCACCCCCACAGAAACGTTGAATGCAGAGGTCCACGCGCAAGGAGAAATGAACCCCTAAAAGTGATCCAATCTCAAATTTTAAAATATCAGTAGATGAAGGAAGGGTATATCTTTGGTCTTGAGATCTTCTTCATTTGATTTTTACAATATTGTAACAGGTACACCCTTTCAAAAATAGCCTAAATGAGCTCTAAGCATCGACTGTAAATCGATATTAATTCGTTATGTATTGGAAAAGCGTGATTTCATGACCATGCGCACACTCTTTCGCTATGCACAGTTTTTTTTTCAGAGATTTTGGAGCAACTTTAGACCCTCATTCTTCCTGACCCGTAAGGGTCTGGACCAGTAAAATGTTCGTGATCACCCTCTACCGAATTTCCAACAAGAGTCATTTTGTTGTGTTTTTTTTAGTTGCGTCGAGATGGCGGATGCAGAGGATTATGGGCGAGCCAGAAGTTCGGAGCGCGGATTAATTTTTATGACTCCACTTTTGAAAGTCAGAAAGTCTTGTAGAATGGCCATTTGGTGCACGAAAACTTTGATTCAACATCGATGAAAATCGGCTATCGCGATATTGAATCCTGTCGTATAAATTATCACACCAAAAACTTAAAAATGTATGTTTTTCAAATTTGACTGCATTTGTTTATGCTGAAATCGCGATACATTGAAAACTTTTGTATCATTCATCGCTGCGATGAAATCCTGGAATTGCGACATAGGCGAGTAACTTTATCTTAAGCTACGATAAGCGGATTATATTCGAAGAGGCCTCTTAATAATTTTAAAAGCAAGCAAAGTGACTAAATATGTTTTATAAACATCCATCTCTTCAAGCTCTCTCCCGAACAGAAACCACACAGAAATGGATACTGTGATGGTAACCCATCCAAAACTTGGCTTAACACAATGCTGCTTAACGTCACGATTATGTTGATGAAAACATTTGTTTCCTAAATCCAATCTGCAGCCTTTCTTTGACATAGCTCTGAAAGAAGTCAAATTACGTTTCACTTAGGAAAAATGTCGTTGTGGCAAAGCTTAAAAAACGACCTAAAAAATGCTTGCAGGCAATTGAGCAAATTGTAATCATCAACAGTTTAATTAATTCTGTTAACGTGGGCGTCGCGGTTGTTTTCCTACACTAAGTACAACGCGATGAACCTTTCCAAGAAGATGACACCTTTTTTGTCGCTTTGAACAAATTACAGCCGCCTCGAAATCACCCTAATTATAATTTAACTAAAAGGCAGGCGTAATTTTCTACACACACGTCACATACCTACATTGCATGTACCTTAACATTTCTTTTCCGCGGCTTTAGAGCGTCATTTGTAAACATGTTTCATCTCTTAATTAATTTACAGCGAGCATCCACTGATGAAAGCGTCGCGTTCGTTCCCACTGCGTGCGCACAGCACACAAGATTAATGCCATCCATTTAAGCTCGCTCAAGTAATTGAAAACAGTTACTTTTTAGCAATATTTCATCATAACAAAATTCAACCTCATGTTCACAGTTTGCAGGGACTTTCTGAATTGCCTTTTAAACTTCGTCCCTCTAAAGATAAAGTGAAAACAAACAGTAAAAACCATAACTTTCCTCAAAATCAGACTTTGCAATGGACATTTTGGCGGCATTCTAACAAACTTTGACAGACAAATGTGCATCGAATCACCAAGCGATCAATTAATTCATGGCGTCATAGCTGTACTTCATTCCAAAATGACTATCATATTATACCTGGTCGTCCCAACAACATGTTAAAACATGGCCCCGACACACTCCACGTGCTTATCACTGGTCCATACGGCTAGTACCCAACTAACTACACTCTGGACCAGGTTGGCTTTAGCGGCAAATTTTTCCCGAGTACATTGCTCCACAAGTGAACTATCAGGATAAGAAATCTGTGATTAAATCATGTATGATAGTTATATTCAACTATTTATAATGGACGTTCATTTATAAATCAGATTCAAGCACCTAAAACAGTTGTCTATTTGCCTCAAATTTGCCACAGCCCACTTCCATTCCAACCACCGTACCCTTGGCACCGAAGCCCCCGAAACTTACCTCCATGCATGATCCCCCCCCCCCACACTTATTGCCACGGGGTCCCAAGGAAAATTAGACCTAAGATATTGCACGAAGTCAGCCACGAAATCGCACGAATTCGCGCATATAGGTTGTTTGGAAAAGGCTATGCTAAGTGTGAAAACCATGAATTACTAATGCTAACTCGTGAAAATTAGCCGTGTAGTAGCTACAACTTGGCAAACCAGCGTCTTTCTTTAAATTGCATGTGATTATACGCTTATTTCCTAAATGAAAGGTGAGAATATCGCCGTATATACCTAAACGGATACCGATGGACTCCACCACTGGCTGGGCGCCCCACAGCCATCGTCGAGACTTCAGATAGCGGGAAAACTTTCTACCAAGATGCGATTTTTTCAATACACTTTTAAGCCGAAATTATCGAATTTTTTCGAAATCTGAACTAAAGAGATGTGAAGTTCTATTTAATTGTCATTGCTACAAGATATCTAATAAAAATATTATTTTTTAGTATTATCGAGCATTATTTGAGGCAAACCATTGGGATTGAGATTCAATCATAACCGGGGGTTACGTGCTTCAAAAATGAATTTTATGCAACGAACCACAGCATCATGTGGATAGGGAATGTCGCTAGTTCTGCGTCATTCTGGACTTTCAGCTTATACGATCAACCGTGCTGACCGTGTTTACACGGTTCAATGTTTCTATCAGGATCAATGCATTGAATTCAAGGGTATGCCACTGCCTTCTAGAAACAACACTTTTGGAAGGCTGTCCCGACATTTTCAATTAATCTAAAACAGCTCCTGTCAATAGCATTCAATGTTTCATTCAATGCATTGAATTCAACCTTGAACCATGTAATCGTAGCTTAATAACCAAGATATTGTCACGATGTCGTAAGATCTTGAAGTATTCAGCAATGATTAATTATTACATACAAGAATCATACTCATTGTTTCAAAATCTAGTAAAATGTTGTCAAGAGCTTGCAAGACCTGGGGCCCAATTCTCGTGTTTAAGTCATGCCTTAGTCACTTTATTTAGGTTGTTTTGTGGCGACCACAGGTCATTTATGGAAGAAGTTGCTACTCCCAAGTCATTTGCCAGTGGTCCGAGTGTACCAACGTTCATTGTCGCTGGCTTTAAGTCTTCCAGGAAAGTATTAAACGACGTTAGTCACTTTCACTAAAAGTTGACTTAAACTCGAGAATACGAGCCCTGGTTCTAAGATGTTGCATGACCTGGCTAAATATATAAATATCTTATATAGTAAATGATTGCCAGCATGGAGCTGGAAATCTTTCGGAACGTAGCCAGCTGCAAGATACGTCTCGTCGCGATCGCAAATAAAATACGACCAAAGTTTGGGCGATGAAAATTTTGGCTCTCGTATTTTGCGCTAAGTGGGGTCCTTTTTCGTCCAGTCGAGTTGCAACTCACAAAACACGAACAACACTCGTTAAAAATCCGATGCAGCTTTGGCAGAGGGGAACAAAAACTGAGAGTGCCTCGCGCGTATGTATCGTGCGAGCTGCGGCTGGAAAGACGTGTTTCTGTGGTTGCTTTTGAGAGTAACGATAACGGAGATATTTGTTATTCGCATTTAATCGGTAAATGATTGCTATGTCGGAAAGAGAATGGTGTGTCAAGAGTAATTTATCTCGTGATAATTTGAAATTTGTATCATATGTGGTACATTATTATTATTTTTTTAGTCTGGTTAACTGAATATAATAAAGGCTACATCTTTGGGAAGCCTAAGCCAGTGAGGAATTCTCGCAAAGGGTTCTGTTAGTTTTTGGTTTCCAATGATACAATATTTTCTGTACACATCACTTATATTTGTTACAAATTATTGTCACACATTGTATAATTATTTTTGTAGTACTGTATTATTGTTTATTGTATAATTATTATACACATATCTTTGGGTTCAAGCTGTTATTACCTACTACAAAAATAAATTCCAAGCCCGAATCGAAAGCCAGTCAGTCATTATTGCAAGACCTCACACCAAAAGCAACATTTCCATGCTATTTAAAATGTTTAAAAAAAAAGCCTACTATCCCTCATTATTTTCTGTGACTTGTGTTTATTTCTATCCATTAGTACTCGTGAAGCAAAGTTGCCAGCTCTGAAACTATTTTGCGGCATTAAATGCTATAAACTATGTCTAACTGTTTTCCCGCAATCAATTTACCTTGCCTCAAAGCCAGCACACAGCACAAAATAACATGCATTTTTTGCAACCTTTTAAAAATCCTAGATTTTACTCCGGGATACATTTTCATTCAAATTTGCACCCCATGACAAATTGAACCGTACAATGCAAATTCCAGGAAAAACACATGCTGAAAACAACAAATAGTGACTCCACACCGTATCCCATCACGCAACACCACGCGAAAAACTACACACGACTGAGGCCCACGGGGCTAAAAAACCCAAAAAACCTCCCCCCCCCCCCTGCCCCCCCCCCCCCCCCCCCCCCCGCGAATCAATCAGTCGGCCCCGACGCATGCACCAGTGCCCCGTGGAAAGCGTCGCACGGCCGCCGCCCCCGGGGCTTCGAAGGCACACCTGGCGTCGAACCCGTGTCCTCCCACGAATTACACGCTCCCCAGAGTGGCACCCCGCAGGCTGGGGGGGGGGGGGGGGGGGGGGGCAGGGGTGCCCGTGAATGGGCACACAATGGGTGGATGGGTGGAAGGGTTTCCCATGCTCAATTCGGTGCATACCGTGGCATTTTGGCGGATGGTACATATCATATAACTGTTTTTTGAGAAAATTTCGTTTTCTTACTCCTTCTTTTCGCTTGCTACCTATACTTTCTAGACTCGCTATACAATGGTTACTTGAGTGGCCGAATCACCACAAAATCGATATCTGATTTTAGGAAAAACTCCTCTGAAAATATGGGTTTCTGCTGAAGTTGCAGCTTCATCTCAGTTTCGTTTTTACACTGGGGTAAATATGAACCAAAGGGAAGGCATAGAAATTTCAATCTTCCATAACACACTAACCGTGAACGTACTGTTTCGAGTCAGGAGATGACCTTAAAACAATTACCCATGGGTGCACGAACCGACTACGTGCGGTAAAAGTACGAAGTAATCTTTGAAAAATTACCAAACCCCCTGACGTTTTTATTTGCGAGTGCCGAGCGCTGAAAATCACAGAATTCACTCCATCGAACGGCCACAGCGGTGGGATTGACAATGGTCAACCAATTCGAAATGGCTCGACAATAATTCGATTGGGTGGCCCAACCCAAAGCCGAACGTGGTTCTTTTTCAACAAATCGCACGGCCTTTTTTATGGTTTTTGTCGCGATTTTCTGGTGAATTCGTTTGGAAATTGTCGTGGTATTGTGCATTTACGTTGTCCATCGATTCGCTTGATCGCAGGTGGTCTGTAAATTGATTTGGGTGGCCAGCTTATTCTGATCAAAGGTTGGGTTATTTTTCCCATGACTATTAAGATAATGTTTCAGTTGGTGAGTATAAGCGCATGCTTGGAAAACGATTTAAATTGTTTTATGTACACAGAAATATTCAGCTGAACCTCATGTCCAATTCGACCAAATTTGGAACTTTTGAATTGAAATAGCGAAAACTGCTTTCTACATGAGATAAAGGAAACAATATATATATTATTCGCAAATCGCTATTATCATATCGTGATTTTTGCCATGTTGTCATATTTCTATATACACTTTGATTTTAATAAGCAGGTAGGAGATTGTGTAACTTTTTCATTTGATTTGGCTCAAAATCACTCGATTTCTTATCACTACCCATGCTTAACCATATATATAGGCAGTGAAGTTGAAAACGAATGGTTTTGGATACTTATAACATGGTGCTTGTTATTTACGCTGGGATTGATTAAACATTTTTATTTCTTTTATCTATACAACTTTATTTTTTATTCGATAAAATAGATTTGAAATACATACAATGGTAGCCAAAAAATTAATTACAGCTACTATTTACTTTCATTTCAAGGCACAGTTCACAATACTTTTGCAACTCAACTAAAAAATTCTTTCAAATAAATAAGTGATACTTCTGCTATGTATACACGGGGGAAAACCGAGCATAATCAAAAGAATTTTGACATTTTTGCATGAACAACAATATCAAACAAACTAAATAAGAGAAACTGAATTTTTTACGAAAACGCAAACATTTCCACCCATTCGAGTTTGAAGCTTTCAAAATACTAACTTGACAGAAGACGCGTCTGTGTTTTCTTCTCTACGAACATGTTTTGGTTACCTTTTACCGTCCTATGTAAACTCTGGCTAACAATGCTGTCATTGAGGCCGGATTTATCGTCGATATAACAAGTTGGCAAGCGTGACATACGAATAGACACGGATTCTTCTCGTCGAGTGGTCGATTCGTTTGGCTCTCGGCTACGTCTTTATCGTCTTTATCGTCTTCTAAGCCCATCTTAACCTATTCTGCTACTGTATTGCAATTTGTCTATTGCCCTAGTTCATGCACTTTGTGCCCCGAAGTATTTTGAATAAATAGCTGCAGCGTGCCAGCTCCCACGCTTTTTGTGCAAAGGATCCTCGTTTTTTCTTTTTATTGCAAACAATGTGGTTGATGTAAACACCTGCACACTACACAAGGGATTTCACTACATTTTAATGTGTGTCATACCATATTGTTTATTATATTATTAATAAAGTAATGCATTCCATTTGAATGTCTGGATGAAGCTGGAATTTATTTTAGATCCATGCAATGTGTGCAGGTTGAAATGCCAACACAAGTCACAACATTGGGGCATTTAAGTCAATCTTGCGAAAGATTATTTTTTTATTGACAAACTACAAGCATAATATCAAACTTGTAATCCAATAGTTTCCCGGTTACACTAAATATTATGTATGAACTTGTTTATATGGAGACAGTCATGGTTAAATTTTCTCATTCGTATTTGGATTCGCTTCGAAGATGATATTCCTTGTGCCCAATACCTCAGCCGTTCCCTGCTTTATATAACTCAGCTTTTATTAAAAACGAATCGGGACAAAATCTTCACCGTGTAAATTGAAGATGACACTTGGACCTATACATAAATGTTACATTATGCATACCCATGTGTTTCTTGTGTCATTATTTTAATACTCCATACCGGAGTATGGTGAATTTTCTTCTGGAGGATATTTGTGTAATTATTAATAATAATAGCCCCTGATCCAACCCTATAACCTTGTTAAATTTCACCTGTTATACGCAAGACGGTCCGGATTAAGGCGAAGGATCAGGACCAGGATCAAGGGGTTTTCAGAGCAGTGCACAACAGAAACAGGATAATATCGGCTAAGTCGACGAGGATTATTTTTACCCCCTTTCCCAGTGGCCTCGAGGAATGCGGGGTAGAGGTTATGATGTTATTGTTGGTTGATCCCAAATGTCAAGCATCGGATCATATCTTCCTTTGGAAGAAATTCTCAGCCTTTTTTTGGACAGTGGCTGGCTGCAAAAATGGACGGGTTGCAAAGAAAAACTTGTTTTATGCGATCATAGACGAAACGAAGCAGCCGTTACATTTTGCTATACAGACCTTCCAGAAAAAAAGCTGATATTTTTATTGGATGAGTAAAAAGCAAGAGCAAAGCGTGTATCTTCGATTTCGCTTCATTGATGAGCGGAGGGGAATCTTCAATTTAATTAGTACACCCATAGTAGTCACATGTGTTATAGAATAGATGTTGGGCCTGATTTGTGGTGTTATATTTGTTTAATCCCGAAAATTTCGCCACTCTCATCGCATTCATAAAGCCAATAGTGTTGAATATTTGAGCAAGTGGCCAAACGCGTTTCCGAACATGAAGAACATATTTTCCGAACATATTTTGAAGACTGACCATAATATGTGTTTCTAATTAATATGGTTTTACTTGTTTTACTTGTCTCTCTGATAATGTTTCAGGTATTGTTTGTTTGTTTTTGATTTGTTGACTGTCTTATATCTTTTGATCAAAGAGGCAATAAAGTACTATTATTATTATTATTATTATTATTATTATTATTATTACTATCTGTCTTCACAAGATCGTTTTATTCGAATTTTCCGACACATTAAGCTTTTATTTTGCTATTCATTATGAATCCGTTGTTATTGCCTTCCTATTTGTGGTCAAGAAAAAATATGCGATAGCGAACCAAAATCTTACAATTCCTTTGATGTTGACGAAAATGTTTAATGTCAATAAACTATTAGAGACGAAGTATTGTTGAAAAATTGTGGGCATACTGTTTATAGCGTACCATACAGCCAGAGAGTTGTTGCTTAACTTTTCCCATGAACCTTAATTAAAGCCTTGATGATAGTCGACAGGAGGCGGAGGTATTGTAAAAAATATAGCACACCCACATTAATAATGTGAAAGAATGTGTCTCTTCAATTGCGTGCTAAACCTTAAAACAATTTGCAGATGAATTCCATAGGAATGTTTTTTTGTCCGACTTTGTCAGAAAAACCACTAAAGACAGTGCCATTCCACCGTAACGAAATTAACGGATCCCACCACTAAAGTGGTAATGGTCATTATAAATGATAACAGCTTCAACTCGAGAAGTCTTCACGTGAGATTATACACTTTCCGCCCTGCCACAAATGAAATGAGCGAACGGGGGAAGTAAAATTGTGGTCAAAAAAGGTCTAAGTACACCGTTTTGTGACCTTGACCGCGAAAGCAAGTGTTGGCTGGCAGGACACATATCAACACCGCAAATCTAATTTTTATCTGCAAGAGAGGTGTATTGCTTCCCAAACGACAGTAAGTTGAACATATGTGTGGCGGCAATATGCATAGTTACACAGTTTTTGGCAATCTATAATCTGCAAATTAAAATTGCATATTAAGGAGGAAGATCATTTCCATGGATGACAGTTTCAGTAAATCGCCTCCTATCGGCATGAGACACATCACTTTTAAGACACATAATATGAAGACCTACACACAGTACACATTTGTACAAGTTTGGTCGAAAAATGATTTTCAGGGTGGCTAAAATCGCACAGTTAGCACTTTTTTTCTCGAAACAGACCAACCGTGAGTTCTCACGGCCACACTGTTGGTACGAGGAGCACCTAGAGGGTCATATGTTAACATGTGCTCGGAAGTTAATTTGACAACAATGTGTATGAGACGAATAAAGGCAGATATGTCATTTTTACATGACATCATTCATGTCCACCATGGCTTTCTTTAAAAAAACTTAAATTTTAAAGTCCAGCTGCCAAAGTAGCAAGAAGAAGGATGTTTTTAAACCCGGCTGCAGCAGGATTAATGTTTTTGGGTATACACAGGCGTGGCACTGTACGCATGCAGACATTTTTTAACACCATGTTCGGCGAGCACATTGACATCAATGTAGGTAATAGCGCGAGGAGACAATTCAAGACCGTGGTTCGCAAAATTGTAAATGGAAATTGACGCGCTCTGTGATGACTGAGAGAAATGTGTGATGGTTTTGCTGTGTTGTTGTCGTGGAGTGGATCTGTTAATTATGCTGTACATTTGGGTTCGAACCTGTTTACAAGAAAGATTCAAAAATAGTAAGAATACAGTTATCATTTCAATATTTCAGTATGTTGTAGACAAAAGACGTAAATAAGGGCCCATTACCCAAATTTGTCTTTGCACTTTCGTATACAATGGTTCTAAAAAGGGTAAAGTATGAACAGCTTAGGGGTATCCTCTAGCATTCCAGGGGAAAATTTTCTAAAAAAGGGCCATAATCAACCCTATTTACATATTTTGTTTACAACACATTGAAATGTTGAAATGATAACTTCGACGATGAGGCCTTGAGAACTCGGCAACTTTTGGTCTGAAAGCCACTTTCTGGTGAACTGACCTGTCCCCTTACTGAAATAAATCCCTTTTTAAAGGCACCTTCGTATTTTTCCAGATACTTTATCACAAAGAATACGAAAGGCTACTGAGGTCTCTAGCCAAGCAAATGAGAAGTTTATTAAAAACCTATATTCCTTTCCTAGGTTACATACCTTTTTACTACAGAGCAATCCTTTTCTTCCAATTGATGTTGTTGCGCATATTTTTTTAAACACCGATTTCTGCCGGACTAATTTATGCTTTAATGTCCAATGCTCGAAAGAATGCATGGCGCTGATAAGCGTTTTTACTACTTTCTATTCAAGACCAGAACTTCGAAAGCACTTTGATGTTTAATGGCGTCCGCACGTTATTTTGAATATTTGGAGCCTTCACAGGGGGGATATGGCTATATGCACCAAGGTTACATATTACCAGTTTGTACAGTGTTTTGCGCGCACAAGTCCTAACAGGGTTAGCACGCTAGAGTTTTTTTTGTTTGAACTATCCAACTGATAAGGTTCGGAAATAAAATGTGAAACTCACAGATTCCAAAAATCGTATTTATTTAGCGAGCCTCCTGATTGACGGACAGGCTCTCTACCAAACGATCTATCCCGGTTCAGTTGCACATTTTCCACTTTCGCTACCCATTCATATTACAAACCCCGGCCTCTATATCCCCAAAAAATATTTGGAACATGAGTAAAATGAAAGGAAGACGCCAAAATTTTCTCTTTATGTAATTGGATTCACACGCCACGCTACGAGGCCAGGGGTCGGTGCAGAGGTTCACGCGGGAACTTCCTACACCAACAATTATTAATGTACAAATCTGGAAAAAAAACCATCGCCCGACAAAGAATCATGTGATGTCGGATGGTAGTTTTTAATACAAGTTATGGTAAACTTTTTCCACACGAGCTAAGTAAAAATGTCGTAAATATGGTATTGCATGCACTTTTTGAAAATGCACACCTCTGTCATTTTTGAAAGTATAATAATATAACACACCATCCGACATCCAACATTCCTTCAACTACACGTGTATTTTTTTCCAAAGCTCTGTGTTAGCATTTGTGGCCAGGAGAAGTTCCCGCGTGAACCTCTGCGAACGACGAAAACACTAGCGTTTCGTTTCCTCTATGTGTATTGATATATACGATTGTGGGTAAACTATGTATAGTGCTAATAACTGTTAGTGGTCTCAGTTTCGCCCCTGAACTGTGTTTGGGTGCCATGTGATGTGACAATGCCGTTTGAATAAGCCCATGTTTTGGCGTGACATGCAGGATATGGCTGGTCGCGATTGGGCCTAAAGTGTTTCCAAAACCGAGAAAAATCCGTTACGAAAATATTGTAGATTTGTTCAATGACAATGTATTATTGGACGACGTTACGGAATGCATTCTTCATTTCCCTAAATATTTTCAAACACTTTTTGCTTGGCTGCAGTGTTCAATGCGTGTTTCTGAATGCGTGTTCAAGTTTTTAATTTGATGATGATGATGATGATGATGGCCTGGTACAGTAGAAACCCTCTCGCGAATTTTAACTCGATCATGGTTTATAGATTCAGTGGCGGACTACTTGTTTACTTGACACCCACACACACGGAAGATTTCCTTTGGGGACTTTTTTAAATGTATTTGCGGTGCCATAGCCATAATTGAAGCTATTACCTTGGTCTTGTACTCGCAGACTCTCAAGTCTAGGATCGAGCCTGGACCTCGTGTTGAAAAATGTTAGATGTTTATCTTAAATAATACTCATATATTATATTACATCAAAACCAAATTGTAAAAGTATTTGAGACTCAGTTCGAAAGTGGGATCATATCCTTGATTGACAGGCACACTATGAGTGACATCCCCACCAATGCAGCTCGAGACCCACCTAATAAAATATTAAAGGCATTCAAGTACAGAGTAAATAAGAAGCAGAATTGTGCTGAAACAACAGTCCGTAACTATAGAAATCATTAGTTTCCATATGGTAACTAGGTATAGTTTTCATGTTTTTCCAGAAACTATGTCCTTAGCTTTTTTGATGGGGCTGTCACACAAAAATCTTGCCTGTAAACAATGATTTGAAAGATACTCGTAGGCCAGGTATTCGTAAGCCAAGTGAAACAAATCAATTGAAATAATCAGCGTCTTCTTCACTCACCTCGTCAGGTACCGGGACCCAGGTTCCTCTATTTACTCTTATAAGTTATTTAGAGGATAGGCTAGGGAGTAGGGAGGGACGTCAGTTACAACAACGCCAAAAGGCATGAAGACCCAAACAGGTCTAGAGATCATGCACGTTTTCTATGCAATTATTTGCCAACATTAGCAATTGGACTCTGGAACCTTCGACCATTGCTAGCCGGGATACGCAACTATCTCAACGCTGTATGTTTCCTATGCAACGTTAAAGTATAGGCCTTTCCAGCTGTCATCTTCGGTCAGATCAACTCTATTACCATGATTACGTCATTATGTATTGCTATTTAAAAGATTAAATATTTACTAGTACATTCTAAATAAGTAAATTGAATTTTAGAAGTAGCTAAATAATCCCATTGGAAAAACGGCAACATACATGTTGAACGCAGTAAGAGCTGGCACGGCCTACTAGTTGCCTATCCCAGTGCACTTGTTCATTACATCTTTACTCAAGTTTTCCAGGCTATTTGTCGACGCACGACTGCTCGCCACTGCAAAATATATTTTTTTAGCACACATGTTGATTCGAACCCGTGCTTTCGCAGCACTGCGCATGGGTCAGGACATCGCACGAAATGGCACGCACCTATAGCTTCACATGCATTGCCACACGCACGATCTGCCTTGAGATCACTTCGATCATTCACAGTTGGCCCATAGCGTACTTGGTGCGGGGTAACAGGCAGACGGATGATGAAGTTCGGCATCATGATTAATTCGTGTAGTTGGTCCATATAATAAGTGAAGACGAGTTGTCAGATATTTCTAACGGGTCGTTTTGGGCATCGGTTATCAGATTCTTCAACCAAGCTTTGCTAATTTTCATCGGCATGTCAGTCTTGGAATCACCACCGAACTCTCGGCCTTTTGGCTGCGTGCTGGGAGAAAATATTAAAATGGCAAGCCGGGAAGAACTCGCGTCTTCTCTGGCAAGCACCGACTATAGTTGTGGCGATTTGGTGGGTGCAATATTTTAATTGTGCTAAGTGTCTTGTACACTACATGACTCAAGCAGCGAGCATGTTTGTGAATGTAAGCAATCGTTTGTGAAAGTATCATATTATAAGAGATTTTAGTCCCTAACTTATTTGCCTTGTGTTAATTAGCATAATCTTTGGTCCAGACATCCGTCAGAGTTAATTAGATCATCAGAGATAACGGAAACTAATGTTTTCTCTCCATCTACTTCCTGAGTATCATCACAGCCTATCATAATGATGCAAAAAAGATTTAGTTAATACTTGTCACATATAACTTGCAATATATGAGGCGTTTAAAATCAAACTTATTTTTATTATAGAAAGAAAAAATAACCAAATTGTCTCGAAAAATGTACAGTTTGCGTGTAATTTATTTATTTGTGTGCCTGCAAAAGAGCCTCCACGAAGGATTAATCCTGCTCCTGGCCAGTCAATGGGGCTGATGTGGGTGGCAAGAGGGAAATAATTCCCGTATACCCTTCCATTTAAATAAGGGTGACAGTTTTCCGATGTAAACAGTTCGCCTGATCCTGTTGCCAGGATTGCTCGTGGATTATAGTTCATGTCTGTTCCCTAAGGAGCACCCGAGGATAATAAAGAAATAGGATTAATTAGGGGCAGCGTGGAATTATTTCATATATGGATTCGCTTTTGCCGCTCGTTTTTCGGTTGATTTGGTGGCGTTTATTGGTTCATTGTCAACTTTGTTTACTGTTAATTATTTATTTCATAGCGTAATCGAATTCAAGATCAGCTCAGGACACAAATTGCTTTGACGTTGTGGTCCTGATCATGGTCCAGCAACTGTCATGATCTTTTGGATCTGTCACACAAGGCATGTATATACCTCGAGTTCTGATCATTTTCTAGATGTTTCCTTCACTATCAGTTTTACCTAACTCGAGGGTTGGATAGGGGAAAAAACCGGCCCGGGCATTTCAGAAAAAAAGTCGGCCCACACGAAAATCCGTTCCCTAAAAAAAACTTCGCCCTAAAAGTCACCCGCTCTTTTCCGAAAGCCAATCGGACCACGAGGGCGGCCTTCAGCCTGGGTCTACCGGCCCAGAACCTACCGGCCCTTTGGACATTTACCCGGTCGCCGAGGGCCCATCCAACCCAGCCTAATTCCATTTACCAGGCCAATATCTTGTTCTGTCTTTGTTCGTTTTCTAATTACGTGTCTTCTTCTTAGCACCTAATGTGGCACCCACTTATTTCGTGAGCATTCCCATTACGATTAAAGTCACTGGTTGATGCCAACAATGGAAATGTTTAAAAAATCAATTGCAAGATGCAACACAGGACCAAAACCTATATAGATGACAAAAGATTATGGACAAAAGCTAGCTTGGACCATATGCCAATACTCAAATTCGCTTGTTCCATCTTGTTGATATTGTTTCATCTTGTTGACATTGTTACATCTTGAGAATGACGGCCATCAGGCATTACATTAGACAAAAGATAATCATTTCAAAACTAATTTGACCATAGCTGGAGCTGAACATACAAATTTTGTTTCAACTTTGAAGTTTTCGAATTTCCGTCGTGTCTTTCATAGCAGGGGGGCTCATTTAAGCAAGCGAACCCCTTCACATTCCCAAGAAAACATGACTGCTTATATAAATTAAATTGCATGCTTTTATGGATACATTCTGTAAAAGTTGAGCGAACATAAAGAACACCTAGTCCGTATATGCCATAACGCACGATATCCATATACAAACTAATTAAATTAAATAACAGATCCCCTCTAAATAACAAACTCAAGACAACATAATAAGTCATAGCATGTCAACAATGCGGTGCTCAGTTCCCGCAAATGTCTGCGATTTGAACTCTATGGCAAAGCATGATCCGAAATCACCACTTAGTGCAGAATAGTGAGCTGCATCCATGCATCTCTGGTGCTCCCCGTTGTGGTACAGCATCGAGGTTGGTACAGGGGTGAGGAAACTGGGCCAGCGGTGACTGGTTATGCATGGTACGTCTTGTAGATACTTAGGCAGAAGGCATGCACAAGTGACTGCTGTAGCTTTGTAGAGGATTTATATTCTCTAAAGTTGATTTCAAAACAATTAATGTAAAATTACAATTTAAGATGGTCGGGATGGCTAGAATGTGATACATCGGATCATATTTTCAAATAGCTGTACGTATACTTGCGTGATATAGCAACACTGATTGCATACGATTAAATTGCTCTTCGTAATTTGTATATTAAAATCACACGATTTATAAAATTTAGATGCGTTTTATTTAACCGAGTTTTATTTGATTGTTATAGAGATTTAAAATTACAATTATAATAATAGAAATGACCAAATATATGACTCCAACATTCTTAGGGCCCAAATATTTTCGTGTAGTTTTTTATTCCCATCAAATCAATCAAACACATGGGATTTCTTTCTTTTTCTGTGTTTAGCGTAGTTCCCAAACTACCAAAAAATGTACGGAGTAAGGAGATTCTTTTGCTTTCAAATCAACTCGCAATGTATTACCTATTTACTTTATACATCAACCCCAGTTCAATTTGTGTTAAATTAGCTAAATTGCAGTACCTATACAAATAAATAAATTTTAAAAAATGAATAAATTTACAGTCCACATTACAAGAAAAAATATATATAATGATTTCTTGTTAAATTTAGCGTTGGAAAAAAATCAACCCCAAATTTCAACCCTTAATAACTCCGGTTGTAATCTGATTTTCTGTTTTCTGTTTTTTTACAAGAATCTCCGGTAAATTATCTATTTAGAAACCAAATATGAATCGTGGTTGAAGATGGGTTCCGAAGTAATGATTTTTTTACTGTGTAGATGTGTATGAATGTAGGTGTGCTTTCGCGTATCCTGTCAAACACGCTGCAGTCTGCAGCGTTCTATTACCCAAAGCTATCATGACGTTCCTGCAAATTTTGTCAGTTTCAGAGATAGTGAGGGTTTTGAATGTGGGCGCTACGGATGGAGTTACCCATTGGGAAAAAATGTGAAATGTGAACAATGTTCATAATGTGAATGTGTGCCAAAAAATGTAGCTGGATAATTTTTGAGCTAAATGTCTCAACTATATAAACCAACTGACATTGTGAGCGCTATAAATTCCCGACCCCTGCTCAAAAAAGCACGCGGGTTCACACCCGGACGCGGCAGATTGCGTTCGCAGCAGGCCTTTAATGTGTTGACTAGATCCATGCTGGGTTCTTTAATCGGAGATGCGATATCCCCGTTGGGCGGCTGAGCACGCGTGCTCCTTGGTAACGATGAGTCGTGAGACGACCCAGTTGGTCTGCTACCTTCCAAACTCTCGCAAACGCTAACGCCAACGCAGGGGTCTTTGATCTGGGATGCGAATAATTGCAGTAGGAACTAGAGAGCTTACCATGAATTGTGATTGTAAACGGGCATTTCATTTATATGGGAATTTGCCCGAGCCATTTATATTATGTTTGATGAGAAAAATTTGGCAACCGAGTTACGGACGATTGGCACCTTTTCTGACACACCAACTTCTATATTTACTACGAGTTCGTTGCTGTGAGGTGATTATAATCTTTGAAAGTTAAATATAATGAAAAACTCTTTTTGTTTGAGAGAGAAAAAAGAGAGAGAGAGAGAGAGAGAGAGAGAGAGAGAGAGAGAGAGAGAGAGAGAGAGAGAGAGAGAGAGAGAGAGAGAGAGAGAGAGAGAGAGAGAGAGAGAGAGAGAGAGAGAGAGAGAGAGAGAGAGAGAGAGAGAGAGAGAGAGAGAGAGAGAGAGAGAGAGAGAGAGAGAGAGAGAGAGAGAGAGAGAGAGAGAGAGAGAGAGAGAGAGAGAGAGAGAGAGAGAGAGAGAGAGAGAGAGAGTGGGGGTGTTTTTTTCTTTAGTTCCCCATTTATTTGAGCAGCACACGATTTGAGGTTTAGGAATCTGCAACACATAAGGCTTCTCGCTGCATACTTTTGGAATTCCACAATCCATATTCCATTACAGGCTATATCAGTGCAGTTATTCATCAAATCAATTCTGCATTAACATTTTGAATCGGTACGAAAGTCGATGCCCCGCGCCGCGAACGCAATAACGACACTCTCCGAACAAACAGCCTTTACCAGCGAAACGTACAAACAGCCTTTACCAGCGAAACGTACAAACAGCCTTTACCAGCGAAACGTACAAACAGCCTTTACCAGCGAAACGTACAAACAGCCTTTACCAGCGAAACGTACAAACAGCCTTTACCAGCGAAACGTACAAACAGCCTTTACCAGCGAAACGTACAAACGCGTCCGAGTTACGAATGAGAATTCAGATTGGCGACGACACGGCTGACAAGTGACAAGGGCGCCCCCCCCCCCCCCCCTGAGCCCCCGAGGGGTGGGATGTGGGGGTGCATTGTCCCCACGCCAAATTGCCGAGGGGTGGGATGGGGGGGGGGGTTGCATTGTGCCGCGTGGGTCTTGTGGAGTCGGCGCTCGTTATGCTGTGCGGGTGGCCACACGATTGCGGTGTAATAATGAGCATGGTGTTGATTTAACATCGAGCTACGTTTTGTGTGTGTAGTTAGACATGATTGGGATAATTTGCGAGGCACAACTATAAGGCAAACAGGTAGGCGTCAAATAGCAGTCAATGTCAGAGTTGAAATAGTT
Organism: Nemoura dubitans; assembly: GCA_921293005.1. Classification (NCBI taxonomy): domain Eukaryota; kingdom Metazoa; phylum Arthropoda; class Insecta; order Plecoptera; family Nemouridae; genus Nemoura; species Nemoura dubitans. Next base: position 28,357,543 of record OV121077.1, on the reverse strand, counting down.
ATTTTTATTCATAAAGTATATTCATGTATATTGCATGTGTAGTGCAGTGATTCTGATTCAGATTTGGTTGGCGTTAAAAGTTGCTGAAAGTGTCGAAACGATCCTCTTGTTCTATGAACATGTATCAAACAATTATTTTAAAGGAAACTATTGAGTTACAGCCTCGTCTCGGGAATTTACGGGGAGTGTATGGAGTTGGTGATATCACATGTGAAATCTTACTAAGGCATTTTGTCGCCAATATGTGAGGATGTTGACACATAGAAATACATCGACGGTGGATCAAATTTGAAATTTGGTAAACCTTCCAAGTTTCATGAGCCAGTAATGGGCTGGAATATTGAGTAAAATTGCATTTTCATCTTTAAAAGTGACAATTGTGGTGCATTATAACTTAACAAATCAATTATGTGGGTGTTTTAGATGCAGGACAATATGTATTTATCTAAATATTAAAACTTCCCACAGCCTTCTCGCGAAATTCGAGCAACAATAACACTAAACTATTGACAACAATTCATTATACAGAAGGCCCTGTTGCGTACTCAGATTGAAAATTTCGGAAAATTCGCCATCTTTCAACTCTCCTTGCACGTGTTTGCCACTTCTGTCTGCATCTTCTGCCAAACACGAAGGACCGTTTCCCTCTCTCTCTTCCTGGGCAGCACGAAGATTGCGTGCAGACTCGAGCCCAACTATACTTACACCATGGGCTCGAGCTCGTTTCGTCCGTCGTCGCATTCCTTGCCAGCGACAGCCAGTAATTACCGGTGCGTCAGGAATTCGGTACTTTGTGTGCCATTAGCGCAGACATTGCGCGTGCAGACCCAGCCAGTTTGGTGTACTTACTGTGTGTGCCATTAGCGCAGACTTGCGCGTGCAGACCCAGCCAGTTTGGTGTACTTACTGTGTGTGCCATTAGCGCAGACTTGCGCGTGCAGACCCAGCCAGTTTGGTGTACTTACTGTGTGTGCCATTAGCGCAGACTTGCGCGTGCAGACCCAGCCAGTTTGGTGTACTTACTGTGTGTGCCATTAGCGCAGACTTGCGCGTGCAGACCCAGCCAGTTTGGTGTACTTACTGTGTGTGCCATTAGCGCAGACTTGCGCGTGCAGACCCAGCCAGTTTGGTGTACTTACTGTGTGTGCCATTAGCGCAGACTTGCGTGTGCAGACCAAGCCAGTTTGGTGTACTTACTTTGTGTGCCATTAGCGCAGACTTGCGCGTGCAGACCCAGCCAGTTTGGTGTACTTACTTTGTGTGCCATTAGCGCAGACTTGCGCGTGCAGACCCAGCCAGTTTGGTGTACTTACTGTGTGTGCCATTAGCGCAGACTTGCGCGTGCAGACCCAGCCAGTTTGGTGTACTGTACTTACTTTGTGATATTATTTGTCTGTGAAGTGATGCTTTGCCGTTCGCGTATGCCGCGTTCTTGTCTGTGGTTTAATAATGCAACATGTAAAGGTTAAACATATTATCTATGGTATTACAAATGATAATGAAAATGGAATTGTATGGTATATCTATTAATTGAATGCAAGAACTTGCTACTGTTTCGTGTTGTTTATTGTTGTTTATTGTAGGCAACCACTGCGCGGAGAGAATTTGAAGGAGTCAATCGGAGTTTTCTTTCAAAAAAAGATGGTAACCTGTAGATTGTAGTAGATTTTAAGCAATAATAATAAAATTACATGTTGGAAAAATCGCTGTTAACCACTGCCATATACTTCTCAGCGATACGGTACCTATACTGTAACGACAAGTGTAGGAGCCTGGAACAGTCGGTTAGAAAAGATGTAATTTTCTTCACTATTAGAGTAAGAAAATTTAAAATCATTTAGCGTAGGTATGTAACAATACTGTCCTTATTTTGGTGAAATTACTGTAGAGTTGCCGTTATAGGCTCTTGGCCCAGGTGCTAAAGAGCACCTGCAAAAGGAACAGGACCCCTGTTCTGTAACTTTTCTGAGGTGAGATGAAACGAAATGAGAGTGAGAACCTTCATTTGTTCCATATGAAAACAGGTGACCTAAGAGTTGTCACTCTCATTTCTTGTCGTCACATTTGCAAAAAGTTACAGAATAGGGGTCCTCCTGGGGCTTCTTTAAACGCACTGGTGGACAACCTCGATGTTAATTCCCATTTGAAAACAAACTGCCAGAATGCAGTCCACCAGTGAGATCTGATCTAGTCAGAACCCCAATAAAAATTTGATTTAATTAATTTTCTTCGTTACCCAAATCCACAGAAAATGGTTTTAAAAGCAAAACCACAGAGAAATTTAGTTATCTCATGGTGACAGCCAATGAAATTCACCGCATTCTGAATCAGATTGGCTGCAAACAAACATTCTCCCGGGATAACTGAAAATGCTAAAAATATTTTTTGTGCATCCAGGCCACTGATCTCAATATATTAGAGATCAGTGATTGGACTATAAAATAATTAACGTACGCTTCCTCCGACTGATGCATCATCATTCGGTCCACAAAAAGCAGCATCATAATAATACCCCTCGGGCCGAGGATTGAGGGCGCCCCAGGTCATCCTGCGAGCTGGACGTGCCGAGTGGTATATGCCCCGGGGCAAGTCCCAGCAGTCACGTAGCGGGCACACGCTGCCACTTGCCCCAAGGCAACCGTTTGGACAGCCAGCGATTACTTGGTTATTGTAAGAATATTTATAGGTGTATATAGCTATTAACAAGTATTATTATACTTCTAATTGACAGAGCAAACGACGGTTTTGCAACCTGGATAAAGAATCTGCCGCCATTACACCCATCTCCTAGACAATTTACAAACTGCATTGCGTATTCCATTCCATCTTTGAAATTAATTCACAAAGAGTAGACAAATAGGTAAGAATACATCAGGATTTTAATTTGCAATAAGTACATAAAACCATGTCAAAAATAAAACTAAAAGTCTGTCATTTACATCAACGTTCAAATCCGCAGAAGAACGCAGCGCGATGCCTAAGATTGACCCTGTTGCTTTACTGGGAACTTGACAAAATTCCACACTTTTGTTGGTATTGGGATCACATGGGCTGACATACGAAGAGATTCCATTATTACCGGAAAGTCAATCAGGCGTGGATACGTTAAAATGTCACGAATCAAAAAGTCACGAGCCTGGAAGGTATTAAAGGAAGGTAATAAAAAGAATAGGTATATATAAAATACCGGTCAAATAGGAACAACTGTGTTAAAAATGCCTCTCAAATCTATCCTAATTTTGAAAAATACATAAATAAGCAGATTTGTGAAGGCTTTTTTTAGCATTATTTGAAGAGCAAGCAATTACCCCCCACAGACAAAGAATACCCAGCTGACGGTATACAGCATTACTAGGGTTTTATGTGGTTTCGGCAAAAACCGAAAGATCGCAGCACCATACACGAACTAATCAAACTTGCACCACCCACCTAAACAGCCAGCAAACATCGCGATGACCAAGCCAAGACGAGACGCATCGCATCGCCGTCTAATGATACACCCCGAGGGCTACGTAGCCCACCGTCGGCACTCGCCGAGGAATCCGTTGCCGCGAGGCCCGTGCGCCTAAAGTCACGTCTGCAGCGCACGCCGCGAGCACGCGTGCTGCCCATCGATGACCCCTGGTGGCCCCCGAGGCGGCCCATGGACGTGTGCTGGCAGCGGCCACGCCCCGGAGCGTGTACTCGGGGCGTAATGCAGTTGCCGGCGAATGGTGCATCGGACGTAGTGGTTATAGCTTCGGGATCTAGGTAACTTGATTATGGTAAAGCCAGCTACTGCATTTGGTTCGCATTTGTTATGCATTTTGGTAACATTTTTTTTTTTGTTATTATTTTATAACGCCTTTATTGTAACAGGTTAAACCCACACGTACTTGGTTTGTAAATCGCATCTTAAAAGTGAATTAACATGAATGCAAACAAACTAGTAAATAGGAACTATGTATACTAGGAAATATTTCAGTTTAAAGTGTAATAAATTAAACAATAATAATACAATAATACAATAATAATAAAATATTTAAAATATTAACTATAATAAATTGTTATTTATAACAATGTATTATTTAATTGGTCTGCTAGCTTGATGTGCGCTGGCAAGGCGAATTGGGCAATCGTCGTCATCTAACTCAATTATTTAGACGACTGGAAGAAGATAATCGAAAACTGGCTTAAATCCCGACTACTAAAAGTGCAAAACGAATGGCAAAAAACGTGTACGGGCCGAAGACCACTGTACAGAAAAATAAAAAACATCAAATTACTTTCTTTTTTTCACGACCACTCACTTTGTAATCTTCGAACTGGTAGCGTAACAGAAAAGGTGTAAATGTCTACTTTGAGCGTTCTAACGTCAAATTATACTTGTAAAGTCACAATCAAGTTCATGTAAATTACATCAAAAACCTCGTCAATAGGAGAGGACATCTCACATGGTAAAGCTAAAGCTGAGTTTACAGCTTATAGCAATGTCAGTGCCACGATGTCATCAACATTGGCTATGGACTGGAAAAATCAGCGACTCTGGATATGCATGACGTCATGTTATCGACTCTGCCATGGAGTCCCTGATTGGCCCCATGTAGGTACAAAAAACTTCAAAAGAAATTCACTAAACTAGGGCTTCGCGAATGCAATTATTTGTGTTGAGTTGAAGATGAGTGAAGCGATTTGTATAGCAACACATACATGGCACACACAAGTTCACAATAACTTTTTGGAAAAATTTTGAATAAATACGCACTTCAAGATAAATTCCCGTGTTTTTCAAAATAATTCCAATTTCATACAAACAACACATACACTCGTACAAACAAACAAACAAACACGCACAAGTGTTTTTTTTTCTAGGAAACGCTGCCAAAGTTTTCGCGTTGAAGATGAGCGTATGGGCGCAGCGGTACTTAGTTGAGAACAAAGGTAGACACCCTGAAAATTGCATCGCAATCGACGAAGGCATTTGGTCTGTAGAGCGCGCGCGCGCAAACAAACACGAAAAGCACACACAAGTGCTTTTTATTACCAGTAGTGAAATTGAAGATTTCGCTTCGCTCGCTACGCTCATCAATCAAGACGAAAACATTATTTGGTAATTGCATTGCAGACAAACTCACTGCTAACTAATGAGTGTTCTTCATTGAATGATGATACTAATATGACAAGCCTAATACCTTAAGGATGGGGTTGACAGGATCTTCGAGGATTCAAACCCTAGTGCCTTTTTCCACAAAGTCCTCGTCTTTCTGTCCAGCACGATGAAAAACAGCGCCAACATGAACAAGTGGAACGAAGCCGTGATCAGGAACATGAACTCGAACAGAAACTCGCTGTTGATGATGCCTTCCTCGGACAGGAAATGAAACAGCCAAGTGAACCCAAACAAGAAGAAAATGAAAATGCTATTGGCAAGGTTACGAAGCTGAGCAGAGTGATCGTCAGTAGTTGTTTTGCGAACGACAGCGTCCTTGTTACATTTCACCCAGCCGTAAATATGGTTCAGGATCACGCCAAAGATTAACAGGTTGGCGATTAGTATGACTCCTGCCGGGCCCTGAACAGTTGCTTGGAAGGCGACGTCCTCGGGATAACAGTATCCTCGGTTGGACACTTCCGACTTGTAAAACCCAACGTCCCAGGCGAGCAAGATGACGATCGGGATCAGAGGCAGGCCCCAAGCGATAAGCGACACCTTCAGGATCAGGTGCGTTGTCGATTTGGCGCCGGAAATGGTCGTCAGGCGTCTCACTTGCAATCCGGACAAAATCATCATCCAGAAGAACATGGCCAGAAAGGAGTAGTGTCTCAAAACACCTACCGCGATACAGGCTATGCTCTTTGTGTCAATGCTTACGAAGTTATTGATGAACCCTAATAAAAGATTGACAGACAAAGCAAGTATCATTTGCAAGAAGATTTTGTGTCCTTGGTCTTTGATCCATTCTTTAAATAATAGTGCGGTAAAGATGACGCTAAGGAGACCGAAAGCTGACAAGATGCTGACAACAATGATTACAATGATAAGTGTTTTGTTGTTGGCCATGTATGTGCTCAAACTAGCGTCGAATCCGTAGATGAGGTACATGCCAGAAGTCATATTCCCTTCGTTGTAGATATTCTTGCAACGACAAACGACCATTTCGTCGCGTGGGGATTTTAGGATCCGGCAGTTATCACCCAACCACTCGTCACTAGCGAAGACTCTCTCTGCACATTTACCGCGAAGCGTTGGCGAGTGAAATACTGGTTTAAACGCAATGTCGACAAAGTCCATGTCTGTGGCAAAGTTTTTCTCATCTCTGATGAAGCTGACCTGGACCAAAGAGAGCCAACTGTCGAAGGAGGAGACGTCGTACTTGGCAGTTGCGTTGGGAAGGTCCAGGTGTGCGGCAAAGGTGGCGATTACCAGGCGGTCAGCGTTCAAGCCGATAGCGTCGGACACAGTGACAACGATGTGAGCTTTATTCTGCGGCAGAGTCACGTTATCTCGGTAGATCGGTTCAACATAGGAAGAAGACTCAGATATCGTTAAAGCCATGCCTACAATGGGGTTGTTAGAGTCACCTGTGGAAATTAGTAGGTTGATGTTTTTCTGGGAGACCAACTTGACTTCAGATTCGAATGTCAACAGTTTTGCTAGTTTTAAAGGAAGCATGTTAGCCAATATTGCAAATGCGGACGGGGGAGTGTCAAGCTTGTGAAAAAATATTGAACTTTCAACATAACTTAAATCGCAGTCCAGATATGCTGCTGACGATGACGAAATGTCGTGAGCAAGACGTCCTAAGATTATAGCCAATTTTAAGTCGAAATTTCGCAACTGACGGCCATAATCCGCTTTGCCAATAACAGCTACGAGCTTGTGAGTGTCAGAATTTCTGTCACACATGACAAATTCCATGCCCCATGTGGTGCTCGGGCTCCATTCGGCGTGCTCAGCGGCCGCGTTCCAGAAACACTCCCTGGTGGTCACTCGGTGTTCGTCCACATCTAGCGACTCGTAGGTGACGTTGTAGTCCACGTAACCTGGCGCAAAAACGTAGAACAAATTTGAATGCCTAACCAGACAGGACGAGTTTCGTCGGGCTTGTGCAACTCCATTGTTTCCTTCCAGCACGCAGTCGAGGGTATGATCGTGATTCCAGGACTGACTGTAAATGGAAATTTGGAAATTTGGTCGAAGAATACCTGCTATTGATAACGGGAAATTCACTCTCTCTCTCTCTCTCTCTGGTTGGACCTGACTACAGACGAAAGGACGATGAAAAATCTATGAGGTTTGTATTCTTATTACCTGATAAATACTTTTCCTTCACTGTATTCTGAAGGCTTGCTTTCCTGGAGACGCATTCCGTGTTAAGAGATATCAATTTCAGCTCAAAGTTCTTGACAGTTTTGTGTTCAAGATACCGGTCGTTCCAGCGAACATAGTAGAACCAGTCCATGTTCACGTCCTCTGGGTCGTAATAGACGTGCACGTAAGCCTTCCCGTCTGTAATATTTAAAATGTCAGAGTTGATGCTTAGTTGATAGTTAGCAAGAAGCAGAAAAAATTTATGTTCGACTGTTTAGAAGCAAATACGAGTTTGTAGCGGCATGTTGTACAAATGCGCAAGATACATTTTTTCAATTTTGAGCCAGCAGTTACAAAGCGACTTGTTACATGTTTTGAACCATGACCAAAATGGTTATACCGAGTGGTTTGTGACCACCCCTTGGGTGATCAATTCCAGTCTGGTGTTCTGGCTACAGTGTTTTGTCAATTTCAGCGCTCCCCAGATTTAAATAATGCTATCCGCTCACTGTGCTTCCACTTGTAACGCAATTTTCGACATTTTTAAGTGTTGCGTTTTGAATCTTAGCTGCTGATTTACATTCATTTCGCCGTTAGGCTTAGTGCCCAATGAATCGCGTGAATCTTAGACTCCTTGTCCCGTGCTCCAAGAATATCAGTTATTATACCTTCATCATTCAACGTCGCCCCGTGCCAGCGCAGAGACTTGACCGAGATGTTGAAGGCCACCGCCAGGTCTCCCAGCAAACGGTTCGTGAGGTCGCTGCCGTTCGCCACGAGGTTCATGTCTTCGATCCGGTCGTAGCTGACCAGCTCAAGGTCGTACGCGTAGATCGCGTTGTTGTGCGGCGGGTAGACTCCTTGGGTGACCAAGTTCAGTCTGGTATACATCTGACAAACGGCGCATTTGAATTTCGTTTCGTTGCCGACGAGGAACAGTTCTGCTTCCGTGTTTTGCCAATTCAGCGCTCCCCAGATTCCAGGGACGTCCACGTTTGGATTCTTTAGCTCCGTCAGAGTATCTCCCGAAAGTTCCTGTGACATTCGTAATGGAAAGATGAATCAAACATCGCATGGTCAAACATTTTCCTTACGTGAAGTCAAAGTTGTAAAGTTTTGAGTTTTTAAGTTTGTTGTAGACAAGCGATATGCATAAACCAAACATTGCTGCTACTGCTAACTCTTACTGCTAATTTTGTTGTAAACCAGCCTTAACTCGACAATCAGAACGCTATGATAATGATACTGCACACAGTCATCTAACCTTCCTCTCCAGCCCCGCATAGTTATTCCACTTGAGCACTCCGTCCTCCTTCAAGATGTTGACAGGACTGATCATCTCGGTGGGACACATAGCCCGTTCGTTGCCGTCCCACGGATGGAAGTGCTTGGTGACCGCGAACCCGGGCCGAGTAGCCTCGCAAAGCGATTGAATGTCCGGCCACGTGAGGCCTTCGGGAGACGGCGACCTCACCGCGAAGACGGGCGTGTCGCGCGGCCAGAAGAGTGCGATGCAGTAGGAAAAGTCGATGCCGGTGGTCACACGCACCGAAACTAGCACTAGACACAGAGAGGTCGAAATACACATCGGTAAACACTTCAGACAGATTTCGAAGACCCGGTTTCTCAGTGGCACGTTAAATATCTAATGGTCTGTTAACTTGTTATTTGCTTAGCAACGTCCAATCAGAGCCCTTAACTTTCTTGCTAGTGAATCGTTAAATCTTAACAGGCCACTGAAAAACCGGCACTAAGCCTCGGTTCTAGCGTTTCTAACTGGGGTTTGAATGCTATTTTAAGTCTAACGTCCACTTATTTTTACTTTAACTTAACGTAGCCCCTTTTCTTCTCAAGGAAGTTTCTTCAGATAGCAGTTTGATTTTTCTTAATTAGGATATTAGAATATTAGCATACTTGCTAATAAGCATTGAAATCCTAATGTGATTTTTTAAACATCAAACAGACTACAGAACAATACGTATCGGGATTGCATACCTTTCATTGGAGCAGACTACTTTAAAAAATCCTTTACAAAAATCCTAAAAAAACGTGAAAAAAGCCATGTAAAAACATCCGTAACTAAAAGGGAACGTAGGTACCGGCTGAAAGTAATTTCACGATTTAGATTGATGCTTACCCAGATAGAGGCTAGCGACAACCAGCATTTCCCCAGCCTTGAATCACTTTTGGACGGTATTGAACATGAACTATACTCAAATAATGTAATCACTCGACACCCGTGACTCAATATTTAGGGCGAGCGTGTTAACAAACATTTGATGGCGTCGTTGGAAACCATAACAATACCGTCTTTGGCTGAAAATGGTAATTATATGTGTAGGGTAATTATTGTATATACGGTGCCGACTAACTAATGCCTGCATCATTGGTCACCCTAGAAAAATAATGTAAATCATAGAAAATTTTCTTGACGAAAATTTAACCGTTATACTCAGAAACAGATGAATTCCACGACATCCTATAGGTGGTTGGGTTGCCATAACAAATAACTTACCACCTTTAACTATAGGCCGAGGCACTTGTAAAACCGGGCATATATAAATGCATTTACTAGAGTAATTCCCAAATTTTACCAACTTGTTCAACTCCTATTTGAAGTGTTTGCTTACACAATTGCCATAGTATGCAGCGAACTCGGTTGTAACTCCCAGTTACAATCTATAGAACTAAACTAGGAGTTGGAAAACTTGTTGAAACTATGCCTTTATGCATTAAAGGTATTTAGGCATGTTATGCATTTAGGAAAAAAGAAAATTCTCTAAATGTAATGATTTTTGTCGCGATAATAATCTTTTGCTGCCTTAAATTCTATAAGCCGAGTTGTGACAGATAACTTTAAAAATTATCTAGATAAAGATAACGATAACGATATTGTATTATCTAAATAACAGAATTATCTAGATAAAAGGTGAAGATAACAAAAAAATGTATTGATGAGCGTAGCGAGCAAATCGAGCGCAGCGAAATCTTCAATTTCACTACCCCCAGAAAAAGTCACTAGCGTACGTTTTTTTTTGTATGTGTGTTTGTGCACGATCTACAGGCCAAACGCCTGAACTGATTTGAATGAACATTTCAGAGGATCTACCTCTACCTTTGTTTTCAACTTAGACCTTCTACGTTTTTCCCAATGGGGACCCGCCTTGGTTGCAGGTGATATAACAACAAGCAGTGGCTCCATCCCTTGGCTGACGGCGAAACTATTATTTGCGGGCGGAGGGCTTTCGCGTAGCTGCTTTTGTTTGGGTGAGGAAAATCTGGGTACCTAACCTGATGCTAAAAATCTCTGCTAAAATCAATTCTACCTCTCCACTTTTTACGTTCAATGTACTCGGCGATTGTCGAATCTATCTCGACGCAGGTACGGGATGCTGGCTTGGGGCAATGCCACCAAGCTTCATCTTCGTATACTCTCCGCTTTACAAAACAAAATAGTATCACTAATTACTTCGAATAATGAAGGTGAACAAGCCAATACAATATTTAGGAAATATCACAAAATTAAATTACTTCTGTTATCATAGCTTTACACATATCAATTTATATTCAATCATTTTAGATTATTAAATTTTAAATTATTAAAGAAAATAGAATATTTAATCCGCAAACAGCAAACACACAATTACAAACTCTGCCACAGTACGAAATCCCAATGTATAATAACTAGGGCTTTGTGTTGCAATTTGTGTTGCGTTGAAGATGAGCGTAGCGGTTTGTATCTAGCGCATAAAAAGATAGAGGCAAAAAGCCTTTGAAAATCATGGAGCAGCAAGCCGGATCATTGCTTTCTAAAAAATTCTGATCACTTGAAAATGTAAACGATTCTGACCATTCTTTGTTTCTGTCCGTGCTGTCGGGTAGCGGAAATAAGCTCATTTTGAGATCATTGAGCAATGTGCATGTAAATACATAGATGCAGCTCATGCCCAAGGGATTTAATTAGGTTGGAGATCTATTTCTGCAGCGGACTTACTTTCAAAAACTTGCATGCACGAAATTGACAAAATTTATAATGTCTGTCAAATCTTGAAGTCAACCTTAAGTCAAAATAATCTGGTGTGATGTTTCGATTTGATTTCGATGGTTTCTAAAGACAACTATCGAAATTGTGAAAATTTGATAACAATAAGCAATTGAAAATAAATTTCCGTACTTTTCCGAACTTTCTCAATTGCCGAATATTGCTATTTTTCTGCTTTGAAGGGAAGAGGTATGGAGGATTTTCTTGAGAAACGCAGGGGGTCTAAGTTGAGAACAAAAGTAGACACCCTGAAAATGTAATCGCAATCGACGCAGGCGTTTGGCCTATAGAGCGCGCACAAACACACATACAAACAAACAAACAAACAAACAAACAAACAAACAAACAAACAAACAAGAAAAAAACACACACACACACACACACACACACACACACTTAAGTGCTTTTTTTTAGCAGTAGTGAAATTGATGGTTTCGCTTCGCTCGCTTCGCTCGCTACGCTCATCAATAAATACGGAAAGAGACAGTTTATCATATTCAATCCCGTCAACACTCATACACAGTCTCAATAGCGAACAGACAGTCTATTAATTATAAAAAATTAAAGATTATCACCAAAGCCTGGCTATCAAAAGAGTCTTTGAAATTAGTGTATGAGTGCACTCTTCCTATCAAACAAAAATCTGGTATGAAATCATTTCCACTCATGATTGACATCTTGAGCACATCTTTGAAAAATTATTATTACAGATTTTTCCCCTTTATTGTCTATTTTATACGTACTTTTTTGTTGCAATATATGTGTATAGCAGTCAGAATCACAATGTGTTAAGTTTTTAGAGATAATATGTAACAGACAAGCCTCTCAAGACGCTGTGGCCCCAAGTCAGCTACGGTACTGTAATATTGGAAGGGAAAACAACAAGTTATTTGCTTAGCAACGCCCAATCAGAGTCTGTTATTTTCTTGCTAACGGACCGTTAGTGTCTTAACGGGCCACTGAAAAAGATACACTAAACAACAATAGGTCTTGGGATTACTACCTTTACTTGAGGCTGGTCTACTTAAAAATTTATTTAAAAAATCATATATAAACGTAAAAATAACTACGTAAAATCCATAACAAAAAGGCACCCTCGGTGTTGCTTAACGTAACACATTTAAGAGTCCTGTAGTCAGATAATCCTTTCACCCCCACCCCCAGTTAAACATTGAATGCAGAGGTCCACTCGATCCATGAAATGAACCCCTCAAAGTATTCCAATCTTTAATTTGAAAATACCAGTAGATGAAGGAAGAGTATATCTAGTTTCAGGACATCATCACAATTTGATATTTTCAAAAATGTGTATGGAGCAATTTCTCAAAAATCGCCTAAATGAGCTCTAAATGAGCTCTAAATGAGCTCTAGACATCGATTGTGAAACGATACCCATTCGCTCTTTTTTGTAAAAAGGCTTAGTCCCGAAACAGCAAGCACTCTTTCGCTATGCACAGTTTTTTTTCAGCGAATTTCGAGCACATTTAGACCCTCTTTCGATGCCACACGTAAGGGTCTGCGCCACAAACTTTTAGCGATCACCCTCTACGGAATTGTCAACAAAAATCTATCTGTTGCTTTTTTTGTTAGTTGCGTCGAGCAAAGCGGATGCAGCGGATTATAGCCGAGCCCGACGTTCGGAGCGCGCATTAATTTTTATGACTCCACGGGAATTTCAGAAAGTCTTGAAAGTCTTGTAGAATGGCCATTTGGAGCACGAAAACTTTGATTCAACATCGATTGTAATCAGCTATCAAAATCGAACCCTATCGTGTTAATTACAACTCAATATACAAGAAATTACATGTTTTTTACATTTGATGATATGTGTTTGTGCTAATCTCGATTCTCGGAACATTTTAATTGCATTAATCTCCGAGATTGTTAATTATTTATGTGTCGGCACTTGCCAAGATTGTTGTGATTGTTAACTTAATCTGCGATAAGCGGATTATAGGCATGGAGGCCTCTTAAGATAGATTCTTACCGAGGTAGAAGCAAGCGACAAGCAGCATTTTCCTTCAATTCCCAGCTGTCAACTAATATATGCAAGACGGAGTATTGAACATTGCTAAGCAAAAATCACTTGATATCTGTGACCCAATATTTTGGAGCGAGTGTGTTATCACACGTTTGATAGCGTCGTCGGTATCTGAAACAATGCCACCTTTGTATTGGCTGAATTTGGCAATTATTTGTGTAAGGTATGTTTATGGTGGCGAATAATTTATGTCAAGGTCATTAGTCGACACCCTAGTAAAATAATGAGAAGCACAGAAACTTTTCCCGAAGAAAATTGATTGGTTAATGTTAAAACTTGGAAATGCTGCCAAAGTGCTCGCGTTGAAGATGAGCGAATGGGCGCAGCGGTACTCAGTTGAGAACGAAGTTATATAGACACCCTGAAAATGTCATCTCAATCAACGCTGGCGTTTGGTCTGTAGAGGGCGCCGCGCAAACACACATACAAACAAACCAACAAACAAACAAACACACACAAGTGTTTTTTTAACAGTGGTGAAATTGAAGATTTCGCTTCGCTCGCTACCCTCATCAGAAACCCTTGGTGACGTTTCGAAAAGCATAATTCGATATTGGGAAAATTTTGAAAAAATACGCACTTTTAAATAAATTTCCGTACTTTTCCAAACTTTCCGAATTTCGAACATTGCTCCTTTCTCTGCTTTGGTACTTGCGAAGTCTTCCGGATTTTCTTGAAAAACGCAGGGGGTCTAAGTTGAAAACAAAAGTAGACACCCAAAAAAATTCATCGCAATCGACGCAGGCGTTTGGCCTGTTGAGCGCGCGCAATCACACGTAAAAAAAAAAAAAAAAAAAACTTTTTGCAGTAGTGAAATTGATGATTACGCTTCGCTCGCTTCGTTCATCAATCACATGCTAAAAATTCCCAGTTTTTACCAAACTTGTTCAACTCCGAATTGAAGCGCTTGTTTACACTAGGAAACGCTGCCAAAGAGTTCCCGTTGAAGATGAGCGTATGGGCTCAGCGGTACTAACGTGAGAACAAAGGTAGACACCCTGAAAATTTCATCGCAATCGACGCAGGCGTTTGGCCTGCTAGAGCGCGCGCAAACACACATACAAAAAACAAATAAACACACACACACAAGTGCTTTTTTTTTAGCAGTAGTGAAATTGATGATTTCTCTTCGCTCGCTTCGCTCATCAACAATAGACATGGTATGCAGCGAACTGGAGTACAAAACTTGGTAAAACCGGGATTAGAGAGATGGGAAATTTAGAGAGATAGATTAGAGAAATTAGATGAGAGAATTTGGAAATAAGCATTTTGGTAAAAAAGAAAATTATCAAAATAACACGAATTTAAACATAATTATAATCTTTACATTTCCTCTCTTTATGCCTACACATAAACGTGCGAAGGGGGGGGGGGTGAGCGTAGGACTGGGCCCCACGCTAGAAACGCTAGATTTGCATGAAAATAACACTGATTTTTCTAATTTTTCCGGGGGCTGCGCCCCCGCACCCCCACTTGTGTTGGGGGCCCTGTTTCCCCAGACCTACCCCGTGGTTCTGGTTCAAGTCAAGCCATGCCCTCCCCTAAATAAAAAACGTTCCTATACGCGTCTGCGAAAACGCTTGCCAATTAAACCGCCGTGTACCAAGTTTCGAATTACAAGTTTTTCTCGAGAAATATACTTTACAGAATCACTAATTTCTGTTGTTTAAACATTTTCGCCCCCCCCCCCCCCCCCCCCAAACCGTTGCTAATCTGGCGCAAGCCTATGTGCCTACCCAACACCAAGTGATACTGGGCTTCGTGACTCCTGCATCTTTCATGCACTGTTGTATGCACCTCTTCGTCCTCTTCCTCCTCACATTTCTCAATGACCATCTTCCTCAACTTCTTCTCGTCCCGCAAGTTTTTTTCTTCCGCTTCCTTTCAGCTTCCTGTCAATATTTCGCAACAAATTTTTAACGCTATACATACATAAAAGAATTCTATAACGTCGACAAGTGCTATAAGCCTGAAACTAAAACCACAGATACGTTTCTCAACGAATTCATTCAATACGACCCCAAATGAACATCCCTCCTACAATACGTGTACCCATTGATTAAATGATTGAAAGCACCACCGAATCTTTGCTACTGCAGCGAAGGGTTGATGATGTGGCCGGGTGAGATATTAGACGGGCGAACGCAGTGACACTCGCACAAAGCCTCCTCGCCGTCTCGGCGTCGTTCTTCTGTCTTTCCACGCCCCCGCATCTCTGTGCAACTTTCCCCTAGATATGAGAGCCACAGAGGTGCCATGTCGTTGAGGGAGATGTCATTCGGCACAAGAACACAATTTTGGCTAATCTTACTATTATATGTTCGGATCTATATTATTTTTCACGTTTCGAAGGAGAGCGGTGTTTTACTCTAAAAGAGGCTGTTAGAAGAAGTCCCAAGGGTTGAATGCTCTGAGCAACGAATAATTGACAACTCAATGGCTCGAGTCTATAACAGAAAAATAATCTCCTTCTTTAAGTGAAAAATAGTTTAAAACATCATGTTTGTCTTCCCAAACTTTCCATGTAATGAAATTCTTCTAAATTTACCAACTTTGCACAGCGATAATTCTTTACCTGATTGAATTTGTCAACGTAAATTACACGTATAGGTACAACGTAAATTAAAATGGCATCGTAAATGACAAACGTAAATGGCGCCGTCATCGAATAGTTTATTAATTTAGGGGGGACCACACCCCCCCCCCCCCTAATTTCGGAGCTCCAAAGGTTTTTTCAAATCCACAATAGCTACACACGATGGTACTGAAAATAAACATCCCCGAACGCCATGCACCTCTATGCTCCAGCCCAGCCAGCCGAGGTTCATGCATAGCCACGACCGCACGCAAACCCAATTACTCCCGGTTCGTTCCTGCGGAGCCAGCGGAGACAAAGTAAAGATGTTATTATTTGCTCAGGGAAATCGCGGCCTGCATAGACGCAACGCAACGCAACGCAACGCAACGCAACGCAACGCAATTCGCGTCGCGGGGAAAAAGAATTTTCGCTGAGTTACGATTTCGTTTGGTGAGTAGGAAAAACGCGGGGCAACATGTTGTGTCGCGTAGACCGCACGCAGTTGATGTTGGCGAGAGGGTAAGAAATGAATGGAGAAAATAATACGTGTAGTTATTGCATGTGCCATAACTGTATATAATAAACATTCTCAAACATGAAAGTTGAAACCCCAACTTGGGAGCCGAATGAAGTCACAAGATGACAGCTGATGCACAACTGCACTTAAATATAGCCAACGTATAATAAAATATGTACAACCTGTTGAAGGTCACCACATCGAGCTTTTTCGTTCAGTTCAACTCGTGTCGTCAATTAAGCGCCCATATCGAATGTAACGGTCGAAACTGCTTTTTTGAAACTTTATTATAAAAGCGCTGCAGAAATAGGAGGGGTGTTTCAAATCGTCGAAAATATCCTGAAACGGGTTGTTGTATAAATATAGTTCGAGCTGGTTGTGGCGGTCTAGTTTGGGGATTGTACGGCGAAAGAATGCTAATAAATTGGTTGTCGATATTTTCCCTATACATATACCCACATTGTTTCCATGTTAATGGGAGTCCTGCTGAAAATTCTTACCAAGATCTTGCAATATCTTGAGACAAATCTGGACTCAAGATCTTGCAAAATCTTGACTTCAGATCAACTCAAAATCTTGTAAGATCATGCAAGATCTTGGTAAGAATTTTCAGCAGGGAGATCGGATTTAACCTCTAGCGTGCTACCGCTCACTAAGTTACTGCCATATATACTAAGTTAATTATCATAATTACAACTAGTCACCTTAGTTAGCCACGCAGGAATATATATATTGTTAATCAGTGGCAAAGTTCAGTCTGGTCATCTTTCCACCCTTCCCAGCACCAAGTCGAAATTCCTATGGGCACCCAAGTGCAAAGCCCCCTCCCCCATCGCCGACCTCAATCAAGCCAGGTCGTCCGACCGACTTGGAGGAGCAAACACCGAGTCTTAATTGGCGGGCTCGCCGCGGGGTCTAATCAAGGGCACCCTGCCTCACGACGCGAGGCGGCGCGCGGTCTAAATATCATATCAGCTCGGGCTCAACCGCCGCTGTATTCCAAGCGCGTGGGGGGGGGGGGGGGGGGGGGGGGCATTCGGCAAGTGTGGCACGAAATATTTTAAGCGGACCCATTGCACCAGTGGTGGATTGACAAATAAAGCAGCTGCATTTTTTTATTGAAATGCATCGTGTTTCAATGGTGCTTTGCAAGTAAAAAACGGTTCGTGTGCGATTGTTTTTCGTTCATGCTTACAGTGGGGGGGGGGGGGGGGGCGAGGAGAGGTTCTAAAAAGGGTGGAGGAGGGAGAGGAGTGGAGGGGATGTTTAAAAAAATGCTAAGCGGCTAATTGAAAGATGATTGATAGAAGAGTGGAAAATATTAAAGGCGGCAAAGGATGAGAGTATAAAATACTCCGTTCAGATTTTCCCTTGGAAAGCAGACCTGTCAGCAAGGGTGGGCTTTTGCTTATTGGCAGGAAATGATCGATGACACTTTTACGAAACTATACTATAGTATGCATACTTAGTAGGTTTTCCCCCGTATGACACACTCCCTCCCTCTGCTCTCTCCGATTGGGCTTAAATTCAATGTTTCCAGTAGTTTACGTGATAGCGACTGGTATTTTGAACACTTTTGTCTGTTAACGATCAGTTTGACGATTCTCCAGTTTAAACTCATTTTCGTGGTATGCCACCGTCCCAAGGAGAAAAATATTATTACGGTCAAAATGGTTCTCAATCATTGTCAGCTTCAACGATTTCATTTTTAAATGATTGGCATTAACCAGAACCTCAGAAGTAATGTGCATACATTTTCAATAAGAAGCATTATTTTTCTTATCTTTTTGAGCTAATGACCTGTGAAGATAAAATGTAAGGAGACATTGCAATGTGCGCACAGAGCAACCAGTTGCAGAAATGCATTGCAATCAGCTGAATTCACCTTTCATGTTACATGTTACCGTGGAAATATATTTACCCTGAAAAATGACAAAAACGATATTAAATCACTGACATAGCTTACCGACAGACAGTAACACTGACAGACAAAATCATATGGATCAAAGGCTACGAGAGTAAAAAGAACATATTAGGTGTTCCTTGTTGTTCCTGTGGTCGATACATATATAAAAGACATAGAACTTTTTAACGAAGGTCGACATTGCTAGGGGTAAATATATCAAAGCAAGCATTTTCTCCATCCGTCATCCGCAGGCGCAATCATAGCTTGAAGGTGAGGGGAATTTCTGAAATCATGCGCAGTGAAGGGCCCGGTAAGATTACGTGTGACATCTGTAAGCATATGCAATGACTGTATGTCTATATATGTCTATCAGTGATTTAAATCGACGTGGTGGAGATAGGACTGGTGGTTCAGGCGTTTGAAGTATTTCAGTCGAATGCTTTGGGAACTACTCGCTCGACCAGGTGGCGATTTTGTTTTTGAGCAGCCTGCTTCGACTTAATCTCGTAAATCTGTACAGCAGTGCTTGCCAGTGCTATAGCGTCAACGTAGACGTGTTCAGCTTCTTAGAGGAGCAGAGTAGAAAGGTGAGATGATGAGAAAGTATTCGGTAAAACCTCGATAGTACGTTTTTTAACATTTTTTTTTTACTCTAATTAAATATCATCAAGTACTCCTTCTCGAAACGCTTGTCTAATTTTTCCTACCACAAGTTCTCAAAGGATGTTCCAAGTTGAAGCTGATTAGTTCGAAAGAACTTAAAGATTCCTTTTTTAAAGTAATAGTGAATAATTTTCGACAGCCTCTTAATGGACTATTACTTTATTTGATGAAAGTTTGATAAACTCGATTTTTGTAGCTGTATTGTTTCTAAAAAAATATTTTCTAGACATTCAAAGGCTTTTGGATTCCCCTCAAACTTCGCTCTCAACGTGAAACCGCCTATATGAATGCTTTCAGACCTCTCCATTTAAGTAATGTACAACAATGGCCATTCTATAACACACAACACACTGACGCTCCAGTATGACTTAATTTCCTCACTCAATGTACAGTTTTGATTATGACGACCTTTGCTCATCATTTTAGATTGGGTAAGGCAATCTTTCTGCCCCGATTAGTATTTTGGCAAAACTCGCTGAAACTTTGGCGCCAGAACCCAACCTATAAAATGATGGACAATTAGGTCGTCAGTATCAGAACTGGACATGTTATTGCAGATTTTTGTTTCTCGCCCCCTGGTACTGGGAGAAGCTGCGCTGCGAGCTGCCACGTCCGACGCTGCCTAGAGGCGCGGCCAGGGAGGCGTCGGTTCAAGATTCGGCGTCGGCGTCGGTTTTGGCGTCGGCGTTAACACAGTCGGCGTCTTTGACATCCGTCGATCTTGAGGTCAAAGCCATTGAACTTGTAACGATGGGTGCAGGTAGTGGTATAACATAGCTGCCAGCGTTGGCGTCGGCGTCGGCGTCGGCGTCGCCAGCGTCGGGCACCGAAGTGGACGCCACTGAACTTGTAACTGTGAGTGGTGGCGGTGAGATTGATCTTTCAGCGCCAATTGGGCAAGAAATTTAGCGTGACATCAACAAATGTGTGCCTCGTTTAACATCTTAAATAGGCTATGAAATTTAAGTATCCATCCTCATGTATAGGTTTACCCCGCAAGCGAGAAACAGATCTACTATAACTTTAGCACCGACAAAATGACACCATTTTGCATTCTTGGCTGATGCTAGCAGCTGTTGGCTAGATCTCTCGTGACATGGACTCCATTGGGGCTGGCTGAGTGTCGCATAATTGCTTATGGCCGAATGGTCACTAATGTTCTGGCCAAATGATTTCACAACTCACCTTGTACGCCGTTTCAAATGGCCATTCCAGGTAATTTGAATGAAACCCTCGGGCGTTCCAATCAAAATGCAAGAAGCCAACGTCAATTTCTAATTCCAGACACCGCTCCCCATCATTATAGGCCAGTCTCAGCCAGTGTCAGCCCGCCTCTCAGCCAGTCTCCAGCCAGTCTCAGCAAAGAATGCAAACCCGAGTCGCACATTGCCTGTATCCCAAAGTGATTGCCGTGTTGCCTCTAAAGCGCGGCCGCGCACGTGGTCTCGTTCCCACGGTTCGCCGAGCGTCGCGACGGGCGTCGATGCTGCCGACGCTGGATGTACGCCCCCGGGCGTCGAACTCGCTCGGTCTCCTAGCAACCGCAGCAACGTGCCCCCCGCTAATGGGGGGCGGGGGGGGGGCATGGAGATGTGAAGGGGGCAGGGAGAGGCGACGGCCGGCGGAGGCCATTGTCTCTCTCTCCCTCTCTTGTGACAGTCACTGGATTGAATTGCGTGCCAGGTGTATATCGCTCAAAATGCTACTGGTCGAAAGATGGGCAATTTTATATGTCCCAAACGTTACGAAATTCGACTATGGTACATCCCAGGTTTTGAAGTCAGCAGCAAACTGGTTCAGTTGATCAGTGTTCCGAGGCAATGACAAATGAACTTGAGGCGCACTGTAGCCGAAAATTTATCTGGTCAAAAACCTGTAATTATTATTCTTAAAAAAATGATTTTGACAAAAGAGGATGGCGGGATTTTAAATATGGTATATAGGGTATGAAAGATAAAGTTGGAGATAGGTATACATTCACGACTCATTTAGAACCTTTTTGACGAAAAAGTGTTTTTACTCTGTTGAACAGTTTTCAAACCATGCTGCCTTATTTTATGTAATTTTAAGTACTTTTAAATGCATGCAGTGTATGACTTTCCGTACATCAATGTATTGATCAACAATTTATAATAAATAATAATAAATGCAAATACAAATACGTGAAGTTACTGTCAATTGTTTTAATCAGTAGTCAGTATACTCAGTAGCTCGGTGCTAGCTCGCTATCATCGCTAATGTAAGCCCGCTAGCATCGCTAATGTATACGCTCGCTAGCATCGCTAATGTACGCTCGCTATACGCGTAGTGTGCCACCGCTACGCTCGTCCAGCAAGGAGATCACCATGACAACCAGACAAACAAATGTGGATGCACCTTCAGAGACAGTTCGAAAATATGTTAGGGCTAACCTCGTTTTTTTCTGCCAAACAGATCCAATTTTCAGTGATTTGTTGTGATTATCACCATAGTAATGAACGAAATTACCCCTGGGGTAATGATAACCCCGCGCTTTCGCGTCCAGGCCCAGAGGATATACTAGCTACCATTTTGGTTTACATTATCTGTGCGTTGGAACATTTCTCTATGTCGACATTGTAAGGGTTGTTGGGGGGAGGGGGGGGGGGGGAGGGGGCTCTCATCATGGGATATCGCCACTCGAAACAAAATACCCAACTGCGATTGTATTTAGTTTTAATACACGAAAAAATCCACGCAGTGAATGCCAGTGTTGTTTCAGAGCTATATCCCGGTCTCTGATCGTCTCTATAAATAAACATATTTCTGCTGTGATATTATTATATCGTGTTTTTGCGTCATTTCTGCGGTAGTTATTGCCCCCGAGGTAATTTTACTTATAAATTTGTGTAGCATTTCGTATATTTTGTAAATATTTTCCACCGATACGAAAAACAATGTATAGATTTGAGCAAAAATCTTTTTTTTTCAGAATAAATTTTACCAATGTTTCGCAAAATCCACATATATTATTTTCCAGAAAAATTACTGTTTTATGTAGAGTTTTCAAAGTAAATGCTCTGAACTGATGTTTAACGGTCGATTAACCCCATCTGATACATCAAACATTTTACCACCAAACTTTTGTTAACTAATATAGTTTCTAATTTAGATAACATATACAAAAGAGTACGAATAAATCTTGCTAACTACATTTATAAAGCAAAATATAAAATAGTACCTATTCCGAAAAATCCAGCCGGTTGCTATAGCAGTGTAGTTAAAAAATACAAAAGTGTACTAATAAATTTTGCTAACTGCATCTATAAAGCAAAATATAAAATAGTACCTATTCCGAAAACAATCCAGTCGATTGCTATAGCAAAGTAGCCAAATGCTGCAACAACCCTGCAATGTAAACAGACCCCCACTCACAAACAAAAAGAAGCACACTGCAGCACTTATTTGCCAATCCATCTCTTTTATTAACTGTATCGATGACATAATAAACCGTGCCGATCCTGCATCAAAATTAATCCGAATGCTACTTGACATCATTTAGCCAGCGGGATATTTAAACAGACTGCACATATACGAACCCCCAGACGGTGAGGATTTGGAGACAGGCACATATTGGGCCGAACACCAAAGGGTGCTGTCGCCTTCGGCAAGGATTTAAATGACCCACGCTTCGCAAGCAGCCAGCGTTTTACGGGGTTGGTTGGGGGGGTGGGGGGGAGGGATAAGCTGCCCCATGTCCTGTACGTTTGCTCGTGGGGGTAGCGCGATCAAAGAGTATCCGGCCGTCGCACAGTTTTGTGTTTAAACAATTGGGGATGTAATGTGCATTATGTGCGTGTAAGTATTGTGCGTGGTTGATGTGCATGAAAGAAGCGTTACTTTTGTGCTTAGTGCGATTTCAGTTGCAACTAAAAACTCGCCACGAGTGGGTTTATTATAGATATTTATTTTATTAAAGTTTTCTCGACCCGTATATCGGTATGCAGGCATGACATGCATCTGAGGATAGTTCAGATAGTGATGGTTTTGCAGGAGATTGCACTTCAGAATCGTCAACACACCTTCTCTTGAATCATATAACCATTAAACAATAACTCTTTTAATCTTATTTAAATTACGAAAGCTCGTAATTGGCTATTCATTTTATTATTATGTACACAAATTAGCCTCCCAAAAGTGTAGTCCATTCCGGGATTTGAACCCGGGTCCCCAACTTTCGCGGCTGGTGCTCTAACCGCTGAGCTAAATGGCCATTAAATTTGGGAGAAGTAATTTGCATACAGGGTGAGAATTGAATGTCCCCAGGGGGGTATGGTCCAGAGTCTACGAATACTCATAGTGGCTCTGGTACCGCGTGATGCTATACTGCAACCACATTTTACATTCAACCTCGAGTAACTCCAAATTAACGTTGGATGCGTTGAATTCTCTTTTAATCTTATTTAAATTACGAAAGCTCGTAATTGGCTATTCATTTTATTATTATGTACACAAATTAGCCTCCCAAAAGTGTAGTCCATTCCGGGATTTGAACCCGGGTCCCCAACTTTCGCGGCTGGTGCTCTAACCGCTGAGCTAAATGGCCATTAAATTTGGGAGAAGTAATTTGCATACAGGGTGAGAATTGAATGTCCCCAGGGGGGTATGGTCCAGAGTCTACGAATACTCATAGTGGCTCTGGTACCGCGTGATGCTATACTGCAACCACATTTTACATTCAACCTCGAGTAACTCCAAATTAACGTTGGATGCGTTGAATTCTCTTTTAATCTTATTTAAATTACGAAAGCTCGTAATTGGCTATTCATTTTATTATTATGTACACAAATTAGCCTCCCAAAAGTGTAGTCCATTCCGGGATTTGAACCCGGGTCCCCAACTTTCGCGGCTGGTGCTCTAACCGCTGAGCTAAATGGCCATTAAATTTGGGAGAAGTAATTTGCATACAGGGTGAGAATTGAATGTCCCCAGGGGGGTATGGTCGAGGTTGAATGTAAAATGTGGTTGCAGTATAGCATCACGCGGTACCAGAGCCACTATGAGTATTCGTAGACTCTGGACCATACCCCCCTGGGGACATTCAATTCTCACCCTGTATGCAAATTACTTCTCCCAAATTTAATGGCCATTTAGCTCAGCGGTTAGAGCACCAGCCGCGAAAGTTGGGGACCCGGGTTCAAATCCCGGAATGGACTACACTTTTGGGAGGCTAATTTGTGTACATAATAATAAAATGAATAGCCAATTACGAGCTTTCGTAATTTAAATAAGATTAAAAGAGAATTCAACGCATCCAACGTTAATTTGGAGTTACTCGAGGTTGAATGTAAAATGTGGTTGCAGTATAGCATCACGCGGTACCAGAGCCACTATGAGTATTCGTAGACTCTGGACCATACCCCCCTGGGGGACATTCAATTCTCACCCTGTATGCAAATTACTTCTCCCAAATTAATGGCCCATTTAGCTCAGCGGTTAGAGCACCAGCCGCGAAGTTGGGGACCCGGGTTCAAATCCCGGAATGGACAACACTTTTGGGAGGCTAATTTGTGTACATAATAATAAAATGATAGCCAATTACGAGCTTTCGTAATTTAAATAAGATTAAAAGAGAATTCAACGCATCCAACCGTTAATTTGGAGTTACTCGAGGTTGAATGTAAAATGTGGTTGCAGTATAGCATCACGCGGTACCAGAGCCACTATGAGTATTCGTAGACTCTGGACCATACCCCCCTGGGGACATTCAATTCTCACCCTGTATGCAAATTACTTCTCCCAAATTTAATGGCCATTTAGCTCAGCGGTTAGAGCACCAGCCGCGAAAGTTGGGGACCCGGGTTCAAATCCCGGAATGGACTACACTTTTGGGAGGCTAATTTGTGTACATAATAATAAAATTAAACAATAATATTCATAGAATTGTAATTGTAAAGAATTTAATAGGAAACGTATGTCACATTTTTCTCGGCCAAATAAATCACTATTGGGCTTTGAGAAAGTGACAAAAGTCGGGCACAGTCATTGGCTTTATGTACTACTCAGCATATTCAATACCCCGTTTGAAATAGTTTTTTCACAACTCAAGTCAAATTTAAGCTTTATGTTCATTTGCTTGAACCACCTTTTAGGATGAATTTTTTCCTGTATGCGAGTAGTCTAAAAAAGTCTTTATGGCAAACTTTTACTCAATTCTGCAGTATATAAGGTTATCAAAGGTATTTAGAATAATTAAATATCGTGTAGCCCCAATTATTTCACCGTGATAGGTAGTCAGAAAGGCAGGCACTGTAAATCTGAAGGCGTCTGAAGACCAAAAGAAGTTCAAGAGAGCTTTTGAAAAACTTTCCAGTTACTGACGGAAAACTTGTCTTCCAGTTTAGTATTCTTTGATCGCGTATCGCGGTCCAAATCTATCCACGTCACGTGATTTTCTTGTCTGCGACTGTTTCAAACGGATCTGCTCAAGACAGAAGCTATACGAAGCAGAATTAAAAACTTTCCAGATCACAAGCCATGAAGCGAAAAGGCATCCCCTACCCCCTGGCCGCGCTACCCCTTACCGTATAAAGCTAACAAAGGTTTGCCAGAAAACTAAAGGGAGAGGTGTAATCATTTTCTCCGTCCCTTTGAGGAGCTAAGAAATTAATCGGCAAAACGTTTTTACGCATGAAAGGATGACATCTTTTTAGATTTTTTTGGTTAGATGTGGTGGTTGCGCGTTTTTTGAGAGTGTTTTTTAGTTTTTATCTTAAGACTGTTCGATTTGTTGCGCTAATCCTATAACTAACGTTCGTACGTTTGGTAATCGAATCTGAAAGATGACATCATTTTTGAGAACAGTATAATATTTTTTAAATAACAAAATTCCAAAAAACCAACATTTTTCGTCACCCCCTCGATTTGTTTTTTCTTAGAATGCGTCTTATAGAAACATCATAGAAGACTTTTAATTGAAGGAAAGCCTTTCAAATGTTTCGTTTTGTTTTGTGGTCTAAACCACACTATTCATTCACAGTAGTTTAGGCTCCTTACTTGATATTGAATTTATCCCGTAAAATCAATCTACCTCTGAAACCGACACCATGGTCTATATTGTGACTTGAAGGCCGTGTTTACTGTGAAAAAATTCAAAGACTCGTAAAACTCTAATCTCTTAGTCATTGCACATTTCCATAACCCACAACAACTCGGATAATATTTTGCTCGACAGTGTCGTACTACCAGAGAGTCACTCTCTCTCTCTCTCTCTGGTTAAATTGAGAGGCTCTTATGCCTTTGCCCAGCGAGAGGGAAGATAATTGTTAACGGTTATCTTCCCTCTCACTGCAAAGGTACTTCTTTACAACTTTGGTTCAAAATTCAACATGTACAAAACTAAAATGCTCAGAGCTAAGACAAAAATGCTTTTTAATCTTTTTAGTCTGGTGTTTCCAACATTATATATTATTTAACTAATTATAGTGTGTAAAAAGTTTTGGTTACATATTGTGGAAACGCGTAATCACTTTTTCATGATTATCTCAAAATGTATAGCAGGGAACTTGTTGCGTTTTGACCCTAAGCTCCCCAACTTGCACAGCCCACTATGATATAGTAAGAGTGAGTGAGTAGCCTACTGTTACAGGCAGTTGAACGTGTACATGATATATAAAATATAAGAATCCAGACATCACCACACACATCTACCTACCTTCACGGCATAGGTACAACTCAAAGTAAACCCCTACAAAGCCACGTCCGAAATGAATGCAGCCATAAGCCGTACGAAATACACTCCACGTTATTAGAAAATTAATTTTCCACCTCGGTGACCATTCAAACGCGGCTTTCCCACTTTCATCTTAAGCCAGATGACGACTCAGAAATAATCTCCGTGTGTGTGAACCCCAGCCAGCCAGCTATCCACCCACCGACCCGTGCACGTCGACTTTGTAAAGTTCATAAACCAAAACATGGGCATGTACCGTGTACTGCTATACTCGCGCGTGAGCGGCTGGATCTAGTGTATAACCTCAGCGTTTTGTTTAGGAAGGGGGGAGACAAATTTTTGTTTTGCCTTAATGTGTGGTGTATACGATGCATCAAAAGCACGCGTAAGGCAGAGGATTCATGGTGAAGATCAAAGGGAGGTCCTAAACAGACGTTGTTGCCCTGTTAGTATGACGTTTAATATACCTATTTATAAGCTCCTCTCACGTACCTTCGTCTGGTATTAATAACACTTCTTACAAATATTCATTTAGTTCATTGTTGCTATCAAGAGTCAAGACCATGAAGAATGTGTACGAGTTTAATTGTAAAATGAAATATTTCATACCATGAATTATAACAATTTTTTGCCATAAATAGGTTTCACTGATTTCCGTTTCGCTTTGATATGGAAACTCATATTGTGTTTGGTATAGCGCTATTGTGCAAGAATGAGCATAATATGCATTCAGGTTTGAGTCGACGGCTCTCCGGCTATCTTTAGATCCCCGGACCCAGGCGCAATTCCGTGGCAGTGTTCCTCTGCGTAATGATTGTCGTCACCTTAACACATCGCTAAAAGGAATCATCAATTTAAACCTGCAATGATTTATATACATATACCTTCGCGATCTAACCGAACCTAGATGCAAACAACGTGCCCATTTTTTGTAGAAAATTTTGGCGATAGTTTTGTATCTTTCCCACAACGCTCTCGAAACACAAAGGCTAAAAACAATGATTTACTATGGATCACTTTCGCATTCAAGCTCTGGTGATAATTACAATTATTGCTTGTAATGTTCTAGTATAGGTATAGGTAGGTACTGGTGGTACCTTCACCAACCTTATAGTTGCAGTTGTAGTTGGTGTTTACATCAAGGTATAGTATCCTCTCATTTTGGTTGTTGAAGCAACGAACACCGAGAAAGAATAAAAATTGGTGAATAATAAGAAAAGGGGTGGGGTTCTTGAAATTTGGGGGCTGACTGGTTTCATGTTATTACCAAAACAAAGTTTGCGTTCCAGAAATTCACCCTGGGGCGCGCCAACATTCTACGAAAATACTAAACACAACATTTCTATATTCCAGCACAGTAATTAAAAAGTTTGTATTTTTTTCTTCTTAATTTATAAGGAACGAAAAGTATATACGGATAACTTTTAACCATGCAACTTTCTGTTTGGTTTTTTAACAAGCTTTTTCGTCCGAGCTTTCATTCAATTTGAATTGGCCTATCGGAGGAAAGTTTGAAGAAACTTTTTCTATATCTAATACCAGATGTGGTATGGAAAACGATGGAGATTCATTTCCTAGCTTATTATTAAAATATTTTAGTCGTGCTTGTAAGCCCTAAAATTCTCTTTTTCACAAACATTCTGACTCCAATAAACTTAATTGCCTGGCTTTGGCCCTTAAATTATGTTTCAATTATTTGTTTGCAAGCGCATATTTAGCGTTAGCATGTTTTTTGTGGGCATAGTGGTGATTCCATTTAGATTATACGAATTTTGAAACATATTATGTACGTTTTATTAGTCGAGATTTACTCCAAATAGAATCTATTAAAAGCTAATGTTCCATAGAGATATTTATTAATCTAGTGCACATACACCAGGCCCTTCTGCTTAGGAATAAAATGTTCTCCGTCATAGTATCCCGTTACCTTTTGGCTCGAATAAGAAGCCATGTGATAAACTCAAAAAATATTCACTGATGGCCCACTGTTAACATTCAACTGAACAATGCAAAAAAAGACCATTATCCATATTAAAATATACGAAACATTCCATGCACCATGCGTTTTCAAAAAACAACACAATACATTTAGACCTCGAACGCGCGCAATCCATCCAAAGGCACCCACCATCTCACCAAGATCTTAACCAACTGTTTCACGCCATCATAACCATACACCGACAAAATTCTCCAAAAGCACTTTGATTAATGATGATTATTACATCCCATAGACCTATGCGCCTATCGCGCCGCGCCAAGTTAGATATGCTATTATTAAACTCCATTCGGTAACTTACGAATCCCCCCACCCCTCCTCAAACCACCGTCCAAGCCCAGTCCTAACCCACAGAGACGCCGCGCCGTGTGCCAGCCCCTACAGTCCATGATTCAACGCTTGATTTATATCCACGCCGACGGCGATACTAATTATTATAATTCGTTGAATGGATCTGAAGAGACGGGTGTCAGACTATTGTGGCACACCGCAGTCTTTTTGCACGCGAGTAGATGTTTAGATAATGATATGGATGGTGGATTTGCAAGGTCTCTACTCCCCATGGGATCGGTAGGCTGCACGCACGTGCCCCCCATGTGCTATGATTGTGAGGGTGTTGGGAATTCTGTTAACAGGATAAACGGGCTCGGTCTGGATTAGAGATGATCTTGTTATGGACTGGAGACTTCGGGCTGGTCACGGGAAAGTTGGGGTTGGCATTTGAGGTAGTTGCAGTTTTGTCGGTTGAGGGTGTGGGGTTTGCCAGTGGGTTTGGCTGATTGTTAGCATCCAGCACGGTGGTCTGTCGTTTCAGATCGAACATTTGGGAGGTTACCGTGCAAGATGTGGTCGACAAGGATTATGTTAATTGTGTATTTCGTAGCGTTTGCTATTCTTTCATTGTAAGAACAAATATTGTTCGTTATCCTTACCTATCAATAACTCGTGGACGCTGCTTTCATTCCATCTCCAGGAGTGCGTCCAAAGACTCGCAGACAAGGTTTGCATTCTTGGCCAAGACTGGCTGCATTTATTTGTCTGGATCTATCGTGGCATGGGCGTCCAACCCATGGTCGAACCATGAACTTCCGTGGTCACACAATTGCTTCTAACCAATGGCCTATACCTAAATACAGATGCTTTCATTTCCATGTTCAATCGTTAATCAGAAGATTTTAAAACACTCTGACGTTCTTATTCTGATTGCCATGACATGACCCTTGTCCATCATTTTATGGTTGGGTAGGTACACTGGCAATGTTGCAGACAGTTCTGAGTTTTGCCAAAATGCAAACATTTGCAAAAATTTACTTTATTCTAAAGTTATTGCAGATTTGTTTCTAGCGCCAGGCCGTGCTATTGCGGGTCTCTTCGCGCAGGATTTATAAAAGGATGATTTAGGATTACCTATCTATATCATAATAAAAAGAAATTGCCCAAAACCACCATAACTGCTTATAGCACAGCATCAAAATAGCCAACACTGCGCAGACGGCAGACCCGAGGCTATTATAATCATAATGTTATATAAATTATAATAGAATCTTCGGCGCAGACCCTAGTGCCACTCACATATACCTCATCCCCCCCCCCCCCCCCCCCCCCCCCCCACTGAATGGTTGACCACAAAGAAACAACGTGCGAATAGGTTACGAGTTCTTCTCTCACTAGGGTGTGCGAATAGCGTTTTTTAATCGCACGCACGCAGTCGCACTCGCATCGCTCGGCAGCCGCGTGAACAGGCCTAGCCTAACCTTAAAACGTGTGTCAAAATACTTTCATTTCTACATTAGAATGGCGTTGTATTCCCGTGCATTTCGACTTGTGCAGCTCAGCATATCAAAAAGAGTATTCTACAGTACGGCAGCAAACGCAGAAGCTCCACTAGGAATTAACTACCTTGTAGGGACAGATGATGGTATCGTAGTCGTAGAACTGAACCAACCGGCCTCGAAGAACTCATTAACAAGCAACTTGGTGTCACATATGTATGACACAATGGAAGCTCTAGCTACAGACAACGGCATCAGAGTCGTCATTCTTCGGAGCGTTGTACCTCGTGTCTTCTGCGCTGGAGCCGACCTCAAAGAACGGCTCAAGCTTTCACCCACCGAAGTAGGCGACGTCGTTTCTCGACTACGTTCCATGAACACGAAACTAGAAAACCTTCCAATGCCCGTGATAGCAGCAATAGATGGGGTCGCACTGGGCGGTGGTCTCGAGATGGCACTGGCTTGCGATCTTCGAACGGTTTCCGACACAGCCAAGTTAGGTTTAGTTGAAACGAAACTTGCTATCATTCCTGGGTCCGGTGGTACTCAAAGACTGCCACGGTTGATCGGTCCAGCGCTTGCAAAAGAGCTCGTGTTTTGCTCAAGGGTTGTCGATGGTAAACAGGCTTGGGAGCTGGGCATTGCGAATCATGTCGTCAAGCAAAACAATGACGGTAATGCGGCATACGAAAAAGCTCTGGAAATTGCAAGAGAGATCTTGCCAAATGGTCCGGTTGCCGTTCGGATGGCTAAACTGGCTATTAACAAGGGGCTACAGGTCGACATGACGACTGCAAACAAGATTGAAGAAACGTGCTACGCTCAAGTGATACCAACCAGCGACAGGATCGAAGGTTTAAATGCTTTTATCGAAAAGAGACCCTCTGTTTACATTGGAGAGTAAGCTCTCACAGTCACATGATACCTACCGCTTATCTGTTCCATTTATAAAGTTTTCAATAGGTAGCACCTGTGCCAGAGTAATAAAACCTTTTTATTACTCTATGCCTGTACCTAGGTACCAATTATTAATATCAATTGTTAGGTGTGGGAGGGGTTTTGAGGAATTATCATTTTATCAGTTAAGAAACTTTTCAACAAACATGTGATTCAGCAATCGTACCACCACCACATTGGCCCGATAGTATCAAAGTCCGTTCTGACATCTGAAGAACTGTAATATCGATGGTGAAGAAAAATTATGTTACCTAGAGGTAGACAATTTATTTTAATTAATAGTGCGGGTAAAAAACATGAACTGCTGTTATTATATTTATAAGGTTTTTATGTGCCATTAAAAATGTACATTTTTCAAACAACAATAAATAAAACAATAATAAAACAATATTGTGAATATCATTTTACGACAGAAAAAAATATTTTGGAATAATGAGAGAAACGTTAAAAGTAGTTACAGTGATAGGTAGTAAGTACTCTTCAAAAAGAATCTAATGGACAGGATCCAGCAAGATCTTTGTGCTTCTTCGGCCAGTGATCTCACTCACCGATGAGAATCTCGAGTTGTTTACGCGTGTCCTCCGGAGAGGTGACGGTGTGCCCGATTGTGCGAGGATCTTTGAAGATTTCGTGGTCGTTGCCTCCGGCCGCAGTTCGATCGCCGAAGAAATGAGTCTCGGCAAAACTTTCTTTTTCTAATATGCCCAAGCAGTAGGTCTTGTCCCAGCCGATGGGGAAAACGTCGATACTGATCTGACCACCTGAGGAAGGCCAAACAGAAAATTATCGTCAGACTTGGGTAATTTACTTTGATACATGATACAAGGCCATAGGCGTGCACAGCGGTGCGGCCCACACGCCACGGGCAGTATCTAAGATTTTGACAGCATATCACAGTTTTTAAGATTTTATTCCCTAGAATTCAAGAAATGTTCATAAGAACAAACCTCCACTTGCCAGCACCCCCTGAATGGATTTGTTTCGATTTGCTCAAATTCAAAAATATAATATCTAGGTGGCTTTGACCTTGAGCAAGATTCAACCCAAAGATTTTTTCAGACTGACATTTTCCACAGCCTCCTAGCAACATTTGCGTCATATCAGCGATCG
Organism: Nemoura dubitans; assembly: GCA_921293005.1. Taxonomy (NCBI): domain Eukaryota; kingdom Metazoa; phylum Arthropoda; class Insecta; order Plecoptera; family Nemouridae; genus Nemoura; species Nemoura dubitans. Next base: position 28,324,980 of record OV121077.1, on the reverse strand, counting down.
GAAACGTTTTCATGTAGAAGGCCCTGGTTGTGTGCTCGGATAGCTATTCGACGTGTGCTGTCCACTGCCTGCTGTATGATCACTCTCTTCGTTGCTCTATGTTGCCCTTCGGCGAATTCATTTTAGCATGCAATCCGCAAGTTTACGTGAAGCACCGTCGAATTTAGACACTGCCAATCGCACATGGTTGCTAGGCGAGTTTGGGACGGAAAAGCGCGGTTGTTTTGTCCTGATCGCAGTGCACTGAAGTCGTTCAAAAATTTGTTGGAATTTACTTTCGAGTTTTTTTTTCGGGTTTTGAAGATTAGCTTTTAATAATCATGCTCAAAGGCGATAGATATTGTAATTGTTGCGTTCTTAGTTGCGTCTAAAAAATGGGGAGACAATGAAATGCCTAAATGGAACGATATATAAATTCTATTCTCGTTATATATTAAAAATGAAATGACAGCATTTCTGACATCTTGGAATTAAGCCACCACCCTAATTAATGAAAATACGGCTAATTTAGGAACGTTTTGGTCGGCATTGTCGGGGAAAATTCTGGCTTTCAAATCATGGCTCAAATCTCGAGCGCCGAAAGGCAGCGAAAGAGAATGACGAAGAGAGTGACATGCATCAGGTCGTGGTACTGTCGATGGCTGCCTTGTCTTGTCGCAATACTTGCTTTAGCGGTTACTGGCATAGAACATGATGTTCTTTTTGTGACCATCATTTTGGTCCATCTCATGCAGTGCAACTCTGAGCATGCGCTGTGACTAAAGCACTATTTAGCTTGTTAAACGGTACTTTGGGTTAATATAAAGTATTAACATTGATCACACCTTGATAGCGGAGACATAGGGTTACCCAGACAATCTACCATACCTAGCCATGATTACGGCAAAAATGTTATGCTAGTAGTTTGGCCGGCAATCGCTGGGGTGCGTTGGCAACCTGTTTTACCCAAGGTCCGTCATCTTGCCGCCTGGCGGCAACGATCTAGAGCTCTAAGATTGCAAGTTCACCTCGCCGCTGCTAGGCGATCTAAGGACCTTAGCTTTACCATCATCTACCAGGTCATGGCACATAGTCAATTATAATCTAAGGACCCAATGTTCCTTAGGTGGTTACAGTTTTGGCTTTATCTACCAGGTCATCGCACAACGTCAATATAATGAAGGGACCCAATGTTCCACAGGTGGTTACGGTCACCTGGTTACAGGTGAAACAACAAACAGTGGCTCCATCCCTTGACTGCCTGCAAAATTTTTACTGCGGGCTTTCCGCGTAGCTGTTTTCGTATGGGAGTGGAATATCTGGGTAACCCTTCTATCTGTGTTGATAGTAGATACCTAGACCAAAACCGTCAAGCTTTTAAGTTTTAAACATTTTAAGTTCAGTAGGTAATTGTGTTGCACTGGGTCAAACAAAACATAAAAAAACACAAGAGAAAGTCTAACAAATATCAGTAAATGCCCAATCCAAACAAGTTTATAGGTGAGCACAAATATTTTTCAAAATTTTTATGCCATCTAGATTACCTATGCTGAACTGCAGCCCCTCATCTGGGAATTTCAGTCTAAGCGCTGCAACAAATTGCTCCCGAACTTTGTGGATCTTGTCGTATTCGCTGAACTGAATTCGCTCTTCCTGGCTGCAACTGCGGCCGACTGGAGATATGTTGACCATGCCGGACCGAAACTCGACAAAAGTTCCGCGCTTCACGGGCAGTCTCAGCTTGGACATGTACTCTAGCGCAAAGTTGATGAAATCTTGAAGTTTTTCTTCCCCCAAGAATTTCTGAATGGTCTGCAAGATTATTGAGTTAGCTTTAATTATCTTTATTCCAGATTTATAAATGTTTGAAAATTTATATCAAACTCTCCTGGAAGAGGATCAAGTTATCTACAGATGGAAGGGAGGCAAAGCTGGAAAAATGTGCACCTGAACCGGGATACGAACCCGGGACCTCCTGCTTGCTGGGCAGGTGCCTGGCAGGTGGAGCACCTGCCCGGCAAGCAGGAGGTCCCGGGTTCGTATCCCGGTTCGGGTGCACATTTTTCCAGATTTGCCTCCCTTCCATTAATTGCATACTGGTAACTACTTAAACCAGTAACAATTTCCTCTTATCTACAGATGTAATACCTACAGACCAAATACCATCAACTAGCCTCTGAGAATTTTGGTTTTTAATTATGATCAATAAAACATACACTAGAATACCTACACGTACCTACTAGAGTACCTACACTAGAATTAATTTGATTTTGCCAATTTTTGGAGATCTATCATAGGCTGCGGTTCACAACTCGGTCCTAATTCGAGCTCCAAGTGCTTCGACTGGGAGGACGAATCACTTGGAGCGCCTCAAGCTGCTCCGACGGCGTTCGGACCGCAGCCATAGAGTACCATACCATACCATACATAAGTGTTCTCCAGGCTGTATATCAAAATGTGATATTAATGCATGTACAGTCACCATGCACTGATTTAGAAAGAACCTACCTGAGTTTCAAGGAGGTTTCCTCTTTTATAAGCAATTAACCCATTTTCCGCAAAAACAAAGTCAAACTTATCGACAACTGAAACAAAAAAAATGCGTAAAGAGGCGAACCAAATGTAAGTAATTATCGAGTATTTAGTACAAATGGTGTGGATGCTAGTAATCAAATATTTTCATCTCACCATTATCACCACCCATTTGGTACGATATTTTCTTAAAATCAGAGCCTCCGACCAGCCCGATGGCATACTGTGGCTTCACTTTAGTGAGCAGAAATTCTTCCATCGCAGGATCAATCACCTGGATGGGTTTTGTCAACGTTCCATCCACATCGAATAGAATAAGGCTCGTCATGTTGTCGTAGCTTACCGACGATCTAATCCAACCTGGCAGCAAACAAGAAGTGGTGGTGGAATGTAGACAAGTATAGATTGATTGAGTTTTAGTGTGATCTCATCGTGTTATTGCTTACTTGCATAGTTTCTTGATAAGAGTTGACACGTCAGTGATCTGACACATTGTTTGTACATGTGCGACAAAAAAGTCACCCTCCCCTCTTTTTGACCGATTGGCACCAAAACAAGGAATGTAAAACAGTGTCAAAAAATAATGATTGTAGAGGTATTGGTATGCAAATAGTGCCAAGTGCTGCTCTTTTTTTGTGACTTGGAATTCACACTTTTATAGGCAGCGAGTATTCAGAGGCAAATGACCCTTTCAATGCAGCGTCTCTCAGACCATTTTCCTGACTCAGTTTGACAGATCGGGCGATCGAAATCCTGTTTCGTGGTTAGATCCTGCGCTTTGTTTTCAGCAAAACAAGTAAGAATACCGGCTATTCAGAAATGGAAATGAGTATATTCAACACAACTGTGCTTTTTTCATTATTTGTCATACTTATTTCTTCTTTTGCGACCGGCAAATCACGAAGAAATGCATTGTTAATTATTGGTAAGATCTGGTGACTTATGGGGTATTTTTGTAGCGTTGGCTATTCGTTGCTCGTCGCACTTGAATACGCGGTAAAGTTCAATGAACTCAAAAAATTATATAAAATGTGATTGTTTTAAAATTTGCTTATATTTCGCCTTACACGGAAATTTGTATGTGGGCACACAATTCCAGCCTAGCCATCACGTAACTTTAATGTTGTCGATTTTCGTAGCTAAATTTTTTACTTTGAAACCGAGAACCGCTCTGCAAGGCCTACTAAATAGAATTGTTTCCCATTACAATTAAAATCATAAATTAAAACGGAGCCATAGCTTGCTCAAAAGTATATTGTAATGCAAGATGTGTAGCTGAATTTTAATACCATAATAGAACTTTTTTCTTTATTTTCAGCCGACGATGGCGGATTCCAAATGGGAGCGTATCGCAACAAGATATGCCAAACACCAAATCTTGATGCTTTGGCAAAGAAAAGTTTAATATTTAACAATGCATACACATCGGTAAGCAGCTGCTCTCCAAGGTAATTATTAACAGTCACAAGTAAAATATATTTTTGATTGTCTCTTGTGACGTGGCTGAAAATGAACTGAGCATTGTGTCATTCTTGCAGTCGTTCCACCATTCTAACGGGCATGCCAGCACATCAGAATGGCATGTATGGCTTGCATCAAGGAGTGCACCACTTCAACTCTTTCGACGACATACAAAGCTTGCCTGTGATTTTGAAACAGCACGACATCAGAACAGGTTGGTTCCTAATTGTGATTTATTTTTACAATTTTTGAGGATCTGTTGGTACTCTACACCAAAGATACTATATAATAACCTTCGGTCTATAAAGTTAGGAGACTATCCAATACAGCAATGAGTGAATAGTTTAAATTTAATAAATGTATTCAGTAATAAATAATGTATTCATAAATAAATGCATTCAATGTAATAAATGTAATTTTCTTCCACTAATCTTATGTCTTGCAAGTGAAAACAGAAGTTCAAAAAAATACTAGTATTACCTACCACCAAAATTTTCTGATTTTATACCCAATTTTCAGGTATTATTGGCAAAAAGCACGTCGGTCCCAACAAGGTTTATCCATTCGACTACTCGCAGACTGAAGAGAACAACTCGATACTTCAAGTGGGCAGAAACATTACAAAAATCAAACTGCTCGTGCGAGACTTCCTGTCATTGGAACGAGACACGTAAGGATAAACAAGCACTCATATTTAAAGTTTAAACCTGGAGCAAGGTGTTGGAAGTTTGAATTATTATTTTAAATATACCTACAGACAACAGCATTAGAGCATCAAAGTTAGCTTGATGTAGGTATCATAATGATTAATGATCAACTAAGTACTGTCAGTTCAAAGTGCGTAACAGCAATTGTATAACAAACATCCTGCTGTATGGTACTGACAGTACTGAATCTACAAGACGTGACTATCAAGTTTAATCTAGTCGAGCTTTTAATTGCGAAAGAAACTAGAATGGTTACAAAACTTTGAGAAAACAGCTTTCAATACCTATCCAGTTTGAAAGTGTTTTTTCTAAAACTAGGGCTTACGGTTCTGGATAAAGTAGACTGGTCTTAAAAATGTAAAAGCCAATAAACACCTACGCTTTTGAGCCCGTGGGCTGAGCACATCTAATTCTAGGCAGAGTGTGAATTGGAAATCTGTCTCGTTCTTGGCCTCCCGGAGCGTTTCGCTCTCGGACGGTCTCAGACGGGCCCAGCCCACGGGCTCCAAAGCATAGGAAAAGCGTAATATGAACTGGCAATATTAGAACATTGCCATAAAGCACGTTGCCAAAAAAAATCATTTTTCCCAAAACCCGCAAACGAATTTAACGGTCACCCATTCAACATACTAACACAGCGCAGCGTTGCTTCACTCCGGAGTTATCCAAAAACCGGCGTTTCCATTATCAAACAGTTAAGGGTGTAGGGTAGGTATGGCAATGAAAAAAACTATTTCAAACTGGGATTTGAATGCTAAATCAAAAGTCTCACTGGTTTCTGAAATATTTTTTTTCAAAACTAGTGCTGAAGATAGGATATAGACATAGTAGACATGAGTCTTAGAAATTTAATAGGGTATGGCAAAGTTATTGACGAGTTGTTGATGTTTATCGGTAGCACGGCCCATCATAATAAGCAGGCAACTTTTACCTATCATCCTGTTAGCCTTAGCTACCAATCAATGTTATTTTACACAATTATTACCCTAAAAAATGTAACATGTTTAGGTACCAATTGTCGTGTGGTTGTTTATATTGAGTATGTTTGTTTCATTAAGATTATTATATTATATTATTTCATAGCAGTTAGTGTAAACTTATAGACACAGGAACCAAGGCGCCTACATGTCGGGCATAAATTCCTATTTCTTCACGCGATCTATTTTCATTGAGGCACAATGGCCAGATTGTAACATTCATAACGGTTTCTCTTTATTAAAAGCCTGCCAATTTAGCAGCACTCGGAATTCCTATCTTTGCGACACCAAGCCATCGACGCTCTGCACCCAGTTACCCTAACGGGACAGCTAAGGGTGCAGGGAGAGGATGTATCTGGGTCACGCAAGGTTCGACCAACCCGACGTGTAGGGTGGCAAGACACTCTTATCTTGGATCCTGTGTGAGCTAGACGTGTCTTCTGCTGTACATTTACAACATGTGAGTTTTCAAGAATATATTATCATTTCATTTTTGGTCTCGAATTATAAAATGTTCTCTTTGCTTTGCCTCAATTCCCAACTACTCTGAGTATTGTCTCAGACGGACCTCTGAATCTGTGTCAACCGCTCTATTTTTCATTTCTTTATCATGCTCGCCTAGGGGCACAATACTACTAGGATGGTGGCAGTGGCATACGCTACAAAATTATACATTAAATTCATTTAATCCCAAGCCGCGTTATGACACAATCAATGTGGTTTCACACAATTAATACCCTGGATAGACTCGGGCCTCAAAAACGTACCATCTCCACAGCCCGTTCTTCTTGTACGTCGCGTTCCACGATCCGCACCGCTGCGGCCACACCAACCCCGAGTTCGGCAACTTCTGCGAGCGTTTCGGCAACGGCGAGACCGGCTTCGGCTCCATCCCCGATTGGACGCCCATCTACTACCAGGCGTCGCAGGTGCAGGTGCCGTACTACGTGCCGGACACGCTCGCTGCTCGGCAAGACATAGCCGCACAGTACACCACCATTTCGCGGCTGGATCAAGGTGGGTCGACGTTGCGACGACGGTTCACGGTTGTCAGTGTAACTTATGTGACGGCGCTTATTAAAGATATTCTGATTTTCTTGCCAAAAATATTGTGGTGTGGTGCAAGCTGGTGGCAAGAATATTTTTAACTACCTAAAAAAAGGGTTTACTTAGCTAGCGCTCAATGTTTCAGGCATCGGCCTGATTCTTAAGGAGCTCGAGGACGCTGGCTACAAAGACGACACGCTCGTCATGTATTCCTCGGACAACGGGATTCCGTTCCCGAGCGGCAGAACCAACCTCTACGACCCAGGTACTCTTTGTGTTAAACAGCATTACCAAATCTTCATTCGACCAGCCAAGCATTTCTTTGTGTCTCAATGTTCGAAATTTTGGGTCTGTTTGCAGCAAAAATATTTCAACAACAGACTTTTCCCTCGTCATGAATTTTTTACTACAAGCAATGTTAGGATTTCTGTACATTGCTGCATAGTTAGGATTTCTGGACATTGCTGTATAGTTAACATTTTAAGCTCCAGTAACAACTTCATCCACATTGTTTGTGGCAGAAAATTGCAAAACTATTCAATTCAATTTGATTTATTGCCTATTTACCAATTTACATAATTTACTGACTGAGATTATCTAAGACTAACCAATAACTAGACTCTAGTAAATTTAAATTCTAGATACAAATAGACAAGAAGTAGCTACTTAAACTTGCAAATTCACAGCCTACACCAGACACAACTTTAACCCACACAATGAAATAACCTTCTGCCAAAAAATATTCCACACTTTCAATCATCGGAAAGCGTTTCCCTTTCAGGAATGGCCGAGCCCATGCTGATGTCGTCGCCGATCCCGACGGACAGACGCAACGAGGCAACGTACGCGATGGCCAGCCTCCTGGACGTCACGCCCACCTTGCTGGACTGGTTCCAAGTGAACACAACGTCTGACCAGCCGCTGCTCACCGGGAAGTCCCTGCTGCCGTTGCTGGTCAAAGGTAAGCTGCCTTCCTATATTTCACGAGACCTGCTCTAATGGTGGGGAAGCTTTAAGTCCTGTTCTCATCTTGAGACAAGTCGTGCTCAGATTAAAGATTTTTACTTTTGGAAGCCATTGCGGAGGGATATAATTATGGGGCCGCAAACAGCATTTTTGTGGAGCGCTTGACGACTTCATCTAGGACGTTGGGATTAGTTTTTCGGCAGTAATTACCTTCCCTTAGCAACAATCCGCTTCAAAGTTACGTTAACTCTACTTTTTTGTGGCACGTCAACCAGACACATTTTACAGCGATCACTTTGTTACATCAAAATTTGAAATCGATATTACAATTGAGTTTATTAAACTTATAAAATCAATGATTTCACAATATTGAAATATTATTTTGAAAATGGATAAATTCTACATTATGATGGGAAATCAAGAAGGTTGATGGACATGGCACGATTATGTCTTTGCCACTGTTAACATGGGGAAAAACAATATTTGCAACGTATTTCTTCATATCTCAACATTCCCTTGTGTGATACGATACAAAAATCCGCAATCGTGTTCCAGAGCCCGTCAGCGACGCTAGCGCCGTCTTCGCGAGCCACAGTCACCACGAGGTGACCATGTACTACCCGATGCGGGCCGTGCGGACCAAACGCTACAAGCTCATACACAACCTCAACTTCAAGATGCCGTTCCCCATCGACCAGGACTTCTACCTCTCGCCCACATTTCAAGTAAACAGAAAACCGATTTTCGTCAGGATCATTAGAATTTAGGAAGCTTAGTTTAAAACTATTGGTTTTTGTTCATGTTTTTAACGTCAGTAGAGCTATCACCCTTGATAAAGTAACTAGCATATGGTATGAAACGTCGGTAAACCAGTCAGACTTTTGATTTAGCATTCAAATCCCAGTTTGAAACAGTTTTTTTTTCGATTTTTATGGGGTGTATTGTTTGAAAATGCATTGCCAAGCATCTAGCGTGAGGAAATAACTGTGTGTTTCAAACTTGGTATTAAATACTACCTAAATAAAATCTAGCTTTTCGCCCCAATGTTTTAACCTGTAAGTTACATTTCTCAAGTGATATAAATAGGTAGGTATCAACAATACAGTACCAATACCTACAATGGTTTAATGGGCACGTGGACTGCTTAAACTCATCAAGTGGATGTGAATTTTTACGTGCATTGTAAATGCTTTCAGTGCTGAAGACTTATTGGAATTATTTCGTCAGAGCCATTTAACTGGATAAAAGCCATTAATTTCCACTTATCACTGATAGTGATATAGATATCTCATATTTCATACTCTGCAATATAAACAATGGCCAGCATTTTATAAGGAAATTTTTTTTATTAACCCACATGTAGGTAAACGCTATGAATTTAATGAATTTTAATTAATTTGTCCAGCTGCTGCAAATAGTTTTGTTTGTGATGTCAATGTCATGTTATTATTGATGAGCGTAGCGAGCGAAGCGAAATCATATCATCAATTTCACTACTGCTAAAAAAAACACTTGGTGTGTGTTTTTTTGTATGTGTGTTTGCGCGCGCTCTACAGGCCAAACGCCTGCTTCGAGTGGGATGAAATTTTCAGGGTGCCTACTTTTGTTCTCAACTTAGACCCCCTGCGTTTTTCAAGAAAATCCTCCACACCCTTCACTTTCAAAGCAGAAAAAAGAGCAAAATTCGACGATTGGGCATGTTTGGAAAAGTAGGGAAATTTATTTAAAAGTGCGTATTTTTTTCAAATTTTCCCAATTTTTATTGTTGCCCTTAGAAACCATCGAAACATCACACCAAACTTTTTTACTTGAAGTTGACTTCAAGATTTGACAAATATTAGAAATTTTTTCAATTTCGTGCATGCAAGTTTTTTAAAGTAAGTCCGCGGCAGAAATATATCTCCAACCTAACAAAAACCCTTGGGCATAAGTTACATCTATGTATTAACATGCACATTGCTCATTGATCTCAAAATGAGCATATTTCCGCTACCCGACAGCTCGGACAGAAACAAAGAAAGGTCAGAACGGTTTACAATTTCAAGTGATCAGAATTTTTTAGAAAGAATTGGTCCGGCTTGCTGCTCCATGATTTTCATAGGCTTTTTGCCTAATCTCTTTATGCGCTATATATAAACCGCTACGCTCATCTTCAACGCAACACAAATTGCGTTCGCCCTAGTAATATATATAGAACCATAAAAGGAAAAGAGCCCAAATTCTATTAACAGGTATTATTACGAGGTACCAGAACACAGTGTACCTATCTATACCTGAACATAGGTACTAAATTGGTAAATTGGTAATTGGTAACATTGGCACTACAACTTGCTTCTAACTCGTTGAATTGTAATCTGGCTTCTATTTCCGTTCTACCACAGGATATACTGAACAATACTCGTGATGGCAAGCCAACGTACTGGTACAAGAAGTTGAAGGACTACTACTACCGTGACCAATGGGAGCTCTACGACTTGAAGAAGGACCCAGAAGAGAGTGAGAACGCCATTCTCAAGCCTGAGTTTAAGGTATACACTCGATCATGCAATAGAAGTATCCTACCTGAACAATAGTCGAGGTAACGTTTATCATCTGGATATTTTACGCTTCCACAAGAAATGTTTTTAGTGTATGCTAGAAGTTACGTGGGTAAAGGCATGGTATGTTAACATACCAGAGAATTGAGAGAATTGAATAGCAATGATCAGCTGAGCGAGTGAAACAGGTTTGAACTGCCTACGTAATTAGTAATTACAATACACTGTGAAAACAGATTAAAACAGTGTTTTTGTAAACAGATAGCAATTGATGAGCATAGAAAGCAAAACTCTCATTAACTTAGCTTGAAAAAAGAAATAATCCAATTGCAGTTTGCAGGACATCGTTCCATTAGTGTAACTTCTGTCTGTGATTATAAAGATTTGGTTACCTACTAACAAGATTTCTGTAGCTAATAGCTAAAGTTTATTGTTCATTTTTATGTTTTCTAAATCTAAATACTAAACGACATTTTAAATTTCCTACCAATCGATGTTTCTGTATAAATCCATTGCATGTTTCTTTCGAATCACATGCACTGTGGTTCCACCTACTTGAAAACGGTACCACAATATACGTCTCATTCTTTGCAGGACATTCTGGAGGATCTCAAGACGAAGCTGAGCGACTGGCAGAAGGCAACAGCTGATCCTTGGCTGTGCGCTCCCGATGGCGTTCTCGAATCTGCAGGCGCCTACAAGAAAAACCCTCAGTGCATGCCACTTAATAACTTCTAGCCTATATCTCACAAATCATGGACCATGGTGGATCTGAATTGGTTTGCCAATGGCAAGGTTTGAGGATGAAATACAAATTTGGGTTCCATGCATTTTCGGTGCTAAATAACAGAGTGAATATGATGGAAGTGCAGTAAAAACGCTCAGTGCATGCCACTTAATAACTTCTAGCCTATATCTCACGAGTCATGGACCATGGTGGATCTGAATTGGTTTGCCAATGCTCAGCTATGAGGATGAAATACAAATTTGGGTTTCATGCATTTTTGGTGCTAAATAACAGAGTGAATATGATAGAAGTGCAGTAAAAAACATAGGTACCTAGGTATTGCAAGAAAAAGTTAATTTTTTGGCAATGCCTCATTCTTATGAGAGGTTTTTTAACGTTGGAGGTATCACGCAAGTCTTTTTGTGTTTGGTATAGCATGCCAAACAGATCAGTACGTCATTTGGAAATCTAGTAAAGAAAGTACAACTTACTGGAAGGCTGAAGATTAGTGTGCAGAGAATTCACATTCTTGAATTTTGATGATTCCGCTGCGCCTTCTGTTGCAAGATCTGCACTTGTTACATTGCGATGGTGTTTCCATTACATTCCCGTATCTTTGATTATCGGTTACTTTATTAAAGGCTTTGGTGCTTCAGGCTTTGCTCACAAATGGCTGGTTATTCATAACTCATAACTCATAAGGTTTGACTTTGCTCTCTCAAGCTTAGGATTTTTGTAAATAAAAAATGGCAGCAAATTAGGTAACGCATTCAAATACTTTATTAAGACACGACAATCTATAAAAGACTACGTAACAATTTCTCAACTAATTTGAATTAGTATATATAAGTACGGCAGGCATCAATTATTGATTATCACTCGAAATACCTACGTAAGACATCGTAAATAAGTCTCTCGACAGCCTACATAACAGCAGATTATAAAAATAACAGATATATTTTTTGTTGTCAAGGTCTATCCCACAGAGATCTATTATATGTCTTGCAGATAGCTTCAAAATGTGGCACACACTTGTATACAACTGTTCAACAACGCATTAATTCAATGGCAACAAGAAAGTTTTAACAATATTTAGATGTCACCTTGGACAACCCCCAGCACAATTGAAGGTACTAAGTACTCGTTCAATTTTTCCATATTATTATCAGTGTACACAATGTCAGTATAGTATTTGCACTGCCAGCAGATGTAGAATAACGACGGGCATACCCATAGGTAGGTAAGAAAGATTTTAAAGGTTACCAGTTGGACAGGCTTTTGAGTTGAAAATCTCTAGGTATTGAATTATATGCAGAGGAGCTTAGCTCTCGACATCAATGATTGTGACGGTAGCAGTAGATTGGAGGAAGAGATTCTTCTCGAAAAGGTACCAAGGTACCATCCTCGATGCCAATATGGACTGTGATTGTAGATTGTAGAGGAATGAATGCACCAATATTTTTGTCACAAGAGTCAGTTAGTCATTACCATTGTTCAAAAACATATCAAGGAGAATAAATGCCCATAGAACTGTACCTAGTATGTACAAAGAAGAGATCCAAAGAGATGAAATTTCTATTGATTCTACCAAAGTTTGCTAGATAGGAAGCTTACGGTAGATTTCAGTCTGGAAGTCATTGACTTGTGACGAGCCTCGTGTTATCTGCCATCGTCTCCCGGGTCTGTAACTCTAGGCACGAGGCTCTGACGCAACGCAGAGTTCAGGCGATGAAGACCATCAGATGATCTGTTAGCCGCACGGTCGACTACTTTCATGTAATCTGAAATCTCATCCATCTGAAAATTGTAAGTAACAAATTGTTAAGGAAACAGGAAACATAAAATACAACCACAATTTGGTACAACCACAATTAGGCAAGCAACCTTTTTTTGAGCTTCCTGGCAATATGATTAAATAGTGTTGGTTAGTGATTTAAGTAGGTACCTAAGTTCAAAGAGAACAGTTCATTCATACATTTAAACATTTTGTAATGGTTGACATGTGCATGAAGCATTTTTAACCTATGAATTGGATTAATAGCGTTTCAACCAAATCGTGAGTAATTGGTAATTGCCATCGATGAATGAGTACTCAAGATTAATCAGGCCCAAGTTAGAGGCTGTTCTTTAAATGGTCCGCGCCATTTGCCGATATTTGGTCTAGTGCCGCAGCTGGTTGATACGATCGCTATTATTAGCGCTCTCCGCGCATCTCTGCAACATGGGGGTACCTGTCGGGAACACTCAACTCGGTGCATTAAATCAATTTGAATCGATCGCAAGAGACCGCATACCAGACAATTCCAATGTTGCAATTTAAAATAAATGACGTGTACCTAAACAGGTTCTTATCTGAGCGAGCTAGGAATAGGATAGAAGAGTAGGTAATATTTGACCGAACTTGATATAAAACATTTGGCTGGCCACATAGGTACAAAGCAGGAGTCCTGGTTTGCTATGGCAACCTGGTTTGCTAACTGGCAACTGACCAGCCCAACCCGAATTGTGTCGTTTGTTGGCAATAATAGTTAATTTGCCCAAACACGTTTGCTTCAGATGCACACCGAAAAAGTTAGAATCTTCAGTGATTTCCTCGTTTTTTGCCAAATAACACGCTCGACTGAATTGCCCTTTATTCTTTATTCTATTTACGTGAAATAGTATTTTATGCCAATATCCACACTGAAATGATATCACTCCTGCTTTGCAGGTATGTGGCTAGCCAAATGTTTTTTATCAAGTTCGGTCAAATATTACCTACTTTTCCATCCTATTCCAAACTCGCTCAGATAAGAACCCGTTTAGGTACACGTCATTTATTTTAAATTGCTACATTGGAATTGTCCGGTATGCGGTCTCTTGCGATCGAATCAAATTGATTTATAATTGCACGGAGTTGAGTGTTCCCGACAGGTACCCCCATGTTGCATAGATGCAAGGAGAGCGCTAATAATAGCGATTGTAAAAACAAGATGCGGAACCACACCAAATATCAGCAAACGGCACGGACCATTTAAAGAATAGCCTCTAGCATGGGCCTGATTCATTTTGAGTACTCATTCAGCTATGGTATTGCCAATACTAGCAATCTATTAAATCTGCAAGTTGACAATCTCTAGGTAGGTAGGTAGGTACCAGGTAGGTAGGTAGGTAGGTACCAGCCAGGTAGGTAGGTAGGTAGGTAGGTAGGTATAGGTTCTAGCACCATTTTGAACTCACATATTTCCTATAAGACAACATTCTATGGTATTTCTGATTATTTTCATAAAGATCTTTCATTTTCTTCATGATGAACATTGATATTAAAATGCCAACGATGATCATCAGTATTGACGCCAGGGGTGGTAATCGCCGTCGAATAAACATCACAGCCGCACCTCATTTTCTAGACAGGGCTGTCGCTAGCCAAGTAAAATTGTCCAGTGTCTGACCTGAAATAAACCAGCTCAAATTAGGTTCAGTGTTAATATTACTGGATTCAAATAACGGAAAAATACATGTTTGTGTTGGGTGGGCCGTGGGCGGCACCAGTGCAGCTGCCAGTTTGCACAACACAGAAAGCAGCTACAGCTAACACCTGGTTATTTACATCTAGTAATAGTTGGCTGACTAGTAAAAGATATTACTTTCTTGGTGTGAACTATCGTGTAGTCCTATTTCGATATTGAGTGGAAAATCACACTCACGTCCATCGCAGATCATCCGCAGGAACTTATGCTGAATATCAGCTGATGACTGAAATGTCAACATTCTTCAAAATGTCACCGACAAGGCAACTCGTGCTGGGTACTTACAAATCGCTATTACGTGAAGCTGAAAAGTATGCTGCTTATAATTTCAGGTAAACAGATCTATTGTGTTTCCGAAACGTTTAAGCATTTAACATTTTCTTTGTTTGAAGTACTTGTCGAAATTTCCTTTTTGCTACACGTTGCCTCAAAGTGAGGTTATAGTTGTACAATTTCGCTATTATTACACATTACATAACTGTCTAAAATTGATAGAATTGCTATTAATTTCAGAATGTACGCTTTACGTCGAACAAGGGATGCTTTCCGAGATAACAAATCGATTACAGACCCTGATAAAATTAGGGTTCTGTTTGATGAGGCACTAAATAGCTTGAAGGTTATGCAACGACAGGTTAGTAAAATCAATGGTAAAATATGGCTAACCCCATCAATTCAATGTTATAGTACCTAGTTGCCAAAATTTAAATGTCACTAATGTTTTAACTACCTTTCAGACTATGATTCACAATATATATCAGACTGACAAGTTGGTTATCGAAACCAAGCAGAAGCCAAAGCGTGAATCGTCGAGCATTCGCTGAGATCGCTTGAAGACAAGCGTTTAAAACGGGTAAAGAACGAACATGTGTATTAAGAAAAGACATCTGACCCTGTCTTTCAAAGAAATAGGTAGTACCAGTCTCATAATCAATTGTTCACTGTCATATTTAGAACCGAGGCCAGATACCATGTTAGAATCAAACTAAATGAAAGTGGATAGGTTTTGTGAACGTTCATCAGACTAGAATTCAAGTAGATACCTATAGTTTAAAGGCTAGAGGTAAAAGCTTGGGATACACCCCCTAGTCGTTAGTGTTGCTTTCATTACACAGACCCGATACCTAGTGTTAGCAAGCACCGCCTACTTACCTTTACGTGGAGGTTCATTGTGACGCAGATTGTGCTGATGATTGTGAGCAATGAGTTGTTATTTTGAAATTGTTGATAATTTGATGTAAGTTTTAAATAAATTCTGCATCCTACTTAAAACTGGGGATCTTCTTAGATATTATTTATGAACCTACCAGGGATCCGAACCAGAACCGGAACCCAAAAGAACCCCTATTTTCATGGAACCAGAACTGGAATCAGAACCGTAATTAAATTTTTTATGGAACCGGAATCGTAACCGGAATCGCTGTTTTGGGATTGAAAAAATATGGGTTCCTCTAAATGCATATAAAAGTTTTACAAAAAAATCCAAGTTATTTCATTCAACGGGAAAAACTTTACATTTCAGTTGTCTGAGGCCTAGAGTGAGTTACAACTTCTTGTCACATCCAAGACGGCCGCATTCAGTGGTGAGCCAGCAATTATTATTGTGGATTGACGTGACGGGCCTACAGTGCGCGTGTGACATTTTGTATCAGTAAATTTTACTAATAAATCCCTAAAAGAAGATGCTAAAGACATAACAAGGCAACGACGCAAATAATAATCTTTAGAGAAACCGTTATGGGTAACGTAATTTAAAAATTGGAAGGGAAATTTCAAAATGCTTTTTTTTATTGGAACCTTTATTAGAACCGTTGTTTTTGTTGGAACCGATAATGGAACCTAAATTTTGTTCCATTGAACCGAAATCAGAACCCGAATTCATTGTTTCAAGAACGGGAACCAGAACCGTTGTTCAAAATATCATGGGACCAGAACCCAAACCAGAACTGTAATTTGAAATAACTATGAACCAGAACTGCTATTTAAAAAAATCAGAACCGGAATCGGAACTGTTATTGATTTTGGTTCGGATCCCTGGAACCTACCATGTTCATTCTAATAGTTGTTTCCTGTCAGCATTTTAAAATGAAATGCGTGTTTGATTACTTGTTTGAGGATAAGATAAAGGGAACCAAAGATAGGAAGGAGAGGAAATTGTTACTGGTTTAAGCAGTTACCAGTATGCAATTGATGGAAGAGAGGCGAAGCTGGAGAAATGTGCGCCCGAACCGGGATACCGGGATACCTACTTGCCGGGCAGGTGCTCTACCAACTGAGCTATTCGGTCACACATTCTCCCTGCTTCGCTGGGTGGGACAAGCGGGATCTCCGGGGAGACGAGAGGCACAATTTTCCAGCTTTGCCTCCCTTCCAAAGATTGGAATAACTGACTGAATAGTGGATTAATACTACTTAGTATTGGGTTAAAATTTTCTTCATAGTTCAAGTAATTTTTTTCTTTAATTTCTAGTTGGGTACAACCAGTGGTGCAACCTACAATCTAAGTTGGTCCATCAGTTGTTTTAATTATTTATTTAAAAAAGTGACTCATTATTTCTTATGTTTGTTCAAAGTAGGTAACTAAAATAAGAATGATGATGGATCGGAGATTTCTTAAGCACATATCATTTCAAATGATCATTATTTCATAAGAAAATCAAATTTGCATTACTATTTTATCATCAGTCACTAAGAAGCCGGTGGCTGGATAAGTAGAACATATTAAAGGACCAATTTCCTCTTGAAATTAATTTTTACCATAGATTCGTAACTATAATATGAATAGAATTCGACGTATTTGAAAGAATTTTCTGAAAGGATAGATTTTTAATTAATTATCTAAGATTTCTGGCGTTCCGCGCGGCGCGATCTGCGAGACGAGTATGATTCTCTTGTACAGTTTCACTATCCCCTCCCACCCTTCCGAGCGCTGTCACTGCCGCTACGGCTCGGTCCGGCACGCTCAGACCGGCACTGCTCGAGAAATATGCAGCACTCTAATTACATATTTGAGGTAATCCGCTTACTGCGACTAAACGGTTGGTCTAATTAAAGAGCCAAATTATTTCAACACAGAGGAAGGATGGAGGACTATGTTCAAGTTATTTGAATGACATTGGACTAGAGGTTTGTCTAGGTGCTAGGGGTCGAAAAAGCCCTACGGGTTAAACCTTATGGGAGTTGTTTTTCTAAGCACCTAGGCCGAAAAACGCCGGAAAACGCAGAAGATTTTTTGCTGCCCAAAGGCCATCATCCTAATCGATGATACAAATTAATTTCAAGCCTTCAATGCCCCTTTAAGTAGCAATCAAATAATAAACATGTCAGTATAAACTATTCTATAATAACTTTGGTGAAGTACTGATGACAGAATGGAACAGATCTGTAATTAGGCACGAGGGTAATACAAATCAATTGCTCGCATAGCACTAGGTACAAACCTAGCATCATTAGCGATTGCGTTAAGAATGAGTGGGTTTAGTTCAATGATAGTGCGTTCAAGGTTGACCATCACGCATTGGGGTCGTATTCGTCTCTGTTTGTTCCGCCAAGAATGACTTTCCGCATGACAAAGTAGAAGATGCCGCCCAGTGCAATCATGGAGAATCCAACAATGGTCACGATGGCCCATGCTGGTATTGGGCTTTTTGCTGGAAGCAACATAAGCATAGCATGATTTAGTGAGTTCAATATTAGATTGTACCTGCCTACTTACGCTGAATTCTTTATCTATGTTACGTATAGGTATAATGTACAGTAATAAATAAGATAGATCATATCTTTTATTATCATCTGATACATTTCCACCTCTTCCTGCAAATATCATAATGAGTCATTTTTCCTCTGATACCATTTCAAATTTTATTGAAATCCAATGAGGTATTTAAAAGATAAGATAATAGTTTCTTATATATTTAATGACATTACAATGATAGGTATCTTGGCATAGGTGTACCATATCCTACCTAGGAAATTGAATGTGATGATTGTTTTGCACTTTGCCTCTAAACTTTTCATTCAATTACTATAAGATAAAGATAATGTTACAACTACAAGTGCCTAATTTGTCAAGCTTTGGTTGCATGCTCTTAACAATCAAGATCAACAATTCTTTCGATTCTCACATTCAAGCTCTTTGATAATTAATTATTGATAGCATGTAATGTTATGCATTTGGAGAGGTCTTGATTCAAGGTGAATAAAGAATCCAGAGCATGTGTAGTAGGTACCTTTTACCTTGCATGGCTTAACTTGTCATACAGAAATAAAATGACAAAGGCTAATAAGTAATTGGGACGCAATATTACATACAAACAGTATATACTAGGGCGAACGCAATTTGTGTTGCGTTGAAGATGAGCGTAGAGGTTTGTATTAAGCGCATAAAAATATTGAGGCAAAAAGCCTAAATACTGGAGCAGCAAGCCGGACCCTGGCTTTTTCGAAAATTCTGATCACTTGAAATTGTAGACGATTCTGGCCTTTCTTTGTTTCTGTCCGAGCAGTAGGGTAGCGGAAATGTGCTCATTTTGAGGTCATTGAGCAATGTGCATGTTAATACATAGATGTAACTCATGCCCAAGGGTTTTTATTGGGTTGTATTAGGTTGGTTTTTATTGGAAAAAATCTGGTGTGATGTTTCGATTCAGTTTCGATGGTTTCTAAAGGCAAATCAAAATTGGGAACATTTGAAAAAAATACGCACTTTTAAATAAATTTCCGTACTTTTCCAAACATGCCCAATTGTCGAATTTTGCTCTTTTTTCTGCTTTGAAAGTGAAGGGTGTGGAGGATTTTCTTGAAAAACGCAGGGGGTCTAAGTTGAGAACAAAAGTAGACACCCTGAAACTTTCATCCCACTCGAAGCAGGCGTTTGGCCTGTAGAGCGCGCGCAAACACACACAAAAAACAAAAAAAAAAAACAAACAAACACACACCAAGTGTTTTTTTTAGCAGTAGTGAAATTGATGATTTCGCTTCGCTCATCAACAAGATTGAATGTAAAAGGAATTGAATTGTTGCCCTATTAGCTGAAGACGCATTTGATAGTGTACCTACAGCAAAAATACCCAATATAACTGTGGGTGTATAAATGATAGAACGGCAGTGTTCGTTGTTTGTTACTCAGGTAAAATTCCCACTCGAACCCCAAAACATGTAAACTTCCTATTGCAAAAGCACCGAAACCACAGCGTCACAAGTTGAGTATGTTTTTATACCTTCTTACTTCCTACCATTAGTTACCTAGCCTTTTAAAAATGGTACAATATTGGTAGTGCGTATTTTACAAAAATCCTCACCATAGTATTGTTTGGTCATTGTCTTCCTGCCTCGTAGGATCTTCCTTCTCGCATCAACTTCGCCCATCATTATCGACATGATCACTGGAAAACAATTCAAACACTGCTGTTAGTTTATTGAGAAGATAATAGGTACCGAGAGAGAGAGATCAACCCGTTTCTATGCGGGGAAACATTTCTTCTTGGCTTTTTGCCTCTTATCCCCAATTTACTTTTGAAACTAAGTGTGCACAGACATTTTATAACAAAAAGCTTGTTTTTAAATAATATGTGTGCAATTTATTACTATGAAGTTACAAAGAATGATTATCTACCTAGCAATTTTGTAACTTTTACGTCATTCTGTTATTGGTTCTGATGGATAAAATCCCCATTGTTGCCCATGTTAATTTTTTAACTTTTTAGCCGAGAACGCCAAAGTCAGAGTTACGAAATCGCAGTGCTATTGTACCAGAAAATTTCATCAGGTACCCCAAAGGAATTTCATTGCGTCAAGAAAGCAAACAATGGGATAATTTCAAGATGAGTCACACTTTGCAAATTCATTGCAATCGAAAGCTTCTTGCAAACCAATACAATTTACATTCCTTTTGTTCTATAAGCTAAAAACTTTAATGCTGGTGACAGAAATATGGGTAGATACCTCTCAAATTTTATTTTAAGATATTTTATTTTTCATTTAAGAACATAATGTAACATTAAATGAGCAAAACTTTCTGGAATATGATCACCTAACTGCTATCATTCATTTATAAAAATAGATATGAATAAGGTACAATGAAAAATCCTTACCCAGCACAATCGCCAAGTAATACAAACTCCGGCCCAGGTACCCCATGTTACTGCTCGCGGTTCCTTTCTTGTTGATGAAACGTTGAAACGTTGATCACTCTTACACCTTCACTTGCCTGACTGACACCGTTAACTAATAGGGTGGGGCAGCGTGTTTGTCTTTCGACAACTCATGACGAAATCATCTCTTTATCTTTACTCTCATATAAAAACGGCTGATAAGCCAGGTGATGAAGGTATCATGCAGAGATAAGATTTAGATTAAAACTAGTTGGAACAATATTGCAGTGATGGGTAGTTGTGGTAAAAACCAGTTAGGAGCATTGGTATTATGCACTATCACTATCAGTAACAGTGCATTGCTCCTTTTCCATTTTTTTCAACATTTTGTAGATTTTTTAATAATTTCCTTGTAACAATGGTTGGTGATGAACTGATGAAGGAACTTATCTAAATCCTGTATGTATACACTTAAAAATCTGAATTCAATAGAAACCCAAGTATACAGGAATGAAATAATTAACTCAGTGGAGACTCGACACAGTGACAGGACCAGGAAACAATATTTTATCAATTTTACAATTAAATTTGGCTAAATTTACTGTAGGTACAATTATTAATATCATATAACCTGCATGTAATTTGGATAAAAATATATATTGGACACACCAATTTATTGGCAAATAGTTTGATTATACAATAAGGAAAATAAAGTGGTTCTTATCACATACCTACCTATATTATATAGTAAATAATATGAAATAACTATCAATGCAAATAGCAATATAAGATTATGAGCATTAGATTTTGAGTGCAATTGCTTTGCATTGGAATAATTAAGTAGATTAAACTTAAGTGCTTGTTAAACAAGATTGATAAATTGTAAATTTCAATGAAGATTTTAAGATGTAGTTAGGGTCTACTCTATGGGCATCATAAAAAACAAACAAAGTTATCAAACAATATAAGATGTGCTTTTTATGTAGACTGTTGGTATGTATTTTTAAGCCAAGTGTAAATCTGGTGGTGATCACACATAACATTATAAATATATCTTATTGATTGTAATTGGTGTAGACAATGCATTACAGATGGTAAAAGAATATGGCAATGACATACATGGGGGCTGATAAAGTAATTAAAATAATAGCTTCGACACTGCCTTGATAAGGTACTATACTTGCTATTAGCCTATTATCATTCATTTGAATCTGTTCTTCCATAGGTTAAACTCCCTAGTCCAGATACCTTCCTTCAGCAAATGATAGCCTTCAGGCTGTCTTGTTCACTTTCATTATCAACATTTAGTAAAAGGTACCTACCTACTCACATTAATAACACACATGTCAAATCCATTCATCAGTGATTTATTCAAGTGCATTTCAACCCAGTTGTGATAGGAACGTAGGTACTTTCTGCTAACTTCCAAGGCACGAATACTGGCTGGCTGCATGCAATAATGTCCGCCAACATAGAGCAGGAATAAATATATTCGTGGATTTAAATATCAATTTCATTGTCAAAATAGTAATTATGGTAAATGAAACATTGTGGACATAGAGAAGAACTGAACATGTAAGTACCTACTACATACAAAGGGCAACTGTATTTTGCACTTAATTTAAAATAAGGAAAGCCCTGAAAGTGTGCATCGTATATATTATGCAAGCAACAAAATACAACAGTACCTACCTAACTTGAAAAAAGGGACATCTGCTTACAATGTCACACATAGCCTTAAATTTTTACAAATTAGACTAGCAGGCAATTACATTTCCAATTCAGAAGTGATCTATATGTAATGCGTGTGGACTGTGCGACAAATATATTTTTAAAAATCTAAGGACTGCGAAGTCGCTTAGAGCATGTCTGAATTGGAACTATGGCAATTGGTAGTGGCCTTGACTACTTGGCCTCGGTGCCTTCATTTATCACATATTCATACAGGTAACAACCACTTCCTGATAGTGATAGGTCTGCACTAGCCAACTACAACTATTTCACTCTAGGTGTTGCGCAGAGTAGGCGCTAGCTTAGAGGGTGGGTACTAAACATTGAGAAAACAGCTGTTCATTACTCAGCTTGAAATAGCATTTTTTGGCACCTAAAAGTAGGTCCAAAACTAAACATTACTACCCAAATAAAATTCGCTCCCCGGCCAACTAAAAGTCGTCATCGCTGTGCGGCTTGCTCTGGCTGCTGTGCCGTGGTTTGCCGCCCGCCAGCGACAGTTCCTCCTCGTCCTCCGTGCCGAGCAGTTCCGAGTTGTCTCCGTCCAGCAGGATGTCGGAGTCGCTGTCCAAGCTGCCGCTGTCGTCGTCCTCGGGCCCGTTCATCGAGCCGAACACTTGACGGTGGTGCGATGTCGATGCGCTTGCCTTCCTCATCACTGCAATTCAGGTGGATGTTTTGTGATGACCGGCAGAACAAGTTGCAGGAATGAATGCATCTCTTGATTTTAATCTCATTCACTAAGCTTGATGGTGAGGGATGCCAGAATACTTGCACAGGGTCTTCCAAGTTTCTGAATGCCTAGCCAATTTTTACACGGATATATGGGTTATATATCTAGAAACTCGTAGTGATTCAAGCAAATTAAATTATTTGCTAAAGTTACTTCTGAACAAAAAATAACCATTAACACTGGAAGAAGGTTTTCATTGGCTACCTTTAAGCAGAGTTTATGGTAGAGAGAGTACCCATGGACGCCCTTTGCCTCCACAGTCCACACCATAGATATGATTGCTTTTCTGGAAGCGCTTTGTCCGTGCTTAAACTTTTTAAATCACTGTCAGAAGGACACCTACTTTTCAGAGCTAGGTTTTGTCCTTTCCCCTAGCTACGTGGACGTACCGCCCGATGCTGTTTTGATCCGGACGCGGCTTGCCTTCCCCGTCGGTATTTTGGTGGCCGTGTCCTCCTCCTCCTCCGCTTTGATCTCGGTGGCCGCAAACAGATCGTCCGGCGACAGTTGGAACCGGTCCTCTTTCTTCATCTGCTCCATCTGTTTTTGGGTAGCAGCCTGCGTGAAAACACAAGCATCTATGATACCTTATTTACACAAATAGTACAAACTTAAATATAACTACGAAACAGGTTGTGTTTGATTTAATACCAACAGAGAGTATGTATTTTAATAAAAAGCATGGTTGAGTAAGAATTTCTCGATATCACCTAGATCAGCGGTCGCCAATCTTTTTGCACAGGCGGACCGCTTATCTCTCACTTGCACATATCTCGTGTACCACTCAGCACGTGGAACACGTATGGCGGGAAATACGATTGTCTACGAAGCGTATGGGGGTCTGGGGAGAGGGTCCCCAGCATCATGAGGGTCCGGGACGCGCGGTCCCGGGAATAAATTGATTTCAGGAATGCATTTGGAGCACTTCTATGCGATTTCAAACTTGTTTTTAAGAAATTTGTTATTTAAAAAATAGCATTTTTAAATTTACCTTGATACTGAAAAGATACTCGGAAACTGATATTTTTAGTGCCCCTGTGGAAGCATGGAATAGACTGGTTCTAAAAGCCTAGAGCCCGCGCAAATTCTAATAAAAACTGTAAATATATTGTAACAGCTATTTAATTTTGTACCTAAATTAAAACAATAATGTGCCTACACTGAAAGATAAAAAGTACAATTCCAAATTTCTCTGTGGCACCACAATTTCACCAAAGCTTTCTGGTAGACCGTGCATCTGATTTCGGTGATCAGGTTAAGAAATCTGGCTTTGTGGAAAAATATTGACCTCATTTAACTGCTCCTCTTCATTTCATTGTCAGTTGTCAAGTTATTTCTCCAATAGCAATTAGTTCTGTTCAGAAAAGAAGCACTGCAACTACCAAGGGGTGTGGGCTGTCGGTTGTTACCTGTCTTTCTTCCATCCGTTCCTGCTCAACCTGCTCTGACTCCTCGTTCTGTTGCTCCAGGTAGACAAGGGAGCGGAAACGAACCATGTAGTCCTCGTAGAGCTTGCGAAACTCCACCTCCAAGCGTTCATATTCGTCCAAGAAAGCTGGCCTGGAACATCATCGATTAGACGTTATTACATTGGTTGTTAGTGTTTATTTCAGCATTTCAAAAATCAGATCCCCTGGCTCTATCTACAAAGGTGGAATCTAAGTCTTGTTAACAACAAAGTAGGGAAACTGTTTCCTAACACAGATTTCTACACAATGCATTGAGAATATTTCCTTGGAAATGTACCTGACTTTCTTCAAAGTCTGCAAGCGCTTCTGATTCCTGTCCAGCTCGAGACGCCTCTTCTCGATCTTCGCATCAAGAGTTTGCTCGCTGGCCTTGACATTGTCGATGAGTTGTTTGGTGTTGACGTTTTCCTCTCGGAGCGCTCGAATTGCTTCTTGCAACGCCGCTCGCACGTCTTCGGTCTCCAACTGCCGATTGGCACTGACGTTACGTAGCTCCTAGCAAAACAAAAGAAGTCACAATTAGAAAGGTACTTGCTTTATCAATGGCATTAGTTGACCTTCCCATTAACTATTTACCCTGAATTCAGTTTCCTTCCCAAGAATGTCATACACTTGGGCTCCATTGCTCGTGATTTCAGATGACAGTTGCCGAGCGCGTTTCAGATCTTTGATCTAAAATAAAAATGTATCACATTTTATAGTATCTACCTACAATCATAGAGTAAACCGTAGGTTTCATTACTCTATGCTACAATACGACTTTATGCAGACATCACATCATAGGTGGGCAGGGTTGGATAGGTCCACTTGGCGACCAGGCAAATGCCCGAAGGGACGGTAGGTTCTGGGCCGGTAGAACGGCTGCGGGCTGCCCTCGTGGTCAGAGAAACAAGAAACAAACTATGGATGGAAGGCCTCATAAGAGCGACGACATTGTTTTTTTTTTAGGGAATGGCTTTCGGAAAAGAGCGGGTGACGATTTTTTTACGGAATGACTTTTGGAAAAGCGGGTGACGTTTTTTAAGGGATGGAGTTTTGGCATTTTGCGGGTGACATTGTTTTTTTAGGGAATGGATTTTCTTGTGGGCCGGTTTTTTTCCCTATCCAGCCCTGTAGGTAGGGACTAGGTTGGTGTAGGTAGGTACTAGTAGCTAGTAGGTACCAGACCTGAAATGCCTCAATTGTGTAGAGTTTTCCTATCAGTTTTGATAACCTACCTTGCCCGAAATGTCTGCTGGCGTGAAAGAATCGGGGAAGTCTTCGCTGAATTCATTGTTGTTAGCGTGCAGAGCGGTGTAAAGAATTGTAGTAGCTTTAAGAAGTTCTCGCACTGCATAACCATCGGCTTGATATAGGAGTTTGGGATTAAGCTTGATTTTCGCCTCTGATGCCTGTGATATTAAAATTTGACGTTTAAGTATCTGGATACACATTTTATTGACAAAGATTAGCATTAAAAGTTATGAAACTTGCCATGAACTGAACCGCAGCTCTGATGAGAGCGATTCGTTTCTCTTCCGTGTCATACTCTTTAGGTATCGATACATTGGGATCAAATCGCTTTACCAACCAGACTAGTATTTCGGCCACTAATGGAAAGTTAGGGTTACGGAAGTTCTCCATCGATATAAGTCGCTCATATCCGAGAGACCTCATCATTTCTGTGAAATCTGAAAATGACATCTTGTTAGTACTTTCCATCACCACGGTCAGAGCGTAAATAGTTCAAATTAAGGTCTTGCAATTACTTCTTAATTCTCTGCAAGACATTGCAAATAATTTATTGAAGAGATCGAATTATTATTCTATTTTACTTCTAGGAATGTAGGGAAAATTTGTTTACATCTTCCTGTCACACGCACATTGTGACAGGTGCGCCAACCCAAAAACCATTAACATTGTGCTAGAGAACTAGCGAATATTTTGTTGGTAACATTTTGCAGTTGGTGTTCTGGATATGACACATTACGCGGGAATATTTGTAGGCGTTGAATTTTGGTAGGATTTTTTGGTATTACTTGGATTGCACTGCAAACTCAAAAATAAATACGATGGAAGTAAGACGCCTGTAGCAAACGGCCTTTTTATATCCTGTTTTTAACCTGCCACTATTGACCGAGAACTAATCATTCTTCAAAACAACATTATTGAATCATATTTGTCAAAATTTTAACTTCTATCACAGATTCTTCTATCCACGACCACAAGTGAAACTAGAAGTAGCTCTTGCCCCGTCTGTACCCTAAACCTAGCTTCCTGTAGCAAAAACAGTCGTCGCTACCGCCTCATACATCAAAGACCGCCGATCTGGACGTGCCCATGTCGGCAGGTCGGCGCCAAACGAACAATACACCGGAAGCCGACGTCGAATGCAAATCACGTTCGACCACCGCTCGAGATCGGCGTCGCGTGCAAAATATCTATATATTTAATTGCACCTCGTTCATTACTGCCACATTAGAAGATAAATTATAATCGTTCCCTTTTTTTATCATCTTACCTTATAAAAATAACATGGCGTAATCTCAAGGCTATTTCTCATTTTCATTTCATGAACTGCAACTTTAGAAACCAGGGGCATGGCGCGAAAGAATGAAAACTGGGATTATTTTCTTATAGGAATGGGTTCGGCTTATCTTCTGTTGTGAAAATCATTAATAATCATGTGTCACGCAATCGAGCTTTGCCCGACGATCGTGCGTTTCTCTTCGGCAACCTTTGTGTTAGCAGGCGACGTCGGCGTCGGCGTCGACGTCGACGGCGTCGTCGTGCACGCACCAACCATGCAGAGTTTTCACGTTGCTGAAACCTGGCCGGCCAGTCGCTGATTTAAATTGAAAAGCCAGATTTAGAATCAACACTTTGATAGAATTGAGGTCGTGAAAATATATTCCACAGTCTACGTTAACATTTTTAGACAAAATACATTACCTGCCATGGATTTATTAGATTTACGGCTGTCGGTGAAATTAATGTATTGAAAAACGAGACACGAGAACGTCAATGCCGCATTAATTACAATAAACCAGTGCCCGATTTAAATCATTGGCCTGCTAGTATTTCACGGTGCTACCCCTCCCCCGCTCCCTGAAAGGTGACTCTTCACGGGAAGAGAGTATGCATGGTACTGTTTTAAAGTTTCAATATTTACCAATCGACGACAGGCAAAGCTCGAAATTTCCAATGATGCAATGCCGATGACGCCGCTTTGAAAACGCTACTAGTTTTTGCCCCGTGGTTTACCTCGACTCGCAAAACTCTCAATAATGTCATCAGTTTCTCTCATATTTAAAGAATTGCTATCAATGGACATAATGGCCAATGATGACAGCCTCTTCTCTATACTCATTAATTGTTGACCAGAGGTGGTTCTTTGTACAGGACCACATCACGAAAACAACCATCGGCTGTAGGTACCTATCCAATATATTACTGCACAGTACCTACATGCATTGTGCCGATTTGTTTACTATCATAAATTACTCTGAATGAATATCGAGAGGAAAACTTTAAATCCACGTTTCAAACGATGGTGTTGTCGAATTTCATGTCATCTAACAAAATTTCCAAAATAAGTTTGAAAAGCGAAACCAGGCGGGGCATTGTTTTTGATGTGCCAGACCAATTCTTCAATATAGCCCAGATTTGACGATTGTATATTTCTTTAAATTGCCTTTAAATTGCGTAAAATTGTTGGAAAACGTGCAGTTTTAACTTTATACTTCCCCAGTTCTCTGCACTGTATATAGAGAAAATTAAAAGAAAACATAATTATACCTCTAAACTATCTACACCTGGCGGCGGCTTTTCTGGCACCCCTTGGACGCGGCGCCCCTAGGCTACAGCCTCGTCAGCCTGAGTAAATCGCGCACTGCAATAAACACAATTATACTGCACTTATATATGTACGTACACTTCGTGCACACTTCAGTGTGATCGATTCATTTTATATAGCCGCAAAAATCTCAGCGAGCATATGTCAGGCAAATTCCTGGGATATAACCTCAGGAAAAACGAAAAACATGCATTCTAGTTTCCTAAATGTGGCCCCCGTGTCATGTGTTACAAAAACCCACGGATTAATCGAATACTATGAACTCATGGTCAGGGTGTACACAAAACGAGCTCTCTGTGATTGGATATAGCAATTATTTCGCCCAATTTGGCTATAGGTACAACAATTCGAGCGCGTGCTCCCTACTTAGCCTCGTCACAAGCATGACAGTGACACTGACGCATTATCGTCACAAGTATGACAGTGACACGTGACACGTGACGCATTATGGTCAAGAGTTTCATCCGCCCGCGAAGTGATATGCAAATTAATCTAATTAGAATTTCATCGATAAAACTACAAAACAGGAACAGGAAGGAAGCAAGTAGGTACCTATATATGCTTCAGCTGCGAGAGCAAAACATTCTAAATTATATCCAATCATCACCTCTACAGTCTAAATTCAGTTTCAAAACCGTGACACCATACCGAAAAAAGACTATAGAAAAACAAACTTGAAAATGAAAATCAACAAGCTGCCTCCTGTTTTATTCATTTGAGGCATTCCATGTTCTGCAGGTATTACAATTAAAACCCCATATCCGCAATCTATGCAAATTCGAATTGGAAAAGCCAGGGGGCATTGTATTCTGTCTGTCTCAGCTCAGACCTATCCCAACTGGAACTGGCCCCCGTCAAAGTCATGCGCGAACTCCCCCCCCCCCCCCCCCCAAATAGGGGAGGGGGGGGGGGGAGGGTAGTCGGTCGTTATGAGCTAGCTAGCATCGATCTGCGAGATGGAAAGGGTCTCATGTTGAGCAGTAAGCGCATGACTAGCACAGGGACAAAGCCTCCCGTCCGCTACCTACTCGCTAGGTTAGGTTAGTTGTTGTCTACTCGATTCTACAATAAATTACATGGTAGCTGTAGCGAATGTAACTAGATTACCGTCTGTGTTTTTTTAACGTTACGTGTGGAAATGTGCGTTTGTTTTTCGTGGTATTTTTTAATGTAGTTTTTAAGCGTTATTTGCCGTTGTATTTTGAGGTAAGTTTTAGTTTTTCACTGACTTGAGTTAAATAGTTGAATATGAGGCTGTCTGGACCACAGTTTGAGAGCGAGCCATCAATATTTTAAGCGGTTGTACTTCACAAAGATCGTATGTGCTTTCATAATAAACACAGCTGGACTGTTGCTGACGGCAAAATCGCTGTATTATTCTGGGATTTCGTCCAATGAAACGGAAAGTGTGAAATTTCGACCGTGATTTCAAATAGCGAATCGAAATGTGGCCATAGTAAAAATTCGCGCGACGGGGGCTAGTTTTGTCGGATGTAGAAGGGGAACATTTTCGGGGTGCAATCCATATAACAGGCCCACACCCACAATTTGTTTTAACGATTGAGTGCTTGCAGCCAGATTATGTGCATGCACCGCGGGCTCAGTATGCAAAAAAGTAATCCAAGAAATTTCCAAGAATATAGGTATATTATATGGCTCTGGGGCAGAACAATGATGATATCACCTCAATACAAAATATGTTTTGCCGATAAATCGATTCAGTTTGCCAAAATTGCACCGGTGTACATAAAATACATATATGCGATTTTAAATATTAACCTAAAGTCTATGTACTCGTCCAAGTCTAACCCAGAATGTATTTTTATCTCGTCTTACGGTTTCAATTCTCATCTGAACAGAAATTCACACAAATCGCTGATTGTACCAGCCCATACCACAATATAATTAAACTCAAAAGTTTTTCAATTGGCATGCAATTTGACAAAACCAAAAAGTTAAATGTCAATGCCCGCTGTCTACTATTATGCATGCGTTTCCTGTTTCTACCTATACCTTCAATACTCACGCATAAACTTACACCTTATCTTTATAGGCGACTTCATCATAACACACTTCCCCGGACCCAGCACCTGCCTGGCGGTTGGCAATCCATTAATTTCTCACCGTTTTATGCGAAATGCATCTAGATATCGCCATGTGGTCAATCCTGCTCACACCCAATATCGGTACGCGCCACAAAATCTTTATGAAAAATATTCAGACTATGACTAATAAATGAGACGTAAAAATCCACCGTCTACGACACTAATAATCACCGACTCAATCTCGATACCAACATTCACGCTTTTTTTGCGTTTTCGCAGTTGCCTATCGCACATATGCCATTCCTCACTGTTATCTACTATAAACACATCAAAATATCGCACACGTATGTACGCCACCCTCTTTACAGACCAACCCTCTTTACACCGATTACAAACACTCTGTTCGATTCCCACCGAGCTCTCGATCTATAAAGCCGTAATTGATCATCAATTATTAATGCATCGAACATTGCGTGTAGGTTTATGCGGACTGTCTATGCTATGTACCTTTGCCTTCTGCAGATAAAGATCACCCATATATAACTAACACTGCTTTTGCTGCGAAACTGATTTATCATAGAGATCAGGCAGATTTCCGAGTTCCCAGCCAGACTAATATCTGTCGTCGCTATATGACTCCGATATAGTATTGCATATTTTATTAGAAGCCCAACGGGCATTCGAAGAGATTGGCATCAGAATTCGCATCTGAATTATTAATCATGTTTTGCAGCAAATATCAAACACTGAAACTTGCACCAGTCCTTTGTTTATCGATATACCAATTCTTTGGCGGCAAACTTGTCGTGTGCCGCTTCTGTGTTTGTACTTTGTAGATATGAGTGTAGACAAATAGCTGTAGCTGTACATTTACTTTCTATGCCCCTCCCCCCCCCCCCCCCCCTCCCCACACACACACCTGAACCGACAAATTGGAGTATGTCTTTTGAGAAGGTTTGTATTTATCAATCGGATAGAGTGCCATTCGCACAACGCTTTGAGAGAGTACAGTCAGAATTCAGAATAAGCCGACATTGCGTATCTGCCAAATTCGACCGGTGACCTACCCTGCCACAAATATGTACTGTAATATAACATTTAGCCAATATATACCTATACAACTCAACTATAGAATTTCAAAGTTTTAATTTAATCGTTTAAAGTGAAGGCTTGGTATTTATATGGAATACATTATCCCCGCTTCGATTTATTTACTACAATGTTTCAAACTAATTTGTTTAATTGCAATTGTTCTCTTCGTTTGCAGAACAATGAAATCAAGTCTTCGCACCTTGGAGCACGCAACGAAGGCCCCAACGACGCTCTCCAGGCACATTCCCTATTCAAAATAAACATCCAGTTCTGCTCAAAAAAAAACAACAAACCCTCGGTGCTCAAATCAAATGTTACGCGAACCGAACAACGATATCTCAACGCTCCATTTTGACTCGCGTAGTCCAACGAAAAATAATGCTCAAAACAGAGAGGCCACCAATAGGTGTATGAACAGGAGACTCGTGTTTGAATTGGACCAGGGACAACGGACAACCTACGTAGGAACATATCTATAAAGATCTCGCGACAAATGGGGGTTTCCATCCCTGGAGGACAGTCGACGGCACAGGACTGCGTGCAGGAAAAAGGAAGGCCGTATTTTTGTCTATCTAGATAAGACGTTCGCCCAGGATATCACAAGCCAAAGAGGTAAGTCGGATATATGTAAGATTTCCTGGGAGACACATCCAGTGCACACGTGTAATTTGCGAGATCTGAACAAACGAAGAATTGGACGAACATTATTTATCTGTGTTTTGGCGTATTACACGTAAAGGGGGATGACGCTTTATTGGTGTCTGAAAACGTTTTTGACGTGAACCGATTGATTCGATCACAAAAACTCAATCAAATCTGTTTCAAACCGTATTAGAAATGCACATTGATTGACGTCAGTACTTGTTTGAAATGAACGTTATTGATACTATAGGGCTACGCCGAACGCTCAGTGTCGCGAAGGTCATTCATTGATGATTGTTGAGGTAAATTAAATTAAACTTTTTATGGATTTCCAAGAGATATTTCGAGATTCAATTGGTTGCCAAAAGTGTGAGGATTACGTAGATATTTGTTTCGTATCAATCGGATTACGGGTGTGGCCTGGAAAGTGTATACGGTAAGAGGTAAATTCTAAGCTGTAAGGGATCCTTAAGTACACTTTCAAAGAGCCGGCTAAACAAGGTTATTTTAAAACTCTTGGAAGTAATTGACGAGTGAATCTTGCGAAATGAAAACAGTTCAATTGGTGGCCAGAAGTGTGAAGATTCCGAAAATAAGGTTTCGTCGCGATCAGACAAAAGGTGTGGCCTGGAAAGTGTTTACCTTACGGGGTGAAGGAAACGGCTCGACTTTAGAGCTCATTCAACGGGCTTAAAGACGTCTCCATTATGAGAACCATGGAGTATTATCATGCCAGCAAATGCCAGCCAAGGTTTTGATGCCATTACCTTCTCAAAAATGTTGATCATGCCAAAATTTCGATGGCTGAGACTCTTCTTTGTTTTCCCCAGTATAGCTGTCAGACAGCAAAAATACACTAATTTCGAGCTTATAGAGTAATGAAATCGAAAATACTGAAATCTAACGTATGCCAAAAGGGGTTTTATAAGATAGTAGACACAATTATGACGTTGATTCCCTTTCAATTAATTCCACAAACGAAATTGACTAAACTTTCAATAGCTGTCAAGTCAATTTGCCTTGGACAAACTTTAAATCTTCAATACTGGTTACCACGGACAACATAAGGAAACCAAGGAAACCGACCACGTGTTGAATGACGTCTAGAATCACAAAAATTCACTACGTAAAAGCGAATAAAAACCAGCCAAAAGTCCTACCGATCTAAGATTTTCAGGAATGATAAATATCTATAAGGGCAACATGTGTACAAATTTTGGTGAAGATAATTGATTAACATTACATTTACAATGATTCAAAATTTCGTAAAAATTCATTTACGAAACAAATTCTTGACCGATGCTTTTCAAAAACGTGGCAGATCTTAGTTCAGAGATTTCAAAGGTGCCCTGTAAATTTCATAAAAATCGCTTCGGTCGTTTGGCTGGGAGAGCGCGGACTGCATAAAAAATATATATATAGACTTTTCTATGGGTAGTCGAATTGAAGTCTTCGCTCGCTCATCCAAATCGGTGCGACATTTCATAAAATTTCGTTGTAACGGCATTGGCTGATAATGATGGGTTTGTATAAATTGTAAAATTTCTATAATATAGGTGCAGGCGTGACTCGAGTTGGAGACTCGAGGAATTGGCACCCTGCTGTGAAGGGTTAGGACAGATTTCCCCCATTAACATAAAAGTATAGTGTAGGGGGGGGGGGGGGGAGGGAGGGAGGGAGGGTCCATTTCATTTCAGCATCCAAAATTTCCTGAGGCCAGTGCCGATCAGCATGTGATCTGATGAAGAAGATCCGCACGTTCAGTTTAACTTTCATGCCTAACAAAACTTCTGAATACCATGCAAAGAAACTCCGCTTTTCTATCTCCAACTCCTTTCGGTTTAGCCGCAAGCGAACACCGATTATTTTCCTTTCGGCACTTTTGCATAATTAAAAACGACCTCTCTCACACTCACAACCACCACTTCCCTTTCATCTCAGATTCAACAAGCAACGTGCACCCTGCAAAGATGATGAAACTACTCAAGAAAACGCGGAACGGCAAGAAGTTGAGCCCGCGGTCCCGCCTGCTGCGCGAACGCGCCAACATGAGCTTCTTCATCGTGATCATCTTCTTCGCGGTGTTCGGCGTGATCGTGCTCACGGAAATCTTCCTGATCGACGAGCGAGGTCGCGGCCAAGGGGTGCTCGTGGCGAGAGGGGGACAGGGGGTGCGCCACAGAGGCATGGTCGACCGACCAGACTACGAGGATCAGGCGCTGCTGCAGGTCAGGCTCGGAGATTATCTACCACATATTCTGAGTGTATACCTACAGCTAGCAATGCCCATGACACGATGTCCTTGACATTGGCTGGACCAGGGTTGGACAGGTGAAAAAAACCGGCCCGGGCATTTCAGAAACATGTCGACCGCACAAGAAAATCCATTCCCTAAAAGAAACGTCACCCACTTTTCCGAAAGTCACCCGCTTATTTTCGAAAGCCATTCTCTGCTCCTGTGAGGCTGTGAGGCCTTCCATCCATAGCTTGTTTCTTGCGTCTCGGACCACACGGGGCGGCCCCCAGCCGGTCTACCGGCCCTTCGGGCATTTGCCCGGTCGCCTCATGGGCCTATCCGACCCTGCTCTGGATCAATCACGGATATAGGCTTACAGCTAGCAATGTCAGTGACACGATGTCATGAACATTGGCTCTGCTCTTCATGAACCAATCAAGCAGCAACTTGATGGCACCCACGGTTCTGCGGCTGGAAATGTCCTTGACGTTGACTGTGGACCAACCAAGCTGGGTTTACGGACTAGCAATGCCAGTGACACAATGTCATAAGCAGATGCAGCCGCAAACGTGGACTGATTGCATTTGTACCTACCACATGTTTGATATTGTTTGCACAACTTTTTCGATTTCGAGTCCGCGTAGGCTGTAGCCAAATCTCTTGTCCGAATCCATTGATTGTTGCGTGCTGAGTATATATCGTCGGAGTTTTATCCTCCGCGGACCAGACCTGGTGTGCGGACCGCCTGTTGCCTAACCCAGTGGGCCCTTGGTGATTGGCAAAGCAAGGCAGAGCGAAAGAAACAGTCGCAGATATTGAGATACAACAGCGTCTCCTCTCCATCACTATATGATCACTAGCCTTTTTAGCGTCGCCGACTTGCGTAAATCGTGAGGGGTAATAGGGTTGTATAGAGTTATCTATTTGAATTTTGCATTTCCTATGTATATATATATATATATATATATATATATATATATATATATATATATATATATATAAAGACTATATATTGAAATACAACATATTGCCCTGATTTATTTTTGAAAAGTCAAAAGAGATATGACCAAACTTTCAAAATCTACATGTTGAGGTGTGGCATTACAAATAAGTATATCATATGTATATGTACCTAACCATATAGCTCTTATAAACTATATAGCAGCTTTCGAGCAATATTATACCCATAGCTATATGGGTGCATAGCTATGTATGGGGGCAGTTTTTACTTTTGAAACACAGCCCGCCAAGTTGCACATGAGAGCTGTTGCAAGATTCCATGGGAAGGGCGAAGGGAAGTTAATTCGACAAAAACTCAGATCGTGAATCAGACCATGAATCATGAACATGGTCTGTGCCCAAGACTCCCAGGAGATTTTGGGGAAACACAGCAGCTTGTTAGAGACGATCCAAAGAGCTGGAAAGTGAGTTTTAGAGACTCGATCAACAAACAAGCGCGCACGCAGAGGCTCGCGCCGAAACGGAATGTTTCCTCAAATGTGAAGAGTGAAATTTACAGAAAATTCGAGCTACGTGAATCGCATACTGGTGCATTTTGCATGCATTTTGTGTGTGTATTTCCACAAGGTATAATTACAGCCATTATATATTTGTCGCACAACTTCAGTTCAGGGGGCGAATTACGAACGAAATCTTAGCGTAAACAGCTCACTTATCTTAAAGTTACGCAAAGTCTCTGTAATTCGCTCCCCAAAACCATGGCGTAACGTATCTGTCAGACTGAATCAATGGATGACTTACGGCATTAAGATAAGTTACAAAATGTTTCTGTAACATCGAATTAACCACCACCTAAGTACATCTTAGCGCTTGCGTAAAGTTACGACGAACAGCTGATCATTATCTTAAAGTTACGCAAAGCTTCTGTAATTCGCCCCCAGGTCTTTTGCTCATTGTTCTCGACGACTCTTTGGATGCTGCCAGCGAGTTTCATCCCGTTGTCAAGGTCATCTTCGCAGTTTTCGACAAAGTTTCAGTGACATTCTCGTGTCATTTAGCTGCTTCTTTTCAAATGCACGGGTGCAAATTAAGTGCACCAATGGCAGTGTATCATGGTAAACCAAGTGCAGTAATAAAGTGTGACATATGCGACTGTGCATGGAGTGGGTGGGGGGGGGGGGGGGGGGGGGATTTCCAATTAGTGGAAACCGATTTTGCAATTCACGACCTACGTTTTGGAAATGCCAGGGCAAGGCTACCCCCACCCCCACCCCCTCCTCCCATCAGACCACAAACCCAAACGCCCAAACGTAACGTACCTACACTCCATTTCACGTTAAGATGGAGAGTGGATTGCATCTTCTTCGAGGACCCACTGCTATACTAGACACGTGCTTAGAGTTTCAAAACTTACAAAACTTGAGTCGGACCAAATGCTCTATGGGCTTAAAACTCTTTGCTCGTGGTGGGCAGCAATGAGTGCTCTATGGAAGATGCTAATTTCACTCCCCTTCTTAACGTAAAGCGGAGTGTAGTACCTGCCAAAATTACGATCCTTCTTCCATTATTATAGATATCTCTCTAGTCTATTTTGCCCGATGCCACTAGAGACCAAGTGAATCCAATTATTAGAATGCTACTCCGAGCTAACTGGGGGTAATTCTGATTTATCAGATGGTGCTTCTGTTTTCAAGAGATTGGTGAAAAATATGTTATGTATACCCCATTACTAAAGACTAATGAGGTTTCGATTCATATCACTACTTTTATAATATAGACATCCGCAACTGAAATCTTATTTGAAGCCAGGTTCGAAGCTTTATTGTCAGCCGGAGTTGCCAATTCCCTAATGGCAATTAATGATCGGAATCGAATGAGTATGAGGTCATATTGATTAGTGCTATGTGAGAGCTGTCACTCAGAAGTAATTCACACAGATATCATTAGAGTGACCACTATGCAAATTGCAAAACGCATATAAAAACGGAAGGTACCTACCTTAACTTGAACTACTTCTACACCATATTATTATATTATATACCTTCTTTGTGATTAGGTACACCTATGAAATATGCATATAGGTAAGAAGTGGTGATACTTTAGATTCAGGGCCGTAGGAACTTTTTTTTTTAGTGGGGTAGGGGGGGGGTCAGACATAAATAAATAAATTATGTAGATATGCTGTTCAAAAATAACGCCCTTCATTGCAAATTATGCAATAGCCATATCAAGCAAAGTCAGCAATTCTGCAAAGATTTTTTAAAATCTTCAAAACTAATTTAGGTGACATTCCATAAATTTTACCATACCTTTTGCACCGCAGATGAAAATTTTACAGTTTCTAGGGTTTCTAGAGCCAAATTTTTGTGTGTGAAATGGATGTGCTTATAGTTATGCCCCCTGGCTGCTGTGTTAATTAGCCATTTAGACAAGAATTCAAGTGAAGGAACCTTGCCACTTGCCAGCGCCCTCTGAATGGATTTGATTCGGTGTGATCGTCTGGAAAAAAATGTCTCTAGGTGTCTTTGACCTTGAGCGAGATTCAACCCCAGTATTTTTTACTCTGCCATTTTCCACAGCCCCCTAGCAACATTCGCGCCATAAAAGCGATGGGAAACATTTTCATGAAGAAGGCCCTGGTTGTGTGCTAGGATGAAATTCAATGTGCTGTCGATTGCTGCTGTGCCGTGTCACAACACTTGCTTTCGCGGTCATAGGCATCGGAAACGATTTTTATTTTGTAACCATCATTTTGCCCCCCCCCCCCCCCCCCCCCCGTTCAAGGCAGTATCCATTTAGATACTCTTTGGCCGTATCTAACCATTTACCCTGCGCACGCCTATGGTTGTGATTGATGAACAGGTCATAATATGTCACTATTTGAATTTAATTTTTTAGACAACAGCAGCCGAGGATAATCTTCTGCTAATTTATAATTCTGTCTACCCACAACAATGATAAATATTTATAGCCGTCCAATGTCCATCCATGTCAAAGTTGCGTGATGTTTTGCTTAATGGTAATTTTTAATGATTAGGTATAGCTAAATTTATATGTAAAATAAAGCAAGTACACGTTCATAACCGCTGCAGTTACGGAGAGAAAAACCAATGCCCAACAAGTCTCTTTGTTTCGTCTGACCTCAATCGTCTGACCCCTTAAGGGATGTTGGGGGGGGGGGGGGGGGGGCGGTAGGAGCGTTTCCTACCTATCGTAATTTTTGTACGCTACTGTTGGGTACTCGTACTCTTGATTATCATTTTAACCTTTTCACCTCCATTTATCAATCTTTTATACCATTTACCTTTGCCTATAATTACCCGTATATCCCTACCAATTATCATAATATATTATAGCCACATATTTTTTTCATAAAACAAATGGAAACAATTTTAAATCGTGCTCTGAGTCCTTTAAAATTTTTCCTACAGCCAGTAAATATTCCTGGCGCCCTCATGTATTCACTTGAAAATCCTGATCACTCAATTAACCTATAAATTAATGAAATCTTTTCAAACAAAGGGAAATAAACAAATCAGTAATCACATATCAGAAAGTGCTTCCATCTGCCAAAAATCATTGATTACCTATTCAAAAGAGGAATATTCTGCATCAATTATTACAGTTCATAATGTATTTGAAGTCTTAATACTCTATTTACATCATAATTTTTACATGTATTATTAGGTACATTATAACTCGTTGAAAAAAAATCAGACAAAACGTTCTTATTATAATAAATTATCATTGTGCCATTCAAAAATCACGTAATAAATATATAAAAATGAACATAATTTCCTTTTGTTGCAGGGCGATGACTACTTGATCTACCGCGGCGCGGGCTTCGACGACAACTTCGGCGTGTTTGTGCGCGAAGATCGAGGCGATACGCACGCTGCTGCCCGCGCCCCTCCCCCCGGAGGACCCTTCCCTATGAAGCTGCAGGCAAGTCAAGGCTGCCTTTCACCTCAAGCCTCAAGGTCAAGGCTGCCTTTCACATCAAGCCTCAAGGTCAAGGCTGCCTTTCACCTCACGCCTCAAGGTCAAAGCTGCCTTTCACCTCAAGCCGCAAGGTCAAAGCCAAGCCGACACGATTCCTTAATATTCATAGTTAATACGTGTCTTGGAGATGTCCCAAATGGCTAAATTATGTAAATCAATCTGGATATGTAATCAAACCCCTTAATAGTACCTAGATTTTTATTTCGATTAAATTCCAGCCTGGCGATTTTGTAACTTTTACGTTATACCGTTATCGATTCTCGGGTATCGGTTATCGGTACCGAAAGGCTTTAACGCCCTGTCATTGGTTCTGATGGATTAAATTGCTGTTATTGACCATGTTAATCTTTTAACTTTGTAACCGAGAACGGCAAAGTCAGAGAATTACGAAATCGCAAACATCAGGAACTGAAACAATAAAAACATTGAAAATCAGACACATCGAAAAACATCGAAAATCAGAAACACTGTGTCTTGGGAAACCTTAGCTACGGCCAGTGCCCTCTCGGCCACCCACGCGGATAGTTCACTTGTGTCGATTTCTTCAACACATCTTTAAAGTTCTATACATTCCCAAGTAGCACAGAAACGTTCAGCAAACGTTATTTCGAACGTTCGGTGGATGTCGAAAAGC
The DNA here is from genome assembly GCA_921293005.1 of Nemoura dubitans. Taxonomy (NCBI): domain Eukaryota; kingdom Metazoa; phylum Arthropoda; class Insecta; order Plecoptera; family Nemouridae; genus Nemoura; species Nemoura dubitans. The sequence goes on along the minus strand of OV121077.1, from coordinate 28,285,067 downwards.
TAATGGGGGATAACTTGCGTCCGGCGTTCACATTTGCCAAATTTTCGATTTGGTTCTACCCGAACGTTGAACGCAGGTTATCCCCCGTTAGCTTTTCAACGTCCACCGAACGTTTGTGATGACGGTTTTTGTTATACTTGGGTTGTAGCGTACTGTAGTATTCATTATTGTAGTTCACATTATTTTCACATTCCTTGTTCACATTTGCCAAATTTTCGATTTGGTTCTACCCGAACGTTGAACGCAAGTTATCCCCTGTTGACTTTTCGACGTTAGCTTTTTTACTTGGGTTGGTGCTAGCTGGATACTTCTACCCCGGATTGGATCATTTTTGTTTTCTAACTCTTGTCGTTCCCGGACACACTTAGGACACGGTGCGAGCCATTCCGGAAGCGGGTGAGAAACTGGGGCGAGATCTCCCGCCGGGAATCGAGTCCCGTCTGCCGCCGGTATCGGGCAACATCACGGCACGCGACGGGACCTGGCAAACCGTGTCCGGAACCAGGTGAGCACGCAGCGAGGGCACTAACTATGACGTACTTACTATTTCTGAGGCCAAGTGCATGCCTTTACATTGAATTAAAATTTGCTGAAGTCTTTTAAGTCTTTAAACATCTACTATATTTCAGTTAGTAGATAAGTTATAAGGTACTTTAGTTCAAATTATGCTTTTGCTTAATGCTATCCTTTCAATAAACTTGACTCTCTGAATATTAGCTGATACTTTTCCCCTCATTTTGCCATTCGCTCTATGACGCTTTAATTACAGATCTGTTCTTATAAGTAACGTCTAGCAGATATAAAAATTGGCTTTTTCTCTCAATTGTACATCTTATTTTCCTCCATCATAATATTCTAATATTGGAATGGTAACTTAATCCAAGTGGCCTTGTATGCAAAAGTGCCAGGGCCTACCATAGTTTTTTATAGTTAATGAAAGAGTAGACAATTATATAATTTTGATGGCGTAACCGCACCTACCTTGTTACAAATTAACTAAGCTGACGACCGACAAAACATAACTTTGCCGCAGGTACAAGTTCTTCGTGTTCTCCGCGTACTTCGACCGTCGGGAGAGCCGCTTCGTGCGGGTAGTTGGCGCGACCAAGACGCGCGGCCATGACCCCGTCTGGTGCCGGCTTTGGTACGCGGCTAACGCAACGGCGCCGGCACACTCAGTTTCCGTCGCAGCTAAAGTCAAGGTAACCTTTGACCACTACCAATCTTAATTAACCACATGGTTCTTATGTTTGTTGTGGTGCCATGGTCAAAAACAAAATCTGCTTATCTAAATCTATCTTTGCTGATAAATGAACTTTACATCCTATTATTTTTCCTATTTCCTATTAACCATGATTTTTTGTTCGGTTCAAGTTTTGCAGTTATCACTGTGATGCCTCATGTCTACTATGTCCTATCATTTAGCACTAGTTTTGAAAATCTATTTCAAACTGGGATTTGAATGCTAAATCAAAAGTCTCACTGGTTTCCCGACGTTTCGTAACATATGCTAGTTACTTTATCAAGGGTGATAGCTTGACTGATGTCAAAAATGTCAGCAAAAGAACCTATTGTTGTATATTTTAAATCGTTTCATAAATTCTAATGATCCGGGAAAAGTCAAAAAATTATTCAAAATAATTAATGTTTTCTACATTTAAAAAACCAACCAAAATCTCAATGAAAATGAAACCTAATTTAGTTTTGAACCGTGCCCACGATTACAGGTAATCCGAGAGAACTGGAACCTAAAGTACAGCGCGTGTTTCGTGCTGTGCCCGTTGCGCAAAGACGCGACGGCGCCACAGTCGGTGTCGGTGGTGACGCGGCTGCGAGCGCCGCCCGCCAACCACATGTTGGTCCGGAACGGCGACGTCGAGCCCAAGAACGCCACGATACCCGAGAAAGTCGCGGTTTGCGTGAAACCACTGCACTTCCATTACAACCAGGTCAGTTCAATGTTGCAATGATCGTGCAAAACCACATTTTTTACTGTATATAGCTTATCTTACGTTCCTACTTATCTTAGAATTTGTTTCTTCGATGTTTTGTTTGAGGATTTTAAAATCCAATGCATGACTTATTTTTGATGATTTGGATTAATTCAATGAAAATTTGTATGTGCTCTTTCAATTCTCTTTAAATTTCAAAACAGGTTTTTATATTTTTGCGTGGAAAATAAAAGTATACACGAATTTTTTTATATCATTCTAAACTAAATTAAAATTTTTAGAAGATACAACTATATAAAAAGTTGGTGTGTGGACCTTGCACGAAAAAGGACTGGCTGGATACCTGACAATGCATGATTAGTGATGTCAGTAACTGGATAATATTGCACGGCCTGCATGGGCAGATCCCTCAAATTACCTGAATTCTGACGTCAGAGTTGACTTGTGCCGTTTTTGCCCTGACTCAAAAACTCGTATTTTAGTCATTATTAAATCAGATTTAAGTCGGAGATTTATTATCCGATCAGGAAAGTAAAAAATATTAGTCTTTTAAATCGAAATTACATTTAAGAAAAATGGTTGGATAATAGATTTGCATTTAAGGAGAATTCCCTGTTACAAAGAATTATAAATTCCAAAGAAAGCATTCTCAAGAAAGCAATAAAATTCCATAGTTTACCAGAAAACCTACCTTGTTGCATTACTTTGGTAATTCACAACACTTCTGTTGATTATTTATAACAGCTATAGCCTAGCAGTAAATAATTATAAACCTGGAATTCCTTGAAATATTTTTCTTTAAATCTATATAGGTAGTATACTAAAAGTATCTATGTTCTAGCAAATCTACTTTAGTTTTGAACTGTGTACACTGTTTGCAAACAGTAAAAAGTTACATGGGAAATGTCAGAAAGTATACAAAAATTCAAAGAGCTGGAAGATTACAAGCTACCTACTACTTTAAAAATATAATAATCTTTATAGCAAGGTAATTTGCTTGCTCCATAATAAAACCATTCCTTATTCCCAGGCGGTCCAAATGCTGGAATTCCTGGAACTCAACTCGATGCTGGGGGTGGAACACTTCACGCTGTACAACCACACGCTCGGTCCGGCCGTCAGCTGCGTACTTTCCGACTACGTGCGCCGCGGCATCGTCACGCTGCTGCCGTGGAAGCTGAACATGCTCTCGCAGAAGGAGATCCGCACCGAGGGGCTCTTCGCTGCGCTCAACGACTGCCTCTATCGGAACATGTATCGGTACTCGCACGTCGCTCTCGTCGACCTCGACGAGTACATCATTCCGAGGCACAACGACACGTTGCTGCAGTTGGTCAAGTGAGTCGCGCCACTGATCTCGTGTCCGCCACGTTCAAAGATCGGGAGCCCTGTTCTTCGAGCTAATTGATTTCTCAAACCTTTTGTCAACAGATGGATGGGCACTCGCGTCAACACGCGCACCACCGGTTCCTACTCGTTCCAAAACGCGTTCTTCTACCTGCAATGGCCAGACGATGCTGCCGCCGCCGCCGCCGTCGCCGGCCCCGACTCGGAAATCACGTCCGGCCTCGTGACTCTCAGCAAGACGCGGCGTCGGGCGAAGCTCCACCCGCACAAGCAACGCTCCAAGTACCTCTGTCGCCCGGAGCACGTCGTCGAAGCCGGGAACCACTTCGTGTGGGAGTACGTGGCCGGGCACGGCACGCTCAACGTCCCCCCGGACGCGGCCGTCTTGCACCACTATCGTGTTTGCGAGTTCGGAGGGGACGACTGCGTCAAGAGTCAATCGGTCGTCGATAGGACGGCATATCGGTACAAAGACAGACTTTCCGAAAGGGTGACGTCTCGGTGGAAGGAGCTGGAGGAACGGTGTGGGCTCGTCAAGCCCGTCAAGGCGAAGAAATCGAAAGAGGTCAATAAGGTTAAGGAGAAGGCGAAAGGTAACCGGACCGTCGGCGACGCGAAACGTTTGTCTCGGTGAATCCAGGACGGATTTTAATGACTGAACGATGATGGGTTAGCCATTACGCTGGTGGCATATTGTTATCGCAAGGTGCGAGGTTGTGCTAGGTTATGAAACGAGATTCGATGAGTTGATTTCAGATTCAACGTAGGAATTATAGACTTGCATATTGTAGCTGGTTTGCAGACGGATTATGAAATGTAACGTTGCCTCCAAGCTGATTAAGCCTGTTGGCGAGAGCTCATCTGTTCAAGGTGGCCGTAGATGGAGGAGTTTTGAAATGTGAATCTGAATTGCCCTCTATGCTAGTCTTTCTCAAAACGTGTAATGTTTTTTTTACATTTAAATGTGAACAGGAAAATTACAATGAATAAATACATTGAACACACTCATATCATCTGCCTCTTGTTATGGATCCTTTAATTGGCCCAGTGTCGCAATGCAAATAATACTGGGGACCCTGCAAAGTTAATGTTAATTTTTGCCAAAAGTTTGACTTTATGCCTACCTTACATTTGATAGCAGCAAATAGCAGGTACCTATTTATAGATATTTGCTATAGACATTACAACATTTTGAATCTCTGTAAATTTCAATTTTCTTTACAAATCTTTACTAAAACTTGTAAACATGTCAACTTAGAGAGTCATGTTGGAGCAAGAAGTGAAAGCGGCAGCAAACAACATAAAGACAGTGGTAGGCACTCGGCCAATTGCACAGCCATCTTCTGACATTTTAAATCACGGCTGACTAAGCGTGCGATTTGTGTGCTTGACGACCATTGCCGGCCAGAGTCGCTGCTGTTTCACGCTACACTTTTCAACATGTTTATCACTAGATAAACATGTTTATCACTAGGGCTTCGCAATCGCAATTTGTGTTGCGTTGAAGATGAGCGTAGGGTAGAGGTGTGTATAGTGGATAAAGAGGTGGAGGCAGAAGGCCTATGAAAACCATGGAGCACCAGATTTCTCGAAAATCTCTCGAATATTTAGACGATTGTGATCTTCCTTTGTTTCTCTCTAGAGCTGTCAGATAGCCAAAATATGCTCATTTTGAACTAGTTGAGTAATTTGAACATATATTATACATAAATGAAAATTACTCCCGTGGTTGTTATTGTATTGGATATATTGTATCCAAATATTATATAATACTATATCTTATTATATTATATTCTGAGCTATTGATCAAATCTTTGCCTTGGATAAACTTCAAGTCAACAAAGCTTGGTGACGAAGGAAATTGATTCAGGCGTCAAAAAGTAACGAAAATCACGAAAAAGCACTACAAATATGCAATTAAAAACCAACTGGAAAGTCATACCGACCTATAAGTTTTGCAGGCATGATACGTATGTGTATAGTTTGACATGTTTAGAAGTTTTTATGAAGATATGTAAAGAACTATGAAATTTACAGGTTCAAAATTGAAAAAAAAATCGAACATTTTTGTCAATGCTGGTTTTTTAAAAATGTTCTGAACTGACCTTTTCCAAAAACGTACGGGGTCGAAGTTGAGAACAAAGTAGGTTCTCTTAATATTTTATCAAGATCTGAGTAGACCTTTGGGCTGTAGAGCGCGCACAAATCGCACAGACAAACAAACAAAAACATACACAAGTGCTGTTTTTTAGGGGTAGTGTAAATGACGATTTTGCTCCACTCGCTTCGCTCGCTACAGTCATCGATTAGCAACATGCAGTTCGGGGTTTTCTGTCATTTTCCACTCCACTTTTCTTCATTTTTGAAAATGTATATAGTTATTTCACACAATTTATTGGTCAATTGTGATTTTTATTTATGTAATTAGGGGAAATACCACTGGAGCTTCTCGAACACAATTTCTGCTGCGTTGAAGATGAGTGTTGGCTTTTTGGAGTGGATAAAGAAGTAAATGCGGAAGACTGTTAACAATAGGCCATGTGTGAATAAATACTGTCTTCTATGAGCCAAGAAAATCCTAAATCAATTAATTGGTTTGAAATTTGAATTCGTTGAATTTTGCATGACCTGTGGTATGACAGTAACAGTTTACAAGATATGTGGGAAAACCAAATGAATGGGAACAAACAGTTATTATGACCTAGTTAACTTTTAGAGATGTTTAATTCAGCAAGCTCTACATCTTTGAAAATTTTCGTAAAAAAATTCAGACATTTCGGCTCTACAGCATTCGCAAAATTGCGAAAAATTGCGAAAACTTTAATAAATTACGTTAAATCGTAATTAAGATTCATTAATCGTAGATACGTTAAAACAAACAATCTTATCAATTTTTTTGAAATACGCAGGTCGCAAAGGGGTTTAAATTGAGAATAAACGTAATCAAAATTTGAGTATAAGTTTCGATATCAACTCTCAAAAATGAGTGAAACAACAAACAGAAACATTGAACTGAACTACTTGTAAAATTGAAGAATTTGATTTGTTCGTAAATTTTGCGCTGAAATATCGAAATTTCATTGGTTATTCTGATCATGGAATTCAGCGCTCCCTGCGTGGTATCTATGAACAAGAAATCGTCGCCACTCGTCCATTTGACTCGTCCATTACAAGTGCGGGTTCCTGAAGCACGTGTTGACGATTTGTTTGGTCAACGTTTACGCGGAAATTTTCTCAATTCACGCATCAAAATGACAAAAACCGATTCCGTCAAGAAGTTCAAAGGAGCACGCGTCGATAATAATCAGGTGAACGAGATTTACGTATTTTAGACGAAGTTTGATAGTTTATAACCTACAATTTTTTATTATCGAATACGCTCATTCGCCTCTATTAATTTGGTGAATCTTTTATCATAGGTCGAAGTCGGTGTCTCCACGCTTCAAGCTGTTCTTGAACAATATAAACTATCAGCTAAGAAAACTGAGCTTTTTAAAGATGACGCACATCCAATCTACATACAGGTTACACCCTTCAAAATCCCAGTTACTCCTAAAGTGGAGTTAAGAACGTAAGCACACTTTCTAGTTTCTTGACCAATTTGCTGTTCTTTGCATTTTATTTCCTGGATAACAATTTTAGTGAATTGCTTTCAGGACACTTCCAAATTCATTGAGCGTTGACAAGGATGCATGTCTCATAGTGAAAAATATCAAAACTGGAAAGAAAAATGATAATGAAAGGACCATCACTCATTACCAAAATCTGCTAAAAGACATTAGCATCCAAGGAAACGTCGAGATTATACCAATTGGTCAGCTTTGTGATGAGCATAAGCAATACGAAGAGAAGTCCAAGTTTGCTAAGATGTACGACACTTTTCTCGTCGACGGGCGTTTGCTTCCGGTTGCCGGGCGCACTCTGGGCATCAGATTTTCCAGAGCTGGGAAACATTTAATTCCAGTCCAAATGGACACCAAGGGTTTGAAAGAACGGCTTGAAACTGCACTGACAAAGAGTGTTATGACTGTTCACTCTGGAGGTGATACCTTTTCAATGAAGGTGGGTTTGTAAAATTGTTCAATTCCAGAAATATGTAGAATTTTAAATGGGGCCATAAGCTTAATGAATACTGTATCTTGTTTTAGGTTGCGTACACAACTATGACGAACAAGCAGATAAGCGACAACATTATCTCGGCATTGACGGGATTGAGCAAGGAGGGGATGTTTCCGGGAGGATTGGGGAACATTCGAGCTGTTCACGTAAAAACTGCCCGATCCTTGGCTATTCCAATCTACCTTTCACGCAGTAAGTAAATTGTTTCCCTTTACACTTAGGGCATAGATAGTTCAACATCTCAATTCAATTCGGTAAGCCACGGGATGTCAAAACTGCCCCCCCCCCCCCCCCGACCGGCACCACACCCTAGAAGAGTATGAAAGTTAAACATAATCAGCACATAATGCAGCGGCCTGGGGAAGGTTATATACAAACTGTAAAAAACCTATATTTTAAACTTTATCATCAGCAATCAATAAAAGTATACATTATTTTGCATTCTACTCCAATTCTGGTACTACCAGATTCTGCATTAAGGCTCCAGCAAAGTTCGCCAGAAAGTGGCTTTCAGGCCAAAAGTTGCCGACATCTCAAGGCCACATCTTTAAAGTTATCATTCCAATATTTCTGTATGTTGTAGTAAAAATATGGAAATAAGGGCAAACATGGCTCTTTTTTGAACAATTGCCCCTGGAATTCTAGAATATTCCCCGAAACGCTTTATTTTTTACCCTTTTTAGAGCCATTGTATGTGAAAGTGCAAAGAAAAATTGGGAAAAGGGGACATGTTCGTCCTTATTTACGTCTTTTGTCTGCAACGTACTGAAATATTGAAATGATAACTTCGAAGCTGTAGCCTTGAGATGTCGGCAGCTTTTTGTTCTGTTTCAAAAAATTTTATTGATCAATTTTCGACTTTGGTCACCCGATGTGTACCAAGTTTGAATCAACTCTTTAAAAAATTAACAATTGGAACTGTGCTGGAGCCTTAACTACCAGAGTAAGAAACGTATTTTGGTAAAATAAAAGGGTAGCTGCCCATCCACAGCTGACACCTGTTAGACCATTGCATTTGAACGGTTAGGATCAATAGTTATAATGGTTCGATTCAATGATATTCGAAACAAGCGCCAATCCTTTGATTCCAAATAACATATTACCTTTGCAAAGACAACACTCAACATGCAAAGGCCATAATGTTGTTCAACTAAAAATATTGCCGGTTTAAAATATAGATTTCTAGAAGGTTTTGTTTTCTTTCTCCAAGTTTCACAAGTTTTGCTCATGAGAGACTAACTGATCAAAACCAATAAAATAATCAATTTGACTTCTAACTTATTACTGAGTTATTAACGCTGGCATCCATGATGCAGTTCTATAAATGCAAATTTGGACGTCAGTGAAAACCACGGCTAAAGTTAGTGAAAGCCGTATTAGGCATGATTCCATGAATGACAATGATACCATGTCGTCATCGCGTGTCCACAGAGAAGCACAACAAGGTGGCCAAGCCCGTGACAAAGGTGAAGATCCCGAAGGCGTACAAGGTGGAGGAGGGCGAGCTGACGACCATCTTCGGCGGCATCGTCCGCGTCAACCCCGAGGGAGACGTGCACTTCCGCAGACATCTCAGCAAGGAGGACCGCCAGCTGCTCGCCGACGACGACAGCGACGCGCTCCCAGACGAAGACGACGACGCCAAGGAGGAGATGCCGGGGGTGAGGGGCTTCGGAGACTTTTACTAATTTAAAGGACCATTTACTTCTTAAAATTAATTTTTACCATGTATTCGTAACTATAATGTGTATATGAGTCGACGTATTTGAAAGAATTTTCTGAAAGGATGGATTTTTAATTAATAATCTAAGATTTCTGGCGTTCCGCGCGGCGCAATCTGCGAGACTAGTATGATTCTCTTGAACAGTGTCTCTATCCCCTCCCACCATTCCTAGCGCTGTCGCTGCCGCTACGGCTCGGTCCGGCACGCTCAGAGCGGCACTGCACGAGAAATATGCAGCACTCTAATTACAAGTACCCGTTTACTGTGGCTAAACGGTTGGTCCTATCGTAGTGCCAAATTATTTCAACACAGAGGAAGGATGGAGGACTTTGCTCAAATTATTTGAATGATATTGGACCAGAGGTTTGTCTAGGTGCTAGGGGTCGAAAAAGCGCTAGGGGTTAAACCTTATGGGAGTTGTTTTTCTAAGCACCTAGGCCGAAAAACGCAGACTTTGGTAACTTCTGCACGGATGGCCGTAGACACAAGAAGTTTATTTTGCTGCCCAAAGGCCTTTATTAAATCATCCTAATCGATGGTAAAAATTAATTTCAAGAGGTAAATTGGTCCTTTAACCCTTTAACTGCTTGGTTTCTCTTGAAGTGAAAGAGTGGCTGTGCTGGGTACATTTAGCATAATACACTGTTTTACTAAATAAATTGCAGAGCACAAACCGTTGGGCTTTGATGTTTGAAAATTTTTTTACAAGTGGGTATTGAATGTATACTTCCAGAACAACTAAAAACTCTTGGCCTTCCCACCGCAAAAAAAGTTGGAAGGGGGGGTAAAAAAACTTTGAAAAATGTTGCAACTTTTTTTTGTAAAAATTTGGAAAACAATAAATCTTTGCACCCAGCAATATTGGGCTGCCCCCCAACCCCCACACCCCACACATCCAATTGAATAACCCCCTTGGGCCCCCCTCCCAAAGAGTGCGTGACGCGCCAGTAGTCCACAATCATTATTTCACTTTACAGTACCAAAGCGGCTAACAGGTGGCGGTCGATACGGTCGATATTTTTAGTTACGTTAGTGCCAACATTTGCTAATAAAGTGCGCGAAATTTCAAGTCTCTAGCTCACATCTGGTGCTCTGGAAAAATTCAAATGTATGGCGGGGTGTCAAAACGCGTATACGCGGGCGTAGCAGTGAAAGGGTTTAGGATACACGGGAAGAACAATGTTATTCAGTTTTTTCCATTCTAAGATGCATCCTAACTGTAAAACTATCTCTAATAAACCTATTTCCAACTAGAATTTGAATGTTATTATTATTATTATTATTATTATTATTATTATTTTTATGTCAAGTCTAACCGCACAACGTGGCATTCAAATTCTGTTTGAAATATTTATTTTGTTCAAAATAGCTCACTTTCGGAAAACATTGTGATGGTCATCAAACAAATCCATTCTAATTGTGTTTGAAATTTATTTGCTGCATGCAGTTGCATCAGGTTTCAAACTTTTGAACTCATCATCTCAGAAACCCCGAGGCTGCTGTTCTGTATCTTAATTCGTGTGACATGAGTATGAAGTCTCAGACGGATTTGCTCATAATTGATGAGAGTAACGAGCACAGCGAAATCTTCAATTTCACTACCCCCCAAAAAAAGTCACTCGTGTATTTTTTAAATTTTTTATGAGTGCTTGTGCCCCTACACACCAAACAGAAACACCAAATCCGATTTGGACGAAATTTTCAGGGGATCTACCTTTGTTCTTAACATGGACTCCCTGCGTTTTTGGTAAAGATCGGTTCAGATTTTTTTGACTAAATCAATTTTTACTAAATATTTCAACTTTTTCAAAATTTGGAATCTCCGTAAACGTCGAAGTTCTTAACATATCTTCGCCAAAACTTATAAACATGTCGACGTTATACGTATTTATCATGCCTGAAAATCTTAGGTCGGTAGGACGTTCCAATTGGTTTTTATTAGCATTTTTGTAGTGTTTTTTCGTGATATTCAGTACTTTTTGACGACTGAATCAATTTCATTCGTTACCATGGTGACCAAGCATTGTTGACTTCAAGTTTGTCCAAGGATAATATTTGCTAGATGCCAGATACATCAGAAATAAGTCATTTTCATTAATGGATGTAATAGAAGTAAATCCACGCTAGACAATTCATCTATGTTCATCTATGTACATATGTGCATATTACTCAATTAGCTCAAAATAAGCATATTTTGGCCATCTGACAGCTCTAGAGAGAAACAAATGATATAGTAGACATGAGTCTTAAGGCCATATTCCACAAGGATGGCAACCTGCCGATCCATGGCCCTCTAAATGGTTTTGTTCCATTGGTGGTGATAGAAAATTTGCGGTAAGAAGGCCTAGTATCAGCAGGTTGCAACCCTAGTGGAATATGGCCTTAAGAAATTTAAGAAACAAAGGAAGATCACAAGCGTGTAAACACTCGAGTGATCAGAGTTTTCGAGAAGGCTATGGTGCATGGCTTGGTGCTCCATGGTCAATGTCTGTGACTATGAGATACCTACCTAGAAGGTGCCACTGTTTGATAACTCTTTTCTCATCTTGGAAAGAGCTTTATTTTTCGTATTTTGTCAAGCCGCAATGCTTTAGGCAACAGGTTTAGTGGGTGGGGTTTCTGATTACAGTTTCATTTCTTTACAGTCTGAGAGCGAGGATGAGGGAGAAAAGACAGCATCAAAGCTTCCCAAGCGAAAGCTAGCCGCCGCCGATGAGGAGAGTGACGACGATGAAGTTGAGGCCGCCGAGGAAAACTACCTCATCGAGAGGGAGGGTGAACTCGAGGATGAGGTTCGTTATTATCTTTGGCACTTTTTGTTTCTCTTTCACGAGATAACCTTTTTTCTTACAGTTGCCAATGTGTGAATTGTGACACCTTTTTCAACCCTTTGTTTACATTGTAGTTGTGGTTCTGTAACAGTGAAGTAAGACATACCAAGTTACTAAAACTAGATACTGGGATAAATGCTTTAGCTTTTAATATGCAAACCATTTGGCACCTTTATCGTTGGCCCTACTTTGCAGGGAAAACTGCACTGTTAAAAGTTGCTAGGACTTCCGCATTGTGTGTAATTTTTTGTTCTGCCACAGGAGGAAAAATCTGCAGCAAAGACACCGAAAAAAGGCAAGAAAAGTCCGAAGTCGAAGAAACCGAAGAATAAGAAAAAATAAGAGTATTGGCATAACAAAGGTTTAACTTTCAGTTTTGTAATTATCTGATTATTTTAATTTTTAATACCTTCCTTAAAAAATAAAGGTCCTCATTTCAATTGTTGCAGATATTATGTTTTGCATGTTGTACCCAATCTGTTTTCTGCTTCCCAGTGTATTGTCTAGCAATGATCGAAGATATTGTGGACCTCTTGACTAGTAATTATAGTCGGATTATGAGCGATCGAGTCTTGACATTCCGATATTTGTGTATTTACGCGTTATGTTCGCCCTCAGTTTCTTTCAATTTTTAAATGTGCACGCCGTTAGTAATTTTTTAGTTACGATATTTGGATTTGAAATCCGTGCCCTTTTTTGTTCAACATGGCTGACATTCCTAACCTCCAAACTTTTGTGTGAACCATCGAAAATGAATTGTGTTGTTCGCCTTTTCGCTAGTAGTACTAGAAGAATATTTGCGAAACATTCTTGCAATGGGAACTCAAGACTACTCTCTTTTAAAAGTGCGGTTTCTCTGGACAGTATTTATCCTAAAAGCAGTTTATCTATAACTACTCCTACATCGACCCCTCTCACTGATCCCAACGATAAATTTAACGGATTTATTCCCATCGGTAAGGGCTTCTTTAATAGGCTAGAGAAGTTTCGGTAGTGCAGAATAAGTAGTAACTCATGGTTTTGTTTTCCAAACTGATTTCAGAAAAATTAGAGATCGCATATAGCCGCAGCAGCGGACCAGGCGGTCAAAATGTAAACACGGTCAGCACTAAAGTTGACCTGAGGTTTCAAGTTCATTCTGCTTCTTGGCTGAACGAAGATGTTAGGGCAAAGATGATACAAAACCACAAGTCAAAGATCAATAAAGAAGGTTACATTATTATTCGATCGGATAAGACTCGATCCCAACAACTGAATTTAGCTGATGCCATGGAACGACTTCGGAGTTTACTTCGCCGAGCTGCTGAACCAGAACTTGTCAACTCTGTTGAAACCGAGGAGAAAATGCGAAGAAGGTATGTTTATGAAAAAAATATTTCTTCCTGGGGTTTGAATGCTAAAAGAAAGTCTCACTGATTTCCCTAAGTTGTGTAACAAGGAAACTTTAAGAGAAACCATGGCTTGGGTTCCTTTTTCTTTTCTTTTTTTCTTTTGGTATTATTTATAAACACAGTGGCACATAAAAGCTCAGTTTATCTACACCAATCTATTTTGTTTGATCATTATTTTACTGTGAAAGTCTTTAAACATTCTGATGAACATCTGCATATCTGTTGCACAAAAAAAATCACTTTTAGTATCATAGAGTAATAGAGTAATGAATTACTCTATGCTAGTATCATAGAATTTGAAGGCTATAGAAGCTCAGCGCTTAGGTATGTAAGGTGGGTCACTTGGAATATGCTGTAGTTGAGCCGAAAACAATCTATATCTATTGCACCTCTAGTAGAAGCGCTCGACAATTTTTCCACGTGCCAGGTGGACAAGTTGTCGAGCGCTGCGCTATTACTAGCGCTGCACTAGAAATACATACCTAGATCGTTTTCGGGTCAACTACAGTCTACAGCACATTCCAAGTGACCCACCATGCACATGCGCTGAGGTTCTATGGCCTTCAAGTTCTATGTTAGTATCTTGTCCCCTCCAGCCCTGCGTTATTTTATTACATAAAGCCCAGAAAATCCCAGAATACCTAATCCACAGGTTTAAAAAAAAACCATCCGAGCTGAGTGTAATAAGACAAACCCGGGTTTTTGCCCACTCCTTTCCAATGTTTATGGAAACTCTTCAGCACCCCTTGGCAATGCCAAGGGATGCAATTCAATTCAATACAATTTATTTGTTTGCTTATTGTAAATTGGTTGCACAAGGTACAGATACATATTATTTAGATAACTTGCTTCTTTGTTATTACCTACTAATAATAGATACCTAGATCAGTTCATCTCCCCTGGCCATTATTGATTCTTTCCAAAGAAAATAATTCCTCTTTAATTTTGTTAATTTTCAGGCGAGAGAAGAATGCAAGAATTCGATTGATGGAAAAGCGATTGAGATCTCAAACCAAAGCTGATAGACAGGCACCGATAACAGACTTCTAAGTAGTGTTACTGCTATGCGTTCTTAAATCTTGAGTTTGACCTAACTGTATTTGTTAATATATTTAATTGAGATTTGAAGTGCACAGTCCGTATACTATGTACCAAAAAAAATAGCGGAGGGCTGAAAAGTTTCGTACACTTCCTTCAAGTTATTGTTCTGTGGTAAAACTTTGTTCCTAATTTCTGGTTGGCAGTGAAAGATCCCAGAATAAAAGACGGAGTTAAAAATCGTTTGTTTTTCTTCATATTTTGGCATTCATATTTGGGGCTCAAAAAGCTTCCTTCCGATAAGCCTCAATTAACAGTTACAAAATCTCATTCAATTTGACAAGTATTTAATTTTTAAAAATGGCTGCCGAAATGAGCACGGTGGATGACTTGAACTATGATTGTAACTACAACATATTTTTGATCAAAAACTTGTTAGGCAACGTTCAAGTTTCTGGTGAGCTAAGAAAACATATTTTTCACATCAAAGTGTAGTCTTCCTTTCTATCCTCTATGAATATATTAGGTATCTACTTAAACTTTCTCCATTACAATTCCTCATAGAGCGACAAAAAGTAGTGCAGTGGATAAGGCGACTGATGAAATGCAACCACTCAATATCTGAGATGCAGCTGAGAAATGATTTCATGTACTACTTGGTGCTCAACGTTCAGAACGGAGAACTTCGTCCGCCGTTTACGGAAGGCCCTCCTTGCGGCCCGCTGAACCCTCTACTTTTGGTAAGTCACCCAAGGGTCTTTCATGATATTGACATCATCTCTAGAAAAAACGAGGTGAGAATGCATGTCAGTTAACCCAGTTTGACGACATCAAAATAAGTTAAGTTTTCTTCGTGTGGCAAGAAAATGTTTGGAAACTTGGTAGGTATGTTAAATGTTAAGGACCAATTGGTCTTTATCACTCTGCCATCTGAGTTTTTGACAAAAAATAGCTTATAGTAATGAATTATAAATTTTAGGTAATTAATGAAATAGCAATCAATGGTAATGAACGAATCGATGGGTAAATGTCGAGGCAATAGGTTTTTAATATGTTTATTGTTCACATATCAATTTCAATCTTCAAAAAATGCAGGACCTTTGGCACTACGAATCAACGTAGGTACGTACTTTGTGTTTGTATGATTTACCCAGCAGTTGTGCCTGTTTATTTTGATCATCAGATCGTTCTATCTGAAATCAATTTGAAACGGGTTCCTTGAGCCATTGGTACCCACATGAAGAGAGCTCAGCTATTTTCGGACCTGATTTTTAGGTACCGACACGGTGCTTTGATAGTTGAGATGGTGCAGTCTAATTATTAAAACGCTGCCACAACATTTTATGGGAACCGCTAAGATTACGGCGTGTAGTTGGTCTAGTCTAGGAACTCACTTGCAATGCGCCACCACTCATACACTTTCTCCAGGTATTCTGTAACAGCCTGTTGACATGCTTTCAAACTCAGTTTAAAAACCGGCCTTCTCATGCAATTCAATCTTTTCCCCGTACTATGTATGTATGTATCCGATTTATTAACAACTTAAGAAAATACAAAAGCATTGCTCCGGTGGTTGCTAGATTATTATATTAATGTACGTTTTATTTAATGACTAAATCAAAATTAAAGTAAATACTGGTAACTGCATGTAGGAACTTGAACATTTGTAAATGTTGTGACTAAAAATTAAAAATTAAACAAGGTCTTGAATCAGGCCGGCTACTGCCGAGAATTCTGTCGGGAATGTTGCCATCACTGGCCCCGGCTGCCGATTCTACTGTCATACTAACGATCTTCGCTATTCATTTCACTCTTTATTACGACTCTTTGCAATGCCAAAGCATGCTCCAACTTACCAACATTGACGTTTATCAGTCACATAGCGCATTGCTCCAAGTGGATAACGTACCTAACTCTGATTCCAATTCTCGGTTTCAAAGTGGGAAAAAATGGAAAACAATTGCAATTTTATCAGGATCATGACTGATATTTGCCGAATGTTAAAGTTACATGGTAATCAGATCTGTATGACATTTATCCGTGCCAAAGGTAGGTAAGGACTTTCCAATGTGATTGTTTTCCAGCCGGGAGGCACTGACACGCCTGCGTACCAGCTGAACGAGTCGTACGACTTGAGCAGCCCGCAGAAAGAGTCTGGAATGAAAGAAAAAGCTCCGATGGCCTTCTCCCATTCCCCCGACGGCGGAGCCTTCCTCGCAGCCCAGCCGATTCCTCGCTGCGGAGCTTTCTGTTACCTTGCCGTTGTCAGTAAAGGGGAGGACGAATGATATTTCATTGCCGCAAACTAACCTCGAGGATACCAACCAAGTCACAAAATTATTTTTTTTTGGAATGGCTAAGTGTGAAAATTTACTAGTATTTTAAAGAATTTGTACATGGAATTTGAGTGTTGATAAAACAACCCTTTCAGTAAATTCTGAAACTCAATATTATTGATTAAATTAATAAGTTATTGATTATTCTATGATTGATTTTTTTTAAAGATTATGTATAGATTATAGGCACCAATGGGCAAACCCTAGCATATCAATTTTGTTATGTACATTTAAAAATCCTCTCTTTGGCTCTAAATTTGGTTCCACCAATGGGCAAGCTTCCCTCAAATTCAAGTGAAAGAAGAAAGTAGTTCCAGCAACAGAGGTAGCAGCTAGTTAGGCTTATTGTTTAGTATACCTGCTCTGCAGCAGTGAACCTTCAAAGTTGGCTTGAAATTTCGTTTCAGTGTTGTTAATTTGATGGAATTTGTGCATTGATTGTCAAGGAAGAAAAATCTTTGGAATCTTTTTGGTCACTTCAGCTACTTTTCACTGGTATTGTAATTGTTCTGTATTTTAATTTGCTTGCTAAAATTTTAAAATATGTAGTTAGGTACCTACCCACTAACTAGGTACCATTTTGTGAAGATTTCTGATCTTTTTCATTTCATTAGCATTCAGTCTCCTCCACTTTGTGTCCAATCATCAAAGATAGAGAAAACACGTGGAAATCTCAAAGAAATTGGAATAACTTACAACATAAGATGGAAAGTGATGAAGACTTTGATCGAAATTGCCGAGAGAAGCAAAACCGGAATAAGTTTCGCGGCGAGCGCCAAGGGGAGGGCGGCTACTCCAACAGGAACCGGGATCACCGGCGATCAAGAAACTGGCAATGCTCAGAAAGATCAACATCTCATCATTACAGGCAAGTCTTTTGATTTGATCCATATAGTTTGGGGCATGAAGTTATGGTTAAATATCTGTAAGAAGCATTAACACTGCAGCGTTGGCTGGATTATCATAAGATGAGCATCTGGATGAATGTTAGGATTAGTGGCACTCACTGACTCACACGCAATTAAACCAAGGTTATTGTAATAGTATCGTTTGATTATACCTGTACCATATATAAGATGCTGTTGGGTCTATAGGTAGGTAGTCTATTTTTTGAAAATACAATTATTGTTTTTCCCAAGCCCCAATTTAAAGTGATTCAGAGAGGTAACTCTACAACATATTATCTACCTACTTATGCCCAGCATTTATTGTTGGTACCTGTACACATCTGTTCTATTTTGATAAATTGTCACACGCTTATAAAGTTATAGTCGCCTTTCATTTTACAAATTAATTAACTCGGTGGTCCAAAGTGATCATTTTTTCAGAAACGACAACTCAGTTGGTTGAATGTTTGCATTGCATTAGCAGGTCTGGCGATCGGGAAAATTACAGCACTCGTCGTGGAAAACGCCAACGGGAACCAGATGAAGAACCGCACGAGATTCGGAAAAAAGGACCGCGATCTCCACCTGACTCGCCTAAAAGGACGAAACTGGCCGAAGATACGTATGTCTAATTATTGATCTGCAAACACTGCTGTTCAGTTTCAATGTGTTATACTTAAATGCGTATACTTACTACCAAGGTACTACCTACTAAAAATTTTAAGGAAGAAAAGCGCAAATTACTGGAATTGGCTGGAGAATGGTGATTGTGGATAGCGTTTCAACAATATGCATACGCTACATGTGAGAAGAACCGAGTTAATTATCAGTGGTTTATTTCAGTTCTTTGAGCTCTCTTGCAGTGACGATACAAAAACAGAAACTTTTTCAAATTGTGATTTGCTTTGAAGTTATTCAGACTGTTAGTAAGTTCCCTCCTTTACTTTTTCTCAATCTAAAAACCACTTCATACTAATACAACTTAATTAGCAGTTAGGCTTTGATTAGCATGACTTGGAGTTGTCTGGGGCATTCTTTGTCTATCCTTCCACTAGAAACTATCTCAATGACGTAATTGAATATTTAACAATGATTTAACATTGATTATTTAACAATGATTTTTTTACCTAGATCAGTTCGCCAGAAAGTATCTTTCAGACCAAAAGTTGCCGACATCTCAAGGCCAAATCGTTGAAGTTATCATTTCAATATTTCAGTACCTATGTTGTAGTCAAAAGACGTAAATAAGGGGGAACATGGCCCTTTTTCCGAAAATTTTCCCATGGAATGCAGAACATACCCCAAAACTTTTTATTTTTTCCCTTTTTAGAGCCATTGTATAGCAAAGTGCAAAGAAAGTTTTGAAAAAGGGCCATGTTCGCTCTTATTTACGTCTTTTGTCTACCACCTACTGAAATATTGGAATGACACTTTTAATTGTGTGGCCTTGAGATGTCGGCAAATTTTGGTATCTTTCAAAAATTTTAATTGATTAATTTTCGACTTTGGTCTCCCCATGTGAAAGAAAAACAGTCGTGTTAGCCTTACTTTACCACAGTCTGGTGGACTTCGAAATAAAGTATCATTTGACTCTTTACGATTTGTAAAGATTAAAATGGTAAATAATTGTAATGATAAATACCTTTTTTAATGGTAATGACAAAAACTTGTCATTTGATTCTATGGTATGGTACTGTATGATAAGAGATCCCCAAAAAGTGGCAAACTCAAATTAATTCTAGTGTAGGACACAAGACTTGGATCATTTTACTCTGATCAGCGATTGATTACATCTTCTGAGGGGTGTACCAAGTTTGAATCAACTCTTCAAAACATGAATAATCAGTTCAGAACTGTGCTTGAGCCTTAAATAATCTTAATTATTATTTATTACTGTAATTATTCTGAAAAGTAGGTAAATCTGTGGGCCATGTTTAATAAACATACTCTTAATTAAAGCCATTGCGATAACCTCAAATTGATCAAATAAAAACTCCAGACAAAACTGCTGTGTCTTATTATTCATTAAGTTTAAACCAGCCAACAGAATCACTTTCTAAAACTAGCCCTATCCAATGCCCAAATGTTATTGAATTGCTTTAATAAAGAATTCCCGCTTGCTACCTACCGGTTTAAACTTTGCCGATCCGGCTTACCGAGTTGACAGTTATATTTGTTTTTAAAAAGTGTACTTTACTATATGTCCAGCTTCTACCTTTGTGTGGGTTACTTACACAGTCTCAACGGGAACAAATTCCTGTGGGCTATGACAACATGTGCGGCATGATTTGACTTTTCAGTTTGCCTGAAGACCACCATCCTGGGGGTCAAAATTTTGCCCGCCCCGGCCCGCACGTCAACCCAAACTTCTTCGGTCCCGTGGTCGTTCCCAACTTCCAGACCCCCCCGAACCGCTTCCAGGGACCACCTTTCCAGTTCCATCCCATGCATCAATGGGCTGGTCCCAGGTACGTCTCCAAGTCCTGCATGTCAGATCGAGCTTTCACCGGCAGTGTAATCCAAGCGGAAACTTTACTATAATATATTACGTAATTCATAAGTTTCTAAGACTCTTGCCTACTTGTCCTACCTTAACTCATAACTCAAAGTTCATGAAAAAATCTCAAAATCTATAGGTTTTAGTTGGAAATTTAATGCCGCATCCAACGGTGTACTGATATTGGGGGGTCACCGGCCTAATTACAGAGATATATTAGGGTTTGAAAACTCGAAATTTAACATGGGTCTGCAGCGGAACTCAGGTCAAAGCCAGCGTAACCCAGGATAACTCCGATAATAACCATAGCATTCATAACCACTGGCCTAGTTAATCATATATAGATATGTCTTGAGACCTTGGGTGAAGGAGCCTCTATACATTTCCCCTTGTCTCGTTTGGTGGGAACAATCTTTACGCTAACAGCACGCTCTATACAAAAGAAAGCATGCATTTTTTAACCAACTTTTCCAATTTTGTTTTCAGTCTTGGAACCTTATTACTTCTGATAATAAATAGACTATCTGTATAATATGCTATAGTATCTGCTTATGAACCTTTTCATTTTGACGGGAAATTTTAAAACTCCTAAATTAATATGGGGCCAGTCACCGCAAACCGTTGGCCCTACAACACAGTACGCTGCATTATTCGAGAGTTAAATGCCACAATTCTTGCGTGTCATCCCAAAGTGCATTGCAGCAATCCACTAAATAATCTTTTCCTAAAAATAATTGTGTTTTTAATTTGTTGAATTTGAATGAAGGATGTTTTCATTTTTACATTTTTACGTTTTTAAAGCAATAAATATCCCGTGTCCCTTTGTCGGAACATCCTAGCTAGTTGGAATGATTCTTGCTATGGATGATTAGGATTAAGGTTCATGACCGAAATGGACAATTAAGCGGCTCTGCTTAGAGGTTCGCTATCACTGATCCTGATCTTGTTTCTGTTGCACGTCATTTCTCAAATTTGTGAATTTAAATTTTAAACGAGTAAGGTTATAGAAAATTGATTTCAGTTCTTTACATACTCGAAATCTACATGCATACATATCTTGAATGTTTTGTTTATGTCTGTTGTTCTGTACTATATTATTTTCTGAAGCTGCTTGGCAGTACTTTTACCCAAAAGGTATTGGAGACCAGCACTACGATTATGTACTCTGATTTTGCCATTCTTGGTTTCAAAGTTAATTATATAATTAATTAACATTTACTTCACTAGGGATTTTATCATTTTATCAATCAGAACTGAAAACGCTGAAAACGGCACAACGTAATAGTTACGTAATTGCTACGCTGGAATGATTGACATTTTCTCTCAGCCTTACGTTAGGAACCAGATCTGTAAGAAAAAGTCAGAAACGTTTTGCCTGAGAAACAAGAAGCAGAATGATCTCCTCTGAAAAGAAGAAATCTGTGTGTAAAAAATAAAATAAAAAAATATTAAACATATTTGTCTGCAATGTCTATTAAGCTAGGATTTACCAGTCACTCATAATTTATAGGTGATATCACGATAGGATAGACACAGAAAACCTGACTCAGTACCAAAACTCCTAGAATTGATTGCATTTCGATTACGTTGGGCAGGCTTGAAGTTGTCAACCGCCTGCTGACTTTCAAGGCGTACATGGCCACGCAAGAAGACGACATTACCGACGAGGAGGCCCAGCGCAAGTACGCCAAGTACAAGGAAGAGTTTCTGCGAATGCAGGTGCAGGAGTTTTTCCAGGAACACCAGGTGGAAGAATGGTAGGTGTGCTAGTCCAGGGTTCACGAGTTGATGTCCTGGAATTTACCTGCGTTTTTTACAGCAGTGAGGTAACAAGTATTAACCAAAAATTAAATTAAAACCAATTAAGGCAAATTGCATAATTTTTTTTTAGATTAATTGTTGAATTGTCAAGTAATGTTTTGGTTTGCAATTCGATTTTGATTGAAATTCTAAATTTATCCTCAGGTTTCGTCAACGTTACCATCCAATGGAACTTGCTAAAGTCCAGTCGGAAAAAACGGAGGCTGTAAAAGAAAGACTCGAGATTTTCATGCAGTATCAGCAGGCCATAGGGATTGATGAGGTAAGATATTGTGTATATAAATTAAATAAGAATTCAGAATGCAAGTCAAAAAAATAATAAACAAAGCGGTTTGCTTCTTTCAGTTGGCGCTAGATTGCACTGAGACTGTAAAGCTGACAAAGTTTTTGGATAACATCGTAATCTTACTGGAAGGCGGTAAAGTGGAGGACGTAATGGACACCCCTGGGACCGAAACACTGGCAAATTCCTTCGCTTGCAATGCAATCGTTGCGGCAAAAAGTAAACAAACTTTGCTGGGAGACGACTTGCAAGGAGGTGATGGGTTTATGGTCGTAACTAAGGCCACTGCTGAACATACACATAAGCATAAGACATTTCCCAAACCAGCCGGAGTGTTTGATGACATGTTAGAAAACGAACCGAACTCTGGCGAAGAAATTGCGGATAATGCCGATACTCACACCGAGTTGTATTGCCCAAAGCTATGTGCGAAAGTGCCAGAGAAAGACACAGCTGATGAGCTAATTTTTTTCGAGGAGGTTCACCATAAAAGTTCGGGTGAAATCTCGGAGAATTCTGCTGGTGCTCAAGAGGAGGGAAGAATTGATGATTTTGTAAGTTAATTCCATAATTGGTAGTGCGTAGGTTTTCAGAGCCTTGGTATGATGGTATTAGTGGTTTTTCGGTGATTGCTCTTTTGGGAATGGATTGCGGTCCTGAAAAGGACCAGTTAATCCGGATTAACAGGTCCTTTTCAGGACCGCAATCCATTCCCAAAAGAGCAATCACCGAAAAACCACTAATACCAATTCCATAATTATTATGATAAGAAATAAAATATGTAGAATATGCCCTTAATATACCCAAATTAAATTGTAATCAAGTGAGGTATTAAAATTAAATAGAAAGTAGGAATGCAAAACTTCCCCACACTTTTAATTTGATCAAAACTTTTACATTCATACAGCGCCAAACACATTGGAAACGTTCTAATTAGTTCGAGTTAAAAATATCATTGCGGGATTCCATTTATAGTACGATCTAACTTCTGAGTTCTGACAACAATAATTTAAAAATTATTTTTCTTTAACAATGCAGGTCGTGTCCGAGAATACTGACAACACTACGGGAGAAAAGTGTCAGGAAGCGCGGGCAAACAGTATCGCTGAAAAAGTTCCAGCTCTTCATGAGATCAAGCCGCGGAGCAGCTTGCTAAATCTGAGTTCCATTTTCATCCGAGCGCTTCCCCCTTCTTTCACCAAAAGAGAAGTGGAAGTTGTGAGTCGAGCAACGTGTTCAGCCTGTCGTTCTGCCGCCCCGAATCCCTCAGCCACTCAATAATTTCACTGTTTTTTACTCACAAAGTTATTTCGTTTTGAGTACCTATCATCAATTACGAGCCAGATGGCTTTTATATTTGTGTAGATCTGAGGGATGAGGCATGTTACGCAATTGGCGGAATTTGGAGTTTGTAAGTTATCGTGATTTACAAATAGATCCACTGGTTTGTATATTGTGAGAAATTATCAAACGTAGTAACGATTTTCTTTTATAGCAAAGCTTATAGATCATGCTACAAAACGTTGGGAAAAATTATAATGCCCAGTTTCAAATGGTTTATTTGATCTCAAGATTCCCTTTTTTCTCTGTTTTACTACTCAGCTCAGACAAAAAACCCAACCCGCACAATCATTGCATGACACGTACCTGTGTTGAATTTAAACTTATAGACGGTCAGTTCTGTGGTTTACTCGTAAAACATGCTGATAGTATTCCTGCTCATTTCAATTCACAAGAGAAAAATGTCAAAAATTTTAAAATCAAAAAACAGCATCCATTACCTAAAAAAGCACCCCAGTATATTCTAGCCACACTCCCCCCTCCCTTGTTATTGAGGGATTGGTCCTTTGTGTTCGCACTAAAGCGTGTTTCCCCCGATGTGTCCAGCTGTGCCGGCAATACGACGGGTTCGTGCGCCTGGCGCTGGCCGACCCTACGGCGGAACGGAACTGGCTCCGTCGCGCCTGGGCCACGTACGAGCCGAGCGTCAACCTCTCTTCCATCGTCTACCGGATGAACGTGCTCAAGGTGTGTGGTCGTCAATCGGTCGCTGGAACCGCTACATTATCACAGTTATGTTACTTTTAAACTAGGGCTTCGCAAACGCAATTTGTGTTGCGTTGAAGATGAGCGTAGGTAGAGGTTTGTGTATAGCGAATTAAAAGGTGAAGGCAGCAGTCACAAGAAAACCATGGAGCACCAAACCTGACCATTGCCTTCTCGAAAATTCTAATCACTTGAAAATGTATACGGATTCTGACGTTCCTTTGTTTCTCGTCGATGTCAATAAAGCTGGTAACCAAGGAAACGAAGGAAACCGGACTCGTGTTGAATCAGCCGTCAAATCACGAAAAAAACGCCACAAAAATGCTAATAAAAACCAATTGGAAAAACCTACCGAACTAAGATTTGCATGCATGATAAATATGTATAAGGTCAACATGTTTAGAAGTTTTGGTGAAGTTATGTTCAGAACTTTGAAATTTACAGGGGTTCAAAATTCTGAAAAAATCGAAAAATTTCGTAAAAATTGATTTATAAAAAATTTAATGAACCGATCTTTTTCAAAAACGCAGGGGGTCTAAGTTGAGAACAGAGGTAGATACTCAGAAATTTTCATCCATGTCGGTTCAGGCGTTTGGTCTGTAGAGCGCGCACAAACACACAAAAAAAAAAAAAAAAAAAAACATACACTAGTGACTTTTTTCTGGGGTAAGTGAAATTGAAGATTTCGCTCCGCTCATCAATGAAACGTGAAGTCCATTCGTTGGTGGTAGATGATGATTGAATGAATGAAGCTTTCTTTAAACGTCTACAGGGGTTTTAGAGATTTATAGGGTGTCAATTGGTTGTCATTGGTTGTCTTAGTTGTGAGGATTCCGTATTTGTTTCGTCGCCATTTGATAAAATTCTGTGCCTGAAGCAGCCCAACTCCACCATTCAATAAACCGACTCCAAAGGGTTCTTTTACAACACTTGGGTGTAATTGACGGATGAAATCTTTCGAGATGCAAAGGGTGTTGGGTGGTGGTCAATCGAGGGAGGATTCCGTAAATAATAAATATATGTTTCAAAAAAAGGTTTGACCTATATTATTAAGTGTATCCAGTGCAAGGTAAATTCTGCTCAGGAAGCAACCTAGTACACTGCTAATTGATTCGACTAAAAAGTAAAAACTGAAGTCATTTCATTAATAATGATATCATATTAAATTTCTTAGACTCATGTCTACTTTATCCTATCTTTAGCACTAGTTTTGAAGAAAACTATTTCAAACTGGGATTTGAATGCTAAATCAAAAGTCTCACTGGTTTCCCAATGTTTCGTGACATATGCTAGTTACTTTAAGAAGGATGAGTTCGACTGGCGTTAAAAACATGAACAAAAGAACCAATGATTGTTTTTTAATCTACCTAGGCTTCCTAAACTCTAATGATCCTGTCAAAGTCCAATAATAATCCAAAAAATGAAATTTTATCTACCTACATTTAAAAAACCACCAAAAATCTCGATGAAAGACGACTTCAAAAAATAGGTTATTTCAAAATTAATCCATATCCATATTGTAGTCAATATTCATAACTTGGTAACCATCGCCGTTGCTTTGGCGCCCAGCCGCGTGGCTGCTCGCTCGGCGTGATGGTGAACCGCAAGCTGTCAAACCGCATCCGCCACGGCTCCCCGCTGTCCGCGCACCCGCGCGCGGTCCGCACCGACGTGCGGCTGGCCGCGCAGCTCACGTACTGCCTCGACCGCAAGCACCGGCTCTGGGACGACCACCCCGCCAACGACCAAGACCACCAGGATTGGGTGGGTGCTGTCTGTATTTTCATTTTAGTCGTTTAACTATCGAGTTTCAATTGGTAAGACATAGCTGTTTGAAGAGTAGTTTTTCTAGCGGCCAACAGGTAGCGATCGATATGGTCGATAATTAGCAGGCTCTTTATGAGATTCAGTTGTCACAAGTACCTACTCTAGAGCTAAGAGAAAAAACATGAAGATAATTCTTCTCACTTCCTTTCTTCAAGGCAAACTTTTTGGAATTTAACACTTTCCAGCTATGTCTCTTGTCTTTTGATCATATCTTAAGATCATCAAAATGTGACTCTGGGTACAAAAATAGCTTTATCACTGGCTCTCTAATTATTTCCTTGATATCTAGACTATGGGGATCCTCACATCAAAGAATCCTCTCCTGGATGATGTCATCAATTACCTGACTGAGGAGACTTCAGCGGAAGAAGAAGAACTGCTTGGAAGTATGAATCGCACCCAATTTTACTATCATAGTTTCATAATTAATAATTTTGGATTTTTGTAAAGAAAATCACATTCTCGGCAGTTTCGGACCCCACCGACCACATCTCCGTCTCGTGCCTGCGCACGCTGACCCGCTTCCTCGACCGCCTGCTGGTCTACCTGCGCGTGGTCCACTCGGTCGACTTCTACCAGCGGTGCGAGTACGTCAACGAGCACCACATGCCCAACCGCTGCGGCATCATGCACGTGCGCGGCGTGCCCGACGCCGCCGCGCCGTCCGCCGCCGACGTCGAGACCTACTGCAAGGAGACGGTGCACGCGATCACAAAGGTCTTCTTGGATCCGCCGCCCGAAGCGAGCCTCGCCGAGGTGCAGATGCTGGGCGTCAAGAGCAAGGAGATGTATCCTTTGGCTTTTCTTTGCTTACCTTTTGGTTATTCTTTGGTTATCCTTTGGTTAGTCAATTTATAACCCTGCAGCTCTAGTTCAGACTTTAGAACTAACTGAAGCTCAAAATATAAGGATCGTACATTGTGGCTTTCATACGACTTTCAGAGTATTTCTGTCCAGTACTTTTTGCTGAGTGTTTGCAATTTTGCCTTGACGGAGATTTTCAGAGAAATTGAGAAAATCATCGAGGCCGTAACCAAAAAGATAACGGAGGAAAAACTGCGTTGCGAGGTATGCTTGAAGAAGTTCAAGAGCGCTTCGTTTGTCCGCAAACACATAGTCAACAAACACACGGACAAGCTCAACGAAGTCGCAACCAACGTGAGTTTTCCTGGCGGCCAAATTGAATCAAACAAAACATTTAAATTACTTTTGTTTTAATGTGTTGTATTGATCATTATTCATTATTCTCACACACTAAGGCCACAAGCTTTTAAAAACAGACTATTGGCATCTTCAGCCTGAACTTGACGTTAAATCCAAATCCATTAAAACACACAAATAATTACTAATTAGTAAAGTATGTCGTTAAAAAAAATTTTAAGAAGCCAGCTCCCCGCAAATTTTACGCATGGGCGAAGTCGGTAATTTTCATTCTCTCAAGTCAACGACATTGTGGGAAATGCGAAGGAGCCTCCGCCTCGCATAACAAAGCAATTTCCGTTTGCTGCGTTTTATTGTGGGTACTCATCTGTTTAATATATACTTAGCCTCAAACATTTTTCATCCGTGACTATCAGGTGGACTTCTTCAACAATTTCATCCGTGACGCTAAGCGCCCAAAGCCGTGGGACCCTTCTAGTCCGTCGAGGGAAAGAATGCCACAAAGGAATCTGCTGCACATGTACGTCACAACCTCACTTTTTGCTAACTTTTTGCTTGTTTAGTTGGCACCACTAGATTGAAAAGAGATAAACACTAAGTGCAGTTAGGGTAGTTCAATCTTCAATCATTGCTAATTTGCTAACCAGGATATGCAACTATCTTTGCAAGTTATGCAAGAAATCAATGGGAAGATTCAATAAGGCCAAACCCAAGCCTAGGCAGATGTAATCACGCTGTAAGACCAACTCTGTGCCAAAGATTATGCCTTATTGTTATTTGAAAGCTGAAATGTATACTAAACACTTATATCTTCTAGTTCTAATAATTTACTTGAATTTTAGATGATTATTTACTCTAGGATGAAGTGCAAACTGCACAATGTCGAATGCGTGGCACGGCATACTATGCCTATCCCCTACCGGAGCAGTGAACTGGGTTATTTTCACTGGCACATACTTTGTGAGACTTTTGACCAGCTTTACCCATTTGCTCCCCAGGTACAACCAGATGCCCAACCCTCGCGGCTTCAGCAACCGCGGTGGCTTCCGTTCAACGAGCCACGGCTTCGGACCGTACGGGCCGTACGGCATGCCGGGAATGCCTCAGCGGGGAGGTCGGTTCCCCAACTACAGGCAAGCATGCTTCTTTGCAAATTTTGAAAAAGCATTTAATAAATTGCCTAAACCAAAGTGGTCTTATTTGGGCTTTTATAAGCGACTAGGGAGGCTATCACATAACTTTGCATTGTCCGAATCATTTGTTTTCAATTTCACTGTCTATGGTTTAACATGGGCAGGGATTTGAAATGGAGTGATTTCAAGTTAAATCGATGAGTAAAAAATTACATGATCACACCCCTGTTCTGCCAACACCCAGCAAAATTTGCAAGGGGCCATACCTATTTGATTCAGACCTTGCACATATACCTACTTGGTTGTACCTTTTTCATTTGCCCTTTTTATTTTCATACTTGCATGATGACGATGAGCTAAATCCTTTAAATTGCTTAACTGTAATTTCAATAACACTGAGCCATATGCAGAAAATACCGAAGGCATGTCACTTACGTATAGTACCTGTGTTCTTTCAGATTTCCTATGCTTCCTGCTGGAGTGATAGACCACTACGGTCGTCCGATAATAACATACCGAGACCTGGACGCTCCACCACCACAGGACGATGAAACCTTCTAGAAGCCTGCTGCACCATAGCACCAATCCATCATGTGAAGAAGCTTTTGTTAACTTTTATTACCTCGTCGATAACTTGTGCCATGAAACTTGTGGTTTTTCTCTTTTTGTATTATAAGTAGAATTGAAATGCATTCTCGTTGTGTGAAAATGTGGGTGAGCAGCACAATAACTTTCCAAATATCTACCTAGTATACCTACTACCTAGTAATAAATAAATCCCATTCTGTTTGAATTTGTGCAGGATATCTTATGAATGGTAGTATATTTGTATTATTTTATACATAGTGTAAATTACATAAAAATAATGAGTAAACTGACTGCTCATTGGTGAGTATATATTTTTTTCTTTAGATAATGCATTGCCAGTTCATTGAGTGACAGCCATGCCATAGCTAATTGAGACCTATGGCTAGATCTACCATAGCTGTGTGTGCAAAGTACATGTTAGATACGGCTTTGCTACAAATACAATAGTGAACGTTGTGCACCATAAGCCTAAACACAAAAAGTACATAGTTTTCTATGCCTGTGACCTGCGGAAGATAGTGCTAGCAGGCATGAGGCCATCGACAGCACAAATTGATTTTATATCCAGTCACACAACCAGGGCCTTTTCATTAAAAGTCAAAATGTTTCCCATTCACGTTTAATTAAATTAAATTCATCGTTAATTGTTATATTTTATTTTATAGGAGCTACTCGAAAAATCTTGGATTTATCTTGCCTATGAGATGGTAGGTATAGTCAGGCATAATCAGAAAAGAGTTGTCAGTTATCGTTAACATGTCGCTTGGGCGTTCGTTGGTTATCAATCACTATCAGATTATTCAGCATTTGCTTATTTCCATTTGCAAGTCAGTCCTGCACTGCCATTACGTAACTCTGGCTTTGCCGTTTTTGGTTACAAAGCTAGAAAATTATCATGAACAACAATAGGGATTTTAATTTTATCCATCAGAACCGATAACGGCATAACATAAAAGTTACAAATCGCTGGCCCGGAATAACCACCGAACTCTTAGCAATTTTGGCTTTGTGCTGGCAGGATTAATATTTGAGTTGCAGCTGGGTAAAACATTTATTCTCTGGCTAGGTACTAGTTAAGGTTTTTGGAAACCTTGGAGTTAATTAATCTGCTATGCTATAAGTATTACATATGGTTTTTTGTGTGGGAATTGCTGCTATATAATGTTAAATCTGGGCCCTGCTTGACATGCATAAAAAGAGTGAAATATCTATCCTGTGCTTGCATTATGGCTTCTTACACAAACCTATTTTGATTTCCCTAATTCAAGATAATTTTCTTGGAGCCAACCATTCAAGGCCACAAGCTTTTAAAAATCCGAGCTAGGGATAATTGCTAACAGATTGCCCAACACGCGATTGAAAATATAATTTACAAATTGACTTGACCTATGACCTAAGCAACCT
Organism: Nemoura dubitans; assembly: GCA_921293005.1. Lineage (NCBI taxonomy): Eukaryota > Metazoa > Arthropoda > Insecta > Plecoptera > Nemouridae > Nemoura > Nemoura dubitans. Next base: position 28,254,683 of record OV121077.1, on the reverse strand, counting down.
AATGATGACGAGAGAGAAACCCGGTATCGGTCCATGTATTAATTCGATTCTCATTTGGTCTTGATTTGGGAAAAAGCTTGACTTGCGTGGAATTCAAAAATTGCGGAATTAACGAATCTGCGCCCCTAGCGTCAAATTTTCAAAGCCCTCAAGCAAAGTTGTTTTGAAGCACGTGTTGCTTTTGGTGGCGTCGTTAAATTCGTTAATTCTTATAATACGTGTGAAAAACTAATCCGGTTATTATGGAAAAAGCATTAAAATTTGTACCAGAATCTGTTAAGGTAAGACAATTGACGTTAGCTTTTTAAGAAAATGGATTAGAGACCGGACAAGTGAATTCTAACCTCAAACTTTGCCTACCCACAATTGAATTTAGAAAACTAGATTCTTAATTCAAAAGTACGATAAATTTACGATTTAAATGGCTAGTCTAGTTCGATTACAAAAGTGTACTTAAGGAACACAAAAAATATAAAATTCTGTGTATTAATATTTTCTTGTTTCAGATTGAAGACGGAATTTCTGAACTGCAGCGCTCTGGGATTTGGCCAAAGAATGTAGTGAACCCTATTCCAGCTTACGGCGATGATAATGCGATGTTATATCTCCAAATTTTACCGAAAAAATTTTCCGAATGTTACGTAACGAGTGTAGTAACTGCTCATATCCCGTAAGTTGCACTATGTAAACTTAGGTAGGGTAGCAATCAACTAGTTAGGTTGGTAGGTAGTTTCTATCTATTCCCATTGAATTTAACTAGAAAATGCAGCCAAAGTATTCGCGTTGGAGATGAGCGTATGGGTGCAGCGGTACTAAGTTGAGAACAAAGATAGACACCATGAAAATTTCATCGCAATCGACGCTGGCATTTGGTCTGTAGAGCACTCGCAAACACACATACATACAAACAAACATACACAATTGAAGATTTTGCTTCGCTCCCTACGCTCGTCAAAAACCCATAGAGAATTGTTTCAGTCGCGGATTTACTTTCAATAGCTTGCATGCACGAAATTGACAAAATTTCTGACAAACTTGAAGTCAACAAAGCTGTTGTGATGTTCCTATCTGGTTTTGATGGTTTCAAAGAGTAATATTCGAAATTGGGAAAATTTTGAAAAAATACGTACTGTCAATAAAATTTCCGTGCTTTTCCAAACTTTCCCAATTTTCTAATATTGATATTTTTTCTGCTTTTGAAGGGGATATTGAGGATTTTCTTGAAAAATGCAGGGGGTCTAAGTTGTGGACGAGAGTAGACACCATGAAAATTTCATCGCAATCGAAGCAGGCGGTTGGCCTGTAGAGCTGTATTATGTACAAAATACAAACAAACACACACAAGTTATTTTGTTTACCAGTAGGGAAATTGAAGATTTCGCTTTGCTCGCTACGCTCATCAATAAATAACTATTGGAAAAAGATCATTTCAAAACACCCGACCCGGGAAAAACTATTGATTGATGAGCGTAGCGAGCGAAGCGAGCGGAGCGAAATCTTCAATTTCACTTACCCCAAAAAAAAGTCACTTGTGTATGTTTTTTTTTTTTTTTTTTTTTTTTTTGTGTGTTTGTGCGCGCTCTACAGACCAAACGCCTGAACCGACATGGATGAAAATTTCTGAGTATCTACCTCTGTTCTCAACTTAGACCCCCTGCGTTTTTGAAAAAGATCGGTTCAGTAAATTTTTTATAAATCAATTTTTACGAAATTTTTCGATTTTTTCCAAATTTCGAACCCCTGTAAATTTCAAAGTTCTGAACATAACTTCACCAAAACTTCTAAACATGTTGACCTTATACATATTTATCATGCCTGCAAATCTTATTTCGGTAGGTTTTTCCAATTGGTTTTTATTAGCATTTTTGTGGTGTTTTTTTCGTGATTTACGGCTGATTCAATACGAGTCCGGTTTCCTTCGTTTCCTTGGTTACCAGCTTTGTTGACCTCGAAGAGAAACAAAGGAACGTCAGAATCCGCATACATTTTCAAGTGATTAGAATTTTCGAGAAGGCAATGGTCAGGTTTGGTGCTCCATGGTTTTCTTGTGACTGCTGCAAGCACCTTTTAATCCGCTATACACAAACCGCTACATACGCTCATCTTCAACGCAACACAAATTGCGTTCGCGAAGCCCTAGTTTAAAAGAATTTGACATGATATTTTGTCACCATTCTCAACATAATTTGTACCCGTTTGTTCTTGGCTATATAGTTACATTTTGGACATTTCTTTTCCAGGATTGCTCTGTATCCTCTAAGTCTTAATAGAAGTGTTTGTGTCGTTTTTGAAGCTGTACGTAAAGAGGACTCATTGATTGAGACTTACTTGACCAAAATGGGTGTCCTTGGAAAGATCACGGTAATTTAATGTCGAATCCTAATTTCTAATTTTATGTAGGTTAGGTATATGGTGAAACCCACCACCGTAGGTATTTCTTTGTTTGATCGTATTAGTGCGGTTCGAACCGTTGCAGTAGGTATTTGAGAAGTAAAACTTGTTTTTGTGGAAAAAGAGCTTTTCTAACTATTGCTGCCTATCTCTATGTTTGCATATTTTGACAAACTTACATCTTTCAATAGATTACTTCAAGCAAGGATATCAAGAAAAGTGAACTTCAGAAAGCTGATACTATTATTGTCGCATCGGATGTCTCTGAAGAGATTGTCAAGACATTGCGGAGCCAGATAAATGAACCGGGGAAAATCATTCTCCGTCTTAAAAAAAACGATAAGAAAGGATCACATTATAATAAGCAACTCGCGGTTCTCTTGCGCAGTACTCCTGTCATTCTGAATGAATCCGATAGCAGTTTCTTGGTGAAGGTAAGACGTGTCATTACAAGATCAATTTAATATTTGCACATGAACAGTAGGTACCTAGCTTTTTTGAAATGCAATTTTCCTTTTTAGAATCTATTGGTTAGGTATTTGACTTGATATGCACCAATGGCAACAGCAGATTTTATTTGGTCAGTAATGAAATTAAAGGCTACAAAATTTCTAAACTTCTATAGCCAGAAGTGAATTTCAATGTGTTACAAATTTTTGTTAATCTGCCGCTGAAAATTTTCCTCCTTGCTGTCGGACCTATCAAGCCGCATTCTGTTTCTTACATTTACCCTGCACCTATGGCACTGGTTGGATGGTGAGTTGGTGTTGGTCGAGTCCTTTTTAATCCAGCCAATCACGAGTAGGATCCGATGTAGGCAACCTGACAACTCTCAACTTCTCAACTGTTTCTCACAATGCTCTGTATGTTCAGGTCGCTCACACTGGTATGTCGGCCAACGAAATCAAGGACAATATCGTATCTGTATTCCAACGAATTAACATAGGCGGAAGGTTCAGAGGAGGCTGGAGTGCTATTAAAAGAGTCAACCTGAAAACTGGAACATCTCGAGCTGTATTAATCTATGAAGATACTGGTAAGATTTGCATCATTGGACTAACGGTTTATATTAGGCTAGGTTAATTTATTATTTATGATGGAGACATGTAATGTATGTAACTTACATAATATGTTCATTTTGTTTCACAGATATGCAAATCAAGATGAGCAATAATGTAAGTGCAAGTTTATGAATTCTGCTGCATTTTGACTTGTCTACAAATAAGTTAAATGTGGTAATGTTACCTCATGTAGTTAAAAATAGTCACCAACCTAATTTTAAATAGCACCATTGCTGGAAACAATGGCTTTTATGTTGGTAGGTGAAAATCTGTTCTTTTTGTAGATGAAGCGGAGGGCAGAGAATGCCAAGGGGTGGGGGCCGAAGAAGGCGAAACTGGACTCTGGCGTCAGTCCCTCCAGGAAGGAAACCGGGGTAAGTGCATGACTAGCATGCGTGCGTTTGCGGGCAATAACATAACCACTCAAAAAAACCAGGCAATTTATCAACCTATCAAATGTGAATTTCTTTAACCGGATTGAATACAGAATAAATGATGCAGGGACACCGACTCTGTGAGTGCCCTACTTAAAGGTTAAGTAAAGACCCAAGATTCTTTACGTATATCCTCCTTGAGAGTGCCACATCAACTAGGAATTTTTTTAAATGCTGATGAAGATTTTGTAGTTAAAAATAAAATTAGTACTGACAAGGTGACAAGTCTTTAAAAAAATTTAATTGAGAAGGTACCTATATTTTTTTTAAAGTTCTGCTTCCTAGCATCTTTTAACATATCTACTCTTTTTCCCAGCACATTCTTTGCTCAATGCATCATCTAGGACAGCCTGTGCTGTCTTTTCTCAATATATGTATGGTTTGTTGAAGGAGCGTCTCTCCAGTGTGATGCTAGGTTGGTCGTTCCACGCTCGAAATGCCAGCTGCCAGCGTAAAGGCAATTCACTGAACAGGCCTTGTGTCAGACCAAGTAGCATACCTAGTCAGTTTTTAGCAGGGTGTACTGATGTAATTGACATTACTATACACATGAAAAAAAAGAGTAAAGAACTTCTCAACGTCTTTATAATACGTACCTGTAAGCGTTGGTGTGTTTTGTTCCTCACGAGTGGTGTTGCTTTCAGACGAAAGCTGACAGCCCGAATCTGAAGCGGAAACTGGAAGATGCTGTCCAGCTGAACAGAACGGCCAGTATTTCGCCAAATAAGCTGGAGAAGAAGGAAAAGAAAGCCAAGACATCCGGACAAAACTTGGTAATATTTTTGTACAATTCAGTTTTATCTTTGATAGAGAAAATGACACAATTTCTGGACTTCTGATTCCACTGTTGGCTTTCCCCTTTCAACTTCTCTGTTTCTTCTGTTCCCTCTCAACCTTCTTGATATTACTAACCGATCTACAAAGTGAGTTGTACAAAATGTAATAGTTTGGTTCAAAAGGCCCCATTATATTAATCTAGGATAATCGGATGAAACTTGGTCTGAGTTTTCCCCTGAAATCTCTATTTCCTGCCATTCCAGAGCGGCATTGCCATTCCAAAACCAGCGGCTCTGGCAAACGGCTCCTCTCCGAAAGACCAGGAAGCTGGTCCGCTGAAACGGAACAAGAAACAGCAGCGAGGCAAAGAGCAGGTGCAAGGCAAAGATGAGGAGCAATCTCCGGAGTCCAAAGACTTGCTGAGCATGCTCATCAATCAGGCAAAGATGTCAGTCTTGTCCCCGGCAGAGGTAAAGCACCTCTATCGCACGGCCGCTTGACGCTAGATGTCATGCTGTTGGTTATCGAGACTCAAGTTTGATTGCAACAAACATGTTTCTTTCCTTCACAACGCTTACAAGCAACGGTCTGTTTGTTTTAGGAAGCTGCCGAGATTGCTACGGCGCCCGACCAACGGTCTAAAAAGAACAAGAAGAAACAAGGGGGCGCCAAGAACTTGGTGTCTGTGCAAAAGGACGGGGAGCTGAGCGACGAGTTCAAGATGAACATGTTGGAGAGGCTGCAGCTGTTCACTCGCGGCACCGAGCTGGAAGACATCATCGTCGCGCCGCTGAAAGCCGAGAAGAATCCGAACGGCAAGGACGAAGGGCTGGCCAAGAAAACAGCGGAGGTAATGAAAAGATGCCTAGGTCCTAGGGTTGGTCTTAAAATTGGCTATTGTCCATTTCAGTTATTATTAAATTAAATATTTCTTGGTCAGTGTGGCTTTTCTTTGTGTGCTCCATAAAATTAGGTTGCAATTGGTTTATTTTCCCTTGATCACAACTCTGGTTTGGGATAGGCAACTAGTATGCCCAAGGCTAGCCTTGATAGAAGGTTTTTTTGGTCAAAGTCAAGTGTCAACTATTTCCAGTATGTCTAGATAACTGAGCATCTGTTTATTTATTTTGCTGGTTTTCTGGTTGTACCTACATTCAATGAATAGGGGTTGCTAACTTACATTTTCTTAGGTTATCTAAGGTTGTACTTGTACCAGTGCAACAGAACCATAGATTTTTTTGAGCTTGACGATTGTAGAGACTGTCCATTTCGCTACCGGGCACATAGGGCGTAGCAGATGCTAAAGTGGGGAATAAGGAAATGTTATTTTACGTGGGGCTGAGTAAATGCAATTTAGAAGCAGTCTTACGACAGGGTGGAGCTGTAGTCTCGAAAAGAATTGTACAACTCGTTCAGGACGTGATTAATAAATGCGTGTATGTTCGGCCCAATATCGTACTGTGCCAACTTGTCATGAAACAGGGTTGCGTCTTGCAATGGTCTGTATTTCTGGTCGATCATGTTGCAGGTGATGCCTGCTTCGACTGGATCGCCGAAGAAGAAGAAAAACAAGAAGTCGCTGACGGCAGTGAACTCGCCTGCTTCACTGACGAATGGAAGCGTTCAGGTACCTACGTAATGTTTTGCACGAAGCATTCACTGCTTATGTCAACTTTGATTACATTCTGCGCTGTCGTTCACAGCGTGGTGGGACGAAATACATTTTCCGCTTTCTAACCACGAGTTGAACAGTTAGCTTTGTGGTTCACAACTTCAGCACCTAGCCAAAGGTTTTACGTCTTAGCATTCTCCACAGCACCGAAGCCAAACCCAGAAAAATTGAATTTTTTTGCCGAACACAAAGTTTGTGTCGAGATTTTTAATTTTTTGAACCACAAACCTCGAACCGACGTAATATCAATTTTTTTTTTCCTTTCTTTTGATTCAGAGATGTAACTATAATTAATTAATAATCATTATTTAATGGTGTAAATTAAACTAACACCAAGCTGATCGGTCTTTGCTGATATGTACAGATACGTGTTTTTAGCAGTAACTATAAATGCTAAAATATATAAATAATCCAAATGAGTGGATATTTTGTGTTTTCTTTACAGTTCATGGAATTTGGAACTGAATGGTAGGTTTTTCTATTTTGCTATAAATGCTAAATTGAGCGAAAATGACACATTTTAGCTAAATTGTATGTATTTTGCGAAACACCAACTAATTTCGAAGCAAAAGACACAATTTGAAACTTTTTATCTCTTAAAACAGAGTTCCAGGATTTTCAGGTTTGTTTTTCATCAAAAGCTGTCAGCATTCTGAGATACAGGGTAGAAGCAGTGGGTGTAGTGCATTAGGAAGCATTGCCATTGGTCAGCTGCCTCTTACCCCTCCAAGAGACCTCCCTCAGGTGACCCTTGCTAACCCCTTCTTGTCAGGTGCAAACCAAATGCTGTGCATGTGGATGACATATTTTCAAATTTCTGCAGTAGAACATATGATTTATTATATTACTATCATAGTATTATTGTACTTCATTAGAGATTCTAGTGCCTGCCAAAAATCCTTCCTTTCATTCTGCTCAAAATAGATTTTCTTCATTTTAGCTATAAATGCTAAAATTAGAATAATTAATGCTAAAATTTTGAAAAATTAATGCTAAAAACACGTATCTCTACTGATATGATATAAAATGGATGACAAAGGGATGAGCTTGCAAAATTATTTGTTGTAGCTTTATTTTTAAACATGTTTTTTTTTCAGGGTAAGGCTGAAGGTGGATCACCAGGAAAAAATACACCTAAAAAGAAGAAAAACAAGAAGAAGACGCCTCAAAAAGTGAACGTGGTTGCTCCGGTGGCCAATGAAAATTTATCCGTGACCGCAAACGTAATTACCTCAGTTAACGTTATGTTCGTAATTCATGTTCTCATGGACATAACTAGTTAACGATGATCGGCGCCTTCTGACTGCCTGGGGAATGTTTGACCGAACAATTCATTAACACAAAAAGTTAACATGAATGATTAACGGCACCTTAACTGTAGTAACTGTGAAACAGCTATGGACCCTTACACATTGATTGTAATGTCCTGCAAACTGATTTGTTAAAAAATCATAATTGGTGCTCTAATTCTACCCAATCATTTGTGGCACATCATAAACAATGTACTACCTACCTAAGTGGCAAATACCAATTCTTAATTCTTGGGTTCATACCTACTTCATAGGTATTATATTATTATTAGCCATTCAGTAAATTAAATTAATTATCAACATCTATTTATCATGTGGATATTGTTATTTTACAGGTGAAGTCTGTGGCAAATGGATCGGATGGCAAATCAACCTCGAAGGTAAACAAGACGCCAAAAAAAGTGAACCTGCGCTCGATTCTGGCACATGGAATTGTCACGGAGAAAGCTCAGGTCAAACTCATGTCCTCTATCTTTATTGAATAAGAATGCATGTCTAGAAAGACAGTGATGCGTTAAACAGTATAACCACAGATAGCAGGGTTATCAAGAAACTCCACCTTACCTTCGTATGGCTACGACAAAACATTTATGGTAGTAACCTCGCCGACAGGCGCTGGGCTGCGTTGGCAACCCGTGTTAATATCATCTACCAGGCAATGGGCATAGTTCGGGAAGGTTGTTTTGAAATCGATCTTTTAAGAGTACAGATCAGTTCGCCAGAAAGTGGCGTTTCAGACCAAAAGTTGCCGACATCTCAAGGCCATATCGTTGAAGTTATCATTTCAATATTTCAGTATGTTGTAGACAAAAGACGTAATGAAGGGCGAACGTGGCCCTTTTTTTTGATAATTTCCCCCGGAATGCAGAACATACCCCGAAACTTTGTTTTTTTTTACCCTTTAGAGCCATTGTATACAAAAAGGCAAAGAAAATTTTGGGAAAAGGGCCATGTTCGCCCTTATTTACGTATTTCGTCTACAACATATTGAAATATTGGAATGATGACTCTAATAGTGTGGGCTTAAGATTTTGGAAACTTTGTATGTTTCAAAAATTTTAATTGATACCTTTTCGACTTTGGTCACCCCATGTGAAAGAAATAAGACACGATGACTTGGATCATTTTACACTGATTACATCTACTTAGGGGTGTACCAAGTTTGAATCAACTCTTCAAAAAATTTACAATTGGAACTGTGCTTGAGCCCTAAAAAGATCAAGATTGTCATCAACAAAGAACTTTTAAAAAGATTATATAAAAATAAAACGAAATTGATCAGTTCTTAGACCAGTTATTACCTCAGCTTGTAAGTGAAGGGAACGCCTCTAATGTCGCTGAGTCAGGTCTTTCGCGTGGCTACTGATAGTATAAAGAATAATTGTATACATTTAGTAAAACAAGGCTCGTGCCTAGTTAATACTTAATTTGGTTATTTAGGCTAGCAATTAAGGTGAAGAAGGGGCAAAGAGAGGAATACCGTCTCTTAAGTTGCTGAATAGAGCTGATGCCACGAGTGAAGCAATGTTGTCTATTGTTTTAACATCTTGACTCTATCGGGGAAGAAATCTAACATCAAAATTACAGCTATTTCCAGTCTTCCATGGCACCATTTAAATCATCTCGTTCATGAGCTTGTTTCTCTTCATTCTTTCTTTTGCCCAAAATCCCATCTGGTACTTTTCAAAATTGGATTGGCTACACACAAAATTTGCGGGGTTTTTCTGCAACTATCACAAAACCTGTTTAATTTTGTGTTGCTGTACATTGCTCTTAAAAATTGGGTGCCTGTGTGTTTCAGGTTACGAAGGTCGTTGCTTTGGAATCTCCAGGGAGTAAATTGAAGAAGAAGAAAAAGAAGAACAAGTCACCGAAGAAAGCAAAGGTAGTGAACATTATAAATATAAAGTACATTCTTCAAATGAGAAATACAGTATTTATTTCAATTTCTCTTACAATTGCACTGTTAAGTAGAGGTGGGTAACTTGATTTAAGTATAAGTATAATAAAATAACTAGGGATGTAAAACGATTATTTTTTTCAAATCGATTATCAAATCGAAATGAAAACTGATAATCGATTAATAATCGATTATTAATCTATTTTTTTCGATTTTTCTTCAATAAAAACGTTGGAATTGAGGCAGGATATGATGTATTCTGTAAATCGGAGGTATTTTCACTTTCAGGTTCACATTTGCACTGAAATAAATATCTTATACGGCGGTTTTTCAATTTTTCTGAAAAGACGCACTCTCTCAAATTTGAGGCTAGAGTCACGAGAATGTTTTCCTCCATTGCTACAAAGCTACAGATAAGCCAGCGCTACACAGCTGCGTGGGATTTTGTATAACAAAATTTTTTAAAAAGTGTGCCTTCAGCAAATGTGCATTTATGGTGTTTTTGTTGGAATTTCGATGTTTTCGATTATTTTAGTGACATCGATTAATCGTTTTTTTCTCATGGTCGTCATATCCTTGGCTTTGGCCCTAATTCCTGCTTCCATACAATTCCACTGCCTTACTGTACTGTTCATGAAGGAGTACAATCCGGTGTCCGTTCGTGCCAACCCCCCCCCCCCCCCCCTCTCCCTGGATCTTGGGCCCTTCCTCCCTTCTCTAGCAGATTCTACTACTCCTCTTCCCATTTCCTCCCATCCATTATTATTATTATTATTATTATTATTATTATTATTATTCCTGTTTGCATATTACCCTGTGCATTGCACATAGTCTTGCCAGTTTTGCTACCTTGGTTGCTACCAAGAAAAGAAGGTTTTACATCGGTTTTGTTTCTTCCCCAGGTTGCTGCTCTCTGAATTAAACTCTGAAGCTGAACCGCCCCGCAACGAGTTTTCTGACGAGAAATTGAAATGCTTCTACGAGGGAAGGACAGAAAGCATCGAGTCGGATGCTTTGTTCAGTTCATATAACAGCTGCTAATTTACTGGTTAGTGGATTGCAATCAGAGTAGTGATATTTTGTACATATATATATTCCAGAAAATCATTACAATCACTTTCTATTGTTGAGGTAACTACAAAATGGCAGGTACATGTATTTCAAATGGTGAAATACCCAGGTACCTTACGTTCTTTGGATGCTAAGCGCACCTTTATTTATGATTTTTATTACTAGCCTGACCGCTATCATATTTTCAAACTGTTGACTATTTATGAGACTTGACAAAAAATTGTTATTATTACGTACAAGAATGTACTTCCAAGCAGAAAGTACAGTTTTTTGTACCTAAGCTAATTTCCTAAAATTGTTTTCCTGCACTCTTATAAAAGTAATAGGCGATATTACACTATGTGGTACGTACCTACCTAGTTCGTACTGTATTGCTAATTGCTATAGTGTTTATTCTAATCTTGATGAAAATGACAACAAACTAGAAATCTTTCATGAGTTCATTATGCTTATTTTACATAAAATTCTGTTCTATATTGAAATTGGTGCATGATTCCATTTCATTTGAGGGATGCTAAAACAATAGTGCGAGTCAAATGTATTAATATATCTCGTAATAATGCGTATGCAGTTGATGAAATGTATGTACCTCTCCATATCTAAATAATATATGACGTTCTAATATCAATACAACTCGAGATGTCTTATTCCAAAAGTTTGTTTAGAGATTTGTATTTATTTCTCCTGGTTGAGATACATACCTTCCTACATATAGTATCAACAACTAATTCATAGGAGGAAACAAATTTTAATAAATACTAAATAGTGACAAGCTCTTTGATAGGGACCATAATAATAAGCTGGGAGTAATTATATTTACATATGAGTAAAAGATATACAATTATGATACTAAAAAATAATTTGCATGCTGGTTATTTGGGTAGCAGAGGTTGCCAGGGAAAAAATTCAAGGTTGTTATATATATCTCAGATAGGTATGCTCGGAGAAATTAGTTTGAACATAATATAATAATTATTTATTTTACCATTTGAAGGACCAGAAGTTTAGAGAACTAAGATTTTTATGATTGTATTCTGGTTTTTTGGAGGACATTGAAATTTTGGACACATGCGGATTTTGAAAATTTTCCCATACCTAGTCTAAAAGTTCTGAAGATTTTTATGTACATTTACAAGGCTGTGGTGCAAAATGGAATGGAGCATTTCTGAAGAATTTAGGCCTGCATGGCATTCAGTCTCCTCACGTCTCTCTTTATTTAGATTTTATCAGCTTTTGTTTAACAATTTTTCTGGTCTTTTAAATGATCAGTTTTGAAGAAATGCTAGATATTTATCTTACACAAGGACTACTGTAATACGTTCTGCCAGTTCTGCCTTTACCTTTTCATCTGCATATTGTTTTTCTTACTGTTAGTAAGAACATAGCTTAGTGGCACAAACGTGGAAGAAACCAATAGATGCCCTATTGGAAGTTTAATAATATTGCCTTGGCTCCGCTAGCTGCAGAAATTACGATGTTGCAGTCAGGGGCACCAGCTGCGGGTGGGCTGGGTGGCTGCCTGCCCACCCAGATTTTAGGAAAGGGGCGCCAAAAGGTGCCTAGCGAAGGCGTTGGTTAAAAGAATAATAAAATATGAAAACGAGATTGTGAATGAACTGTGACGAATTGTGAATGAATGAAATGTTTGGGTAATATCTCTACCCCAATTGAGATTTGAGGTGCCTGGGAATTCAATTTCAATTTGTTTATTTATTTCATTGTACAATACAAAGATATGCACACACTCCATTGGAACAAGGTAATAATCTAAGGAAAATACACTTTAGGATACCTGGAAGATTTGAGCAAATAATTTAGTTTTCAATTTGTATACAAATTGACAACTTAATTATATATTGTCGAAAGAAATTGTTCGTTTGGTGATTCTGTCAGTGTGCCTACGTCGAATGTTGCGTTGCCAATAACTAATAATTTGCAGATGAGTATCGGAATTACATGACCTGGGCTGGTAAGGGTTGTATTCTTATGTAGAATTTCGTTGATTTTCATCACTTGTAAGTAATAAAGCACAAATCGCGATAATGAGCACAGGACTGGAAATTCCTGAGGAGTCGTGACCATTTTGACAAAGAGTTCTAGATACTTTTGTTTGAAGTAAAGACCTTTTTTGAGTATTCACACTACCCCCTTGATAAAGTTTCAAACGTTGATAACATCAAGAAGGCTGTGTGACTTCAAAAAAGCTCTGTATTTCAAATAAAAGTATCTGGAACTTTTTGTCAAAATGGTAAGTAGGTACTTCTATAAGCTGAACTTTTCTCACACCGGCTGAGGCTGGGGGCCGCCCTCGTGGTCCGAGACTTAAGAAACAAACTATGGATGGAAGGCTTCACAGGAGCGACGACGCTTTTTTACGGATTGGACTTTGGAAAATCGGGTTACGTTTTTAGGGAATGACTTTCGGGATTTAAACGGGTGACGTTTTTCTTTGGTGAATGGATTGTGGGTCGATTTTTTTTCTGAAATTCCCGGGCTGGTTTTTGCCCCCTATCAAATATTTCTACTATAAAAACCTTCCGCGCTTTAATTTATTTTTCCTTTGCCCACTATGTTTTTTATATGTTCCCCCCAGTGGAGATTGTTGGTAAGGGTCACCCCTAGGTATTTGCAGCTTTTTGAATACGGCAATATCTCATCATTAAGTCTATATTGGTAGTAATTAGAACTAGTTTCCCTTTTATTGGTAAACTTGATCAACTGGCTCTTTGAGTTATTTAATTTCATTTTGTTCTTTTTCACCCATTGCTCTACCTGTAAGAGATGGTTCTGCAGGACAGCATGGTCTGTTGGTCGTTCATTGTTTTGGTTTAAGTCGAGTTTCGATTCTTATTGAAGTAAATATGGAAGAAGCGATGAAATCTGAACCCAATTTATTAGTACCAGATAAGGTAAGTCAGCTACCATTAAATAACTTCAGAATTTGGACTAAAAAGGGGGCAAAATTTCCAATCAAAAAGTTAACCTACAACGATAATTGAACTAATTGGCTTTATAAGGTGTCGATGAAGGACTGTCGACGACGGTAGGAAATTTTCCTACCGGAGCAAAGGTTCACTGGTGAGTGGTGGCCAACCTCAAAGTTAATTTCCATTTATAAACAAATGCCAGTATGGTGTCCATCAGTGAGATAAAACGTATTGCAGTGAAAATACCATTGCCTCCTGTATAGCTCTGCTATACAGGAGCTATACAGGAGCTATAGAGCTATACAGGAGGCAATGGAAAATACATAAGAAACTGAAAAGCATGCTCATCAATTCTTATTTTAGATTGCAAGTGCATTATCGGCCCTCAACTCGGCAGGAATTTGGCCAAGGAAATAAGTTGATTGTGACCCAGCAGATGATGATGATGCCAATCTGTTTCTCCGCATTGTACTAAACGAGTCTTATTATCAATTCAAACAGTTGGAAACTTCAAAAACTATGTGAGTAATTCTTTAAATCAGTATCATTTGATCATGTAGGTAGGGAACTAGAGTGAAGGAGTAAAGAGAGAGAGCAATAGAGAAAGAGGCTGCTGTGTTTGAGAAATGGACCATGCTTAGAAACAAATCGATACTATCATCGATTATACTATCAATAAAGAGTGCTTAAGAGTTAATATATATACACTAGGATACGCTGCTGAAATGTTCGCCTTAAAGATGAGCGTAGGTACCTAACTGTTTGTAGCAGATAAGTTGCATTCGGAACATCGTAATTTTAGCTCGATTGCGTGAGAGGACTTGGGTTAATTAGTATTTCCAAGTTTGGTCACACACAAAGTCACAATAAATATTTGGGGAAATTTGGAAAAATACTCACTTTGAGATAAATTTCCTAATTTTTCCAAATGTTCCCAATTTTTTAATATTGCTCTTTTTTCTGATTTGAAGGGGAAGGGTATGGAGGATTTTCTTTTAAAATGTAGGGGTCTAAGTTGAAAACAAAGGTAGACACCCTGAAAATTTCATCGCAATCGACGCAGGCGTTTGGTTTGTAGAGCGCGCACAAACACAGATACAAAAAAACAATGCTTTTTTTACCACTATTGACATTCAATATTTCGCTTCGCTCGCTACGCTCATCAATCATGCTGGACTGTAAGTTTTCAAACAGAACTACAAGTATATGCATTTTTTAATTTGTTTATTTCCAAGCAACTTTCAAGCAACTCGATGCTCATTTTGTGCACCGGAAACAAATTTTAAAAACTAAACAGTCTACTGTTGTCGTCATTTTGTATGTTCCTGGATAATTGCTGTTCAAGAAACACCTATGATAAAGATACATGTACAAACAATACATATACAATACACAACCCCCCCCCCCCCTGCCCCAAATTCCATCAGAAAAGATATATTAAATTGCCCTTTTTGTCACAAAATTCAGGATTGCACAATGAAATGCAAAAGTCATTCCAAAAGTTTAAATAAAAAATGAATGTAACTAAAAAGTATGCATGCAAATCTACATCAATGCAGGTTGCAGACTTGATCTTATCTTGCTTGAAAGTAATAGTACCTGTACTTATTTTTTAGCGGAACAATTTTGAACACTACGATTCCGAAGTGATGAAAGGTAGGGTTGTCATGATTTTTCGGTCATGGCCTAAGAGTCCATTATTGGACAGATAAAGTAGTCAACAGTCCCTGTTTGTGATCTGTCATGAAAATGCAGGCAGATTGGCAATTGCAAATTATTTGATTTGTGGGTCGTACTATAATAATATAGTTAAGTTTTATGGAAGCCTACTTCTGGCAATCATCCTAATGTCTCTCACACAATCAATAATTCTCATGGCAGTGATAACTTTACCTAGCAACCACTCAGACAACCTACTACTTTCTTCAATGATTCGTATCGTTGCTAGGTGTAAGCCGAATATACCGTATATAGGTAGCTACTATTTAAGTTTTCATGGAAAATAGATTGAAGAAATCCTATTTCTAAAAATCAGCCTTTATGATGTATTATTTTGTTCCAGGAATGTTCAGAACCAGCAATGTCTCAAGAGAAGTGTGTGTTTTGTTTTGGAATCGAATGATGAAAAGGAAAAATCAAATATTGAGCAGGCATTGGATAGATCTCGGTGCGGAGGGAGAACTTATGGTAATATAAAGCTTATATAATAGCCATCTGATTGTTTATTATAAGGGGTAGCATCGGTTAATTGCTCAGAACGCTCTGTTTGCATACTAACTGACAAAATGACAAACAGTGACTTTTCGCTCATAACGCAAGGTTTCCAACGGTAGCTACATCTGCGAGACATTGTGTACCACCAGCTGTTCAATAGTCTATTTAATGGCTACTAGACAAACGTCGGAGAGGCGGTACACCGTCTCTCTCTGCACCCCACAGCGTCATCCAAAGCCGCCAGAACCGTCAGCTCCTGGGTCTTTGAAAGTACAGCCAGCTTGCGGCCATACAACACGCGGCGCCCCGTTACTTGCATTCACTTGCTATAGCACCGGTTCATCTCGATCATACCAGCCGAAGTCTCATCCCGAGCCGCCAGCACTCTATGCTATCGGCTCTTTCAATCATCCCTCAACCCAGGCATGGCCCCTGTCCACTAAACACCGGGCACCTAGTCTTCATTACTCCCGGACACCCGGCAACGCACCGCAGGGCGCCTTTTCTTTTTAAATATTCAAGACCATATCACCAAATTTTTGCGGGCGCCTTAGGTGGCCGCAAAAGAAGTTAACGTGTTGTTCTGCGCCTTATGACGAGATACCATGTCGTCAGAGTCGAAACTAGAATCAGTCCCAAACGGCGTGGGGTTTCCCAAACGTAATTAGTTTGTTTCCTGAAATATAAGACGGGAACCATAAAAAATTATGCGGGGGGGCCGGGGGCGTTGTTTTCACGCTACGCCATTGTTGGTTCCCCAGAAAATCTTTATGGGTGATGGATGTACATACATACTATGCTTTATGTATGTAAATAGTAATTATACTAAATACTACATGTATTTTTGACTGGCTAGTATGGTTGCTTCCTTACCATACTCTCCAACTGTTGACTAGAGAATAACACAAGCTATTTCAGTTGGATGTGTTCTGAAATTAACATTAATTTTCTCATTAACTCGTTAGTATCGATAAATAATAAATATACATTCACCACTGACCTGTGGTCCTTTTACGTGAGAGACGAAAAACGATATATGTATATATATATATTATATATCTAGTAAAACGTGAGATTAATCGAATGTACCTACCTATCTCCTTCGTTGAGGTTTCTTGCCTGGATATCAAAATATATGGTTTTGAAACAATGCAAAGTTTTTACTGTTTTGTCCTCTTTAACTACCTTGTTACTGCTGATTGCATCAAACTTGACTTCCAAAAATGATGGGCTTGGAAGTAAAAATCTGTCTGTCCAAAGTACAGAGTTGCAAAATGCTTTTTTCTTATCTTTAAAAAGCCATGAACTGCAAAACTATGGTTGCTGATCAACAAATGATTAAAATTATTGAGGGGCCTCTCTCCCTTCGGGGATCCCTTAACCCACCCGGAGATGTTGGAGAATAATATGTGACCGGGTAGCTCAGCGGTAGAGCACCTGACCGGCAATCAGGAGGTCCCGGCATGGGCTTATATTTGTAGTCCCGGGTTCATATCCCGGTCCGGTCAAAACATTTTTCCGACTTCGCTCCCTTACATTAATTTCATTGATTTAATTTTAGAGTCACAGAGTAACAACTGAATTAGGTGCCTGTAATTGGCTGAATTCAGTTTTAATTTCTAGTTGGGATCGCAGCTAGGAGATGAAAAACTTGGGTAAACCTGGCGCATTATCAAAATTAATTCAAATTTTGCAGCGCGAAAATACAAACGATTATGCGCCTCTAGCGCCAAAATTTAAAATCTATTTGCAAGTGCATGTAAACACATGTTGCGGTAAAGTGATTTCTTGTTTTTATTCTTGATTCAGTTCAAGTGTAAAGGTATTATGGCTATAATGGAACAGGTGATAAAATCTGTGCCAGATTTTGCAGTACCAGATAAAGTAAGTCATTAACCTATTTATTTTCTTGAAAATTCAGATCAGAAACTGAACAAATGAATTCCAACCTCAAAATGATCTGAAAGAATTTTCTTGTTTTTCCTAAATGTCTGCGGTTTTTATGGTACCTACCTAGAAGACATAATAAATCAAAACGCCTGCGAATAATTTCGAAATTTCAGTTTGCAGACACATTTTCAGCACTCAAATCAGCCGGAATTTGGCCAAAGGAAGTAGGTGACGAAGCCAAGGATGATGATGCGATCCTGTTTCTACAAGTTGTACCAAATAAGTTGTCAATTAAGAAATTCAGAAACTTGAGAGCTAAAAGTACTTTGTAAGTAAGGTATTAACCTATAGTTAATACGATGTGTGTTGATCAGCAAGAGAGAGAGAGAGAGAGAAAGAGTAATAATTGCACTGATACGGTGACCGGCTGCCAAGTTTGCGATCAGCTCACTGCTGTTCTCAGACATCTGGGCCCTCAAAGATTGAACATTTGCGCTCTGGCCTCCAAAATTTGCGCTCTTTGCCATCCAATCCAGCCATTCCCCAAACCTCCCCCATCACCCACCGCATTCCATGCCAATCTGCTGCTAGGAGCAGCGCTCTCCACCACCAGGTGAATGCTTAGTCTCACCATAGAGTAAGGATAATGGTCTCACACGTGATTGGCCTTCCTCTCATCTCAAGCTTCAGTATGAGGGCGTGAGAGAGTGCTACTGCAAACTTTAGACAGCGCATTCACATCTTACTTGAGGAATAGATATATAGAAAAGAAACTTAAACATAATTTAAAAATATATATATTGTAGGTACATAATATTTTGAAACACATCATTTTATATCTTGCTTTCCTTCTTTTCAAGTGGGTATGCAATTCATATACCTACCCTGCATACCTTGGGTGCATGTCCCCAATCTTGCTATATTTCTATGGTTGTTCCCCCTTGTTTGGTAATAACTCATCATGCCGTCAACCGCCCGGTTACTTGGTCATAGATTAATAAAACCTACGTTTGAACCTAATGAAACCGTAGGTTACATTAATCTATGTAGGTAGGTACCTACCTTTCAATGGTTTTACAATACAGATTAATGATGTGTTGACATGGGCACCTTGTCTTGGCATACTTTTTTTGTATAATTTAAAAAATATAATTGATATGGACCGTGTTACCCTACGAGCTGGGTCTACTTGGCCCAAAGATAATAAATAATTAAATATACTGGAAAACAATTACGGCTCCAGCACAGTTCCAAATGTTATTTTTTTGAAGGTTGATTCAAACTTGGTACACCCCTACAATGGTCCAAGTCCTCGTGTCTTATTTCTTTCACATGGAGTGACCAAAGTCGAAAATTAATCAATTAAAAATTTTGAAACACCCAAAGTTGCCGACATCACAAGGCCACAGCTCTAAAGTAATCATTTCAATAATTCAGTATGTTGTAGACAAAAGACCTAAATAAGGCCAAACATGACCCTTTTCCCCAATTTTTCTTTGTACTTTCGAACACGCTCTAAAAGGGTAAAAAATGAAGCGTTTCGGGGAATGTTATAGAATTCCGAAAAAAGGCCCATGGTTGCCCTTATTTATGTCTTTTGTCTGCTACATACTGAAATATTGGAATGATATCTTTAAAGATGTGGCCGTGAGATGTCGGCAACTTTTGGTCTGAAAAGCCTGTGCTGGATCCTTAATTGAAAGGAACGAAACTTGGTCTAAAATCTAAACATGTACCTATAGAAGCTAAAAAGAAACAAGAAACGTCTGAATCCAACTACATAATAAATTTTCATGTGCCCAAAACACGAAAGTTTTCATGTCTAATTTCGATTTTTCTCATGTCATGTGAGTGGGTGCCATTTTCCATGCATTTCACCTATAGGAGTATGTTCCTAGTTTTGGACACAAACTTTAGGAATAAGTTTCACAAAATTACACACTAGACCAAGCTACCCCGCAAAGACCAAGCAGTAGACGGCTCTCCCCAGAGCCACAGGGAAACTACTTTTACTAATGTTTCTTGCCTCTTGCTTGTAGCAAACCATTGCTTCTTGTAGTAAATTCTTATGGACGATGTGCAAGCTAATATTTCTGTGCTAACAGATTGTGATTGAAAATTAATCATAGAATATCTTTTCATTTAAATTAGCCAGTGTTTGATTTTGTGTTACTGAATCCTTTTTCAATAGTGTCCTTCTTTGATGATATTACTTTGTTTCAGGCAGGTCCGGTATCCGCTGAGTCTTAACAAGAACGTGTATTTCATTTTATCATCAAAAAATGAAGGGAAAATACCACAGATTAATCAGGCATTGATTGATTTCGGTGTGGTGGGAGAAATAATGGTAATTAGCGGAAGTACAAGTAGTCTTAGTATAGTACTTTATGCAGCGCAGTTTGTATTGTACCGTGTACGTTACCGACCTTTTGAATGTGTTCAGAACTTCACGTGCTGTATGCTTTATCATTATATAGGTCTCTGCAATCCAGGATGTCAAGGAAGAGGTTCTTCAACGGAGTGATATCATCATAATAGATTCGGTTGTCCCGGAATCATTGAGGATTGAGATAGAAAAAAAAGTACAGTCACAGAAACCTGTCTACAGTTGTTTAACAAAGAAAGTTACTGATTATCGTCCGATCTTTTTTAACCTGTTCCGCAGCAATTATGTCGCCTCGAAAAGTGGCAATACTTTGATCAAGGTAAGTCCCATGTGTTAACAAGTATCAGAAAAGCAGCAATATTATTCTAGCTGCCCAATTGATAGGCACGGTTCAAGAAATGTAATTGAAGGCCAGTAGCGGAGTCCAAAGCTTGTGTTAAAAATATTTGCTAAAGATTTTTCTCCCAATTTCTCCTACCCAGGTCGGTCAGACCAACATGACAGCCGACCAGATCAAGGACAATATTATCGACGCATTGAATTTTGTTGGGTTGTTCCTCAAAGATTGGACTGCCATCAAAAAATTTGTTGGCCTGAAAACGCAAGCTTCTGAGACTGTCCCCCTCTTCGAAATCACCGGTGAGATCTTTATAAAATTATTTCTAGTTTTCAGTTTGCTGTTATAATTTGTATATAGATAATTTATATCTTTGAAGTTGTGAAGCATTGGCAAACATCGATAAACATCGGTAGTTTTTTTTGCATTACCGACAAATGTTTATAAATTTTGCTGTTTTCATGTAAATTCTATCACAATTTATTGCATTTATTGTATTCACGATTGTATTGAAGGTACACCTATGTTAAAAAAAAATTGAACTGATACATTGAGCGGAGTGCTCGGGCAGCATCCCGCGATATCGGATCGCAAGTCGCAACTGAAGCTATATTTACGGAATTCTCAATCAACTGTCAACCAATTGTCACCCTTTGCATGTTTCAAGATTCCACCCTCAATTATTTAAAAAACAACCCTGTTGAGCCGGCACATTAAGCAAAGTACTCAGGCCGCTTCCCGCACAGAATTTACCTCGCACTGGAGACACTTTGTAGGCCACACCCGTTATTGGATCGCGACGAAACAAATACCTATACCACAGATCGCCTATACATACTACAAGGATGCCTCACAATTATGATTTATGACAATGACAACCTATTGACATTTTTCACTTAGACTTTTTACCACATGACCAGCTATTGTTACCACCGCTCATATTATGGGGCCATCTTTTGCAATGATGACATTTTGACATCTGGCAGTTACGACGTTTGGCCTGCCAGGAATTTCAATGCAAAACAAAAAATGTTAGGTAATGCATTGCTACTATTGTGCAGAAAACAATAGAATTATAACCGGTAAATAAGTCACGTGCTACCTTTTTCTGGCTTTGTTTCAGACTCAGGATATTCTGAGAAAGATTGAATGTGCAATTAATCAAAATTTTCCCCAGTTATGATGTTTTGCCCACTTCGACCTTCTTCCCAGGAGCCCTAAAATTATTTGGAACTCACATTTTTGATGTGATTTTCAGATGATACCGTCGAAGGCCCGGGTCAAATGTCAGAATTACATGCGTGGAGGGTAAGATTACCTGTTGCACTCTGGCCAATGTAGCAATTAATTGTGGCGCTGAGCCTCAAGTGTGGGTCCCATTTTTTCAAGTTGTGGGGAATTCTTAAATGAGTTTTCTGCGATAACTCTTTTCTGGGGTTGGGCGGGACACTTTACTTTAAAGCTCAGCGCCTCAATTGTGGCAATTGCTCAGCAGAGCTGTTCCTAATGTTCCGATTTTTTTGCTCGTTGTATTTTGGGGTATCAAGCATGCATGGATAGTAGCTGTAGTGCTGTGGCACTTTGGAATTACGCTTGCTAACCTATAAAGTATGTTTACTTTCAGAGTGGCCTAAAAGTGGCTCTTGACAATGCCAGGCTGGCAGAGAAGCGAGCGAGACTGGAGGCGGAGACCCCGAAGCTGAAAGCAAAACGGTTAGCGAAGCAAGCTGCAAGAAAAGAATGGAAAAATAGATATGGAAAAACGTGCCCGAAGCTGCAAGCAGCTTTCGATGCATTCAAGAAGGCTGACAAATTTGCTAAAAAGGCTTCCATGAAGGCCAAGAAGGCAGCCAAAGCCAAGGTAAATTTCCTGTTCCAAACCAAACCTCCGCACCGATCTGATGCTGCTAGCATATTTTTTACATTTCTGTGTATTTCTTTCATTATTGGAGACATGAGTTCTATCTGGGGTTTGAGAAGCTTTGAAAATACCTACGGTCAGCTATGGTAGGTAGCTATAATGATTTTCAAAATCAGAAATGTGTTGATTTGTGTTGGTGTATTCTGGTATGCTGGCATTTCACCCATCTCTGCATGGTAGTGGGAGAAACTCTTTATAGTGGGTTAAAGTCAAGATTTAAACAAATATTGATTTGTTAGGCTAGAGCTGACAATATGCTCCATGTGCCCACTGGGCCATTAGCAAACCAGCCAATGTTTGACAGCCAATCAGTAAATTATTATAATCATGCAATGACGTTAAAAATATACATTCCATTAAGGTTTCACATTAAGTGAGTTGTTAAACAAATCGTGTGTTTTTATTAATCCATATTTGAATGAATACTCAACAGCTAACTGTGAGCTGACGAAAATGCTACTAAATGCTAGATAGATGACTTAAGAGCCCTCAGTAGCACCCATGAGCCAGAGGTAGTGGTTGTAGTAGAGACATGGTTCAGCGATGAAATCACACGATACATCCGGTGTACCACAGGGGAGTGTCCTGGCCCCCCTGCAATTCATTATACTCATCAACGGCGTTGTGAAAGCGGTCTCTAGCAGGATAAAACTATTTGCGGACGACTGCATCCCAAGTGGCACAAAAACCGTTGACACGAACGTTCGGTGGGCGTCGAAAAGCAAATGGGGGATAACTTGCGTTCAACTTTCGGGTAGAACCAAATCAAAAGTTTGGCGAACTTGAACGTTGAACGCAAGTTATCCCCCATTAGTATGATTCGTTGAAGTGGTTAGCGACGAAACTGCAATTCTGTACAAAAATAAAATACTGAACCTACTATTTTGGTCGTAAATGACTCATCGGGCATAAATGAGTTAGAGACATCTAGCGGAGTAAGCAAAAATAGAAACAAAATTAAAATAGACGAAGATGGTTGAAAGATTTAGCGACATGTGCGATGACGATTATCTCGCGCAGCCACATGTTTCAGGCCTAACTCTTCTTCTAGAGGTCAAATTCATTGTCATAGACTGGTGACGCACCATCCCTTCCCTTGCCGTAAATCATTTCAGGCAGTTTAGTGGCTGAGCACAAAGTTTTGGAATGAAAATTACTGCTGCTAGTAGGGGAAAACTTACCCAAAATATTTCTATAGGTATTGCTTTATTTTTATTATAGGGATACATCTACATATTTAAATATATCGATATTGATATTTTCTCCATCCCTAGTCGTTTCTTCCATTAGTCAGGATGATTGCCTGTCGATAAGGAGTTATCTATTGTTGGCATTTGTGCTGTCCGAGTCAGTCAGGAAGAGAAAGCTGTTCCACTTCTATGGAGATTCCATTTTAATCCAAAGGCATTTCTCTGGATTATCTTTTGGGTATTTTGGGTATGACCGTGCAGGAGACGCAGATAGGCTGGAAGTACAGTATATTGTTTTGTTGTTGATGTATTTTGACTTTTTTGCATAGCTGGAAAAAGACACAACAGAGAAACAACAGGTGCTACAGACAACGGGAAACCTGGAACTGAAGGAAGCGTATAAACTAAAGTTTATTGCCAAGAAAAACTTAGAGAAAGCAAAAAGGGCGGTGGAGAAACGGAACGGGGCGTTGGAGAAACGGGAAAAGTTGAGCCCCGAGGAGAAAGAAGCAGCCAAGGTGAGTAAAGGTCATAGCATATCTACCTACCCAGGAAAGGCAAGCAGCAAATGTTTGCAAAGTGTAAAGCAAGCCTACTAATGTTGCTTACTCATTTTATGATTGGCCAATACTTTGAACCAAATGATTTTTTGCAATCGAATAGGTTTGGCATTACAGAGCAAACAACAGACCTACTATTACTTGCCTGTGTATATTAACAGTTATTGATTACATTTGTGATAGCTTGTGAACAGGCTGGACGAGAAAGTTTGCTCCTAATGCCAGGCCGTTCTGGATTATCTTGAGGGTGTCAGGGTCTCCAGGATACAGACAGGTTGGATGTGTGGTGTTTTTTTGTATTGACCACTTTGGCTCTTCCTTACAGCTGAAGCTGGAGACTCCATTACAGAAACAGAAGCGAGTGTGGTTAGAATGGAGGAAGGCCATTTGGGAAAAGATGAGCCAAGAGCAGAAAGAAACATGTATAATCAAGGGGATAGCTCGCCGAGAGGTTAGAAAAGAGGAGAGAGAAATGAGGCTAGCGAAATGGGAAACGATGACTCCGGAGGAGAAAGATGCAGCTACGGCTGAAGAGACAGCAATGAAATTGTGTCGGCGGCTGGCTAAGAAAGCAGGGAAGGCACAGATTGCTCGGGCGGCAAAGAAGGCAGCCGGAGAAACGGTAAATAATTATCCAATATTTAATAAACCAAACCTCCACACCTATCTGATCTCACCCTTATCTGGCAAATTTCTATTCCATTTATTTGCTGTAGCAAACCTAGGAAGCTAGGTGCCTTGCCGGTGTCTTCATTTTTGTAGGTTTAACATAGCAATGTGATTTTGATAGGCACGTTCAAAGGGACAATCATTTTCTTATTCCATGTCCTAACCTCCGCTGCAAAACACGTCTTGGCTAAGAAATCAATGTCACACCGTTTACGCACTTTGTAGGTGCTCAGTCTTTGACCTGCACTGTGGTTTTTGGGGCCCATCTCCATTTTGTTACCTTTCAAATACTGGTTTCAGCATTCCCTAATTTTAGGGAAATGATTAGCTAAAACCGATACAGATCTGCTTAAAACACACTAGACATCCGGGTTTGGGAAGTGGACGTTCAGGTGATTTCCGATACTCGTGCTGTGTGGGCAAAGTACAGAATGAAATTTATCTGAACCACTTAGAGAAATACATGTACCTGCCTACCTATATCCTTTAGCTCTTTGCTGAGTTGGCCCAAAAACTCACAACCACCTAAAAAAACTAGTTTTTTCAAAATTTTATTTTGTACAGTAATTTACCGACTAACCAAATAATAACACTTGAAACTTGTTTAAATTTTTTGATGTCATTGTACCTTTACAATTTTATTGTAATTTGTGCTTTGCCTTTCCTGAACCTTTCTAATATTTAGCAGTCAGTCACTTCTTGGTGATGTGGACCTTCTTTTAGCCAGCTTATTTTTTAGGTACCTACTTAATTTTGAAAATGTAAGCATAAATGCCCAAAAAAATTCTGAACATCGAATTTACTCTTACAACATGCACTTTTGGTGATAATGCCCAATAAAACCCATGCACTGCTGGGCATTTCATGACAAACCCAGGTTTATGCAAACCCTACTTTTCTGTACAGCTGGAGTTGGAGGCACCCTCTGAGATTGAAAGGAGGCAGATAAGCCAGGAGCAGAGGGAAGCATTGAAAAAAGCCAAGATAGACTTTCACAAAGCAGTCAGGGTGAGTTGGAACCAAACAGTAATAATTCATAATGTATCTTATATACACACTTTATTGTGAATAGGTAGGTACTTTGAACCCCACTGTTTGCCATTGAATTGGTTTGGTACTGCAGAGCAACATACTTAGGTAGGCTGGTCAACCTTGGGCTTGGAGTGATGATTCCTTCCTACATATCATAAAATCAGGGTACAAATTTGAGATAGCCTGTGAATGGGCTGGATGGGAAAGATGTTCCATTCTTAAGTGGCCGGATCAGTTCGTCAGAAAGAGGCTTTCAGACCCTTTTTTTCCACCGTTTGAGGGTCACATCGTTGAAGTTATCATTTCAATATTTCAATAGGTTGTAAACAAAAGATGTGAAATTGGGTAACCATGGCCCTTTTTTCGAAAATTTCCCCCCGGAACGCTAGAACAACCCCGAAACTATTCATTTTTGACCTTCTTTAGAGCCATGTATACGAAAGTGCAATAGAGAATTAGAAAAAATGGCCATGGTTACCCAATTTGAGGTCTTTTGTCTACCACATACTGAAATATTAAAATGATTACTTCAACTATGTGACCCTCAAACGGTGGAAAAAATAGGTCTGTTTCAAAATTTTCCATGTTCAATTTTTAACTTTGTACACCCTACGACTGCTTCTCGACAAAATATGAGACGTTGTTGATACTCCGTGCCTCTCGAGATCGCGCTCGCAGGAGTGATGAAAGGAAGGGATTAGCTAACTGTAATTAAACATTTCTATCTTGCATTCGACTAGATTATTTCTCATAATGGATTTAAAAACACGTTATGGCAGGCGCATGAACAAATTGCCGTTTAGGAACCGCAAAAATGACCTTAGAAGTTCGATTCAAGTTGCTCCACGATCCATTCGGCATAACAAATGTAATGATGTCAGTTTAAATTAGAAATGTATCAATCAATACTCTTTTTGCTGAAAGATATCGCTTTTGCAATTCATTTTGTTTCCGGATAGCAAAGCTATCTGAAGCTTGAAGAGATTATGAAGGTATTGAAACATTCATGCGATAAAAGTATAAGACCCAAGTAGTTTTTATTATTATGTACACAAATTAGCCTCCCAAAAGTGTTGTCCATTCCGGGATTTGAACCCGGGTCCCCAACTTTCGCGGCTGGTGCTCTAACCGCTGAGCTAAATGGCCATTAAATTTGGGAGAAGTAATTTGCATACAGGGTCCAACGTTATCCAACGTTAATTTGGAGTTACTCGAGGTTGAATGTAAAATGTGATTGCAGTATAGCATCACGCGGTACCAGAGCCACTATGAGTATTCATAGACTCTGGACCATACCCCCCTGGGGACATTCAATTCTCACCCTGTATGCAAATTACTTCTCCCAAATTTAATGGCCATTTAGCTCAGCGGTTAGAGCACCAGCCGCGAAAGTTGGGGACCCGGGTTCAAATCCCGGAATGGACAACACTTTTGGGAGGCTAATTTGTGTACATAATAATAAAATGAATAGCCAATTACGAGCTTTCGTAATTTAAATAAGATTAAAAGAGAACCCAAGTAGTTGATTATTTTCGAGTAATATTGTAGCTACTTAGTGATGTACAAAGTTTGAGTCAACTCTTCAAAAAATAAACAATCTGAACTGATCCGTCCCCTTAAGGAGACTATTTTTTATGCTGGGCCTCTGATCTTGACACCTGTTGTGCCCAGATTAACCATTTTTGGCTTATGACCAATAAAAAAGAAAAAAATAGGTAATAATTACTGGCCCACCAGTAGCTGTTTTTTGTCTAAACTTTTCAGTTCCAAAATAAAATTTTAAAATTGTGTTGTTGATTTTACATTTCGATTTTACACCGAAAGTTTTAAGCAAGGTAATTACGGTAGTTTGAGGTAATTACGGCCAATGAACTAATCCCTATGCCCTAGATGGCGTTTATAAATGCTGTTTGCGGCCTCAAATAATTTTTTATGTTTTTTTTCTTCTGCCATGGGTTATAAAAAGTAAAGATCTTCAATCTGAGCGCAACTTGTGACTAGACGAGATGGAGCTTGACGGGTGTCGAGACACAGACGGGCTGGAAGTGCAGTGTTTTTCTTTGTATTTACTTCAGTTGACTTTTCTGTACCTACAGGCAAAGGTGGAGGCAATGCAGCAAGAGAAATGGGAAAAGATGAGCCCAGAAGAGAAAGAAGCTGAAAAAGAAAGGAAAGAAAAAGAAAACAAGATAATAGCTGTGAGTTGAATACGTCATTTAAGTGTTTGCAAGACAAGGCCAAGATTTCATAATTCAACACCTACCTACAAACTATTTACATTGAATGATATTGAATCATCTTATGTAGCTATAGTGATTTCTGACTGGTTCAATTCCCTCTTGCCTGCTCCCCCCACCCCCTTCCACCTTGCTTTACCCCTTACCATCACATTGATTTCCGTTCAACAACCTTTTACCTGCCAGTCTGCTTAGCCCTGTCAGCTCTGAGGCATTTTGTTCCTTATGTGACTTGTTGCTCACAGGCGAACATCGAAAGCCGCAATCTGAGGCGGAAGCTTGAGGAGCAGAAGAGAAAGAAGAAGAAGGTGACAGGGCAACAACAAGAAAATGGGGTAATTTTTTTAAAGAATTCAATATAAAATATACCTACCTATTACCTAGTAATTTTCCCTTTTTTCTAGACAAATTGTTATTTTCAATTTTTCTTTTGAAACAATATGCCTATTCGGCGTGTTAAGTTTTTTTGTTGAATATATATTGCGATTAGCAAGGTGTAGAAGAAACCCAGAGCGATGCCAGGCCTCAGTTTTCATAGCTGTCCTCTGTGTGGTATTAGTTTTTGTACCTAAAGTAACTCTTTGCTTTTAGACAAATGCTGGCAGCCCGAATCTGAAGCAAAATCTTGAGGTCCAGCCAAACGAGCAAGGCAGCGCAGTGCCTAAGAAGAAGAAGAAGAAGAAGAAGAAGAAGAATAAGAAGATGACGAAGAAACAGCAACAAGGAAATGTGGTAATTTTTTAATAAAAGTCAACATAAAATATAATAATTTACCCGTTATTTTAGACAAATTGCACTTTTTATTTGCAATTCATTTGTTCAATGCTAGAATTGGCAACGTTTAGTAGGAAGGTGAAACAATGTCAGGCCTCAGTTACCTCACTTGTCTAATGTGTGGTATTTGCTTTTGTACCTAATGTGACTGTTGCTTTCAGACAAATGCCAGCAGCCCGAATCTGAAGCGCAAACTGGAGGATGGTGACGAGCCGAACTTGCAAGGTGTCTTGCCAATAAAGAAGCTGAAGCCGATGGCGGAAAAGGCTGAGCAGCCCCAGGCCAAACCGACCAAAGCGTTGAGGAAGAAGAAAAACAAGAATGTCAAGACGCAGAGAGGGAACGTGGTAAGTTTTTGTTCAATTCGGTTTGTCCATTAATTGTTTATGGATAGAACTCTCTTAAAGGGACATTTACCACTTGCAATTAATTTTTACCATAGCGTCGTAGCTATAATATGAATAAAAGTTGACGTATTCAAAATAATTTTCTGGAAAGATAGATTTGTAATTAATTATCTAAGATCTCTGGCTTTTCGCGCGGCGCGATCTGCGAGATATGTACAATTCTCTTTGTACAGAAACTCCATCCCCTCCACCGAATCTCCTGTACGAGCGCTGTCGCTGCCGCTACGGCTCGGCGCGTCACGCTCAGAGCGGCACTGCACGAAAAATATGCAACACGCTAATTACATACCTGCATCAATCTGCTTACCGTGGCTAAACGGATAATCTTATCAAAGTGCCAAATTATTTTAACACAGAGATAGAATGGAGGACTATGATCAAATTATTTTAATTTTGTCTGATAAGAAGTTTGTCTAGGTACTAGGGGTCGAAAAAGCGCTACGAGTTAGTCCTTACGGGAGTTGGTTTTCAAAGCACCAAGGCCGAAAAACACGGACTTTGGGAATTTCTGCACAGATGGCTGTAGACTCGAAAGTTTTTTTTTTTTTACTGTCCAAATGTCATTAGTCATTACTAGATCTTCCTAATTGGTGGTAATTAATATGATTTTAAATGATAAATGGTCCTTAAGTGGCTACGAAACGCCAGTGTTTTCGTCGTACGCGGAGGTTCACGCGGGAACTTCTCCTGGCCACAAATAATAACACAGAGTTTTGGAAAAAAATACACGTGTAGTTGAAGGGTTGTTGGATGTCGGATGGTGTGTTAGGTTATTATACTTCCAAAAATGACAGAGGTGTGCATTTTCAAAAAGTGCCTAAAATACCAGATTTACGGCATTTTTACGTAGCTCGTATGGAAAAAGTATGCCATAACTTGCATTAAAAACTACCATCCGACATCAATTGATTCTTTCTCGGTCTATGGTTTCTTTTCTAGATTTGTACATTAATAATTGTTTGTGTAGGAAGTTCCCGCGTGAACCTCTGCACCGACCCCTGGCCACGCAGCCTGGCTTGTGAATCCAATCGTTTTCAACGCTCTTAAAAGAACTATCCACTGCTACTGCTGTATCTGAATTCTATTCCTGCGCAGTGATAACGTATCTTGGTTTTTGCAATGTAGCATAAAATATATTTTCAGTTTTTTGACTTGGTACTGTCACCTGAATTATATAAATTAGAGGTATCTATTGTTGATGTAGATGTTCATCTTTGGAAGTACATGTGACCCAATGGGTATATAATATAGAATAGAATCTAACTCTTATGTTTTCAATGGTTTGTTTCATGCCCTGCCAGAGCAACATCGCTAGCTTGAAGCTCAAGCAAACGTCGGTGAACGGCTCCGCGGCGAATGGCAAAGACGTCGGTTCTCCGAAGCCGAAGCAGTCAAAACGGAGGAAGAGCAAAGGCAGTGCGCAGTCCTTGTCGAGCAACGTTGTGAACCTCACTCCAACATCGGTGAACGGCTCCGCACCGAAAGGCAGTGCGCTGTCTCCGCCGAGCAACGTCGTGAACGCTACGCCAACGTTAATGAACGGCTCCGCGCCTAAAAGCAAAGACGCCGGCCCTCGCCTCAGTCGAAGAGAAAGGGCGATACAGAGACTGCGTCAAGCAACGACTAGCGACAATGTTGCTCAATAGCGCAAGGAAGTCCGTCGTCTCTCCAAAAAAAGTGTGGGCAATCATGTAGAAATAAGAATAGTGAATTTTATTTGAAAATGGGTTATTATAAATTGTTGGGGGAGGTTTGAAGGAAATTCATAACTTCAGGAATCCGCGAATTTCTTTCAAGTTATTCAATGTAACTGTGCTAGGGTTTGACAATGTCTTTTTAGGAGCTTGCAAACCCAATGCTTTCTCCATTCATTTGTTTGGCTATACTATACATGACCTATAATCAAGAAGTGTACACAGCTTCATTTTTCAATGCATGTGAACTTTCCTTAAGTTTTTTTATTCAAATTCACCAAGGTTATTGCTTTGAAATTACAGGGCACTCAAATGTTGTTTGAACTTTGAATGAGAATTGAATGGATTGACAAATTGGGTTTGTTTCTTTGCTAGGTTGCCGCACTCTCAATGCAACTTACCCAAATCTGAACTGCACTACAAGCTACCCAGCGGTATTTGAACATGGAGATGACTCGGTGAGAAAATGACAGCAGGAAGGGACACGTTCTTTCCTTATATCAAACCACTAAAAATCTACTTGCCTTTTGTACTGCGCAAGTGATGCGAAAGCAGAGATTTGCGTAGATACTGAGCATATTAGAACGTATGCAGCTGTCAATTTGTCGAACTGTTCACTTTTAATTAAGGGCCGGTTTTACAAGTGCCTCAACCCAGAGTTAAAGTGGGAGTTAGTTATTTGTCATGGCAACTGCCAATAGGAGTGCCTAACCCAGAGTTGAAAAATATTGTGAAACCGGCCCCATGTAACACAAGCAGCAATTAAATTTACAGAAAGGCATTTGTTTCCCTGACTGTCAAATACAGGTTATTGTGAAACAGGCATGAAAGAAATGACAACAAAATAAAACTTTTCTCTACACACTTTATTGCATGTTCTTTCTAATTTTCTATAAAAATAGTTTGTGCCATGATATTATGTCACTCATTCCTGATTAGCGTCAATAAATTCACTACTGATCTACAGGTGCATGTTACCATAGATGTGTGGGATGCAAAAACATTCGTGAAAGGACACAGTACATTATAAGTGTCTGGTAAAACTGTGCCTGTGTGCAATTAATTCAATTAATGTCCTTGTTGAAGATACGTTCAAAACTTAATAGAGTATCGTCTGATTTTTGTACTTGGAGATGGACTGGTAATTATTCGTTCCTCCATTTGGAAGACCATTTCCAAGCCTATCTGTTGCGAGGACGATTTCAATCTCCTGGAAATCAACAAGTCTTAGAACATCTTTGTCCTTTCTAACAATGGTGTCTGGAAGCTTACGCAGTCGGAAAACCTGAGTTGGCGTAACTCCGAGCTCCTCGCAACAGGTGCGAAGAAGTCGGGAGTACGTCAATTCAATTCGGGGAAGCTCGATTTCAAGGAAGTCTGGATCTCCAGAGTTAGCGACACGGACCTTCAGAACAAGCTCTGGAAGAAGAAACTTAAGTTGTGTATAAAATTTCAGAAATAATGTGAATAGGTAGGTAAGTGCTGCTCCAAAATCTTTATATTTTAAGTAGGTACCTACCATCAGTTTGTGAAGTGGAGATTTGTTGATTACTGATGCTGCAAGTGATTCCATTTGACTTTTCTACCACAGAGGGCGGTGTTGGGTATTTATTTGAGCTGGAGTTTCTTCTTGCGAGCATTGTGTTCACAGCATCCACTTTAGCATTTAACGGAGGATTCTGGAGATAGTTTGGTGTAATCGGAAGAGAATTTTCGGCAGAAGTTTTCTCGTCTGTTATTTGTTCCGATCCAAGAAGCTGATAGATGTCACCTTTGTGGCAAAGTGCGTTTGGTGTTTCACCTTTAGACGTTACTGCTTCTTTGTCAGCTCCGTTAGCTAGCAAGAGTGCAACAATATCAGAATGTCCACGTTTAGCGGCCCAATGAAGAGCAGTCCTAGAGTACGACAATGAAAAGAGTGAATAATAATCATATTGGAGGATCCTCGCATGAGAAATCTCTTTGTCCCTTTAAATGACTTCCTCTCAGCTGTCAAAAGTCACACATAATTATGAATCTTGCACCTAGGTTGCATTACTCTATGCTTGCACGTACCAACCATTAATGGCATGTTTAGCATTTATATTTATGCCCTGTAGAATTAATTGTTCTATAATATCAATATCACCGATGCACGCAGCCTCACGTAGAGATTCCTCTAATGTTTTTATTCGATCCATGATAGACACGCACGAGCACATGCGCTCGGCTCGAGGCAGACGACCCTCATCGATCGGCCGCCCACAGACGCCGCTTGGCAGCACTGCAATCTTTTCCGGCGGCCATTTCCGTCAAGCGGCCTTTCGTGCGGTTCCATCATTTGTTTGGAGTAGAAGCGTTCATATTTCCAAGGATTTCAATTGTAATTGGTGAATTTGGAATAGTTCAAAACAATCTGTGCGAATTGTTTGCACAATGGGAGAAGAAAATATAAAGACCGGTAAGTAATTTTGCTTTAATTTGAGATAGACTGGATACCTCGCTGTAGTCATTTTTTGCCAGACCGAACACAGCAAAGGGATAGTTCAGTAACGACGCAATTGATGAGAATGCTCCATGGACCATAATATTATCTTTTTATAAGTAAAATGCATATTTTAATGTGATTGCACGTAAATTGTTCCGTTACGCGTCATGCTAAGCTATACATGAGCTATATTTCATAGCTAAGCTATACAATAAGAGGTTCTTTTATTGGCAAGGTCACTGGTTTATCAGGATGGAACAAATTATTATTAGTAGTAGTAGGCCTACCTACCTATCTATCAGCATTGCCATCAGATACAAAGAACAATCAATTAAATTATTTAAAAATATTTCTTTACTTTTCAGCATTGTGCTTTATAATGCAGGTTTTGTTGAGTGTATGTAGTAGGTACATTCTGCAGCTACAATTAAGGGCGTTGTAGACAAGGCCCATTGAACCAATAACTAGGAATCTACGGAAAAAATTGCTTCTTTGGCAATCAAACCTCAGAGTTAACATCATTTTAAAGAACATTATTTTTAAAAAATTCCAAGAAACCAAGATCTCACTCAGATGAACGCAGTAAAAGTTATGCATCTAGCGGCAATTTGAAAACTGATGAACTGATGCCTGATGCCCACTTAAAAATTATTTTGGAGAGACTTCCCTTAAGCAATGTTCAGACAATAATTTGTAGAAAGTTTCATTAATTTTTCTCTGATTACAGAGAGGGACAAAGAACGCGGTTCCGACCACAAAGACCGCAGGCGGAGATCTCGTTCTCGTGACAAGAAGAAGAGGTCGCGTTCTCGTAGCCCCCGTGCCAGCAAGCGATCAAGGTCCAGGAGCCGTGACAAGCGATCCAAAGATGTGAAGAAGGAGCGATCAGAGTAAGGCACAACTGTCCTTTTGTACCTATTACTACAATGAAATTAGTCTGCATAGGTGCCTAGGTCTGCTTTATAGCATAAGGTCTTTGAATGTAGGTTACGTTTCAAAAGATCTGTTAAATTTAGAGAGCACATTATTAAAACATGATTTTTTCAATGCAAATTTATTTGCTTGAGACCTCAAGGCTTGATATTTAGATGATAGGTATTTATTCAATAGCTGCTTCATATTAAACAAGAGCTTTTCTTCTGGCCTCCAATACCTTGTCCCTATAGCATTTTATTCTCTCGCCTCCTGAGTTTGCTCCCGCCTGGCCCGCACTAACCGGCCGGCTCCCGTTCTGGCCCGTACCAGGTCTCCCGGCAAGAAGGAGAAGCGCTCGCGCCGTAGGAAACCTTCGCTCTACTGGGACGTGCCTCCGCCAGGTTTCGAACACATCACCCCTCTGCAGTATAAAGCAATGCAAGGTAACGGCAAGTACAATCTAAAACTTAAACCCGTTACATTCCTCTTGAATCCTTACTCCCATCCCGAAACCAGTCACATTGGTCTCACAAAGTGCCCAATGTGACAGCCACGACAGCTAAAATCTTGTGCTTGAAGTAACAAATGCCAATAGTTGGAGCTGGATAAATGTTTTATGAGATTTATTAGTCATCTTATGACAAACCTGCTATTCAATCAACAAATTTGTACCGAAAAGCTACATCAAGATATCGCGAAGCCAAATTGAAACGATATGTACCTGCCCATCAGTATAGGTAATAGGTATCTTTATAATATCTCAGGTTTTTTAATTACGCTTTTATCAATGCTTGTCAAAAATATTCCAAGTTATCATTTTCTCTTAGGTTTTAGGAATGACATATACCTATAGATGCCCTTCTAGTGGCTTCATATTGTATGTTTTGATGTGATACATTTGATGATGGTCCTTATTTACATTTTCAAAAGCACTTCTCTCAGGAATTATTTATCTTGGCTAGATGCTCTACTTCTACATTTCCTTTTCCACTCCGAAAAGTCAGCCAGCCTTCCGGTCCTAACGACATCCATCGCCCTCGCCACTTGCTGACCGTACGGTTTTTCCTCACGTAGCGGCAGGCCAGATCCCAGCGAACATAATCGCAGACACGCCGCAAGCCGCGGTGCCGGTGGTTGGATCGACCATCACGCGGCAGGCGCGCCGCCTCTACGTCGGCAACATCCCGTTCGGCGTGACGGAGGAGGAGATGATGGAGTTCTTCAACCAGCAAATGCATCTGTCCGGACTGGCGCAGGCAGCGGGCAATCCGGTGCTCGCGTGCCAGATCAATCTAGACAAGAACTTCGCTTTTCTCGAGGTGAGTGCGCCAGAAACGTTGTTGAACTTTTGAGACTATACTTTTTCATCTGTTATTAGTTATTGATGTAATGATTGCCCCAAAAATTCTGCGAACACTATATATATGTTTTGTTTATCTCAGTACCTTGAGGGTTAAGCATTACCTTCGCACTATGGATCCGGCCCCTTTACTGATATATTGCTAATTAATTACTGATCAGCAATTCCCAGTACAGTGCATTAGTGGAGTTTTGTAACAGATGCACAAAACCTCTACTCAGTAATTGCTAAATTTCTTTGTGTATTATGCACCTTCATGGAGCTAAAATCGTTAATCCTAGCTCATTTCACTTTTGTCGGTGTCTGTGGTTCCAGTATCATTCGACCGACCCAACTAGTTCTTTTAATGCCGAGAACTGTGCATTACCCGGGTTTCATAAAAGATCCCGGAAGTCATTAAATTTAAATTTCTATTTTTTATTTTATTTAGCATTTAGCGCTAGAAACATTGGCCCTAACTCAATTCGCACTTGACTTAACCCTGTCTCCTTGGTTCCAGTTCCGTTCGATCGATGAGACCACGCAGGCGATGGCTTTCGACGGCATCAACTTTAAGGGACAGAGCTTGAAGATCCGTCGGCCACACGACTACCAGCCGATGCCGGGCATGTCAGAGAACCCTTCGGTCAACGTGCCAGGTGAGTCGGCCAGCAGTCTTTAGTTTCGGTTGGGGGGGGGGGGGGGGTTGGTTTGGTACTTGCGTGTCGGGGGGGGGGGGGGGGGGGCAATGCAGTAGAGAGGGTTATAAATATATCATTTAGATCAGGAGATGATTGGGACGTCTCCACTCGTTTGCTACCCAAATGTCAAACGTAGTGACGGAAGCTTACAAAGAATAATGACTAATGATTGAGGCTTTTGCCAGAACTTCCCTATTTGTTGGATGATGAATCAATTGAATTTGTACGCCCTAGTCTAATTTGAAACATTAGCGTTGATTCGAATTCAAACTTTTTTTTCCCACTTTTTTTTTACAATTAGTGAAATTTCTTACTACCAAATTCTTTTGAAGCAAAAAAAATCTTTGTTTAGCCTCGTTGGGTCATCCCAATGTGGTTATTCTGGATGTCGATCCACCGACGTTTGCTCCTTTTAACAAAATTTCCCTGCTTCTAAGTTAACGAATCTTTTGAACACCAATTGCATTGCAAAGTGAGCGTCCTTCAATTTCAAATAGTACTAATTATCTTAGCACTAAATTTAACTAAAGTTATAATAATTTACACTAGCTTTGTACGCTATAAGAAATCTTACTGATTTCCTGCAAAATTACTGAAACACTAACACAAGCTACATACTTTTTTTTCTGAAGTGGTCAACTGTGTAACCACCGACTTATGAAGGGTTAAATATTTTGTTGTAACGTGAGTGCCGATTGAGTGACGCTTTGTTTCCTTTCGTCCAGCCTTTAACAAGATATCCCCGTTTCTAAGTAACCGCCAGCCCGATCTCTTAGCGACGTTTACTGACTCGGTCCCCTTCCAGCTGGCGTGATCAGTACCGTGGTGCCCGACTCTCCGCACAAGATCTTCATCGGCGGCTTGCCCAACTATCTCAACGAGGACCAGGTATGTTGCTCCGTCCGATCGCCTCCGCTCCCTTCGTTCGACAGCGATCCTCTAGTCACGGCTCGAGGCGTCGCTTGTAAAAGGCGTCCGTGGCAGGCGAAACCGATTCCGAGACGATTTTATCGTTTTAAAAGCATGATTGAATTTTCTTTGATCATATTTTCGATGAGAGGTGGGCTGGCCGAGATAGCAAATGCTTGTTGGAAATTCTCATTGAACTTTTTTGTTTTTGGTTTTTGGTATGTCACTTTTTGCTACTGATGTAAATGTTTAGCCATTGCTCAAGCTTAGATATTTAATTTCATACAATCACTCTTAGTTCGGTAGTTTTAAACTTTATAAATTAAGATAGGAAACTAGTTTGCTTGTTATTACTGCCATATGGTTTTTGCAATTATTGATTGTTGCATCAAAATCCGATTCAATCAAGGTCCAGTTATTAAATGTGGTTCAAACGTGAATTACTAGGTAAGCATTTGTATTGCAAGGACAGCCACTCCAGAACCAACTCTAAACTTTGTTGCCACGTTACAGTTCCGCATCCCAGCACTTTCCAGGGCAGGGGGGCAATGTGAAATATTCTGTCGATGTAACGTTTCAAAATAACAAACAGGATTTAGGTCTTCTGTTTGCCGGGCGCCGTGATTTTGCTAGGTAAGTACCCGCAGTCACGCCCGACGGTGAACGGAACCGATGTACCTGTTATGTACAGCCTAGCATCGACGACCGAGCCGTTTGTTCCGAGCGCCGTCGGCCGTTTGTTTACAGTAAGGGATCGGGACGGAGTGGCGGCGATCGTCGATTCCGCGGCCGTCGTTTCCCCCTAGGTACTAGGTAGGTCTTCTCGTCACGCGGACACCTTCCATCCCCCGGCCTTCCGTCGTAGATCCGTTACTTTGGACAACGCTTCACCCTCCTTCGTAGCCGGTTCCGCCATGCCGAGAGCACATCTGTTTAGATTATCGCTTGCGGCTCGTCGTTCCTTCCGTTCGGGCAAGGTTCGTTTCAGCGGTCGAAAGTTTGTTAGCGACCGCCGCTTGTTTGCGAGCCCGGACCGGATCTCGCGGGGGCGTTTAGGTCGAGTCGGTGGCCGTCGAAGCACTTCCCTTTCCCTTGCAGGCATTGGCAACACATTGTGACTTTTCAGTTCTCGCTACTTTCTTTTCAGTAAAAATACAAAAACGCATAAGAACATATCACGTATATACATTATTCGACAGAGCTCTTTCAGGTTTTCACGTAAACGAGTAACGTTTCAGATTCTTTCAACGTCGAGCAATTTTTTTTCAGCTTCTTTTTTTCCCCGGTTATCTATTTTCAGGTCCAATTCCATGTGGATTATGGAATGATGAATCAGAATTATCATACTCGATTGTAAAATTCTGTCCAAAGAGTGAATGAGGAAAACAAAGTGATATCATGTAGCGTGGATAGGTCATAGCATACTTTAATCACTCAATGGACGGTACATATCGTTGGGAAATCTTTTTTCACCTCTCCGTAAACCACAGAGCGAGCACAGTTTTGGCCACTGCCTTCTATAATCACTGGCAAGCGAGTTCCACAAGAAAGGAATCTCTTCAAAATGGGAGATAGTGTTCAATTGTCGCACGGGATTTCGATGGCGCCGCCCTTTGCAACACACGGGCGGCGGTTTCGATTGCGCATCCCGTTCGATCGTTTCACACTGTGTAGCCCAAGGCCATTCAATTTCCGTCGCAACGGGCCGGCAAATCTGACTCGCCATCATACTGCTCCTCATACAGGACCGAGAGAACCCAAGCACCGACGGCTCGAGTGTGGAAATGTAAACGAAAAGTCACTGATCCTTGCCTCTGCTTTTTCCCCCATTCTGTCGTAGCCAAGGTATCGAGACCGAGGGTAGAGAGTTGCGACTATAAACAATGTCTTGGCGCTCTCGCCTTACGCTATCTATCATGGGGGAATGTGACGTTACG
Organism: Nemoura dubitans; assembly: GCA_921293005.1. NCBI lineage: Eukaryota > Metazoa > Arthropoda > Insecta > Plecoptera > Nemouridae > Nemoura > Nemoura dubitans. The sequence continues at coordinate 28,215,561 of OV121077.1, read as the reverse complement.
CAGGCAAGTTACAATCTGTTCTCAATGCTCACGAGTTTCCAGGCTCTGCGCTCGACGGAGGGTACGTAGCAAGCCCCCGGGGATCGGAGCGGGAGGCGCAGAGGACTGGACGAGGAGTAAATTTCGGTCGGCCGTAAAAAGGCGTGCGGTGTTTTGTGGACCGGTCTGGCAATGTCCGATAAACGTTCTTTGTCCAGACGACTGGAAGTCATTAACGAAGCTCCAGAAATCTAATTACCTGTCGTTACTGTCCTGCATCGGACGCTACGTTCAGTCCCCTCAATTTATTTCCTGCTGTTTTGACGGGTTTTGTATTGACACCGCTTGTTTGGAAAAAGTGCAAGCCATGTTCGGGAAATGACCCGGTCTTTCGTTGTTTATGTGTTAATTAATCTGGGTGTAAGCTGTCATGTAACATACAAGTGTCGTCCTATTTGAATCGCGGGCATGATGTTCAATTTCGATTACCTTGCATCAACTCCGTTGCGTGAGTCCTCTGTCGGTTCTCTGCCTCGCTCGCTCTGTCTCTTCTCAGTGTCGTGTGTCTTTCCAGTGCTCTGGGTCAGAACCGGTAAGTTGCTTTGCGTTTTTGTAACGGGCTTGCGAGGAGCCGTGCGAACGGAACAAAACCGCCGACTGATTCGTTGGCAAGCAGACGGGAATCCACACTGTCGAAGAACCGAACTAAGTTGACAATAGAGTTGGTAGTTTGTAGTTTGGCAGTTACCAGATTCTAGATTAAATATCTTTCAGACCTAAATTGATTGTTAATATAAAAAAGTTTAGATCTCGTCATTCTTATTTTGCCTCCCTACTGATGCACAAAGAAAATTAAGATCTTCCTGCAGGTAAATTTAAGTTATGTTCCAATAGTTGACTATTGATTACCTTCAAATTGCCTTATCAACCAATTTAAACAAGTCATTAACTATATACAAAGTCATCTCGGAAAAACCTGCAAGGAATTAGTTTGCTTGCAAAGGAAAAATTGTGTGCAATCTTACGAGCTTTGGTCAACGTAGAACCGAGCAACCAACTTGGTCGGTTGCCGACGGTTTGGCGTCCCGTTCCGCAGCGTGCCGCGTTCGCGCCTGCCTCCCGTGCTGAGCTCCTCCTTTCCCCCGCAGGTCAAGGAGTTGCTGATGTCGTTCGGCCAGCTGCGAGCGTTCAACCTGGTCAAGGACTCGGCCACCGGCCTCAGCAAGGGGTACGCCTTCTGCGAGTACGCTGACCCCTCGATGACCGACCAAGTCACCACTCTGGTGAGTTTTGCACTGTGCAGGGTTCATTGCTCTGGTTTGTTTTGGGGCGGAGCCGATTGGTTTTCAGACGGAAGAATTCAGATCGACTCTTTGTGCAGTAATGTCCTTGGTTTTTGGTACATTTAGGGCTGCTTTTGCAAGTGCTTCAACCCAGATTTAAAGTATGAGTTAAGTTATTTGTCATGGCAACCACCAATAGGATGCCATGGAATTCATTTGTTTCTGAAGGTTAGATGCCTAACCCAGAGTTTAAAATATTGTAAATTGGCCCTGACAAAATCGATGTGACAATTTTATCAGAAGCTGGAACATGTGCAATTTTTACTGTTTTAACACCTTCCATATTAATTTCACAGAGCCTTTGTGTGCATTTTGGTTTGGTTTGTTTCTGCTAATTCAAACAAAAAATGAGGTAATGTGGGTTTTTCCATCATGCGCATTCTGCATTAAAAATCCGATCATTTGTGCAGTTTTACTATTTGGAATCTATTTGGACATACCAAATGTTTTAAATGTGATGCACTATCTAAATGTATATAAAATATTATCTTTCTATGTAGGTGATAGATCTGTGGATAGTCATTTGATATCTGTGCGAGAAACATGTACCACAAAATACCCTGGTTGTTCTCTGTTCCCTGTCTTTGTCACACTACGACCCATCTGTGCTCGATATATCAGCGACGGCACGCGAACTAACCGCGCCGTCTGCCGCCCCCCCTGCGCAGGCTATCGCCGGCCTCAACGGCATGCAGCTCGGCGACAAGAAGCTGATCGTGCAGCGCGCCAGCGTCGGCGCCAAGAACGCGACGATCGGGCAGCAGGCGCCCGTGCAGATCCAGGTGCCGGGCATGACGCTGGTGGGCAGCTCGGGCCCGGCCACCGAGGTGCTCTGTCTGCTCAACATGGTGACGCCCGAGGAGCTGCGCGACGAGGAGGAGTACGAGGACATCCTCGAGGACATCAAGGAAGAGTGCAGCAAGTACGGCGCCGTCCGCTCGCTCGAGATTCCGCGCCCGATCGAGGGCGTCGAGGTGCCCGGCTGCGGGAAGGTGAGGCCGTCGCAAGTTTCGTAGTTTGCGTCGACGGCGGGAATCGCTTTTGTGTCAAATTTGTAGGCTTACTCTTTTCTCTCCTTTTTTACTGGCATTGGCTATGTCTGAATTGGCTATTCCGTGCGATCTAGCTGTCGTGTTCTTGAAAAACGCGGGGGGTTTAAGTTCAGTACAAAAGTAGACACCCTGAAAATTTCATCGCAGTTGAGGCTGGCGTTTGGTCTGCAAAGCACGCGCAAACACACATACAAAAAAATACAAAAAACAAACACTCGAAAGTGTTTTTTTTAACCAGTAGTGAAATTGAAGATTTCGCTACGATCATCAAAAATATCTGGTACACTTTACAAACGGTGGGAAAACAGACGTAATCCTGTGAGAAAGTAGCATTTTTGATAAAATGTCATGCCTGCTGCTGAGTTTTTGAAAAAAAGTGTAGCTTTACCTTTAAGTCAAATTCTAGACTATGGTTGTTTCTTCGGCAGGTTTTCGTCGAGTTCAACTCGGTGGTGGACTGCCAGAAGGCGCAGCAGTCTCTGACCGGCCGCAAGTTCAACAACCGGGTGGTGGTCACGTCGTACTTCGACCCGGACAAGTACCACCGCCGCGAGTTCTAGGCGCGATCTTCCGACGACGCTGTTTTACGCCACGACACCTCTGTTGAAGGCCGTTTGAACCTAGTACCCGTACATTATAAGCAAATATATTACATATTATAATCGATTATCCCATGGGAAACCTTTTAAGGCTAGTTTAACGCTGGATGTTCTGAATATTTGTAGACTTGCTGCTTTCTTTCTATTTTTACTGTAGTCCAAAGAACTTTGGGCTAGCTTGTTATGCCTTGTGTTTACTAACGAAGCAGAGCATATTATCGAATTCATGAAATAACAATGTCTTGGAATAAATGTAGAAATCTAGCTTTGCATTTATGATGTTCCCAAATCGTAATGTTTGTTTCCTTCCTTGCTCCTATACTTTGGAAAGCAGTCTGGAACTGGATTATACGGAACCACAGTACAATTACATAAGTTAGCCATGTACTGCTCACTCTTGTTCAGAGTATGTTTTGTCGACAGATGCTATGTTCAATGCAGGAATGTCCAAATAATACTTAATTAAGTTACGTGTGGTTGCATAAAAATTAATTGATGGCAGAAGTGAAGTCTTTGGTTTCACTGGCCCGGAAAAATGCTCAAGATTGCTAAGGTCTCGGCTAACTTGCGGCTTAAAATCGGCTATTTTCAGAAAATCTGATTATAGTTACTGCCTGATGATTTTTTTTTTTAAATAATGATTTTGAACAAATTTGGTTTGTCCAAGCTGTACATCCTAATTTCTTAATTTTTTTCCACTGAACTTCCAAATATGAAGTGTAATGAAAATGGCTAATGGAATCAAGCATATTTTGTAGTTGTCCAACTTCTATTTTTTATTAAAACCTTTTTCCATTCTTTTTACTTAATTTTGACGTGCAATTCGCTAAATCATGATTTACTCACCCCTTAATTCAAGAAACAATTAATATACACATGGCACCTACTGCTTGCAAAGTTCAGCAGTAGAAATATGAACCGCGCAAATAAATAAACACAAAATATGTTACTCACTTAGGCTAGCAATAGGCACAGTTACACTATCAATAGACACTAGTAATAGACAGAAGTTTAAAAACGCATTTTCTGTTCAATGCAGGCCTTCTAAATTGTTCACCACTATGGTGTTCACGAGAAGCACGAGTTCGAAAGAGAAGCAGCATTTTATTGTGCGACTAGGCTCCTCGTGCACCGTAGCTGCATTGCGGGACAGTCTATCTGACAGGAGTTTTCTCTCGGCACCATGGATTCCAATTCCCGGAAAAACAAAACTTGAGAGGCCCTTTTTAGCGTAGCTCCGCATGTAAAAAACGTCAAGACGTGTTTTAACTTTTATTACTGCGTGGTTTGAGTCTCGTGATACGAATACGGTACGATTTTTCAGTATGCCCAATAATATATTGAAATAGTACTAAATCACTGTATTAAAATACAGTATAGTAACAGTAACAGAACAGTATAGGAACCGTAAAATTACGTTTCGTGTAAACGGTTCCTATACTGTTCTGTTTACGTTTATAGTTTAGTTTGGGATAGAGTTTTTTATGTGATTATCAAGCGGTAATAAATGAAGCATAAGAGGCTGCCTAGGGTGCCATTGTTTCTCCATTAATTCTTTCTAGGTAGGTAGGTGCGTCCTAAGTGGTCTTTTGTCGGCAGTACTAAAGTTAATCGTGTATCGAAAGGGGAAAACTGGGGTTTAACTTCAAGAATGTTAAATTTCCACCAAGGTTGAGATCGAAGAAGGCAACCCAGCACCTATCACTACGGGCTTTAGCAAGCCCCGACAAAAATTTTTCAAATTGGTTTTTGAAAATGTTTTTATTTTCTGGGTTACTTTCGTTAGTATTTCTTCCACAAAATGAAATAAAGAACACGTCGATACGACCTTCGATTTATGACAACGCAAGTGGACTGCAGCATTGTGTGTTCATTTGAGCATATTTCTGTGCTATTTTCTCGTAGATAAAGCAGTCGCATCGCTCAGACTGAAATATTTATTATCTAGTCCTTGCAAATTCCAAAGCTCGCTGCCAAAACATTCGTTTACGGGTTTTGTTCGAGTCTTCACAGAAGTGTTTACCTGGTAATTACCCCTTCCACGATAAGTGGCTCTTGGCACTGCGCCGTGTAGTTGGATGCCTACCTTCAAGGCGAATCAATGTGCAATTTCGGGAACTGAGATGCATGCAGCAACGGCAGAGAGTTAGATTGCATCTGGGCGCAAAACCAGTGCGTTCTATGATTGGGACCAAAGATAATATTATAATAACCTTCGGTTTGGGACAGTTCCCCATTGCTTGTATGGCTTGAAGGTTGCTAGAATTGAATGAACTATGATCTTAAATAACTGCTGCGGGAAATATCCCGGGAGGGGAGCAACTTGATTAGCTCTATTTTATTTCCATGTTTTTAGTACGAACAACCTAAATTATCCCATGAAAACAAGGAGTTATAGAGCCTTATTATTCAATGGTTATAGGGTCGATTCAATGCAGTTATATTGCGTATTAAGATTGGACCTATACCGAACAGCCATTTTATTTGATGATCTCACATCTTTGAACTCTGTCAATGTAACTAAGGTCGTTCTTAAAATTCCTTGTTCAATCTTTACCTATATATAGTATGGGTCATATCCAGCTCTAATCATCGACGAGTTTCGCGTAGTTCATAATATTTAGCGTATCTCATATTTGTGCAACAATTTGCATTCACTCAAATAATGCCAATTATTTACTTATTTATTTCTATACTAGGGCGAACGCAATTTGTGTTGCGTTGAAGATTTGCGCATAAAAAGATTGAGGCAAAAGCATTTGAAAATCATGGAGCAACTGGCCGGACCATTGCTTTCTCCAAAATACTGATCACTTGAAATTGTAAACCATTCTGACCTTTCTTTGTTTCTGTCCGAGCTGTCGGGTAGCGGAAATATGCTCATTTTGAGATCATTGAGCAATCTGCATGTTAATGCATAGATTTAACTCATGCCCAAGGGTTTTTATTGGGTTTTATTGGGTTGGTTTTATTGGGAAAAATCTGGTGTGATGTTTCGATTTGGTTTCGATGGTTTCTAAAGGCAAATTGAAATTGGGAACATTTGAAAAAAATACGCATTTTTAAATAAATTTCCGTACTTTTCCAAACATGCCCAATTGTCGAATTTTGCTCTTTTTTCTGCTTTGAAAGTGAAGGGTGTGGAGGATTTTCTTGAAAAAGGCAGGGGGTCTAAGTTGAGAGCAAAAGTAGACACCCTGAAAATTTCATCCCACTCGAAGCAGGCGTTTGGCCTGTAGAGCGCGCGCAAACACACATACAAAAAAAAACAAACAAACAAACAAACAAACAAACACACACCAAGTGTTTTTTTTAGCAGTAGTGAAATTGATGATTTCGCTTCGCTCGCTTCGCTCGCTACGCTCATCAATAAATTATGCCACGAACAAAAAACATAAGAATATAGTTGTGTCTTGACGTGTGAGCCTATGTACTGCCCAAAAGTAAAAATGTCAACTCAAAAAGCCCAAATGACAAAGTTTCAGAGTTCGGATGCAATGATTCGCAATAAAAAATAATAGTTATTCAAAGTGTCGCAAAATTCTAATTCTCATGCTGTGATCGAAAAGGTGCACGATATTGACACAGAGTGTCTGCAAATGTACGCAGCACAAAACATTTCAGCAGTATGCAAATGTCTTCGGCAACTCGCAAAGCACTGCATTGTTCTTCCAGCCGATCCGATCATTCACAGCATGCACCTAAAATAACAACAAACAACGTCAAACAAAAGTTTCTCCTTGTCAGATCTGTTTTTCAAGTTCAAGGCACGCCTGCGCAACGCAACGCGACGCCTCGCATCGCAAGTTGCGCACACCTGTTGGTTTTCGTACTTTGCAAAACTAGCGAGTCTCTGCCAGTCGTAGCTGCGGCATTTTACACCTGGGTTTTTCTATTTTTACCTTTCATAGGACGCGGTTAGTGGTGTAGGGACGGATCCACGTAACTGTCGTGGGGATGTGGAGCAATCATTTTTGACGACAGTAAATATTATTTTATCTTGATGCTGTCGGAGAAGAAAATTTTTATCCGCCATTTTTCCTCCCAGCACGCATCCGATAGGACTAGGGTTTTGTGGTTAATCGTGGTTAATCGTGGATAAGCGATAACTGCAATTGTTTTTCTAAGTTAAGAGCATGCTTTAGGATGGGGGTATTTTTAAGCCATGATTTTTAGGTAGTACAAATATCGGGTGGTAGTTTCTCGTTCAAGGCCATTATTTGGATCATCACTTGGAATGCTGATGAAGCCACTGTTACCAGTTAAACCACAGGGAAGGGAACACACCAACGCAGTTCAGGACAGTTTAGACATTAAACTTATTGACTTACATAGTACCCGAGTAAGACATTCGGATTCAATACCTATTTTGCAACAGTTTTTTTGAAATTAAAGAACATGGCTTAATCTTTATCAGATATCCACCAACCATTCATTTGTTCTTGTTGTCGATTAAATTGGTCTGTTGCTGTCGCAACCTGAGCTTCCGTCGCCACGTTGAGGAGCAGAATGTCAGCAATCCGCCGCTTGACAGTCTGACAGTCTGACAGTCTGACAGTCTGACAGTCGACACGCGAGCAGGCTGCACAGTCCTTCGAGACGTTGTCGAACACGCAGGGCGATAACGCCGACACATTTCCGCACTTGGCGTGGCTGCTGCTGAGTGGCGAACGGTGTTCTTCTTGCGTTTTATCGATCGTTTAGCTCTCAGTCTTTATGGACAATGTCACCGTGGATGCCTTGGCTAGGTCAGGAATATAACCACGAAAATGTGTTTTTAACTGACCTTAAACTTTTTGTAAATTGCCAGCAGCTATGACTATTCTATGAAACAAAAGCTTTCCTGTAGCAGTTTTTTGAAATTACAATATTATGAAGTCACATGGGCAGTGGTAAAAAATGGAATCCATCGAAATTTGCTAATTTTAGCTCGCGTATTGCATTCCTGGTCCCTTGCAAGCTAAGTACAGATAAGAAAATAATCAAGGGATGCAGGTACCACAATTATTATTTAAATCTATTCCGTTTCACTCACTCTGCATACCATCACCATTTACCACCCCCGTCCTAACCCTCATCCAAAAACTTAAAACTTGGCATTTTTTCGAGTTTACGTGAATGTGAGACAAAATTTTGCATGCCAAAACAACAACACCCCTTTCCTCCCTTCGCTCTCAGTTTTAACTATACCAGCAAAGTCCGGCGAAAATGTCAAAGTTATGTAATATCTTGTTGAGTTGATTGATCTAATTCAAGTTCCAGAGTTCCATGACCGCACACAAATCTTAGAGCAATGCAAGGATTAATCTCAGGACCATTCCAGGTTAGGGCATAGCCATTAGCCACCTCCATGATAAAACACACTTAGAAGATTAATAACCTGATGCTAGAGTTTTTGGCAAACGTCTGACATAAAAAATTTGACAAAACCAACTTGTAAACCACTGAAAATTGTATGAACTTTCAATAAAAATGCACACGATTCGCAAACATTCTTGTTAGTGTTGTTAGGTTACAACAAATGGACTAGCAGAATTTTCGAGTGAGCTGTCGCAAAATTCCCCGAAATGAAAAACGAAAACGAAAATAAAATAGAAAACACTCCACTTATCAAAGCGTGAGCTCAGAATTCTTGATTAAAATTGCCCTCACGTTTCACATGCACATCCCACAATCTTGTCATCATCATCATCCCTACATCATCCAGCGATCAAGATCACGACGCGTACATTCCCGAAGACACACTACAGGTCCACCACATAATTACAGGTCCATTGTCGTCCCGATGGCGATGACATCATCGCAGCACTGCGGCGAGCGACTTGCAGTAGATCCTCTTCGCGAAGTGCGAGGCTATAAAAGCCATCGCCGTCGACGGCGTGCTGTCAGTTCAGTGCTCGTGCGGACTTCGCGAAGATGAGGCGTGTTGCGTGTGTGCTCGTGTTCGCTGCGGCGATTTGTGCGTCCAACGCCTTTTTTGATTTCGACTTTTTTAAGAATTTTAATACGGGGTGAGTTTATTTTTCGTCATTCTGTCATTCGTCAAATTATTTTAAAAATGAGAATGGATTGGCATTTACGAAGACCCACTGCTGCTAGGCATATGATATAACAATTTTAAATTTGAAACATTCAATTTTGTTTGAGTGTATTATTTCTGGAGGCTCCAGCAACGCCCTATAGTTTTAAAAGATAAATGAGAAAAAGTTCCTTTGATGTCCTGCTTGTGTTTTAGCCATTTGTCTAGTTCGACATGGATTGTATAAGATTTGAAGCTCTGGCTTCTGAGCTCAAGTCTAGCAGCAGTGGGTTTTCTTGGAAGATGCACATCAAAATCTCCTTCTTGTAGGTGAAAAGGGATGATTTGCAAAGCGCAGAAACGCAGAACGCAAAAACTCAGAATCAAAAATACGGCAATACCCCCCAAAAAGGTATAGAGGTGAATAATATTGTAAACTCACAATCGAAAGAACGAGATTTTTTCAAAACACATTAAATATTGGTCAGCTCTCCATAAAATCGTTGCAGTGTTAAAATTTGAGTTCCCAATTTTTGATTCATCTGTTTATTCATTTATTATTTGAGTCTTGGAAATTCCAATGCTGTAGGTACACGTACAGCAGAATGTACAGACTCTGGAACTAAATCTAATTGTTTGTACGCAATGATAATTGATGAGCGTAGCGAGCGAAGCGAGCGAAGCGAAATCATCAATTTCACTACTGCTAAAAAAAACACTTGGTGTGTGTTTGTTTTTTTGTATGTGTGTTTGCGCGCGCTCTACAGGCCAAACGCCTGCTTCGAGTGGGATGAAATTTTCAGGGTGTCTACTTTTGTTCTCAACTTAGACCCCCTGCGTTTTTCAAGAAACTCCTCCACACCCTTCACTTTCAAATCAGAAAAAAGGGAAAAATCCGACAATTGGGCATGTTTGGAAAAGTACGGAAATTTATTTAAAAGTGAGTGTTTTTTTCAAATGTTCCCAATTTCGATTTGCCATTAGAAACCATCGAAACCAAATCGAAACATCACACCAGATTTTTTCCAATAAAAACCAACCCAATAAAACCCAATAAAAACCCTTGGGCATGAGTTACATCTATGTATTAACATGCACATTGCTCTATGACCTCAAAATGATCATATTTCCGCTACCCTACAGCTCGGACAGAAGCAAAGAAAGGCCAGAATCGTTTACAATTTCAAGTGATAAGAATTTTTGAAAAAGCAATGGTCCGGCTTGCTACTCCATGATTTAGGCTTCTTGCCTCAATCTTTTTATGCGCTAAATACAAATCGCTACGCTCATCTTCAACGCAACACAAATTGCGTTCGCCCTAGTAATAATACATCACACATGGCGAGAAGAGGTGGTGTATAGAATATGAGATGGCTATAAACTTTTACCTTTTACACAGACATAGACAAAGAAAATGACAAAGATTTCACGTTATACATTGAAGCCGGCGATGCGACATATTATCAGTGTTTACTGTTTACACTACCGAAAAGAAGAACCACATAGGTACAGACGGTTTTACCACAGGTTTTATTATGCGCTTGTTAAGATTTCTGCCCGTTAAATTGTTAACGTCGCGGTTGTGTAGCCAATATATATTTTGATTTTAACCAGCTGTAATTTTTTAACCAGGACATCGTAAACTTGCTTTTATATTGCTGTGTGCATGCATTTTCCAGTGAGGTAATTTATTGGAAGGTGTTAAATCTTTGATTGAAAAGCCAAACCATCGTGAAGTGACCCAAGACTGTCCCATTGTTGCACTCGTAGCAAAAAACACTTTACAGATAATCATGTGTGATTGAAGACAACAAAACACTAGACTTCGCAGCAAAAGTCCTTTCACAAACCAACTTGACCTCTACAGAAAAGGTGATAGTTACATGCACTATCACCACAGCAATCACCTTGTACGGTCCTTTATTATAGTCTTCCTCACTAAAAGAAGGTGTAAATGACCAGACCAAGGACAAACAAGCCGAAAGAAAAGTGCAAGACTATAAAAAATAAATAAAGTGTTTGTTTTGTTATTTGTTTCAGGATCGACAGAACACATGAGCAGTTCCACCACCAACTGAGAACCGGCATTGTCGCCGATCTTCCCGGTCATTTCCGTACCGAAGACGACGGCGAGGAACCCGAAGAGGAAGAGTATCACGGTTTTCCTGGCGGGTTTTCCACGCAGCTCGGCGGCTTCTTCAACATGTTCAACCAGGGATCGGCGAGAGGACCTTGGTGGAAAGGGTAAGTGTATATGCACTAGACGGATTACGGAGAGTGTGCCATATGAAAGAAACGTCGTATAGGTATTTTAATTTTCTTAAATTCGATACATGGAATTAACTGACTAACTCCAAAGTAAAGAATATTCATGAGATCCAAATCATTACCTAGTGTTTGATATAAATAATTATGAAGGTTTTGTACCCGTATACAGCCTGTACTAAAGGTTGCGTTTGGATTCTATATTATTATGCACGAAATTCAATTATTAATTCAATGTACGAATTTTTTGGGAATTTCTGATATATAGGTATATACCTATTTTTAAAAAATTTGAAAGAAAAAAGTTAGGCTTGTGTAAAAACTAATATCCACCTAAAGTTTATAGATATAATATAACATGCAAGTGCCAAAAGTGGAAAACTACATGTATTTTTCTCGACCCTTCAGCAGACAATGATACAAATTACAAAAACCATCTGCTTTGATACAAAGCTGGCTCCGTTACAATGCAGCACATTATATTTCGCCATCAGCCGACCCATTCAATGGGTTGCCAAACTGTCTTGCTCTCTATGAAAAACAATAGGCACCTGCACCCATTCATTTCAATCCAATCTTAACTACAATCATTATAGAAAGGTGACTTCCTCATCAACATTTCTTTTTGTTGCTGTTGGCTTCTGATAAACATAGTGTTCCTTGCCATCAGCATTGTTACATAGAAAAACTAGTGACATATCAAGGACCAATAGCAATTTGTTATAGCTTCTAAATTGCATCCAATCTCTAGAGATCCGCTGTCGGACATGCAATACAAAATACACCACCACACTAAAATGATTTCCAAGACAAAAAATAGCAGCCTTGAAGCGATGCATTTCACTATTTCGATAAGAATAGAGCTGCAAAAATATAATTCTATTCCAGAAGAATACCGCTTGCACTAGAATATATTTCGTTAAATTAAATTAACAATAACTACTCGCCAAAAAAAGTTAATTAAATCGTAACAAACGAACCGTTACGCAGACCTCGCGAGCATGCATGATAATATACGAGGAGGAAGCATGACATTATATATTGCGTAGTTCAGTTAGATAAATGCTTGCACACATGAGTAGGGGTCAATTAGTACACTAGATCCATTTAGTTCGGTAATCCCAGAGCATTTAGCTGACTGGGCTTCTAGAATCTTCTTTTGGCTGGCTAACTAGTGGGTCGCGCGACCTCTAAATCAAATGATAATGTGCAACCCCAACTCATGTTTGTCCACCTTTATGGCCAGTGGCGGCTTGACCATATCAATGAACCTAGTAAGTGGGTGGTTGGTGTTAGTGACTTTACTTTAAGTATTCATTACCCGGTTTTTTCAAAAAGTATTATATTGTTTACAGATAACGTAATAAAATTGAAACCTTCGCGAAACGGTGAAGTAGGCAGGCACTTTTTGGCCTAAAAAAGGAACGAAAAAAGCACCATTTAAGCTATGGATGTGTGCTCAGATGAAATTACATGTCCATAACATACAGTCGTGCCTTACTTAACCACGGCCTGGTGGACTTCCAAGTAAAGTATCATTTGACTCTTTAGTCTTTACCATTTGTAAAGAGTAAAATGGTAAGTGATGGCAAATAAATACAATTTTTTATGGTATTGATAAAAACTTAATCATTCGACTCTTTGGTATGGTACTCAATGATATGAGATCCCCAGAAAGTGGCAAACTATAATTAATTCTAGTGTAATCACTTGTGACGGATTTTTACCAAGTCAAACCGCCACTGTACATTATGTGCTCGCCTACACGTATATGTTAGATTTAAGTCTTCGTGAACTAAATGCCACTCAATAAAGGTGCTTATAAGAATATTTCTGTTACCGTTAACCCTAGAAGGCAACGACCTACAGTGGAATATTTAACAGTTTAAAATGCAAGTTTAAGACGGTATATATCGCGACGACATGAACTTGTACAGGCAAAGATGCGTGACAATTCAATTTACGAAAGAAGTGAGTTAAAAATTATGATGCTGGTTTTCTGACGAATTAAAAATGCCCAAGGTGAAAACGTGAAATGGTTTGGTGATGTCAATCTGATATAGAATTCAATATACGTGTGAATTTATTTATTACTTACATTCGTGGCATAATTTATTTAGCCGGATGGAAATTGCATTGCGAGTTAGTATTATAAACACGATCTATCACAATGGTCGTCATAGTTATTGTACCTGACACTGTGGTGTCTTTTTCAGGTGGTTAAAATTACTTACATAGGTACATACATGGTATGCTCTCATGGCTGTGTATGCTCGGTGGTTCCATTCATAGACAGTTTTTATTGCAACAAATACAAATTTATTACGGTGACAGGACGTGTACAATTCACTGGGTATAAGGTCAGGTGCAATTGCAGTCTTTCGAAAAGCTAGTGGTGTAAAATTCGTGAGAAAATCTCATTCTACTTTTGCTTTGTGGCGCGTGTATTTACAAGACCACTATTTGGGAAATAATATGCTCGTTCAACTGACACCTATCTACCTACTTTTATTTTGTCTGATTTTCGCTACAACGCACATGCACTGCAATGTGTGTGTGCTATTGGGTTGTGTTATTGGGCTGGGGAACTAATCCCTGAAAGCCCGGCATCTGACACAATGCATGGAAAAGCAGGGAAAACCATGCTGTCATCTTTCCAAAGACATTAAAATAATATGTAAATTTATAAGTATGTACCTACAGGTGTGATATATGAGAAGACACACGATAATTTATTTAGAAAATTGCAAAAAGCACATTTAGTGTCTAGATGATTTCCATGAAGGTTCCTCCTCAGAAGGATGGAATCGTCCAAAAAATCGTGTTAAATTGTTAGGAAACAAACAGCAAGATGCAGAAGTTCAATAAATAATAAATATGGTAATGAATTGAAATACATCGGGGAATACAAAGATAAGATGAATGACAAGGTTATCTGGGATGTCATCATTGATATGTGTGGAGGAAATTAAATTGGGCACGAAAACTGTATAACATTGCTTTTTGCAATAATATACCTATAGGTATATAGGTATTGGATTGAAGGTTTCCATCGCATCATTTTCCATAGGTACGTTTTTGCGACAACAATCATAGGCTCCCGCTCTTGTGTACCTTTAGGCTATAGACTATAGTACATTATATTTAACTGTTTAAATGTCATATTTACTTACCTACCAAACCAACTTGATTTCCAAAATCTTATAATCACCTTTTGATGCATGTTACATGTTGGTAAAAATGGGCGTGCTGCGAAATACGTTGAGAAAAAAATCGATTAAAAAATCGCTATCAGTCTCCAAACGTTTCATACGCAAATGAGATGAAACCTGTCATTATTTCCACGAACACGTCCTCAAGTGAACCAAGCATTTTCATTTCCAAAGAAAAGCACGCGGTGACTAAACGGAAGGAAGAAAGAAAGGAGCCCACGATCATATTTGGAGGGCATTGGGTCACTCGCCGACGAGTGCTGTGCGAGGCGAACGAGAGAGGAAGGCAGAGCGCTATGCAATACGCGAGATCGCAGCCTCCGATTTGGCTGCTAGACTGGTTTCCCATTGAATGCGTTGCACGCGACCCAGCCGATTTATATGTGCTCATCGCTGTAGGAAAAATTTGCATCATGCCAGAGGCGCCAAAAGGTTGACACTTTTGCGAATTGCGTGATAGCTTGTCGAAATTCGATGACTCATTAGCAAATTATGTCGCCGGTGGGCATTTGGAATAAAGAGTAGGTCCTACGGTCCCACCTATAGTACCTATACCTGGTAAGTACCTTTTACCTGTTTAGCAAGCTGGCAATGCAAAAAGCAGCACGTGAACATGAAGGCACCCCCCATACGTGTGATTATGAACGATAACTTATGAAAAGGAAACTTTGCAGTTTCCCATATACCGGAATTCCCTCCAATCTGATAACAACATAATATATTACAGACAGCATCCAAAATGTGTTAATTAAATCAAACCTATAAAGGCTGAACGTTAAGGTGGAATGATCACCTTGGCCAACGAATATCTACCAAAACTGTTTCCAGGCAAACTATTAGTGCCATGCCCCATGAAAATAGCTCGCCTCCTACTTCAAGGTAATGATTTCAAATTACGTAAGATTAATTTTTGTGCTGTGATTATTTTGTATCATAGAAATATATTGTATAATTAGCGTCCGTAACTATGGAATATTATGGTTGCAATGGAAACTAAAACTTCCCATAGTTTCAGACAATATTTAGCCAAACCAATCATAGCGCAAAAATCATTGTTATTTAATTTGATTTGAAAGCCTTATATATTACCCAAAGATTCTTATTTAAATAGGTAATATTACCTAGGAGGTGAGCTATTTTGGTTGGGCTGTCATTGTCAGTTTGCCCGTAAACAATTGTTTGGTAGAAAATCGTACGCCGAGGTGATCATTCAACCTAGGGTGACCAGACGTCACGGTTTTCCGAGGACAGTCCTAGTTTTCAGGTCCCTGTCTCGGCGTCCCGTGAGACACCGCCCGGGACGCCTAAATGTCCCGGTTTTCCAGTCATTCCATTTTATTAGTTTTATAATTTTCATTTTAAATACTTTGTCTCCATGTAGATACTATCTTTATCAATATTGTTGTGTAGTGCGTTTTTCAAGAAATTACAATATGCTGTAGTTTATAACAATAAGTGACCCCACCCCCTCATTAAAAACACATCCTTGCGTTTTGAGTCTGAAACTGGGAGTGGGAACTGCAAAATGAATCTCTATTGTTTCTTTCACGCAGTTTACGGGAAAAGCTATAGGATATCACAAAAAACCAGTGATAAAACATGATAGCGGCCCATGAATTGCCTGAATCGCGTAGACGCGACAATTTACGAACTGTGTCCCCCCCCCCCCCTTCCCCCCAACGACTGGTCAATTCGAGGGTGGAGGGGAGGGGGGGGGGGTGGCTCATGCTATTTTTAACAAGGCGCCGTTTCTGCACACTACGGTCCCGAGTGTATGGGTACATCGCCCCCTCCCCTAACCCTACCCATAAGAAAATGTCCCGGTTTTGGAGTTAGCCGTAGATTGGCGCCAGTGGATTCACATGATTCTGACCGAACATTTGACCTAACCTAAGCTCCCAGTTTCCTATCCAAATTCAATAATCGATTAGAACTATTAGAAGAGTAAATGATAAATTAGCAGAGATGGTCGGCTTATATTTTGTAGAACGCTGGGCGATAGTAGAACGAACTATTGCATTTAAAATTGAGGAGCTTCAATTCAGCTTGTTTCTAAACGACTTTTTATTTTTGCAGAGCTCATGTCTGCGTAGAACGCGAGGAAATCGACGAAAGCCAACAGAAGAAGGACGACAAGGTGAAGGAGGAAGAAAAGCCAAAAGAAGAAACAGAGGACAGCGATGAGATTGGCATGGTCGGCTCTTTCGAGTTCCAGTCTTGTCAACAGACCGCCTCTAAGTATGCTTTTGAAATAGACGTACAGAGTACCTAGTGGTCATTAATCTTTCAAAATTAATTCAAGTTCCCTTAAAAACTACAAAGCTAAAGGTAGGGGTACTACGTACGTTCTTAGGATCTTCATTCAGTTTAACGGTATCTACACTCATATATTTGATGCATCGCTAGAGTGCAAACATGTCCGCAAACATCCCCATCCAGACAGATTGTTTTTCTGTCAATTATTCCTGTTTTTTTAATAAAATAAAAAAACACATCGTGATGACCTGCAAGCAGCTCATATCTACTTATGACTAATCTCTTTTCTCGTTTTAGGTACACTTGCACCACCAAGTTGCGGGGAAGAGGCATCAAGAAGACAATGGTCGTCAAGTACGCCTGTTGTCACGGATATCGACGTCTCAATGGCAGGGATTGCGAGCAGGGTGAGCTGACCGTGTGCCAGATTTCATTTCACCGAGGAATTGCAATTTTTTGTTACACGATAGTGTGATCGGGTGCTGTAGAGATATCGAGTCTTGCCACGGGTCAACGGAGAGGTCATTGTAGGTCCCTGTATCAACCACATTCAAGATCGGTGACTTTTTTTCGTTTATTCGTAGTTGATAAAATAAGTTATAAAAATGATTTAACAATTCCCAGAGGATACTGTGGCAAACAAGTCACAGGAACTGAATCATTGTAATCAGAATTTTCTTTGAATCATTCTAGAGTGAAATCATTATTGTATGTCACAATTTACTTGATGATAATTTATGTTCCAAGAATTGTTATCAAATTCGATTTCAAAATCATATCAATCTGAGTAGTATTTTGGTTGAAAATAAACACATACCTAATGAACATAAAAGTTGAAACTCATCATGTATACCTACCTAGCTTGGCATATGATTAATATGTCATGGCTGCTGACTCATTTTTGTGTTATTTTTTTAAATAGGTACCTACTTCTAAAAGACCACAGTCTGTCAGTTTAAGTTTCAATAGATTTTTAGTTTTACATCAAATGTGCTTTTCATTCTGCTTGAGCAATGGCTGTCAATAACCAAATCTTGAAGATTTCATTTTCTCATGGAGAAAAAGACACCTTAAGGATTTGGTTCAGTCCCCCGCTTAGCAGCAGTAAACATGATACAATTGAATCACGAACAAAAAAAAAGCATAATTGGCGTGTAGTTATAACTACATGCCAATTATGCTATATTCTTACAAGTTTTGGCATGAGACACATTCCCATTGTAACCTTCATAGAGTGAGACAGTGCCTACTCACTGCTTTATCCTAGTTTGTTTATGAAGCTAACTGTATTTGAATCTTGCCAGTCGACTTGAAGAGCATGATGGAGACGGCCAGCGATCTCGGTGCGAAAGAGTTTGTGCAGCTCATCACCAGCTCTCAGCTCGAGGAGAAACTCACAACGGACAACCTCACGCTGTTTGCACCAACGGACAACGCGCTCAGGGACTTCGTCGACCAAATGCAGCAGGAGGTACGACCCCCCCAGAATCATTTCACGGCTGGCGAAGCATCATTGTGCACTATGGGTGTTGGGTTGAAGGCAGGGTCCCGGTCTGTGTGAATACGATTGTGTTTGTGACACTGAAATCCAGAAGTTGATGATGAGCATATCTATTTTATAAATGTCTAGTTCTACCTTTAAACCATCCATTATGTACATTAATTAATTAACTAGGTAGTTTTACGTTAAAAATCAACAAGCACAGAACAAGAATTGTCAGCTCCGTTTAAAACAGATTTGTTATTTAATTTGCGGATGCATGTGCCGGTGCAAATGTCTGTTTAGAGCAATGATCAAAACAAACTTAAATCAATGCTACATTATGCAACTTGTTGCACTTGCTTGAAAAAGAAACATTATGTAGTTGACCATTTGACTATATTTGTTAACAGAATAATAATTCTTGACTTGAGTGATTTGTTGACTCAATTGTCCTAGTAGGAGGCTGTTAGTGACATATTTACCTAGGAAGGCATCTAACTGTGTAGGTGAATGACCTTGAGAGAAGCCAAAGCAGTAAATAAAGAGTGCTCTGTGTAGACAGTTACAATCAGTAGTGACAGCTACGCAACGGTTCTTCGTTTCACCTCTCGCGAGATCCCCTCTCTCTCTCTCTCTCTCTCACGAGGTGCATTGTGCCCAACAGAACTCGCTGGACCTTCCCGCGGGACCCGCGCGGCGGCGGCGCCAAGCCAGCACTTCGATGCGCGACATCGCGCTCAGCCACATGACGCAGGGCGTGTTCGACCTCTCCGAGCTTGACAACGACCAGGTCAGGCTCGGAACGACGTTTTCCAGACTCTTGTTCACATTTTTGCACTTGTTTAAGAAAAAAACTGTCTGCTTAAAGTTAATTTTTTAAAAATATAGTTTCGCCGTCAGGGGCGCTGGGTGCCGAAACATTTTTTCAACCAACATCGTAATTTTAAACTTGTGTCAACGAGTTGCATTTGAAATGTGACCATGTTTCCTTTTTGAATACAGGATGTTATGAGTTATGCTTATGAATGACTTATGACGGTGGTTATTGAACTTTGAAGTGTAGGTTTTATGGGACTTATGTAGTTATCAGCGTCTACTAATCTTGACCTGCTACTTGCCATTCGCGTGTCAGTCCTCAAACCACCACCGTACCACTCGTGTGCGGGGAGGAAATATTTGAGACACAAACTCAACAATGTCGGCGTTCCTAGCTTCAAAATAATATTTGATGAGTGAAGTGAAATCTTCAGTTTCACTAGTAAACGTTAAAACGGTAAAAAAAACACTTGTGAGTGTTTTTTGTTTTGTTTGTTAATTTTGTATACATGTGTGTTTGCACATACAAACATAGCACATAGCTATGTGCTATGCTAAACATAACTATGCATAACTATGCATAACTATGCATAACTATGCATAACTATGCATAAATATGCATAACTTTGCGTAACTATGCAATGCTATAAACATTGCTATATTGTGCTAAACATAGCTCATAGCAGACCAAACGTCTGCTTCGACTGCGATTAATTTTTCAGGGTAACCATTTTTGTTCTCAACTTAGACCCCCTGCGTTTTTCAAGAAGATCCTCCATTCCTGGGCAATATTCGAAATTTTGAAAATTTTGAAAAGTACAGAAATTCATCAATTATCTAAAAGTGCGTATTTTTTCCAAATTTACCCGATTGCAAATATTTCTCTTCGATACCATCAATACCACATTGAAACTTCACGACATCATCTTCAATTCAACTTATCGGCTACAAACAGCTACACTCACCTTCAACGCGAACACTTTGGAAGCGTTTCCTAGTATTCCCAATGACGTGATCCACGTACCTATCCCTCAGGTGCTCGAGAGCGACGCCAGCAGCAACCTGCGCATCAACGTCTATCCCGGCGTGACGACCGTCAACTGCGCGCGAGTGACGAAACGAGACAACCCCGCCACCAACGGCATGGTGCACGTCGTCGATCGCGTGCTCAAGCCCGTCACCAAGAGCATCGCTCAGCTGCTCGAACAGGACCCCAAGCTGTCAACGATCCGCGAACGTGAGTCCGGCTCTCTTTTACTCTTTTGTCGTCACTGTTTCTATTATGAAAATTGGCGTTCCGGCACATTAATTTTTACCAAAAAAGCACTGCCTATAACACATTTCAAAGTTTAAAAGTAGATTATCTCAGAACCATAAAAATCGTGGATATTGACTTTCGCTGCATGCCGACAACATATAGTCGCACGGATCGCTACCCTCTAGCCGCCGTGCAATTGCGATGTTCCACCACTGCGCTTGCGTTCGTTCCAGTGCTGGACACGGCTGGCATGCTGACCCAGCTCACCGAAGCCGGTCACGTCACTCTGTTTGCGCCGACCAACAAAGCGTTCAAGAGACTCTCGGCCGGAACTCTGGCTCGACTCACCGAGGGACACTCCTGTCTCACCAGTGAGTCTCGGAAAAAATTTACATTTTTTCTTAATTCTACTCAGACTTGAATTTCTTTCACTCATGTCTACTATGTCCTATCTTTAGCACTAGTTTTGAAAAAAAAACTATTTCAAACTGGGATTTGAATGCTAAATAAAAGTCTCACTTAATTGTACCAAATTTATAGAGAGTTTGGAATTAGGTAGGTACTCTAAAGATATCTACACAACTTTGAGTTTATATACGGGTCAAATCCTATGAGAAATATTTAAAAACCACAGCCTATGGCTGAAATAACCACCTTTTAAATGCATAATGAAATCAAAATGTTCTGCTAAATCAGATAAAAATTAGAAAAGAATTAGATTTGAAAGGATTAGATTAGAAAAGGCACTGGAATTATAAGCTCAAACTCAATATTTTTTGAAGTTGCAACCTACATACTCTCTCCGCCTCCTCTCTGACCTTTGAAATGGCTATGATTTTGGTGACGTTTCATTGGAACACTTCCGCCTTTAAAAAAATCGGTGCTCCTTACTATCGACATCCGAACAAGTCGATGTCTCGATATCAGAACCGAGATTTCCCGTTTACAGAGGTGCTGAAGCACCACCTGCTTCCTCACACGCTCTGCGCGGCGGCGGTGACGACGCACGCGACGGCGTACACCGACGGCGGCGAAGGGGTCGTGTTGGAGCGCGGCGAGGACGGAGAGTTGCTGCTGGACGGCGCGAGAGTCACGAAGCGAGACGTCATCGCCACCAACGGCGTCATTCACATCATTGACACCGTGCTCGTACCGGACCAAGGCAAGTCTTTGACGAAGCGATATGAGCGCAGTTACGCGATCTGCAAAATGTTTGTTTGTGTCTAACTCAAGTTTAATGGCTGCGAAGTGAAAAAAAAGCACAGAAAATACATTTTCATCCATATTTCATTTGCCTACAAAAGATTTCTCTGTTCGTTCCAAGAATTTCGGGTCTGTAATTGCCGGCTAGCCATGCTCGACATCGAAACTGTCAATCTGCAAAACTGGCCAATATCTGTGGGCACGTTATTAAAAGTGCCTTGTAATAAGATTCTTTGCTTAAAGCTTGGTTGTGGGGTGAAAAAATAATTCCAACATAGCCGACATGTTGCGTCTTTGTGAGCTGACACCGAGTTTAAACCCTACATTTCCGCTGCAGCCAAGTCGTTCAGTGAGGTGCTGGCGGCCAACAACCTGACCGAGTTCGCCAAGCTGGTTGAGGAGGCCGGTCTCACGGAGAAGCTCGACTCTATGGAGAACGTCACGCTGTTCGTTCCCACAAACGAGGCCCTGCGCAACTCGGAGAAGATGAAGAAGCTTGCCGGTAACTAGCCACTTTATCTAGAGGAATTTTCTCAGGTTGTCAATATTGGTTAACTGTTAAATGGTTAAACTTTGCCTAGAGGGGGTAACTCTGCCTACTATTCAAGAAGTGTTCAAAATGCCTTTTCTTTTGTATGTACCCTAGTAGTAAAAAAGTAATGGGTTCACACTGATTTTATAGGGCCTTATCCACAAGCAATTAGCTAAGCAGAATAGATTTATCCCTGCACCCTGATATCCATTTCAATTACTCTACTGATCATTGCCATACAATTCTTTCTCTCATGGTGTTGTTATTCCCACAAAGCTAGCAGCAATTTTTCTGGCGTAGGTGTTTCCCCGTATGGTAAACTAGGCATCTGGGTAGTTGTAAATCTTCCAATGGCTTCTGCCGACAAAACTGAAATACTAGCAAATCCACAGCCGCAGTTGATTTATTAACATCCTGGTTTGACGGTCGAAGCCCGAGTCGATACGATGCCGTGTGTTTGCGCTTTGCAGCGAACAAGGAGGAGCTTCGCGAGGTGCTTCTCTACCATTCGGTCCAGCCCGAGACGCAGTCGTGCGACCTCGCCAACAACATGCTGCTCACGACCAACATGGAAGACCAGCGCTCGGTCAGGGTCAACCTCTACGCATCGGTGAGTACCGGGCCTGGACAAATATCACCTCCAGAACAGCTAAAGTAATACCTGGGTTATCTTATCTCCCTTTTCGCTCCATTTCTTATATATATTTGTTGTGTTAGTAATCAACAACTTTAATGTAAAGACTTGTTTTATAGACCCCTACGTACGTTCTCCCAATGTAATTACCAAGGCCCAAGATTATGGGTGTTTGGCACAGTACATTCACCCTTTTATAGGCTGAAAACATGATCAGTGGAACTTGTGTTGCGTTGATTATGAGCTTAGCTGTTTGAAGCAGATAAAAAGTTGAAGGAAAAACATATTGTAAACTAAAGATTTATCTTCCCCTGTTACACTCATCAAGAAATACTTACTTAGATCACAGATATATAAGGTTACCTACCCAGACATTCTACCATACCTAGCTACGGATACGGCAAAAATTTGATTAGTAATTTCGCCGGCAATCTCTGGAGTGCGTTGGCAACATCATCTACCAGGCCGTGGCACAAGGTCAATATAATCAAGGGACCAAAATGTTCCAGGTGATATAGGTAACAAGAAACCCATGACTGCCGGCGAAACTATCATAGCGGGCGGAGGGCTTTCGCGTAGCTGCTTTAGTATGGGAGTGGAACATCTGGGTAACCTTACGTCTGTGGTTACATGGAAAGTGTATGGATGCCGAGTCAGTCCCATTCTAACGCCGATCGCACGCGCCTTCCGTAGCAACCGATGTTCATGGGCGTGCGACACCGCGCGACGGTCCAGTGCGCGCGAATCGTCGGCGTCGATCTCGGCGCATGCTCGGGGGTCGTCCATCTTGTCGACAGGCCCGTTCTGCCGTCCACCAAGAACGCGCTGGAACTACTGGAGCAGCCAGAGTTCGCCACGTTCCGGAAAGTCGTCAAGGTGAGACGAAATGCCAATCGGTTGATCAACATTTACACTAACTTTTTTTTGTTAATGCACTTTTTATGAGTGGGTAGAATTTCTCAGCACTTGCTGTTGTTATCACTAGTAATAAGCAAGAATGGAGAAATTGCAAGAAATCAAAGAGAAGCAAGAATGTGTTCTCGAGTTTAACGCCGCCTTTGTCCATAGGCTAGCGGTCTCGAGTCTTTGCTCGAGGAGAAGGAAGCGTTCACGCTGCTTGCACCGAGCGAAGACGCTTTTGAGGACCTCACCGTCGCCGAACTGAAGAAGCTGACGGAGGACAAGGATCTTGCGGCCAGCGTGCTCAAACAACACATTTTGCCAGGTAACCATTCTGCTTGGAAGCAACCAATAATTTGCATTGCCCATCCACCTTCAAGATGGTAGACCTAACTGAGACAAAATGCATTCAAAAGTGACTTCTAATTCTGCAGCAGAAAGTTTTTTTTCTCATGGGACAGTTAAGATGTTCTGCACGGTATTGTCTTTATTGAAAGAGATTGGCGTCCCTAAAAGGGCCTTGCTGCTCAATGTTTCGACGGAAAACAAGGCCCTTATTCGGGCTGCCAATCTCTTCCATCCAGAACATCTCAATATCTATAAACCGCTCTGAAAACTTCCATCAAACCTGTGTTAGTATTACTTTTCCAAATTCCCATCGTTTCCGTTAAAAGACTTCCGACCGCTGACAACGCCTTCTTTCGTTCTCGCAGAGAGCCTGTGCTGCACCGGCGTGACTCCGACCGCTTGGCCCTTCACGAACCGCGCCGAGACGATGGGCGGCGACAGCGTGCAGGTGCGCCGCGACCCAAACAACAACGTGCACATCGGCACCGCGCTCGTCACCGAGTGCGACAAGATGGCCACCAACGGAATCGTGCACACCGTCAACAGGGTGAGTGCAGGTCATAGCGTTTTCTGCAGTACATGCTCACATCGGCAGCAATCCAGTATCTGGCAGCATTCGAGTAGCACGCTTAGTAGCTAGCGGCAATCTATTAGCGACAATGTTTCAGTAGTACCTGTCCATGCCTCTAGGGGCTGACTTTGGAATCCGAGTTACACCATATGATTCAGTCTCAACTTTCAAGATGGTTTTGCCGTATGATTGCTGGGTGTTTAAATAGCTTACCTACCAGAATGTTTCCAAATCAAACTGCATCTGAAATGTTTCGTAGCCCATTTTGAAATTTATAAGACGTGGCAGTGTTTGTACTTTGTAGCGTTGAAATCTGGCACAATCAAATTAACTAAATTGTGTGCATTTTTCTAATACATCGGCTTACACATTTCTAATTGAACGTTTTATTTAATAAGAAATGAGTATGCTGATATATAAATGTAAAGAATGAGAAATGCACACCATCTAGTTCAGTTGAGGGTCCCATATTTCATTCAATTTTGATGCCCTGGTTAAATATTCATCTTGTCAGCTTGTGGTGTCTAGACAGAAGGTTCATTTGACCACAGACTACAAGGGGGGGGGGGGACCCAGACTTGCTCCAAATACTGCCGTTCAACGTCATATGGAAAGGAAGTTTTTCACAATAATTTAACTGCATGGCTGTCAGAAATGAGTAAATGTGATGGGGAAGGAACAGGTGATGCAAAAAAGAACAACTGGTCAGAGCAGGAATTGAGAATCCATGTTTTTGAATTCGGTAACCAAATTCAATTTTCATCCAAAGGTGATGGTGCCGCAGAAGAATCGTAGGGGCGGCTTCAAGACCAAATCGTTCCAGCGTCTAGGTGATCCCAACGTCGAGGTCTTCCTCTACGGCTTGTAAAGCAGCCGACGAAACATCGGCGTCAACAAATCCGCAGACGACAGACTTAAAACTAACATAACCTTCCGTAATAGGTTCATCATGTTCATGTGTGTAGTCACATTACAACTTTTCCATGTTAACAAGTCTTCTGACGATAATATTACCGCCATTTCATGTGAATCGTCATGTATGAAAACTATGAAATGATGCAGTAATGATACCTAGTTGGGCCAAGTGTGTATTTTCTACTTTTCTGTAATGCACGTTTTGATAACTTTCTTAATAATTGTGATGGATGTCCAATCCACTTACAGCTGGTATGCTTGCTCTTTGAATAGATACTGGGTTTGTAAAATAAATGACTGATAAGTGATATAATGATTTAATAAAAATGCTGCTTGCAATATTTTATCACAGATTAGATTGTCTTTTTGTTTAGTATATAGTTCCAAAAAATGACTAAATATCCTTTGTATACTGATGCTATATTTGATTATTGATTAATATTATCATTATCAAAAAAGCTACACAATGAGTTCCTATCTCGATGAGATCTCCAAAGTTTGGGCAAAAGTGGATTTCATTTCATGAACACATATCAATCTAAATGTATGTAGATGCTTCTTCTT
Organism: Nemoura dubitans; assembly: GCA_921293005.1. NCBI lineage: Eukaryota > Metazoa > Arthropoda > Insecta > Plecoptera > Nemouridae > Nemoura > Nemoura dubitans. The sequence continues at coordinate 28,189,612 of OV121077.1, read as the reverse complement.
AATTTCTTCTCTCTAAATGTGAATAACGCAACGCTGATACGTCACAATTAGAGCTTTGCTGGCGACATCCCGCTCTGGCAAATTACGACCCGTAGGCACAGGACATAAGAACCTTAATCGGCATTTTTCTTTGCCATCATTGTTTGTTTTCATTGTTTCAGAGTCTGACCCATCTCTATTTCGGTTAGGTCACCTTGATACCCTGCCCATAATACCTTGGTACCTTATTGTTTTTTCTCACATTGACATACTACATTAGAAAATATTAATAACTATTCAATTCAAAACTTTACCAAAAAAAAAAAGTTACAGTTTCAGGCAGTCGCAGCTTTTAAACTTTTGCCAAGGTGGTGCTTTTTAAAAATTTTGTGCAGGTCTCTTGGGGGTAGTTTTATGGAAGGTAGTTGTCATTACTGTACTAATAAGTACCAATTATACTATTCGTGATAGATCTTCATGTACGCAGGATCTAAGATGCTAAGTTTGGTAAATTTGAGGTAAAGAAATGGAACACACGGACATAAAAATAAAATACTTGTTTGGAGCGTATCCCTCCAAGCATGGGCCGATAGTTGAGCTACAACGACAGAGTTGCCGAAACGTTCGCAGAGATCGCTGTGGACTGCCAGGTCTGCGGCAAGCACAGCTCAAAAGAGCCCATAATACGACGGCCAGGGGGCGGAGGTAACGCGGGGAGAATGGGGGGCCTCTTTGGGTCTGTGGAAGTCGCAGCTCAGCGCAGTGATGTCAGATTGCAGTCAGCGCCCTGTGGATTGAGGTGACGCGCTCGCTGGGCGCGACAAGTTTAACAACACTTGAATGAAAATATACTGCCTTTCGGATAATTGCACTGCGATTTTGTTGCTACTTGCGATATTTTTCAACTTATTAAAAATCATCCCTGGCCGAAATCTAGAGGTGGGGCTGCAGCTCAGCAAACCAATAGCACAAGCCGCTCCTGGTTGGAGGTACTTTTTATTTTTCTATTTTCTACAAACCTACTCAAAATACATCTTAAACAATAAGTAGTAAGTACATACAGGGTTGCCCTGTTATTCTACACTTAAGCCCGAATGCAGAGACGGCACTGAGTGCGCATTCAGTGCACACTTAGTTGGCATTTACAATGATAAATTGTCCCCAAAGTGCACACTGAGTGCGGACTCAGTGTGAGTGTGCACTCAGTATCGACTCTGCATTCGGATCAGAGTTTTGTTCTCACGGACTCTCTTTTGGATCGCTATCCATGATCACTTCGAACGTGTCCTCGTTGAAAGTGCCGGACAGTTTCGGGGGCCGGCCCCTCTGTCCGGGATTCCTCGTCACTTGCCCGGTCGGACCCAGCATCCTGGGCAACTTCGCGGACGCCCCGGACTTGTCCGGACCCAAACGAGTCAGAAATATCTTCCTGTACTTGATGCCCGGCTGCGGCTTGCTGAACTCGAACTTGTTCACCATCTTCAGCTCGGGCTGGTCCCTCGACGTTCCCGGCGACGAGACCATCATCGGGATCGTGATCGGTTCTTTCGGCGTCTCGTCGTCGGGCGCGAAAATGATCGGCAGGTTGAGGATGTTGTCGGCGGTGAGCGGTTGCGGTTTCCGCGGAGCACTCGCGGACGCGAAAGACATGGGGCGGTTCGGCCGCGATGTGAGCACGGTCAGGAGTTTGTTCGAGTCCCCAGAGAATCGAGTGGTGGTGGTAGTTCGTGGCGGAAGGGTGGGCGTCGCGAAAAACGAGGTTGGCACGACCGAGCTGGGGACTTGCGGCACCGACGTTATGTTGGTGACAGTGGTGAAGGTCAGACTGCGTTGCACTGATGGTGATGGAGTAGGCTGGATGTAAAGAGAACTTGCTTTAGTTTGCCATTGGTACTTTGTAATTTATTTGTTAACCCCTACATGCTTTGGTAAGTTGGCCTTTCTAAACTCAAAAGAAGACCTATGTTAACCTATGTTATTTTATTCCCCTACAATAAAATCTCAAGAATGAAAGGGATACTGCTTTCCCCTAGGAACTTCCTGATGTTAAATGCTAGACAAAGGCATACCTAAGACTTTTTACAACTCATGTTGCAACTCCATTTTACATTAAGAAGGAGAGTGGATGTGCCCACTGCTGCTAGACACGAGCTAAGAGTTACAAAACTTACAAGCTACATCCTGAGCATGATATGGCTATTCAAGCAGTTTTGGAATTCTAGCATGTGCTAGCAGCAGTTGGACCTACTCCTCTAGGAAGATGTACATCCTCTCTCCTTCGTAACGTGAAATGGAGTTTAGCAGCAAAGATCCCACTTGGACTATGCACAATCACAACACCCGTATTTCTCAAGAAAACAAAGCAAACAAGCTTACCATCTGGAACAGAAATAAATAATATATATATTTTTTTTTCTTTGCTTACTTCCTTTCAAAGTGACTCATTCTGAACCATAGCTATGTGTAATCTGAGCTGACAAGTACGACCTTTAGAATGGAATTGTTTCCCATTGCTCTCACGAACAGAAAAGAAAGAGAAAAATGGTTCAAAACAGCACAGCAGCAATACAGAGACGGCGGAGGGCTTACCGCTATCAGCTTGGTCCGGTCCGTAGCCGGTGAAAGCATCATGTTCTTGTTGCGGCTCTTCCAAAGGCCAGGCGCGTCTTTCGTTGCTCCATCTTTAGTCGGGCTCTCGTTCAGAGTGCCGATCGCAAGCTTCCTGCGACCGCCTGCGAGGAATTCAGAAGTCAAACACCTTGTACGCTTCCACCAAATATCAATCTGCTGCCTAAACTCCCTCCCAAGAGGAATTATTATTTTTTTAAATTTTAAAATTAAATTTTTATGTGTTGGAAAGTTGCCTGTGGACAAAGTTTTTCAAAGTTAAGTAATTACATAGTAATACAAATAGGTACAATCATTTTGGTAGCGTAGCCGTTGAGCTTGGCCTGCAATGCAATCAATTAATGCATGGTCAAAGAATGCAGTGAATGCATTGCAGTCAATTATGCATGGTTTTAGCCTGGCATTGTCAAGATGACAGCCCTTTTCAGTGGCATGTTCTATCACAGGATGGAACGCAAAAAAAAACACTGGGCAAACTTGACAAAGGCGTGCAATTTAGCGTTACTCTTCTGATAAGATTTGTCAAAACGTTTTCTACAAAATGGTGAGATTGGTCAGCGTAGCTCACCGATGATGAACGTGTCGTTGCCGGACATGTCGCCCGAGATGGTGACCTTGGTCGGCGACGTGATGATGCTGGTGCGCGGACCGTACTTGCGCGCGGCCGCGTTCCCTGGCCAGACAAACAAACAGTCAGCGGCCGGGGAAATGTCAAGTAGGTACAGCGTTCAGTAGGCGGTTTCAATTAGGAAACCTACGTTGCCACTAGGTGGTGGGGAAGGAGGATCACTCTCCTTTCCTTGCAGGTTTTCCTGTTCAAAAGCATGTCATTTGCCCTCGAGAGCAGGGTCATTTATTCATCATCAGTCATATAATCAGGATCAGGTTGATTTAATTGTTCTACTAATTGTTTGGTGGCATATTATTTTTAAATAATCCACACACAAAAAAAAATACCTTACGGCTCATTTAAAAATACAGCAAATTACAGTTGATGGCTACAGTCAAACTTTGTTCTGTTGGTGGAGCCTTTCTGGCAACCTTTCTGGCAACCTGCAAGTGCAAATTTGCGGATTAGTTAATCTTACAGCTGGTATTGCAAGAAGCTCATCCCTTGGAAAGTGGGAGTTAAGTTATTCCGCCAACAAAACACAGTGAAACTAACTCTTTCTGTGGGTTACGAGCTCAAACCTTAGAAAGTAGGAGTTACGTTATTCCGCCAACGAAACACAGTGAAACTAACTCTTTCTGTGGGTTACGAGCTCAAACCAGAGCCGGAAAAATGAGTACTGGTCAAATGTCTAGCCTGCTACTCAAAAAGTGTTTAAAAGGTTCTCTCAATTTACCTAGCCTAACCTTAGTTGCATTTTGAGACCCTAGCTTGGAAAAAGACATACACACTGACCTAGGACAGCCTTTTAAACACAATTTTAACGACAGACAAGGAAACCTCTTTGCATACACGGGCAAAGCGTGCCCATTCGACGGTAACTTGGTGGCTTGAACGCCGAGTCTCACCTGGGAACTTGGCCGGCTTCTTGACGTAGCGGCGCGCGGCGATCTTCATCTCCGGCTTGTCAGCGGCGTCGGGCTTGGCGCGGCGCACCGCGGGTTGGGCGGGGACGTGCGTCATCACCGTCGGCGCCGGGCTCGTCAGCAGCTGCCCCAGGAACGTGTGGATCTCCACCTGCGCGAGACCAGAAGAGGATTAGCATTCTCTAGACTTGAGCCACAAATCGACATGCCCAGTTGTCCTTCACAACGTTAACAGCACTACGCAAAATCTTGCGGTGCAGGGAACCCCTCAATAATTACCGCAGTCCCCTCACCCACAAGCTAAAATAAGTCAGTAAGTGATTGGGTGATGGAGCCACTACTGTTCAAATTGCTAGGTCATACGCTCGGTTGCGTCAGTTGCTCTTAGCCACCGTTGAATAAATTTTTACAGAATCGCTACACAGAAAACAAATCATTTTTATTGCCGATGAATTTCAAAATTTAATTTTGAATGACATTTGAAAGTTAACGTAGGTAACCACTTCCCAGCGACATTAGTTAAAACTGGAAATGCTCTCATAAGAGGCACGGTCTGCTGACATCACGACATAGTCAAAGGACGTGTCCGAATTGGTTCCGTCTCGGTCTCGGTGACTTCATTTGCTTCATATTCATACAGATAACTTCTGCTGCCTGACGCAATCACGGTTCCGATGCCATTTGATAACAGGCAAGTCACTGATACCAAGTCTGCTAGTCTGCATCGTCGAAGTCTCGCGTACTCGCTCTGCCATGCGGTCTTGGTCTAGGTGGTTTTGCAATTCGGACAGGACTCGTGACGTCATTTGTCAAGAACGAGTACAAGATACCACATGAAACAGCCAATTCAGACACAGCCCAAGACATCGTCTAAGCGAAAGACCCAAGATCGCATCCGACCCAAGATTCCCATAATCGCAGAATTCCGTTGCTAAAAAGTCGGCGCGTCGACTCACGAGCAGCGATGCAAAACTACGGCTAAATAAAAATGAAGGTAATGACACCGATTTTCGGCGCAACTCACGAGAATGGACTTGTCGACCATGGCCTGCGTGACCCCCAGCTGCAGCATCCGCTGCCGCGGCATGACGAGCAAGTCGTCTGTCATGCCGACCACCACTTGCTGGGTGACCACCTCCATGCGTCCGCGCAGGGTGTCCAGCTGCGACACGCTGCAAATCGGCCCGGGTACCTTTAGGTGTAACCCAGTTCTACCATCCCTTGCTATGGCTATGGCAAAAATTTGATGACTGATAATATCGCCGGTAATCGCTGGGGTGCGTTGGCAACCTGTTTTTACGTCATCTACCAGGCCATGGCTCAAGGTCAATTATAATCAAAGGACCCAATGTTCCACAGGTGGTTACAGTTACCTTGGTTACCTTACAGGTGATATAACAACAAACAGTGGCTTCATCCATTGCCTGCCTGCAAAACTATTATTGAGGGCGGAGGGCTTTCGCATAGCTGTTAGTATAGGAGTGAAAAATATGGGTAACCTTGGTACTGTGCTTTTACGTTATGCGGATACCGTTATCGGTTCTGATGGCTAAAATCCCTATCGTTGTCCATGTAATTTTCTTATTTTGTAACCAAGAATGGCTAAATCAGAGTTACGTAATCGCATTGCAGGTCCCGGTCTTAAGGTTTTAAGAAAGTGGGTCCTGGTTCTAGTCTCCGTCTTGAGGTTTTGAGAAAAAAAACTGGTCCCAGTATGTACTGGTTTTTGGGTTAACAATGGGTTGACATGGAGCTACTCTCGTATCCAGTATCTACCAAACTGTAAACTTGTACCAACATGAAATTCCATCAAAAAGGAAGATTGGAGGGGAAAGCCGCAAGAGTGCGTGACATTTCAGGGTGGCTTTCATAAAGGACAGCGAAGATTCAGGCGAGCCATGTCATTTAGAATTACAAACCAACAACTTTTTATCATGAACTCCATTTCCGATTATCACTTCGAATCATCATTTTTAATGCTAAATCAAAAGAAAGCAGTGAGACCTTTATTTAGTGTTCAAAACCCAATTGAAATATCTATTTTCAAAGCTAGCGCTCAAGATAGGTTGTAGGTAGACACGAGTCTACGAAATCTAATCACTCCAACCTGGCCGTATTCGAGTGTTCGCCCGTGAAGAACAGCGCCGGACAGCGCAGGTTGAGAATGTTGTCGTCGTGCTGCCCTCGGTTCCCTTTGCTGGTCGACGCCGGGAAGCCGAAGCACACGATCGCCGTCACCGGCTCGATCAACGCGATCAGTGCGATGAGCGCTGCGCCCGCGCCAAGTCCGACCAACACCAGCGGCCGGCCGCCGCCGAGCTTCGAACGCAGCTCGTGCAGGCGGCTGCGCGTCTGCGCGGTCATGTGATCGAGCGCGGCGGGGATGGCCGTGCCGTCGGGCGCTGCGGACGGGCTCGGTTGCGTTAGCGATAGGGCTGTGCACAGTTTTCAGTTTGGTCTTTCTTTAGTTTTTGGTTTTTTAGCTTTAGCTACATGCTGAAAGTGACTACCTACCTACTCAAAAGCACTCACCACTGATGAAATCTACCCAATATTCCATATTACCTAGTAACGGAGGCTACAGAAATAATCGGAACCTAGGAAGTGCCCCGGCAGTCACCAGGGTAAGATTTTGCGTAGCCAGACACTAAAGTGTACTTTATGAACAGAGCAATGAGTGGTAGTGCATAGGTTTTGTAAGCCTTGGTATGATGTTTATTGTGGTTTTTCGGTAAACGAGGTCTTTTGGGATTTTGCGGTCCTAAAAAGGGTCTGTTCCTTCACCAATCGGCAGAGTTGAAGATGGCAGAGCAAACTCTGCCCAAATGTTAGAGGAAAATGTCCTTTTTAGGTTCGAAATCTTATCCCAAAAGAGCTCAACCCAAAAAACCACAACAAGCAGAGCAATGAGTGATTTTTCTCCAATGCTCTGAGGCTAAAACTGATATCCTTTTATTTATTCTGTTCTCTGTGCCTCTATTCTTCCTTATTAATGAGTTAATGACTAAATACATCCCTATTGTTTGCAGCCAAAACGTTGTTGTGTTTTTCTTAAGGCAGAACCTCGTGACTGACCTTGCGTGAGCTCCACGGTGAAAGTCTGCCCCATCTGACTGAGCATCGATGTCAGCAAGATGAAGCGCTTCCTGCGATGCATTCGGTGGTCGTCGGGCACCACCAGGAAGACCGGTCCGTGCGGCAGTCGCTTCTGTTGACCGAACCAAGCGTCAGCTCGGAAACACCTCAATCGCAGGATGCAACATCGAATATTGCAGCTCACAGGAAATTGACAGCAGTAGGTTATTGAGTTAAAAAATTCCCCTGATTTTCTGCGTTTCTTTTATGAACTGATGTTGGTTTGACAAGGATTTGACCGAAACATTAACCTTTGATCATCTTACCCATGACCTTCGAGCAACATAACGGACATAAAAGCCAATGTGTTAAGATAAAAACTAAAGCTAGAAGGCCGTGCATTGGTAAACTTAAATTAATCCTAGCGTAACAAGTTAACATGACTGGCATATTCTCAACAGCCATTGCTAGCCGGGCAGCGCAAAGCAGCGCAAGCAGCGCACTCACAAACTTCTCTCGCAGCAGCTGATCGGAGACGGGGTCGGAGCGCAGTGCGGGCAGCTCGACGTTCGGGGAGATGTTGGAGAGGGTGGCGGCCCTGGCGTTGGCGTTGTGCGGCAGCGGCGTGCGGATCATCAGCTCCACCAGCCGCGGCACCGCTCGCTTCACGCGCTGCCCGGGGGAAACGGAGCGTTAGCGGCTTGACGTGATGTAGGTAACTCTGACTGCAGATAAACTTACAATGGGAGTTTTCTCTGAGAGATCCACAATGAGATCTCAGTTTGGACTGCTGTCAGTGGAGATATCGTCATTTTTCAACGAGCCGGCACGCTCACTTTTTTACTTTTTAGCGGGCCAAAACAAAAAAAACAATGGCCCCTAGGGGCAAATCCTGAAAAGGATTTATTTTTTGGTTTGTATTATTAAGGTGTACACCAAGTTTTGTAAAGTTTGGAGGGGGCCAGGTAAATGTTGCCAGTTTTGTTGTTGATTTGAGCTGAAACGACCCAAGTTAGGAATGATGCACACTAATTTCATGAGATAGATAACTGTATTCAAGTAAATTGCATTGCTGTGAAACCATAGAGTGACGTGAAACTATTGAGTTTATAGGTTGTAGTGCCGGCATCCCTCGACCAACACAGATTGACACCATCTAGTATGCCCCGTCTTGGTACTTATCAAATTATTACCTGAATGCACAGGGCAGCGATTATTTATCAACTGGAATAGAATGGTGAAGAAGTTCAGAGCCGCAATCAGATGGAAGTGTGACAGACGTGCTCCGTTTGGATTAGCAGGTGGTCCTAAAAAGGACCGCGGTCGGCCTGGTCAGTCCTGAAAATCTTGGCGCCAACCCCGACAAAACGCCAACCAAGATCCTTCTTAGGACAACACGTCACGGTCGATCCAAACAGCGCACACCAACTACAGTCCAGCCCGTGAGAGGCGATGCCAGAGAAAGGACTGCCCCCTTTTGCACTACCAACTCATGCTAAGGTCCAGCCCGAAGAGAAGATGCCACAGCAGGGACTGCCCCCTTTTGTACTACCAACTCATGCTCCAGTCCAGCCCGTGAGAGAAGATGCCACAGAAAGGACTGCCCCTTATTGTACTACCAACTCATGAAATTAAATTCCTATGGCAGGAAAACAAAACACTAATTCGGTCACAAATGAAAAATGGCAACATGCACCATATTTCATAGTTATGAATTATGATGATTATCAATATTTGGCAATATTAGAAGGAATTATAAACCAATATGGCAGCATAAAGATGATGACAGGACTTTAGTTGGTTCAAGTTGGCCCTCACGTAGGCTATAGTGGCTTACCACCTAGAATAGGAGGCAAGCCAGAATTTACCTCCTACTGGATACTAACTTGTGGCCACTCCGTTGGTCCGATTGCGGCAAAACCAGGGTCTACAGAACCCTCACACTTTTACCAACAAATTGTGTAATTTATAATCATGAAATACCAGTTGAAAATTCAAATAAAGCTTCATGAAATAATCACCAACAACCGAACCAATCGCCTTGATAAATAAACTGGACTATAGAACACAGACAACCCGTTCCCCGAAGCCCATCGACTCACAGCCAGCAGCTCCTTGTAGTGGATCTGATACTCGGGCGGCAGATTCTCGGCGAGCACCGCGTGCAGCCAGACGGGCAGCCGCTGGTCGTGGTGACACGACACCAGCTGGTAGCGCAGATCGTTCGCGTGGTGGTCGTACGCCGTCATCATGGCGACGGCCGCGCCGGGCTTGTCCGCGGTGCACGCCGCGCGCAACTCCAGCGCGTCCAGCGACGCGACCACGTGCGCGAACAGTCGCGTCTGCGGCCCGGTCCAGCCGTCGCTGAAAGCGGGCGGTTAGCGTCGAGCGATCACGGATGTAGATCTAATTAGAGGTGGCTTTGTGTTTTCGGTTCCTTCGGCTCCAATTTCGGCAACCGAGTACATTAATTTTTGTGCCAGCAGGTAAAATATGGACACATTCTTGGGTTCCAATAATATGGAATTAAAGTCACCCCTAGTTTCAGAGGAGAACAGATACGTAGGTAGTTAATTTTACCGAGCTTTAAGCATTAATGCATTTTAAACATTTTAAACATTAATGCTAGTAAGACTGAGTCAAGGGAGAGAGAACTGTGTAGCAACAATCGACAGCGCAGAGCAAAAACAGCAGTGACAAGGTGATTGTATTCTAATCTATTTATCTTGTTGGTGGTGGAAATGACAGAATTGAACCATGTTTGAAAGAAGATACAGTAATAACCTCTATGATACTGGGATTTAGCTTCCTTTCTAATGAGACCATTTCCAGTCTTGTTGCTCTAATAGGGGTCAATTTTAGCCGTAAAAAAGTGGTGCCCTAAAAGTAGAGCCAATGTGAATGGCCCCAAAAATATATTATATTTTGCAGGGTAGTGCTATGTACTGAGGTAGGAATGGCTACAGTTTAAAAACAAACAAGGTTCAAAATAAAAATTTGACAACTTAGAATGAACTGTTCCCAGGCTTGTTAAGTTGTAGCAACCAACGATTCGATCTTACCGGAGAATCTTCTCCTCCCAGTTGAGTTCGTCTTCGTGTTGTTCTGCGACGATGAATGGCTGTCGTCTCGGAGGGGGCGTGCTGAACGGCAACTTGGGTCCAGGGTCGATGGTCTCGATGTCCACTTCGAAATTCGCACTGCAACCAACACTTTTTCAGTTATTTTATGTTTCCTATCAACGCAATCCTTTAAATATAGCCATTGTGAAGGTATTGTAACATCAAATGGGTTTAATTTTCCTAAGGGGATTATAATTTCAATTTGCCTGCTCTGCTGCTCAAATAATGTTTAAAAGCATTCTCAAGTCAGTGTGCATTCTTTCTCTAAAGCATTCTGAAGGTAGTAGGTAACAAAGCATGTTAGCGCAGATTTCAGAAGCTTTTTAACAATACCTCTTCGACCATAAGCAATTTAGAAATTAAATTATGTGATAGTTCCTACTAACTACTAAGCTAATACAATCAATGCGAATACATTATTGAGGCAATGTTACCCCCTACAGGCAAATTAAATCCATTTGATTACCTACCATATGTTGTGAAATGTGTAGGTAGGTTCTGAACTTACCCTGGCGATTCGATTTTAGATTTTGGCTGTTCGTAGAAAAGATATCTGGTAGGCCGATTGAACTCATGCTCTGGCAACCAATTGCGAGGTTTCGAATAAGTGTGCTCTCTTTGGACAGCGTTCTCCGAAGGCCTCTGATAAAAGATTGAAATTTGACGTGTCAAACGGGGTCTGTTTCATCAAAATGCAGTTTAGTAATAGAACACACTTTTGATTACTCACAGAAAATCCTGAAATCCAGTTGACAAACATACTGAGCTTGAAAGGATCACTCTTGCTCGTCTCCACAACATTTACTGGTCCTGGGTTGCTCGGTATTGGAATATATCGCAGTTTCTTTGGATAAGACTGTCTTGGTTTAGGTTTCCCAAGAAGCTGCCTCATGGCAGACTCAGGGCTCAGTAACGGCATTGAGATGTCAGTGTCTAATATCAGTCTCTTCTCTGGCGGTCGTCCCACCACCCGTTTCTTATACGAAGTCGGACGTTTTCTGGCTATCGGAGGCTTGGCGATGGGCGTAATTGGCTGCTTAGGTGGTGAGAGCAAAGGGGGTTGGGAACCAGACTGCAAGCTGGTGGATGCCTCACCCGCTGGTGGTAACGGGACCGACAACATCGCGGCCGTCAAAAATCTGTTGAGAATGACATACTTTAATTTGCATTTCCTAAGACAAAAAATAAATCAGCAATGATTAACCTAAAAGCTCCAGCAGTAAAATAATGATTGAACACGATGGTAAAAATAGCTATATTTCTTGTCATGCGATATTCAATGCAGGAGAATTATAATCTGCAGACTGAGTAGTACCCACCTACCTTTTATTTTTGTTGATAAAAAATGTTAACGTAAATTAATGTTGTTTACGGATCGAAGGTTTACGCCAGAGAGTGTTTACGCCAGGTTTACGCCTGATGAATTTCTAGAGCATTGCAGCCAACAGTTTAAAAGATAAACATTTTGCAAAGTGGCTATATTCACAACACGTTACAGCTTCTGGCACAAAAGCCTCCCTCCATTAGTGGCAATAGATAATTTTGTTTACATCTCAAAGTCAATTTGACAGGTCATCAACATTTTTGTTTTTCTTGGTTCAAAATTACACAAAGTGAAGGAAATTTAAAAGCAAAGAGTTAAATTCATACAGTAGTTTCACATTTTTAATGATTTGTAGTGAAAGCTTGTAATTTTTATGTAGAAATTTTCATTTACAAAGTGGTAACAATCCCTACTAACCTCCGAGTTCTATTACACCAGACCAGAAAATGCCATATATCTCATCAAGTCATCAGTTATGTCTCAACCAGCTATCAGGAAACAATTACCGGTTCCTACATTACCATTGTTTATGATAGAAAAAACGAGACGTGAAATGGGCGACAATCCATCGACAGCTTCGACACTGAAAATTCTCTACCAATCCGACGGACCAGTTGCATCCAACACCCTCAACTTTGAGCCTCCTGTAAAACCTGTAAGAAGGAAATCAAAACCGGAGAAGTCCCTTGAATTGATCGCTTCTGTCCATGGTACGAGCAAAGAACACCGTAGTCACAAGTCACGTAAAAAACATAAGACCATTAAAACTGAGAGTCCTGAGGGAAATGCACACGGGGAATGTTTGTCAGAGGAACTTGTATCAGTTGTTAACCTGACAGATGAGATTCCAAGTGCAATGCAACAATTTCCAAAAGAATTTGAACGATTGGTATTGGAAAACAGGGATCTATCAAGAAAAATTCATTTGTATGAAGGAAGAATGGAAGATTCAGGCTTTCAGAATACTACTGCAACAAGTAGTAAGTACCTACTTGCAGCTATCTTTACGTTGTATGTATTTTGCCAAGGCCATGTGATAATAATGATATTATGCGTATGCATATCTAATCATTTTATATTTCAGCTTCGACAGAAGCAATAATTGGCAAAGAAGATGTGAAAAGGCTCCTTGAAAACCTGACAGAATTTGAAAATGAATACAGAGCCCTGGAGAAGGAAAAGAACCACTATAAAAAACTGGCTCAATCCAATCAAATCAAAGCAACAGTCACTAGTCCAGCTCAAACAGCAAAAATAAACTCTCTGCATTTAGAAAACAAGGAGCTCAATGAAGACATTCTTATGCTGAAGAACGTTGTTTATCGTCTGAACGTGGAGCTAGAAGCGTACCAGGAAAGGCTGCGGAAACTTGGAGGCGACACAAGTAAAGTGAGCATCGAGCAGTTGGTCATGCCCGAAGGAGGAATTCAAGTCGACCGATGTACACTCGCACCGCTGCTCGAGGCATACGACCAGATGATTAAAGAAAAGGAAGAAATAATTGACAACTACGAGAACGACATCACCAATTTTGTTGGCCAATGTAAGGATGTTGTTGCTGAGAATGAGAGATTGCATCAAGAGATTGAAGAAACTAACAAAAAGGTTCGGGACCGTATTTCTTAGCATATGTATGATGTTACTCAACTTCTTTAATTTTGGAGAAACGTATCTAGATACATGAACTCTTTTTTGACCTTAGCTCTAGATTTTTAAAAATCTATTTAAAACTTGGAAAGTTGTATTGAATGCTAAGTGAAGTGAACTTCTGTGAACAGTAGTTACATTAATCATGTGAAACTTGAGAAAGTACAAGAAGTGGTAGGTACAGATTACAAAGCGTTAGGAGAACCGTTAGACTTCACTAAGAATTTTGTCATGTAGGTACCAAGTTTGAAATGTTTTTTCCTCTTCTCTTTGTAGGTACTTGTGTTCTATTTTAGTAGATGGCAAAACATATGGTTTGAGTACCTATGAACTACGCTTCAGTGTGTACCTATATGATTGTTTCTAAACAAATTTTCAATTTACAGAGTCAAGAAACTACCGAAGGACTGAGCGCCTTGCATCAAGATGCATCGATGACTCTGGAGCAAAATGACCTCCTCAATAGCCAGCTGAAGGAGCAGAAGCAGAAACTGAAGGAAATAAACACTGTATACCGGGATAAGCGTAAGCAAGCATCCATGATTCATATCCCATGTTTGATAAATGATGAGGTATAGTCCGTTCGCTATATATATATGTGCATAGCGGTAACTTTTCAAGTGACAATTAGGTGGGTTTTTGTTTTGAATCATGTTCATCTTGTCGGGTTTTGACAGTTCCACCTGATCTTGACTCGACCACTGTGCTGTGTTGCCCAAAATGGCAAATGAATCCTATTAGGGTTCATATATTACATCTATTACAGGATGTATCTATTAGATAACCACCAGAAATAGATTTACTGTGCATGCCCACCGGAGCCAAACCAAACTTGACTGCATTGAAACTTACAATAATTTGTGGCTGAATAATGGCTCATTGTTTGAAAGTTTGAAAATTCTCTGCATATCAATATATATTGCGAAACGGACTACACCTAGTTACTTGCAAAAAAGTTTTCAAAAAGTATCCAGCGCAAACGTTGGCTTCACATCTTTAATAAAATATAATAGCAGGTCTGCACTATGCTAGTTTTCTTTTCTATCAGTTTTGTTTTCTTATATTCATACAGGCCCACTGTTCACACAAAATACTATGTAGTACGCTGTACGTAGTTGTAATGTGTTCCTAGCACAATAAACAAATACCTACCTAAACTAATAAAAACAACAACAGTTTCAGGCACTGTGGTGATCAATTAAAGCATCTTGTTCTTGTCATATTATATGCATGGGAAGGCACAGAGTTTTTTTTTAAAACTCTGGGGAATAACTGGGTAATTGGAAAGTCCTATATCAAATGGGTTTTTAATGCAATAGAGTCTGGCATTCTATTCAATAGAGCCATAAACAAATTAAAGGTTACCTACTTCATCTTTCAAATTAGCGCTAAAGTATAGGAAAATTAGAAAAAAGTCTCTAGAAGTAGAATTTAGATTGCGTTTTCTCGATCCAGTGGCTGAGTTGTCGTCGAAAAACGAAGAGCTCGAAGACAGCTACCACCGCATCCGCAGCGAGCTGATGACGCTGAAAGGCTCGTACTCGGTCCTTCGTGACGAGCACGAGAAGCTCAAACTCGACTCGGAGAACAAAGTGCCGTTCAGCGTGCACTCAGCGTCGGTCTCCGAGTGCCGCCGCTTGTTCGACGAGCTCAAGCGCAAGTACGACGTCGAGCAGAGCTACATGACCAACAAGGTCGACGAGCTGATCGAGGAGAGACCCAAGCTGGAGGCCGAGTTGATGATGCTCAGGGCGGAGAACGCACAGCTGGAGATGCAAGTTGCGACGATGCAGAAGATGCTGCAGTACGTACTAACCTTTACTTATACTCACACAGATATTCAGTTGTGAATTATTGGGTTGTGTTCGGTGGTGTTTAGAGGACTGACATGCGAGTGCAAATTAGCAATGTCAGATTAATAGAATCTCATAATCGATGCCCAAGCAACGTGTTAGGTCTACCTAACTGATTGTTCCTGATGGTTTTAGATGAAACTGTAGTTCACGCAACTGGTATCGTTTAGGGTCTGATATTCATGAAAGTCATACGAAATGCCTATTGTACACAGTGACTGACCTTCGATCATTGCAAATTGCTTTGCTTGTAACATTGCAAATTGCTTGTAAGTGAGGAGAATGACTCGAAATTTCAGGCAGCCAATATTAACATACGTCACGCTGTTCCATCAGAGATTACTCAGGAAATAATTTTTAACAATAGTTTGGAATAGTTTGAGACATTGACATGGTTATGAGTTATCACTATCCAAAATAAGACATACAAATACCTATACCTACCTACACTGTTCGATTTAGAATGTGTTTGATATTTTTTTATTGGGGCTCAATCCATTGATATAGTGAACAGGTAAAGATCATGGAAAACATCATTTGTAATGGGTGGAACCAGTGCAGTTTAGACTTTAGACTTTAGAGTGCTCTGGACGATCGTTCCGTTCCGTTCCGCAGCAAGTCGCAGGCCAAGTGCGACGAGACGCAAGACCGTTGGCTGACGACCAAGGTGGCCAAGGACGCGGTCAAGCGGCAGCTGCAGAAGGCGATCACGTTCTCCAGCGAGCTGATCGCAGACCAGGAGAAGCTGCTGCAGCAGCTGCACTCGAAGCAGATCGAGACCGACACGATGGCCAAGCTGGGATCGTCACTCGCCAATCGGATGGGATCACTCAAGTGCAAGCTCAAGGTCTGTTATTAACCCTTTAATTGCTACATTCTGTTTATGCACTTCGTTTTATTTAAGAAGATACCATTCCGCCGGGAGGGCTAGTAGTCACTGTAGCTTTAAGCTTACAGAACCTCCAATTTGACAAAACTGAAATCCTGTCATCATGTTTATTCCTTCTAATATTACCAAAGCTTATGTTTTTATCTTTGATCTATTTATTCGTTGATTTTTACGCTCATAATAAATTAGGAAATAGATTTATGTTGTAATTTTTTTATTTGTAACCGAAATAGTGTTTTGTTTTCCCGCCATTAAAATTAAAATTCAAGAGTTGGTAGTTCTTGAGGGGGCAGTCCCTGCTGTGGCATCTTCTCTCACGGGCTAGACTGTAGACTTTCGACGCCCCACCATGTATTTGAATAATTCCTGTGCCCTCAACTCCATTTCACGTTGAGAAGGAGAGTGGGTTTGCATCTTCCTTGAGGACATCAGCTAAGAGGTTCAAAACTGCCCAAAGAGCCTTATGTCTGACTCAAGACTTGTAAGTTTTGTAACTCGTGGCTCATGCCTAGCAGCAGTGGGTCCTCGAGGACGATTCAAAACCCCTCTCATTTTTAACGTGAAATTGAGTTTAGAAATGAGTTATTTACTTGAAGTTGCACGCACTCTGCTAACAAACGTTGGCTCTAACTAATGCCTGAAATATCATTGGCCAAATCTATCGCCAGCCGTTTGCCATTTTGATACTTGTAATGCGACTACACATGGCTAGAAAATGCATGGCTGAAACTAAATCGATTGCCACCTGTTAACCGTTTTGGTACTTTTAATGTGACTGCATGGCTAGGAAATGCATGGCTAGGAAATGAGTGACGAGGAAAAAATACTCAGCACAGCCGCTTTGTTCCACCAAGAGAAACTAGCAAGGGTTAAAGATGGCATGAGGGCTGTTAACCCCAGAAAAGGTAACCAACTGCTAGTTAGTCAGGCTAAAAAATATTGGAAGAGTAGTCAGCTAGATCCAGCTAGAAAAATCCTCAAACTAGGTACCTGGGGTGCAAAGATGTAACCTTTATTTTATTCGATAACCACAGGCAGTGAAATAAAAAACGAATGATTTGAGTGAATGAATCACTCAAATCGCATAGTTATGCAAAATAATATTTTAAACTTTAAAGCAGACGGCGTGCGGGTGGTGAACAGCGGTGAGTGATGGACGACGTTTTGCCCGACAGGACGTGCAGCAGGAGGCGTGGCAGGAGCTGGACGTGATCGAGAAGCGCATCACGAAGCAGGCGACGGGCGTCGGGAAGATGAAGGACGAGTATCGGCGCGAGACTCAGCGGCTGCAGAATCTCGTCAAGCAGAAAGAGGAGATCATTCTCAACCTGCAGCGTGAGAAGAGGTGACACACTCTAAACAAACTATTTCAAAGCAAAGTCTTGCTGATTTCCCAAAAGAAAAGATCAACAATTTTTTTAGGTCTGGGTTTCCTAATATTTGTTTAAAAAATGATTATGGATCCTGTCAAGGTATGCAGATGATATCACGGATATGGTTACCCAGATGATACCCGTATGGTTACCATACCTAGCTATGGCTACGGCAAAAATTTGATGATAGCAGCGGCGTAACTTCAAATTGGAGGCTCCAGAGCAAAAAAAAAACCGGACCCCCCCCTTGCCGCATGAGGAAAACGTACTCCCAGATTTTTGTCCGCCGTCACCTGCCTCGCTTCATGTAAACCACTCCCTTTAAAAAAAACGTCGTCAACTTTTTTTTGGATTTGAGGGCCCCAAAAAATCTTATCAGAGGCCCCCCTGAGCTCGAGGCCCCCGAGCACTGGTATGCCTGATCCCCTCTAGCTACGCCACTGGATGATAGTAATTTCGCTGGTCAAAGTAGAGGTGCGTTTCTATCCTGTTTTAACATCATCTACCTGGCCGCGGGCAAGGTCAATTATTATCAAGAGATCCAATATTCCTCAGATGGTTACAGTTACCTTGGGTACAGTTAATATAACAACAAACAGTGGCTCCATCCCTTGACTGCCAGCGAAACTATTATCGCGGGCGGAGGGTATTAGCGTCTCTGCTTTAGTATGGGAGTGGAAAATCTGGGAATCCTTATATCTGTGATATCATATCAAGTTTTCATCGAAACCTTCGAAGTGATTTTAAAATGACTTCTTTCAAATTGAAGTTGGCATTTTCCATGAAAAAAAATAATTTTCATGCTTAAAAAATTTTTGTCCAGCATTCTGCAGCTGCTCAAGAATGGTTGTGAGATCAGTTATCAATAGCTGCACTTGTTTGTAACTGAGTAACCTCCAATTTTCCAGCAAAACGGAAGAGGACCTGGAAGTCGTCTGGAAAGCCGCAACGACAGACAACATAAACTTTGGCGAGACGATCCAAAGGAATCTAGAACGCGAGGAATCTCCCAGCGATGATCTATTCTAAACGCCTGGCGTTACGGTTCGAAGCTTAGCTAGGTGTCTAGGACGTCTTAGAAGTGACAAGTAAAGTCTGTTGCACTTATCCGTCCAAATACTGCCATGCTAGTTCAAAATGTAGCAATAAATGTTGATCTGTTAACGTTTTACATAATTATTACAGCTTGTTCCGTACATTAATAGTAGGGTAAGCCAGTTAAATGCATTGAATGCATTCTGGTTTGTCTAGTCATATTCTTGTCTTTTTATGAGATAGGAAATAATTACTTCTGAAAGTAATTACTTACCTAGATGATAATATTCTATTACCTAGTGAGATTGTTATGCAATAATATGTAAACTAGTCAGAGGAAACAAATGCACTGACATTTTATTTCTAGTCATACAGGTGTGGCTATGCTTCACTGGTTTTCAATCAATTTCAGCACACACTCACTGTCACACACATTTTTATAGGCAAGTTCTGTAACATAGAATTACTATTTCTCTTTCACATCATGTCTCAATGTACAATTGTAGTAGCAAGCATATCCATTACCAATCAGCTCATGCAATTTCCTTTCTGTCCTAGGTCAGGAAATGGGATAATCATGTTCAGGGAGTAGGCACAGAATGTTACCTATCAATGTCATTATTGAAACAGATAATAAAAAAAAGCTTTTGAGTGACACCACTTCTATTTTGGGTATAGTCTATTACGCCTTTTCGTTTATTTTAATTATCATAATTATTTTGTTTATTTAGAAATATAAACTATCTTTTTTTTTCATCATATTTACATAAATTTAATTTTTTATAGTTGGGAAAAGTTGTAGTTTTTTACGTAATTCATAAAATCGTTACATTTCCGTGTCTTTTTGTACAACCAATCAGCGTGCGAAGAATCAGTAATTTTTCATTTCTATCGTGTTGCCGGCATTGTCAGGCTCGCTGTGATTGGCTAGAATTTCGAGCTGATCATGGCATGCGCCATCACTTCAGTCGACTACACCGCCTTCACGTAAACTCACGTCTGTCAGACGACCGTCCATTTAATTTCAAGAAAATCCAATTAAAATGACTTAAAACTAGTAAAGTAGGCTCTAAAAAGTAGTTGTGACTTATTGCATAGACCTAATGTGTGCGTGTGGCCTGTGAAATGTCTCCGACACCGACAAAATTCGTTTAGTGACAAAATAATAAAAATCTTGTCACTTGCCTGGGATTTTCGCTGCGCGCCGAAAATAAAATGGTATTGCGATTGTGAAAACAAAAAATGCAATAAAGGTTTCTAGCGAATGCACTTGGATGGCGTTATTTTTTGTGAGTTGTGTGCGACATCGCGAAGATGTCAACCCGTGTGCTGGCTATGTGTCAAGGCGGTGTGAATGGCCGTAAAAGTTGTCACTAGGGAGCGAACCATCCCCTTACGTGATAAATTTCATCCCCACAATGGAATTCGCAAAGGATGAAAGTCTCAAGGAATGGGCTCGACACAAACCTCTCAGCATACTGCAGCTCGATCCAGCTGACAGAGCCGTACTTCGCATTGCCGGTATGTACCTATCACCATCATTATTATTCCGTTGACCTCATGTTATCACATGTTGTACCGTTTAGTCGTGTGTCGCTCACCGTAAAAAATTGGGTGAACCGTTTCTGAATAATGGTTTTTGAGCACTGTCAGATGGGGCCTTGCCCTTGACACTGCAAGAAGAAATAAGAACGGTCCAATTCCCCACGGGTTTCCATTCCGAATTTCCTTCCCTTCCTCCCTTTACAATTATGCAGTCTCTCTAACCCTTTTCCGCGAGAAAAGTCGAGAGGCAGAGCCCCAGGGTTTTCTTCCTTTTGTTGGCATGAAAGATGTAGGACAAGTAGTGCACCAATCCTAACGACCGCAATGCAGCATCCCTTGCCGTCAACAGTGGACCGCGCAAGCTTTTTCGACAGCTCCCCTTCGACAACGTAAAAGAAAACTCCCTGCTGACAACACTTCAGGCAGCTCGGTGAGTCACGTACCCAATGTAATTCCACCTAAGCAAATTCTCTAACAGGATTAATACGTCGTGGGCATCTCATTTCAATTACTTTTCTGAGAGCGAGCTTCATAATAATACGCAATATAAGCCGGCGAGCTACGAAGTCAAATAATGAGAAATGATTCTGTATAAATATATGATGTGGTATATGATTCTGTCGCACATCTCTTCACAACTCAAACGCAGACTGGTTAGTGGTTAGGGTCATGCAATAACAGCCAAGAGATGTGACTCATCCACCCCACTTCACATGCTGGCGACAGCTTAGCTAGGGTTCGTTCAATCAATACAGTCAGCTGGATCTAATAGTCTCTAACATACATGCATGCACAGTATAAGAAGCACACACTATTTTTACATTATCACTCTTTAGTGTGAATGCATCTGGTGCTGGTGAACTATTGATCGGTGAACGAATATAATCAATTTCTAACATTTCAGTCGCAATATCGATCTAGGAACAGGTGAACGTGCAACAAATTTTGAAATGCGTGCACATAATGGGAGTTTCGCTTCAGTTACACATGTAACATTTCGTTTTGATGTTAATTACATGGCACTGTCTTTGCCACCGACAATAATGATGATTTAACGTGAGAAAACCTTGGTTTTGGACATGTGATGATCCATTATCAGGGTGTGGATGTGTTGTGTTGGGCCTCTCTCACATGTAATGGAGCAAACGCTGCATCGCATCGCATTTGTTTGCTCTGTTGGTACAGCAATTAGCAAAAGGCGGTCAAGTACGCGAGGTATTTAAATTAGGATGAATCGCTTACTTGACGCGAGCGTGCTTATTAATTATTATGGCGGAAGAAATTAGTTTTAACTAAGATACGGGTGCGTTGCTCAGGTAAATGGTTTTTTGCATGAGGTATATAAATGCACACGTGCTCATTGTGCGAAAATTTTCCTGTGGTCGTGTGCTGCAATATTTGCCATTCAATACCTACGTGTTGTGATATTACAGTAAGCACATGCAGTTTTAAATTAGGAAATTAATTGAGTCAGTTTGCCGATAAGAGTTGAGTTATCTTTATTCGTAACAGGTACCGGGAATTTAATTGTCCGTCGGTAGCAAACCGTTCACAATGAACCATAAAAAATCAATTGCATCATCCGATAATAGAATAGGGTGGGCCTCAGCCATAGTTTCCAATTAATATTTAGGTATAATTTCATTATTTTAGATGCATGCTGTAACGACCTCCAACATAGTGTCTGCGTAACAGCTCGTAACGTAAACAGCAAAGGTCAATGTCGGAGTGGTTTGTGGCAAAAATAGATAGTATACCATGTGCTCAGACGTTGAATGCAGCCGGGTTCCTCCTCAGGATTCTTCAATGGAAGTTCGTTCACCTCCAAGAGGTGTTTAGTAATAGGTAGTTCGAAGTCTACAGCGACTAGGGTGGGTTTTTAACTGTTTGGTAACAACTGACCTATATTTGAGAAAGCGTTGCGAAAGGAATAAAAACGTTTTCCGAGAAGGTATAGTAACACGCTGGCCATTGAATTTGTCGGCTAAATTAACAAAGCGAAGCAAGTTTGTGGTTACCTGTTAGGCTGTTACACCCTTATGCCGAAATGACGCATTATTTTTGTAGGCTTTTGATGTCTTGGATCATCGCGAAGCTGTTATCAGACAGGGGCGTTATCATGTTGGTGACAAGTCACTGATTTGTCACCTTGATCAAACAAAGCAAAAAAGCCCCGAATTTATGCGATAAGCCTGGTTTCAAGTGCCGAATGGATTGATATTGAAAATGGGTAGGCATAGCGTTCAGATCGATCTTTGAGTAGATATTGATCCACGAAGGTATAGCAAGTGTTTGCACATGAGATTATGAAACTTTAATACCTAGATTGGTCAACAAGTTGGACGCTGCTTGCTTTTTTAGGTGTACAAAAACCTGCTACAACACAACTCTTCATTTCCTGTGACCATCTAATTTAGTGAGCTAACAGTATGCACTACCACAACCAGAAAAACATGACTCTCATGAATGAAAAATTAATTCTGATTTAATTAATAATCAGATAGCGTAGTTGGGTGATAATTAATGAACCCAGTATCTTTTTTTGTGTATAATTTCCAATTCACTTTTTAATTCCTTCTTTATTAGTTCAAACACATCTGCTAAAGTCCTCTCAGCTCTTTACACAATACGAATGGGCCAACACAATTCATGTGTTTATTCAAATTTCGAAGGCATGCACATCATTATGATGTCGTGATGTTGGATTAATGCTGTCATCATGCATAATCGTGAAAACATATTTAATCAAGTGTTGTCTTTGACTCTGTGCAAGCAAGGACGGACAGTGAATTGGACATTAGCACACCTACACTCCATTTCATCCTAAGAAATAAAGGGTCTTTAGTTCGCAATGTGAAATACCCATGATGCTATACAATCAAATGCTAAATGCGATTATTTTTGTATTATTATTTTTTTGCTATTAAATGCTTTGCTATTATTTTAATGCACTCATCCAGAGCCTCCTAAATGGAATTATTTCCACTTTTCCACTGGGTATCGTCTCATATTATGTTATAGAAGGCTGTGAAAGTTCGCAAACCTCCATGTATTTTGAGATCCATTTCGAAGGCTATTGTTCTGTTCAGTTTGTAAGTTCTGAAACCCTTTGGTTCCATTTGGTTGGTGCTTGGCGCTCGTCCACTCCGTTTCTCATCGTGAAATGGAGACAAGACCGAGTTCCTCCTCGTCTTGCGTCAATGTTTGCTGATGCGGCTCGGACCACAATGGAATGGTGATTTTTGAAAAGTGCCTACGGAAGGTCGCTCGGATTCTTGTGCTGTGGACAACGCAGCGGTTTGTCAATCGTATTATACAGAACTGGAAAGTGGTGCAAAATAAATATGCTAATTTCGGCGGAGAGGTGTCTTGTACGAATCGAAGGTGATTTGTGTTAGCGAGCCTGGTTTTTGAGTTATGATCCCAGCGTAGACAGAATTCTTTGAATAGCGATGAGCGTTCAAGTGATGATGTCAATTCTTACTTGGACCAACTGCACAATGCGGTTTTAAAGCTACATAACGCGTGGGTTTTACGCAATCGTTTCTTTTTCGGTAATCCAATATGCGGTATACAATAGTACAATATCTTGTTCATCAGTGGCGTAACACAAAATTGCGCCCCCCCCCCCCGCCAACAAAAAAATTGTGGCCCTTCCCCCCACCAGCATGTAAAATTTGTATTAGGGAAACTGCTTTTCAAGTGCAAAATATGGCCTCGTTTCTCAACAAATCCATTATTTTTATTGCATTTGTCACGTGTCATCAAAAGTAGCATCTTTCCTTCGTCAAAGAACCGAGGGTTGCAGCTTATGAACTGGGAGATTTTACCAGTGCATCGAGCAGTGATGTTTCACGAAAATTTGTGTTTCTTTCGAAGCCAAGAACGCCACCTCTGGTGTTCTACGGTGTACCTTTATTTGTACCATAGAACCGTAGGTTTCATTACTCTATGCTTGTACTCTCTGTAGTCTTCGAAACTGAAGGCCCGCAGCGCAAAGTTGGTTGTCGCAGTAAAACAGTTGAACTTATTTCAGCCACATATGATGTCGCATTTCACAATAACATTTTGTTTTAAGCCATTCAAGGAGAGGCTTGAAGTCATCCTTGATATTATTGTGCATTTTAAAAACAAACACTCTGTTTGGGCTTTGTGGCCCCTATGACGTTTGGGGGGGGGGGGGGGGCAAGCCATGCGGGGGCGGCTAGGGTCTCCGCGACGCCACTGTTGTTCACGCAGAGATTCGCACTCAATTTTTTTTAGATTTATGACCTGCAAATTACCCCAGGCACTTCATAGAAATATAACCTTGCATTGGGTTATATTTTGGGTATATTTCTATCATTGTATCGAAGAACACGTATAGAAAAGGACCTACCTCAATACTATCCTTCAAATTGACCAGCTTTTCATAATACATACCTAACCACAAATTTGCAGTTTCTTATTATTTTTGATAGGACCTTATCATTCACTCACAGTATTACGTCCTGCAGTGATTACCATAGTTAGTGGCACTCACTTGGCATAACAATAGCAGTACGCCGAGCAGGGTCAAACGTTCACGTTGTCAACGACTGGGGAGGTAGTCATACATTACAGCTGACCCCACATATCAAATGAGATCACCACACCGAATTGCCAAGCAGCGTTTTTGCCATGTGGTGCATTCCATATTCATGGGATCATGTCTTGCCCAGATGAACAATGCGAAACTGGGTGGGACCGTCTCTGCTAAAGTGCATCAACTACGTACACATAGTTAGTTGTCTCCGGCACAAGACTTATTGCATCAAGATAATTGTGTTTTTATTTTTGCAGGTGAATTTAGTTTTGATATCTTGTGTGCACATCGCGTTTGGGCACGGAGTGGTTTTTAATGCCGGGCACTTGTTAAAATGTACCCGAAGGGTGAAATGATTTCTATCTGGTATTCGCGTATCTATTTAAGTGTCTATGGCGGTATTTTTTGATTTCTGTGGTTTTTTTGAGTAGATGTATGCTAGCAAACTTTGTTCATGGTGCATTGGTTTTCACAGTCGTTCCTTTTTTGTGTGGATTCAATGCTTTGTTTTGTCGAGTATCTTTTTTTAATTACAAACAACATACAACATACAAATTACAACCTGTGCTCTGCACGTACGAAGCAACCACATAATTGTGCGGTAGCTGATTGAAATGGCAAACAAAACAAGCGCGAAATCAATTAACCAACTTTGCAATTAGTTAGAACTAGACGCTGTAGTCAGGCTGGAGACGGCTGCATCATCCGGTGAAGGAAAATCTCGGAATTTTGTTTTACTTTACGACCTATTGTATTGATAAGGCGTTTTACGACCATCTTTAGCTACCTAATAATAACATTGAGTACTGATTTGCAGTGATTATTAAGCACTGAACTAGAATTATCTGCTTAATTACAGATAAAAAATTATGAAACACTGATAATGCACCAATTTGGAAGTAGCAGACAGAAATTGCATCGTGTCGCTTCCAAATCTGGTCTGATGCCCCCATGGGTTCAAAACTTCAAATCGTCACAATCGAAACTGCATTGAAAGCGAAGTGTGCAGGTTTGTTGTGCCACCGACTTTGTACAGTTTCGCGTCTGCGCAAAAGTGGTCGCGATAAATTACCAGCCTGGGCACGGCACGGCGAAATAATTGCTGGAGGACAGAAAAGCCATCCGACCAGATTTCTGAGACGACTCTTTGTGAGAGAGTTGAGGGAGTTGTAGAAAGTGCTATAGCTGGGTTCACGTTTGCCATTATGTACCGCACAACAATTCCATTCTCTAATAATAATAACAGGAGTTTAACTCCTTTTTGTGTTTTAATTTTCCCCCTCCCCCACTATGCCTCCTGTTTTGGAAATTTGAAAGAAATGTAGTTGGCCGTTCACGGACGCGTGCGTTTTGTTTTTGGTCGTACACTTACTCCACCCTTGCTTCTAGAAGGGACGCACAGAAGAGGAGACGATAGATTCTAGAAACAATAGATCTCAAAAAGGTGCATAGAGAAACCATGACAACCTATTTATTTTGCCTCCCATAAGAGATATTTTGTTGACGGTATAGCCTTTTGAGGGCTATCCGTCATTTTTAGAGTGTAGCCGTGTATAAAATTGCTACGTGATGACAGCTCCCGTACCCTCAGACATAAAGTACCTTCCTTAGAGTCACCCCAGTCGCGCTCGTAACATACCCCTTTGAAGTATACTGAACTGTGCCAACTGCCATCCCCCGTTTTTCAAATCAACACTTTGAACATGCCAAACACGTAACCTGTCGTGATAGAACTGTTTGCTTGTTTTTGTTTTGCCAAGTCGATGTGTCTATAATACATTTCATTCTAAGAAGGAAATATAATGATGCATCGCTGCTATACACGAGCTTCGAGTTTGAAAACTTACAACGCATGGCAGAAAGTTAACAGAAAGTTCTGCGGATAGTTTTGAATTGTTTTGTTCATGATCCTCTCTTGAAGATGCAAATCCAGTCTCCTTACTTCGATCTGTGGAATAAGTTAACGTATAGATATATACAAATTTCGTTATTCTCCTCACATGCACTTTCGTATTCCTACATCTCTACGCTCCGAGTGTTGGTACCACGCTGTCCAAAGGCAAATGCAAAGGCAAAGGTGTGAATTTTGGCACCATGCAGCAGCCGTAACAAGTTCACCAGATACAATTAAACCGTGCTAGGTTTATTTTAGTACCAAACAGAAAGGGTATTTGACGCGCTAAGAATACTAAGTTTGCTATTATTGAACCTTTCTTCCGTGCTTATACGAATTGGCACTTTGGTTTGTATAAACGTACTTTTCTTGTCGCAGGTGTATAAGGAAAAGTGTTTTGTTTTTGTGTGAACTGTTTAAGTAGGTACCTTACCTAGTGAAATTTGTCGGGCTTGACATAATACTCGTAAACACAATTATTAATTGATCGGGCTGTTGATTTCATTCCATGGTCTCGCAGGTTTTAGACTTTTTACTCGCCTGTTCGGCATTTCTGCATGAGAATTGAGAATTTCTTGGCGCGCCGGCTGAACAATTCGATCAGTCTGCGTTTAAAACGCCATCTTCAAACAAAAGTCGCCGGCGACCAAGTGTGAAAACGTTCCCAAGCGCGAGATCGAGACTAACTGTTCATAATTGTTTACGGGCGACGTGGAATTTGGTTCGAAAAGCTACGAAGTGCTAAGAAT
This sequence comes from Nemoura dubitans, assembly GCA_921293005.1. Lineage (NCBI taxonomy): Eukaryota > Metazoa > Arthropoda > Insecta > Plecoptera > Nemouridae > Nemoura > Nemoura dubitans. Next base: position 28,162,399 of record OV121077.1, on the reverse strand, counting down.
GGTTCAGAGATAGCGCTTCCGATAGTACGGTATTTACCATCGCCCTCGTGACGCATTGCTCTACACGGCAAACGGTCGTGGTCGGTTCATCGTCGGCCGCAAGATCTCCGCGTGATGCAGTGCAGCATCTCTCGCCGACGAGAGATCGTTCGCATCTTTTCGGATTTTATTTTTGTAATGGACCGTGTCTGTGTGCTTGTTTTGTGTTACGCTACGATGAGAAACGGAATCACGAAGATACGGATTCCGTTCGGAGCTGCGGACGAAAAAACACGCCGAGGCGAGCTTTGCGCTGGAAAGATGATTTTGAACCGTCTTGGACAATTCACGTCCTGACAAATACCGGCTTGGTCTCCGTAGAGTCGAGTCCAAAATCTTGTGCGAAAAGAAAAAACAAACATTGCTGTTTGTTCATTGTTCGCTGTATATAAACAACAGAATGCGTTATTTTCTAAATTAAAATTCGTGCTAGCGTCTTCAAACACGTCGATTCGTTTCCTCAAATAAACCACATTTTATACGCAAACACGATCAAAAAACCAACCAAACCAGCTTAGCTGCATCTAATAAAATCTAGAAAACCTCTGGGCTCGATGCTTTGTGATACCGATGTTCGAATTGCAGAGCTGAAACCCGCTCGGGTTTGACCATCGATTCTGAATCATCTGCAGAGCACGCTATCGATTAAGACATTCCTGTCATAAAAACATCCTCTGTCTCTCTCAGTCTTACATCGACCCGCCATTCCCGTTCTCAGGAGATCTGGTTTCGAGTCCCGGATATGGAGTGTGGATTTCTTTCACTCTTCGCATTGCCTGCTTGTGGCGTACTCTGATTTAATGTCCTGTGCTCAGACCAGTGGCGATGCGGTCATTTTGTCGAGTGTGGGAGGGGATCGCTAAAGTATTCCGGCTATGACACCTCTATGAATTTGATAAGGGGAAGTTCTGCCGTTTCTGTCTCAAGCACGAGTGTTATTTATTTGTTTGTTTAGCCTCCAATATAAATGTCTTTGTCATTTGATCCTGGAAGTTTGACCGATTGTTCACAGAATGGTAAAAATATGGCATGGAAACATCCCAAGGAAACGTGCAACAAAATTTGTTATGGCGCGGGGTTTTCTTTCATATTCCTACCCCATGCGATTTGATATTGTCGTCCCAGTCCACAAACATAATGAAAAGCGGACAATTTATCTAATGGACTAATAATTTCATTTCCTCTCACTTGTAACCTCCTCAATCAGAAGAATTCTTGTCCAATCTTGTAAATACCCACAAGACCTCTCAATAGTAGTCACTCGACGAAGAAAAAAATACATGAAACTGGATATTGCTCTACTAACTTTATCGAAGCTTTATGAGGCATTACAATTCCAGCTTCAAAATTGTTAAATTTTTGAAAACCTGAGCTAGGTAGGATAAATGGTTTTGTTCTATTGACTGTGATAGAAAATTTGTGGTAAGACGGTTTTGCTGGCTTCCACCTATTGTTATCCTAACGTAGTGAATACAACTGCTGCGAAAGAGTAGCGTCAACTCTCAAGAAGAATTCAATTATTTCGATTCCACCACTGCTCCTTGTATAGTATACCTGCACAGCGCATGGCTCACGAGTACACGGCTTATGCGGCTCACATTTCCTGTACGTACGTGTCGCAAAGGTCCTGCGTGTACCCACCGAGCGCTCACAAGTCAATGTCGTCCAAGTTTATTAGCCCGGCCTCCCAGATGCTGCACAGCGCTCTCGGCAGTAGCTGATGATCCTCTAGCTAGCGACCTTTTTTTGCCAATCAAACACCTGCGTCATCACTTCATCAGTTTCGTCATCGATCCGTTGATCGATCTGATAGAGTGGATTCAACATGGACCTGTCACTGTGAGGCTAAAGATTTGGCTTAGTTGAGAAGAAAACAAATTTTGTGGTCTTCTCTACTTTTTTGGTCTTACAGCTCAATAATTTTCAAAATAACTTTTTTAAGTCTGTTCATTGAGCTGTGAACTCGGGCACCGCTGCCTTTACCTCGTACGGTGTACACTTTCCAGGTTACACCTTTGGTCGGATCGCGACGTAAGCTATATTATTTTCGGAATCTTCACACTGCCTACAAATCGACACCCTTTGCATTTCGAAAGATTTCACCCGTCAATTACTCCCAAGGTTTTAAAATAACCCTGTGGAGGCGGTTCATTGAATGATGTATTCCAGCTAAGAATTTACCTCTTACTATGTACACTTTCCACTTTCCAGGCCACACCCATTATCCGATCGCAACTCGCAAGGAATCAAATATCTGCGGAATCCTCACACTTTTGACAACCAATTGAATACCTCAGAAACTCAAAATATCTCATGGAAATCCAAGAAAATTTTAATTCACTTTACCTCAATAACCATCAATGAATATGAATCTGTATAAATGCAAAGATCGTTAGATTTGTGAGAAAGGGGAAGTTACAACCAGAATGACGTCATAAAGTCAAGACCCATGCCGTCATAAGCAGAGAAATAAGTTACTCTCGTCATGAACTAAAATGTGCAGTGCAAACTTTACAAAGTAACGGCTTAGGCTAGGTTAGGGTTGATAGGTTTTTATAATGCCCACCTTCTATAGGTTTAGGTGTTCATTTTCAAGTACTGGACTGCTGTAAGGGAATTTGAGGCGTTGTATATACCATCTAGTACTATTCACCTATCCAATTGAGGAAATATTTTAAATGATACGTTGTTATAATGTAAGAGCTTGTCGATTTGAAATGCACTGTACCAACACAATGTGAAACCATAACTGAAACGATGCCGTGTAAATAATGGCTCATCTTGCGGTTTATCTTCCTGGTCTTTTGTGGCTGACGCTTTTTTGTCTTTGGTTTGTTTGATGAGTGTTCGTTCAGGTTGTAATTGAGACTGTTTCAGAGTGTGAAGCAAATTTGCTAGACAATTTTACGTATTATACGTTCGGCAAGTACACGGACAGGAAATAACACGTGTAGCTACGTGTTTGAATACATTAGGTGTTTAGGTGATAACATGGCCGCACATTATTGTGCAATGGGCTTGGTCGATAAGAATTTCATCGAAGTTAACCTAAATTATGTGGAAATAAATTTTTTGTGTTCCCTCTATCATGACATGACGGCGGATATTAGAACTGTGGCCCATTTGGTTCTGGCCAACTGTCAGACAGCGAGGGACAGACGTAAAAACAGAAGCCATCGACTTACGTGTTGGGGAAAAACTTCCACTTTCCCAAGTCCTAACTAAAAAAAATCATTTTTGGCATTTACAAGCTCGCATTTATACATAAAACTATGTACTACATGGCCTTCATCTTCTGAGAAAAAGTACATCATAAACGCCCAATGTTCAAATTTGAACCAATTTTACACTCAAACAGTTCTACACCCAAATAAGCCTCTAGTTCCGAACGAATCTTCGCCTAACACACCTAGATAAAAATAGCTATCATTATTTTTATAATTGGCATATTCAAATGATGCCTTAACAGTCTGCCCGGTTAGCGGCGCCATTGTTATGTAGGAAGTGCTGGTTAATTTTCGAGTTAAACTCAATGGGCAAGATAATTACAGTGCGGTGGTAAATCTCTAGTTACTGTCATGCCAGGAACACCGTAGCTTTATGCTCTGGCGATCTCTTATAGGCTACCATGCACGATTGTAGACCGTCTTTCAGACAGAGTATCTACTGGCATGCTATCATTACGATCATCAGAACTTCACGACTGATAGAAATATCTATAACGACGATTTTTGCCCTTTTTTGGTTTGTTATAAATCTGTGTGTTTCTTGTTGCGAAATACCTCCGGCATTGTTTATTCGTTTCCTTGGTAGAGCTATAAATATTTCTTTATTGTTTTTGTGCGTTACAATTATCGGATCTGCGCATGATTTTCTGACAGAAAGAGAAAATTTAAATGATAGTTATTATAAACGATCACGGTTGCTTTTGATTATATGCAGAGCACTGGGGTGTTTGGTTGGTTTGAGAGTTTATGCAAATTTCGCATTGCAATAACAATCTGTTTCTCGAGAAACCTTGATGCGTCGGTTAACCTAAAAAGGAGGGCGTGTATTTTAAAGAGTCGTTACAATTGTGACTCCTGCAGTGGATACAGTTTGTGTGTGTGTGCTGAAATCGAAAAGGTCTTAAATTTACTGTTCACGATAGATATTATGGCGCGGTGTATATGAATAACAAAGAAAATAAATAATTTTGCCAACTTGAGTTTTTTAATGTCACTTATATTTCTCGTTTTCTGTACTCTGACTGACAGAGAAAAACAGAGTGCAATGCAAGAGGTGACTAAAAACATATGATGTCTGGTTGACGGTTGAATACCAGCCCAGGGGCGTAACGACCAATTTAGTATAATTGCCATGTTTAAAAAAAGTTAATTAAACTATGATTAAACCTCTCGATAAGTTGATATCAGTTGGGATTAGTGCTGAAATCTGTCTTGCGTGTCGCTGGCGTGATTGTGACAAAAAGAGCCGCTAGGAAAAACGTGCTCTAGAGCCAATTTTTGAGGGGCACGCGCAAAAAAATAAAATACCCTGAACACAAAAAAATAACAATAACAATAAACGGATACTTTTAGTTATACTTTTTTACGACAGCAAATAAAATTTCGTGCAGAATTTGGGCAATCGTAAAATTTTGACCCCGGGCTGAACGTGAATTATCTTTGTTTACAATTTGTTTACGACTGACAGAGTAAAATGTTAATCACTAATCACTGTACCAATTCCACCCGCAATCGCGTTACCTTTTATTGGCCAACTATTAGTTTTTGGAATAACCTACATAAAATGCAGCATATATTAACTACGGGGCAATCTTTGGGGCATCGTAACCCAATAAACACAAACTCGTAGACAACACTTTTTTAGATACATGCAGGAAAAACTAAGATCGTGACTTGATAGCAGTTTTGAACTGATTCGGCCAATAAAATGTATCCATGGGAAATGCCCGCACACATCCTTATTGAAGTTAATTAATTTGTAATTGGTGTTGTTGAATCAGTACATCCTTTTAAGGAAGTACGCGATGATGAGAGATTTTTGTTGCGAAATTTCGTTGTGTGGCGGTCTTTTTGAAAGAGCAGGATGAATTTTCAGTTTCTTTCATCCTCTTAACTTCAGCAGTTTACAGTTTCAATTTAAATGGCACGCAGGCGGGATCAATATATCGCATCGGGATTGTCACTAAAGTAGATTTCAATTTTTAATTTCGACAAATAGAGACTAAAGAAATTACAAGCTGTTTTTTTTTTAACAAGAAGTGTGAGCATGGACAGAAACCTATTTGCTGATAAATAGATAATAATTGCTATGAATTCTTGCCTCTGCCATAATAAATTTAACAAAAATTTTGCGTCTCTATGACATAGCAGTATAATATATTCTGTATTATTTTTGGACTAAGGGATGAGGACTGAAACTTTGTCGCAAATGAAGGAAAACCTCTCTCCATTTCATTGCGAGAGATATGAGTTGTATACATAATCTCTGTTATTTATCTGGGTGTATGATCTTAATTTTTTTCATAACAGAAATAAAAGGTCGCATGTTTACATTAAGGATACTCGGTACTGATATTTCGATGTTTGTCGAGATTGATATGGCTTATCTTGTATATGTACTCCAAATCTTCTACCCATAAAAAATAACCTTCCGCTCCATGGCGCTGCAAATTCTTGCCAGCACTAGCAGGAAGGTAAAGACAGGCACGAATTTTGCGAAAGGTTTGTGTTCTCGAATATTGCTCGGTCGCCTACTAAGGCTATTGCCAATTTCGGTTGCCATTTTGGATGATTATGAAACCAATATTGCTGGTACATTCCTGTACTACATCGGAGTTTCACTATCAAAGAGGCTCTCCTGCTGTTAGAAGAGCCAAAGACGTCCTCATTCGCAGGCCGTCCCATTGTTCCGCTAAAGGGTTGAATGGTCTGACCATCGAATGGTTGATAGCGCAATGTCTGGGGTCTACAGAACAATACTTTACAGTACAGTACAGAACATAACTAATACTATAGTCCCTAAAGAAAAATCAAATATGTTTGAATTTTTATTTTTGTAAGAAACTATTTGAAATGGAAGTCTACCACGCGCCACAATGGCTTGCCGACTGAAAATTCAAAATCTCCCCGATTCGCACGAGGGCTCCTCGCTGGGGATGCCGCAACCCCGGTCGCAACGCGCTGGCACAGGGGCACCCCCCCCCCCCCCCCCCCCAAATCGTGTGAGAAATCGATGGTCGACCCTGTCGGTCCTAGGAGCAGTGAACACATGAGAGACCGACACCGTAATATGCACGTAGTTCCGATTGTAATAAGTGTGATTGTTCTGCGCCGAGTTAATTGAATTGCAAACCTTGGGGCACGCGACGCCCAAGTTTTCTGTTTGCTGTGTGGGGATTCGGCGTGTCGGGTTCGTGTTTGGCTCGGGGAGTCGCGAGGCGGCTTTCTAATTAGTTTGATTGGGCTCGTTTTGGTATTGCGCGGGGGGGGGGGGGGGGGACAGGAAATCGATTGATTTCGAGTCGTTTTTAAGTAGGACACTAGTTTTTGGTTTTGGTAGTTTTTGTCGTTTTTGGTTATGTTTTTATTTGATGCCATTTCTTTTTGCTGCGTAGGTATATGTCAAAGTTTCAAAGTTTCAACATCTAAACAATTTAAAATAAAGGCACGTTCACGCACAATGGGAAATGCGTCAGTAAATAGTAGAAAAACTGGACTTAACCAAACAATAGGAAAATTTTCCATAATCTCTTCCACTATCAATAGCACGTCAACCTATTGAAATGTACAATCCACTCTAGCCTCAGTTATTTTTCATTCAATGACATCAGTTTTTTAAATTCTTTCACTGTAAGTGGCACATTTTTTCATGTGCAGTTCCATATTTTTTTATCTATGCACTGCAAGAGCGTATTTCTCCGAGATTTTTACTCTCATGCTGATAACGGATTGATTGTCTGCACAATCTGCCAAGCCATGCGAGTACCTATACTTGACAGTTGCATTGGCAGATTTCCAGTCGATTTATTTCCCAGGTTGAATTACCTACTATTACTATATCCACAGAAGAGTTCTTTCTCCCAAAAATGCTGACTTTCAGTCCGTTCAAAACGTAGTCCTAGTATAGTTATCATTAATCCAGATCTGCCCTACATCCAATTCCCGAAATTCGAAAAATAGTTGGGATTGTAGATAATAGAGGGATCTTTTGATAAGATACGAGAGGGCTCTTTTGAAGCGCAATAATCCGCAAGCCCCGATGCCTTCTTGTCATTTCGTTACATCGCTATAACTTCTTTATATGTTTGTATGAAACTGAAGATGTGTGACGCATACAGCACACCGTACTCAAGCATCACTAAAGGTTTTAGCTTGTTTTATATATGCCAATTACTTCTCTGTTTCCATCGACGTTTTTTCAAGCCAGTTGTTCTTTTGTAAGTAAAAATTTGCCAGGTTTTCATACGCAATTGATTCAAACTAGTTTTGCGCAAAGATGTCATGACCAATTAACGAAGAAATAGATACTTAACACAACACGCGGCCTTCACCTTTTTATCCTCCACAAACAGCAACGCTCATCTTCAACGCAATACACCGAGTCCCCGAAGCCCGATAGTCCGATCTTAGCGCCAGCTTTTCGCTTGTGAATGGCGGCCACTATCCATGCAGGTACGGTAGAGTAAACAAACGACCAAGTCACCTTGACTTGCCTGCCATTCCTCCTTATCAACCAGTCACGTTATCGCTCGCGTTATCAGCCAATTGTCGCCTGTACAGCTGCGAATACCTGATCGCCTGTCGGGCCGGCTGCATTGCCATTTGCCAGGCGCTGCGAAGTCTATAAGGTAACATCCGCTGTCTGCTGCATGACAATCGGCAACATTATGCGTTAGGTGCGAGGTGAACGCTCTGCGCTGATTATTTCGCTGATTGCAGTTTTCGCTGATTATGACGAGTGACAAGTGAATGGAAGGTTGTAACTTATAAGTGCGGTGCCGATCCATTGATTCACAATATGTGGAGCCTAATTTTGAGAAATGATTGGAAGTTATGAAAAGAAGATCCCATTTGTTTCCTCTCGTTATAAGAGAAGATACAGGGGTTGATTATATATAAATCAAAGCGCATAACATTTATCGTCCATAACATTTACCCTCTCCAAAACCAAGACGCTCAACCGCATTCGAAGAAAACAAAATGTTTGAAATTTTCATCAAGCTCAGTGCTCACAACCAGGGCCTTCTCTTTTGGATTTGTTTTCCCATCGCATATTTGGGCGATATGATTCTAGAAGTCCTTGAACAGCTTCCCGTGTGCATTGTTTTGCAGCATCTTTGGTCCACTGCCCGTAATTTGGTTCGAGAAGGAGTTTGTTTACTATTGCCAACCTGCTGCAGAGTTTTCAACTGTGACATTGGCAAGCCCAGAGAACTGGAATCGGTACCAATTGGATTTAAAGATCACAATATTATCTTGACTATTTAACCTTAGAGTTTTGGAAACCCTTATCATGGGCTAATGCATTTCCGTGCCCTGATCGACCAAAGTTAAGTAGCACTGCGCTTAGACCATAGTTGAATGGGCTACCTATCCAGATAAATGTTTCGGTCATACACCCAGTTCTATTTCGGAATGGCTGGAACTTTGGTGGTGATAAAAAATCAGCCGCAAAACCAGATTGAAATGATATCATACATTTCTTGCTCAAGTTCTACATTCTCACACTCACAAACACACACACAAACAGAAAAAAGCCGGCAAGCCGTTGTTATCCAAGGTTTCGTGAAAAATCATTAATAATATTTAGCTAACGACGCGTTAAATTGGCGTTAATTATGATGACTGTGACCTAGAGAGAGCATAGAAAACTAAGGCGACGTAATCGCTCCCCCCCTGCCACCCAATCGCATGTTCATGGCACGGAGGCCCTCGACGCCCAAGCGTGTACTTTGATTGCTTCGGTCGTTCCCGTGATGACATCTTCCCGTGATGGCATCTTCCCGTGATGACATCTTCCCGTGATGACATCTTTGTGTGCCAGATAATTATTGTGTGGTATGCACGTTGTGGAAATCAATTTCAACTGGACGAAATTGGAGAGGTCATTTTTATCAATGCTCATGATGATGCCATTCGGTTTTTATGTCTCATTGTTCGACCCAAGTGTCGATTTGTGATGCCGAAATGTTTTTAATTTCCTACGACTCGCTTCATTTCTGTTTGTCCTATCAATATTGAGGATTCCTATATAATTAATGTTGGGTTGGTGTTTAACCTAACCTAACCTAACCTAACCTAACGTAACCTAAACTAACCCAACCTAACGTAACCTAACCTAACCTACCATAATGATTGATTTTTGGTGTTAAACTACGCACTGTTTTGACAACAGGCCCTGTGCACCGGTCTAAATGCGTTCGGGAATGACAATTGGTGATGGTGAGGATGTTAATGAATATTTAAAAAGGTAGTAGGGGCAACCCGGCGCCGGCACATAGCCCATTCCCGTCGCAAAGCTTCCGATCTCTTCCGAACAGTGCTGGCCACGAGAATGATGGTCACCCGTCCAATAGCCGACTCGGTTCAGTGTTGCTTAACTTCGGCGATATTAGAGAACCGTTGTTTTCAGCACACTAAACCGTCGGGCAAACCAAACCAAATCAAACTAAACCCAAATCGGAATCGAAAACTCTTCGAACCTCCCTTTCCTTTTTCCCGAACTTGATTGCAATTTGTCCGTTGGTGTGGTCACCCATCCGAAATTTGGCCCGGAGAAATATTGCTTAACTTTCACTTTACTAATCTCCTAGTCGTGCGCCCTAAAAAAAAAATCCATTTAGGAAGTCGATTGCCCCGAACTTGCCTCGCCTTGGCATTTCTATGTGTTTCACATTAAACAATTATCACATAGAAAAAACAACGAATTGTTATAAAAAACAATGTATTAAAATTAAATTAATAAGAGAAGAAACGAAAGGATGCCACCAGCCACCATTTGCTAAATTACGTAAGTTTCTCGGGCCAGGGAATTTTCGCGACGAAATTCTGCCACATCGGGCTGTTTCTTGTAACGCAAGACAAATATAATGTTTTGACGAGGTTTAATTCTGCATGTATAGTTCACACAGTCGTTCACACTTGACATCGAAGGTGACTCGAAGAGAGGAAAGAAAATAGCCTGATGTAGGACTTTCCGAACTTTTCCACATTTGATTCTTGACAACTATGTGTTATTGCAGGGGCGTGCGGTCTAGGCTATGCTAACTAGTCAGTGACTAGTCTGCTGTTCTCAAACATATGATGGTTTTATTCTTATTCTTATTTTTAAAAATTACAAATTTTTTTCTTGACGGGATGGAATTTATTTATACAAATTTTTTGTTTTTATCGCTAAAACAGCATATTGCATGTTTTAAATCGCTTTCCCTCTTTTTCCGAACTCTCAAGTTCCTCTCTTACGGCATATCATTGTTTAAACTTCGCGCCAGAACGCACTGTTGAGCGTTGCTCCACCCGCATTGCGTCCTACTACATCACCAATGTGCTTTTTCTGACTAGTTACGATGACGTATTTGGTGATATTTGCGGGCGGGGAGGGAGAGGGAAACGTGGTCGCTGTGCATGCCCAATGGTCCCGACTATTCTACTGCTATAGTAGACACGTCTTTCCGTATTGGCTAATTGGTCGTTGAGATTTCGCGCGCAACAAACACTCTGTCACCCACCGCGCACTGCTCGCGGCAGGGATTCCCCTGCGCTGATCTCTGTCGAAGTTTCCATTGTTGTCGACAGCCATATTTACTTGCCTGTCACTCATGTTTTCGCGTCTAATTTCGTGCATGTACAATTTATTGTCGCCTTGATTTGATTTCGGTTGTAAAATTAGTGTTGTGTTGCGTGTGTTTATCTTTTTTGCTTTAAGTCATGTCGGAAACAGTGGAACCTCGGCCTCCTACGTGTGTTATTAGATGCCTGTTAGATAAACCGTTTCATCGACTGTCGTTCGATGAAAAAAAGCGAATAATAGGTGCCGGTAGGCCTAAGCCAGCTATGAAATTTCTTTCCTCTGCTGGCCAGGCTAAAGTCAATTACGTTCGACATTTCAACCCTAATGAGTACGATAAGCATTTGTGGCTCACGGGTTCCGAAGAAATGAACAAGCTATATTGCTGGTCATGCTTGCTTTTCTCGCCCGAAAGCGACAGTTCAGTTTGGTGCAGAGGTGGCTATTCTAATCTTAATGGGCTATTCAATGCTCTGAAATTACACTCCCACAGTCAAAATCATTTGCGATCGACAGTGAAATTAAATACGTTCGGTACAGTGCGAGTTGACCTGCAGCTGAGTGAGCAACGCAGGCTTGAGGTAACGAAACACAACGAAACAGTGACAAGCAACAGGGACATATTGAAGAGATTTATTAGTTCAGTTTGCTTCTTGGCGAAGACCGAAGCACCATTTCGTGGTCATGACGAAAGAGAGTCATCGTTGAACCGCGGTGCATACTTAGAGTTCATAAGCGCACTGTGCGAATTTGATCCGGTTCTAAAAGCCCACCTTGCTACTGCTACCGTCTTCAAAGGAACGTCGAATAGGATCCAAAATGACTTGATTCAATCTATTGGAACGGTAGTGTTAAATAAAATCAAGCAAGAGGTAAAAGAGGCCAAATTCGTTTCAATCCTTTTGGACGAAACAACCGATGTAATGAACATGTCACAATTAGCTACTGTGTTGCGATATGTGGACTATAGTGGTCTCGCTCAAGAGCGATTTCTTGGATATACTGACGTCAGCGCTAAGAAAGATGCTGCAGGTTTGTTCGAGCACGTTGTAGAGATTGTCGAAGAGTTCGAACTGGATGGCAAGCTTGTCGCACAGTCTTACGACGGGGCCGCGGTTATGGCCGGCCAATTGAATGGCCTATGCACTAGAGTGCAGGCAAAGTATCCCTCTGCTCTCTTCGTGCATTGTTTTGCGCATAGGCTCAATTTGGTTCTGCAGAAAGTTTGCTGTACTGTGCAAGAGTGTCGCATGTTTTTTTCAACGTTATCGGGACTAGCGGCATTCTTTTCCAAATCACCCAAACGAAGCGAGGGCCTGAAAGCTTTCATGACGAGGAAATTGCCCAAAGTTGCTCCTACACGATGGTGCTTCACGTCCCGATTAGTGAATACAGTGCACGATTTCCAACTGCAACTAATTGAGTTTTTCGAAGACATTATTGGTAGCCATCAGAATTGGGACGATGAAACATGCGACAGGGCCCAGGGGTACCTTAGTTTCCTCACCAGTTTCGCGAATACATTTCTTCTGGTGGTATTTTCGAAACTGTTTGCTCACACTGACCACCTGTACAACGTTTTACAAACTAAGCAGTTCGACATCGGCTACTGTTTCGGTCTCGTGAACGAAACGAAGCAACTCGTTGATAGCCATCGAAACAGCTTCGCTTCGGTCTGGGAGGATGTATTAAAAAAGGCATCTGATTGTCACGTCGACATCGAAGAGCGACGACGGAGAAAGAGACGAGATGATGACCCCCGAGAGCCATATAAACGGCTGCTTTATGAGATCGTCGACCATATTTCAAACCAAATAGCAGACCGCTATGCATCAATGGAGAAGTTTCTGTTCTTAGATCTTTTAAACCCTAAAAAATTCGCGGATCATAAAATAAGGTTTCCGGAAAAAAGCCTGCGCATCCTTTTGGACACTTATCCCTACATTTTTGACCGGGTGCAACTCAAACAAGAACTCATCACTGAGTTCGCACTCGAGGAGTTCAAAGACAAGATGCCGCATGAGCTGGTGCCCTATATGCTGTCCGTCAGTTTAGAAAAAGCTATGCCAGAGCTTTACAAGTTGGCCTGCTTGTTTTTAACGATTCCGAGTACCACAGCGTCCGTCGAAAGGTCGTTTTCGGCGCTAAAGCGCATCAAGTCATATGTGCGCGCAACACAGGGTCAAGAGCGGATGTCGATGCTGGCCCTTTTGTCCATCGAGCGCAGTGTGCTTTGCAAGCTGCGCGAAAGCCCTGGGTTTGACTCTGCCGTCATTGAAGAATTCACTAAGCAGGAGAGGAGGTTGGACTTCACGTTCATGTAAATGATCAAACTGGTGAGTGCCTATACTGCAGACTGCAGAGAGATTCTCTCTATTTGGTCCATTTATATAGACTGAGCGTTTCGGAAGGGTTGATGGGGGGGGGGGGGATTTCTCGAAATTAGGCCCTTACTTTTCATTTGTATAGCATAGTCACTTTCAAAACCCACCGCACGCCCCTGTGTTATTGTTTCTAACAAGGTTTTTATCTGGTTTAGACATTTAGTTTGGTAAAGTTACAGAAATTCGCTTCAAAACGGGAGATAAGTCATTTTAGTCAGGTACATGATTGGTCAACTTTAAATAGTTTCTTGCATTCTAAGTCGCCACAAACCACGGGCGCCGTTTTCATAATGTCTCCAAATTACGGATTAGTTATGTGCAAGCACGCCCGAAAATTGCCGCAAAAAGACGTAAAAAAGCGTGACATCAGTCTTACAATAAGCCTGCAATTTTGTCCAGTTGACTCAAATCAAGACTTTATAGCAAGCCCACGATATCATCATTTCTCTACACTCATTTACAAGGATGTTAAAATTATGTCAACTCCGCAATTTAGTAAATTTATATGATTGCAGTTTAATGCTTTATGTAACCTTTGTTGTAACCTTATCTGTACAAAGTGAAGCAGCCTTGATCTTTCTTCTCTCAAAGATGAACTACCGCCACATTTTTTCATTGCGTGGCAATAATTACAAAATCCGACACTGCCCTGCCATTAAGCTTTTTTATGAGGTCCAGAAAGCACAATTTTGTTGAGACTAATTCACCATCCATCTCCATTATGTTTCGTGTGTGATTTTCGTCTAAAGCGCCTGTGCGCGGGTAAAACAGGAAGTCTGGCGAAGAACATCCGGTTTTCCGCGTAGCTGGAGAAATGTGACCTATAATTGTCGAGTTTTTTAGGTGGGTAGGCGGGGGGGGGGGGGGGGGGGGGGGGGGGAGAGGCAGAGATTTTGGGGGCGGCCGAGCGTGGAGTTTGTGCGCCATAACAATGATGGAGGGACTTGAACGCCCGTGGCACACTGTGGACTGGCGAAGACATGGGAAGAGCTTTGGCCAACAGCTTTGGGGACACTGAGATTTTAACCATTCAGTGTTCTGAACAGAGTTTTCATGTGCTATAGAACAGTGGTTCTCAGTCTATGCGTCACGGTTCCCTGGTGCTTCGCGCAATTTTCACAAGATTCCACTCATCGCAATTTTTCTGAATGGAAATAATATTTTCTCCCAATTTATCACAATTGACATGATTACGATCGACAAAAATCCTTGTCCTGTCGAATGACACATGCTATCTGGACGTGCATCGAGTCTTTGAGTGCATTTGCACTGGCATCTTGAGATAACGCGATGATATAGGTTGCATTGTAAACCCCTTGAGCTTACCAAATACTGTCCCGCAATGGCTATTTTCCGACGTAATTTTCATGATGTTTTCCGTAGTAAGAAATGCGTGAATAAAATCTGATAATTTTATTTCTTTACGTTTATTTCTCCGCACGGATAAAGTTATTATTTAACATACCGTTAGATTCAAAATGTTTTGGGCAATGGTTGGTATTCAATGTACCCATCATGTCTGTAACAAGGGTGGAACCGGTTAATTTTTTAGGTATACCGCACCGAAACGATATTGCTGAATTTTCATTGTTTTCAAGAATACCAATAGCTTTTTTGCCTGCTCACAATTCTCTCCCCCAACTGTTGAAACTGTAAAATATGTTTACGAAGGAATCAAACTTGCTGACTGAAAACCGGAGGGACACATTTCGGATGTTATGTCTGAAATTATGCTGCTGCCCCGCTGTGGCTGAAGCAGGTTTTGCGTAACATCTGTTCCAAAGTTTTATTTGTACGTAGAAGCATTTTGCGCTTCGCAAAATATGCAAGCATTGCGCCGAGTACGAAAAGGATTATCTCCAAAGGAGTTCCCAAAAGCATTTTTTCATTCTTACATGTGGAAAGAATTCAAGAGAAAGAGAAACGCTGCATTTTGATGCTCAAACCAAATAGATTTTGGTCAACATTCGTATGTGGCAGTTTTGCAGCTAAGTTGAAAGCAGTGAAGTAAACCTCACCCACTCCTAAGAAGCTGCGTCTCTGGGCTATTGCGTCTTCTGCTGTTTATGCAACGCAAGCTACACGCCTGTCACGCGGGAAGCATCGAGTTAAGCAACACGCTTGCTGCAGGCGTCGGATGGGTGACCGTCCTCTATAACTAACCACAATTTCACATTTAAAAAACATGAATTTATTACGACACATAAATGCAAGACTTTTAGTACCATTATTGTCTTGACAAGCCGCAATGTTGGCTGTCGTAATGCATCATTTAAAACTCGCATCACTGCGCGATAAATCAATCATTGGCGGTGTTAATATCTAACATTATCACCAATGGCTCCGCTTCATCACATTTGAAGACCATTTGGGTGTTCCAAGAATCGCCCGGATGACCTGGCCTGTCGCAAATTTAAAATTCAGACCGCATCTTCGCGCTTTATGGGACTCGCCTCCATTACTTTCAATCAGAAGATTGAAAGTGGAGAGATGTCAGCGATATTTAGATCTGGACCAGCCGGCCGGCTGTCGGTCAATTGGTCGAATCCTTTGACATCCCACGCGATGATTAGCATTGTGCGAAGGGTCAGAACTTCGAAGTGGTACACATAGCCGTATGTGCTATCATCTAACTATCTCACAAAGATTCATTACGAAGATCAGGACGTTAAGCTAGAGTTATTAGTGTTTTATTAGCGGTGAAGGTGATGACGTTATTATTAGCGGATGGGGGGGGGGGGGGGGGGGCGGAGTGAGCCCAAATCCTAAAATGTACATTGGTGTTGTGTAACGTGTACTCCGATTTTGGGTTGATATCACCTCAAAATACCTATTGGGTTGACACTGGACATTGGTTTTATATTTATAAGCAATATCTTTATTACTAATGTAGGTTCCAAATTTTATGACATAAGAATAAATGGTTATTTCATATTTACAATTACACCTCCTTCTTGCTTATATTTTGGGGTAGCATTTTACGGCTCTCTCCCTCCCAAACGCGTGTTTGGAAATCACGATGGTGGTGCCTTGCACGGTGGATGCATTTGATTTCAGAGATTTTCGAAAGCTAGTACTACAGCAGTCTTTGGCAAAAATAGTTTGCAAACAAGGAAATGTTGTGCCGTAATAATAATACATTGATGCGTGCTTGTTTGATTGCGGAGCCGAATCACAAGCACCCACACCCTCCCATGCTCTGCTTATCAAGAGAGAGCAATGTTTGGACATTATCTCTGCCGTGGGTTCGGGAGGCCACTACAAGTTTGTCATTCGTGGATGACTTCATGTTTTCAATTAGCGAGGGATGTGGGCGTACTGTTTTAATTTTAGGTGTTGGCAAAATATGGTGGAAGTGGAATTTACTCGATAAGGCACTGTTAGCGGTTGTAGGTACTGTTAATTGTTAGCGATTTGAGAGAAATATAGGTGATACGAAGGAGATTAGCATTTTTTATGCAATATAACCAACATCTTTCAATTATTACTTTCAATAGAGATAGATGACAAGACTCGTATTTTGTAAAATGTATCTCGATTGTCATTTTGCATCACGTGACTTTCGTAGGCTAGAACTAGGAGATTAACTTCCCTATATTATTTCCTTTATGATCTGTATCCCCGTAAAATGCAAAACATAAAACTTGTGTAGTATTTTTATACCATTCTTCTAACTACCTGATAGTTATACTCATGACCATAACTGGAGTAATTGGAGATCTTGCACAAGAGCACAGGAGTTAGGGTATATCATAAATTAAGTTCTCTTCTACATAACTAAGAAAGTAACATATCATTTATGCGTGTTATTTATATCACATCGGTAATAAACACAGTGTTTACTAATTTGGCGGCAACATAAATCAGTATAGGTACAGATGCTGCTGCTAATTTATAACAATCGTGGGAGTATTCTTAGCGAAACTAAAAAAAGACCATGAATCATATGATATATACGATAATTACTGCAATTTCAATTCATATATGGTAAAAACAAATCTGTAGCCAGTATATCTGATCCCAGATGTAATAAGCGAATCAAAATTGATCACTGAACTAATACTATAATGCATTATCTGATTATCATTTGAATTGTGTTGAAGTGGAGGTCCATAATATATAATAAATCAAGTCCATTAATCTCATAATTTATTTTATAGTCATTGGTAATTATAAACATCGTCGAATACATTAGTTATTAGTTATCCGTCGGTTATAGAGTAATGTTTTGCAAGCAGATTAGATCAGAGATTTATAATAGGAATTGCAAACTGCAGATTTCATATCTACTTTAGCACTAAATTATAGTGCATTTTGTTCTGGTATGCGCTGATGCATCTTCCAGTTGTCGATCTAAATAAAGTCATGATGTAAATTAGCAAAATAATTGAAGGGCTTAGATTATCAAGTTTTGTCACGTAACATACCGAGAAAATAAGATTGGTTCAGACTGTAGTGTGTCAGTGGCATTGCTTGGCTTCAAAAAAGTACTGTATACTTATTCAGAATGTATTTTTTTCACATGACATTAAAATTACGTCACTGGTGGGGACTTTTTTTTATTTCGTTCGTGTCGCTAAGATTTGTGGTTAAATTGTGCCTGGATATTTGCATAATTGCAAATTCGAAATGGACAATCGCACAACACACACATGGGTATTCATACTAATGATATCCGAGCCAGCGTGTCTCATTTATTTATTTGCATTCGGCGCTCGAAGTATTTTGATAGTACGGGATTTGGAAACGAAAACTGGTTAGTCGGCCACAAATTTATTAGTCTGTAATTTAGAATCAGCTTGAGGGGTGTATGCCAGTGTGTGTTTTTTTGGAGTGAAAAATTTTAATACCAAACTTGCTATTAAATCTTCACCAAGGTTAGTTCATGATTGATTATCACGTTCGTAAAAGACCCACCGACCTTTAGCTGAATGTTCTTTGGGCTGCGAAGACGTTTTTTTGTGTTCGAAACGTAAAATAATATTCTATTGTTTAAAGTGATATATCTAATTAAATAAATTTGTGGCGCCATTACCCCTGGAGTCATAAAATGTACTTATCAGTACAGACATCGCTGCAATTGCAGTTGATCCGCCCAGAATATCCTGGGTACGAGCGTTATTCGGTCCACTTCGAGGTCAGCCAAGTGTTTTGAACACGGACAATTGTTATTATCTTATATTTAACAACCGTTTAGCCCGGAACCAGCAAGACTGTAAATTAATAATACTATTGAGGGAGGTATTCAAAATGTATTTTTGCAACTCACTTTAACTCATATGGAATTTTCAAGTATGTTTTAATAAAAGTAAATGCCGCATACACCAAGAATTATTGTGTAACAAACTGCCTTAAAAAGTCTACATTCGTTATTTACCTCAACCCCAGGCTAGATAACCGCTGTCAATAGACAACATCTCTTGGGTAGACATTTGCTTCAAATCTTTCGCTAAAACTGTACACCTAAACAACATTACCACAATCTTCCAACTAGTGCCGCAAGTGCATGATAGGTGGCGTCCAATTCTCTTTTCCTCACAACAATGTCTCGGATTTATCACTAAAGTCCCAACATTATCTAATCTTACGCACACAATTCAGCTCCACAAGACTTAGACATAAAAAAAAACTGAAATTCATCAACACCACGACCACAATTCAATAAAGGTTATCTAAAACTTGATGAAACGCACCTGACTAAGATGTCGTTATTTCTCAAGGCAGCACGCCACCAGCCGGCGAAGCGGCTAACCTAAACCTCGCCGCTCTAGCCAGTCGACACTGGACACTGGACCTCAGCAGTAGCTGTGTGTGGGCGAACTATTCTCTAATAACACGTAGGCAGTCCATTCGACATTCATCCCGTGCATGGGGGCGAACGAAACACCTATGCGTGTGCGTGAATGGAGTGGATGCGTGGGCGTCAGATGCACACATGTTTGCAGAGAGCGAGTGCAGTTTGTGTTGTAATTAGAGCAACGCCGCTTTGATTATGTGAATGCCAGTGCGGTGCTAGACAGGTGTGTTTCTAGTGTTGTGTGCTAGAATAACTAGTGGTTTTTTATTTTACTGTGCGGCGATTGTGACGGTGTTTTTTCGTTTTGTTACGGTGGGATGACGGCGGTTTGACGTTTTTTTTTGCGTAGTGCGGATGGCAATTTTTATTTTCTGGATACTTGTTTGGCTCGAGAATTTTAATAGGTTACGTAGCGAGATGCATAATGATATAGCGACTGCTGCTTTAGCTCTTGTAAGAAGCGTGTGAATCTTGAAATTCTCTGACGTTTTTCTCAAGTGAGAAATTTGCTAAAAGGCGCCAAAGAAGGAATAGAATCGTAGGATTGGGTGGTTGCCAAAGTTTGAATCGTATTTTTTCCGTTCCAAATGTTTATGGCAGTCCCTTTTTTAATTAACGCCAACGGTCATTTAGTGCTCACTGAGCGTGAAAAACTTCCCTTTGTTCAAATAACAATTACGTTCGCCTTACGAGTCTTTGCAAATTCATAGGGGCTCCAAATTGATGATAAGTCTTTGGAACATTTGTCTAACTTATCAGTGGCCGTCATAATTTTCTGATAAACAACTTTGTGACAATGATAAAAGTTAGCGAATTAAAAGTGAAACCACGATACCTTATTCAGAATTATCCCTTATATCATCTACAAAATTGTCCCTGAAACTCCAATAACAAATAAGATTAATCGATTAAACGATCAATTTTAATAATTCGATTACGTTAATATTATCAGCTTATCTATTTTAATGAATAATGTTATATCGAATCGCTACTCGAACAAATTCCATGCCTATCGCACCCCTTAAAAGCTGCTAAAAACATGTGGCAGCAAGCGATTTAAAATTTAAATGTCGGAATCGTTACGCCCCATATTTAGAAAAATCGTCCATCCCCCCACCACCATGCCACAATACATACCGAAAGCAAAAACAGCGATACGAAATACGGGCTATATACCTTCACAAATGCATGGGCTGACCAGTTCTAGGGCTAGTAAACCTGCGACCATCCCATATACGGTGACAACTTCGGGATCACCAGACTATAGCGTAGGCTAAACTTGCTCTCTACGAATTCTACTACCTACGGTACATTACGTAGAGAATCAGTTTTTTTTTCTTCTCTTCGTTCTGTATTGTATTGCCTATGCGATATTCTCCTTCCAATCTAGTTTGCGATGTATGCATTCAAGTCGCGGCGATGGCAAGGTGTTGTTAGGTAAAGTGCGCCCACGTGTAGCGTTCGACGTTGAATGGGTGGTTCTTTCTCCAGTGTGGAGAAGTGATACTCGGGTCCATTGGATGCTGTCAGTGTATTGAAGTACATTGGAAAGCTAGCACGTGCGTACGCGAGTGTGACAGTCGCTTATTGCAAAAAGGAATTTCTGTGGCTAGCACTCTTCAAGATTCGTTTTGCTAATATTTGTTTATGGTTAAGTAGTTGAAAGTTTATAAGCCGCCTTTTTATGCTTGTGAAATTGGTTTTTTTTTTTGGAAAGTGAACGTGTGTTTTTTTAGTACATAATTTTATTGCAAATTAAGTGTTACTAACGCGTCTTATTCAAGCTTGATTGATCAATTAATCTCAATTCCGTAATTATTTACGATTAGCTAGTGCGTTCGACTTAAAACTGCGTTTATAACAAGTCAAAATTGCCATTTACACTGCGAAAAAAAATCTGACCGAAATAATAAGTCTCAAAATCAAACGTTTTTGATTTTCCATAGAGAAAAGTGCAACGTGCCGCAAGAAATTTCCCGACAAGCGTGTGCCCGTGACCCCTTGCCAAATGTGTGCGGCAACCGACGACACTCGGCAATAAGTCTCGTCCGGCGACTAATCGCGCATAGACCGCGATCGAATCGTAAAAATGTCTACCCAAGCCTACTACAAAGAGCGGCTGGGGTTCGATCCCTCCGAATCCCTAAAAGACGGATCGTCCACGTTCGACAAGACCCAGCAAGGATACGAAGAAAATCTATCCAAGTTCAAAGGTTTGTGGGGATTCTTTATCGACTCGATAGGTACGGGAAATCATGAAATCTAAGCACGATCTGTGTCGATTTGAGGCATGGCCGTGTGCAGATTCGATAACCGAATGATTTAGAACACTGATTTCGCATGCTGTCTATAATAATATATACGTGTGTTAGTCATTTGCCAACGATGAATAAATGGCAAGGATGAATTCGTAATGCGTTTTACGATGAGTTTTTGCCTGATTGGTGGACTAATACCTAATTAGATACCCGGCTTTGGTCAGGGTACCGCAAGTTAATTTCGTTGGGTCGTCGATCGTGTATATCGAATGGCTGCGCTCGTGACAGCTGTGTACCCTTATGAATTTTTGTCCGGTTTCCGATTTACTCAGCTGCTGGAAAATGAGCTGGCTCGTTCTACTCTCGGTCGATATTGTGTCACGACCTAACGTTTTAATGCACGTAATCGGTAGGTAGTTTGACGACATCGGCATCTTCCGAGAGGACCCATGTAGCGTCTCCAGGACGTTTTAAAACTGCCCCGAGCCAATAGTCGATTTTAAAGACTGGGTCTATGAGCTTTGAAACTATGTTGATTGACATGACTAGCGTCAGTGGGTTTCTAATATCTTATAAGATGCACTGGAACATCTTGTACACTGCAATTTCAATCAACGTGTGAGTCAAAATCATGATCTTCTGCTTCGGAGGAGTGCATTTCCACAAAGTTTATGGTTCCTTTGCGTGCGTCATGTTGTGGGCAACATGCGATTGATGTCCAGAATCTTATGTTCGTGAATCGTGACTATTCAGGGAAACCAATTATGCAAATTGTGACTCCCACATTACGGTTGTAAACTCCTTATTTGTTAATCCACATATGGCTTGACCCGGCTGTCAAAATCTGGTCAAAACCTGGTCAAAACACAAGTTTACAAAGCGGAGAGATAAAGATAATGTCAGACAAATGGTAACACGTGACAAAATTGCGAATTGTGCTTCGCATTACAAATGTAACCTAATGTTTTCAGCCTCCATTCTGCAATTAGTTAATTGGGTTAGTGCGGTGATCACCATAAAAACAAGTGGCTTCTTATCTTGTATGCAAACAACGGCAACACTGTATTGTCTTACAAGCTCGCGTACATGTGTCCTGTGTTCAATAGTAATGTCTCGAGCTCAATAATAATTTTTGTTTGGCTCCAATCAGTTAATTTCTTTGCGGACACCATAACTAAATACTATCTCGAAGATCGATTTTGGTCTCCGCTGAACATAGAATGTGTTGTCGAAATCGGAGATATTTTTGGGTTATTAATTGCCTGATGACTTGGTGATTAATTTAACTAGCGATCAAAGTCGTAACTCACAACCGTTTTGCTGTTTGGCTGCGTGTTTTTTGTGTGTGTCTGTTAATAATAATACTTGTTTATTAGGTAGTTAGTCATGAATGCTATTTAGCGGTTTAACCTCCTAATAAGTTTTAAGTTAATTTGATGTGCATGTGTGGAGTTCGTGAAACTTACTTTGGAAGAAATGATCTGACGTCCTAATCAATCTTACTGGTGAATAATTGAGTATGGAATCATTGTACGATAAAATGAGAGTCATAGAAAATAGTTGCATTCGCATCGAATTAGATTATAATCGCCAACAGAATAAAGAATGTGAAGAATGAAAGATCGAACGATCTAATCTCATAGATTGGGTCATCATCCTAACATAGCTTCATGAAACATTTCAATTGACTTGAGACTTCATAGATTCCACTCACAGTATTGCAGTAAATAGTCATAATTTGTTCGAGTGGGTATGGGTTGGTTCGCTGGTCAGTGCATTCAATGTCTCTGGGGTCACGGACGTTGTTGAAGCTGAGAGGGAGGGGTCAGATCCTGCACATGCGCTTTTCCCACGCTCGCTGCGTCTTGTACTGCAGTTTGTTGCCAGCTGAGGACATCGAGGGAAAACTGCTGTGCTATGCAGTCACAAACAATCTTGCTAAAAGCTTGGTTGAAATACCTCTAGATTGTTTCTGAAGGTCAGTGTCGGAAGTTTTTAGGAACACCTCAGTGTAGTTTTTTGCGCGGCGCGGCTAAATGTTTGGTACCCAAATTTAAAATTTAAATGCCCAGTCATATTTAGTATGTGCTCAGTGCACGCTATGACAGAACTGCGAGGGGTCTCCAAAAGAGCGTACGAACTTTTTTGAATATGCAATTTTTCACAGCGGTCCAGCAACATTTGGGCCGTGGGTAAAAGTTTTCAACCGCTTAATGCGAATATCAGGACGTATTTTAACAGTACGTTACCGTACGTAAAGAGAGCCCGATTAGCTGTTTCTATGACTGCAACGTCCTAACGAACCGTTAGGTTTAACAAATCAGTTGAGTATTGTAACTTGGGGTCATTCCCAACGTATTATGACCAGCCAGGAATCACTAGTCTTCTGTACACTGTCATGCTAGAAGCGTTCTCTGGCTTGTGAGTTACGTGGACCATGCTCTTCACGACATTGACCTACGGATGCAGCTCCCATCTTCAATGACTGCTCCTCTATTGTTGCACGGCGTACATCTTGAGAGCCGGCCAAGTCCATCGAAAACGGTTGCCAATTTTCTGGTTACTTATCTATTAGCTGCACAAAAATTTTGGACTCCCTCCAGAATGACCGAGCGAGACGAGCATATTTCTGGTCATTTGAACGAAATGACGTCGTTTCACTATGTGTGGAGGGCAATGTCTTCGGTTTTTTGGTTATAGGGGGTGGGCTTGTTTTTGAATTGGGCAGGGCCAAAGGTTTGCTAGGACATCAATTTGGGAAGCCGGGGAAAGCGGAATGCGGAATAGCTTTGCATCAAAAATGATGTTTGGTTAAAATGGGGTTTGTTGAATAGATCGTGAGGTCATTCAACGTAAAAATCAAATCATAACAATACAAGCAAACAATCCTGGTGAACTTTCATTAGGTACCTACATACATAGGAATTTATTTATTATTATTACCATTGTTTTATAGGTATCGCAATTTATGGCAAAAACTCATTACCTATACCTACGTCGAAGATTCGCTAGAGGTGCAAAATGTCTGAGGTGTAAGTACTATCTCAAAGAGTTGATGGTTATTACTTTATATTACAGGTATACGATCTCATATAAATATTGCTGTCCGATTGATTACTGAATCTCTCAAAGTACGTAGAGCCGTTGGGGTGTAGACTTTGCATTCTGAGTGCATTTACCGATCGACGCACAATCGGAATTAGATAACAGAGAGAGATAGAAGAGAAAGGAATGTTTCTGTATTGACCGTTTCTTTATTTTTAGAAATTGCAAGGTACAAAGAGTACAGTTAGAGTCATTGCTGCATGAACAACAATATTGCTCGCCATCGAATCTACTCTCGGCTGGGCTCACGACGGGTGAAACCATGTACCTAGGCAGGACATCGTCCATCAAGATCTTCCTAGCTATGTGTTCCGACAAAAGGTTTCTCCCTCTTTGTTTGAGATATAATTGCCAGAAGAGTGCTTTTTGTGCAGGGGTTTTCAATTATTCACTTAGTTTACGTAACGGTTTCTAAGAACCAGAGAAGCTTCTATGGTAAAAATGCATACTTATTTCTAATTTCTTTGAGGCAATATGAAGGCTCCAGCATATAAACAGATAGTGATCGAAGTCTCCGAACATGAAATGGGATTCACTTCCAGCAGATAGAAGCACCAATTTTGGGGTGGATTTACCGACGTTATTGACTCTCATTTGGCCAAGTAATGATTCGGCTAGAAGACGAGTGCACACATTTTTTATCGACGTTGCTGAATTCGCAGTGCAAGCGGCACTTTGAAGTCCATTTGATAAGCGCGAAACCGATTCTCTCTTATCATTTTATCACGCTATTCGATTCCAGACAGAAATGTCTATCGGGCACTTTTGATGATAAAGCTGGCAGAGTACCCGAAGGGGGCATGTAGTTCTGTTTCATTCAATTACATGGCTGTTACGAGCTGTTTAGCGGTGGTTTATCGTTTGAACCAATTTATTCGTAGGAACGTGAGCGTTTACGGATTTAGTAGGACAGTGCTGACGCCTGCATTTTCGTCTAGACTCCCCTATAAAACCTCGGCAGTGTATTTTTATGCCGTTCACAAGATTGTGGCTTGCCCGCAATTTAGAACCAATAAAACCTACATATAGATGACATCGCGATTAGTCTCCTGTCTTTGGCGGGCAAAAATAGACCCAGTAAAGCGAATGTGAGCGCCTGCTTTGTGTTCGCAAGGTTCCAGGTTCGATTGTTGTGACCGACAAACTTTGCAGTGTTCTCTTAATTTTCACTTCCGTTTCTGGCTCATTCTGGGATAGGTCCTTTGTCAAAGAGCTTGCGATTTGCTCCTGAAATCCAATTGGGACACTCGGTTTCGAAGCTCCAGCTTCCGCGATATTTGCTTCCAACATTGATTTATTTTCTTCATACTTTCCATAATTCTATCACCGACATCGTCTCATTATCTTATTACTTATTTGTCAAGTATACTGAGAAACGGTTTTACCAAAACTTTCAACTCTTAGTTGAGATCCAAACTACGAGTTACAACTGAAATCCCTTCACGTGATTGGCTGAATTCAGTTAGTTAGGATCTCAACTAGGAGATGGAAAACTTGGTAAACCGGGCGTGAAAAAACGTACATAATCAAATAGTCTACCGCAAACTTTGTTCCGAAGAAAATGAAAATGAAGGCATCATCTCTGATCTCGCTGCGTCGTAGGCATTGATGACAACGCTCTCATCAGGTACCTGGTTGCTTGTAGAGCTTGTAGAAATAACAGGTGACGCAATGCCCGCACTTAGCGCGCTGTGATAAGCACTTGAGCAAACAGAACAATATCGTATAACCTCTATTGGGTTGTTAATATTTTGCAGCCAGCATATTATCAACAATATTTTTTAGATGGGAAGAATATCTATACCAGTCTGTTGACGATAACATAGATTTCGACAAGGTGGAGCCCAAACAAATTTAGGTATTGCAACTCTTTAACGATCGTTAAATTTGAATATGTTTGTACTGCCAGATAAAAGTGTTTCAGTTGTAAGAATTTTGAAATATATTCCCTTCGACTCAATCAAAATATTAAAACAATGATGAGAAACTATTTTATTTTCTGTTTTTTCCTTCTTTCATGTGTCAAGAGTTTTTCCTCCGGTATACTTTTTACCACAAGCTTCATGTCGTAGTTTACCTTGTCATTCACATCGCAAGCACCTTGTAAAGACTACTGGATCTTACACTTGCGTTTACATAGATCGTGTGAATTTTTCATGCTAATTTGTTTAATATTAACGGTGTGTTTCCGTTGTTTGACCAATGGAAGATCTTTTCAGTCGACTTCTGAGAAGCTCTTTTATTTGAATAACCGCAGCCAACGAAACGTAGAATATGAGAGCGCAGCAGCTGTTAATCACAATCTACGTAAAAATCACGTATTTTCGTCGAGAAATTAGGTACCCATACTCTAGGCAAATGCTGGAAGAACTAAGGTGCTTCATAGGGGACTGAGGAATCCCCACTATTTAGCTATTTTAAGGGGAAAAACTGAGAAGTGTAAAGAAATGGAAATTTCGACACCATAGTAAGCAAGGTAATTATTCACGACCTTCTGCGCATCTAATTATTCCTCAACTTCGCAAGATGTCCACTAGGTCCAGTGTCCACTACTCTGGCACTGGACCAATACAAGCCATAACCAATCGCTGTTCACCACGGATAGAATTTCAAGAATGTCCATGCCTCTGTTTATATTGGCTAATTAAAACTTGTTGTTCTGTAGCCTCCAGACATAGCGATTTTAGTTCGACGCCCAGACCATTCAACCCTTTAGCGGAACAATGGGACGGCCTGCGAATGTTGACAACTTAAGCTCTTTCTAACAGCAGTGGAGCCTCTAAGAGTGCAAACCGCTCTCCTAAATATGAATCAAATTCATACGAACTAACTTATACATTCACTTTATCTCCAAATCATCGCCACACAGTTCTCTGCCTCCCCCATATATATATACTCATTCCCACTTCGAAACAATATTTCCCGCGACGCCGCGTCCCTCCACGAGATGAGCCATCTGTGTAGGCGATCTGTGGTGCAACTTAGAAGATAGAAAGGGATTTCGCTGTTCACCTCGCCGCGACATTGTACCGAAGTGTCGATGCTCACACACTCTCAGAAATGTCGTCTCACACTCGCAGCCAGCGTCGCCATCCTCTCAGCTGATCCGAGATGCTATTTACGTCCCGTTACGAACTGCATCCATCCACCTATCTTGCGTAGAGAGAGACTCGATCGCACGAGCTTTCACATTCTTAGTCCTAACCAGACTAAAAGACGGATGTGTCTTACATTTCAATGTACACCAACATGCCTTTTATAAATACATGACATATCATGATATCACATAGGTTTGGAGAAATGTTACATACATCTTTTCGAACGCTTGAGTATGGTGCATTACTGTTAATGGAGTGCGTTTTTTAAGTTCGATTTAAAATTGTAGAAACTAGAAAGTGTGGAATTGACGTGTGGTCCTATGTGAAGTTTGCTTTCAAGTTTATAATCCGCGAATTGTAGTTAATTAACGAGCTGTCTTCGGACAGATTTTTATAATTGACAAAGATGGATGACTGCTCTGTGGGACTCCTCGGACAATCCAATTGATTGTATTTGAAATGCATTGAGGACTGGTAACCGTTTATTCGAATGTAGATAGCGAATGGTGTATATGAAAATGTGGTGCATTGAACCTTCTCTTAGCCTTTCTGTTTATGTCCAAGTCTAGTTATTCAAATCTAATTCCCAATGTCGCTTTTTGAGAAGCGGCATATTTCTACCGGAATGCAGTCACGCAATAGATTAGATAATTTTCGCCTCTCTTATTAGCAAGTTCTCTATTTAAAAGGTGTATACACACCGATCTTTTTTTTTTTTTTGGCTCGGAGAGACAGCGCGGCAAATGGATTTCGTATACGTGCAATGCATGTACCAGTTGTCCAGAAGTAATGTGCACGGTATGCACTGACTGTAAATCACGTGGTGGCTGTTTTCCATTTACTGAACTATTCTATACTGCATTGCGCCCTAAGTGAGAAGAGTGGTGCGTTTTTATCAGACGACCGAATGCAGCAATAAAGACCATTTCAAAACTTTGACTAAA
This sequence comes from Nemoura dubitans, assembly GCA_921293005.1. NCBI lineage: Eukaryota > Metazoa > Arthropoda > Insecta > Plecoptera > Nemouridae > Nemoura > Nemoura dubitans. The sequence continues at coordinate 28,133,980 of OV121077.1, read as the reverse complement.
ATTTTCAAAAATACTTTTTTGAACCTTGGTACCTATATTGAATGATGAGAGGTGTCTCTTCTGTTTACCTATGAAGTTTCATGACCTGTATTTAAGTAACTCTTCAAGTGACTCTTCTCAGACGCTAGGCATTGTTTTAATTGTCAGCCTCTTAGTGTAAATTTCAGACTGTAAATTGTCTAAATGCCAGATTTTGGTTTTTGCGGCTTATCAGCAGTAGGCCCTCACTGTCACAAGCATGTAAATCCACAAAACTTCCCAAGTTCTTCGGGTGCAACGTATAGTTTAGTTCTGTCAACATTAATTATACGATTCTTGATGGAATCCGAGCTAAGCGATTAAGAGTTGTCCGCGCAGGAAATGATGCGTTGCACTTATGACGTTGAATTGGTTGCAGTTGCACTATTGCATTGTGCATCATGCATCGTGCACCGTTGAATTATTCCGAGACAATTATTGACAAGATGATATGACTCGATCGGGAATTTATTGATGTCCTGGGAAATGTGCGGGAAATAACAGCTGTCTATCCGGTGCGGGATGGGTTTTATTGGATGGCTTATCAAATGGCTTTTATGGAACGAGAAATTCATTATACAGTTTTATCTTAAATTGGACTTTGGAAGTTGAGTAGCGAAATGGTGCAATTGTTAAGTGGACCAAACATTGTTTTGGAGAGCTTTTTCTGCTTAAATCTACTTTATATACATATTTGTCTGCCCCATATGGTGGTCGCTTTCTTGCCTGTTTTGGTAAAGATGGCTTCTACTTGCTTCTCTTCAACATAAACATTCTTGGATAACAATATGACAAATTCCCCAAAATCTACTCGTTTCTGAACGCCGCACATCATTGACTTTCTTTTTCAGATGTCTTCACCAAAATATTCTGAAAAATCGTTAACGAAATGCTCTCGATATGGGCATTGGTCGATCAGTGAAGCGGTTGCGTAAAATAACGGTCAAAACATTTGGTCACAAACATGTCGATTAACCTTTAAATCCGAGGACCACCAAATCTGAAATCAGAAGTGATTTCGCTTTCCATCAATTGGTTTTCTGAATTTATTGGTCCGTCATGATACAGTTAACAACGTGTTTCATTGGCAGGCAATTGATTTACGATGCATTTTTCTCTTGTTTCAGATGAAAGAGATGCGATTCAAAAGAAAACTTTCACGAAGTGGGTCAACAAGCATTTGAAAAAGGTAAAAAACGACTTTTTTACACAGACGTCCTTCCCCCCTCTCTTTTGCATCACTTTCGTGGTGGATTAATTAATCGCAGCGGATCGAATGTCGCCGCGACTTGCACTCTTACTTTCATCGCCGTTTTTGCAACTTGGCTGTCAGTTGGACTGCAGGACAGATAGGCACCCTAAACCGTCGCCAGATTCGCTCGTCCAGCGTTCAAAATGACATGATCACGAACGACAGCACTCGTGGCTTGATTTCCAACATTTTTAGCTTGGTTGGTAATACTCAAAAAAATGTATTTGTGATTATATAGCACAGATATTTCCTTTCGGTGTCAAATTGTGTGAAGCAAAATAATGCACTATTAATCTATATTTTCTGCTTCTTTAGTTTAGATATCATCGTTAAACCATTTCTATAAATTCATCAAAAACTAGATTCCCTAGGAATTTTGTTATTGAAAACCACAAATCTTGCTACATGCCCTTTGACGACAACCTTCTAGAGCAACGTCCAAGCCACAAGTGCAATAGAAGATTCATTTCGGAAGGCCCCGGTTGTGTGCTCTGATAAATATTCGATATTTAGACTCCCCGTAAAAAGATCTGCGAGAACGCTGTCACAATTTTCCGTCCGCTTTGCGAGGCACGAATCTAGCGACGGTCTAGGCGTCCCTGGCGAGTCGTAATCTCTGCACATAGCAGGGAAAGAAACAGTGCTGGCGATCCGGTAGTGGTATGGTCAGCTGTAGTGGTCTAGGTTAGTTACCACTTTCAGCTGCAGAGATCGAATTACTACCAGAAGTCGACCGAACGACGGATACCCCAACCCACACACGCCTCGATCGCATTTTATGCCATGCGTTGTGGATTAATTTAGGTGTAATTTTGTACACTGACTCGAACATGTGTGATTATCTTTAATGGGGTTTGCAATGTTACTGCATTCCTGTATGAATATGCTAATTTGATTGTGAAGTTACCGGCGTATTCATAATGTTTTTAATTATTGATGTCTGTGAAATTGGAACGATGATTGTACAGGAAGAGCGTATACAGGGCCCTGGGAAATGCAGGGATTGGTTTTGAAATTTATTGATTGCGGAAATTAAACGCTTTGCGGTTGATTCTTTGCGAACGATATGCTCGTAAAATTCATATCGCTTTTGCCAAACGGTGAAGAGGGTATTTTATATTTAAAAAGCCAGTATTTTTGTAATAGGTAGAAGGTATGCTTGTTCAATTTTTAATTGCTTGTGGAAGCTTCAGTACGGCCAGTTTTTGTCAACGTTTCTTTTGCAGCGACTCTATGTTATGAGATAATTTTATTTGCTGCCTGTTAATTATTTATTTGATTGTTTTTATACTGTAAATTTATACTTATTTTATGTTTTGGCAAAATTATCCTTTTAATTAGTTCACGCCACAGGTATTTTGTTTCCGTTGAAAACTTTTCCAATACCTCAAGTTGGTGAAACCAAGTCATCAGCAACATGCAAGAAAATCCACTACATACCCTCCCACACATTTCGATGAAGACCCAATCACTACAATTAAACAATCACCTTTCGATCCAACATTGTCACCAACTAATAACCCGTAAGCCAGACAGCCGCCGCCCCGGGGAGCAATTGAAATGCAACCGCGTGCACATTACCGATAGGTGCAATCTGGCTCTTCGCTCGGCGCCACGGGGTCGACCCGATTCGGATGCCAAGATGACAGCTCCACCTTCCATTGTCTCCATCACTCGTTGGCGAGATCGCACCCACACGCTCGGCTGCAGCATTCTGCATTCTGCAGTGACATGAATGCAGGCCGCACTCCCGTTTCGCCTCCGCGGCCTAGTGGTGCACATTTCAGGTGCAGTGGCTTCCAGAGACGACCACTGCAGTGCACTGTGCTCTAGCAATAATTTGAGTTTACTACAATTCTTAGACTCATGTCTACTATGTCCTATCTTTATAGCACTAATTTTGAAAGAAAACAACTGTTTAAAAACTGGGATATTAATGCTCTATAATATATTGTCTCACTGAGGCTTATTTAGATTTTTATGTAGCATCCAGATTCTAATTTGAGTTGGGTTTCATTGCCTTCAAACTGGAGCTGTTGTACATATTCTACCGTAGTGTAGTGGCTGGATTGGAGTTCGATTTTTGTCCTGCTGAATGAATAGGCGATATTAAATAGGTACTATTTTCTTGTTGAGAATATGCTTTTGCACTGAAGTTAAGCAGCACTCGTTTGAAATAGAAGTTCGGTGGGCTACCACCCAACCAGTTGGATTTTGGGTTATTCTAAAGGTTGGTTTCTTCATTGCACGTTGCTGGTTTTAGAGATTGTGTTTTTCTTGTTTGGAAAGGTTTGCTTATTGCTTCAGATGAAGATCGTGGTATTTTTAGATAGGCAATCTGAAGTTAAGCGACATCAGTTTGTGAGAGGCAATATGGATGGATCACCATTCCAAGCTTTATTTTATTGCAAATTGTGCATAGGTTTTCTCGCTATATCCGGATGGAATGGGCATTTACCTTGTCACGACAATAGTTACGTAAAGATTTTAAAGAAGTCTGCTTATGATTATATACTTTAGGCTTAGACTGTGATACCTACCAGCAAATTGAGTTTTATAAATTTCTTTAGACTTTTCGCCTTTATATGCTAGTCTTATGACGCATCAGTCGCTAAGTCCCAGACATACAGTATTTAGGAGTAAGCCAAGGTATTGTGTTCATATTCAGCGTGCCAACAGTGGCGTGCATACGGCTTCCCAAATCAGGTTCATGAGTCACGCTTCTTTCCTTCAAACTTCTTGGAGGGTTCGGTGTGAGTTTTAACGAAGCTAGATGGGTTAAATCATCGTTCAAATTGGCCCATTATCCATTCTACAACTCGAATGAATGTGCTCTCTTTAGAAAATGTCAGATGAGGTGTCAACCATTTAGTTTATTGTAATATTATAAAGGTCCGAGTCGCTATGGGCCACGCCTGTTTAATTTATGATTGGAGCAGCGAAGTTGGTTTGTGCATTGCGCCTTATTACTGTAATGTTTTTCGACCACGCCAATGCAGTCGTGGCCTTGGGCACGCTGGAAAATATGTGCGTTTTCCACAGCACGTGAAACGTGGGAAAACTACCGGTGTTATAGATTTTCTTTCCGAGGAAAGCGCGTGCTTTAAAGCGAGATGTGGATTTGAATTATTATGAATATTTCTTGTATATTTTTTCCATGAAGTTTTCGACCTATCTGCGGATGCTTTTCTATAGTGGTTTAAAGTTCTACCAAAATAAATGTGAAATAAAATTTAGGAGCCAACTTGTCATGTGTGTCTGGACGAGGTTATTTCAGGTGTATTTTGAACATCTATAAATATAGATTAGTAAAACAAAATGGATTTGAGGAAATTGTTACTGGTTTAAGCAGATACCAGTATGCAATTGATGGAAGGGAGGCGAAGCTGGAAAAATGTGCACCCGAACCGGGATACGAACCCGGGACCTCCTGCTTGCCTGGCAGGTAACTGAGCTATTCGGTCACACATTCTCCCTGCTTCGCCGGGTAGGACAAGGGGGATCTCCGGGGAGATGAGAGGCCGAGCGACCCGTACATGGGACGGGTAAACGGACTCGGCCCCAGGACGTCCCCCCTTGTCCTACCCGGCGAAGCAGGGAGAATGTGTGACCGAATAGCTCAGTTACCTGCCAGGCAAGCAGGAGGTCCCGGGTTCGTATCCCGGTTCGGGTGCACATTTTTCCAGCTTCGCCTCCATTCCAAAATGGATTTCTTAGTTTCTATAAGTTTTCAAACTGCAAAACGTTTTAATGGCATTTTGTACCGGATTGTTTTTCATATTCACCAAATTCCACTCATTCATCATCTCTATATATCTCCAATCAATTCATCTCTTGGTCCATATTATCACAGATTGAAGGGTTACCCATATCATCCACTCCCATGCTAAAACAGCTACGCGGAAAGCCCACATTAATAGTTTCGCCGGCAGTCGAGAGATGGAGCCAATGTTTGACCTGTAACTAGGTAACTGTAACCACCTGTGGAACATTGGGTCCCTTGATTTCATTGATCTTGTGCCATGGCCTGGTAGATAAAGCCAAAAATGTAACCACCTGACTATCATTGGGTCCCTTGATTATAATTTACCTTGTGCCATGGCCTGGTAGATGATGGTAAAAACGGTTGTCAACGCACCCCAGCGATTGCCGGCCAAACTACAAGTATACAATTTTTGCCGTAGCCATCCATAGCTAGGTAGGTATGGTAGAATGTCTGGGTAACCATGTGTCTGTGATATTATTGATTGATATAGATAAGCATTTTTCCCATGCATCAACTTAGTTATCGACAGCCAAGTCATCGATATACTGTTCATGCTTGTGAGAGGCAATATTTCCATCGCGTTATATTTAGCCATTAGCTAATGAATGCCGCATTTTTCTGCCATGTCCGTGGAACATCAATCTGGTTCATCCGCTGATGGGCGTTCACTTGATCATCGTATCGAGGTTTAGGCGAAATAAATATCTTCATTTTTCCAACACTTTTAGTGGGGTTTGTTATGATATTCGTTCGTGTTTTAGGGTTGATTCGAGGACGAACAGGAATTTCCGATTAGACGCTTACCTGTAATTTCATGTTATATTTTCTCAACGCATTTGTGTTTCATACTTTCTCTGTGTCTACTGCAGTTTTATACACACCCTCAAATTACTCTCAGGAAAAGCTGGACTTTATTATGTTGTCAAAAAAACATGGAAGCATAACGTTTTCGGATTGGCGTTTTGGACACTTCTTATGACAAGTTGCGGTGGCATGGTGTTTTTTCGTCACAAAGATTTTCTAGAAAATATGATTTATTTAAATCTGGGCGGAGTACGGAGCAGAATTTTTGAAAATTTAGAAACATTTTGAAATGTTGTGCAAGTGATGTACATATATTGAGAAATAAATAATAATTGCCCTTTTCGCCACTTTCTTATTCATGAAATAGATGACATTTCATGAATGGAAATCATATAAACCATCATTATCCTTGTGAATGCTCCGAGAGGCATTGTTCACTTGCTATGGTATGTAGTATAGCACCATGTGCCAATAAACATCCACGCCCTCACTGCATTTATTATAATTAAGGGTTCGTGGAGGTATAGATCTAACGATCTTGCATGCAAATTACCTGTAACGTTTTGTGATGACGATCTCCTATCCAATTATTGTATGAAATCAACTTATAGGTTCATTATCGTGATTACTTTGATCATGACGTCATGGCTTCTTTGTAATGACTCTTTGACTCGCGTAGTAGCTGCACGGTTTAAGATTCAAGAATGAGGAATGATGTAAAATTTGCACAACGGATTTTTTCAAATATTTTCCTGTTATTGACTTACATCTACATAATCTGGCGGTTAAACTCTAATTGGAAACCGGGTTTGAATTCAAATTGAAAACGTTCAATAATCATTTATGTGGCTTTTTAAAATTTTAATATTCGATGAGCACATCGCAATGATTCAAGAGTCCCCGAGATGTTACCCGAGACCGGTACACAATAGAATGTAAACTATATAACGACACGCGAAAGATCCTTGACGCTGCACATTCAAAACTTGTATCACTGAATGGCGAGTAATTAGAAAAAAAGTCTCATCAGGATGGTATTTGGGAAGAAAATGTCGACAAGGCCGAATCCCGCGAAGTATGACAATTAATAACTGTCCACTCGTGCATAATACCAATGATAATTATTGAATAATATATCAGCTCGGTCGCTGTGTTGTGTTAACTGATTGATGCATGCCGCCGTATAAAAATACAAACATGACAGGCGCTGGTGATCAGGTTAGATCAACTACTCCATACCTGTCATCACTCCAATTAATGTATAGCTTACGCCGCCAGTGCATAATAAGCGTCAGTTAATTCTTCCAAATACAGAAGCGCATTTTCTGATTTAGTTATTCAGTTGCATGCACTCACTATACCTGTACGTCTTGTTACCATTCGAGGTGCCTTATTTGGCGCGGTACGTTTATCGATGAGCAAATTATACGGTGGAGTACTTATGTACTTAGTCGGTGAGATATGATTATTGGTGATTTACGGGTAATTATATTAATTTGTTGCCTCCAAGAAATTATCGCGGTGAGATTCTTCTCCTGTGTGTCAGGTTCACGTACATGGCACAGTTTTAGATCGGTTTAAGATTTTTGACCTCGAGAATTATCGCTCCACGTTGGTTTCGTTATTGTACAAGCAATTGAATGGTCGTTAGAGCCAATGCGCTCCCTGATTTTTGATGTGGGCGAATTACTATACCTACTTTGTAATAGTCTCAAGTAAGAGTGGGATTTGACATAATATCTGGAGTCAACTTTTAAAAGAACTACTGATATGGCTGAAATGTTTGAAGCTTTTTCAAGAAATTGGGAACACTTTAGGCGGGTCACTCTATTTCTTTGTAATGGTTGGCACGAATGGATTTTGTGATTCGTACCAGAAGTTACCTATAGTACGTATACCTATAGTTATCGGGTAGTTTCACAGCAATATTGCTGAAATAAAAGCTTGCATTGCGAATAGAAAATGCACTTTGAAGAAAAACGTGAGATGGATTTTCGAGCAGTTTAAGTGAATGTTAATCAAGGCTATTACATGATTTTCCTTTGACAACTCTCGAGGAAACCGTCATATAAGCAAGGTCCTAATCCTTAAAATTAGGAATTCAAGTGTCCAAAAAGTGAAAACTCAGATTTCGAAACTGAATGTTGTTGACATGCTGTTGCCATGAACGACAGTGAACGAACGTTGATGTCTTTATACTTCCTGGACACATTTACTGAGGTGTGAGTTTGTTATTGAATGAGCCACAGTTTAAGAGGCAATTAGTGAAATAACGGCCTTTATATTATCGAAATAATCGAAACCTGACCGCGCTCTGATCGATTGACCCACTTAGCAAATCGAGTGCCGTTTCGTGTAATTAAATGAATTTCAGCGTTGAGCCTCTTTTTACGGTTATTTCGAGGTGGAATAACGAGTAAACTTGTTTTAAGGAAAAGTTGAAAACATTTTTGGATTTACATTTTATTTTCTATTAGTTATATTGATTGACATCAAGTCGACATGAAGTATTGTATGCCAATTTTTAGTTTGCTCAAGCATTAAACCTGTCGGCTAACACTAAGATTAAATTAAATTAGTTTTTATTCATTCATGTATAGTACCTTCTAATAACTTCGTGGACATTAGTCAACAGGTGCACATAAATATGGGATGCAGTTTAAATTTCTGATACATAGAAATTAATTATCTTGCAGTAAAATTTTACACTTACCTGCTTTACTTTTAGTGCACTGTATAAAATGCATTCGTAACTGCATCTGTATCTTCTGACCTTGCTTGTATTTGATTGGTATTACAATTGCATCATTACTGGCATTGCAATGGTAGCTCTACCACTATCCAGTATCAACCTGGATAGCCCATCTTGACCACGTGACATCATCATGGCATCGCCATTGAATTCTGGCTTCCCCTTATTCAAGTACTGCCATCAGAGCTACTTCACGTGCTCAGACAATCATCGCTGTACAAATCCTTCTGCCATGACTAGCTGTACAATTACATGTATACCCACCCATCTTTGGTCGCTTTGGTTTTAATCCACAAGATGAACTATCTCGTTAGTAAATCTGTGATTTTGGTACTCTTCAAATAGGTGCCGGTATCGCGACTATTTCCTTTCCATATGTCATCGACAGAGCCAAACCACCGTTCGCCAGTCGAGCAGTGCCTATATAGGTACGCGATTTGTCATGAAGATGACATCAAGCCCCACGATCGTCTGCACGACTCACTAATAGGTAGATTCCTCGTGGATTGTTGCACGTAAGATATTAATTTTCGTGTTCGACCAAGGTGGTTTATAATGACGCCAAGGAGTGGCTGTTCCGATACCACGCTGTGGTGGGGCTTTGAATACAGCTTTTCTATCGGGTACATGCCATGGCAGAACTGTATTTTTGCGCCATATTTGCTTAATCTTCCTGCAGAAACCAGTGGATTTTTAATCGTTTGTTGAAGTTTGCTGATTTGATTGAAAATCACTGTACTTGTCATAAAGTGATACGTTCCTGTATAACATAATGCACAAAACATAATCATATTAAAAAATCCTGTTCCAAATTGGCGTCTACATATAGACTTCATTTGACATGAACAACGCTGCCCCTCATATTAGGCATTGTTTTCTAGCCTACTCGTGTCACCCTACTGTCAAGATAGCAATCGTGTTTTATCATCAAGACAAATAGAAAATCACGTGGGCTGACATTTGACTGCTCGGGCAAGGTATAGAAGACGGAGGTACCTACTGTCTCTAGGTAGCTTTGTCTGGCCGTTTGATGGAAAACAGATGTATTTGGGTCATTTCAGCGCTATTATGGCCAGTTGACAATGATATTTGAGAAACGTAACCCAGCAGGTATCTGTGTCAATCGTAAAAACTCCCGCCTTTTTCTTTGCTTTGGTCAGAGCAACTTTTACAATAAGATGCGGTGTGTGTGCTTTCATTGTTACGTTTGAGGAGAAGGAAAAAAAACGAATGCTTTTCTGCGTTTTGCTGAGGTGTGTGATCTTGATGGTTTTTATGGTTGAATATGTGGCTCGATTGTTTTTAGGGGTTTTTAGTACCGCATAAAATGAATTGGTTTGTGTACGTTGAAAATATGTTTGGAGCTGATTTATGTCGGCGATATTTTAGTTGTGGCTGGGAATTAGTTGTAAAATTAATTTCAGCGGCTGCGATCTGCAAGATTACAACCAAAGCGACTGACTTGTACGATATTGTGTGGAATTTGTCAAAAACTGCGAGCAAATTTGAAAATGTTTCGCAAAACCAGTTTTATAATAAACATCCCGACATTATTTATATATATTTTTTCAATATAGGTATATAATATACATCCAGTTATTGCGAGAAGTTGTTTTTCTCGGTCCTTTGAATTCCCAAACTTGTCACCTTTAGGCCATCTTTGGGTTTGATGAAGCAAACACCTGTTGTCCTGAAAATACTGGTTTTGACGATGAATTCATTGATAGCCAGTTTTTGATACGGATAGTGGATAGCGATCATAGAATTTGAAGACCAGAATAGCTGATTACGACATAAATAGTTGCATAAAGATTGAAACTCCAATATCAGCGAATATCTGGACTAATGTTTCTCGCATGGATACATCCCTGGTGATTGATTCAAACATGCCTTCCTTATAAGAACATAATTATCTTGGAAGTCCACTATCTTAAAAATGCCCTTGCGGGACATTTCCCAATTGCAAATTAATGCTTCACATAATCTTCAAATTCAAATTAAAGTCTATATCCAAGACCCTTCTATCTGAGCCAAGACCATACAATTAAATGCAAGCATCTCTTACCGAAAACCAACCCATTAATCCAGATGGTATCAAAACCAGTGACTTCTCACAAATCATTCCCCTACCCAATCCACACGCCCTCAAAAGCATAAAAAGCATGTGCACGTTAAACACCACCGAAAATAAAATCCAATTCCTTGTAAGGCGAAGCGACCGCCTTGGAAAATGCTCCGCGGCACGTACCACTGTTATTATTGCAGACATCTACATGCACACCTACCAGTCGGGCACCGTGACTGTAAATTACAGCTGTTTGCCCGCCGCGATGCATGTAATCCTCTGACGAAGACGTACGCTGTACAGCATCATTCCACGATGAGGACCACCGAGATGGCATTGTTGCTCGCTGGACTGGCGCAATATGCAGATGAGCGCTCGATGGCTGGGCGCTGGTAATGTCAAGGTTTCTTGTGCGACTTGGAAGAGCGAAATGGGAGGCTGCTGGCGTGGACGGTGTTTCGGTGAAATGTCTGGAGCTGGATAGGAGTGGTCAGTGGTTGATTTTGATCTATTTAGGGCGGTGAGCAATGAGATATGGTTCTAGGAAATGGGGTAATTGAAGCGTTAGTTAATTTTTTGCGGTGGCTTTTGCACCACAGCGCTTTTTTCTTCTGTTATTTTTATTGTTATCAATTTTCGAAACGGATAAATATTGGTATAATTGCAATTTTGTTTAGGTCATCTGTGGAATATAAATTCAGTAAACAATTAACTTGAAATGCATTAAAAGTTAAAAAAGATATTCTGTATATTCATGGGTATATAAAGAACAAGGCGTACACATTTGTCCCATTTATATTCCCATCTTCCTTGCAGTTCAAAACGTCTATTTTCGTTAGAATCATAATACATTTCCGTGCGATACAAAGAAATCAACCCCTATTTTTAGGCCATGCGTGTGTCAGTGCCATTGTATTTCATTCTCAATCTGCTGAACCCTCTCAAATGCTTGCGACTGAGTGAAACAAGATCTGGCACAAATCACATAAAAGAGTGGCCACCCTAATGCTGAAGGGTGAACACACATCGTTCGCTTCTCGAGAACAGGCACGCCACCTGCAACGCCGAAATATCGGGTTGCCTGAGTTATTTGACTTTTCTTTGAAAGAAAAGTAAAGGTAAAAGTTGAACCACACAAAATGTGACAGTCGCCTGGTTTAGTCAACCATAGATCTAAGGTTTTTACCATTGTGATACAATGTGATGATTAAATAGAGGGCCATCTGGAGAATAGTTAAGCGGCTTCATTTTCATTGAAGTGGTAAGAAAATCAAATACAATTGTTTGTCAGAAGTCACTCGGAGGTCATTGTGAGACTAACATATCCCGAAGTACCACATTTTTATGAATTCAATCGTTTCTGCAAATATTGTGTCAAGAGAACACTATATGTGCAATATCTTTTCAGGGCAGGGCTGCAAGACTCGTGCACATCACTATAGGCTATTAGTTGGAAATTGGAAATGTAACTTATTCTCGGTATAACTAACTACGTAATCGTTGCGAAGGTGGCGGCAAGACATTCACCACAGGTCAAAAGGCGGCTAGCCCATATTACACGCCACTCCGTCGTCTTCGCATCGCAAACACTACAGTGGCGTATAGCGGGGTACCGAACCGCCCCCGCAAGTGTGCGAAACCAATATGCAATAACCTACATCGACTAACTTACGCATTAAGTTTCTAACACTTATCGGCTGCTTGTTCTATCTTTCTTTACTTACGACTAAGCTTGACTATATTTATTTTTTATTTTTATTTTTGACCGACGCTGCTTATTAGAGCCAAACCTAAAGTGATCTGGGATTGGGTGCCTGCATTTTTATTTTCCATCAACTGTAATAGCCAAATTGTGAACACGCAAAAAGACTAAAAACATTGCCGTACAGAATAATTTGAAACATTATACATCATATTTCAATTGTGCAATACGTTTATTTTAATTTTTAGGAAATGGTAGTATTCGTAGACTCTGGACCATACCCCCATGGGGACATTCAATTCTCACCCTGTATGCAAATTACTTCTCTCAAATTTCGTGTCTATTTAGCTCAGCTGGTTAGAGCACCAGCCGCGAAAGTTGGGGACCCGGATTCAAATCCCGGAATGGGCAACATTTTTGGGAGGCTAATTTGTGTACATAAAAAAAAAAAGGTAGATACATAGTTTTCTTGATAAATGCATTTTTCGTGATTTTTTGTGACTTTTCGTTCTACCCGTTATGTCATTTGGTATTTTTTGTTGGGGGGGTTGGGAGGACTTGACCCTATCAACGCCGCTGCACCGTATACTGTACATGACCACCATCCCATACCGAGTACTTGGCGTGCACATGCAATGCTGCGTGCGTTGACGTGACCACACGTCCAAGGCTCCAACACCAAATCGGGTGCAATTCATGTCCTTTCAATTATCTGGCCTGAAGCGGCCATTTGGCGGCGCCCACACTCTATTTACCGTGACCATTATCGCCGTGTTGCGACCTGCAGAGATGAGTGGATCGCTCAGCGCAGACAGACATCCTTAGCTGGTGCAGGCGGCCAAGCAAAACTGTAGCGGATCTTTGTAAGTGTGCCCCGCCATTAGTGGCGAAAGTGCGGGCGATTTGTCGGCTGCTGAATAGGTGACCTTCGCGGCAATTCGTCGGTGAAATGAGCCGTGGGAGGTTTGATACGCTCATCTTTGAACGCGAAGCTGCTTGCTAGCAACGGATACGACGTTGATGTGAAAAGCAATAGCGCGATATTTGTGACTTTTGGCCAAGTTCAAGCCGATTCTAGTGAGTGCGGACTCAGTGACGACTCTGCATTCGCCCCAAGTGTTTCTTCTTCATTCAGGAGCACTCCTAAGCTAATTTTCACCAAATTTGATCGGTTTCCCTGAATTTCGAGCACTTTTTATTGCTGTCAGCTATATTATACACCCCTGGAACCAAATTTGGGGCGCTATCGTGCTAAGTTCCAAGCATACGTAGCAGACCCACACAAATTTTCCCTACACAAACTTGCCCCACACTCCCATGCAGTCTGCCCGAATAAGGCCCGCAGTTTCCAAGCGGAGTCCAACGGCCGCGAGAAAGACAGGGACGTAATCATTTCCGACAGCCGCCGAGCTAATTTCCACAGATTGTCGGCTTTCTTGAATTCCAGCGTTTCGATTGGTTAGCCCAAAAACCAAATTTGGGGCGCTCTCGTACGAAGTATCAGGCAGTGCATATATACTTATATAGCCAAGACCCACACCAAATTTTCCCATCTTCTCTCCCAATCGGGCAGTATTCGGCCCGTAGCCAATAAAATACCTGCTAGGACTGGACGATGACTTCTCGATTCGCCCCCCTAAGCACACTCATGGCTGTGACGTGGCGTGAAGTGACGTGACGTGGGGTCCCCGTCAGACCCGGTGTCCGTTCACGGACTCGCGTCGCCGTCGTGACAAGTGTGACGAGTCGAAGCCCGACGCCCACTTGGGCGGGCGACGTCACAGGCGCCTTAGGTCGGGTGTTTGCGCTCTAGGTGGAATGGGAAGCAAGATGCTTGTTGGCGAAGCAGGCGAAGCCGAGCGATATGATTTTAGTTGTTGATTGTTTTGGATTTGTATAGGCGCCATTGGTTTTGGTAATAGCTGGATTTATTTGTTCTGAAATAGTTTTTTTTTTATGGCGGAAGGAAAAGGAAAAGGAAAAGGAAAAGGAAATTGATATCTTTGTTTATGTTGGATGATCACATTGGGATTGAACATTTCTATTATAGGTGTATTTTCCCCAGTTTTCTTGTTATTTCAAATAAAGAAGGCCCAAATGACTACTATTTTAGTCGAGCTCGCACTGTGGCGTTTCGTTTTTAAATTGACTCTGCTACTCGAAACCACACTGGGGTGTCCGCCACGCCATTTGACTTTGAATTGATTTTGAATTGATTTTCTTGTCAAATTTTCTAGAGATTTGGATCGTGGCTTCTCCATCGGAGTTTTATTTGGCCAACTATTGGTGTGATTTGATAGCAAAGTCGGGCTAGTAAACAAGACTTGCAACTTCACAGCCATTCTCTGCAACTATATTTACCTTTCAATATACGAGTTACTGGATGGCCCGAAGACTAGGCTCCCTCAAAAACTGTCCCAGGATTTAAAAATTGTCTTCGGACACCGTGAAAACTGAAATCCACATTCCAGATCTTACCAGGGTCGAGTGCAAGACAGACGAGGTCCCACATTCAGCATCGAGTTTCGGCGACTCGTTTCCATTTTGTTTCTAGTTATCTCAATTGCCTAATGCCCAGTTGCACCAACGTCCTAGTCAGAGATTAATTCCTTGATCGTCGATTATAATTCGGTATGGTGTTTTACCATTGTTATCCTCAAATTAAATTAATCGAATAATGGAATAATGTATTATTATATTAATTAAAATAATCATAAATTAAATTTGACATGAAGTCCAATTTAATTTAACGATTTCAATGGCAAAACACCGTACCAAATTATAATCAACGATCAAGGAATTAATCTCTGACTAGGACGTTGGTGCACTGGCCATCAGTGACGTAAATCTCGCGATAGTTTCGACATTTCTTCAGCGGGCACCAATTGTTTTTAACGCTTCTCGTTAATATTCGAAGTTTTGTTCATCGTCGCCGTAATGACGTGGTTGGGCCAGTGCCACAGGGCTCTCAAAATCACAATCACACCGACCAGCAGTGCCCCGCACCTAACGGCACCGTGCCACAGGGCTCTCAAAATCACACCGACCAGCAGTGCCCCGCACCTAACAGCACCGTGCCACAGGGCTCTCAAAATCACACCGACCAGCAGTGCCCCGCACCTAACGGCACCGTGCCACAGGGCTCTCAAAATCACACCGACCAGCAGTGCCCCGCACCTAACGGCACCGTGCCACAGGGCTCTCGAAATCACACCGACCAGCAGTGCCCCACACCTAACGGCACCGTGCCACAGGGCTCTCAAAATCACAATCACACCGACCAGCAGTGCCCCGCACCTAACGGCACCGTGCCACAGGGCTCTCAAAATCACACCGACCAGCAGTGCCCCGCACCTAACGGCACCGTGCCACAGGGCTCTCAAAATCACACCGACCAGCAGTGCCCCACACCTAACGGCACCGTGCCACAGGGCTCTCAAAATCACACCGACCAGCAGTGCCCCGCACCTAACGGCACCGTGCCACAGGGCTCTCAAAATCACACCGACCAGCAGTGCCCCGCACCTAACGGCACCGTGCCACAGGGCTCTCAAAATCCCACCGACCAGCAGTGCCCCACACCTAACGGTCAATAACTTTTCACCAGCCGGCACCTCCATCGCCCAAGCCGCTCAAAATCTCTTGAAACCCCCGCCAAAAACCACATCAATCACTAACGGCACATGACTGCCCTGCAGCCGGCACCTCCACCTCTCTCTCGTCCTTGCCCGCTTGGCGCTGCTAATGGAGTGATCGCGCGTGGGCCGGACACACGGCGTTCGGGCCGTGCCCTAGAAGGGCAACGTGCAGATGACCATGCAAGTCCTCGTACCACGCCGAGTCCGATTGGTCTGACGAGCTACCGGGACCGGGTTACCGAACTGCGAGTGTTCTGGGGAGATCGGAGAGTGCTCAGCTGACTGGGTGGACGACATTGATTGGTTTGATGGATCCATTTTATGACTGGGTTTAATTTTTAATCTTTATTAATATTTGAAAGTGAAAACGCATTCCGTCAAGATTGATTTTGACTGCACCTACTTCTATGCGGTTTTTACAGAAAAAGCGGGAAGGCGCGGAATTATTGGTTGACATTGGTTCGTGTTAGCGATGTATGCAGGCTTGACAACTGGGCGGCTATATTGAAAGTGTAATAGCGTTGACGAATGATGAACTTTGACTAAACGATGTGGTTGATGTTGAACATAACCTTACCTAGAAGGGAGGAAGGGAGGAGGGTGAATCCGTTGTAGGTACGTTAACAAACCAATGAAAACCACGGTCACGTAATAAGTTTTGGTTTAGTGATCCATCTGAGTAGTACCTTAATTAAGACTGGGCCTTCTATATGGAATTGGTTTTGCTCCAATGTTGCTAGAATAGGTGACTTTGAAAGACGGTAAATTCAGAAGCGCAAAAGTAGACTTTGCAATTAAAATTGATAATTTACATGATCTTGTGTATTTATTCGGAAGATCACTCATGAACCACTCCCAAGTGTACCAAAGATCTCTACACTTCCAACCTCTCATCGCGAGAGGTGTACGAATCTCTGCTGACGACAAACTGGTTTCCTTTTCTGGAGGTTGGACGGCGGCCGACACCCCTGTGTGACGTAGCCGCTATACGCCGACGCTGTGTCGGTGCCGCCGCCGCAGTTTTCATTTCGAATCGTCCGATTTATGGCGGAAATCAGCTGATTTATGACGGCGTCGGCGACGCTGTGTTTCTAGATATGGCCGGCTAGAGTTATGGTGTTGAGGAAATTGCTGTAGGTTTTCCACGGTTGGCTTTGTTGCTATGCTGAGATTGTTGACAAGTGTGTTTTAATGTTGATAGCTTGGTGTCGAGCAGCTTGTCTTTGATTATTAGGTAATCGTGCGTACATGGAGTTATAGTGAACATCTGATGGTTTGAATTGCGTTGGGGGTGGATTGGTACGAGTTGGAAGGGATTTTTTAAACTTATTTCCGACTAACGAGGCGTAAAATGTTTTTGCGTACAAAATTCTGTGCTTATTTTTTTATAATTTCTATTGGTTGGCGGCATGACCAGCATGTACAGCAACGGTGTCTTCTGTCTTATTACTATTAGTTGAAAATCGAAAATATTTGCGACTGGTGAAAAAAAAAACCGACATAACATTTACAGCGAATGCCATCAGATCAAAATCTCCTACATGTCGTGATCACAGGCGCCAGTGCCGGCGAAATAAATTTGCGAAAATCACTTCCAAACCACAGTACCGTATCACACGGTGTCAAATTTCAACCAATTTGCAACCCATCTTCCCAAACAAGCTCGCAACAAACACTCGAAAAGTCCCACGAATGCGAGAAGAGCCCACAGAGCCATCGGCGCCAAATGCGAGGTGGGCTCCATAGGTGTAATCGGCCAGCCTCCGCGATGTAGTAAATCTCGCGTCTAGCGAACATACGACCAGGGACTGGCCGCACGGGTGACACACCTTGGCGGATTACGGTGTAAAAACGCTATACTGGGTCATAGTAGGATTTCGCGTAGGTTGGCAGAATGCAATGGTGATGCCCACGCTGTCGTTAATTAGATTATGAAATGGCTGATGTAAGGTTTGGGAGGAAGTTTTCGTGAGTAGCATTGTGAATGAAATGCTGTAACGAAATTGATTGCATAGGTTTTTTTGTGATGCACTATGTTGCATTTCTCTTCGGATTGATTGTGGCAACGTTGTTTTACTTTGAATTTGAGATTAGTGAAGATATATTGGAGGATCTTGTTGGTGTATGTTTTTCGCGTTTTTGAAGATTGAAGATTCTTGACATAATATTTATCTTCGATAAAATATGCAATGTATTTATATTTTAAAATAATTACTTTGAATGCAGCCAGGGTAGCCGAAGCAGCAACACTAAAGCACCAAGAAGCATTGTTTGCGATGTGATCACTTATCGCTGGTTATCTTGTGATTAATTTAAAATGGTCGAGTGGTAAACAATGAGAAAGCATTGATTTTTTTTCTGACCGGCACGCTTGCATTCCTGATCTAAAAACCTCGCGGTAAGGTAATGTTCGGTTCTGGCATGGCTAAACAGTTCGACGTGCCACAAAGATAACTTTTAAATGTTATTTGACAATGAGCATTTGTAAGATAATCAGGTAGATATTTCTGCATTCCACAGATAATCACTAAACAGTGGCATCAGATATCTTTGATCTTGATTTATTACCATCCTACTTCACAAAATACGCCTTAGTATATATAAACTTGGACATTTTTTAGCTGTTATAACTATAGACTCAATAGCTGGCGCACAATCATCGTTCCAAATTTCCAATCATCTCTAATCGTAGGCACACACATCTCGATTTTATGATCGAGAAGACGCTGGGGCCGTTGGTGTAATCGTTTTCAATTATTTTCCAAGCGTCGCGCGTGAAATTACAGGAAGTTCCCCCGATGATGCAATCACCTCTCCGCGCGGGGTAGAACTTATATTAGACATAATTATACGCTGTTTGATAATGACATAATAATTATCGTTGGCAGAAACCTTGGCACGTAATTTTGATCCATATTATTCGGTAATTACGTGCTTTCACTATATACGAGTATGATTGGGTGATTTGTCGGGTACATACATATAGGTAAATGTATTTTGTGTCTATTTGTAATGATTGTCATTGGTGCTAGAATTACATGTGATTATAATGTTTGTCTCGTTTCATTTTCACGCGTTCATTGACGTGAGCAGCACTGGAATTACAGCCAGGTAATTAAAGTATTAGCATGTTTGTGTTCAGTGTTGTGTCCGTGTCATGTTGTTGGATGTGATCTTTTATTGATGGACAGTGTCACTGTGCAATCATGCTGTCGTTCAAAGTGCAACGTGCATTTACTTGCAGTTGTAGTGCACGGAATGGCACTTTTACGGATACACTTTGCAAAGCCAACGGTTATTTTTTTAAACTAAAGTAATAGGAAAGGAAATCAGTCAGTCCGAAAGCATGATGTTTCCTGGTTTTCCATTGTATTCAGCTTGTGGAACCTACTTATACGATTCCTCTGTTCAAATTTTAACTCGCTGTTATAATTTTAAATGGATTTGATTGACGGACACTTTTGGGGTTGTCGCTGTTTCTTCTACTAAACTGCGATTTTCCACACACACATAATATGTTCTAATATGTTCACATGTTCTAATGTGTACTGGACGGCAAAGGAGCAATCCCCTTTGAGGCTGTGCCAAGACTTTGCTCGATGGATCCTCACCCTGTAGTCTACTTTGTTTCAATGCAGTGCAGGATGCGTTCATACAAGTAAAGAAGAGAGAACTTTACGGTTGTCATTTTGGTCGTTTTTCGCATACATTTTACATTAAAACGGACCTTGCGGCTACAATAATAGAAATAAAACACTGAAAAAATACACGTGTTAAAGAGTTACTGGATGGCTGATACTCGATTTTTTTGTCGTATTTTGAAAACTTACAGCGGAGGGATTTTTCAAAAAGTGCCTAAAAGTGCCTAAAATTAAATGACACTTTTTGAAAATTCCTGCGATGTAAGTTTTCAAAATACAAAAAAAAAGTATCAGCCATTCAGCAACCCTTGAAAAAACACGTGTATTTTTTTCAAAATTTCACGCATATACTTTTAGCCAGAAGGCCCGTTTTAATGTTAAATTTATGCGAAAATAATGGATTACTTCATCCAAGCCACCACAGTTTAGTTCTAAACATAGTAAATGCTGGGGTGACCATCTCTCCTAAGCGGTGAGCTACAAACAAAGCAGTCTTTCAGTTCATGTCAAGATCAGGTGCTGTTTGAAAAACAATGAGCCTTATACGCACACATACAGTTATTTTCAAATTGCAAAAAAGTCGCCAGCAGGCAAAATTTATTTCCATCTTGCCAGCCTGTAGGTATAATGTACCCCACGTGGTCCTGTGTCATCAAAGTTTTTGCCAATCCGTCTGGTCGCTGCAGACGTAAGTGAGCACGTGCCGATCTAAGAATAACGACATCCGGAAGACGCTGCATGCTTGTAGCGCAGTCTTAATTCGCGCCGCCGTGCAATCTGTCTGCTGCTTTGCCCGCGGCACAAAGACGCGACTGTCTTCGCGGCTTCTTCGATGTGGACCGGCGAATTAGTCGGCTCGTTAGCTGCTCGTCGCGTTATCAATTCCCCCGTGCGACAGTGGCGGCTTGTGGCGACGTTTTTTGGTGGAAGTCTTTTGCGTAACAATGACTAATTGCGCTTTTAAATAGCTTTTCATTTCTATCAATTTTGTTATATCTACTTGTACTTAATCTTCATTAATAATATCACCATGCATAAGTAAGAACTATTCGAGGTTAACTTTAAAACCTTCATTGTAATGCGCTTTCCGGCGGTTTGGTTATTGTTGATTTTCTCAAATTAAAATTCGATTTACTGAAAGGTTATTTGACTGATTTGTTTATATCTTGCATAGTCAATTATATGAATCCTAATCGGCATGCAACGAAAACCATGGGTAACATGGCCTAGATTACAACTTTTTAAAGCAATTTCCTTACAATACTTTAAGTTTGAGATGATTTCGTCCAACACTTTCTTTTGATTTTGCAAAAACAAATTATTGCTGCTTAAGATTTCTTCCTACCAGCGACGGGCACAACACCATTCTTAAACCTAATAACCGAAACGTGGCCCCACCTCGCCAGCCTCACACCACAAGCCGCCACTGGTCGCCATCAAAACCCTCCCCGCGCGCGCGTGTCTCCCATCTCACACACTCAGGTCGCGTCATCTATGCTCTCATCTTTCTCAGACTTACACGTGTCTGCACGTGTGCTCGCTCACCAACAACGTGCCCTGTTGTCCGCCCAACGTAAGTGACCGCTGCGTCCGACGCGCGACGCCTTCGCGTGCATTCCCGTCGCGTCGGATGCAGCATCCGCATTTTTGTTGCACTCCTTTCAAGTGCTCTTCATGCAAATGATCTCACTCTAGCGATCTAGTTTCGCTTGTTTCTTCTTTGAGTTGCCGATGCGTTTTTTATGGCTGTAGTTTGCTCGTAGAATAATATATTCGTTGCAGTTCGTTGTGTCATGTGTTTGTTCTGTCTTTTAGATTGTGCTATATATTATAATATAGACAACACTTATAATTATTTCTGCACCCACATTACGCATGGTTGTTAATTTGTAGGTTGTCCGAAATTTCGAGCTGTTGAAATGGTTTTTGTCTGAAAATATTGTCTGAAAATTCTTGAATTAAAAAAATATATTTTGTAAATTGGGAAGTGATGGGAGTTTTCGTACCCTCCGACTCGTTTTGCGTACGAGATAACCTTGACGGATTTTACGGAAGTTATCTCAAATGTGAATGTTATGACAGTTGTTGGTACGAGTTTATAGACATACCTACGGTACTGTTAATACATTGAATCAAAATGTTCATATTTTAACTTTAAAATACATTTTTATTACAGATCTATAATACTTTATTTTATACTCAATTCTATCACAAATTCCTCCCAGAAGAATGGGATCAATCTTGTATACCATAAGCGTCAAGTGCGTAGCTCATGCAATGAATGTTCCCTCGAGCAAATTCCCTATCCGGCTACTGGCCATTACCTCCAACAAAATTACCATAAATCTAAGCTTCCAATACCGTTTCACATCACTCTCTCAACATATTCGCCACACCTAAATCTTCGTTTGGAATAATCTTGACACCTGGATGCCTACTGAATCAGATCCGTGGCGCCTGAAAGACAGCTGTTTGTTTGTACTGCATTTGCATATGTCAATAAAATATGTCCAACTTTGTTCGAATCTGGACACTTGACCTGGTCGTTTATAAGCCAAATGACAGGTCAAGCCATGAGGTCATCTCTCTCTTCTGACCAGATTGTTCACCAAGTCAAATTTACAAAATGTCTTTTTTACCGATGCAGATGGCATTATAAAATATCTCATTGCTCTTGAACTACAATTTTGAGCCCATTTTGCCAATATGTAGGTAGAAAAAAATCTTAAAACTGAGAAGTAATGTTCGTTTTGTTTAAATGTTGCATATCCACAAATCAAGGTTACTTTATATGTAATCTATATTTTTAAAAGCATTTTAAAAGAATTTATTGGAACAACTTCATTTCCTTGGGTCTAAAGATATTTCTACAATTCCATCTTGGGGAGGATATACTCTGTATTAACATCTGTCAACTTTCAAATTCTTTGACCTGAGAGCCGAGAGCTAAAATGACAGGTCATTCAAAGATCATCTCTCTCGGTGTCGGACACAATTGGTACAGTAACGAGCTTGACATCACGTCAGATTTATGACATGGATAGTTACGGCCTTCGGCGAGAGATTCTTCGATTTGATTGATTTCGACAAATGTTGTTTAGTGAAGAGTGACAGCATGATACTTTTTTAATTAAATTTAGATTTGTGTCGTGTTTTTTTTTGTTGTTTTGTGTGTTATCAATGTGTAAGTGATGTAATTAGTCCTTGCCAGTGTCGACTTAGATTAGATTTCGGCTGGAGCAATTCACTTTTATTGGATGGCTTTTTGCTGAGTGTCACTATGAATGTCTAGATACTTTTAGAAATAACCTTATTATTTACAAGCAATAAATAAATGTTCTTTTGTAGATTTGTAGCAGAACATGGGATATTGTATACCCACAGGCATACAATGTGTACTCAAATTTGTCCATGCGTGCTGTATTTATTTTTGTCAATGATTTATATCGTATAAAAACATTTACCTACCTAATGTGATTGATAAATTAGGTGCATCCAAACTTCTGCAAGACATCTTCGAATGTGATATATTTTTGACAACGGTGAAAACTCTTGAATTGAGCCGACCAGGCCATTACCAGTCACCTGGACACCAGCGAACATTCAATGCGAATCCAGCATGATGGCGAGATCTGACATAGACCTAACGATGCCTGTCTGTTGTTTCCAGGCGAGTCGCCACGTGAACGACCTCTTCGTGGACCTGGAAGATGGACACAACCTCATCTCCCTGCTGGAGGTGCTCTCTGGGGAACACTTGGTACGTACCGCTTCTGCGCATCGCACAATTGCTGTGTGATACCAGGATCTATCAGACGGCGGTTGCGATTCGGACCGGCGACCGGAAATTAATTGGTTGTTGCCAAAGATGTACACAAAAAGCTAAACATTCTTGGAATGGCGAAGCGGTTCAGAGCCGTTGTTAGATGGAGTAGTGTAGTGCGGTTTTGCTCTGGTTTGAGTGACTTTCCTGAAGATGTCGACGAAACGTCGACCACGGTTCTTTTTAGGACCAAAAGTCACTCAAACCAGAGCAAAACCGCACTATACTACACCATCTAAACATTCTTGTTATCAAAAACTGGTGCATGCTATGCTGACTAATTTATCGGGATGATCAGATGAATTTATTTATGCATATAGGTACTTGATTCAAAGCTAGGAATTTTTGGGGAATTTCCTTTTTTAAGGCACGTTTATTAAAGATTTAACAGCGAATATGTCTAAATGTTCCCGGCGTCCCGATTAAAAATTCTTGACAAACTACGTTTGAAAACTTACTCTCCACTTGATGTAATAATGGAGTAATTTGTCATTCATGTACCAGCTGCGAAAGTGAGGCGGTCATAATGCTGCGGTGTGCAATCGTAGATTCAATTGGATTGGTTTCAAAGGATGAGAATGCAAGATGCGCAGATCGGTCGTCTGAGCGCGGAGATTTCGATGCACGAGGGCGTCGGAAGTGAAACAAAATCATCCCGATCGGAGTTTTGCCTATGTGCAGACAAATCGATATTCAACCAGAAACCAGCCAATCCTGGAAAATATTTGATTCGAAAATGTAATCTCACAACTCGGTTTTTCGCTAATTTAAAGAAATCTTTTAAACGAGCTGCAGCGAAAAGTTCACACGCTGGAAAAAGTGACAAAAAGTTTGAAATTACATCTGCTGTAAAACCGATCCTGCAATCGTCCTTGTGGAAATCACTATAGTCCTGGACACGGAACATTGGGATAACTGAATAAACTTAGCGTTCAATATCCAGTTCAGGATGGTGTTTTTGTTGTTGAAAACTGAGCTTAGGCCAGATGAAAATAAACCCGAGTCAATTGTGTCTTCCATCTTCTATATATGCCTGTCATAAGTAGTTACACACACTGACACACCTAATGAGAAAACAGCAGGGAAACCGCAGTGTGAGCGAATTCCCATGATGCAACCGCACACATGGAGCCAATGATCTTTGCGCTTTTTCCCGAAACCGTCCCTCCCCCGGCCATAAAAGGCAACGATCTCCACAAGCCTCGAGCACCACTCGTCTGCACCCTGATCTCGCCGCCACGTCGCTAACTTCCGCGACCGCGACGTCTGCGGCACAGTGTCCTCCACACAGCCGCTTAATTACGAAAATACAAGATACGATATCAAATTAACGATTCTATTAATCGATCGTTTAACTTTCACACATCAGGACTCTGCGCGAACTGCCACATATATGTATACACATTTATAGTAACTTCGCGCGGGTAATTAACTGCCACATATATGTATACACATTTATAGTAACTTCGCGCGGGTAATTAACTGCAAGATCGTCGCACAATCTTTTTTTGTGGCAATTAATTAAGCAGCATTGGTCTAACAGATGTTTTTAATGAGATTTTCTCGCAGTGCGAGAGCTAGGTGTGAGTCCGGATCACATATCAATATATATGCACCTCTCTCGGCGACCTGCCATCCGAGGGAAAGAGAGAGAGAGAGAGAAAGAGAGATGCTGGGGGGAAGCCATTTTGTGTAATTCGATACGCGCATCGTAATGAGCAATTAGCAATCGAGGCGTGGGTTCGAAACGAACAGTAGAAACACCGAGAGGTACGCACGAATCGGTGGGGCACTGACGTTGAAATTCAGTGGCGACCCGCATGGCGGATATGGGAGGCTTTGCGGCCGAATGCGACCACCGCTAATGCGCGGTAATTTAGAAATCGCAGGGTGATTTATTCGCAAAGATTGCAGTAATTTTCACGCTGATAAGATATAGTATTCTGTGGACTCCAGGCATTGCGCTGTCAATCATTCGTTGCTCAGACTTTCAACCCTTTAGCGGAACAATGGGACGGCCCAAGGTTTGTAGTACCTTGGGGATGGCCTGACCTTTGGCTCTGTTAGGGTATGTCTCGTTGCAAGTGGAACACGACTCTTTTTCTAATTTTCTAAACGTCCTAAATATTGAAAGTACACCTTCTAATCCATATCGTGAGGCAGACCAATAATGGTCTGTTGGTTTGGACACTTTCGAGGTAGCTTCTTATGTTTCTGCTGCACCAAATTTATATCGGTGTTGTTTAATTAATTCCAATGAAAAGTTTCCACTCAGATCGCTGGCTAAATTCCAAATAGCCGTGACTAGGTTGCCTCTAAATCCCCGACGCCACTGGCTAACCAGCGTGATGCCAGTGGGGCATTTCCATAACTCAAGCGCACACCGGCCGAAAACTCCACTTCATAGCGCTGCTCTCTTTTTCCACCACCCGTGGCCAATCACTAATCAGCCGGTGCGTAATTACAGCCTGCCCATGTTTAAACACCACGCTATGATCACGAGGTTCAGGGTTTTAGTTTAGGATTCGGAGCCGCCCTCTGGCGGGTTCGCCTTTTATGGACATGTTTCGAGTATAGTTTTGTCAGAACTGAGGAATTACACTTTTCTTGGATTTGGCGCGTCATTCGTGACAGCTTTTTGCGATGCATTTTTGTGAATCTGTAGGTGCGGCGAGTCAACTTACATTTTTATCTGGGCACAACAATCGGTCCATGATTCTTTTGTTGAGGCTCGATGTTGCTGGCGGGCTGCTTATTGAAAAAGTAAGTTTCGAATTGAGGGGTGGGGGGAGAGTGGATTTGCCCACAAAAAAATAAATGTATTTAACTGCAGGAATGTCAGAAAAGCTATGCGTTTGTGGTAATTTTTTCGAGTTGATCGCCAGATATTGCATCGATAAGGGTAGATTTTTTGCCAAAAATTTCATGAATATCGATTGTTAGTTGGGGGGGGGGGGGGGGGGGGAGGCGTAATTCTCCTCTTTGTCACAGTGATTTGGGGGCGCCTACCTGCCCCCCCCAAATAATTTAAAAAAGTCGCAGATATTTTCCTCGGTTAACTTTACACTTCAATTATGCAAATTTGTACCGGGGGCCACGTACCGAAAATGGTTCGTTTTGGATAAGATCTTTCACGAAAGTGTGCCACTGCACTCGAATGGCCACTCCAGCGCACGCTAAGGTGCCAACTTGAGAAGGAGCGACCATCGCGAAGCTGTTTACGACTGTGCAACACACCTAACTCTGCAGTTTTAATTAAAGTGGACATCCGCGTGAAAATGCCACCCAGCGACGCAGTGTGCGTTGATTGCCGTGTAGAAAGCAACTGCATCGATTAATTACTAAAATAACTGCCAATTTTGATGATGGCATAACTCGTGCTGGATCATTGGCCAAGAAAAACACCGTCGCGAATTTCGCTAATAGCTGCATGTCACGCCTTGCACACATAATACACACCTGCATTTTCATGACCTGCTTGGCCAGGCCTGTGGTTTTAGGCTCTGTTAAAAATGGCAAACTTTGCCATGTATATTATATATAAGTACTGCAATCACAGATCTATGCATATTTGGCGGCTATTTTAATATATTTTTTATTTACATATTATTTTGTTTTATGTTTTGGTATGAAATGTCTACATAAATCAGTGGTCTAGGTAGTCTTCTAGGTACATAATAATTCACAATAATTATGTCATGGAATGACTGGAATATAATTCCCTGTAGTTTTGAGTCTAACTTATTATAATTGCGACTGTTTTGAAATAATGTACTTGCCAACATTTTTCTATTCGTTTCTAATTTTTTCAGCCATTCCTGCGTGTGAAACTACAAACACATAATTCAAATAGGTGGCAATGCCCTTTCTGTGGCCACGTAAAGGTTGGTCCGGGAAGGCTGGGATGATGAGCTAGGGAGTGTTGAACTTAATTCCCACGTCCTCCTGGTTGAGGAACCATATCAGCATTGGCCTGGAAAACCGCTGCCTGGATGGTCCAACACAAGCCATACAAGACACGATATTCGATAGACCTAGCCGCTGCCTGGATGGTCCAACACAAGCCATACAAGACACGATATTCGATAGACCTAGCCGCTGCCTGGATGGTCCAACACAAGCCATACAAGACACGATATTCGATAGACCTAACCGCTGCCTGGATGGTCCAACACAAGCCATACAAGTCACGATATTCGATAGACCTAACCGCTGCCTGGATGGTCCAACACAAGCCATACAAGTCACGATATTCGATAGACCTAGCCGCTGCCTGGATGGTCCAACACAAGCCATACAAGACACGATATTCGATAGACCTAGCCGCTGCCTGGATGGTCCAACACAAGCCATACAAGACACGATATTCGATAGACCTAACCGCTGCCTGGATGGTCCAACACAAGCCATACAAGACACGATATTCGATAGACCTAGCCGCCGCCTGGATGGTCCAACACAAGCCATACAAGACACGATATTCGATAGACCTAGCCGCTGCTATTTAAATGAAACAATCGAGTTCCTCATTAGACCAAAAGCAAAAGCAGAAATCTTTGGCGCATCACGGTCACAGATAATTTGACATACACCCAATCAAGAAATCCCGGCTTGTTCATTCTTTAAAAAAACTTTTCATGTGATTTTGCGAACAAATTATTTAGAAAAGTGCTCACGTATTACCTGTCGCGTGCATTTATATTTGTCCTAGACGACGACATGAGGTGTAATCAGCGTGTCATTTCATCCTTTTGATGCTGTCACTGTCCGTGTAGAGGCAAGGCCTGTTGTAGTCAGCAATGCTGCTTGCTCCGTATGCTAATTATGATCGGAGCCAATGCGATTATGTACCTGTACCACCTCGGTACAACGGGCTAATTAGCTACGTGTGGTTAACGCAAGGTACCACCGCGTTAATCACGAATTGTACTACTTGGTTGTTTCGTCGGTACACTGGTGGTCCGGTTATTGTGTCTTGGGAGGTCCATCCTGGCAGTTTTGTGTCTCGATTGAGACTGGCTCGCTTGGAACGAAAGAGCCATCATAAAATTGATGGTCGTGTAGTTTAAAAATTGCAAGTTGCAAGGCTTTGAAAATAAACAATTAAATCTGTAAAATGCGTTGAATTTGAATCTTGCCATAAACATTTGCTCAGGGCAGTTATTCGACATCTGTATAATTGTACAGCAATTAGATTAAAAGAGAAGCAAGTATCCTGATTGCTGACCATTTTTTTTTTGACGGCGGATTCGAAAAATGCAAATTGTACCCCTGTCTAGTGTCGAGCCAGGTTATTATATAGTATCTTTGGTGTCGAGTTCGTTCCTACACGTGTCTGTCAAAATGGGCGCCGAAGCCCAAAGGGTAATGCAGACATGGTTCAGTTCTCCAGGGATTCAAATGTTGGTTATTCGCAAGTTTTCGCAAGTATTGTTTTACGAAACCAAAATACATTATCTTGCAAAGAATGGCAAGTCGACTGTCTTGCGCATATCTTTTGAAACTTGCGTGCATTTTAAATCTGAATGCCATTTTCCATAGCCCTCTATAGCAACATTTAAGTATAAAGCGTTCATTGAGCAGTCTCTGGCTGCGCTAACTCAGATGAAGATTTCTTTGAACGGGACAAAATCTGCAAAGTTCTAAATAATGTTTTCTATGTGATTATCTAGTGTAATTTCCTCGCTCTAACCGCTGCGTTTTCTTTTCTCCACAGCCCAGAGAACGAGGCCGGATGCGTTTCCACATGCTGCAGAACGTGCAGATCGCACTCGACTTCCTGCGGTACAGAAAGGTAACGACTCCCCCCCCCCCAGCCCCCGATCAACCATTAACCCAACCTACCGCGCGGTGTGCACCTTGGTTTTATTAATCGAGATGCGATTAATCGAGGTCCGTGCATTGATTTTGCCTTCCCACGCGCGATAATGAAAAGTAATCGCTCTCCGGTGGGCAGTTGATTGGCCTAGATCAATCTTTGTACTACCTCCTTCAATCGATTTCAATCAATCAATCAGTTTGAATTAATTTATTAGACTTCCGTAAACTGTCGCCGACGCGTAGGTGCTTTGCTGATTTTACAGGTATATGGGTAATAAGGTACTGAAGATTAATTTAAATATCCATTTGGTGAATGTTTTAATCGACGATAATTTTCCTCTTCGGTATATAGTTGAATACTGCACAATGCATCAATGCGATCAAAATACAATGGAGTTCCATCAATCCACTTATGAGTGCATATACGAAGATCATTGCATTTAGGTATTTGCCCGCATAGACGTTTGATACTGAAACAGAATTGTTCTTCACAGTGGCGTAACTTCAAATCAGAGGCCCAAAGCAAACAAAATGCGATGCCCCCATACCCCCAACAGTGTTGCCAATCGTGTACAAGTTGAACCCCCCCGAGCCCGAGGCCCCAGAGCACTGTTTTGCCTGCTGCCCTCTATAGTTACGCCCCTGATTTTTCAATATCACAAGCAAATTGCATTTGCAAACATTTCCAAATCCCAATATCAAGTTACTGAATGACAACACAGCTTGCGTATCTGTGAATAATCCACATGCTTTCCGAAACGAAAAAAAACGACAGTTGACACTTATCCGTTTTTCTTCTTCCTCGAATCTGACCGAGAAAACGACTGACTAATCTCGCCAGAGTCACGTTGACACCCAAAATAGGGAGACAGATCATCGGCCATGCCTCATGGCAACAAGATGCAAGATAGCCAGCATCACTGGCGAGCATTACATGAGCATCTCTGTCCCAACACCGCAAGGCGAATACCAAGTTTGGGCGTACGTTATCCACTACCGGTGGAGACACCTATGAGTCAGTATGTGCTACTGACGCAGCGTGTGGCTAAATTTGGTTCACCAGTGCCATCCCGGCGTTGCAGCAGATGGCATTTAGGGAACGTAAGCAGCTATGTCATCTATGTCAGCTATGTTGTAATAAATACGAGTATTAACGGTAGCTTCCTTCCTCCTAGAAGTGTTTTCTATAGTTCTTGTCCGTGTACCCTTAGCTGGAGCGTAGTTTTTTGTTGGCGATTTGTCATAAGTGCAAGCTGGCTGGATGATACATGGGGTTAATAGGCTTGTAGTTATGGTTCGGTGAACGACGAACGTACAATGGTTGTCTGGACATGAGGTTTTGTCATTGATGTATTCACACACCTATTGTATTCACCTATGTATTCACAGACACCTATGACATTTAAAAAATACAAATGTTAAGTAATTTTTTAGTGGAGACACTCTATAACCTAAAAACAGGCACTATAAATTCTAAATGTGCAATTTCATTCACAAATTTTCAGTCATATAGAGAAAAGAGGTAATAAACAATCTGTTTACCAATCTATGAACCTGAAATCTATTAATCTGTTTTGAAACCCACACAAGCTGGAAATCATTCTAGAGGTTATAGTATTTGTAACGTTTAGACGGAGGGTGTTGTTTCACTCTCAAGGAAGCTCCAGTAAAAAAGCCAGAGGTTTTAACATTCGCGGACCGTCCCATTGTTCCGCCAATTAACTGAAGGGTTGAATGGTCTGAGCTTCGAACGATAGCCAACGCTATGTCTAGAGTCATACAAAACAATACTTTCGTTCTTAACGCGAAAATCACTATACATGCGTCATTGCAAATTGGCCGGCAATCGGGTGCTGTCAAGAATGGAATTGCGCTGATAGAGACAAGCAGTTAATCGTCGAGTGACTCCCAGCGGTAGCCGGTCGTGGGAAGGTCGTGGGAAAGCGTGGAAATGGGAAGGACACCGGCGCCCATTAGAATCATCGTCATTCTGTCATGGTACACGTGACGTCTAGGCCAATGCCGGCTACCAGGGAACTGCATGTAACTACAGTTGCGTCGTTAAACACAGAGTTTTTACCGTGGTTTACGTCGTTTATTCCTATACCATGTTACTCATCGTACCCTCGGCATTGATGAACCAGATAAAGCCACCGATTCTCGAGGGATCAATGTAGTTAAGCAGTTACGTACTGAGGCATATTGGATGGGCGAAAACTAGTGCAGAGAGACATGCGTTTTAGAATTTGAATCGTCAGTTATGTTCAATCGTATCTATGCGTCTTTCTAAAGCTAACTGGTGTTTGCATTTCCCTTCCCTTAGCTTAAGATGGGTTCCAGGTTCATCCTACTAAATTCATATTAGCTATCACGTAAATTACACCAGTGTCATAGGTCTCGTTGTCAAAGCAGTGCAAACCTAGCTGATGTTTTGACGAATGATGCTTTCTTAGAATTTCCATAGGAGTTTTCTAGATTTATTTGGTGTCAATTGGTTGCCATAAGAGTGAGGATACCGTAGATATTCGTTTCGTCGCGATCCGATAACGGGCTAATTTCCGCGCGGGAAGCGGCCCCAGTACACCACTCAATGCATCTGGTAAACATAGTTCGAACAAACAATGTGACAACTAGCTTCGATAATCAGATAGCTTGCAGTGATCGGAGGTAAATGCTAACAACTTGCCCGTTTTGCCCGTTTCAGATCAAGTTGGTGAACATCCGAGCGGAGGACATCGTCGACGGGAACCCAAAGTTGATACTGGGTCTCATCTGGACGATCATCCTCCACTTCCAGGTAAGGAGTCACGCCTCTCTCGCAAGTCCACGTTCGGCCCCGTGCTTCAACTCGCTTGCCACTCCACCTCTTTCTCTCTCGAGCACAAGATCACTTCATCTTTCGCTGTGCACACATGCAGTTGTTCATCTGTGGTGCACTGCTCACTTGCCTTCATGCGTTTGCGATTGTGTTGTGAAACATCATGGTCCCGAGTTTCCATTAGTTTTTTCCTTTCAAATAAACTCGAATAGATTAATGGTTGCATCGTTTTAAGATCTGATCTTCATTGGATCAAAGGCAGATTTTTTGTCGCGTTAGTATGTTTTTTGCATTCGTTTCTTGAAATTGATGACCCATTGAGGTTATTTGTTTAGAACTTAAGTTTAACATTGCCATCATTCTCAATCATGATCAAATGAAATTGTAGTCAAGCCTAAGTAATGGACGGGTATTTATTTCGGAGGCAATCAGAACTGTGGGAATAAATACACAAAAAAAAAATGCATTAAATCCCACTCTGTAATCGAGGCTGCACCAATCACTTCAATCACACCAATCGTCCGTTTCACTTCAATCGATTCGTTTGGTCGAATTCTAATGTTTGGTGCATGTAGCATTTTCTTAGCTGCATTTTGACACATCTTGCTTCCGGGCTGAAATTGACCAATCGTGGAGTTCTTGACGGTTGAGTTTATCGCTCAAACTGCGATTTATAAAACATCCTCTTGTATATCAGTACAATTTCAGCGTTTGCAAGTGACCCTAATAAAAGGTTGAGAGTTTGGTCACTTTTAGCTCATGATTTTGATCGATGCAAAAGATAATAAGTCAACTTGTATCTATAATTTCTGAGCGGACAAACAGAATCAAAATTCCGAGTGCCCCACAGATGAACAAACCTGCAACGCATCGTGCCCTGGCACCTGTAACTACATGAAAAACGACCCCGGAAATTAGCTTCGACCAAAAACAGCGGTTGCAT
The DNA here is from genome assembly GCA_921293005.1 of Nemoura dubitans. Classification (NCBI taxonomy): domain Eukaryota; kingdom Metazoa; phylum Arthropoda; class Insecta; order Plecoptera; family Nemouridae; genus Nemoura; species Nemoura dubitans. The sequence continues at coordinate 28,100,938 of OV121077.1, read as the reverse complement.
ACCTTTTTTTCTTGCGGTCGAAAAACTTGGTCGGGAAACTTTTTATATGCGCGTGTAATTTTCGCGATGGGTACGCTCTCTGTTCGGATTGTTTTTACCGTGAACTAAATTGATGTGGTAATGAGTTTTACCGCCGAGAATTCCACATGTCATGCGGTTGAAATTGACTAGACGCATGGGTATTTGCCCCGCACCTATTTTAGTAACGTCAAGTTTAAACTCTCATTCAATATTTTTTCGGAGTGACTTTTCCGAGCAGTTTTTTGTGTGGTTACTTATTGATCAACGATAAATGTGCTCTATCTCTGAATTCAGATGCAAATTTACCAAAAACAATAATATATTATAAGCAATTCAGAAGAGAAATGTCCCCTATTATCACTGAAAATGTACATGTTTTCTGATCTCTCTGTTTTCTTATTTGCGGCCATATTAAAAAAAAATACCGCGTATCATCAGGGAATCAGAAAGGTAAGAGTCATCAATCAAAAATCATTGCGCAATTATCGTAAATGTGTCGTCCCGGTGTAAAAACAAAGCTTAGAATAACCTCTCTCTGCGAAACCTTATCTTGCTGTCAATGCTGTTGCCACGCAAAAAGCTGCTTCGCGCACTCCTTTCGCTTTCGTGCTGCATTTCTCTTGGCCCCGCCTGTGCCGGATTGTCAGCGAGCTTCGACGGTTGGAAACTAGAGGGCGCTAGCTGTTGCGTTCTAGCCGCGGTGGAGGCGCCTGATTTGGTCGCTTCTTCGGCCATGACACCGGCTTTTATGATTCTGGAAAACTGGCGGTTTTTCTGCAGTTCATAATTTTTATATGCGGACCCAGTGTACCTATGTTCTCAAAACACGAATGATCATTTTTGTGTTACAGTTTTAAATTGCTTTTCTTTATTTGCTTTCGTAAAGTAATTTGAGCCTTGTTTTCGTTGTAATTCGTCAAAATGTATTTAAACATCTATTTCAGTATTAATATCTCGTTTCTCTTGAATGTCAAAATGCCTGATAATTTGTGTGTGTGATTTTTGTGAGCATTCTATTACGAAATTTGAGCCGAAAAGAGCAGCGGAAAGCAATCCCGTCCAGAAGGCCCTGGCTGTGTGCTGAAATAGTAATCTGAAAGTTATATACCAATCCCTCTCTGTACACACAAGATAAATATTGTAGCTTCACTAGAGAATTCTCAACAAATTCCCAATGGTCCACTCGCGAAAACCTTTCCTCACCTTAAACACTTACTTCACCATCTACCCACTATCCATTCCCACCGGCACGCTCCCGCCAATCGTTTCCGCCCCATTAATTTCCCTTCCAACTAGTTCCACAAATCCACACCCATAAATCACCCTTCACAAATGCAACCACTAATTCCCCCATGTCTCCCTAAAAGGCGATCCGACAATTGGCGCTACCAGATGTTCGGAAAACCTCGCTGGCTGGCACAGTTTTTAAGATTCGAATCCGTCGATTTGTGAATAATTAATTTAATTAAGCGCCCACGTGGTGTTGCGTGAGCCACGGCACCCACGCACGTGGCTCTCGAGTGTGACGTAGCGTATTGTTGTTGTCAACCGTTACCGCCATATTTGGATTGCTGCAGAGGCGTTGGCGAGGCTGTGTATTCGGAGAACTGACGCTTTCTGGCGATTGCAAGACTTTCGGTTTTTATTCTTATGCATTTTAATGTTTACGTCCGTTTGGATTAGACTCCTTGTACTGTTCAGATTTTTATATATTTATTTTCTTTTTGCGCTTCAACCTATATTGGTCATTTTGCGCATTTATTTTGATCATTTTTTAAATTTCTAGCAAGTAAATGAGAGTGTTACAATTCTCCAATCAGCTTACTTTCTTGAAGAAAAATTATAAGTTTGTCAATGTTGTTAGAGTTGTACTTTGATGAGAGAGTGGAGATAGAACATGGACATGATGATTGAGTATGTGGCGTTAGGGAATTCGAAAAGTGGACCTTTAATGGGCACTCTTCACAATAACGGGGCACTGGGCGTCTCCAATCGGCTAAACCTCTATAGGTATAGCTAAAGAAAATAATAATGAAATCCTTATTTCTATTGTTTCTGGAAAGGACAGTCTGTTTGATAGCAGACATTTTGCTATACCTGCATGCACAGGAAACATATGTGGCGTCCCAATGTTAGAAGGGCGATGTTTTCCAGAAAACCTACACAAAATTAGTTTCCAGGATTCAAGATTGTGGGAGGAGGAGAGGGACATGGCAGGGTCCAATTTTCGATGGCAGGATACCATACCAGGAACAAACCCGAATATACCAGGAATGGACAACACTTTTGGGAGGCTAATTTGTGTACATAATAATAAAATGAATAGCCAATTACGAGCTTTCGTAATTTAAATAAGATTAAAAAGAGACCTGCACGGAACTTTTTTGCCATGTGAATCCACTCGACATTGCTATACCTTGCTACCGTTTTTGCTTGCGCATATATTTTGATAAAAGAAAAACAAAATCGTGTGAGATGCTGCATTGTGAGACCTCATACTCGACCCGAAAAGTACGTGATCCTCAACCCGTATACTTATAATCTTGGTCATCAATCCATAAGAACTTCTCGTGTGAACGCCATCTCCAAATAAAACGAAATAAATGTCTACAGCACGAATTTGACAGCAAACAAAAAGAAAACACAACGTGAAAAATCGACATCTCCCTTCCCCCCCCCCCCCCCCCCCCCCAGCGTCACGTCCCGAAAGTAACCAAAACAAACAAATCGACTGACTGTACGCATGCGCCGATGGTCGGGGGTCAGTCAAGTCATTTGACCTGTCGGAATGACATCATTTGAACATGATGAACTGCAACTAGCACCTCACGTACGGCGCCGGTGTAATGACGTCACGCGCGGATGATGATGACATTCGGTACACAGTACAGCGTCATGACCGCAGATAGCGAGCCGCCGAAGATGTATGGCTGCCACTTGCCAGCTATAGTATTTTTCACGTTTAGAAGGAGAGCGGTACGGTGCACTCTCAACTATACTCTTTTTCACGTTAAGAACGCTAGTATTGTTCAGCAGGCTCTCGATAGTGCGCTGTCAATCATTCAATAGAATTTAGAGACCCTTACTTGCTAACCCTTTAGCGGAACAATGAGAAGGCCTGCGAATGTTGAAACCTCTGGCTTCTTCCTACCAGCAGGGTCTCTTTGACAGTTAAACACCGCTAGCATTCTTAACGTGAAAAAGAGAGTAGGCTCCCCTGGATGTTACAAGAGCGAAAGGTGTCAAAATTCGCAGGCCGTCCCATTGTTCTGCTACAGGGTCGAATGGTCTTAGCATTAATTGATTGACAGCGCAATGTCTGGAGTCTACCGAACAATACTTTCCATCTCAACGTGGAAAATACTGTAGACGAAGTGATGTGTGGACGCTGATGGATTTCGTCACGGGTACACGGGTTGCACAGATGCGATAAAAGTCGCTACACCGGCAGATTTAATTATTTCTACGTTCGTATGTCATGTGTGAAATGTAATACTGGTCGTTCCCAAAACAACTCAATGTTGAGCCTGTTGTTAAAATTTGAAAATGTCTCTAGATGTCCACCAGTAGGTACGATTTAGACAACTATCATTTGAACACTTGTTTTTCATCTGAAATCATAAACATCACATGGGCTTATTTTTTATAGCCCGAATAGCCGCTTGAGTAGCTCTGCAGAGCTAGGTGACCCAGGTGAGCCGGCTAACCAGCACTTGACCGGCAAACTGGAGGTCCCGGGTTCGTTTCCCGGTTCGGTTGCACAAATTTGCTGCTCCGCTGCACCTTACGTTTCTGATGGCGTACCGCACTTTAATTTTTGAATCATGCAAATCCACCTCTCAGTCTCAAGTTCAAATCGAGTTTAGCAGGCGTGTCTTATTAAGCAGCGACTGATCTATGATAATGTGACGTAATCATTTTACAGAGCTCGTAACTCCGAGCAGTTATGGTAATGCAGCTAACAACAATTAAACTGTAATGCGATTCATTTTTTCACCGATAGTGGCCTCTATATCGCTGGCCGATGCACTCTCGATATTATACCAACTTGCGAGGTGGATACAATTTATCTGCAATCTACAAGTACAGTTTTCCGACGTTACTAAGACTTCACGATGATTGATTTTCTTTGTAGAAGAGTACTCGACAAGGGAATTGCATGTAGACTGCATATTAACGTGCTCTTGGCTTGCGACTAGACCATGTATGTTGCAAAGAGCAGCTTAGTTCATGCTATAAATATAATTTCTTGCTCATCTGTTAATCATGCATTGGGGCTACACTCGATCGCTAATTAAAAATGTGGAGTTTCGAAAATTAATGGAATGTGTCTGACCCTTGAAGTCCTGTTAAAACTTGACAGGTTTTAAATTGTAGAAAAATTCTTTATGCATGACGTGGTGAAGAAAATCATTAAAATATGTGCAAAATGCTTTAGGATAAGCTCTAGGCCCTGCTGAAATTAAAGAATTGTCTGCAAGAAATTAAAAAATCTAGCCAATCAAATGTATTAAATTAAATAAAAATAAAAATATTACATAAAACTGGCTCTTTATTACAACTGGGACCAAAATATTCACGATCTTTTTAAACGCTTATAATGCAGCGTGAGCATAAAAACATCACTGACCAAGAAACAAACAAAAACAATCATCCGTGCACAAGGCCAAGTCAACATAAATAAAATTGCCCCCAAACCAGTACCGAAAACGTCCACACACGCACATACGCATACACCAACACGGGACGGAGGCGGAGGCACAGGCACAACAAAAAGCCGAGAAGGCGGCCAGATCTAAGTGAGATCAATGCCCGATGGCAGTCATCTTTCCTCCTACCCGATCCTCGACAGCATCACGGCCAAGTCCCCCGGTCGCTATCTTTGCATCGCTGGCAGTGGGTGGACACATATTAAGGCCACGGTCACCCGCCAGACTTTGCATCTTATTTGAATATTATGCGAACTACGTTTTAACCTGACGGCTGCTAAACACGAAGGCGTGTTTTAATGGTTGATCGCCCCGAGCGATATGGAAGGTTTAGGCTCATTAATGGCTGTAATGAAAAGCGAAAATGTGAATTTGCGTTGTTTCGGTGATTATTTTTAATGTCTACGATATGGTTAGCAATTGGTAAGTGGTTAATAAGTGATTGATTTCGGTATGTGGGGGCTGGAAACAAAATTTATGGGGGTGGGTGGACCTGGAACACAAGGAATTTAAAGGTTTAAAGTCTCGTTTTCGTTAGGGGGTTAACTTTTAATTGCACTTGGCTCAATTCGGGGTATGCAGGGCTTTACGCATTCATAATTTAGGGGGTTGTGGGTCATTCTGAAAGTGTTCCCTGATTGCATCTTGTAGTGAGGGAAACCTTTTAGGATTTCGAAGATCATTCTCTGATCATCCAATTTATTGAATGGACACGGGAATGCCAATAAATTTCGAGATAACCCTCCGCTCTCATGCATGACTGGTTCATCGTGAACCGTAACAAAAAACATGTAGCTCCTCATTGTTTTATCCATCCTAGCTGTCCAAAACCACGTAGTACAAATCCACCTCTACGCCAGAATGTATATAGAATGTCCGGGAATGAAATAGCGCGTCCGGTTCTGGGTATAAGAAAAATTCTCTGTTTTCTCACATTGAGAAGAGATGAAATCTTCAAATTCAAGAAAACAATAGAACAAAGTGCCGTTTGCGCAGAGAGAAATCCGTGCTGGCACCGGACACTCAATGCCCGTATGCAAAATATCGAAATCTGACGAAAATCGCCATCGGCACCTCCATATTTTGGTCCAGTTCGTCCAAGATCTCCGCGGTGCTCATCACGTAGGTATTGGGTTCCCCTCCCTTCGAAGCCCGATGTTTTCACTTCGCACGTCTGCAACGGCCAGAGGTAGGCGACCTTGACTGGGGCCTCCGCCTCTCTGCACCGAAGCCGGCATGATGGGTGTTACGTCGCTGGCTGTCAGTTGTCCGCTGTTCGCCGAACAGTGCATCAGGTGTAAACGAGACGCAAGCTCTTACGTAGAGATATAGACACACCACGGTAAATTTCGCGAGGAGGCGGCGTTTAGCGACGATTTAGCACTTGATTTAGTAGATTTTTTGTGCGAGGACAGTGTATTTTCTCGTCGTCTGCGAAACTGGTTTTGTGTGTTTCTGTGCCGAGGGTTTGGGCGCTGGCTTCACAACTGTCACCTGAGTTATGCGCGACGAAAATTCAAATTTTCGGAACGTTTAACGGCCGTTTTTAGTCGAGTTACTTATGGTTTTATTTCATTTTTGACGCCTATGACGGCTGACCTTTCGATTTTGTCACGTTTGGTGCAGAATTTTGGCGTTTTTCTAAACATGTGGCGCGACCGCGGTGTCATAACCCGATTTCGCATCATCGAGATTGAGTAACTGTACCTAACCCAATCAAAATTTCAGATGCCAGGCCACACCGCATTCACCTTTAATTCAAGACATGACCGCACACATGTAATACTCACATTTTTTTCTGGCCTCCATTCAATTACCCAATCGTTCGGCAGTACATACATACATTCGTGTCAAAGTCGTTACCCTTATCTTGTTCACAATCAACCACTCTAGTTTTAAAGTGTTAAATAAATTACAAATTAACCTAGTGAAGAGAAAAATAATCAAAAAACGGTAACGTGCATGCATGGTATTGACGGCGTGAAGCTATCAGTATCATTTTTACGGGCTTCTGCCGGAAATGAAGGGCTTCCTGTCGTGGTGGAACGTGTGCTAGCTTCCCCATACCGATAGCTCTCCCTACTACAAAAATTTAAATACTTTATTCAGAACAGAACAGAACAGACAGACCACGACAGTCTGCTTTTAAATGCATTACTGAGCGGTTGTTCCTATATTGTAGTCTCGTCTGGCATTTGAACGTGAACCGCGATGTATTCGTTTGACTTTGTTCAAATTTGAACAATTTGATAATATTTTAACGCCATGCAATTGTCAACTTGAGTTTTGATGAGAACGGGATTCAAATTAACTAACGTTTTGAAATTCGCCATTTTAAAAATGTCAACGCGCGTGACTTTAGTGACAGTTGTATGATAATTTTGACCTAGAAGCGCAGCCAAATCTCGTCGAGACAATTTAGACAGCCGTGCCAGTGAATCAACAACGACACACAGTGACAATAAACAAATCACAAAACCGATGTGCAATCCGTGAACCGCCCGCGAGACCATGTCGATGTACCGCTTCGTGAAGGGTCAAACCGGTGACCGACTCTTCGTGCGCGGCACCAGAGAGGGTGGCGACCGCGACGACGTCAACGGCGGCGTCGACGACTTGCAAGCCGTGTACACGCGACGCCACCTCAACACCGAGGTGCACAGTTCGAATATGGAGACGAGCAAGACGTCGCGACGCCCGACCACCGGCGTCAAGTCGGTGACCACTCGGGTGGTGCGCAAGACGACCACGCTGACCCGCGGCGAGGAGCGCCGGGTGACTGAGAGTCTGGTGCGGAGGGCCAGCGACGATAGGGTGGTCGAACGCACGTATCAAGTGCCGTACAATGAGTACAAGACGACGAAGAGGGCGAAGGTATGTCAGGAACGGGTTTTTATGCGTTTTGTATTGAATGGCCTGAGGGGTTTCATCTCATATTTGTTGGGTACTGAGGAAGCTGAAGAAGTAATACTTACTGAAATTGTCAAGACGTATAGGTATACAATGAGCTCATCGTGTATGACGACGAAAGATGCGAAGGTTATATGAATGTGGAGCGATTTATTCCTACGAACAACTAAGAGTTTGCGAACGTGCTGTACCTCACTGAATGCCGCAAATGGATGCAAGGAATTGTCTGTAAAGTGGATTCGTAGATTGCAATGCTTCACCGATGGTTTAGCTAAGTTACAGCAAAGCTGTCAGTTCGCATATGGTAGAATTTAAATGGGTTCGAGCCATTTAAACTTTACATTTATAGACACACTCTGTTTTCTGCGTTAATTACCCCGAGGATTTGGTGTACCAGGACTCAGATCTACCCAAACTGAATTCCGTAGGGTTGGTATTTTGTCGCTAGGGTAGCAATGCGTTAATTGACTTCGCGTTGAAGGAACCAGCTGGCGCCGCTGATGGAATGTTTGATGCGAGTCGGAACACGGAGCTAATTTGGAAACGGCTTCGTGCTACACCCTCGGGATGACGGGGCAGTTTTCGAAACTATTTTTGGACGCTATAGGTGGTGGGTGGCAGATGTTCGCGGCGTATAAGGGTGGAATTTTAGACTCACATATAATGTTTGATGAGTTTTATACGAAAAGTTCACGTAAAATTGAATTTCTTACAGTCCCGATTGCATGTCTAGGTTTTTGACCTAGCCCGAACGCTCGACGCCACGGAAATCCGTCAATTTCCCACCATATTTCCCATCCAATTTCCTCCCGGCTCGTGACCTTTACGTTACTGTCATTGCCGATCATCAGATTCGATTTCTCTTAAGACATGCCAAGCTAAACATTTAAAACACAAGCACACTCCTTCATCTTACAAAATATCTCTGTCCAGCTAAAAAAAAAACCATGCCATTTGTACATCAACCGCATTATCGCCTTAAAATTAACGGTCGCACTTAACATACATTCACCTGGACATTGCCGATGAATGGCAGAACATTTCGCACAATCGTCATTGTTTACAGTAGCACAAACGATCATTCTTCGTCGGATTTCGGTTTTGGCCAAATAGGCGTATATATAAGCAACATTACGCCACACGGAATCGCGTATGCCCCGATATGGCAAGGCACGTACCAACCTTCCAGCGCGAGGTTTTCTTCTCTGAATCTGTGACATGACTTACAATATACCTGGATCTGCCCACTACTAAAACGATCGCCATGCCTTGCGCCGTTCCTTGTCTTCTTTGCACGCAACACAATCGCTCGTACCTTTTCTAACTTGCAAATGAGTGCTGCTGCTACGTCACAAAAATAACTGCCCACATAAAGCTAAACACGTTTGTCTCAATGTTTTGACTGTGGTGTAGCCGCTATTCAATTAGGATTTTGCCTGTTTTATTTTTATTTTCTAATTTGAATATTTTTATGGCTAGATGGTGTAAAAATGCAAGTTTTATATTACCTACAGTTTTGTGCTGTTTGGAATCTTTCGTAAGAATGTATCCAAATTTGGAATTGCTCGCTTGCGCTTGCCGGCCACCTTGATCTATAGACTGCACTGCGGGTAACTGGGTCAACATGGCCCTCTTCGTGTTACATGCTTATTGCGGGACGGGAATTTTTGGATTCCGTTGGGCTCTTTTCGAGAGGCCGAGTTTTATTTTGCGAATAACTCAACTCTCGAACAACTTGAGATGCACATTTTACACAGTGGCGAAAAGTTAGCTGATTGATTATTGGTGCTGCAGGCTCGCGGTTTTTTCTGGTCGCAGCTAAAGAAGTTAAATTCCATTTCACTGGGCTACGCTAAAACATGTTTTAAATCAAAAGTCCTCTCAATGCAAAGTATACGAACTGCTAAAAATAAATTGCTGCCCGTATTATGACCCATTTTTCGTTGCTTATTGCCGAACCAATTAACCCCATCGTTTGAACTTCACAGTACAAAACTCCAACTTAACATTTGTCTTATCTTCGTGCGATTATATACTTCGAGTCGTCCACCTGATATTTTGCACAATTATCCGACACCCACACCCCAACAACAATGCGGCGATAGCGTTAATTAATCCACGCTTTCCGTGATTGCTTAATTGTTTCATGGAGCTATTGTACCTTCCGTGCAATTAGAGTTAAACCTCCTGGAAACCTTTTACCGAAGACGAGCGCATAACGGATTGCCTGTGGCCATAATTGAGCTACATGCTCTGCGGATCCCAATGTAAATACCTGTGTCTTGAACCCATCACGCACTTGATTCCAATCATGAACTTATCAAACAACATAATTATCGTTTCATAAAGTCTTGACTTTTGAGTGTCATCGTAAGTAAGTGGGACTTGCGTAAAAAAATAGATAATCGGTAGCGTTTGCCCTAACATGGTATGTAGTTGCATGTTTTGAATGTGCGAAATTGAGGTTGGATATTTTCGAAATCAGTGTCCGACCTTTGGGCTTGGAATTACATCTGTTTCGGTCGGGGAAAAGGAAATTAGTGGGCATCCTGAAAACGCGACGTTGGCACAGTTTAAAACGTCTCTTCACGCGAATTGTTGTTTTGGTATATGCTCATAATATTATGTTGTACATGATAAAAAGTGTTCTTGCTCTTAGAATGCATTTCTTACGCTCTGCTGATTAAAACCAACTGCATTGGACATTATGTTCACGGCATCAACATTTATTAAATATCTTTGAGTAAATAAACAGTACTACGTCAAATTTTAATTTTTTATCAAAATGTACTATCTGTATTAAACTAATTAATTAGCGAATAGAGTTGAGAATGCGCCGTTATTTACAGTTAATTACTGTTGTCTTGTGCTTCAAGTATAACGCAAAGCCATCAGAATCTCTTGGGCGAAAATCGAAGCAAGGAATTAGGAGTCTTGTAACCTAACACATAATAACACTTGCATTTGGAAGTTCAAAGACCCAAAAGATACGCTGCGAAATAAATCTGCATAGGTAATTAGCATGTGTTTCGAGGGAGCTAGTTATTATTCATTTCCAATATGGTAGATACATGTGAGGAAGCAATTTTACGTTCTTTTCAGGAACATTTTATTAAATTTGCAACCCTAATTACACTTAGAACTTATGCCAAATGATCCCAAACTATTGCCGATTATTGCATCTCGGAGCTCGATATCTCCAACGAATCACGCAGCGTAACTCTGTATTTTTCACGTTTTGAATTGTGTGCTCCATTGAAGTCGAAGTAGTATCACCTGCATCTGGTATTGCCACAGTATTTGACAATGGGGTTGGGATAATATCCTTTGAAAATATTCTATAATCGTGTCACTAGTTACCAGTGGCGGCTCGAGGGCGGGGTCTTCGGGCACAAGAACCTCGGCGCGTATCTTTGAATCGGCAACCAACCCATCCCTGCGCATAGCGTAATATATCCAGTACACACGACGGACTCGCAGTCCGCGAATTCGGTCCGTGGACTGGGAGCCCGTCGTGTGTACTGGCCATAATAGCTGAAAATACCTACCCAAACCCAGCATATTATGTCGATGAAGCTCGAACACAGCTGATAAAGCCTCTTCTTGTACGAATTGTGCCGCATATACAGTTCCAAACAACACTTTTCGACCGAAGAAATGGGGCTTGTCTTGGCATTTGGTGACTTGAATTTCGACGGAACAAAACAGCCAGATATAGCTTTTCAAAATGTATCAAGCCATTGTCTCTGTCATGCTCTTAAAATCGGATTTAATTCGCTTTTGCAAACGGGCCCGGCACTCAATTGCAGGTTGATGATCATATTATATTATTGAGAAAATACCGCGGGTCGGGTGCTTCGAAACACCTGGCATGCCGCCACTGGCTATTATCCAAAGCACAGACAATGCACTACGTTCACCTCAAATACTTGCAGACTTTTCCTGCAATTCTACCAATTTGCATCCGCGATCTTATCGGAACAAACTGCATTGCGTCCTGTTCAATGCACTGCATGCACCTCCAATCCGAAGCGATCGATTGGGAAAGTGACGGCCCAGTTTCCACTGAGCAGCGGCCACGACTTGCCGGCGTTTCCTCCCCGATGCAACGTGTTTTGGGCCCTGGTGCCCTTCCGCCCGCCCACGGAAGCTCGGGGGCCCGTTGCCCCGGGCGCGCAGGATGTGCGCCCGTTTGTTCGTGGCGGCGCTGCATGACGGAACGCCGGCCGTTGCGATTTGCTCGGGAAGTTAGCGCACTTTACACGGCTCCGGCTCTCGCGTGGCGGGCACTGCTCTCTCTCGCCGGCAACGAGACTCTAATTTGCAATCACTTGAGGATAGACGAAACGATTCGCGTCTCTATTCTTGGCTGAGTCTGGCTGCTAGTTGCTGTCACTGGCTGCTCTTGACTAATTCGTTTAACAAACTTCGAGGAGTGATAGTAGGGATTGGGCGAATTCGTTGAATTCGTTGAATTCTGTAAATGTCAGTCAGGACTCAGGATCGCTCCACATCGGAGGGGGTGAATTTCGCCACGGCATTTGGAGTTAAAATTCGACTTCCTACTTGTCCTAAGAAGTCCATAATGTTTATAAACATTATACGAGGTATTATAAAATTCCTAGTTGCATCATGGCACCTCCATTTCTTGGCATCCGTACCAAGTGCTAATTATTGTACTAACACTCCAAAGTCGAAACCATGTCAGATCAATGACAGTTCTAATCAAACCATCATAGTACAGGACTCCTGATTCCCGTTCGAAGCAAAGTAGAAACAAAACACACACTGCACTCTGAGAAGGGTCTAACTCAAAACATGCCTGCAATATCAAATCGTGATCAAGCAACTATACAAGCTATTAAAAACAATCGTTTCTGGTCTGAATCAAAACGTAAAAAAATCACAGGATATTCTAATCTTCTTAAATTTGACGTGTGCAAGGCCCTCGGATATCAATTAACAATCGATGGCGGATGCCATTAGGCGCCAATCGACGGATGCGTCACTCATCTCGCGCCTTAACAAGCGGCCCATGTCTAAACAAACCGCGCGGCGCTCATTTGTAATCAGCCGAGAGCCGCTTTTAAACTCCTTACGGCGAAGGAGCGAACGCGTATTAAAATTCCGCATGTCAGTCCCATTATCGCGGTGAGGTCCGTAAAGGAAGACGGCTCTGTCTGGGTAATGTTTCCCAATTTCAATCGAGCGGGGGGCGAGTCAAGTTCAATGCCTTGCTGTGGTTGAGTGGTCCCGAAATAAGTTCGCTTCCTGCAGTTGCCCTGTCGATGAGAGCTCGGGGCGACGGGAATAGAAAGTCGGTGCACTTTCTTGATTGATTGCCCGCTATAGGTATGATCGCTGTCGGTGGAAAAAAACATCTCGATCAAACAAGTGCCTGTGCGTCAACTCTCCTATCGAGTCGGTGATAATATATTCGGAAGGGTGGATCTATTTTTGTCATGCTTGCTACACATTTACTTCATGAACTAACGATACACAAACATTAAACACATGGTGGGGTATTGAAAAGTCACGTTATCTAATCGCAATATGAACCCAATCAATCATTTTTACATTGTAATAATATAGAAGTCATGTTTCGAATGTGCTAAATGCTGAAGAAACATCAGCACAATTGCACACAAGATGGCACACTGTCAGGCATCCAAGTAGTACCGTTCGAGTATGTTAGTTATTCCCATTCATACAATTACGATTCATACATACGTTTTTAAATTAAAATGATGGAAATAAGTATAGCCCTAGAATAATTTTGGTAAAGCGAAAACCATATCGCGCGAACCAATATTTATTTTGGCATTATTGTTGAACTTTCAATTTAGATTATTTTTGCGAGATTTTAAAAGAAAAATAGCAAAAAAAAGCGAAATAAAGTTGATATCTCATGGTGTACAGGCAACGCCTTCTGATGTGACAACTATACTATACCTCTTATACCTATCTGGCCTCTAATCTACCTCTCTTGCCTCTTATATACACCTCTCTGGCCTATCATCTACCTCACTTGCCTCTTATATACACCTCTCTGGCCTATCATCTACCTCACTTGCCTCTCTCTAACCTATAGTCGTGCCAATCTCTCATATAAACCAAAGAACATGTGATCGTGCTTCCCTTCTCCCACGTGTCGTTGCCTGACGGACGACCATCGCCTAACGCCCTCGTGTCCCCTGCCCCCAGATCTCCGACATCGTGGTCCATGGCGAGCCCAACGTGTCTGCGCGCGACGCGCTGCTCCGCTGGGCGCGTCGCTCGACCGCCAAGTACCCGGGCGTGCGCGTCGCGGACTTCACCTCGTCCTGGAGGGACGGCATGGCCTTCTCGGCCATCATTCACAGGAACAGGTACGGCCTCTTGGGAACCCACACGGGATGGTTTTGTAGGGGAGGGACCCTTTAAGTGAAGGTCAGGGTGGTCTCGTCCTGTAGGGACGGCATGGCCTTCTCGGCCATCATTCACAGGAACAGGTACGGCCTCTTGGGAACCCACAAGGGATGGTTTTGTAGGGGAGGGACCCTTTAAGTGAAGGTCAGGGTGGTCTCGTCCTGTAGGGACGGCATGGCCTTCTCGGCCATCATTCACAGGAACAGGTACGTCCTCTTGGGAACCCACAAGGGATGGTGTTGTAGGGGAGGGGCCCCTTAGGTGAAGGTCAGGGAGGTCTCGTCCTGCAGGGACGGCATGGCCTTCTCGGCCATCATTCACAGGAACAGGTACGTCCTCTTGGGAACCCACAAGGGATGGTGTTGTAGGGGAGGGGCCCCTTAGGTGAAGGTCAGGGAGGTCTCGTCCTGCAGGGACGGCATGGCCTTCTCGGCCATCATCCACAGGAACAGGTACGTCATTGGGCGGGACTGTTTTGTAGGAGAATGCAGGACCCTTTATGTGAAGGACGGTGAGGGTGGTCTGAACCAAATGAGAGGGAATGAGTTCTCTATCTCGTTCTTCGGTATTTTCAGAAGTCATACAAATAAATAGGTATGCCCAGGGAGCACTGTGATGCTGTTTTGTATGACGGTGTGGTCAAACCGCTGTTCAATTTAAAGTAATAGCGTCAAGTCCCTCCAAAATTCCTGAACAAGTGGTCGTTCATAATCCGGTGGTCTTGTGCAGGCCACCCACACAAAACCTGGACCAGCGCAATGTTGCTTAACTTGGTCATTACGCACGCGAGAACGGCACGCCATGGAAACATAAAGTTCCGGCTAGTTTATCTCGGGAGGCTCAGGAAGGTATAGGTTTAATTTCAGTTTACCAACGCACAGCCTTCCAACTTGAGGTGTCATGCATTGGCTCTTGTGGCCATTACATTGCTGATGCCAGAAGGCCGTGGGAAACGCTTACCGTGAGCAAATCCTACTGTACCTACGGGTCGCTAATGCTTGTCGGCGAGACCTCGGCACCATGTTCGACAAGCGTGTTTGTGTTGACAACACGCGTCCTCTCGCTCTGCAAACGAGGCACCAAAAGCCGAGACAGAACTGCTGACAAGGACACGATGTGTGCGTGTGCTAAGTCTCGGGTGCGTTTCTACTACACACACATTCGCGTACTTTTGCAATTTGCATGTATGACAATAATAATTTGGGAACTCTTTGAGCGGCATATTTTTAGACAATAGTGCATTCTTAGGCACAGGTTCTGCCAAGATTGGGACTGTTTCTGGGACTGGCACTTTGAGACCTGTGGTACCCTGTTGGTCCTAGCAGTTTTCAGTGGTTCCCAGTGGTGTCCAGTGGTGCCCAGTGGCGTCCAGTTATTCCCAGTGGTTCCTAGTAGTTCTTAGGGGTACCCAGTGTTTTCTAGAGGTACCCAGTAGTTTCTAGTTATGCCCAGCGGTTTCTAGTGGTTTCTAGTGGTTTCCATTTTGCTCCCTTTTGCTCCCTTTCTCTCCCTTTCTCTCCCTTTCTCTCCCTTTTGCTCCCTGTGGCTCCCTTGGGTTCCTTGTGGCTCCCTTGGGTTCCCCGTGGCTCCATTGGACTTCCTTGGGCTCCCTTGGGCACCCTTGGGCACCCTTGGGCACCCTTGGGCTCCCTTGGGTTCCCTTGGGTTCCCTGTGGCTCCCTTGGACTTCCTTGGGCACCCTTGGGCTCTCTTGGGCTCTCTTGGGCTCTCTTGGGCACCCTTGGGCACCCTTGGGCACCCTTGGGCTCTCTTGGGCACCCTTGGGCACCCTTGGGCACCCTTAGGCACCCTTAGGCACCCTTGTACTCCGTTCGGCTCCGTTCGGTTACCGCATGTGCTCACGCCTTGTTCTCGCCCGTTCGCAGACCCGACCTGATCGACTGGCGCACCATCCGGTCACGCGTGGCCCGCGAGCGCCTCGACATCGCCTTCCACGTGGTGGAGCGCGAGTACGGCGTCACCAGACTTCTCGACCCCGAAGGTGAGCACGCACAGCTTGTTGGTCCCATCCATAGACCAGTGGTTCTCTAACTTTTTGTCTCCCCGTTTGATCGCTAAAGCAACCTCGTTTTCACGTTTGCGCATGGTGCCGGTGTTTAATCTATACGTAACGTGCAAGAACATACGTGTCAATATATTTGTTAACTTCACACGGACAAGGATTGTTTCAGTCGAAAGGATTCAAGTCGTTTGGCGCCACGAAAGGGGAATTTTAAAACTTTACCTTGTGGCTCGAATGTTGCTATAATATTGCTCTGAAATTTTCTCGAGTTTTTCAACTTTGAGTTTGTGAACTTGCTGTTTTATATTTTACCAAACAAATTAGCCGCATTCTTCAGTTGTTCATATAGTAAAAGTGTGTATCTTTGACATCGCCGCCCAGACATGCAGTCACCCTTTCCGAATTTATAAAAAGATCAAACGCCGCAACAGTGATACCGAGAATCCACTGCTATGTTTGTTTGTAGTTACGATGCTGTCTAGACCTGTGACACAATACCTACACTCTAATAATAAACAAAACATCCTCATCCTTTTTAATATTTACACCAATTACTTGTTCATTATCTGCAATGTCCCGTCGCGCCATCAGCACAATCACGTGACATCACTTCCTTTCCCACCACGAACAATACATTATCACCTCTTCGCAAGTCGCAACTCCCAACTGACAGTAGGTACAAGCAAGTGGTGTACTTGAATACGTACCGAGACCCAAGGAGGTTGCCCATGCAAATCGGCGATGCTGTCACTGTGGCAGACAATTAAAATTGTGTGGCTGCGCTCTTCCTGTCTGCTGCATACCTACTATATAGTGTCATGGTTGCGATTGTTTGCTTCGGTTCGGTTGCTAGACATCAGCTGTCCTTTGCGATGTGACTACTGGGAAATCGCCGACAAAGATTCTTTTGTGTCGCGCGGACGGATCAGAGCGGGATGCGACAGTGTGTGAAATTGTGTGAATTTTCCGTGGTTACTTTCGATTGCACAATGTAGTTACTGTCTGCACTTTTTAATGACGAGCTCTGTTTGAGATAGGTATTTATAGAGATGCAGTTTATTTAAGAAATGTGCAGTTTTTTGGTTAGAAATTCGATGACAGCTGGCAGTTATGTGAGACAATTTACGGTCTCGCAAACAAATGTTACACATTTTCTATCAATATTTAGGCGAGGGGAGATATTTTGTTTACTAATGATGATAACAACTGAATACTGAAAAAAGAAAATATTTAGATAGTTCCTCTAGTAAAACACCAAATGACAACTCTTTTGGTAATCAATCAGTCGTAACTCAACCACAGTCGACACCTTACCTCGTCATCTAATTCAACAAAGAACTCGCTCCTCCCAAGATGCAAATCGTAGACAGCGCTAATAAAAACGCGTCGGTAGATTAGATTCAATCACGGCGTCGTACCTGCTCCTCCAGCAACCTGTCTGGGCGCCGAAGCGGGACGAATCGCGTTGCTTGTCAGTCAGTGAAGCGTGACCCATTGCTCGACTCCCGCCATTAGGATGTCAGCTGCTAGTTGCCGCCTTGTCTTGTCTAACTGTCACTCTGTCAAATGCCAAGTGCCTAGTCGTGCAGACCAGACTGTACTTGCAGACTTGATGGCCAGGCGGGCCGATTACTGGATGCTTTGGGTGTTTTCGTCTAGGTGTGGGTGATTGTTTTTTAGGTGTGGGGGTGGAGACGTCGTTATTTACAAGTCACCTTGGAGTTATTCGTTGTTTTAAGATTAAATTTTAGCTACAGGATATTTATAATTTGTCTGCTTGTTAGTCGAACAATATATACAAGGTCAGGGACCAGGGTATATGAGAAAACTTTTGAAATAAACTCATCCTGTACCTGTTGCTTTCTTAAGATCCCTGCAAAACCAATTTACTAATTGTGCGGCATATACTATTGTTACGCAAAGGACGAAAATTGCAATCATGTCGTCTCTACCTTAACTGTGATTGGAAAAACATACAGTTTTCAATTTATAAAAACCACGTTCCAAAAACCAAATTCCAAAATCTAAATGTACCTACAAAAACCAAAATTTCAAAAACAAATTCCCAAACCCTTTGACATTAACATTGTTTGGTGGTTGTTTGCCCGCAGACGTTGATACCCCTGAACCGGACGAGAAGTCTCTGATTACGTACATCTCATCGCTCTACGATGTGTTCCCCGAACCGCCACCGCTGCACCCACTCTATGACTCGGTACGTACGCTGTGATCATTATTGAAATCAATAGGCAATATCGTCCGATCTAGCAGTAGAAGAGTAATTGTTTGTGTGTTGCGTTGTGTACACAATTTAGTCGTTGATAGTGGATCCTATGCAATGTAAAATTAGTGACACATAGTGAAAATTCTGCAACAATGCCAATAACATCTGCTTCAAAATACAACAATAATTCAATTATTTACTACACTTAAAGTTGTTACTATGGAATTTATTTAAAAATACCAATATTAATTTTCAATTTAAAAAATGCCAACACCTCAGTGAGATATTTACAAGTGGAGAATGTTTTCAAGTAGAGAAAATATATTATTTTGAGTTCCATTTGCTGCCCCATTTTGGGGAAATGTCAAAAACAAACAGGTGCAGATAATCTTGTCAACGTTTCTAACAAATGGACTCGCATCTCAGGAATCGCAGCAGCGCGTCTCCGAGTACCGCGAGCTCGCGTCCTCGCTCCACCTGTGGATGCGCGAGAAGACCTCGATCATGCAGGACCGCAACTTCCCGCCAACGCTCATCGAGATGAAGAAACTCTCGACCGAGTCGAGCCGCTTCCGCAACGACGAGGTGCCGCCGCGCCAGCGCGAGAAGCAGAAGCTCTCCATCATCTTCCGCGAGCTCGAGAAGTACTTCGAGGCCGTCGGCGAAGTCGACGTCGAGCCCGAGCTGCACGTCGACAACCTGGACAAGAACTGGAGCCGGCTGATGCTGGCTCACCAAGAACGCGACCTGGCGATATCCGAGGAGATCAAACGCCTCGAACGGCTGCAGCGACTCGCCGAGAAAGTCCACCGCGAGATCAAACAGACCGACTCGCGTCTTGAAGAACTCGAGCACCGGATCGAGGACGAAGCTCGCCGGCTCGATCGACTCCACCCGCTCGACGCGAAGCACAACGTCGACGCGCTCGAACACGACATCCGGCTGACCGAGGAGGCGATCAACTCGCTGTTCGGCGACTGCCAGACGCTCCGCGAATCGCGGTATCCGCAGGCCGGCGACCTCCACAAGAAGGTGCAGAAGCTGCACCAGCGCTGGGTCAACCTCCGTTCGCTGCTGCACTCGCGGCTGATCAGCGTGCTGGCGTCGATGTCGTTCCCGGTGGAGGAGCGGACGGTGACCCGGCAGACGCGCACCGTCATGGAGACGCGGCTGGTCGACACGAACACGCACTTCCGGCAGCTGCAGGAGGCGACGGAGTGGTGCCGCAGCCGGCTCAAGACGCTGCAGGAGTCGGACTACGGGTCCGATCTGCCGAGCGTGCAGAAGGAGCTCGATCTCCATCAGCGCGAGCACAAAATCAACGACCAGTTCCACACCAAGGTGGAGCACTGCGTTGCCGCCAAGAACAACTTCCAGGGCGACGAGCAGCAGCTTTACACGCAGCATCTGAGTCATCTGCAGAAGCTCTACACCGAATTGCTGGTGACCTCAAACAAACGGCTGTCCGATCTGGACTCGCTGCAAGATTTCCTGCAGTCGGCCACCAACGAGCTGATCTGGCTCAACGAGAAGGAGGAGATCGAGGTGACGCGAGACTGGTCGGACAAGAACCTGAGCATTCCAGCCATCGAGCAGTATTACGAGGTAAGTTCCATCGGCGTTATCCTTCATGACTCAATATTTACTAACAACTGGTTTTATCAGTTTTTTCAACTCCTAGTTGAGATCCCTACTGGGAGTTACAACTGAATTCAGCCAATCACATGCAGCAAATTCAGTTGTAACTCCTAGTTGATAACTCAGCCAGGAGTTAGAACACTTGGTAAAATGAGACACGATTGTTTTTGTTCGATTCTGATGTGTCCGTTTTGTTTAGCAATCATATGGATCTGGTTTCGAGGTTTGTGGGAAATTTAATGTTGGTGTGTCACCTTCTAGAATTCTGCTTTCAGTTTCATCTGTGTGCCTTTATAAGTGAACTTGATTGTTTCTTCTAGCAAATCACCTTCATTTTGTCTCTATCTAAGCTTGCCAACAAGATTTATGCTTTTCACATATACAGTCTGTCTTTAGAAGAAAGGTTGTGCACTATTATTGTAGGACTTCTTCTGGATGTAGCATTTAGGCTACTATTTTTTTTTTGTGAGTCAAAAACTGCAAAATAGAATAGCACCTGCCATTTGTAGGTGGAGAGTAACTTATCATAGAGAATTTAGAGTTTGGTAATAAGAACCAGTGAAGATTGCATTGTGAAAGGCAGCTTTGTTTGGTGGTTGCAATACTGGAAATGCTGTGCTGTGTGACATTAATGGAATCTAGACATCAGACGTGCTAGTAAATGGTTTCCTAGCTACGAAACAAAATTAGAAAACAAGAAAACAATTAAAAATAAATTTTTTGAATTTTTGCTAGGGTTCTAAGTCAAATATGAATTTTGTAAAAACTAAAGAGACTTCCTCAAGAGCTAAAGTTACCAAGCTGTAACTAGGATTCTTCTCCAGTTTAAACCATCTGTAGTGCTATTACGTAACTCCTACTTTGCTGTTCTCGGTACGTAACAAAGTTAAAATGGACAATAAAAGGGATGGTATCCATCAGAACCGATAACAGCTGAATGTAAATGTTTGCGTAAATGAATCTTCCTCGAGGACCCACTGTTGCTAGAAATGAGTTAAGAGTCTCAAAACTGCCCATATAGCTTTTTGCCTGGCTCAAGTCTTGAAACTCATTGCTAGTGTTTAGCATCAGTGGGTCCTCAAGGAAGATGCAAATCCACTCTCCTTCTCGACGTGAAACGGAGTTTGAACATGGCATAACCTTGTTGTCGCTTGCGCAGTCGCTGATGAGCGAGCTGGAGAAGCGCGAGATCCAGTTCTCGGCGGTGCAAGACCGCGGCGAGTCGCTCGTGCTGCAACACCATCCGGCCGCCAAGACGATCGAGGCGTACATGGCCGCCATGCAGACGCAGTGGGCGTGGCTGCTGCAGCTGACGCTCTGTCTGGAGACGCATCTCAAGCACGCCGCCGTGCACCAGCAGTTCTTCCGCGACGTCAAGCAGGCCGAGGCGTGGATCACCAAGTGAGTTTGGTTTGGTTTGTTTATTTGTTAGTTTAGTCGTTATAATTCCTGTTACTGTGTTGTGTGGTTAAATCTAGTTAAAAAGTTATTCAATAGTTGAGATGCTAAAAATGATATTATCTGGAAATAATAGTAACAATGCTAGTTAGACTAATTATGACAATTGATAATAATAATAATAATTGTAGATTGGTGCATTGTAGATTGTTGATGGGTACATGTTTACTGTTTAGGAATTATAATATAAATATCCTAAAAATGTTAATATTAGTAATAAAATTATAACAATTATATGAACAAATACATACTAAGTACCAATAAAATTTCTGAAATCATGGCACTCGTAGGTAGAACAATGTGAAGTTGCGTGTGGATTACAAGTTTAGGCTCTGGCAAAGGTGTCCAGATTGTCCATGCCATGGCAAAGTAAATTTTCTGCAAAATGTTGAGTTTGTTTGTGGGGCCGTTGAGCAAGCAGGGCTGAATCTGCCGACCGATGCCTGACCGGACTCTTGCCCTTTAGACGCGACGAGGTGCTGAACACGGTGTACAGCACGTCGGAGTTCAGCCTGGACGAGGGCGAGCGACTGCTCAAGGGCATGCAGGAGCTGCGCGAGGAGCTGAATCACTACGGCGACGTGGTGCAGGCGCTCGGCGAGGCTGCCAAGGACGTGGTGCCGCTCAAGCAGCGGCGCCAGCCCGTCGCCAGGCCCACGCCCGTCCGCGCCATCTGCGCCTACAAGCAAGTCAACGTGAGTGCATACATCACGGTCGGCTTGGATTTGTCTTTGTCTAGAGATGCGGCAACCTGGGGGTCATTTTGAGCCTTTATTTTGATATTTATTCAGTAAATTGAAACACTTAGTACCAATTATTTTTTTTTATACCTTTTTTTAAATATGTAAGTTAGTTTCTCTTTTCTACATTAGCTTGCTTCTTTCCCATAATTTTTAAATGGGAAAACCAAAACATCAATTAAAAGTTTAAACAGATTAGTTAGTGCACCTAACGCTTTTATGCAAACTTTCGACTTTATCCAGTATATTGAAACACTAAAATATTTTTTTTAATGATCTTTTATAAAACCTGTAAGTTCTTCTCCATTCTTAATTATGCTGGCTCCTTTGCCCTATTATTGAAATGGGCAAACCATTGCAAACTTTCATTTCTTATTTTCGAAACAACAGAGATTCATTTAAAAAATACGGTCGCGATATCTTTCAGAAGTTCGATCTACTCTGTATCTAATAAGCTGGCGTCTTCCCCCCCCCCCTCAGATCCTGATCGAGAAGAACGAGCAGTGCGTGCTGCACGACAACTCGGGCCGCGTCAAGTGGCGCGTGACCAACTCGTCGGGCGTGGAGTCGACCGTGCCCGGCGTCTGCTTCCTGATCCCGCCGCCCGACAAGGAGGCGCTGGACGCTGTCGAACGGCTCAAGCGCCAATTCGACCGCTCCATCGCGCTCTGGCAGAAGAAGCAGCTGCGCATGCGCCAGAACATGATCTTCGCCACCATCAAGGTCGTCAAGAGCTGGGATCTCGCGCAGGTCAGTTGGACAAGCAGGCGGTCCTTTTCAATTCCAAGCTTAAAATAGGGTGTTTTTCAACACTAGTGCTAAAGATAGGACTTAGTAGACAAGAGCCTAAGAAATTTAATAACAGATGGTTGTGATATGTGATGTGGCTTCTGGGAGATTTTAACGGTTTATTGCTAGGGGAGGGAATTTTATTTCCGGCTCTACATCGGCTGCTGCTTCAGCCTTCTTGAGTTCCTTGAGTCGGCATTTAATTTAAATAGTTGGAGACAAAAGGTAATGAATTTCTGGCTTTTCATATGCAAGATTATTTTGGATTGTAGCAATATTTTTTTATAATAAATATTAATATTTAATTGTATAAACCATATAAAAACATTTTACAATGTACTATGGTAGTTTTGCAAATACATTATTATCACAATATGAACATTGTTTGTCAGTTCAATCGTAATATGAACATTGTTTGCCAGTTCAATCACAATATGAACAGTGTTTGTAGATATTCACACCAAAAAGTATCATCATTTAATTTCTTTGTGGTGATTTTATTTGCAAGTCACTTGAATGATATTGTAGCAATTGTACACCGTGCTAATGTTGTGGTTCGGTTTGTCCAGTTCCTGGCCATGGGACAGGAGCAGCGCAACGCCATCCGCAAGGCCCTGAACGAGGACGCGGACAAGCTGCTCCAGGAGGGAGACCCGGCCGATCCGCAACTCAGGAGGCTGCGACGGGAGATGGAGGAGGTGAACAGACTGTTCGACGAGTTCGAGCGCAGGGCCAGGCTCGAAGGTAAGTCACTCTTGACGTCTTGGCGGCCTAAGAGTAGGAAACGTGATGTTGTTGTGCAAATTAAATTGATGGATAGTAACTGTGTGATTTAAAAATCACTTTTTTCAATTTTACTGCCTAGATATGGTTTTACATTGGTACTGGTTTGAAATCGTGTGAAATCAAGCCAAATCGCATTCAATAAATTATGCAAAGTTAAAAAAATACCTACCTATATTATTTGTTTGTTTAATAGGTTGGAAAAGTAAATGGAAAAGAAGCCTACAATTAGGAGAATGTTAGTAAGATTTTCGACCCATTCTTGAGAAAGAGTAAATTTTTGCAGAAAGTTGTTTAAGGATTAGGTTATTGAAAATTGAAATTATTCTCTGGGAGAGTTAAATTTTGATGTTCTGAATGTGGTTGTAGCTTTTTAATTAGTCACAGGACAGTCTTTAAATAGATAAACTGTAGCTTAGTATTTTTTGTTGTTGCAAAGTCCCTTACCAATCCAGGGTTTCTTTTCTTGACAAGCCACTAACATCAGTAACCGTTAACCAAGTAGGTTTTTTTACGAGAAAAACTCTGACCATTGCTGACGCGTGCACCTTTGGCCCCCGATTGCAGAGGAGAGCAAGAATGCGGTGCGCGCATTCAATGACCGCATCGGCGCGCTGCAAGCCGCGCTGGACGAGGCGGAACGCACGCTGGTGTCGCGCACCAACGCGCCCGTACCGCGCGACCTTGACTCGCTTGAGCATCTCGTCATCGAGCACAAGGAGTTCGAGACGCGGCTGCAAGCGCTCGAGCCAGAGCTGGAAGAGGTGCGCCACTCACTTTCAACATTTTACTTACTACAGCTTAATAATGTTATTTATTTGCTTATCAGTTAGTTTGTTGCTATTTTCAGTTTTGGGGGTACCTTTGTCTGATGCTCAAATAGGTACCTAGTGCTTATACTTAAAAGCACTCTAACATCAGTGTATTTTACTAACCAACTTTGTCTGTAGGGGGTAACTTTGCCTCATGCTCAAATAGATAGTTTTTAAAGTCTCTCCTAATTTAGTGTGAATGTATTTTTCCTTCCTAGGATATTTATAAATCTTTATAAGATGTATTAAAGTATCTATAGATACATAATAGATTTTGAAGTTTTTTTTTATCACTATGAATAGTAGGTACCTGCTGCCTAGGCATAGTAGACCAACAAAATGATCTGTAAACAAAACTTCAACAATTTATAACAAAGAACTTTTTTTCAAAGCCCTTACCTATATAATTTTAAATTTAATTTGACCGTTGAATTCCCCGACAGGTGCAAGGCATCTTCCGCAGCGTGGCCCGCAAGTCGCCCAACATGCAAGCCAAGCTGGACAAGGTGCTCGACAAGTGGAACACGCTCTGGAACTCGTCGCATCTCTACATCGAGAGGTGCGTTGCCTTTCGGCTGCAGTTCCGTTACCGTTTCGATGCGTTTGGTCGTGTTTACTGCTTAACTAGGGCGCGTGCATCTTTCAAACTAGGCAGACAAGCCAATTTGTTGCGTCCGTACCGAATATAAGGTAGTTTTCACTTTAATCCTTTTTCTCCTTGTGAAAAGTAGATTTGTGAAGGACTTTGAAGTTTTATCTTTGATTTAGTTTCTTATTTTCTGATGGCATTGTAAATGTAAGCAATTTTCTGCTTCCAGCTATTCCTCTAGTCCTTATAACCTTGCTTTTACTGCAGATTCATCCACCGGAAATAGTTTGTTTTGTTAATATGAAAACATTTGAGCCATACCTATGTTTAAGAACCTAATTCCACCATATATGGGTATGCAGAACATAAAAATTTCCTTTTCTCTCTCGCTTCTTTGTAGATATCTTGTTTGTCACTAGCTCATGAATTAACTACTTATTAAGTACTTAAACCCAAGTGAACACGACTAAACGGTGAACACCTGTTGTAAAATGTATCTAACCTGCGTGCTATGTCCATGTGCCAGGCCAAACGATGCTAGGTAACTCTCCGCCTTTCTCTCCGCATGCTCCCGTGCCGCGTTGACTGGCGCTGACTCCCGCCTCTCTGCCTCCAGGTTGAAGTGCGTGGAGATCATCTTGACCGGTCTCGAGGAGGCTACCAACGTCGTGACCGAGCTGGAGCTCAAGCTGGCGTCGTACAGCCAGCTGCCCACGGATCTCGAGTCGCTGCAAGCCGTGAGTCGCAACGTCACTTTGCGAATCACTTTTCTCATTGTTTGTCGTGGTTTTTCGGTCTGAGATTTTTCGCAATAAGACTTGGGTCTAGTCCCAAAAGAACTCGATCGAATCGCAAAACAGCTTAAACCGAAAAACCATAAGAAACAACATAGCTCACGGCTCACGAAACATACACTCTACCACTTTTCTCATTGTATGTGAAGTACAGATTTAGAGTTCACATTAGAGTATAGATACAGTTGCCCTTTAGGGCGGCCATTTCAGATCCACTGAATCCCCAAAGATTAACCCTTAAGGTGGTATTGGAAAAGTATGTATGTAACAATAAATCTGGATATAGGCCGCAAAAATAGAGCACTTGGCCGCAAGATACAAGTACCTCAAGAATAGAATAATTTCATTTTACAAACATATAAATCATGGACCGACCGCAACCCTCTGCTCTTCCCCAGGTGCACGAGGACCTGGTGAGCCTGCAGAACGCCGTGTCTGTGCACCAGCCGCTGATCGACCAGCTGAACGAGGACGCCCAGAACGGGCGGCGGCTTGTGGAGAAGAGCCGCACGCACCACCGAGGGGCGCACCACGACCTGGACCGACTCGACTCGGACGTGAACCGCATCACCAACCGCTGGAGCAAGATCTGCGCCCAGCTGGTGGACCGGTGAGTGTGCTTCCGACGAGTTTGCAATTTCATATCGTATGTGGTAGAGAGGCTTGGACAGAGAGCGTCCATGCTTGGAACCGTTTTGGAAGCTATTAATTGTGCGAAGACTTGAATTCATATTGCATGGCAATTAAAAAATATGATGCAAGAAAATCATTATCATTCTATCAATTGAGCATTTTTAACCTATATTTAGCCTATTTTTATGGGCTGCAGTGAAGCTATTTTTTATGCTCTGCCAACGAAGCCTCTCTAGTATGTGCCTGTGTTGGTATTGGCTACGTGAGATCTTTAGGGAAGGGAATCTCGCAATATCTATTCCGGCATTCCCCTCACCTACAAGCTGAGTAGATATATGAATTACAACCAACAAGGGATGTTGGCTCCAGAGTCATTAACTTATGTGGGCAAATATTTGCCATAAGGTAATACTGTTATTTGCACAAATAAGTGGACAAAGCCCTGTCGTGACAAACATCTCTGAGCTCTGGAACTGTATGAAAACTTGATCTCAACATTCTCAATCTCTACTCCACCAGACTGCGGTCGTGCGAGGCCGCCTACACCCTGCTGCAAAACTATGCGACCGCCTACCAAACGGAGTCCACTTGGGTCGAGGAGAGCTACACGAAGCTCAACGGCCTCGGCGTCGTTGAGAACCAGGTGATCGAGGAGATCGACACCACCAAGGTAAGAGTCGCTGCGACCCGCCAATGGAAACGCTAATCGCTCTCCCCGCAGGATCCAGGCTCGGCTCGGAGAGACTAGGACGAGTACGCGTTTGAGGACGCTCGGCGATACGCACAGGGGTGGGGTCGCAGTAATTTTTTTTTTTTATAACATCTAATTTGAATGTTATATGACTAGTTGAATGCGTTCTAACTTTGTATAGAATACGTTGGTAACATTCAACAATGGAATCATACTCTGGGGTTATCACAAGACGGTTCCTAATTTTGGTTTGGAATCGAAATACTGATCGTAATATATCGGCACAATTATTACTGAAGCCAAGGAAGGAATGGGCATGATTCTAATAAATCACAACCAACAATGTGGAATGCACCGTAATCTTAATGTCAGAGGATCACGTATTTATCTAATAGGATTAGCTGGTTAAGAGCACGACGAAACCACTTAAATGTAACATTTACCGATAGTTGCATGTGGTCCTGGCACTACATACAAACTTCACAATCCCCTTTAGTGATAGTCTCCCACGAAAGAGAGTCGAGGTCGTAACAAGACGTCAGTACAAGCGCACATTTCTTTATCGCAAACTAGCCAAGACGTTCATGCAGAATCAACAATGTTCTTTTAGCAGCTTAATTTAAAGCTCTTGTTACGATCTCAACAATGCATTCCCTTTGCACCGTGACAATATTGAACAATAATCGTAAATAACTTATTTGTTGCCCGTTACCCTGAAAACCCATCACAGTTCGTCCTTGTAACTATGTGATTTTGATATCATTTGTTTTCATTTTCACTGACTTTGGTTTAAGTAAGTAAACGGTTGTCGTTTTGGTCGATTTTTACATAAATTCAACATTAAAACGGAACGTCTCCTGGTTACAAATATTGACGTTAAGTTTAGAAAAGAAATGCACATGTAAAAAGTTGCTGAATGGCGGTCACTTTTTGTGGCCTTGTATTGAAAACTTACAGCGTAGGGAATTTTCAAAAAGTGACTAAAAGCGCCTGATAGGGCACTTTTGAAAATTCCCTCCGCTGTAAGTTTTCAAAATACGACAAAAAAAAAGGTATCCGCCCTTCAGCAACTCTTTAACAAAACCTGTAATTTTTTTCAAATATTTACTTCGCCAGGAGACGTTCCTTTTTAAACAAAAATTTACGCGAAAATCGATCAAAACGATAAACGTTTAGTTTTCTCTTAACATGGACGGTGATATGAAATGGACTGACTTCGAGCCAAATCGCAAGCTACACAATGCCGATCGCACCCCTAGACTCGTGTTTAACGTAACGGTGATGCTCTAACAAGAACTAACATCCGCAGGCGTTGTACACGAATGTGGTGCAACGGATACAACCGATCGAACAAGTCAACGTCGAAGGCGGCCGCTTGATTCGCGAGGCGAAGGTAAAAAGAGCAATGTTCACGTTGACCTTTCTCTCATCCTTCCTAGGAATAAGTTTTTCCGTTTGTATGCGAGTTGTGTGTGCTTGAGTGACTGTCGAATGAGTTTTGTTTTTCGCAATCGTTTTTTTTTGTTGTCGTCAGATCGTTTTCATCTCATTTTAACTATGATGTCCCAGCTCATTTTCAATTTTAACTCGGTCTCAATTAATGAATTTAACTCGATTAATAAATTAACTACATTTTTTAATTTTTGTAAATTTTTTATGAAATAATTATTTGCTACGTGATTCTACAACTACATGTTAACAATTTTTATACAAGAAACACTTTATTTCATTACAAATAACTTTGACAGTTTCAGCGCAAAATAAGTATATTTAGTATATCTATGACTTGATGTGCTACTTATCTTGAATACAATACTTAACAATGAAAGAGTAGGTAATTTAAAATAAAACACACTTTGCATTCAATTTCAGATATAATATATTCACAATTTCTCAAATCACAGGCTCACTTCTCATTCATATCTCATTCAAGTAACTGTTCCAATTTCAAAAGTACAAATGTTATTGCACAAACATGACACCCAGCACGACACTACACTTTCACTGACGCTGGCTCTCTTTGCGCCTCCGTCCCTCTCTCTACACTCTACGTGTATCGCTTGACATTCGCTACATAGATCCGTGGTTCGCTAATTTCATCGCGCTTGCTTAACTGGCTTGGTGGCGGAGGGGTTTTGCATGCCGGTGGGTTGTGACTTCCGTTTCGGTCCCGTATTGAAGTCGTTAGATCTCCTCCACTGAAATTCCACCTCGTAGTTGTGAAAATAAAAGCGCTTTACTTGAACGGTAACGTACGGGGCTGACATTTCGGTGAGATGTTGCTGTGTAGAAAATTTTTGTACGGGATTGCGTTTCATATCTTTTTGTCAGTCTTGAGTTACTGCTTAGGTAGGTGATTTTGTTTCAGTTTATAGCTACATCTCCCTTTTTGCATGTTATAATATTCCAATAAAAAAGAAAAAAAAAATTGTTTGGCCGCCTCCTTAAAGGTAGATTTGCATTTTTACCCCCGCAAATTGTACTAAAGTGGAGTCCTAGTTTCCAAGACCCCTCGTAGCTACGTATTAACGCTGAATCTGTACATAGTCTGGTGTCTGAATTGACAATAACAAACGTCCTCAAACTGCGCTGGCAAACTGAAACGTACATTCTAGGAAATGCCACTCAACAGCACAAAGGGCCACTAGCTGTATTTTTTAAATTTGCCACTGATTACTGGGTTTGCAGTTTTCTATAAATTATTTAAATTTTCATGATAAATAATATAGGTATTCTAATTCCCAACAAAGGAGCTTAGTTTGCAACTGTTTTGAAATTGGCCAAAGGCATTAGAAAAATTGGGCATATATCCACATGCATTTAGAAGTAAAAGACCTTGGGAAAAATCCATATACTTTTTTAATTGAGTTTGAAAGGTGCTCTTAAAATGAAAGGAAATAATGATCAATATCACAGTTAATTAAATTTTGTGTGTGAAAAACGTTTGCATATTTATCAAAATTATAGAAGATTCTTTTCCCAAGGATTTTATCCGTTACACATAACCTATATTCCGAACCCACTTGCCGCGCCACGCAACCAGTTTGAGAACGTCCCCGTAACCCGACTAACCGGCTAATGTTTCACCCCGGCCCGGTCCGGCCGCTAACCCCAAACGCCAGATCTACAACGGACGGCTCGAGAAGTACTCGGACTGGCTGCTGGAAGAAGTGCATCCGTCGTTGGACGCGACTTTGCGCCGCCCGGCCGCGCTGACCGGCACCGGCGCCGACGTCGTCTCCAAGGAGCTGGACGAACTCAACGAGCGGTACCGCGTGCTGCTGCACACGCTCTACCAGCGGCTGCGCGAGATGGCGGCGCTGTCGCCGCACGACCCTGCGTTCCAGGTGAGATCTGCGGGAAATCGACGCGTTGCAACGACCTGGAGGGCGTGGGGAGAACGATATAGTTGATTTCTTTGTGGTTAACGTTCCCACGACCTTCTAGCAGTGTAATGGCTACCACAGCCGATGTTAACTGTTCGAAATAGAAGGCAGTGCGATGGTACTTAAATACGTCTGCTGCATTTGCACAACATTGAGATAATTGAGTACAATAGTATTGAACCAAATAGATCTGCATGCAGTAATTCTAATGCGCTTTGTATGGACTGCCATTGTTATTTTATTCAATCTGCTGAAATATTCCGAATGCCACTTCAAACAGCTGCAAACAGCTGCGCTCATCTTCAACGCGAATTCACCTTTGGCAGCGTTTCCTAGTTTATGGTATTTTTACGTATCTCGTATGGAAAAGTATGTCATAACTTGTATTAAAAACTACCATCCGACATCAATTGATTATCTCTCGACCTGTGGTTTTTTTCCTAGATTAATAAAGTTATTGCTGTCTTACTCTCAGAGAACGCTGCAGGCTGTACAATAGCTTGGCAGAAAGATCTGTGCTAATGAGTAAAGATGCTAGATGTAGAAGGTTAAGCTACACTGAAACAACTGAAAAGTCAATCTGGTCCAAAAATAAGAATATAGGATGTTCAAAATACCTAGATTGCACAAGTATGTAGGTAGCAGAAACTAGAGGTCCCTATTTTATTTTTGATACGTTTAAGCTGTAAGCTGTAAATCCTTGCAGTACATAATCATAAGGTACTCCATTGCATTATGTAGCTGGAAGATCTTTGACCTTCCCAATGGCAATGAATTAATAATGTTAGCAATACTTTGCTCGGCTAAAATTATAGAGTACAAAAACATGGGATCAGACCAACAGAACTCATGCCTCTTTTATGCCATGTTCCGCTGAGATAGATTGCATAAAGATCTGGCGATAAGCAAGTTTGGGTTTCTATCAAGACAAGGTAGCAGTGCGTAGGCTGACCCTCCCAGCAATAAACCATCAACGATCAAATCAAACTGTTTGTGATCTCTGTGCCATTAGAGTCCATCCATGTAAAGATATTTAACTGAGATTGCTCTTCCTTGAAGATTAACAGAGCTAGCTAAAGGCTAAGTTTAATCTAATTCAGCCTTGACCAATACCAGGTAGAAACCATTTCAAATAATGCCCATAATTACAGTGCCATTCATGTATCATAGCTGTATTACGAGTGGGCATCTTAAAATAACCGCCCAACACATTTCCAAAGCGTTTTTTTTTTAAATTCATTACGAAATGTTGAAAAGATCAATGAGTATCACAGTGCTCTAATGGCGTGTGATTGATTGCAAATATTTAACTGGCATTTAACGGCAATTTTGCGGTGGTGAACTCATCTCTACGGCGAATTGGTAAACATTGAAACAGATTAGCACTAATTGCAAGTGTAGGCAGGTAGACTCCTTGAAAATGTTAAGGTCACGGTTATATATGTTAGACGGTTACTCACAAAATTGTCTGAGGTAACCTGTTTTTGCTGGATTTATGGCAGGACCACTTGCTTGTTGTTGTTGTTGTTGTTGGCAAGAGTTGGATATTTAAATATCGGCTACTGCATTTTAATTTTTAATGCCAAGTGCATGTCTGTTTTGAAAAGATTTTTTTGTTTTTTAAGCAAAGAAGGGATAATAATGGTAATTGAAAGGATTTAAATTCAATTTTAACACATACATTTCATGCAAGAATTATCAATAATTTTAATAGTTTCTTTTGCCCTTAAAGTTCGCAATAAATTACTACTTTGGCAGCTATATTACAAACAATACCTACATTTATCAACAACTAACCAATGAAGCTCTACCAACCATTTGAACTTCAAACACGAAACACACTAATTAATAACTAATTTAAAGTCTCACTCTTCCAAGCCACAGCCAGAGGAACAGAATGTTGTCATCGCAAACGCAGTGGGCGGCTCAATGCAGTGGGTTCGACCAATAAAAAGCCATGCGTGGGCGTGCAGTAGGCCTATCTGACACAGTGCCAACCTTGGCCGAGCTGTCCATGTGGGCGACATGCCCTTGTATGTCATCGCTGTCTTGGGATCTTGCATACCTTGCTACCTAGGCCAGTCTGAGGATAGAGTTACCAGGTGATGCAGTGTGTAACAGCATTGTACAGTGATAGGAGATCGATTCTGAGCTTTTACTGATAATGTAGGTAGTTTTTGCGCAAATTATTCGCAAATTTACTGTTAAGTTAACTTCCCACAGTATTGCTATACAGTATTATAGCCTGTAGGTTTCACATTTTTCTTTCCGGTTGTTTTCTGGTTCTACACAAAACAACAGTTTTTTGAAGTGCAACAATGCAAGTGTACTTAAAAGGGTTCAGTACCCTTGCACAATAAGCTTTTTTTCAGTTGGCCTTGACTACATCCACTCGGAGATAGTGTTATTGGAATTTGACAGTGTTTTGAAAACAAATTAAATCTTTTCACTCCCTTTAACCCCTTTTCGAATATTTCTTCACCGTTCGCTAAAACCGTGTGTTCCTCTTTTGACAGCTGCTCGTATCACAAATGGAGCCGCGCGAGCTGCGGACTTTCCGCACGGAGTTCAACATCTTCGACTCGACGGATGGGACGGAAACTCGTTCCTACTCGACGACCACACATTACTCATCGCAGTCGCAGTGAGTGCCGCTGATTTTGTAGCCCTGACATTCCCCTGGCCCTCACAGGAACAACAGGAACACAGCTAAGAATCGTGTCAGGAAGAATTCATTACCTGTTGCAGTTGACAGTTAATATGCACTGGTATTTTTTGGGTTAGCCATTTTCACAGGCTTCTGGAAACATTCGAGTCATCGGAGTAATAGAAAACACTTTCATTTAGAAGGCTCTGGTTGTGAACTCTGATTAAACTGTGACAGAAGGATTGCAGGATTTAAAAAATAGATTAAATTAGATCAGTGATTTTGCCCTGAACTCTTTACTGCAGCATGCGCCATCTTTATGGGCATAATCACTTCTTGAATGAAATTAAAGGTCATCCAGTTGTCTGACATAAAATATGCATACTGCATAATACAAGTTCCTTGATTCTAGTGCAGCTATCTTCATTTCCAGCTATAACCTGGCACTACATGCATGTTTAAGTACCTAGGGGTTTTATGAAATTTGTTTAGCCCTACGTACCCCCCCTACGTACCCTATAGGTACCCCCCCCCCCCCCCCCATTGAAACCACTTGATATGCATCTATGCATAAGTTGCTACTCAATAACAACTTACCACTCGTTAGAATTGTTACCACACGTTACCACTCGTTGGAATCGGTATACCGATTCCAGAGTAGCTTCAAATTGTCCCCCTATTATCTGTGACCAAGCCTACACAGCAAACTTTCAATCCAAATTGTCCACATTGTCAACAAACTTGTTCCACACATACAGGCTCGTAAAGAAGCTCAACTCGTCGGTCACCGTCATCGACGGCGTGCCCACCTCAAAACGCTCGAAGACCGTCGAGTCGGATTCGCACCAGACGAAAGCCACAAACGGCAGCAACGGAAGCCACGGCAACGGCGACGGCCAGTGGCCGGGCTCGAGCGTGCAGTTCACAGAAATCAAGTCCCTCCGACGGATACACAAAGTCGAGGAGGGCATCGGCACGGACAACATAATCGAGACGCCCGGCATCTTGAACCCGCAGACGGGCGAGATATTAACCGTCGGCGAAGCCATACGTCTGCGGATATTAGACGTGCGAACGGGATTGATAGCCACGTCTCCCGATGGCCGGACGCCGCCTATAACGATCGAAGAGGCGGCCGCGAGAGGCCTCGTCACGCCCGCGCTGGCCGATCGACTTTTAGGCCCGTGCGGAATCGACGAAGACGACGGCAGCAAGCTGCGGCATCTGACGTTGCTGGAGGCGATACAGCGCGAACTGTACGACGCCGAGCGCGGGTATTTACCGATTGAAGAGCGGATCAAGGTAAAGCTCGGACCGAAACGTGGAGTTAGCATTGCCGACGCCGTGGAGAGAGGGCTGATCGATACGACCACCGGGTTGTTTTCGTACGGCAGCGAGCGTTTGACGCTGGAGGAGGCGTATTCCAGGAAGTTGTTGTTTAGGGGGCCGGTGCTCGAGAGAACCAACGGTTTGGCGTTGGCCGATGCAATTACGCAAGGTCTGGTCGATGACAGAACGGGACAGATTGTGGATAGGAATTCGGGAGAGCGGTATCCGCTTTCGGAGGCCATCAGTAAGGGCGTGATTGATCCGGATGTTAGAGAGGTCGTGGACGCTGCTAGCGACACCAAGTTGACGGTCGTTGATGCGATTAAATCGGGTGTTTTGAATCCGATGACAAATAAGTACGTTCACGGGATCTCGCAAGAGGTTTTGCCGCTAAAGGAGGCTCGTAGGAGACAGTTGATTGTTAAACCGATGACGCTTAAAGATACGGTAGATCTGGATCTTATTGATGACAAGGCAATGATATTTAGTCCTACCCATCAGACTAAGCTTAACATTTTGCAAAGCATTCATCGCGGGGTTTTAGATTCAAACACGGCCAAGTCGATTACTAATACGAAAAACAACGAGCTGTTGACTTTGAATGAAGCATTGTCATTGGGGATCATTTTACCGGAGGGAAAATTCAAGGATCTAGCAACCGGGGAAATAATATCAATCCAAGAAGCGGTAGACAGAGGACTCATAACATCAATCGCGGTAAAATCCATCTTTGACATCGACGGGTTCAAAAATCCCGACGGCAACGATTATGTCAGTCTGAACCAAGCGCTCGCGAAAGGCGTAGTCAATCCGAAAACAAACTCGACAAACTACGTGACCGACTTAAAAACCGGCAAATCCGTGTCGATGCCGGAAGCCGTGAAACTCAACCTGGTTCGACCAGAGGTGCTCGAAATGTTGGACCGCAAAATCGGCATTTTCCACCAGGGCCAAGAGCTGACGGTGTTCGAGGCCGTCATCAAGGGCCACATCGACCCGATATCGGGCCAGGTCATCGACCTGCAGACGCGGAAGCCGATCCCGTTGGACGACGCGAAACGACGCGGGCTCATCACGCCCGAAGGTGCCGCCCTATTGGCGAGCCTGGTGGCGATAACGGTGACCACGCAGACCGTTACTAAGACGATCAAACGATACGTGACTGTAACTTCGAGTGGCGTCACCACGTCCGAGATTCGCATGACTTTCGGCGAGGCGCTACGCAAAGGACTCTTGGACGAAGTCAACCAAACGTTCAGAGATCCGGACACGGGCAGGATCTTGACGATTCAGGACGCGATCAGGGAAGGACTTATCGGACATTCCGAGCCAGGCAAACCTGTGGCCGGTGCGAGCCCTAAAACGTCACGTGACGAGCCGCAAAGTTCGAGTTACACGACAAAGACGCAGATAACTCACGAGTCGTCTTCCCACGGCTTCGTGACTTCCCCGACTAAGAGCGTATCGCGTGATGTTTCGCCGACTAAGGCATTTCCGACTAAATCGGGCTCCCCTGAAAAATCGTTCCCGACTAAATCGAGCTCCCCCGAGAAATCGTTCCCGACCAGGTCCACCTCGCCCGAAAAGACGGTGCCGCTAAAGCCGGTGGTCACCAAACATGGTTCCACAACGATCCAATTTGAATTCGATAAAACGCAGAAGGAAGGTTCCCCGATTCGAAGTGCTTCGCCCACGAAACCAAGCTCGGTTCCTGTTCCCGGCACGAAATGTCAATCTCCCGCCAGGTCCGGTTCCCCCATCAAACCTGCCAGTCCGACCAAGTCGCAGTCGCCCGTCAAAGCGTTCTCCGAAGCGATGGACGTGGTCGACGGCGAGAGAACTGCGGTCAAAAGTGGCGCAGGTAAATTCGGCGTTTCCGACCTGTCGCCGCCGTCCAAGAAACGCGACACGGAAGATTTCTTGGCCGCCGAACGCAACGAGTTTGAGGTTCCCGAGCGCAAGTCGCCGACCGAGAAGCAGGTCTTCGAACTGCCACCCGACGGCTGGTGGCTCGCAGACGCGATCAACCGGAAGCTTTTCGATCCGGTCACGGGACTTTTCATCATCCCGGGAACCGATAGGCTAGTGTCGTTTGAAGAGTGCATCAAACTCAACATAATCAATCCGGCTTCTGCCATAGTTGTTGATCCTAAAAATAATAGAAAGATTTCAATAAAACGTGCGCTCGATAAGAAAGTGCTAGATTCCACTGGACATTACATAGTTAGCTCAAGTAAACTGCCGATGAAAGAAGCGATAGCTAAAAGCTTGGTCATTTTGGAGGAGCAAATGGACACGGGATCGCCACCTAGGTTGTTGCAGATCACAAAGGTGTCGGGGCAGCCGGATTTGGTCGAAGTTTCGAGCGCTAAAGTCGACGGTAGTTCGCCGACGTTCACGGAAATCAAAATCTTAGACGAGACAAGCTTGGAACCGCTGCAAGTGGCGCAAGGCGTAATCTACGATCCGTCCACTGCGTTGGTCATCTTCACGCAGACCGGCGAGTCTGAGAACATTCTGGACGCTGTCAAAGACGGTAAGATAGAGCCGCGATTGGTCAAGGTGAAAGATCCCTACTCGGGCAAAGAGATGAACATGAACGAAGCTCTCAGAAAGGGGATCATCGACAAAGATACCGGCGAATACAAAGACAAAACGGGACGTAAAATTTCTTTGGGACAGGCGGCTAAGTTCGGCGTCGTTGCCGTTTTAGGTGCGCCGTTGATTGCGGCACAATCGGTAGTTAATATCGTTAAAAAATCGTTGATTCGAGATCCGAAAACAGGCGAGAGCATCCCGATAGAAGTAGCGTACGAACGCGGATTCATTGACAAGACTACCCTACACGCTTTGGAAATGCAGGAGGGCGAAAACCCTGAGGTTGTAACGACGCGGACCGAAATCGTTTCGACCAGCATCGTTGTCCAGGACCCTGCAACCGGGAAGGGCATTTCGGTCGAGCAGGCCATCGAGATGGGCCTCGACGTGCCGGAGAACTTGAAGAACTTCGACATCCCCGAGCGTGTCAAGAGTCCGAACGAGATTCCGATTTTCGACGAAGGACCGACGGAAGGCGACAAGACGCGGGCACGGCTCACGACGGAACCGAAATACAAAGTCGCGATTGGCCGGGCAAGGTCTTTCTCGCAGAGCCCCGAACGCGAGGCCAGACCCGTTGTGTTGCAAAAGATGCGCAAGAAAATCGTAAAGCCGCGCGACGCTATCGAAACCGGTTTGATCGATAAGGTGACTGCCGATATCTTGGAACTTCCGGAGACTTACGCGGGCGATGATGGCGAAACGATGACGCTGTCCGAAGTTCTCGACAGCAAAAGGGTTGACGGAAATACCGGGGCTATTCTAGATCCGCAGAGAGGTGACGTTTTGACGATCCGTGAAGCCATGGACCGTGGTATTTTGGATT
Organism: Nemoura dubitans; assembly: GCA_921293005.1. Lineage (NCBI taxonomy): Eukaryota > Metazoa > Arthropoda > Insecta > Plecoptera > Nemouridae > Nemoura > Nemoura dubitans. The sequence continues at coordinate 28,062,930 of OV121077.1, read as the reverse complement.
CGTTGGGTCCTTCGGGACGTTTGCTGATCCCTGTTGCACGCTCGCTGTCGCTTCCCGGCTTGTACAACCAAGGGCTCATTGATCCCGAGGCTAAAGTCATTATACATCCAGAGACCGGCGCTCATTTGTCGCTGAAGGAAGCCATCATGTGCGACATCGTCGATCCGCTATCGAAGATGATCGAACCATCGGGAACGAGACTTACTCTCCAGCAGGCGATACTCAACGGGAATCTTGACGAGAATAGATCGCTGGTGAACACGCCTAGTGGCTCTGTAGATTTGTTAACGGCGCTAAAAGACATGAAGGTATTCGTGAAACCGCAGGAGGATTCGTCGATCACTTTGCCTCCGGCGGGCATGACGTTCCCAGTCGCATTGAAACGTGGTCTTATTGATCAGGAGAAACGAGAACTGATCCATCCTTTGACGGGAGTTCGAACCTCGGTCCGGGATGCAATCAAGTCTGACTTCATCATGGCGCTTCCGTATCCCAAGTCCCAGTATTCCGTAGACGTCAACGACGCTCTCAAGAACAACTTGATCGACAGCGAGAAAGGAACGCTGAAACATCCCGTGAGCGGTGAATTGATCCCCATTTCCGAAGCAGTCGAGTCCGGACTCTTGGTTATTAAAAACATTCCCCATCTGATTAGTTTCGAGCCTTCGGGTACGGTGACAGCAGTGACAGAGACGGTAACGAGCTATCACACGATAACGACCAAAACGATAGAGTTGAAGCATGGCTACGTTTTGATAGGACCGAACGAAGTCAAGAACATGGTGACCGGGGAGATTTTGACGCTAGAAGCAGCCAGAAAGAAGGGAATTATCAAGGACGAGTCAGAAACTAAGCAGGAATACACGACGCGAGAGATCAAGATGTCGTTCTCGGACGCGGTAGCTCAGGGACTCGTGGACATGGACAAGGGGACCTACAAGAACCCGGCGACCGGCGAAGTCATTCCGATTGAGAAAGCGATCAAGGACGGACTTTTAGACACGAGTGTAGAGTTGCAAAAGTCACCGAAGAAAACAAAGCTTAACATTTTGGAAGCTTACGAAACGATTTACGATCCGAAAACAAAGAAATTCAAAGATCCTAGTTCTGGCAAGCTGTTTACGTTTGAGGAGGCGGTCGCGAATGGTCTTATTGATCCCGACGCAGTTGTCTACGATGTCACGAGCGGAGAGCCGCTGACCACGAAACAGGCGCTAGCTAAGGGAATTCTGGATCCGAAGACAGGGAACATCAAAGACAAAGCAGGGAAGAGTATTAACATTGGGGAAGCAGCAAAAATGGGAATATTAGCAGTGGTTGGTGCGCCTATTCTCGCTGGAATGGCTGTTGTAGACGCGATCAAAGGAATAGGCAAGTCTAAGAGTCCAGTCAAGGAAGAATCAGTTATCGCTAGGTCGGCACCGAATCAGGCAGAAAAAAAGATTGAAATCCCGGAGATACCTTCCATAGAAAAGATGAGTCCGATTATGGAGCTGCTTTGCGAAAAGAGTCCTGAGGAAAATAAGGGTACGGCAATTACGATCAAAACTAAAGCTAGGGGCGCATCACCTTTACCAAAGATGACCTTGCAGAAAGCAATCAAGGACCGGTACATTGACCCTGAGACCTGCCTCGTTAAGCTTACGCCAAAAGGGGAATATACGCCAGTCCTAGAAGCAATCGACAAGAACCTTGTCTATCCCGACGATATCGTAGAAGTTTTCAACAAGAATCAAATCGGTCTGGTCGAAGACAATGTCAAATATCGCATTAAAGTAACAAAATATCTGAGCCCCGAAGATTTGGCAAACGAAGGATGTTACGACCCGGAAAGCAACCTGTTCCTCGATCCCGAAACCATGGAACCAATCAGATTCGTGGACCTGATTCTTAACTATCAGATATTCGATGCTGACGCGCTCGCGGTTAAAGATCTGTCTTCGAAGCCGGAGACGTTTGTCAGCTTACGTGATGCCGTAGAGATACCGATAATCGACAGAAACTCGGGTCACATGGTAGATCCCGGCACTGGGAAGAAAGTCCCGTTCTTTGAGGCGATCAAACTCGGCTGGATTTTCGAGCGGCCTGTCCCCCGCGGGGACAAGACAAAAACCCCGAATCTGTCGTTGCAAGAAGCCGTCGACAGCGGCCTCTTCGATGCAAAGACCGGCGAGGTCAAGGACCCCCAAACGGGCGAAAGCCTGAGCCTAATCGACGCCATCAACGCCGGCGTCTTAGACCCGTGTTCCGTCTCCATTCGAAATCCAGAGAACGACGACATATTGCCGCTAAACGAAGCCATCGAGATCGGAATAGTCGACCTAAACCGCGGGGTGATAGTCAACGTGGAAACGCGTACGGAAGTCGAGTTCAAAGTCGCGTTCCTTCAAGGTTTTGTCGTGGCCGGACCCAGGAAGCCTGTAGCGCTTGAAGCCGTCATCCGGAAAGGACTTTACGATCCGAAGACCGGTAAAATAACGGATCCGTTGACACAGCAGCGAATAGACGTTGACGAAGCAGTGAAACGCGGTCTGGTAGACGCGTTCATCACCGAAGTGAAAGACACGCGCGCCGACACCTTTGTGTCTCTAGACGACGCTTTAACCACGAAACTTATTAACCCAAAGTCGGGCAAACTCCGAAACACCGCGTCGGGCAACCTCCTGACTCTCGATCTCGCTGTTCAGAAGGGTCTGATAGTCACGAACAAAATCAGCGTCACTTTGATCGACGCCATCGTCCAGGACTACTATTCGCCGCGCAACGGCAAGTTTTCCAACCCGATAACGGGCAACGAGGTGACGTTGAAGGAAGGCATTCAGTCTGACTTCATCGATTGCAGTTCTGTCCGCTTGAAAGATCTCAGCCGCGACAAGATCGTCACCGTCAAAGACGCCGAAGCTTCGAAACTGCTCGACACCGACAAGGGCGTCATGACATATCCCAAGACTATGACTCTAGACGAGGCGTTCGAAAAGGGCTACATCCTGTCGACGCGCAAACCGTTCTCGCTCCAAGAGGCGCTGGCGCAACGTTGCTACGACCCCGAGACCGGCTTGATGATCGCAGAGGGCGAGCGGATCACGCTGGACGAGGCCATGCGCCGCGGCGAAATCAACCGTGAGTCGCTCACGGTCAAAGACCCGCGCAACGGCGACATCATCTCGCTGTCCGACGCGATTAAGATCGGCGTCATCGATCCGAAGCTCGGCTCGGCGACCGATCCGGGCAACGGCTCGGAGATGCACTTCTACGACGCGCTCGATCGCGGCCTGATCATCCCGGCAAAGCGCAAGTTTTCGTTGCCGGAAGCCGTTTTCAAAGGGTTTTACGATCCGGCGTCCGGGAAGTTCACGTCGCCCGAGACGCAGGAGAAGTTGCCGACCGATCGGGCGTTGCGTCGCGGCGTTTTGGATTCGGCGTCCACTCTGGTCAAGTCGAACGACGGGCTGATCACGTTCAGCAAGGCGCTGGAGGACGGGATCATCGATCCGCGGACGGGGACGCTGAACGAGAAGCAGGGCAGGCGGCTAGATTTCCAGGAGGCGTTCGAGCAGGGACTGTTGATCGAGGTCAGGCGGCCGATTTCGTTGAGCGAAGCGCTGATGAAAGGCGTCTTTGACGAGAAGACGGGCAAGTTCTTGGACCCGTCGACCGGCGAGCATCTGACCCTGGCCGAGGCCGTTGCAAGGAACTTGATCGATTCCGATTCGGTTCACGTTAAAGACACGCGGTCCGGGTTCTGGAAAAAGGTTTCTCTGGCCGAAGCGATCAAAATCGGGTTTGTCAACGGCGAGACGGCCAAAGTCAAAGATTTCACGGAAAACAAAGAGTACCAACTCCCGGAGGCTTTCGACCTCGGCCTGATCGTGGATTCGAAGGCGGCCGTTTCGATCCAACGCGCGATCCACCAGGGACTTTACGACGAAACGGGGAAATTCACAGATCCAAACACGGGCCGAAAAGTCACGCTGCACGAGGCAATCCGACGGTTCATCATCAACCCGCAGCTGCCTTGCTATTGGGACAAGAAAACGGAACGTTTGTTGTCGCTCGTCGAAACGTGCCGGGCCGGATTCATCGACAGGCGGGCGGGAATGTTCAAAGAGCCGGGAGCAAACGTTTCGATTTCTCTTTCCGAAGCAATGGACCTGGGGTTGATCGTCGACATTGAAAGCGCTGGTTTCGGATTGTACGAAGCGATTGCCATGGGCCTATACGACGTCGGAACTGGCAAGTTTGTTCATCCAGCCAGTGGGCGTAAACTTACGCTCGAGGAGTCATGCAAGAACGAATTAATAAACCCGTTAACGTCGTTCATTAAACATGCGAAAACTAACCAGTATTGTAAACTTCCCGAAGCTATTCCGACCTTGATCGACGATGTGAAGGGCGTTTATAAAATCCCGGGCGAGAAAAAAGTGTTATCTTTGAAGGAGGCGAAAGAGAAGGGCCTTATCGTAACGTCCAAGCGGCCTCTTTCCATTGAGGGAGCCGTAAAGAGTGGATTGTACCGGCCGGAGACCGGCAAGTTCGTGGATCCCGATTTGGGAGACCATTTAGACATCTCGCAAGCTTTGCATCACGGCCTCATTTCAGCAGACACGACAGCCATCAAAGATCCGACGTCAGGCTCGCTTAAATCTGTCAACTCGGGCATCGAAGACGGTTCGATCGACGTGCCAAGGGGTCGAGTCGTCGATCCCAAAACGAAACGAGCGTACACCATAGACTCTGCGCTAGAGCGAGGGCTTCTCGTTACTGTCGATAGGCCAATGACGTTCCAACAAGCGGTTAGGAAAGGTTCAATCGATTTCTTGCGAGGAACGTTTAAAGATCCGCGAACGATGCGCGAATGCACAATGGAAGAGGCGATTCGGTACGAACTAATCGACCCGGAGTCTGCCGTTGTTAAAGATCCGCAAACTGGTAGGTTCAGAACAGTGAAGAAGGCGCTGGAGGATGGAGTTATCGACCTAAACAAACGGGCAGCGTTCGATCCGCAAACGGGCAAGGTCAAGGCATTGTGCATAATGTTCGATCAGGGCACGGTGATCTTCTTGAGAGAGCCGCTTACCTTCGACGCTGCGATAGAACAAAACCACCTCAACGTGCAGACAGGCAAATTCACCGATCCCAATTCAAAGGAAGTTTTGACACTGAAGGAGACTGTTACCCTTGGATTGATTGATCCCGACACGGCTTTGATTAAAGACATGAATAAAAACAGACTGTTGAAGTTACCAGAAGCGTTTAGGAAGGGACTGATGGACGCCGAAAAGGGAAACGTTCTCGATTCCGCCACCTCTAAATTGTATTCACTGCAAGCGGCGATCGAATCCGGATTGCTGACGACGCCACGCCGCGGGTTCTCTCTCATCGAGGGGCTAAATTACGGGCTTTACAACCCGACTACCGGGGGTTTCACGGATCCGTACTTGTCGAGCGGTGTTTTGGAGAAGCGAAGGCTTACGCTGCAAGAGAGCATCGAGTCGGGAATGATCGATCCGAGTTCGACGATCGTGAAAGACGCAGAAAGCGGGAATATCAGCTCGTTGCAAGAAGCAATATCCAGCGAGATTGTCGATGCCGTCAAAGGGAAGATGATGGAGACGACGACGGGCAAGAAAATTGATCTGTTGAAGGCTCACGAGAAGGGATACATCTTGACGGCAGAGGCGAGGGTGAGTCTGAACAAAAGTTTACGCTTTGCAGTAATGTTTTCAAAGCTGGATCGATGTAAAGTTGATTTTAAAACGTTGGAAATTCTTTGTTTCTCAAAATCACTGAAATTAATTCATTTCGATTTATATCTTTCCTATCGATCCAGATTGAGTTCTCTCGTTTTTCCGTGGTTTTTGTGTTTTTGTGTACGCAGCTTTTTGCACACCTTGTGAGTTACTTTTTTTAAATTTGCATGACTTTACGAGCTGCAAAGTTTCCTTTCTGTCGCTTCAAAACTTTAGGCTGAACTGCGCTTTTTTGCATTGAATCGCATGATACGCCAACCTTTTCTTTTTATGTTTTTGATTGATTGCATTTTAACTGATACTTGGATGTCTTGTTGTGAAAGAGAACTTGAAAGAACCTGTTTGCTCTTCCGATGATGTGACATTGGTGTATTAATTCGCATATCATTCTCGTCTTGTTGCAGATTTATTAAATAGCCTGCCTGAAATGTTAGCCGACTAATCTCGCTGGATCTGGGCTTTTGACTTTTTTTGGGCAAAATGACGGCTGCAAAAAAGTCTCAAAATTCCTTCGGCTGCTACGGAACCAAAAAACCCGAATCCAAAACAAAATAACTAACTGGAATGTGCTAAACAATAATTACGCTTAATTGATTGTTTAACCAAAAAACCCTGGTCTCGGCAATGCTAACTCTAAAACAATGGTTAATTACGTTAATCATACAATATATGGTAACATTTAACATAATACTATATTTTATGGTAAAAGTTTTGGGAGAGGAGAGTTTTCTAAAAGACTTAATGATATCTACCTAGTTATAAGATCTAGTCATTATTATGATACTATGTAACATTTTTCAACTTATTGCATCTATAGGTTTGGGTAACATCACACTTATTTTCTAAAATATCTATTGCATTACTTTCATATTAATATAACCATAATCATCTAATATAACCCATACCTTAGAGCATAATTATTTGAAATTTGTTTCCACAGTTAATTAATCGTTTATTTTTTCCCATTTCGTTTTGTATTTCCGTTTTTTCATGTTTACAATGTTTTCAGGTTTTAGTTTATAGTCTAACAATTTGTTGACAATCTGATCATATTATATTGTGTGTGCGATTGAGTGAGTGAGAGTGATTGTTTGCATTAATGAACTTGTTAGTAATTAGTACAATCAATTCCTACCTTGCACGATGGACTGTGCACCAAGGTACTGTACTCTTTAGACGCTAGAAACAAACAAACCCGCTTATTATAGGTTATTAGAATAGGTACGCTCTGATGCTTGATGCAGTTATGTACTACCGTTTTAAAATGTGTTGCACTTCAATGCATTACCAGACAATAATTTTCAGGTCACATAAGCACCTTGCCTCTTGTAGACCAAAAGATTTTGGTGGTTACATTTAATTTTGACAATGAAAATTAGCTCCAAATCATTCACGTGTTAGCTTATCTTAACTGACATCCACAATATTACCACAAATTTAAGTATCTTTGGTCCACTGCACGAATCACAGAATTATTTAATCTGGTAGTGCAATGAAGTAAACTGATCTATGTCTAGTTTAAGAGATGAAAAGCTTTTGAATTGGGCAAGAAAGTCAATGTGTCTGGCTTTTGGTATGACAATGAAGTGCTAAGCTTTTTGGGAGTGCAGCAAAAAATGAAATTGCACGTGTTAAATAATGTCTGTGTGCCAAAGCAAATGAAAAGGAAACTTGCCTGGGTTGAAGTTTACGTTTAGTTTATAGTGGTTTTCCTTTTGAATACTGCCTGCAGCCATTCTAGGTGCTAGACACAAAGGAACTATACAGTTCCTGTTTATTTCCTTTGTGATTTAGGCTCTGGGTGTTTGCATGGGTAGTTCAGTGTTAATGTTAATGCGATGCAATCAAACAGTACTAGTGCAAAATCAAAGAATATCACACTTCTCCATCATAAATTCAGTTCTAGTAAGGTTAGCTTAACTTTGAATACATAAGTGTTCTAGTTAAATCAGATTCAGAGTGGAACTTTGAGGTTATTTATTGATAATTATTAATTACTCTTCAATGATGTGTATCTTTGTAACTTGAAAAGTGAGCTTGCGTACACTTTTGATTGCTGAGCACTGACTTTTTGCTGGTGACTTTGTGCTGACCTCATTGTATCGATGTTCAGCAACAAGTGGAGGAGAAGTACCGCATTTGCGACGAGTCCCTCTCCAAGCTGCTCGCTTGGGTTTCCGACGTTGAGGACAAACTTGCCAACCAGGATGTTGCCAATGAAAATGCTGATGAGCTCAGGAACCAGATCAACAACCTGAAGGTAATCACAAAAATTTAGATTTAAGATCTCGTAAACGTTAATGGTTTAGAAGATTTTTTGCAAAATCTTTCACCAGGTTTGAAGTCAGCAATGGCAAGACATATTTAACTATTTATTGCCACTTTCAAACACTCTCCAGTCACAGTATATGGCTTGTAAAGTTGTAAAAGATACCTAATGTAAGAAATCGTGGTCTACTTTGGTCAGGGTATAATATTGTTCTGTTTGTCACTATCTATCTAAACATTAAGTCAAGAAAAATGTGAGTGATTTGGTATCCATGGAAATTTGATGCTTTACTCGGTAATAATGTCATGGTCAAGAGCACATGACAACACAAGACAAAATTACAATGACCAAAATAACATCTATTTCATTGATGGTTAGCATTGTTTCAAGTCAAATACTGAAGATTTCTTATAAAATTCATAAGAGTTAATCTCATCCACCTCGTGTCTCTTCATCTGAGAAAGGGACAATGGGTCTAGTGATTGCGCCATCGCCTCTCCCCGGAGATCCCCCCTTGTCCCACCCGGAGAAGCAGGGAGAATGTGTGACCGAATAGCTCAGTATAGCCTGAATAGCCCGGCAAGCAGGAGGTCCCGGGTTCGTATCCCGGTTCGGGCGCACATTTTTCCAGGTTCATCCCTCCAGGTTGTCCCTTCCATCAATTGCACACTGGCATAAACCAGTAACAATTTCCTCTCAATCTCCAATTAGTCTGAATGGTTCACAGTTTGAGAGATAAGTCAGGTTTACAGAATTAAGTGTTGAAACTCAGTCTGTGTTCACAGAACACAACATTATGTTAACTCTGTAATCTGTTCGTCCCTACCGAAAGAAATCAGAAACATCACCGAACTATCTAACCTGGTTCTTTGACCCGCGTTCCCCTCGTAGCAAGTGAAAGACGATGTGGACTCCCACTCCCGCCCGGTCGCCGCTTGCCTGGACCAAGTGCGCCAGGTGGTGGCGTCCGGCCGCGAAGTGCTCTCGAGCGACGAGATCACGTCGATGGAGAAGAACGGAAAGGCGCTCAAGACGCGATACGATCGGTGCGCCGAGCGCGTCGAGAAGCTGCTCAGGAGGCTGACGGCCGCGCGAGACGAGCTCACTAAGTTCAGGTATGCGACGAGCTGCCATTTTGTATCTTTTTCATTGGCACTTGCATATTGGGTGCTCTACCAACTGGCTACTGGCAAAGCTAAATTGTGTTATAGTCACATTTTATTACATTGCATGACCTGGTAATCAAGGAGAGTTGTAACTTCAGTCTCTGGCTAATGACTTAAGAGGATTTTCCAGCCTGTCAGTCCATATTGCTTATAGATTTGCAGACTTTAAATAATATACTTTGCTATTAAGACGGTGCATATGAAGTACGGCGAGTACACACGAAATCTATGGAGGCACGTCTTAGTTTTTGCAATTAAAAGTGTTATTGGTTATTGTCTCATTTTGTTGAATGCCCTATTAATTGAGAATTGAAACCAATTGCCTTGTGTGCCAGTGCAACTAAGAAGTGATCAAATGATCGACAAGTGCCCATCAAATTGCATTAGTCCTGGAATTGCATTTTTGAAAAGCTTTGTTAATTGAACCTTTTAATTAGTCTTGCAATCATCATAAACCTACTACATGGACTAAACCAAGATGCAACAGAAGTGATCCAATGGAAAATTGTACAAGTACTCATCAAATTGCATTAGTCCTGGAATTGAATTTTTGAACAGCTTCAATAATCAAACCTTATTTTTGGTATTTTAATCATTACAATCCTAATCCTACAAGGATCCAACCTGACACAGTCCTGACCGACGTTACGTTGACAGGAGCGAGCTGTCCACATTCTCCGTGTGGCTGGACAAGGCAAGACGTTCCCTGGAGGAGAAGGAGCGTTCGCTGTCGAACCTCAACAAGCTGCACGCCAGCGGGGACTCCACGCGCGAGTTTGTCAGCGACGTCATCGCGCATCAAGCCGATCTGCGGTTCATCACGATGGCGGCGCAGAAGTTTGTCGACGAGTCCAAGGTGAGGGGATGGGCGGCAGAGCTTTTCAAATCCGCAATTTACAATCAGTATTTTTATCTTTAAACGAATAGTCTTTGACGATCAGTCAAATCAGTAGTTCAAAATTCACAATCGGGCCGAGATCGAAAGCCTCCGGGAGTTGGCCAAAAATTTTATGTTTAACATACCTACTGCAATGCATAACATTTCGTTTCTGTTTACCTTTTGGAATTGTTAGTAGGATGCTGGAACTGAGCATTCAGTTTCAAATGCATTCATTCCCTCAAAGATATAATATGCTTGTTACCCATGTAGAATATCAGCCGGAAAATTAGTATTAGGGCTCGTATTTTAACTCCCAATTGTATTTAAACATTTTGATATCCTTGTGCCCTTTTTGGATTTTGAAAACGTCCCCTTTTTTTGCATCTGGCAAGTTCAACTTTCTGAAATGTCTTAATTCAATGCTTTTTTTTAATGTTGAAACCACCCAGTAGTTAACTATTATACCAGGGCTTAAAGCTTGTGTTTTAATTTCTTATCTATTTATTTGTAGATATTTAATATCATAATTATGAAATAGGTACGGTTCATGGTTTTTTTTGTTTGTAACAGAAAAACTATTTTGTTTTCCCGCCATTAAAATTTAGGTTTTTGAGTCGCATGCTGTCCATGCAATTCTTGCTGTGCTATCTTCTCTCACGGGCTCGACTAGGCAAATACAATTCTCTCTAGATGAAAATTCTCCATTCGTCCGACAAATTACCCTAACCTCACGTACCTAACGTCAACGCCCCTAACCGCATTGTCCCTCGGCAGGAGTACCTGGTGTCGCTGAACGAGTTCCGCACGAGCCTGCCGCGCCGTCTGTCGCACGTGGAGCCGGCGCAAGAGTCGCTGGTGCGCAACGAAGTCGGCGCGGTGAGCTCCGCGTACCGGGACCTTTTGGCGCGCGCCAACGCCCTCGCCGACAGAGTGTCCGGCGTCGGCGGCAGGCAGAGAGATCACAGGTCAGTTGTGTGTGTTTATTTGAAATCTTCATCTCATGAAAAAAACTATTTCAAACTGGGATTTTTCAAAACTACTTTGCATAAACTTTTGGTAGTAACTTTCTGTATGTAGTAGGTAACTGTTTTTTTAATAGAATATAATATATGCAGGAATCTTATGATTTGAGGTTTTATTTAACTTCCAAGAGATACAATGAGAACTGAAATAATAATGAAAGAAACGTATACATGTTTTTAATGTAAATGCTTAAAATATTAGTACATATTAGAGAGGAAATTTTTTGCCAAGTTAACAGTATCAAGCCATTTAAACAATTAATCCCTTCTATTACTCCAGATAACCAAAAATGAAATAAGCAGCTTCTATTTTTTTAAATTTTGTGGGCTTTTGGTATCTGTTTGGGGTAAATACCAGCCGCCTTTATTAGCACAAGTGCTTTGAAGCACGATTGACACCCCTAGTTGTCGCTAACGCCGCCCCCCGTTGCAGAGATGCGTTGGACAAGGCGCGCGCCTGGCTGCGCGAGGCGGAACCCCGCGCCAACAAGGTGATTGCCGAGCCGGTGGGCGCGGACCCGCGCTCCGTTGAGGAGCAGCTCAACAAGGCCAAGGCGCTGCACAACGAGTTCTTGGCGCAGGGACGTCTCATCGACGCCGCCAAACAGGTGAGGGGACAGTGGCCGTTGGGACGGATTTAAGGTTACCCAGATACGTGAAAACCCTCCGCTCGCGATAATAGCTTTGCCGGCGGTCAAGGGATGGTGCCACTGTTTGTTGTTAAATCATCTGTAACCTAGGTAACCACTTGTGGAACGTTGGGTCCCTTGATTATATTGACATTGTGCCATGGTCTGGTAGATGAAGCGATAACTGTAACCACCTGAGGAACATTGGGTCCCTTGATTATAATTGACATTGGGCCATGGCCTGGTAGATGATGTTGAAACAGGTTGCCCACGCACCCCAGCAATTTGCCGGCGAAATTACTAGCATCAAATTTTTGCCGTGGCCATCCGTAGCTAGATATGGTAGGATATCAGTGCTCGAGTGGTTATTAAGTTAATCGATGCTAGGTAGGTACTTGTGTGTTCAATCATTGCGCTTCTGAAAAATGTTGCGATTTACCAGCATAGGATAGGATTCATTAACTTGGTGTGGATCATTTGATCAGTGTTGAGACTTTCCTAAGAGAAGTGATGAGACTTGCCATTCCTAGCATAGTAAAACACAATTTTATAAATCAATATTTCTAATATGCAAAGAATGCAGAACAGTGAAAACTGAAAATATGGCTAGCAGAGTATTACGTCAACAGCACAATCGCTTAAAAATCAGGCATTGAAAGGCGTACCTAGCTTTGATGTGGCTCTTGACAGGCCAGTGCCATTCCATACCTTACCTGTTCAGTTCCTCTCCCAGTAATATTTATTTACTATTTGTGAATATAAAAATGAGAGTCCACCCGCTGAACGCTCGCCTTCCCGTGGTGTCCGCAGTCTCTGGCCGGTCTGCTGCGTTCGCTGGAGGGCCAGCAGTCGCCCGCCGAGATGGCAGCGCTAGAGGCGCCCGTGCACGAGCTGGAAGACAAGTACACGCAGCTGTGCTCGGCGCTCGCCGACAAGTGCAGCGAGCTGGACATTGCGTTGGTGCAGAGTCAGGGCGTGCAGGACGCTCTCGACGGACTCACTCAGTGGCTCAACGCGGCAGAAAACCAGCTCAAGTGAGTCGCTAGTTTGTTCTAGAATGTTGATGCCTTAATTTAGCTAAACATTGTACAATTATGGCTAATTTTTTATGGCAGTTTATCGGACAAATATATACAGTTGTGGCAATTATAAAATGCGGCAGAAAACCAGAGCAAGAGCATAAAAAAAAACACTTTAAAACATGGTTTTGGAAGCTAAATAAGAGTCTCACCGATTTCCTGGCGTTTCGTAACATGCTGTATACTATACCTATACTATACCTGTATGCTGTACCTATACTAGTTACTTCCTCAAATGTGATACACGTCTCATGTTTACAGCGTGAACAAAATAACTTATTTCGTGCATGTTTCAATAGATACCATATTTATCTGTTGTTTTTTGCCTTTTTTTTTTAAAGGATTTGTTTGATGCTTGTTGAATGCTCTCTACTTGGTGGTTGGAACTATTGGTCATCAACAATCACAGAAAGTCGCAAGTTACAAAATATGTTTGCTGTATGTGTTCGTGACGAGTGCATCCCCCCCGTTTGCAGATCGCTGATGCGTCCAGCGTCCCTGAACAAGGAGCGTTTGGAGGAGCAACTGCAGGAGCATCGGCTGCTCCAAGCCGACGTAGACAGTCACAAGTCGAGCGTGGAGAGCGTCGCGTTCTCCGCGCAGGAGCTCGTGGTCAACGCAAGCAACGCTCGCATCGCCAAGAAGATCGAGACCAAGCTCAAGGACGTCATCGGAAGGTGCGTCTGTGTTCTCGCAGTCCAGGCCGGCCCTTGGTCAAATGAATGACATTTCCAGAGTGTATCACTGATATGGGCAAAGAAATGCCATACTAAAAGCATTGCCTTTGTTTGCCCACATAAGTTATTGACTTTGGACCTGCAATCTTCCATTGACTAACCACATTTGAAACTGTCCCGGAAGACTTCAGGCCATTAGCAATGAACGCTAGTAATCTCCGACATGTCTACACCTGACTCGAGGGTAGAAACTTCCTCCGAAAATAACCTCGAGCCCCCACAATACACCTTAGATAAAGTGACTAGGGCTTTACTTAAACTAGAGAATTGACGCCCAGTATTAAACCATTTGTAACTTATTTCTGGTTCAAGCCTGTTGCCAACCCTTCGATAACGACCGCCCCCTCTCCCGTCCCGCAGATTCGAGAAGCTGCACGAGAAGACGACAAAACGTGGCGAATACCTCGAGGAGATCCACTCGTCCCTGACCGTCTTCATCTCGTCCGTCTCGCACTTCGAGGTCTGGTTCACCGAGATGCTCGAGGTGGTCGAGTCGCGCGAGCTCAGCAAGCTCGGCATCGTCGAGTACGGCGCCAAGATCGAGGAGCTCTCGCGCCGCCGCGACGACAAGCGCGAGGTCTTCGAGGAGATCGTGCGCAACGGCAAGAGTCTGGTCGCGAAGAAGGACGTCACCGACACGGGCCCCGTCCGCGACAAGATCAAAGCGCTGGAAGGACAGTGGAAGGACCTCAACGGACTCCTCGACGACAAAGTCAAGCTCAGCAAGGCGCGCGTGGAGCAGCTGTCTGCGTACGACCGCGTCCGCGACTCCGTGCACGACTGGCTAGCGGCGATGGAGTCGCGAGTGACGCGGCTGGAGCCGATCGCCGTCGAGATCGAGACGCTGAAACGCCAGACCGAGGAGCTGAAGCCGATCGCCAAGGAATACCGCGACTACGCCGTGACCATCGACAAGGTCAACGATCTGGGCAACACGTACGAGGGCATGCTCCGCGGAGAGCGGCCGGACTCGCCGAACCGACGTCGCAGCTCGGCGTACAGCCCGACGAAGCGGGCGTCGGTCGTCGCCAGTCCGTTGCGGCGGTCCTCGCAGGACGGGCGGTCGCCGTCGCCGACCAAGGCGGGCGGATTCGCGGGCGTCAGTCCCGTGTCGCCCGGCGGCTCGAGCGGCTTCAGCAGCCGCCGGTCGTCGCAGGACGGGTTCCACCTCGAGGAGCTCTCGCCCGTGCAGCAGCAGCTCACGGAGATCAACAACCGCTACAGCCTCCTGGGCGTGCGCATCAACGACCGGCAGAGCGAGCTTGACTCGATCCGCGAGGAGCTCAAGAAACATCTGGAGCATCTGCGTACGCTCGGCCAGTTCCTGGACAAGGTGCAGCGCAGCCTGCCGAAGGACACGGTGCCGCAGAACAAGGACGAAGCGGACAAAACGGCCAAGCTGATCAAGGCCGTGCTGGAGGAGATGTACGAGAAGCAGTCGCTGTTGGACGGCACGCGCAGCCAAGTGGTCGACCTGTTGAAACGGAAGCCGGGAGCTTTGGGCGCCGACCACCTCCAGGACGAGCTGACCGAGATCGTGACGCGCTGGAAGAGTCTGCACGACAAGTGCAAGGACAAGATCAAGTTCATGGAAGACATGAAGGACTTCCACGACACTCACGACAACCTGGCCGGCTGGCTGTCCGCGAAGGACCGCATGATGACTGTGCTCGGACCGATCTCGGCCGACTCGCGCATGGTGCAGAGTCAGGTGCAGCAGGTGCAGGTGCTGCGCGAGGAGTTCCGCACGCAGCAGCCGCAGCTCGACCATCTGGTCGAAGTCGGGGACTCCGTTCTGTCCCGCGTGGATCCGCGGTCCTCGGACGGCACACGCATCTCGGGCAAGCTCGACTCGGTGAGTAATTATCGCACCAACTCGTAATAATCAAGTGCCAGGGGGAAGGCCCAAAATAGGTCCTTTCTGGCCAGGGGTTGTTTAAATCAAATTTGTAGATATGAGCTTACATTTTTTTAAAGTTGCAACAATGAATGTAAACAGTACACAAGTGCAGACCTTTGAGTAACCCCATATCAATGAAAGGGTACTTTTGAATGATCTTACCCACAATGAGCATTCCTTACAATACCTTACGTTTCAATACCTTACCTTTTAACACCTTACCTTTCAACACCTTACAATACTCAATGTCTCAATACCTTCCCTTTCAATACTTTCCCTTTCATTACCGTACCTTTGGATACCTTACCTAGCAATACCTTACCTTTGAATACCTTACCTTTGAATACTTTGCCTTTCAATACCATACCTTTCAATACCTTCCCTTTCAATATCTTACCTTACAATACCTACCCTTACAATGAGCCCGCATTCCAAAGACCCCGCACTAATGTACAGCATCTGGCCCTCGTTCAGGTGCGCCAACGCTGGGCCGACCTGCTCGCTCGTCTCGAGGAGCGCGCCGAATCGCTCGGCGCCGCCGCCGACACGAGCCGCGAGTTCGACCTCGGCCTCGGGCGTCTCCGCGACGCGCTGCAGAACATCTCGGACCAGCTGGACGACCTCCCCCTGGACAAGGACCCGGAGGAGGCCCTGCGCAAGATCGAGAACCTGGAGCGGCAACTCGAGGGCCAGCGCCCGCTGCTGGCGGACGCCGAGGCGGCCGGCGCGCAGCTCTGCGACGTCCTGACCGATCCGGCCTCGCGCGCCGAGATCCAGGGCAAGCTGACGGCGGTCGCGCGGCAGTACAACACGCTGCAGAAGAAGCTGGACCACCGCAAGGCGGAGATCGAGGGCTCGCTGAGGGACGGGAAACAGTTCGAGGCCAGCGTGGCCAAGACTTTGGGATGGCTCAACGAAGAGCTGGGCGCAACGTCCGAACGCCTCCTCATATCGGCCGACAAGGACGTGCTGCAGCAGCAGCTGGACCACCACGAGC
Organism: Nemoura dubitans; assembly: GCA_921293005.1. Lineage (NCBI taxonomy): Eukaryota > Metazoa > Arthropoda > Insecta > Plecoptera > Nemouridae > Nemoura > Nemoura dubitans. Next base: position 28,046,501 of record OV121077.1, on the reverse strand, counting down.
CCGTTTACAAGGACGTGATGAGCAAGGAGCACGAAGTCATCATGCTGCTCAACAAAGGACGGGACATGCTGTCGCGAAACAACCAGCGAACGGACACGCGCAACCTCCAGCGCGACCTCGACAAGATCCAGTCGCAATGGGACAAGCTGCGCAAGGACACGATGGACCGACAGACGCGGCTGCAGACGTGCATGGAGCACTGCCGCAAGTACTACCGCGGGCAAGACTCGTTCCTGCCGTGGCTGCGGTCGGCCGAAGACAAGCTGGAGTCGCTGCAGCCGGCCAGCTTCAAGCGCAAGGACATCGACCGGCAGCTCAAGGAGCTGGGCGCGTTCCGCAACGACGTGTGGAAGCGTTCGGGCGAGTACGAGAACAACCGCACGCTGGGCGACGCGTTCCACGGCGCGTGCGACATCGACAAGGAGGTGGTCAAGGCGGAGTTGGCGCACACGAAGCAGCGCTGGGACCGGCTGAACAACGACCTGCTCGAGCGGACGCAGTCGCTGGAGGACACCGCCAAGCGGCTCGGCGACTTTGCCGAGAACCTGCGCGACCTGCAGCACGCGCTGACGCGGTGCGAGGACAAGCTGGCGTCGCACGATGCGTTGGGCGGCGCGGCCAAGGACCCCAAGCTGCTGGACAGGATCAAGGTACGGAACTCTTGTCGCTGGTTGCTTTAGATGTTTAAATTGTAGTTGTGAAGCACACTGTCATTCAGTTTTCCTTTTGTCTTCCACCTTTCTGAGTGCATGGAAAATGGTATGCTCAAACACGGTATCAAATGCTATTGTAACGTATCACTGGTTTCAAACAAACGCTGGTTTGGCTGAATTCTACTACCTGGTTTGAAAAGATAAGACACGTATCACAAAGAGATGTTACAGGGCAGCATTATTCGGTTTCAAAAATTCTCCCTAATTGTTGTGTTCTCATAAAAAACTAGTATTTTGTAATTAATATTGGTGGTTACTTTGCAACCATTTGCTTCCAAATTCAAATTTTTTGCACCAACAAGATGTCCTGGCAACATTTACAAGCATCTTTTTATCTCAGTTCGATTCAATTGCCAGCTGATGACCGATAGCAAACTTTGTTTCCCCATTTTTGACCCGTGAAACATTAAGTTTGGCCATCTAACCTCCCTTGCAGCCGTTTTTAATTCAGTAGCCTTCATTTCATGAAAGTAGCAAACTTTCATTTCATAATTCAATCCTTATCAAGAATCAATATACTAATAAGGATTTCTTCATAACTAAACTAACCTCACAAATGTTGGTTATACTTTTGTGGTTGTTAGGCAAATAACCACACGACATTGACGAAAGATCGAATGGTTGCGATAAAACGCCTGTTTGCCCGCAGACGCTCCGCGAAGAGGTGGCCGCGCTGAAGAAGCCGCTGCTGTCGGTGCGCCAGCAGGCCAACGACCTCGTGACGGAGGCTGAGGAGCAACGCGTGGACGCCACGCATCTCACCGACGAGGTGGACAGCATGGCCGACCGTCTCGACGATCTCACCGCCAAACTCGACGACCGCTGCAGCGAGCTGCAGTCGGCGGCCACCGCAGTCACGCAGTTCAACGTGAGTCACTTCGCGGAATCAGCTAATCATTCACCATGCAAATTCCACTTTAAAATGGCCTTTTTTGGAAACTATACTCCATTTCACGTTACGAAGGAGAGTGGATTTGCAGCTTCCTAGAGGACCCACTGCTGCTAGCCTAGAACTTAGTTGAGAGGCCCAAAACTGCCAATAGAGCCTTTTGTCCAGATCCAGACATGGCCAGTAAATTTTGAAACTCTTAGCTTGTGTATAGCAGCAGTGGGTCCTCTTGGAAGATTAAAAACCACTATCCTTCTTAACGTGAAACGGAGTTTAGTGCTAAAGATAGGACAAGCAGATATGAGTCTTATGATGTGCGTGTCTCAATTACTTGTCATTAAATAAGGATTCCACTCTCATTTGGTAAAGGCGAGAGCATTTCGACACCATTAAATCTAGAAGACTGGAAACTTATCGACTAATCCCAACGATTGATCCGTTCCCCCTCAGGACCAAGTCAAGGGACTGACCGCTGATCTGACCGGCCTCGAAAACGAACTGGACGCCATGAAGCCGCCCGGCCGCGACCTCAAGACCGTTCGCGGCCAGCTCGACGACACCGCGCGGCTCCTCAAGAAGATCAACAAGGCCGCGGACGACGTCGCAAACGCCGTGGTCGCAGGCGAACGTCTCGTCGACGCCGGTTTTGCGCCCGACACGACCGCCACGCGCGAACAGGCCGAACAGCTCCGCAGACAGCTCGCGAGGCTCGACGATCGCGCCAAGAACCGCGAGACCGAGCTGGAAAACGCCCTGGAGAAGCTCGAGAACTTCTACGAAGTCCATACCGCGGTCGTACACGATATCGCAGACGCCAGTGAAGAGGTTAGGAAGCTGAAGCCCATCAGTTCGGAAGTAGCCGGCATTAAAATGCAGCAGAAAGAATTCCAGGCATTCCACGCGAGGGCGGTGGAGCCGCTGGCGGTTCAAGTCGATGAGTGCAATCGACTCGGCCAGGGGCTGATTCAGTCGGCGGCTGGCGGAGTCAACACCGGAAGTCTCGAGAAGGACTTGGAGAAGATGAACGACAAATGGAACGACCTGAAGGACAGGCTCAACGAACGGGACAGGAAGCTGGACATCGGACTGCTGCAGTCCGGCAAGTTCCAGGAGGCGCTCGACAGTTTGGCCAAGTGGCTGACCGACACCGAGGAGATGATCGCCAATCAGAAGCCTCCGTCGGCCGACTACAAGGTCGTCAAGGCGCAGTTGCAGGAGCAGAAGGTGAGTGCCGGCCAGAGTTATCTAAAATCTCTCGAATTTTGCATTTCTTTGAAGATATGATAGCAAGGCTTGTCAAACTGTCATTATCAAGGTCTGAGCTGGACTGTTAAGTATTTTGCTTTGATTTGCTCAACACTGTACACAGTCCTTACATGGCATGCTATTTTTTTGAGTTGACATTTTTTTGCGCTTTCTAGCAATATCAATTCCAGACCAATTCTATTTGGAACGACCTGGTTATTTGACTCAAATGGTTAAGTACCAAAAATTGTTGAATTTAACTTTAGTGGACTTTGCGAAGCAGCACCATTCGTAACTTGAAGGTTTCCACTCCAGGGTCGTGCAATTTCTATAGTAACCCCCAATAAAACTTAAATCCCGAGCAAAACGCCAAGCTCCCGACTTGATCCACATTTTTTCTCGTGCCCGCAGTTCCTGAAGAAGATGCTGCTGGACCGGCAGAACTCGATGTCCTCGCTGTTTGCGATGGGCAACGAGGTGGCGGCCAACTCGGAACCGGCCGAACGCAAGGCGGTGGAACGCCAGCTCAAGGAGCTCATGGGACGCTTCGACAACATCACCGAAGGCGCGGCTCAGCGGATGGCCGATCTGGAGCGGGCGCTGCTGGTCGCCAAGGAGGTGCGTCCATTGACGAGGCGTTGCTGTTTCAGGTCACATTTTGCATTTCTGCAAGAACATATTGTGCTGTGTGAAGTTGTTATTTTGTATGTTTTTTTGTGGGCAATTAATTACTTGTCAATGGCATAGAAACGATGTTCAGTGAGGTAATTAAATCAACGTTTATGGCATACACATCGATTGCTTTGAGCTCTGTTGGGAGCAGGGCATCGAACCGAAATTATTGTTGGTTTGGGTTCAGTTTTTTTTATTTTGCTCATTCTGGTTCATTCTTGTCCATTGCTTCATACTGGTTTGGGTTCAAAGCCCTGGCTGTGAGTACATTGTAAGACATTGTAATACTTGCGAGGCTTCTTTCCCTGAAAGTTTTTCACTGACATTTTTTTCATTCAGCATGAACTGAGTACCTAGCTCTATTTTTGATAAAAGGCCAAATAAATTTCAAAAACCTCCCGTATAAGTTGGCCCTCTGACAGATACCAAATCTTTCTGAAAAGCTTCATTTTCTCAACTCATGCTGTCTTGCCAAAAATTCCATGTCAAAAACTACCTTCCCAGCGCAAAGTTGCCCAACCAATCGTAACCGCTCCCCTGTACTTTCTCCCTGCAGTTACGAGATAAGCCACGTTTGCTAAAACACAGTAACCCCACAAATCTTAACTCCTTCACTTAATTTCCTCCCCGCAGTTCCAAGACAAGCTGGTGCCGCTAGTCGAGTGGCTGGACAAGACGGAGAAGAAGGTGAAGGACATGGAGCTGGTCCCGACCGACGAGGAGAAGATCCAGCAGCGCATCAAGGAGCACGACGCCCTGCACCGAGACGTCCTGCGCAAGCAGCCCGACTTCTCCGAGCTCACCGAGATCGCCAGCAACCTGATGGGACTGGTCGGAGAGGACGAGGCCACCATCGTCGCTGACAAGCTGCAAGATGCCACGGACAGGTGAGCTTAGACCTTCGACCCTTGCCATCACCTAGCTTGCTATCAACCGAGCTATCACCCTTGATAAAGTAATAGCTTGTGTTACGAAACGTCAGGAAATGGTGAGACTTTTGATTTAGCATTTTTCAAATCTAGTTTTTTCAAAACTAGTGCTTAAGATAGGATAAAGTAGACATGAGTCTCAGAAATTTTATTCAACCATGTTCCTCGTGAAAATATGGACCGAACTTGCGTTTAAACTCCCATAAGAACAACTCTTCCCATCATATCTTCTTGTCTCTTCCTATCCGAGCAGAACCGTGAGAAACTTGCATTTTATTGACAGGATATGTTCCAGAGAAAACGCAATCTTTCAATGGTTTCTTGTAAAATGGTCAACCACGAGTAAATTTTACTTCACTGTTGTTTTATGCACAATACTAATTCATGTTAGCTCTAGTTACATCCTTTTTTTGTATCCAACTGTTAAAATCAATAGTCATTGCTTCAGCAGGGACTGTGATACTGATAACTAGGGCGAACGCAATTTGTGTTGCGTTGAAGATGAGCGTAGCGGTTTGTATATAGCGCAAAAAAAGATTAAGGCGAGAAGCCTATGCAAATCATGGAGCAGCAAGCCGGACCAATGCTTTCTCAAAAATTCTGATCACTTGAAAATGTAAACGATTCTGACCTTTCTTTGTTTCTGTCCGAGCTGTCGGGTGGCGGAAATATGCTCATTTTGAGATCATTGAGCATTGTGCATGTTAATACATAGATGTAACTCATGCCCAAGGGTTTTTATTGGGTTGGTTTTTATTGGGAAAAATCTGGTGTGATGTTTCGCGCATAAAAAGATTGAGGCAAAAAGCCTAAATCATGGAGCAGCAAGCCGGACCATTTCTTTTTCGAAAATTCTGATCACTTGAAATTGTAAACTATTCTGGCCTTTCTTTGCTTCTGTCCGAGCTGTAGGGTAGCGGAAATATGCTCATTTTGAGGTCATAAAGCAATGTGCATGTTAATATATAGATGTAACTCATGCCTAAGGGTTTTTGTTGGTTTGGTTTTTATTGGAAAAAATCTGGTGTGATGTTTCGATTTGGTATCGATGGTTTCTAAAGGTAAATCGAAATTGGGAACATTTGAAAAAAATACGTACTTTTAAATAAATTTCAGTACTTTTCCAAACATGCCCAATTGTCGAATTTTGCTCTTTTTTCTGCTTTGAAAGTGAAGGGTGTGTAGGATTTTCTTGAAAAAGGCAGGGGGTCTAAGTTGAGAACAAAAGTAGACACCCTGAAAATTTCATCCCACTCGAAGCAGGCGTTTGGCCTGTAGAGCGCGCGCAAACACACATACAAAAAAAAAACAAACACACACCAAGTGTTTTTTTTAGCAGTAGTGAAATTGATGATTTCGCTTCGCTCGCTTCGCTCGCTACGCTCATCAACAAATATGTGTAGTGGCATTGTTTGTAATTTGTTACCAATGGCGCCTGCGTTAGCAACAACAATTTGGCAATTAAAACTGAAATTCTATTTGTAACCATGGCACCAAATCAATGCCAGTTCAAAAAGCAATTAACAAAAATTAAAAACTTGTTTAAACATAGAATGGATGTGTAAAATTTCCTTGTTGCCTTTTTGTAAAAGACTTTTGGGAAAACCTACAGACTAACTAAAAGACCAGTTTAAAATATTCAACGCTGCGGAAGTGAACCAAAGTTGGTCACGCCATCTGAGCATCGTTCCTGAACTCTGCGTTATTCCGCCAGGTACGCCAATTTGGTGGACGTCTCCGAAGGTGTCGGCACGCTCCTGCAAGAGTCCCGCGCCGGCCTCCGTCACCTGGTGCTCACCTACCAGGACCTCCAAGCCTGGATGGACACCGCCGAGCAGAAACTCAACCGCCACAAGGTCCTGGCCGTGCACACTGACAAACTCCTCGAGCAAATGGACGACCTGGCCGACCTCACCGAGGAAATCGCCAACCACCAGACGCAAGTGGACAACACCGTCGACTCGGGCATCGAGCTGATGAAGCACATCTCGTCCGACGAGGCTCTGCAGCTCAAGGACAAGCTCGATTCATTGCAACGACGGTACCACGAGCTAACTTCGCGCGGAGCTGACCTTCTCAAACACGCGCAAGAGGCTTTGCCGTTGGTCCAGTCTTTCCACAACTGCCACAACCGGCTCGTCGATTGGATGATGGGCGCCGAAACCCAGCTGCAAGCGGCCGAACCTCGCGAAGAAGATATCCAGCGACTGGAAGCCGACATCCAAGAGTTCCGTCCGGTCCTCGAGAGCATCAACCTGGTCGGGCCGCAGCTCTGCCAGATGTCGCCAGGCGAAGGAGCGTCCACGATCGAAGGCCTCATGACACGAGACAACCGGCGTTTCGACGCTATTGCCGAGCAGATCCAGCGCAAGGGCGAGCGACTCATGCTGTCCAAGCAGCGTTCGCTGGAAGTGATCGGCGACATCGACGAGCTGCTCGACTGGTTCCGAGAGGTGGACGGTCAGCTCCGCGAGGCCGAGCCGCCGAGCTCCGAGCCCGACGTTATCCGTATCCAACTCAAGGAGCACAAGGCGTTGAACGACGACATCTCGAGCCAGAAGGGCCGAGTCCGTGACGTGCTGTCCACCGCGAAGAAGGTGCTCCGGGAGTCTCCGCACAACGAAGACACGACGACGATCCGCGAGAAGATGGAGGACCTGAGGGAGACGATGGACGTCGTCTCGGGACTTTCTTCGGACCGGCTTGGCGTGCTGGAGCAGGCGTTGCCGTTGGCCGAACATTTCCACGAGACCCACGCTGGACTCGCTAGCTGGCTCGACGACATGGAGCAGCAGGTGTCCATGTTGGCGTTGCCAGCGCTCAGGCCCGATCAAATCGCACAACAGCAGGACAGGAACGAGGTACGTCTGCCATAAAATTACCGTAGTGATGTTTTGTGCGGTTGCGGCGATTTTGGAAGAGTAAATCTGTTGATTTTTTATGTTACAAAAGCAGTAGTACTTCTGACTGATTGATTTGCCACCCATTGATACCTTGTAGGTATCTATCAATTTTGCATAATCCCAATATCATGGCTATAAAATCTATATTAGACCAACTTGGTCCCCATCCCTTAACAACCATCGATTATGAAAGCCGTAGCCTAACCACACCGACCTCCCCCGTTTGCAGATGTTCATCCAGTCCATCAACGAGCACAAGCCGCTGGTTGAGAAGCTGAACAAGACGGGCGAGGCCCTGATCCGGCTCTGCAACGACGAGGAGGGCGCCAAGGTGCAAGAGCTCCTGGACGCCGACAACGAGCGGTACAGTCAGCTACGTAGCGAGCTCCGCGCCAGGCAGAACGCCCTCGAGAAAGCGCTGCAGGAGTCGAGTCTGTTCTCCGACAAGCTGGAAGGCATGCTCAGGTATGGAGAGTGGCGTTTACGGGTTTTTATCTTTTAAATATTGCGACTATTACTTGCAATGGAATTTATCTGGATGTTTAATTCGTTTCTTATTTTACTCAATTTCCATCTACCCAGATGTTAGCAGGCTTCAATGTCAAAGGTTTTACCCGAGTTATTTCATGAAAACAACTTGCATTAACACTTGGAACTTTCACCTGCCCTGTTGCAACCTTAGCCATTTGACCACCATCTTATATTGACATTGTGTCATTGAACCTAAAAAAAAAGATTGGAACTAAGCAGTTAAATTCTGAATGTTATTGCCATTGGGAAGGCATGCAAAGCAAGAAGCAATGCATCCATCTCGAGATAAAGCTGGTGGCACCGGAAGGAAGCATTTGGGCAATGCCTTGTTCAAGTGCGGGGTTTTACGACGATGCACTCTAACTCGTCTCCGTCTCACCAGAGCGCTGGGTTCGACGGCCGACCAAGTGAACTCCGCGGAGCCGATATCGGCGCACCCGCCGCGCATCCACGACCAGATGGAGGAGAACGCGGCGCTGATCGAGGACCTGGACAAGCGCACGGAGGCGTTCGCCGCCGTCAAGAAGGCTGCCAGCGACGTCATCAGCAAGGCCGGCAACAAGGAGGACCCCGCCGTCAAGGGTGAGAGCATTTGTTGGTGCCATCCTGACATTCACCTTTGTTTACAGTTCACACTGTTAACCTTCTCTTCTTAACCGTTCTGGTAGCGATTGAACTAGGAAAACAATTTCATGTAGGACCGGTTTTACAAGTGCCTCAACCCTGAGTTAAAGTACGAGTTGAGTTATTTGTCATGCCAACCGCCAATAGGATGCAGTGGAATTCATGTTTCTGAGGGCTAGATACTTAACGCAGAGTTGACAAATATTGTAATACCGGCACTTAGAATGCTCAGGTTGTATGCTCAGATTAAAATTTCACTTTTATTCAACTATGCCACCACTGATGTTCTCTCAAATTCACTTTTATATGTTTGTACTTCGATATTTAACATATTTACCGCCGGCAACTGTTTTATATGGTCATTTCTAAGTATAATAACTGAGGATCTGATTATGAGGATAAATTTTAAAAACATGCACACATGCACATCACATACAAATAAAGTTGTGTGACTAAACAGAGCAGAATCTGCTTGAGTAACATTTCATCAGTGGTTTCGTATCGAAATATTGCTCAACCCAGTGATAGAGAAGTGTGCCATTGTCTTTCTGTGCGAATTTCAATAACCAGAAACATTTCCCAGCACAAAGTCTAAACGTTTGCCTTCCGCTCCCCTCCTCCGCAGACATCAAGCGCAAGCTGGACCGCCTGAACAGCCTGTGGAACGACGTGCAGAAGGCGACGGGCGACCGCAGCCGCTCGCTGTCGGACACGATGGCCGTCGCCGACAAGTTCTGGAAGGAGCTCCATGCGGTGATGGGCACGTTGCGAGACCTGCAGGAGTCGCTGGCCTCCCAGGAGCCGCCCGCCGTAGAGCCCAAGGCCATACAGAAGCAGCAGGTGGTGCTGCAGGAGATCAGACACGAGATCGACCAGGTGAGAATGGCAATCGTGTGGGGGTCTGTGACAAGTGGTTTTTTGGCTTCTTATCGAATAGCTCAAAGTTCATAACCTAAAATCGATCCAAATATTGAGTGATAAGTTGTTGAAAAACTCTCATATTGAATCAAATAATTTGTTTAGCTTCAATAATTCGTCACAGGTCTGAATGATCTACCTAAAATGCAATGCAATTTGAGTTTTTTTTTATTCTTTTTTTAATAACGTAATTACAAATTCATCTATTGGTGTGAGTGTATTACTCGAGCCGCTTCCCGTTCAAATTTTACCTCCTTCTGGACACTCGCCTGTTGCCACACCGTTTGTCCGATAGCAACGAAACCTGTGTCTACCGAATCCTCACACATTTAGCAACAAATTGTGTGTTTTAAAATCTGGAAAGACCAGTTGAATGTTCAAATAAAGCTTCATGCAATCATAACCAACTATCACACCGATACCTTAAAAAAAGCACTTTTCAAAATTCATATACATTACAATAAATTAGAGTACCTATTTAACTAATATCAGCAAGCCCCTAGTAAAAACAATTGTCGAGACGCCAAACTAAATCAAAATCAACGATAATTGAGGTAATCTCCTAATAAACATAGGTAGTCTGAGCCTTAAGCAATAAAATGAAATTCATCATGTCCCCCCTCCACTCACGTCCGTCCGCAGACGAAGCCCGAGGTGGACCAGTGCCGCCGCACCGGCGCCAAGCTGATGACGCTCTGCGGAGAGCCGGACAAGCCGGAGGTCAAGAAGCACATCGAGGACCTGGACTCTGCGTGGGACAACATCACGGCGCTGTACGCCAAGCGCGAGGAGAACCTCATCGATGCCATGGAGAAGGCGATGGAGTTCCACGAGACGCTGCACGTGAGTCGCCGTTGATTTCACTTGTTTTTTTTTTTTTTTTTGTGCTTCAACCTATTGGTCATTTTGTGCATTTATTTGTATTATTTTTAAAATTTCGAGCAAATTAAGGAAATATCAAATAATGGAATCTTAAAAGTTTCACCACGGTTTGGGGCTCTTACGCACACTTTCAGATGCTGTAATTGAAGGCTACAGGGGAATAATGACACAAGCCACATTTGAGTAACATGGATATAAATGCATTCATAGGTTTGGTACCCAATGTGTTGGGATGCTGCCAAATTGTTATTGCCGTGCACCCTTCAAAGGCTTAGTGCCTTGTTTATCGCTTGGCAAAAAGCTGAGGCTTCAAAGTCTCGCTTGCAATCAGCCAATCAATCCGTATTTGGGCACGTGACAGGCAGAGGCTCCGCTTGTGAGCGAACGTTTCAGACTTGAACCATTTTGGAGTTTTTGAGTCGCCTCTTTTTTGCCTGGAACCACACTTGACGTTAGCTCTGCCAATAACTTAGAGCAAGACTTTTTTTGTGGTTCTTGGTGGTTTTTATACTGTCAGAAGTCTATTTTAGCTGTGCTCTCTCCTAACTTAGTAAGTAACCTCATAAGTTTTTTGTGTTCTCATGGGGTACACGTATCATTCAATTTTCTATTATTAGATTGGACAACTTCAGTTCCAGAGTCCCATCATTATGTGGGCAAATAATTGCCTTAATAGCATGGCATTTAAGGGGGAAAATCAGTAATCGACTCTTGAACGAAGGTCATCCATCCATTTGGGCCAGGATTTCAGTCCTTGACAGACATGTGACCCGAAGTTGAATGCGCTGCCTCCGACCCCGCAGAACATCCTGGCGTTCCTGGACTCGGCCGAGGACAAGTTCGCCGGCATGGGAGCGCTCGGCTCCGAGATCGACGCCGTCAAGCGGCAGATCAAGCAGCTCAACGACTTCAAGGCCGAGGTGGACCCGCACATGGTCGAAGTCGAAGCGCTCAACAGGTAAACGCGGCGGCTGCGAGGCACGTTTCGGTTTCGATGCGGACTTGGCTTGTACGGGTGGTCCGTGTCTGCGTTTATGTTAGATTGGCAACACGAAATGTTGACTGAATGTTAGCATTGGCGTATGGACTACCTGTGCAAGCGCTAGTCGTGGTTGTTTTGTTTTCGTTTTTGCTGTGAGCTGAATTGTTTGACTTTTGAGAGGGCTGGGGTGTCTTTGGAACAGGTTGTTCAATGGCCCATCGTGGAGGATCAATATTTCATGACCTATCCTTGAAGACTGATATTCAGGATTGACCCTGGAGTTAACCTTTCCACAGATATCCTGGCTCTCTGCAGGGCTAAAGTTTCTTCAAATCTGGTCAAAAACTAATTCTTGACAATTAATGTCGTTAGTTTTGTTGTGAAGTGGGCTCGCTTTTCGAGTCGTTTTCAGTTTTCAGTGCGTTTTACGTTGGTCTGAGTGTTTTTGGGACATCGTAAGCATTCTTCTGCCAATATCTGACGTAAGACTGGTTACTTTTGTGATCCGGGTGATTTATTTTAGTGGGGTTTGTGATTGATATTAAATATCTGGACACAATGAAAGTAGCAATGAATAGTTTTTGAAATTGCCTTAGGTGATTTGTTGTAAATTTTAAAATTTGTCTTGTAGCAAATACTCTAGTCTACTACACGTAGCCATCTCTTTTGTGGCAGTTGTAAATACAACACTTGGCCATAGACATTGCAATATATTTTTGCAATTTAGCAAAAAAAAAATAGCAATATAACTTTTAGTAGGTAGTATTACTAGTTTTTGAAGGTGTTTTTGTGCAAGATGTACTGACGAGAGTTTTTTTCCCGTCGGGTGGATTCGTTTACCTTCTGGTCCAGAGCACTGAATAGGCAAGTGGCACAAGATTTTGTGTGTGTTTTTCTGGAGAATGGTTTTTTGTGCCGTTTTGCGGGCCTCTTCGTTTTGCTAGAACTAGCTTATATGTGTGCGCTGAAATGTGGTTTTGCTGCTTGCCGATTTATTGATGCTGTTTGCGTATTTTTTTAGTGCCGGTATTTCAAAGGCTCCTCAAAGGTATAATGTTAAACTTGTTATTTGCTTAGCAACGTCCAATCAGAGCCTCTAATTTTCATGCTGATAGACCGTTAGTATCTTAATGGACCACTGAATAGCCGGCACTTAGGATAATTAAATACTCTTTTGTTACAGATTTGTGCATGTTGTTTCTTAGTATTTTTTCTACGTATTTTTGCTACATGCTCTTTTGTGATCTGCCAATTTTCATGTGTATAAATATTACAAGATATTTTTTCCAATTTTCACCATAAAGTTTGCTTTTATGATGGGCATTATCAGCTAGAATATCAATAAACTTGGATGGTATTAAGCTTGACGCTTGACGCTTGAAGCCTTTCGCTAAAAAGCGACACAATTTCCGCTAATGAAATTCATTGCTTGTTTTTTTTTAAACTCTTGTTTATAGAAGTTTATGTCACCAAATAATGTGTAGTAGTGCAACATTTATAATTCTGTGTAATATTTTTATTCCGTAATTTTTTTCAAAAACTATGTTGTGTCTCGTTAATAAGTCTGTGATTGTTTTAAACACAAAGTGGCTACCCATCTGAAATTGTTAAACTGGCTAGTCCGTACCTGCTAGATGCAGCACCATTTTCTCAATTCTTTATTTAAAGTGTAGTTGTTGAGATAGCATCACATATATATAGAAGCTGAAACATAAATGTTTTTCCCATTAGCCAAGACATGAACCACGAGTTAAACATTGTGAAAACCACAAGCAAACATCAAAATCATTACTATCCTCATCCATTGCTTACGCTTACCGCTTCGCAAACCCACCAGCGCCCAAACCTCTAACCTCACTTTACGTCACAGACAAGCGCAAGAGCTGACAGAGCGCACATCTGCCGACCAAGCGGCCGCCATCAAGGAGCCGTTGAACGCGGTGAACCGTCGCTGGGACGAGCTGCTCCGCGGCTTGGTGGAGAGGCAACGGCAGCTGGAGAACGCGCTGCTGCGGCTGGGACAGTTCCAGCACGCGCTCTCGGAACTGCTGGCCTGGATCGGCAAGACGGACGCGACGCTGGACGAGCTGAAGCCGGTCGCGGGCGATCCGCAAGTGCTCGAGGTGGAGCTGGCCAAGCTCAAGGTCAGTGCGCTAGGGATATGTGCTTGTTAGGATCGGTTTACCTTTGCCAAATCTTTTATTTTCATTACTGAACAATTATGTTCGAATTTTTTTTTAACGACGCAAAGTACCTACTTGAATAGATATAAATAACAGAAACAACTCGAATTTTATCTCCACAAAATTTAAATGATCAAAATCAAATTTAGCCATTGCTCTACAAATACAAAATTTACATATTATAAAACTGTTCTATATTGTAACATTTTAGTTAGGTAGTACCTTAATATTAGGCTAGTGAAGTTTTGAAATTTCAAATTATATATGTTAAGTTCAGATTTATGTAGGCATACAGCTTTTACGTATACAAATTGAGTTGAAAAGACAGTATTTTAGTTACCTGACAATTTCATTGTGCACAGGGCCTGAAATTTAAACATTTGTCAAGTAGGTTAGCGAGGTAACTAGTTATCGTGAAGATTCTGAGTTCTGGTGTGACTTTGATTCATGATAAATGGCAAAGGCAGAACTGCAAATCCAGGGGGCCGAAATGAGATTCAGGCTTACGAGATTTAGACATTCAACTCGAACTCAAAGGAAACTGAAATCCAAGACCAACGTCCGACTTGAACATCCGCAGGTGCTGGTGAACGACATCCAAGCGCACCAAACGAGCGTGGACACGCTGAACGACGCCGGCCGCCAGCTGATCGAGACCGGCAAGAACTCGGCCGAGGCGTCCGCCACCCAGGAGAAGCTGGCCAAGCTGAACCGGCACTGGCGCGACCTGCTGCAGAAGACGGCCGATCGGCAGCAAGAGCTGGAGGACGCCTTGCGCGAGGCTCAGCGGTTCCACGCCGAGATCCACGACCTTCTGTCCTGGCTGGGCGAGGTGGACGGCATCATCGCCGCGTCCAAGCCGGTCGGGGGGCTGCCGGAGACGGCCAACGAGCAGTTGGACAGGTTCATGGTGAGTGGCCCGGGATTTTCATCGATTACGTTTTCGGCACGGGCCCTAGGAGAGACCTGGAGACCGATCATACAACTTTGTGATTTCAAAACGATGCGTTTTCAATATCACTGCTTATGGTTTAACATGGGCAGTGTTTTGAAATCGAATGATTTCGAGCCAAATCGAATGAAAGAAAGTTACATGATCGCTCCCCTGGGCGGTGACGTAACGGGGTTTTTCCAGGATTCAATTTTTAGTCGAAATCACCTACTGGAATTTATATCGCAGCTGGTGGTTGAAGGCAGTGAAATTGAAAATGATAGATTTTGAAACTCAAAGTTGGATGTCCGGAACACAAAGTAACACCAAGTCCAGAACCCTCGAGGATTGTTTTCATGAAACCGGAATCGGGACCATTCTCGTAACTTGCTTAGGACTGTAATTTCAACTGTAGTCTGTAGGTACCTACTTCAAAGTTGAAATTTTAAGGAGCTGGAACAAGAAATATTTTTAATTTAATTTCTGAATCCGGACCAGAACCGGCACCCTGGAAAGGTACCTACAGAGCCCTGGATCTCATGCTGGAATAATGTTACGAGAGGGTGAATTATATAGACTGAGCTGAAAAATTACTCGCTCTTGCGACCCACAATTCTCTCGAAAGAGCAATTCTCATAGCTACCATTCCTGAATGGTTTAGCCGAGATCTAGCTACCCGCGATAGTACCTACTCTGAAAATGTTCTGACGCCGTTATTCCCGCACCCACAGGAGATTTACAACGAGCTGGAGCAGAACCGGCCCAAGGTGGAGACGGTGCTCCAACAAGGCCAGGAGTACCTGAAGAAGTCGAGTGCCGGCGCGGCCAGCAACCTCCAGCACAGTCTGCGCACGCTCAAGCAGCGCTGGGACTCCGTGACGGCCCGCGCCAACGACAAGAAGATCAAGCTCGAGATCGCGCTCAAGGAGGCGACGGAATTCCACGACGCCCTCCAGGTAATGTTTCGGTGGTCGGGAGGGCGTTAGCGATGGCTTTGCACTCTCAGTTAAATCTGGACTGGATTAGCATGTGCCACTTTCTTGGTTGGAAGGGAATTTCATGGTCCCATCGCGTTGCACTCTCAACAAGAGGCCCTAACTTGAGTGCCAAAACGGACCGTAAAAGCATGTTTGATGAACAACGGCACTAGGTATTTGCTTCAATAAATGTGTAAGTGTGCTCAATTTTGTCTCTTCGCTGTTTCATACGGCTGAAATTGTGTCGTCAATCCCCGTTTTTATCAACCAAGAACTTGTCTCGTAAACTCCACTAACGCTGAATATGCAGTTGGCTCGTAACTCCCATTTCGAATCGTTCATATTGACCTATATCTGCCGCAGTTTGAGCTGATTGTGCTGTTTTGTTCCCGAGCTGCGGAATACGAAAGTTGTTACCTAAGCGTAACGATCATTCCCCGTCCCTTACCATCCAATTGAATGCTGTGTCCTTTGGTGCTGAGCATTTTGTCCTTGACACAGGCGTTCGTTGACTGGCTGACCAACGCCGAGAAGACGCTGACCAACCTGAAGCCGGTCTCCCGAGTGATGGAGACGATCCTGACGCAGATCGAAGACCACAAGGCCTTCCAGAAGGACGTCGGGGTCCACCGCGAGACCATGCTCAATCTGGACAAGAAGGGCACGCACCTCAAGTACTTCAGCCAGAAGCAGGTACGTCGACTGGGTTTCAGGCGCAAAATGATCAAACGGTTGACGCGCTTTAAAGCCCCACTATTCATTCATTCGAGTTTCGAGACTGGCTTGCGGTGTACTTTGTGTTTTCATGGCGATAAACTAGAAGCCTTTTTCTAGGCTGGGTATTGTTGGACTTTCAAGGCATTTTCGAGTTAGGTTTATTGTATTACATTGTTGATGAGTGATGACAATTCAATTCGACGGTGGAAGAATTTGTGACTATTGACAGTCCTATCTCAGGTTTTGCTGTACCAGAGGACTACTTGCTCACTGAATGTGGAAAATTTATTACAAATTGCACAAAATAAGTCTGTTTAATGTGTATTTTACTAGTTTGGAAATGTGCTATTTATAGTTACTGTTTATTCTACTCTTTCACTAGAGTTAAAATTTGAACTTATTACGACTTTCTATCATTTCATTCGTTGTCCTGTGCAGGTATCATGCAGTTTTTATTAGAACGTGCCAGCGATTTTGTAACTTAAGCATTATTCCGTTATCCCTATTATAAACAATCCCTCTTGTTGGCAATGTTAATTTTTCAACTCTGTAACCGAGAAGAGTGGAACCAGAGTTCCGTAATCGCACTGCTGGTTTGGGCTCCTGGGCTTTGCGATGCTAACGTCCGTGTCTTTTGATTGCGCAGGACGTGATCCTGATCAAGAACCTCCTGGTGAGCGTGCAGCACCGATGGGAACGTGTCGTGTCCAAGTCTGCGGAGCGCACTCGATCGCTCGACCACGGATACAAGGAGGCCCGCGAGTTCCACGACGCGTGGTGAGTGAGAGGCTTGTTTTGACCTCGGCTTCATCTCTGCCAAGCGCGGTCGGGCTTGTTCATTAGGTCAGGGCTTGGTTGACATTAGGAGGTTGAAACGTTCTTCTTTTCCTTCTCGAGGCTTATTGACTAGATTTTCCTTACTTGAGAACCTAAGCAACTTTTGTACACTTCACAGAGCGTTGGGAAAATTTCAAACATAGGTGCTATGAAATTGCCTTTGTGGTCATTTTTCCTTGTTCCTCTAATGAATTCTGAAAAAAGCCTAGGAAAGCCTCACTATATCATAATGGACCTAATTGATAGCATAGGTTTGGAAGATAAAATACATTTTAGGATGATTCCGTGCTGTGTAGCCAGTTAATAGTGCTAGAGAGACTTAAACTAAACAACCAACTCGACAAGAAAAGGGTAAACCCTAAATAAACCGACAATTAACATCCGATCACCCATCCAGGTCCGGCCTCATGACCTGGCTGACGGAAACGGAAAAGTCCCTCGACGAACTCGCCAACGAAACCGAAGGCAACGATCCGGAGAAGATCAAGAACCGGCTGGCGAAGCACCGCGAGTTCCAACGAGCCCTCGCCGGCAAGCAAGCCACGTACGACTCGACGCTGCGAGCTGGCAAGACCCTCAAGGAGCGCGCGCCCAAGTCCGACGAGACCGCCATCAAGAACATGCTGCAGGACCTCAAGAACAAGTGGACTGTGGTGTGCGCCAAGTCCGTGGAGCGGCAGCGCAAGCTCGAGGAGGCGCTGCTCTACTCGGGACAGTTCAAGGACGCGGTGGCGGCGCTCATGCAGTGGCTGGCTAACGTCGAGAAGCTGGTGGGAGACGATGGACCCGTGCACGGCGATCTGGACACGGTCAACGGGCTGATTGACAAGCACAAGGCTTTCCAAGTGAGTGCACGTCGATCGGTTGCTTTGGTGGACTTTTTCCCGCATGTCGTTTTGATGTCCGTGATTGTTTCAGAGCCGTAGATTGTGGATTATCCTCTATGGTTCAATGGCATAGCAAAACTATGCAATTTGTTATGGATATTTTGAGTTCCCTTTGCATCTCAGCCAAAATTGTTGAATGTTTCAGTTAGCCTTATTTACCAAGAAGCATTTTTGACAGAAGTCTGCTCCAGCCTGGCAGTTTTATGCTGTAGAAATAAAATAGCTGTCAGCCTATCTATTTTATATATTATTGAATCTGTTGTTTTAATAATTGCTCGTTTTTGTAATAACTAATTATTCTAAATTACCTATTATCTTTAATATAAAATGACGTATTATATATAAATATATAAAACTGGCAAGGCTGGCAAAACGTTCCCGTGTAATTTGGGCTTAGATTGCGTTAGCGTACAGGTACACCCAAACCGGGCAATTGAAAGGAAAAGGAAGTCGAAACTCCAACGATACCCGTTGCTTCGCAGGCCGACCTTGCCAGTCGCCAAGCGCAGCTCGAGTCGGTGAAACGCACCGGCAAGGAGCTGGAGTCGAACGCCACGACCGCCGACGCCGAAGTGATCCGCAAACAGCTGCGCGAGCTCACGGTGTCGTGGGACAAGATCGCGCGCCAGTCGGACAGGCGGACGGCACGGCTCGACGAGGCGCTCAGAGAGGTGAGGCACTCAGGGAGGTGAGGCACTCAGGGAGGTGAGGCGCTCGGAGAGGTGAGGCGTCCGGAGAGGTGAGGCGCTCGGAGAGGTAAGGCAGTCAGGGAGGTGAGGCACTCAGGGAGGTGAGGCACTCAGGGAGGTGAGGCACTCAGGGAGGTGAGGCGCTCGGAGAGGTGAGGCGTCCGGAGAGGTGAGGCGCTCGGAGAGGTGAGGCGCTCAGAGAGGTGAGGCGCTCAGGGAGGTGATGCTGCGGGGAATCGGGGCTGTTCAGATTCAACTTGACAATGGTGTTTATTTTAATAGATGGTGAACTAATAACAAGCTTGGGATTTTAATCTCCTCCGTGATTGGCTGTTTTAGTGCGAGGATCGCGTACACACAAGTTATGTCTGGTTTCTTTATGGCTTTTATATACCGTGAAATTAGCTTGTTTGAATTTCCCATCCTTGTACAAATTGTTGATAGTCGAACTGCTTCATTCCTTGTGTTCGATTGCTTCTTTACTTTGAAAATTTTCCCACTCAAAATATTTGTGAGGCAAGAAAATCCTTTTTTAATTACCTACAAAGTTACAAAGCTGTTGCCAAGCATTTGAAGTATTAATTGCTGGCCAATGTTATCATTCTTCTACAATAACATGTAGCTATTGTTACCTAACACAATTCACTCTCCATTACCTTTTCTTTGTCAATCAAACTGTCACAACTATTTCCGAAAAAGAAATCTGATTTCCATGGTATTCGCAATTAATTTCTCGTTTTACAGATGCGGGGAAATATGGATCTAGCGAACTTGAATAATCAGTAGTTCGACGAAGACCAGACCTAACCTGACCTCTTTGCATCTTCCTCCAACTTCCTGACTCTCCCCTTCAACTCCTCCAACGGTCATCTCTCAACTAACGACGTCTTACCTTCCTCCAGGCTGAGCAACTGCACAAGGCGGTCCACATGCTGCTCGAGTGGCTGTCGGACGCCGAGATGAAGCTGCGTTTCGCCGGCGCTCTGCCCGAAGACGAGCTCGAGACCCGCAACCAGCTGATGGAGCACGAGAAGTGAGTGTCTCCACACGCCCACACATTAACAGTTGCTATGTGAAAAATTGAACCCTGTCCGTGTATTACACATTTCGAGTGCAATTCATTGTTGACGAAATTATCCTACTGGATTTCGTCGTATTGTCATGTCCTTCCGATTCCTAACACACTATTGAGCCCAGGAATTAACACGACTTGCTTACAATGTAAAATCCCCCACATTGATGCAAAGAATGCAAACCAAATTGCAAGACTTCTGCCAGAACGCTGTCCTTGTTTGGTTTCTTACTTTCTCAGCCTCCTAGCGACATTGCTACAGGAGCAATGGTTAAACCAAACCTTCCACCCAGATGGCTCTGGCTGTATGCCGAGTTCAAAACTTAGCTGTATTGTCCTTCCAAAGTTCCAACCTAATTTGCTTGACAAGCCAAAAGACTAGAGTTTATCAAAAGATAGGTTTTACATTAACGAATGTACTGGAAAATCGTTCTAAGATTCTTTCCTGTTGCTGATGAAAGTTTTTTTATCATCCAGGTTCATGCAAGAGCTGAAAGAGAAGGAGATCGAGAAAGACTCGACTATCTCGCTGGCCCAGCGCATCCTGGCCAAGGCTCATCCGGACGGAGTGACCGTCATCAAGCACTGGATCACCATCATCCAGTCTCGATGGGAGGAAGTCTCGTCGTGGGCCAAACAGGTGAGTTGTCAAATGTCGCGGCTTGTCCTTTTAGCAAGCTTAAACTTTAAACAACAAACAATGAGCTTGTTATCTTTGGTACTGTCTGCGTATGTGCTGAAATAACAAGATCAGAATGTCTGGAAAAAATATATATTACATTTTCTGTCTGCACCCTGTAATTTGCTTGATATTCCATGTGAGCTGTAGCTCTGTAGCATGCGCCTGCAGTTGCCATGCAAATATCTTAAGAGCGTTGCTAACGATTGGATTCACAAGCCACGCTGCGTGGCCAGGGGTCGGTGCAGAGGTTCACGCGGGAACTTCCTACACCAACAATTATTAATGTTAAAATCTGGAAAAAAAACCATAGACCGAGACAGAATCAATTGATGTCGGATGGTAGTTTTTGATACAAGTTATGACATACTTTTTCTATACGAGCTACGGAAAAGTGCCATAAAAAGGCATTTTAGGCACTTTTTGAAAATGCATGCCTCTGTCATTTTTTAAAGTTACATACCTAACACACCATCCGACATCAAACAACCCTTCAACTACACATATTTTTTTTCCAAAACTCTGTGTTAGTATTTGTGGCCAGAAGTTCCCGCGTGAACCTGCACGTACGACGAAAACACTGGCGTTTCGTTTCCTCTCAACTCCCACACTAACTCCATGCTATACAATAGTCAACACTCATGTTCTCGAGTAATTCCCAGTTCAAAACAATTGTTTAAAAACAGTACTACAGCTTGAAAAAAGTTGTTGCTAATGACAGTCACAAGTCTGAAATCTGAACGTCCCGTTCCTCAGCGCGAAACCCGGCTCGCCGAGCACGTCCGCTCGCTCGCGGACCTCGACGGCCTGCTCGAGGAGCTGCTGGCCTGGCTGGGCGGCCTCGAGGGCAACCTCATCTCCCTGGAGCACGAGCCCCTGCCCGACGACCTGGGCCAGCTGAAGCAGCTCATCGAAGACCACCAGGAGTTCATGGAGGTGACCGGCAAACGCCAGTCCGAGGTGGACAGCGTGTGCAAGTCGAGGATGGTCAAGCAGGCGGTCACCCAGCAGAAGATGGAGCGCAAGATGTCCAAGCCGAAGACGCCCACGTGAGTTTTGCGTTATGAGTTTTTCACGACGTATTTCTCAGCTTTTCAACAATTCTCGAGCCACCCAGTTTCGGTCCCGGGGAGTAATCATGTAACTTTGTGTTTTCGAAATCATTCGTTTTTACTTTTGCTGTGTATGGTTTAAAATGGGCATCACTATGAGATCGAGTAATTTTGTGCAAAATTGATCGAAAAGAAGGTGCACGTGATCTCTGATGATCGGCTGTCATGAACGTGATTTTCCGTGTATTTCTGGTGTAGGTAGGTATGTTATGTAAGAATATTTTATCCAATTCAATCAATTTCATGATTTCAACATTTTCATTTAAGCCTTTAGTGGCTTTGGAACTTTCCTGGAAACCAAAAGATATGAAATTTTATTAGAAAATCCAGGAAATGTGTTCAGTTTTAGAATGCAGTACCTACATAAACCGTTCATAACTCGACTAACAGTAAGTACCTTTAGTCGTTGGTTGCTCGTAGCTAGTTACATGTAGGTAGTACTTAATAGTTAGTTCACGTTACTCACATTTGTTTTTTGTCTTGTGTTGCTCACAGTTTGTTAAATAGAATAGTTTTCCATCTTTCTGTTTACATCCACGCACACACACACACACACACACACACACACACACACACATGTTTTAGTCAGTTATCATATCGTTTCGTGTCTTCTCGTCGCTGTTTTGTTTGTGTTTGTTGCATGTGTAAACGTTTGCACTCTTTGTTTGTTACCGTCACAGTAAAGAGAGGGAGCAACGGGAATCGTCTCCGGATTACGATCACTCCTCCAGGAAATCAAGGTTTGTACGGGAATCCCACTTCTAGTTTGTTCACTAACCTCTGAGACTGACATTATGTTTAGAATTAGATAGTAGGTAGATACCTACTTGGGATTTCTTGGCATGTTCCGCTTAGACATACTTTTACTGTTATTGGTTACTTGCTGTTCACCTAGTCTCGGTTCATTCTCTTGTGACTTATTTCGGTAAAATCCTATCTATATGTTAATGACAGTTGGAACTGCTGAAGAGAACTCTCAATGGAGTCCATATTGTTTTCTCTCTGTTCAGCTTATTTTGGTTATTTATTATATTCTTGGCATTATATCTAATATTTAGCATCTACTTGGTCAGATAGATACAGGTTTTTGACAAAATAGCTGAATATGAAGAAAACATTCATTTAACAATGTATTTATCTTCGTGCCCATAACCCTTAGAATAGAAATGTCGTGTTTATAACTTCTTAGACTGCATTGGTGCCCGGCATCCAGCCCTTGTAGTTTCTGATCGCTGAAATACCGAATAGAGAACCCGATCCATTGAACCCATTTATGTATTGTACATCTAACACTGGTATGGAAATTTAGTATCGTAGCATATACATGTCTCTCTTCCCCCTTTATGTGTTGTAAAATTGAATGTGTTCCGTAATAACTCCGTACTGCGAGGCGCCACGCAATAACCCGAGCCCGTTGCCGCTATCTAGATGCGTGTGCATGACGTTGGTTTGATCTGTCGATAGCCGCGCTAGTCCCGGAAGAGACAAGGCGCCCGAAACGGCGCTGCCGCATTACGGACCTCGGTTCCCCGCTAAAGGAAGGTTGGTCAAAATGTCTTCGCCACTACTTTACCTTTCCCCCCGTGTAATGAAGCTCTTCAGTTGAATCTGTTAGTTTTTCACTTGCTTGATGCGTTTGGTCGTTTGAGTCTCCTTTCCGTGACCAAATGCGTTGTATATTTTTTAATGTATTTTAATTCTTGATGCGATCTGTTAGATTTGATTTCAATTCTTTATTGACGTGAAATTGTACAGAAATGAGTAAAGAATTCATAATTACTTCTTCCACAAGTTAAATCTGAAAATCTGCACAGACCCTGCATTTTGAGCCTTATTCAGCACAAATTTTTCTACAATTTTATTGGTCACTTACTTTTATTGCCTTTTCTGCAGTAAGCACGTGGTTTGTACTTTTTTAAATTCTGCCTGTAAAAACTGCGCTTACTCTTCACAATTTCTGAAATATCTCTCAGCATAAAACTGCACGAAACCTTGTGGTTCATTTTGCCAGTGCCTACTCTCGATGGATTACCAGCCTGCCGATTACATCCATTGTTCCAGACTGTGTGTTTTATTACAAGGGTATTGTTGTTAATTTCTTGACAAAAATGCTTTACCAACAAGTACCTATTAGCAATTTGAATATTTCAATTCAAGTTGTAACCTTGAAAATAAATGTTTTTAATTTTCATACATTTTCAAAGTTTTTACGTTTACAATGAAAGAAAATGACTATGATTTATCAGCAAAATGCAGTGTCTTAAACAGAAAATAAATTAGTTTAATTCTAGCCTTTTTAAGTTTGAACGTAATTTCCTGGAAAAGTTATCAACACAAGTGGTCAACCCCACAGCGGAGAAACAAACTAAAATCTTAATCTGTTCGCTGAGAATTCATTCCGTTTGCTGGCTTTCGAAGTTCCAACCCTTTTCAGCCACTTCTTTTGTAACCTTTATTTGATTGTCTCTTGCTATCGTATCATTGCAGGTAGAGTTCACATATGGAAAATTGGCTTTGCAAAATATTAATGGAAAAGAGTTGATCAATTGAAGTAAATAGCTAAATCAATAAAAATTCTGTCACGAGACACAGTTCTCTTTCCTGTCACTTGGCCTAATTTGACTACTTGACCCACTTGACTATTGCCTAGCCAATGATCTATCTGTATGAAATGCATATCCGCGGCATCGCCCCGCCCGGCCCCTCCCCCCCGATTTTGACCGCGTTCTGTCGTGAAACGCAGCAAGGGCGCCGACCCGCAGTTCCGAAGCCCGCGCGTAAAACTCCTGTGGGACCGCTGGCGCAACGTGTGGGTGCTCGCGTGGGAGCGCCAACGACGACTCCACGAGAAGCTCACCTACGTCCTCGAGCTCGAGAGAGTCAAGAACTTCAGCTGGGATGACTGGAGGAAGCGTTTCCTCAAGTTCATGAACCACAAGAAGTCGAGGCTGACCGACTTGTTCAGGAAGATGGACAAGAACAACGACGGTTTGATTCCGAGGGAGGATTTCATCGACGGAATTATGAAGACCAGTGAGTAGTTTTGCTATGATGTTAACCTTTATGTTAGTTTTGATGTTACGATTATTGCTACCGTGCATTTCTCACATATTTCTTACATGCTTCTTTGACAGTAGGGGCTAATTGGGATGAAATTGGGACCCAGAAAAGCAAAACTTTTTGCTTTTGGCAATGACTTTCAGCTTTGCCTACTTCATCTGGCTCTTTCAATGAGCAATAGGATAGTTTTGTCTAAGGAAAAAAGCATGTTTTAAATAAGCGATGGAACTCATTTAGGAACAGATACCAATATATGTCGTTGTACACTTTAACAAGCTCCGATAAGTTGTAGGTGTTTACACATCTTACTTAATTGCACCAAATGCACCAAAAGCACCAAAAGCCAGGTAGTAGGTAACTTCAGCTGGCAAACTCTGTTTCCAATATTTCAGAAGACAACCCTCTCTTAAGTCTTAGTTTGTCTTGTTCAAAAATTCAATATTACTGATAATTTAAGTTTCCCTAATAAAAATGAGAATAGTTCTCCACAGACTGTGCTTTAGGTTCAGAAGCATTATTGAATTCCAGTTTGCTGCTGACCCGATCCAGACGTGAGATATACTAGAGATCCGACTCGTCACACTAACCAAACATTTGGCCACTTCCTCAGAGTTCGACACGAGCCGATTGGAGATGAACGCCGTCGCCGACCTGTTCGACCGCAACGGCGAAGGTCTGATCGACTGGAAGGAGTTTATCGCCGCGCTCCGACCCGACTGGGTGGAGACGAAACCCGACACGGCCGCCGACGCGATCCACGACGAAGTCAAGAGACTCGTCATGCTCTGCACCTGTCGGCAGAAGTTCAGGGTCTTCCAGGTCGGGGAAGGGAAATACAGGGTGAGTGCTGAGTTTTAACGCTGCGCTTTTAGTCGAGAGTGCTTGTGCTAAGCTTTGGATGAAATTTTCTGATTGATTACCTTTTATACCAAAGAGAAGCGTATTCTTCGTTGAATGAAACCATCTTGGCCGATGCCAAATTTGGTTCTTCTTGCATTTTTACTTGCATAGGTATTCGCTTTGTAATTTGCATTGGTATGCATCATTTCTTGTCAATATTGTCTGCAGTAATATTTCATTTAATTAATTGGATTTTTATAGGATTTCTGAAACAAATAAACACTAAGTGTCCTCTAATACAGATCAGTCGCTGCCTTAGTTGCTTAAAAGAACTTACGTAGAACTAGAACATGAACTGCTGGACAACGAACCCTAAGATTTGACAGCACATTGTTACTTTGTTCCCATCGATACCAAAATCAACAAATTTGCCCTTCTACGATTGTGCCGTCTCTTCCCCTTCCAGTTCGGAGACAGCCAGAAGTTGCGGCTGGTACGAATCCTGCGATCGACCGTGATGGTCCGCGTTGGCGGCGGCTGGGTCGCGCTCGACGAGTTCCTCATAAAGAACGACCCTTGCCGAGGTAAGAACCGCTCCTTCACTCTCGTCTCTCTGTCGCTGACTGCCCTCTTTATTTCAGCGCCCCTGCTCAACGGGCGATTAAATCTTGGCTTGCCAAAGACAATTAGATTTGTCAATGGAGCAATGCAAATGCTTGAGGGCTTTGCTGAGAAATGTGTCTGATCTTGCTCTACAAAGAGTCTGATGGCTTAACTATTGTATAATGTACCTCTCATAATTTATGAAGAGCCATCAAGGCTGTTCATACATATTCTTCTTGAAAACAAATATTTGACCATTAATTCATTAATCATTCAATTAACAAGCTCATACGTATACTATATATACAACATATTACTACGACTTAACAATTGGTACCAAAGTTTGACGTTAATGAATTAAGAAGATTTAATCAGACCCTGTAACACTCCACTAATTTTATTACGCCAGAATCAAATTCCGCCTCCCCTGGCCCTATTAATAGCTTCCGACGCGGCCTAATCGTTCTAATCGTACACCGTTTCTCCCACTAATGAGTAATCTCTGTTGAATCGTGTAACGGAACCATGCCTAGGGGATCCGATCGATTGTTGGTAGTACTACTCCTGAGGTAACAAAGTAACTATGCATAATTAAACAATTCTTGAGCCTGTTGCTTTTTCTTGTGAACATCAAGTTGGCTAACTTGACTACTTACACACGAGGTTCATAGAATATTTCGTCTACATAAATTGCCGTAAATTTGCAAAACTGCATATCTATGTCATCCTTTATATTGTCAGTATTTTATAATGTCCAAGCTAATTAATATATTAATATATATAATTAACTAATATACTAATTAATATATATATATATATATATATATATATATATTAGAAAAGAAATCAGTTAATTATTGTTAAATAAACTAAAAAGCAACGTTCCAGGTTATTGCTAAGCAATAAAATTATAATAACCAGTCGAATTTATATTCTATGAGCCTCAGAAACCACAATCACACCAGCCACTTCCAAATAGTAATCGATGTGTTCTGTTCTCTCCTAAACGCTGCTTTGCTCTGCTTCGTTAAATGCGCAAACAAAATCACTCACGTCCACTCCTCGTCGATTTACGTTCTCACTCGCCACACACTCACACTTCCGACTCTTTATTCCTCGGTTAACTTTGTTTCTATTTGATATCATTTCGTGCATGCTAAATGGCTGTATTAACGGACACGTTAAACGTGGCTAGTTGAGCTTATTCTGCCGTTGCCGGACCCGAACAGGCCGGAGCAGCATGAGGCCTGTTGTCCTCTCGGGCCATGCAACTATTGGGGTAGGAAGGAAACGATAGGTAACTTTACGTAGTCGGAGCTTTTCAAAGAGACACAAGAAAAGTAACTGCTGTCCTTGCAAAATTGTCGCTTGCAATTTGATTTATTTGTTAACCATTATACTGAACATCTAATTGTTTTGGAATAGGAAATAAAAATTTCAAGATAATTAGCAGCAAATGATTGTTTCCACAATCTTAAACAAATGTCAATTAATATTGTCCTATGAATTTCAGAAACTGTTTAAAGGTTTTCAAATGAAAAGATTTTCATTTAAACAAACATTTTCAATTGTGTTTGCAAAACTCCTTGCAATGAAATCAATTATTTGCTTCCAAATAACTTAACTTTCAACCCCCTATGTATATTAATTATTTCCCTTGAATCGTGGTTTGAAAAGCTCCGACTGCTAGCAATCCGCATGCACCTTGATGCCGCATCACGAAAGGCCCGCTCTCCGCGATCGCTTTCATTCTGTCGACGGCAATCGCCGACGCTTAACTTTATTTTGTCGCGGGCCGGTACACATGTTCTCGACACTGCACACAGGTCAAGTTGTACGTTCACTCCTAGGCATGCCTAACGGAGCTGCGATCCTTGCAACGAGGTGCCCGTGTCACTAGGATACTCGGTACTGTAGCTTGTTCTGAGTTTTGAAATTATATTTCATTTTGCTAGTAATTTAATGTTATTTCTGTATTGAAATGATATAGAAGCAAATAGTAAAATTATGTTAATATAAAATCATGGGATGCAGGCAAGAGGTAGGGAATATTGTTTGATTACATATCATGTGATAAACAAAGAGATATTTATATTTATAATGTTGCTTTTAGATATGTACCAATTACCAAATTAACTAGGTACCTAGACATTACGTTAGCGAGTTATTCTAGTAATTCTTGGCATCGTAGATTAATCTTGTTGCAAGGGTTGTAGTTCTTGTTGTAAATACACGTTTGACTTGAATTTGTCTGCTGTGCATTTGTGAATTTCTTTTGGTTTGCTTGATTTCTAGTACAGGGTTGATCATTTTGTTATTATTTAGCACTGGTTGTTTTTATTTCGTGTGTGTACATTTTGCTACTTATAAGAGATCTCGTTCTTGAAACATTCGATCTATGTCAGAATGGCTCTAGATTGTAATCTTTCGAACGTGATTTCTTCGCTGATTGTTGTTAAATATTGGAATTTGGAAGGTGGCTGTTGATTCTCAGTTTGTGCTTGGATCTGTCATCATAGTCATAACTGACAAAAATTAGTAGGTAGCAATGATTCTTTCCAATTGTCTCAAAAGTAGTTTTTTTTGTACACATTTTTTGGGTCTTTTGGGACTTTTAAATATCATTCCAAAACACTCCCAGCTTAGTTAAAGATTTGCCCGTAAAAGAATCATTAAGCCATTGCTCGTTTTCAAACAAGATTGAATAAGAATTTTACGTTCTAAACAAACCCACTTGGGCCAATCTACCAAATCTACCCCCATCGAACTGAAAACCTACAGCCACCTAAACACGCTGCCTTGTCTTTGGTTGGTTTATCTCGCTTGACATTTTGTGTTTTGTTTTGCGTTTTCTCCCCGCTCCCTTCCCCGCCCCCCACCTGTTCGCCCGTCCGTGCACACGACTTGCCCGTCGGCGAAGCCAAGGGACGCACGAACATCGAACTGCGCGAACAATTCATCCTGGCGGACGGGGTCTCTCAGAGCATGTCCGCGTTCAAGTCCAAGCCGAGCCCGACCGGCGGCCAGCAGCGGGCGTCTGTGACCGGGTCCGCCTCGTCCGGCTCGCTGCCCGGATCGGCCGGACCGATCACCAAGGTTCGTTTCGCCTCCCCGCTCCTCCGTTCCGATCCCGAAGCCGGTCTCTTCGACGTTGTTCACGATTTCGACTACTCGGACGGTTGTGAAGCGGATGTGACACTGTTTTGCGACTACTTGCGCAGTATGCATTTGATCCTGGTGGGAATGCCTCTTCCAGTGAGCATTTCCTAATCAAAAATGCAGTGTATTCAGAAAATAGTGTTACATTTTTCAGATTTTGTGTTCATTGTTGCGACTTTTGGATTGCGTTGTACTGCCAATTCACATCGAGATCACGGAGTAGCCGAATATCAAATCTGGCCACGACCGTTCCCAGTACTCGGAAATCACTACCTTGACGTTTTCTTTCATTCCATTCTTTTATTTTGCATGAAACCTTTGCGAGGCTTCGAACTGAACTTCGAACCACCTCTCCGAAATCCCGCCTTTATCCCGACTGTCTCCCTCGTTCGTCGAGCCGCTCGACGGCCCGGCAAACATACCGAACACAAAAAACCACACACAACACACTTGGGGGCACGCACGATTTTGGGCGGAAACGAGAGGTGAGTGTTCTGGATTGCGGCACGTTGTTTGGTGTTGTCCTTTGGGCTTTCCG
Organism: Nemoura dubitans; assembly: GCA_921293005.1. NCBI lineage: Eukaryota > Metazoa > Arthropoda > Insecta > Plecoptera > Nemouridae > Nemoura > Nemoura dubitans. The sequence continues at coordinate 28,016,929 of OV121077.1, read as the reverse complement.
TGTTCAGCACCCTGTTCGGCACATAAGGTATGGTACGGTGATCACCACGTTGTTTTCGGGCACGCAATGTACGACTTACCTCAGGAGGAACTAGGTTATCTTTTGTGGCTTGAGTAGTTTCGTTAGAACTAGATATTATGCGAATGCTAGAGCGAAATTCGGGGTTTGCTATTGGATAAGTTACCAGGGTTACTATGGGTTTGTTCTTTTAGAGTTGTAATGTTTAGGTGACTTGCTAAATTGTCTACTTTTGATTGTTGATGTAGAGCTGTGGAAACATGTCTTGTGGAGAAGTAGCAAAATCTTGCAAACATTACCTGCTTATTTCATAACTAAGCATGTTAATCACTGGAATTGATTCAATCAAATGGTAATATGATATAGCTTTGTAACTGAACCACAACTCGATATACAAGAGTGCAGCCCCGTGAATCTGGTGATTTCTTAGCACACCCCGATCTATAGTTGCGTAGTCTAGGTAGCTAGTTGTTTTCCGTTGTGTTTCGCTTAGCTCTCATCTCAAACCGCGACGAAATCCCAACCATCGATCGTACGACCATAAAAAAATACCTTTCAGTCGTGAGCCACTAACCAAAGCTCCGCTAGCTCCGTCGAATGTATCGCTGCCATCGATTCGGAGAGTTGCGTGACTTTTCCGTGAAACGCCCGAGGGTTTTGTTTCGCAGCCGAAGAGTTTTTGAGCCAACTGATGCCAATCTTCGAGAGTCTCCGACAGCGAGAAGCTCTGCCGTGCGCTCATTCGCTAGCGATGGGAGCCGCCGGACATTCTGGCCATTCGCCGTCGTACCACTGGGTAATTATCGCTAGACACATTCACTCTGTGCTGTGTTTGTGTGCCGTGTTTGCCGCGGTTTTTGTCACCACACGGTTTCGATTACGACTGTCACGTTTTATGAAGCACCCTCGATCACTGTGCAAACGTTTTCTGTCGGTCGTTCTTTTGTGGAGGAAACGGGATTCTGGCTTAAATGCTGGATGGCTATCGTTGAAAGGTAAATAAGATGTTTGGGTGAAGTGGTGTCATTGCATTTAGAGGCTTTATCGATGTACAAAGATTTGTTTTGTCTTGAAAAGCGCGGGTTACTTTGCTAATGTACAAAGTGCAACAGGCATGAATGTATGAAAATTGAATGTACATACGTATTTCTGTGTGTTATACCAGGCTGCAAGAAACGAAGCTATTGTGATGTACTGTACATTAATGAACAAACATGTTAGGTTAAGCATTGTCTTGCTAGTAAATTGTCATAGTAAAGAAAAAGAAAAAGAAAGATAAGCTACTGCTAGGGCTTTCTTTGTTTCGTGTCATGGCCACATGCTTAATGTCAATATAATGAATGAACGCTCTGAAGATTTCAAGCTTCTTAGAAAGAAACTCGTACGAACGATCGTCAGGCCGATCGAATTAGGCTGTTCGTTGACCGTTGCTGACTGGATCGTTTCTCTACTCGTTCTTTGTACATTGTGTTCCATGCATCATTGGTCGGCATTGCAGTCGCTGGTAAGTGGTTTACGTTTAACCGTCGTTATAGCCTGTCGATTTGGTAGCGCAGCGCTTGAGTCCGTGTTTTACCCGTCTTGTGGTTTGTATTCCTTTCCGAGCGGTAGGTGAGTTGACGATGAGACATCCCACACCCGAACACTACTCTGTTTCATTTTGAGGAGAGAGAATCTACTTGGTAAAAGGACACCCTGTCGCCAGGTTTGAGCCAGATGCTTCCAAACGCACTCCGGGTCTAGACGTTCGTAGTAGCAATCATTCAGTGTTGTTCCCTGGGATATCACTTGCTTTTGACATTGCTACGAAAAGGCGTGTGAAACTCCAGGGAAATCTTTCTGATTGCTTCCCAGGACTGGAAAGTTTGGAACTCTTAGCTCAATTTCTGGGGACTTTGGATTCTCTTTTAGCAGACATCTCTTTCAAACCGAAACTGAGATTACACCTCTTGTACAAATCACTTCAATTTCTTATCTTATTTTGCCAAAATTTTGACATTTTTACTTGACAAGTTAAAGGTTGGTCATCTGAATTTTTTAATTGCAACTTGCAGCATTGTAGTTAATTGTGTATCTACAATCAAAACAACTGTGAAGTTCAATGTATTTGTACGTACATGATTATTGGAGTGTCATATAAGTTGTAAAATTGGGGACAAAAAATATCTTGCTCTCACGAAATACAGCAGTCAACCATGCTGCTATGCAAAACTGTCTTTCATAAACAAATTCAATTGACATATTTCCCAAAATTGCAATTAAGAAACCACAAGCCCAGCCTTTGTTCACAAGTTATCCTGTTCAATATTACATAGCTCCGATATTCCACAATTGTTACGGTTTGCTGTCAAGCTTTGTTGAAAGGCGTTGTCCGGTGTCATCGTAGCGGTGGAGGCGTATTTTGACGCTGTTGAATTTGCCCGAAGCGTTGTGTCTTTTGCTTGCTCAACGTACGCATGCCCAAATGACCCCAACAACAGATACGATAGAGATAGAGTGCATTGCGACTTAATGGGTTCTCACAACACATACAGACTTTGTAGACAAAAGAGTATAAATAATGAAGTTTCTAAGACTTGCTTTTCCTAATCCAAAAACATTATGCAAGTGACTGTGACTGTACTACATATTCATCTTTATTTGCTGCCTTTATATTAAATTAGTAAAATTTAAAAAAACAGCTCTGCGTCAAGTAAACCTTGGAATAATAAAATTTTTGCATCTAGCTTTTACAAAACTGCATCAGCCCAGAGAAAATTGGAAGTTAGCTAGACTGCAGTGTATTTCTTACAAACTTATAATTCTACGTTCTAACTTCTAACCCACATTTCGAAAAACTTGAAATAGGAGCACAACGACCGCGTGAGAACCCAATGGCCGCCGATGCCCCGCCCACTCCGACCGCGCCCTAACGCCCGTCTCCGTCTAGGTGCGCGAACGCAGCGCGCGGAGCGTGCCGATGGGCAAGAACACCGGCCGCACGTCGTTCTCGGGCTCGCGCACGCCCGACTCGCTGAGCGACAACGACGGCACGCTGCCGCGGCCCGTGCGCAAGTCCGCGCCGGTGCGCAGCTCGCTGACGCCGGGCGGCAGTCTGCCGGGCAGCCGGGTCAACAGCCGGCCGGTCAGTCGGCAAGGCAGCAAGCCTCCCAGTCGGCACGGCTCAAACCTGTCGCTGGATAGCACCGGTGAGTGAAAGGCCACTCTACTCTGGTAACAAGTCGTGGGTTTTATTTTTTATAACCTATACAAAATCAAAAGAAGATAAACCTCGTCAAAAGAAAATCTCGTTGAAAGAAAACAATGTGCTTCGGAGATCTCCTTATCCAACCTAGAGAAACGGTAAATGAGTCTATGGGAGAGTTCCTGACCGGCAATAAGGGGGTCCAGGTTTCGTATCCCGGGTCGGTTGCACATTTCAATACACAGTTCAATTGGAGCTCCGACAATGATGCCACGGGTTGTTTGTTGCCGAGCAACCTTTGGTACGCTAATGCCAATTTTTGTAACCTTGTTTGACTGGATCACAGCTATGGATTTCTCCTATATATTGGTATGTGTTTCACTCGCTCTGCTAGCCATCGCTACATTTTTCTCTTTCCCATTGCTCACTTGATTCGTACCTGCCGTTAAGTAGCGTTCAGTGTTTAAAGTGCTCCAACAGATAAGCTCTCTATGTGCATTTTCCTGTAAATATTATAAAAGATTAACTCTCTTCATTTTTTAAGAATTCTCTATTTTGGGAATTGATATTGAATACTAAATGAAGTGTGTCTTAAAAACACTAAAAATACACTTAGCACGCAATTTCCATTTTTAAATGGGTAATTGCTTTGAACGCTGTCCCTGAGGTTAGAAAGCCTAAACACGTCGGACATCCTTCCCGTCCGCCGCCCCCGCTAACCTCGCGCCGTTCCTTCGCAGACGACGGCACGCCGAGCCGCATCCCACAGCGCCGCGCGACCCCGGCCGTGACTTCGCGCACCAACTCCACGACGTCCATGTCCGGTCGCAAGCTGACCGTGCCGGTCAACGGCACCGGCACTCGGACGCCCACGTCCGGCCTCGTCAGTCCGGCCAGCGGCGTCACCAGGTGAGCGCTCGCTCCGGCTCTCCGGATCAACCAGCGGGGACCGGATTGTTGACTGGCAGGTTGGGGGGTTGGGGGGGGGGGGGTCACGTTGTGACAAAGATATGCATAAGTCACTCGTGGTTGAATTTTTTGGATTCTTCATGTGAAATTGGTGCACAGGCAACAAAGTTTCAGTCCCACCCAGCAGACCAAGAGATTGTACGGCTGGATGGTTCAGTTGGTAAGAGAGCCGACTGGCTATCAGGAGGTCCAGTGTTTGCATCTCGGTTTAGTTGCTCAATTTTACTACTTTTCTTTCTGAAAATATTGAGGAAACTTTGAAACCTTTTGCAATTGGTGGGTATTATCTAACAGTTAACAATGTTTAGTTTATATTTTTATCTTTAGGTTTTCTATACGAACCATAGAACACCATCATATTCTTCGTTAACATCATTGTCTCATATATTTATATTTATAACGAAACACAACGTCGTTAAACGGCATGTGGACATTTGTGGCACATAATAACCCATAATCAAGAGCACAGGACTGACCTATGACAGGACAATTTAACATTCACAATGCTATTGAGATAGATATCAACAATCAACCTGCCTAATATGAATAAAGAAAGTTAAATTTAGCTAACAGTTAACAATGTGCTTATCTACCACAATTGGGCAACAAAATTAACTGGAGAATCACGATCAGCGTAATGTGGACGAGCTCTTCGGCTCTAACACGGTGCTCGGCACTAACTCACTAATTGGTCTCCAGGCTAGGCTCAATCCAACGGACGTCGAGCATTCCCACGCTGACTAGTGCAGGCGCTAGCAGCGCTAACGTTAGGTAAATATCACGTGTCGCATGCTCAGTTTGTGTGTTTCGTCGGGTGATGGATTTGGCGGTGGCAGGCTTAAAACATTGTAATCGGTTGGGATTTGTCTTCTTATTACTGAACTGAACACTAGATCCACACAAAAATTACGAGTTACGTAAAAGCTAAGTAATTTCCGGTTTCCCAATGTTTTGTGACCAGTAATTTAGACTTTAGAACTCTTGATACATATTCTAACCCCAGTTACTCAATTTGGGTATTTAATTGCTGGGTGGTTCATCTACCAGTTATACTGGTCGGTTTTCTCTTTTTAATGGTAACAGTCCATTTACTTGGCATCAATATTTCTGAGTAGGTAGCTGAATCAATCTCCTACTAGTACCATCATTCTTACTTGTGGCTTAAACCAATGTTGATTAAATTATTAGTAATAATAAGTAATAACTATGTCTGAAGGGTGTGATATCTTGGAGCTTTAGCTGAGTGTGGTGTTGACTTTTTTATGGTAATTGTGTGTTGTCTATTCTTTCCGGATCAGTGGTTCGAGGATTCCCGTTTTCGTCGGAACCAATTCCAGTTCTGGAATGTCGGTTTCGCAAAGCTCTTCTTGTTCTTCTGGGTAACTTGGGACTCTTTCCTTCTCTGTCTATTTTGTAACTCTATCTGTCGGCAGGGCAGTACTATTGTGTGGCTTATTATGGCACATATTATGAATCCAATTTATTGTAAAATAAAATAATGCATGCAATGTGAAAATAGTTCAGGTTTTACTTTTAACCTTTTAGAGAACAAACACTGCTTGAACAGAACCAATATTATGAACTACCTACTTAACTTTGCATGCAATCTCTCTTGTTTTTACATCTATTTTATTCACCTGATTTGAAAATATTTCACCCTTAATATTTCCCAAAGCAAAATGAGTTTTTAAAAAATATGTACATTTCCTTTTCAATTGCATGTGACTTTTAAATGTTCTGTGTATTGTGTAGTTTACCTTTCTTTTCTCTACTATAATTTGAAACTAACAATAATCACACTCTCTGCTCTCTCCTTCCAATGCAGCCCGTCAGTAAAAAGGAAGGCCTCTCCTTCTTTAATACCCGTCTATGACACAAAAACTCAGAGGTAACTGCACTAACATTTATTCTTTCCTTACAATAATTCAACTTCAAGATTTCTGATTTACTCAACTCTTGACCTTCACGACTTCACTTCCATTTACTGGAAACTTTATATCTTTCTATTTACGGGCGTGGAAAACGAAATTTTCTTGTTCTGATCATTTTCTTTTGTTATGTGTTTTGACAGATTTGTTTTGGAAATAGAGTAGTGTTTTGCTTTACCCAAAATAGAAAAATTTCCAGCGATCTGAGCGGATTCTTGTATACAGAAGTTTTCTTTTTTCATTTAAATTAGTATCGCCCGGTAAAGGAAACCTTTGTACCATGAGAATTCGCATAGTCTAAGGCCTCAGAGCCAGGTATCACAAAGGATTCTGTTGTTATTAAACTGTATTCCTTTGTGAATCCTGGAACCCAAGTGGTGGTTTCTCGAGTTTTTGTCAAACTTCAATTACTTTGCATAGCGGTAGGTAACTCTATGTCGGTTTTGACGTATACCCGGTTTTACCTTTAACCTTTTCCGATTGTACGTTTTCCGATTTTACGTTTTGATGGATAAAATTAAAATCCCTACTTTATCCATATTATTTTTTAACTTTGAAACCGTGAACGGCTAAGTCAGAGTTACGTAATCGCAGCTATGCACCCAGATCTACGAGCAGGGTTTGGGTAAAAACAAGAGCAAGTTTGTTCTCATCATGGTGGTAAACTCTGAAAATCTGCAAACGCCGTCAGTAATTGCCGATTTTCAGTTTAGCATTCTACGCCAAGGGCTTAGTTTTAACTCTGCTTTGTGAATCTGGGCCCTGAAGAGTTTAAAATAGTTTAAGTCACTTTGCCCTAAGATTGACTTAAAACTCGAGAATAGGCTGCCAAACTGCAGATCACGTGGCATTGCGCACGTCTGCGCTGTCTGGCAAAGGGCTAACGGTTTTGTCTGCGCAGGGGTCGAACGGCTTCGGGCACGACCACGCCTGTGACGCTGCCCGGCGTCAAGGTGCAGCGCAAGTCGTCCAACGCGTCCGACACTTCGCTCGGCGCGGAGCGCAAGTCGTCGAAAGCGACGACGCCGACCGACAAACGCGCGCCGTTCCGGCTATAGGCGCGCGGAGGAAACGTCTTAAGCAGTCTTCATTTTTCAATTCGCATCGTAAAAGGTTAAAATTTCCCGAAAGTATCTTGCTCAAATCGGAAGTGTAAAAGACGAGCACAGTTTATTCAATTTTTTTAATGGATATTTTAGTAATTTTTTTTTTAGATGTTTTTGATGCCAGCAAATTTCGTGTCAGCCCACGAAAGCTTTTTTGAAAACTTATGCCACCGGCCACGAAATCATTTACCTTTGTCTGTTGTTGTTTTTTATTTATATTTTTTTATGAGGGACCATTTCGTTGAATCGAGAAAGCGAGAGGTTTAAAGATTATTTATCTTTCTGCGGCTATACAAGAGTAACGACTAACTTGCCCTCGCATAAATCACAGGCCGCAGTTTTAACGGTAGAAGGAAATACGCTAAACGAAATAACCGTAACCTTTTTTTCTACTGAACCAGTGATAGTGAAACGTTTAATCAATCAAATACTACTATTATTTAACAGTCCTAGTTGTCTAGTTTTACTACCTATTATTTTATTCGGCCCATTTTCGAATGGTTTCGAATGAACGGGGACTTTCTGGGATCCTAAGGTTCAGGGGTATCAACAATTCCATCTTTCTTTGCGCCGGGTTTTTGAAAGTTGCCGTTCTTAAGTCTCCATTTGAATGTGGTTCGTATGTCAAGATACGAGACACGTACCTACTAATCAACGAGCTTGGTTGCTTCTAATGTTTTTTTTATGTCTATACTAAATTAATTTAAGATATTTGTGTCAAAACACATAATACTTGTAGTCATTCTGTGTCAAAAAGCACTGTAAAAATTATATCAATTTTTTTTTAGAATTGTACATAAACAATCGAAAGGTTTTTGCGGATCAAATCCGCTGATTCGTTTTCATTTTACAATCGTCCACATTTGAAATTGTCATTTCTGCGCAAGGGGATAATCGTGTAAATTTGCGACTGTCGAATGATTACGACAGACGCCAGTAATTGCGTTACGCTTGTTCTGGGCCGACTGGTTTTGTCGGTTCATTGACTCTGGTCGTGGATCGCAAACAGTCACCCCGGAATCAGACAGTTGTGTACCTATGAAATAGTATTTCTCTATTGTAGTTAACGTTATATTTTGCTTAATAAATCCTCACACTATTTAATTTTGTTTTGTGAAATTATATCATTCTTGACTTTTCCCACATTTGTATCCTGTTCTGGCCCTTCCTGTTTAAAATATTGTTGATAAAAAGATAAATCTGCTGGAAACCTTATCAAAATAAAATATAACAATGCAATATACGGGTACCTGTTAAATGAAGTCATGTAGGTATTCTCCAATTCTATTTCATACAAAACATTAGGAGAGTTAATTGAATTTGTAACACTCAATTTAGTAAAAAGTAAGAATAAGTATCAGGTTTCAGTGGCCTGTTAAGATACTAACGGGTCATTAGCAAGAAAATAACAGGCTTTGATTGATCGTTGCTAAGCAAATAACAAGTTAACAGACCATTAGGTATTTAACGCACCACAGAAAAACCAGGTCTAAGTTGTTTTGAGTGCCAGTCCATTTTTTACCCCACATGTAATTTCAGGCCTCTAGTTGCAGTGGTGAATAGGATTTCATACTTTGGAAAAGGATATAAATAGGATTTGTTGAGAAATACGAAGCCAATGTGATGACATTGTTTATACAATTAAGTACAATTCTGATTCCATCTTCAGAATCAGACAATTATGTATATTATAATTTACATGTGTTGGTATAGTAGATAAAATACGGAAACTTAACATTCTTTTAGAACATAAACAAGAGAGCTTTATAAACTTATTCAAAACAAAACTTTCCACAATATCTTGTACAACGAAAATAAATTTTCTTACACCTAATTTTTCTATGAGGTGTCGTACGCTATTTACAGCTATACTGGCAGCCTATTTATATTCTTGGTAACTTTTCTCCACCTATAGGTGCATATTTGCATTTAAATCTTACGCACAAACGCTGGCATAGTATAACTAAATTACCTAGGTATGCTAAAATGTATAAATACAAATCTGTTGGACAATCAGTATTCTAACACTAAATTCTCATAAGAACTAAATTTACTAGTCAAAAGATATCAGTCGACTTCGAGCTTCCGGAAGCTGCCCGAAACGCTTCCCATGTCAGCTTCCATGTCCGTAACAAACTTTCCTTTCTTGTTCACCGTAATCGTCATCGTATCGAGTGACAAGATGAGATCCCGCTTTGCGTGGAGTTCTTCTTTGAATTTAGCTGCAGAAAGGCAAAAATTTGTAAAACTTAAGGTCTCGATTACTATATCCAACTGCTGTGATTTTGCAGAATAAGTGTACGTTTTTAACTTCCTTTTTTTTTGCCGTCTCTGACATGGGCCCAATATTGCATTTAAATTTGACTAGGTCTGTGTACCTATTATGATTATGATTCCTGCTCAAAGTCCATATTTCTGGAACTGTGTACCTATCTACTATCTAGCATCTAGGTAGGTGCACGTAATTCCCTACAGAATAATTTTTCCGTGTGAAATAACATATTAGTCTGTTATTTTCCGTTATAAACAATTTGATACAGCACAGTAGCAAAATAAAATGCAAAGCAAAATGATAGCATAGTGGCAAAATCTTAGAAAAGAAAGATTGCTACCTACTTGTTAATGCATGTAACAAATGAAGGTGTATGTAAAACACCAGCTAACTTTTTTTTCTTCACACTTTCCTTAAAAGGAAAACAAAATAATTATTGTGGTAGATGTTCCTCCAGCTTACCAATCATTTCGGCCATGGGTACCTCCCCGCCGTACTCCTTGGGCAAAATCTTCGCGTTCACATGTTCCTTCAGTTCATCCGAGGTTTTGTGAAACTGCAAACCCAAAAAGCGAACCGTTAGAAAAAATCATTGACTTTAAAATGTATTTCACCGTAAAATTAATCTAATCCCTTAGCAATTATTTTTTCAGCAAAGTACCTATGTGCAATATTGCAGCATTTTCGTGCTTAAAACTTCACCTCCTATGTAGTCCAAAGCTGAGCACCTACTAACTAACGGCTTAGTAATTTCTAAACGATACGAATTCGAGGAGAGAGGAGAAAGTCATGAGTCCTAAATGTGGGTCAAATCGTCAAGGTAGTCTGGTCACGGTAGGTGCGTGTTAGGAGGCACCGCGACGAGTCTGCAGGGGCATTGACCCCCCACTTAGCCATGTAAAACAGGTTGCATTCGGAATTATTGGTTGGACAGATCGAAATTGCAAAAATTGTCCTTAGGCTACGCAACGCAATTGCACTCGGGCTTCTCTCACCTAGAACTTATTGTCCCTCCCAAACCCTCTCACATAATAGTGGTAATGTGTCATACCCATATCACTGGCGAAACATCTCGCTAAAAGCCCTTGCTCCATTTATAAATTTGCTTATGCATAAAATAAATTTTTGTTTGAACAAATGTGTGTATTGCTTTTCGAATAGGTGGGCTAGAACGGTTGCATTTTTATTTCTAGATAATTGATTGTTTTATAGCTGTGTTTAGGTAGAGTTTACCAATCTTAACCGCGAGGTAACCGGACCCTGCGTAATTACTTTTTGTAACTAGCTAGTTGCTAGCTAGTCGTCTCGCGCAGTTCTCCAGAGCGGCGATCACTGAGCTTTCATGCCATTTTCTATGTTTTAAATAACTCTATCAAAGTTATGCCGCAATAATCCATTTCGAGAAGAATATTCAGAAGAGTGATACGTTCAAATATAATAGCAGTGAACTTAAAAACCTTTTCAAATCCAATAATTGTTGTGCTAAAGGTAGAAAGAGAAGATGTTTCTCTCTCGTTATCTTGAGATTTCAACAAGCAGAAGACAATACCCAACCATGTGATGACGATTGGTAAGTAGGTACTTTCATTATCGCTCCAAGTGAAATCAAGTGTAGGTATAGGTATATTGTATAGCCGCTTTTTTAATTATAGTAGGTTATGTAGGTATGTAATGTTAACTTATCATCATTACATCAATGTTTTGGGCGGTTATTTCTAAATATGTTATGATTTTGTAGCCATGGGCTACGATTACCTTAATTCGAGATTGCAGCTTGTTGCTGAGTAGGCTGATGAAGAACTCGAATATTTTGTTGGCAAAGCTCGGGATGTTGATGAAGTGGGTCATTTTGTGTCGCATTGGAGTCGAATTCTAAGCCCAAAATCCAACACAAATCATTAGTTTAAGATTTAACTAAAACCATTAGTGCTATAGAGTATAGAAAAATCGCAATGAAACATTTTGGCACCACCATAGTTTACCAACTATAGGCATATAAAGATCTTATTTTAGACATTTTGTATTAAATTGTCTCAACGCACTTATTCCCTGGAAAGAAAATTAAATTAACCCAGTTAACTGAACTCGAATTTTCAGATATCCGGCGCAAATATCGTTAACCAACCAATGCGTGCATTTTGAGTTTACCAATATTTTAATCATAAAATTTGAGTCAAAAGAGCAATGAGAAACAAAGTAATTTATAATGCCAGCTGGGTTGTGCGCTCAGATTCGAAGTATATTCATATTTATAAATATAACTAATTGGCAAGTACACAAAATTCAAATTATAGTTCAGTAATTTTCAAAACTTCAAAGTCCAGTGCGTCTTTGACCGTTTGACGTTCTTTGTAACAAGCGTGTCGAAGGATTTCAGTCATCGAGAAGTCGTGATTCATTTCGGTCGTCTAGTTCTGTCCCAGTCAGGTCAGCATGTCGTTTCTGCATTGTGCACTTCCTCCACTGCAGTATTAGCGTCATTGCGTGCATTTCTGTATTGAGAAGGTGCAGGATCTGGAACTTTCCTTTTGGCACAAGATTCGATTAGTATGGAATTTTAAATAGTTCAGTACCTTCTTGAGCGTATGATAGTCCTGCTTGGTATAGTCACATAGCGATCCATTAATGTTCTCAATGCTAACCAATTATTGAAAATTGATTTCTTGTACCTCGGTGCTCTCACAGAAGTCAATCGTCAGACGGTTTCCCGGGGCATGCATTCTATATGGCTTCTGATTATTTCGGTTCAAAAGAAACCAATTTTCAATATTGGTTGTAGCACCTACCTATAATAGTATAAGTAGTTTATTGTAACTCTCGTCTTGTCCGAAAAATAACGTCGAGTCCTTTTAATGTCACCGCTCTGTACAGTCATATAGTTGCAAATATTCAAAACTCCCTTCGAGGATCGTTGTCACAAAAGCACAGATTATAGTGTTGCTGTGTGAGTGGGGGCGGGGGGGAGGACTTTTTCGCTATTATACCTGAATGCATCTGCTGAGCTGTCGTATATCATTGAGCGACCACATGCTGACGTGGCCCATCAACATATTGGACTGTTCGTTGATGTAGGTAAAGCCGACCACTTGGCTTTCTTCTTCGTCCATGAGAAACTCTGAGACCACCGAATGCGTGCGCACCAAGTCGGACGCGGTGTACTTGTAAGGGTCGAACCTGCCCGTGCAGGTCATCAACACCCTTCGGCCGAACTCGTCTCGCTTGGGCAGCGGGAAGATGTAGCTGTGTGCAGAAAGAGGATGGCCCGGTGTTGAGGGTGTTGAGGGATCAACTTAATGCGTCGCAACATGTTGACGCATCATGAGTATAGTATCTCAGTTCTGTGGTTTTTGCTCATGACCGTTATAATCAATCCAAGTATCTAACTCAGCTCAACGCGCTTGAAAATCAAACCCATTAACATCTAAATCGAGAAGAACTCGGTGGTCATTATTCCTATTCATGTCTGGATGTGGTGTTGCTTAACTTTGATCAACAATCAGCTCTTTCAAACCCTACTGGAACTTTGAAGTCATGGTATAGTATAGTATAGTCAGTAAATCTCAACTAGAAACTCAAGCCAAGACCCTATGATCTCCAAACAAATTTCCTGGCATAGACACTTGAGCTACGTGGGCCAAGACCTCACCGGAAAATTTTAGGTACAGAAGAAATTTGGGAATGCAAGAAAGCAAGCAGCGCAACGGTAAAAGCTATCCGACATTCCCCTTCCGCTGCGCTTTCGAGTTTACATTGCGATTATGCGATATGGTAAGGGCAGGAGGCAGGGCAGGAGGACAGGAGGCAATTAACTCGACAAGTAACAATCGATCCGATGCATTAGGATGTACTTGCGTTCCATGGCCGAACAGCCATACAACAGCTGCCAATGTGAAGTCTGCATTTTTCAAACCCCTTCTCCCACCTCCTCATCTAACCACGATAGTCATGTGTTTAGTTGAAAGATTTTCAATCCGTTTAACCCATCGCAGAAGAAGCGCAACATTTCAAAAATAAATTATTCGCGATCGCCAGCAGCCTTAATGTGTCAGCTGGAGGACTTATCTGAATTTGGGTTCCGTTTCCGCCCATAATCACCTTCCATTATAGCAGCGATTCACGCCAAACTAGCGGGATTGACTCAATCCGCATTCGCAGTATCAAAACTGTTACAAATTTAAATTTGAAATTTGAAATAAGCACGATTAGACACAGCGGCTATTGAAATGACAAAAATTGTTTGCCTCTGCATGGGTGACAAAAGTAATTACATTGTATAAATCTGAACACTCACTGAGGATCTCTTGTGTAAGAGGTCGTTTCGGAGCAGGTTTTCCTGGCGGGGTAAAATTGATCTGTTTTTCCGCGAGCGTGATTTGCGAAACGCCATTCTTCGCCAAATATCGAGACAACCCTGAACGGGAATTGGTTGCCACGGAAACTTCCAGTCTATGTCGCGAATAACTGGCTTGGTCAGCGCAACATTGGATTTAATTTTATTATTATGTACACAAATTAGCCTCCCAAAAATGTTGTCCATTCCGGGATTTGAACCCGGGTCCCCAACTTTCGCGGCTGGTGCTCTAACCGCTGAGCTAAATGGCCATTAAATTTGGGAGAAGTAATTTGCATACAGGGTGAGAATTGAATGTCCCCAGGGGGGTATGGTCCAGAGTCTACGAATACTCATAGTGGCTCTGGTACCGCGTGATGCTATACTGCAACCACATTTTACATTCAACCTCGAGTAACTCCAAATTAACGTTGGATGCGTTGAATTCTCTTTTAATCTTATTTAAATTACGAAAGCTCGTAATTGGCTATTCATTTTATTATTATGTACACAAATTAGCCTCCCAAAAATGTTGTCCATTCCGGGATTTGAACCCGGGTCCCCAACTTTCGCGGCTGGTGCTCTAACCGCTGAGCTAAATGGCCATTAAATTTGGGAGAAGTAATTTGCATACAGGGTGAGAATTGAATGTCCCCAGGGGGGTATGGTCCAGAGTCTACGAATACTCATAGTGGCTCTGGTACCGCGTGATGCTATACTGCAACCACATTTTACATTCAACCTCGAGTAACTCCAAATTAACGTTGGATGCGTTGAATTCTCTTTTAATCTTATTTAAATTACGAAAGCTCGTAATTGGCTATTCATTTTATTATTATGTACACAAATTAGCCTCCCAAAAATGTTGTCCATTCCGGGATTTGAACCCGGGTCCCCAACTTTCGCGGCTGGTGCTCTAACCGCTGAGCTAAATGGCCATTAAATTTGGGAGAAGTAATTTGCATACAGGGTGAGAATTGAATGTCCCCAGGGGGGTATGGTCCAGAGTCTACGAATACTCATAGTGGCTCTGGTACCGCGTGATGCTATACTGCAACCACATTTTACATTCAACCTCGAGTAACTCCAAATTAACGTTGGATGCGTTGAATTCTCTTTTAATCTTATTTAAATTACGAAAGCTCGTAATTGGCTATTCATTTTATTATTATGTACACAAATTAGCCTCCCAAAAATGTTGTCCATTCCGGGATTTGAACCCGGGTCCCCAACTTTCGCGGCTGGTGCTCTAACCGCTGAGCTAAATGGCCATTAAATTTGGGAGAAGTAATTTGCATACAGGGTGAGAATTGAATGTCCCCAGGGGGGTATGGTCCAGAGTCTACGAATACTCATAGTGGCTCTGGTACCGCGTGATGCTATACTGCAACCACATTTTACATTCAACCTCGAGTAACTCCAAATTAACGTTGGATGCGTTGAATTCTCTTTTAATCTTATTTAAATTACGAAAGCTCGTAATTGGCTATTCATTTTATTATTATGTACACAAATTAGCCTCCCAAAAATGTTGTCCATTCCGGGATTTGAACCCGGGTCCCCAACTTTCGCGGCTGGTGCTCTAACCGCTGAGCTAAATGGCCATTAAATTTGGGAGAAGTAATTTGCATACAGGGTGAGAATTGAATGTCCCCAGGGGGACATTCCCCCTGGGGAGCTTTCGTAATTTAAATAAGATTGGATTTAATTGTTGGTGGCAAATCCACTTGCATGATATTGCTGATATTTTTTGGGGATTACCACTATACCCTAAGGATATTGCCATTAACGATATTATGAAATCTTGCACACACACTCCGGTTTAATGGGCGTGCTCTGCATGATGGTCACCCATGCATAACCGATCACATCGTCGTGTTGCTTAACTTCAATTCCAAACGTAGATTATGGTCAACACTCAACACGGTTATTACAGGATGATGGTCACCCATCTATAACCCATCTAGATCCGTGTTGCTTAACTTCACTCTCCCCAAATGTTGTAGATTCCGATTTCTGAACAATATGCAAGTGATTGTCAGGGAAGTCTCTTCATTTTGTCTGACCCAGACTGGTCCACGACATCGTGTCACTGACATTGCTAGCCGCAAACCCAGCTTTATTGGTCCAGAACCAATGTCCCTGACCTCGTGTCGTGTAAGACATTGCTATCTATTTGTACGCCGCATTCCTTGCAACTCACCCGTCGTCCAGGATCTTGTTGATCGTGGGGTCATCTGCGTCCAGCTTCTGGAACCAGTGCGGGTAGAGTTGACGCACGGTCAGGTACTTCTCGATCATCTCCTGCGCCAGAGGCACGCTGAACTTCTTGGTGCGCAGGAAGCGCAGGAGGAACACTGAGTCTGCGCAAGCAACAATTCAAATGAACTGCCATTCGAAAGATATGCTTTCAAACTGGGATTCGAATTCATTTAGTTGAAGCCTGAAGTCCCATTCCAAACGACATTATTCCAAACTTCTCGTGGCATTTGGCCGGATCAAGGGTGTATCGCTCGACTTAGCACCACACCCAGTTTATTTTTAAAAATCTTTACTTAGTGCTAAGGACGTGTAGAAAGTTAGGAAAGGGCAGTCATACGAGTTTTTTTTAGCCTTTTTTGCTTGAGGTTAATATGACATATTTTACAATCTATTCATATGTAATTTCAGTTCTAACTGCAATAATACCTGTTATACAGACTGTCCTGTATTTATATTTTAATAACCCATTCGAGGCCAAATTGGATTCGTCATTGGTATATTACCACTTGTGCAAAATGCTGATGCCAGTGTCAGGGTGGAATAACCTCCCGTTGCGCCGGTGCTACAATTACAAGCGTGCAAATTATATGGACTTAGAAAATACACATACATATGCATGTACATGCAAGCAAATACACTATGCACCAATATAACTATAACTATTTGTTGATCCATAGAGGACATAGGTTAATAATCCATAGTCATGAAATTTATGACCTAGCGGATTGTTAATTTTGTAACTAGTAGGTGAAAGCCGGTCCTTATATATGTTATTTCCTTTTTGTTGAGCTTAAATATTCACTACATATTTATTAAATTCGAGTCGATCCCGGACTCAACCCCTCCCCCTCAAACATCAATTTGACACTATTGGTAAGACTAGTCAATTGTAGTGACAAGCTTTGATCAGGTTAATCTTATAGCCGCAGTCCTGCAGGCAAAACCCCCTACATGGCAAATTTAAAGTAGGTATACCCTCTGCCCCATTGAATTTTCCCCCAGCTGGCTTTTAAATGTGGAAAAATATCTTAACACTTCTTGAGAATAAGTATAAATTATATTTTACACAGCCCAATAGCCCCAGTTATTCTCCTCGTGCAACTTATCTGCACAATTGGTTTGGAACTGAAATCTGACACTGTTGATAGCAAATCCAATCAAGCAATCAATCAATCAACCAATCAAGCATCAATAGTATCTACATCAGCAATGAATTATTGAATTCACGAACCTGTGCGACAATTCTTGATGTCGGGGTGCTTGGCGAGCCAGCTTCTGAGCTGGGCGAGCGCGTGTGTCCTGGTAGCCTCGTCCTCGCGGAGCTCATTCAGTGCCGTCTCCTGCATTTCGGCTGACAGGCTCGGCACGTACTCGTCGCCCTCTGCGGCGAACAAATCTTCTGGCTGGACTCCCATCTGGAACATCCGGGGAACAGAGTGCGGGCTCAGACATAGTTTCCCAGATAGCCCATGACTATGTTTAGTTTGGCTGCGCGAAATCTTGATGGACAGTAGTCCCGTAATTGTATAATCTGACACTCCGCTTGCACCATGCGAGTCGGGAGTTTACTGGTGCCCACACCTGGGCCCGCGATCCGCAAAGCAGGGGTGGGGCAAAAACAGGGATACGTTTGTTATCAAGCCATGGTGATACCCCTGAAATCTGCAAGTGCCGGTTTGGGATTGGCTCTACATCATTTTACCCCAAGGTTAAGTCTCATTTCTTTAAATTGTGGATCTGGGCCCTGTGAGCTAAAATTGTTCATTAGATTTTCCCTGACGTTGCATGGTCCTCACCAGTTACAGCTACATCACTGCCATCAGCTCTTGATTTTCACACATTGCATTCCCTCGCATCTTTATATTATTTTAAAACGTATCTCTTGATTGCTGTAAAGAATCCGCCGTGATTCTTATAAATCGAGAGCTTGCATGGGTATTAATAGTTGCTTTTCGCCCACGTTATGGCCTGTCAAGTCCAGGGTTTTCTTCCAGAAACGTTGAAAACGTAAATTGACCTACTTTTGTGTGTCTTTAAAATTATAAAGTTTAAACTCCCGCCTTGCGAAAATAAGGCCAAATGTTTACTTACGACGTTGTTACCAAAATATGATTGCTAATACAAGATTCAGAAAACGTTAATCTGGTAGGTCATGATAACGGAATCATGATTCCACAATGCATGATAGCTTTTGTGGATGATGACCGCAGGAAAGTATGTGCACTAGACAAACCTTAGCCCAACTTTCTGATATCTAGTCGAGTCTTGGAGAAACTGTTGTAACACAGCTGACGCTTGCTGCAACAAAGAGCGCGCAGTGATGACTGGGTTTGACGGCGTCGACTTCGTCAGTTATAGGTAGCTGAATCTTTCAAGTAGTGGGGTGTCGTCATTGATTATTACCTTGCTTTTTTTGTTTATAAATAAATTGAAACTGAGATTTGAAAAGCGTTTCTTTGCGAACGCTTGCGATTGTTTGGCGAGGACGACACCGTGGTTTCGCAAAGAAAATGGCCTTGGGTGGGAGTGAGTTTCGGTGCTGGAAATCTGCAGTCTCATCTGACTGATTGCAGACATGGAATTTATAATTTGGCGTGCTTCTTTTAACGCCTACATATCGTTTAGCAACTTTAATGCGTTTTCTTTAGTGACACTTTTTGCACTGCTTATAAATACCTATACTTGTCAAACGAAACAAATTTGCATCACCTCTCGCGAAAACGCTATATATTGTTATATTGATGGTTGCAGGTATAGGTACATATTATAATTATATATGCATATAATATATGCATATAATATGCATTGTTATATGCATTTATAATAATTGTAATAATTAAAAATAATAAATGTTCTATGCAAACAATTATATAATATGCATAACAATGCATAATATGTTTAATGTATTTTGGGTGGAAAAAACAATTAAAAGGGTGGATAATTTTCTTATATCATTGCAATTTTAATTGCTTATCTAATTGATGAACGTAGCGAGCGAAACGAGCGGAGCGAAATCATTATTGTGGTCGAATTTCTACAATAGTGAACAATCGAATCTTTTTTAAATCTGTCTTCAGCAATTTTGTAAGGTCTGATACATGCAATTGTGACGAAATAGTAATTAGGTGTGTGGTAAACCATGTAAAAAATGTTGCTCTCAAATTCTTTCCAGTCATTTTGAAAGATGCTTGGTAAAGATTTGCGCAACTTTATCTGTTGCATCAATCGCGGTGCATATACACAAGACTATAACATTTTGAGGGCAGACATAAAGACTTTTGAGTAAATCTTAAAAAAATCTGCTTCTCTATCTTTATATATGTGGGCCATGTATTACCTGAATAAAATCTGTAGGTATCATGCATGAAGAATGTTGGTTTTTAAAGGACCATTTACCACTTAAAAATTACTTTTACCATCGATTAGGAAGTTCTAGTAATGAACTTTGGACAGTAAAATAAACCTCTTGAGTCCACGGCCACCCGTGCAGAAATTCCCAAAGTCCGCATTTTTCGGCTCAAGTGCTTAAAACAAACTCTCTTATGGATAAACCCAAAGCACTTTTTCGACCCCTAGCACCTAGACATACTTCTCATCAGATAAAATTCAAATAATTTGAGCACAGTCCTCCATCCTTTCTCTGTGTTAAACTAATTTGGCGCTTTGATAAGATTACCCGTTTAGTCACGGTAAGCGGATTGCTGCAGGTGGGTAATTCGCGTGTTGCATATTTCTTCGTGCCGCGCCGAGCCGTAGCGACAGCGCTCTGAAAGGAGAATCGGGAGGGAGGGGACAGAGTCACTGTACAATGAGAATCGTACTCTTTTCGCAGATCGCGCCGCGCGAATAGCCAGACATCTTAATAAAATAATTACATCTTAATTACATCTTAATTAAATAATTACAAATCTATCTTGTCAGAAAATTCTATTAAATATTCAACTTCTATTCATATTTGATGAGCGTAGCGAGCGAAGCGAGCGGAGCGAAATCTTCAATTTCACTTAGCCCAGAAAAAAATCACTTGTGTATGTTTTTTTGTTTTGTTTTGTTTTTTTTTTGTGTGTGTGTTTGTGCGCGCTCTACAGACCAAACGCCTGAACCGACATGGATGAAAATTTCTGAGTATCTACCTCTGTTCTCAACTTAGACCCCCTGCGTTTTTGAAAAAGATCGGTTCAGTTAATGTTTTATAAATCAATTTTTACGAAATTTTTCGATTTTTTCAGAATTTTGAACCCCTGTAAATTTCAAAGTTCTGAACGTAACTTCACCAAAACTTCTAAACATGTTGACCTTATACATATTTATCATGCCTGCAAATCTTAGTTCGGTAGGTTTTTCCAATTGGTTTTTATTAGCATTTTTGTGGTGTTTTTTTCGTGATTTGACGGCTGATTCAATACGAGTCCGGTTTCCTTCGTTTCCTTGGTTACCAGCTTTGTTGACCTCGAAGAGAAACAAAGGAACGTCAGAATCCGTATACATTATCAAGTGATCAGAATTTTCGAGAAGGCAATGGTCAGGTTTGGTGCTCCATGGTTTTCTTGTGACTGCTGCCTGCACCTTTTAATCCGCTTTACACAAACCGCTACCTACGCTTATCTTCAACGCAACACAAATTGCGTTCGCGAAGCCCTAGTATATAGTTACGAATCTATGGTAAAAATTAATTTCAATTGGTAAATGTCTCTTTAAGCGGTTAGAGCACCAGCCGCGAAAGTTGGGGACTTGGGTTCAAATCCCGGAATGGACAACACTTTTGGGAGGCTAATTTGTGTACATAATAATAAAATGAATAGCCAATTACGAGCTTTCGTAATTTAAACAAGATTAAAAGAGAATTCAACGCATCCAACGTTAATTTGGAGTTACTCGAGGCTGAATGTAAAATGTGATTGCAGTATAGCATCACGCGGTACCAGAGCCACTATGAGTATTCGTAGACTCTGGACCATACCCCCATGGGGACATTCAATTCTCACCCTGTATGCAAATTACTTCTCCCAAATTTAATGGCCATTTAGCTCAGCGGTTAGAGCACCAGTCGCGAAAGTTGGGGACCCGGGTTCAAATCCCGGAATGGACAACACTTTTGGGAGGATGATTTGTGAACATAATAATAAAATGAACAGCCAATTACGAGCTTTCGTAATTTAAACAAGACTAAAAGAGAATTCAACGCATCCAACGTTAATTTGGAGTTACTCGAGGTTGAATGTAAAATGTGATTGCAGTATAGCATCACGCGGTACCAGAGCCACTATGAGTATTCGTAGACTCTGGACCATACCCCCTGGGGACATTCAATTCTCACCCTGTATGCATTACTTCTCCCAAATTTAATGGCCATTTAGCTCAACGGTTAGAGCACCAGCCGCGAAAGTTGGGGACCCGGGTTCAAATCCCGGAATGGACAACACTTTGGGAGGCTAATTTGTGTACATAATAATAAAATGAATAGCCAATTACGAGCTTTCGTAATTTAAACAAGATTAAAAGAGAATGACTCAACATTTTATTCGATCGACTATCTTGGCCGGTGACAGCTTAAAATTTAATATTGAGAGTGGTTCGATCGTTCTGTCTTCATTTTCATGACGACACCCATTTCGAAATTGTATAATCAAATTTTCTATCTCGCTTTCCAGAGTAGAACTTCACTTTCAAGAAAAAAATAGGCAAAAACGTACTAAAAATGTCACCCACAACCTAAACTGCAATGTAAAATGTTGTTATCGGAAAAGTTAATTAGGTGACCCTGGTTTATTTTCTTCGCTTGAGGCTTTCGCATCGCTTTGATAGCCACCAGTGTTGACGTTTCAGATTTCCGTACCAGATCGCGGCGGGAAAACGTACTAGATTGCGAAAATTTGTGCCAGAATTGTCTTTTTACGTTTAAAATCCGTTAAAAATATGTTCTCGCAAAAAAGGTCATCGCCTGTTTAAAAATGTACTAGATTTTAAAGGTGTACTGACGTACTGACGGACACCAAATTGCATACTAGATCTAGTACAATTGCACTGACGAGGAAACACTGCCCACTCTCAACACATTATAAATGCTGTGTAATGACATGCAGATTATGGTGTATCCTCCGGCAGTGCATATACATAGACTTTTAGACATTTCCGTTAGCACCCTTGTTTTTGATTTCCTTTACTCTCTAACCATTTAGAAAAATTGGAGAGCGGGCCGGAGGTGGTAATAAACAATTCTTGATTTCTAAACGGTTTATCGCGGGTTTTGTAGCTTATGAAGACTCATCCGATTTTGTATTTCAACATCTCGTTGTATTTACAATATAAACTGTCGTTGTATATGAAACAGCGACCATACTGGGTACTGGGCACTGGGTCTACAATGTTGAAGTATTTGACTATAATGCCCGAGGCGCTGTTTCCAAGCCTGAGACAAAGTGTATATGCTGTGCAGAAGCTCTACCCTGTACTAGACTCGTCTCGTACCAGTGCTCTATTCTCAAGGCGACATGCAGTGTAGGTGACTGGCGCAATGCACGCGACAAACTATCGTTTTGCGCGCTTTTTTAGGTCACAAACGCCAATGTGTTATTAATAATTAGCGATTGGTTATTCTCGCCGCGGCTTGCTACATTAGCACGCTGCGTCCTCTAATTGTCATCCTGTTTTTAATTGCTGACGCGATGCGAGGTGATATGCGACGTTGCACTACGCAGGACGCGCGGACTCGCGGATGTAATAAAATAATGGTTGATCTCTTACACTTAACAATTAAACACTTCCAATTGTAGATCAAACAACTATTATGAGTAATTATGGATTTAAACAGAGCAATGATACACACAGTCAAATCTTGTCCCTCCATTTTCGTACTACTCTAGTCAAATCCAATTTCTTCCCGTTCTGTGTGATTAATATTCTTATATACATGGTCAAATTAGCCACTATAAATTCCAACATAAATTTGATCTAAATAATGATTTACTACACGGATATCGCATTTGCATTCGGCGTCGGTTTATTTGTAATCCATGATGGGTACAGGGAAAAACAAAGAGACCTACAATTCTTTTCTGCGGTTATAGTTTAATTTTGTAAATTACAATGCACGACTATCAGTTCCAGAGTCAATCACTTATGTGGGGAAATAATGTAACGCTGTTCGTATGGCAATTATTTTCCCGAAGAACAGCGTTACATTTTCTTTTAATCTTATTTAAATTACGAAAGCTCGCAATTGGCTATTCATTTTATTATTTTGTACACAAATTAGCCTCTCAAAAGTGTTGTCCATTCCGGGATTTGAACCCGGATCCCCAACTTTCGCGGCTGGTGCTCTAACCGCTGAGCTAAATGGCCATTAAATTTGGGAGAAGTAATTTGCATACAGGGTGAGAATAATGAATGTCCCCAGGGGGGTATGGTCCAGAGTCTGTATGCAAATTACTTCTCCCAAATTTAATGGCCATTTAGCTCAGCGGTTAGAGCACCAGCCGCGAAAGTTGGGGACCCGGGTTCAAATCCCGGAATGGACAACACTTTTGGGAGGCTAATTTGTGTACATAATAAGCGTTACATTTATTTGAGATCACTTTAGAGAATCATTTGAGAGAATCATGGTCATTTTCTCCCCAGCGTTTTCTCCCCAGAAGTAAGACTATCGTTGTCCTTGCTTTAATCTGGTTATTATCCGTTTTTATAAGAACTAATTCACTGTTTACGTTTCTGGATGTATAAAATGCAAAGAAATAATATACCCACTCTACTTACGTTTATAGTGTTAGTACATGGAAATGTACGTTTTGAGCTCTTCGCGTACTCATTTTATATTTTAAAATGTATTAGAATTTAACACATATTAGATTGTATATAACTATACGTCTGTAAAATGACCATGATTTTCATTGAATCTGATGTACCAAAGTAACTTCCCAAGTAACCGCTCGCTTCGCTCATAAATTACTTATATGAATAAACCGCTGGGTTTCCTTTTCGTTTTGCTTGCTGATAATTACCTTGGTTCTTAAATCATTGCGTGGTAATGGTCTAATGGTATTCCAATACCAACTTGGTATAAAATGGGTAATTTCCAAGGTTCATAAAGTCTTATTTAGCATTTAGCATTAGCATTAGCTTCATTACAGCATTATTTAGTAGCATTGGTAAAGTGCTGGACGCAATAATCGCAAAACTTGGTTGAAAAACATAAAAAAACTCGAACAGATTTTGTAAGTTGTTAGTCCAGTTAAAAAAATGTGCTACTTCTCTTTAACTTCATCTCCTCGGTAACAGAGGCATTATTGCCAACCCAGGTACAATGCCCATCATTTTAATTACTGGGAGTGAGGTGCTTTTGCGGTCAAGCTCGGATTGGTAGCTGTGTATTTTAGTGGTGTAGTGAGCTGGGAAACATAGATCCTTATTCCTTTGGCACGGAAATATGCCTTAAAATGGGGGGGGGGGGGACATAAATCTTATAGCATGGTGCTCGCTCTGCTATAAACTTCATATGTATATTTTAGTTTACAAGTGTGAAAAGTATTTCAATGAAAAAATCCCAAGATCCCTAACTGTGCCATTCCTTCTCGCCTCTCGGCATTGTTGCTATGATTTTTCTGGACATCAGCAGCTCGCAAATTTGGAAAGGCGATTGATAGAGGCACACTGCAGAGCGAGCAGCCTACAAGATACGGGTCGTCAGAATCATAATATTAATAACGAGGATATAACATGGCTATAAGCGTGCATCTACATCGGGACGCCAGCGTAAATTATGCTGGAGCTGGAATGGTTGTTATAAAAAATACTAGGGCGAACGCAATTTGTGTTGCGTTGAAGATGAGCGTAGCAGTTTGTATACCTATAGCGCAAAAAAAGATTAATGCAAGAGGCCTATGCAAATCCTGGAGCAGCAAGCCGGACTAATGCTTTCTCAAAAATTCTGATCACTTGAAAATGTAAACGATTCTGACCTTTCTTTGTTTCTGTCCGAGCTGTCGGGTAGCGGGAATATGCTCATTTTGAGATCATTGAGCATTGTGCATCTCAATACATAAATGTATTATATTCCCAAGGGTTTTTATTGGGTTTTATTGGGTTGGTTTATATTGGGAAAAATCTGGTGTGATGTTTCGATTTGGTTTCGATGGTTTCTAAAGGCAAATCGAAATTGGGAACATTTGAAAAAAATACGTACTTTTAAATAAATTTCCGTACTTTTCCAAACTTGCCCAATTGTCGAATTTTGCTCTTTTTTCTGCTTTGAAAGTGAAGGGTGTGGAGGATTTTCTTGAAAAACGCAGGGGGTCTAAGTTGAGAACAAAAGTAGACACCCTGAAAATTTCATCCCACTCGAAGCAGGCGTTTGGCCTGTAGAGCGCGCGCAAACACACATACAAAAAAAAAACACACACACACACACCAAGTGTTTTTTTAGCAGTAGTGAAATTGATGATTTCGCTTCGCTCGCTTCGCTCGCTACGCTCATCAATCATTTCCGTGATCCTCACGCATAGTTACAATATTTACAGCCGCCGGCTCGAGATACATGACCGATTGTAGCCATGCCTTAACCAATGCAGACTTGTATTGTCTGATTCTAAATTCATTGCAGATTTGTTTCTCGGGCCATGGCGTCGCCCTCCTCAGCGAAGAGGACGCATCCATGCACTCAGGCTGCCAGCGAGAGTGAAATTATCGCCCGATAGACCGCGGAGAAAGTCCGATCCCAGAGAAAGAAGCGATCGTTGGCGGCATGGCGTCATTGTCAGGGTCACGTCACTTTCACTCGCGGACTTCGTTAGTGCATGAGCAGGCCGATCCGTTTCAAGAGCGCGCAGGGAAGTTGCGCCAAATTACGTGCGAATCGAAGCAAGGGGAAATAGTTATTCGCGAGTTTCGTTTAGAGTGAAATGATGATTCATTTCTCCAGTTTTGACAGTGTAATGAAACAAAGGGAGAATTTTATCTCTTTGGATTTGGGTCTGTGAGAAAAGTCCGAGAGAATTGCCGTCAACACTGAGCCCGTGCGATGCACCCATTTTTTACTCTCTGCTCTGAAGCCAAATTGAGAACTTTGATTGAACCTCCTTATACCTTCCTACTTGCTAATGCAAGTATAACAAAAAATCGGACTCGTCGACAGCGTCCTATGATAATATAGTTATTTAAACAGATAAGCTGCAGCTTCGAGGGGAAAATTCACCTAAGTTTGTTAGTCTTGCCTAGAAGGCCAGTTGGTATGTGTATAGCGCCACCGAGGCCAAAAATCCAATGGTTACCTCAATTGTAATAGCAAGCGAAACGTTTATTGCTGATGATTCTTTGATGATTATACTTTAAATCACGATGGTAAATTTTATAAGGATCGGTGTAATAAAGGGCAATAAGTAACTATTCAAATTCTTGCAGCCATAATTCTTCCAAGCATGTGTTTTATATGTCTATGGCAGTTGTTGTTCTGTATGAGCTGTGCCTGTCGCCATGGCGCCCTGGGTCGAGCTGATGTGTGGGGCATTTAAAGTTTATTCCCTGTGCGAGAAGACAGGTTGTTTTTCTGGGAAATGGGCACATCAGAATGGTGCCTGGAGCGTCGTTTGCTGTGTCTGGACCCAAAATCATTCGTGTTCTAGTAGAAACTAGAAGTGGCGTGTCACGAGAGGCACACAATTTTAATTAATTTTAAAATATCATTTCCTATTCATACTCTGTTCAGTCATGGGAATTTGGATCTTCTTGCATTTCTATGAGTAGGTATTCTATCTCTAACGATTTGCTAAGTATGTCTATATTAATACTTCTTAATATCGTGTCTTATATAACATTTTACTGATTTTAGTATTTAAATATTGTTGGTGACGTATTATAGATTTCAATACATACGAATGATTCTGGTTATGCTCGCAAACTCGTAATGCTAGCATGTAGTATACACAGTCTATAATATATGTTCTTAAAAAATGCATACATTATTATATCTTCAATGTAAATTAAATTTGTATTGATCCCTCACAATTACACTGTCGGCTCAAGAACTATATAATATAACTATATACATATTATGCTACTAATGTTTTTACAGACCTACAAAATATACAAAATAGGGCGAAAAATTGACAAAATATGGAGTTTTTAAACAAGGCGATGCCGTACCTAAGTAACAAGATTAGCTATATAGCTCCAAACTCATGTTACACGGACACATCTCTTGGCAGATACGAAATAAAATGTCAACATTTATGCGGTGTCCACTTTATTTAAACCAGTTGATCTAACTTTAGCATGCTGAAACTGTGAAATTGTGCCCTAAATTCCTATTGTCACAAAATCTAGAATTGTCAAACTTTACTAACATGTGCGGGTGACTACTTTGCTCATCACATCCCTTACAAAAATTACCGATTGTGACTTTAATTAAATGTGACTGGCGTTTCATTTTTTTTGCGTACGTTAGATACCTAATTTGTTGGTATTGTAAAGTAAAAAAATAATAACTTTCAAAAGTTAATTTTGCATGTAATTGACTGCAATATACTACTTATTTGTATACAACCAATAGAAAGTGTAATACACTGAGGGAGTGTTTGAAAAGCATTTACCGACTGACATGCCACATGCTTGAAAAGGTTTGCTGTGGCCATTTAAAATACATTAAGCAAAAAATGTGGATGAGCAGAAAGTTTGTAAAATCTTTTCTTGACTTCGGTACGAAGGACAGCGAATTGAAACAATATACTACCAGACATTTTGTCAGTTGTCGATCTTATTTGAAGCTTGGCTGTGATTACTCATATCGATTATATCGGCATAGGTGCCTGATCCCACATTTAAATTGTAAATACAACTGGATATACCCACGTCACTATTATCCTTTTAAATGTATTGGGACTTTACGTCTGCACTCATCAGTAATCCACACGCCCGAGTTGTTTCGCTAATAATATATTCATTAATCATGAATCCTATCACAAGACTCAATAATGACATTTGTTAATTCAACGTGCGCTCTTTTTCACTCGTTTTTTAGTTAAAAAAAAATCCCATGTCATATGACTTCTAGAGAATATATGGTATAGGTATATGTATATAGAAATGTTATGTATATGGTGTGTATATAGTACTTATGTATGGCAATTGTTATTGGACCTAACTCCATTATTTACTTTAAGGTATTTAGGTGTGGTAACTGTATGGCATTTGGTTTATGTGCTCGCTTGTAAAAATGGCATGTTTTCTATGGATTTCAGAGTGTGAAGCCAAAGCTCGCAATGTCATAAAATATTGATTAAATGTCACTAAAATGTGTATCCTCCTTCAATCTATTATAACGCAGTCCTTGAACAATCGTTCTGGTATAGCCGTTATATTCTTCTAGTTGAAATCTTTAACGGAAAATCTAAATTTCTAAATTGAGCTTTGGAGAATATAATATGTCATTTTTAAAACTTGCAGATCATGGGGGACAAAATATCCCTCACCACTATTTCACTAATATTCTAAATACGTCTTACCCCTAGGTATAGTTTAAACATGTAAGTAAATTAAGAGGTAACAAAATATACAACCGGTCATCTTGTTTATATCTCGGGTGACTTACGGTTCAGCGCTGTCAGGTTCTCGGGGTACACATTTGCACTGCACCAGTTCGCTGATAGACACTTCACCGAAGACGGCCCTGTGATCACTGTCTATCTGTCAGCTGAAGACGTCGCCTCTCCCTCCAGTGCTCTTGCTCGGACCTCCGTCGGATTTGGCTGCCCTCCTCCAAAGCACTTTCCTCTGTATCACTCGCCGATGACCCACATTCGACGTTTACCTTTTACCGACGGCAGGGCATCAAGGTACTTTCGAGTAGAGCGTCTCCGGAACAGAGATGTTGAGATTGCTCTAAAGTCTAAAGTCTAACGCTTATTTCGTACCCCTTACAATGACTACAGGATGTTTTAGAAGGATGGAAGAGTGCTAAGAAACCATACTGGACAGAGGGAATTATTTTTGTCAGCTTTGATGTTTGTTTGTATCAAAATATGCGATGTGGGATTTGATTGGCAATCCAATGATTTTCCGATTCCCTATTGTAATCGAGACAAAATTTCTTCATCTCAACAATGGAATTCAAATTCGAACTGTTTGATGCATCAGTATATTACCTATGTACAATGAAGTGACAAGATGTCAAGATTTTCTAGTTTTGCATTGCGGCAAGAAAAGTGTAAAAAAGAACAACAGGCGACCGAACTGAATTGAATCAATCTTTAACTAGGTATATTTTTTATAGAATAATGTGGAGTTATATCGCTAGCACCCATATGTCGGATATCTGAACAACGGAGGGAGGATTCATATAACTAAATTCAAAAAGGTACCAGAAGACATTCAATATCCACACGGCCACATTTCACATTGATCATTGATCACATTGAAGAAACCGTTGATTTCTTGTTATCACTTTATCCATGTGGAAATTTTGTCGATTCGATTAGAGAATTTGCGATTTATTTCCTGAAGCATTTTCCCAAAGTGGCAAAATGCAATTGGGGAATTATTATTATTATTGTGGGAAACTGAGTGACCATTGCAGTTCGATGCGCCAGCTCTGAAGTGCTCTGAGCAGAGCATTTGTTTTATTTATGATATATTTGTCTACGTAAGAAAAATATGGCTCTACTTGTCACGCATTAGAGACAATCGGCAATTTCTTGTGGTCAAATTATGTGCTTTACCTGTTTAGAGTTCGAATCTGGTCGTCAGGCCTTCATTTTGACCTTCCTCAGATTTTGTCGACAAGAATCCTACTTTCCCAGCGCCTTTAAGGTTCGCATCTTTGTGTACTGCAGTGCTTCACGTAAAGTCTACCTTACAGGCTATATGCTATAGGTATACATTATTCTTGTTTAAAAAAACCTTGGCTGATTATAAAATAAAGTTACTGTATTAAAATGAAGCCGAATGGGCATAAACATGGGCCAGACTTTTCGAGGATTCGATTGATCACGTATTCTTATGAATTTAAAGAGCTGGCATTTATTCAAAACAAAAATTGTTTAAATTTTGCTCGAAATTACATGACAATAACGGACATACACAAACGCCTGTAAATTATACATCTCTTCATTCAGAAGTGCATCATAGATTGCCTACCTTTGAGGCAAAATATTAAATCTGATCAGATGATATATGGTTGAACATATTTTTTGGTGAAATGTCGCAAAGCATAGAGACGTTGTGTCATCCTTCCAGGGCCCCATAATTGGTTGTGGTGAAGGAATGGAATCTTCAATAATCTTGTATAATGTTATGGAGTTTCTAAGCGGATTGATTGACACAGGTAAAAATGTCGGTAACACGGTAAAGTTATTTTGACAGCATATGTGACATTACATTATCAGAAGTCAGGCGAAAATCCATGCCTAAGCATTTATCAAATTGTCGTGGAGAAGCGTAGCGATACCAAGAACGTGGCTCGTAAAAGGATATGCTGTGGTCAAAGCCGGTGTCCATTATTTGAAGTCGGTGAATGGGAAGTAAATTGGACAAAATTACGAACTCGAGTAGGAAACAAAAATAATTTTATTTCCTAAAATACCCTTACACATTAAACTGATTTACTCGTTACGAAGTTCTTCGCACTTGAGGGGGAGTGATAAAGTCTGCAGCCATCTTGTTCATCTTCTCTTCTTCGGGCTGGACCGGCCGTTTGGGCAGAAACCGGTGTATGACCGGTGTGAGGAGGTCACGGTCAACGTCGCGGGGGTCACGGAGTCCGGTCACGAAGCTGACGGCCATTCCAACGACGAGCACGATTACCATGCCGATGAGGACGTAGTACATGTAGCTGATTCGGTACAAGTAGAACACGTCTTCTCTGAAAGAGCAATAATATGCTTGGGTTAGCAATGCGGTGCATACAGATTGGAGCCAACCTAAGTCGAACAAAATTCCTCCAAGATCTCCTTCCAACACGCAGCCAAAAGGCCGAGGGTTCGGTGGCGTTTTAAGGACTGACATCAGTATAGGAGAAATGTTGGAATACATATAATATTTAAAAATCACAATACGTTTTGCCTTTCGAAATGAACGGAGGAACAAATTGTTCTTCTATAACAACATGTGAGACCAAATTGTGAAACACAAGAAATGATGTGAAAAATCCCCGCAAATGGCAATGGTACCTAGAGATGGGATTTGTTTGTTTTCCGTCGGCCCGGCCCGACACTGGCCCGACCGCCCGTGAGTCCGGCCCGGCCCGAGGCCCGACGGGTCTTACAATTTTCAGTCCGGCCCGGACCGAAGTACCTATTTGTCCAAACGTAACATCTGCCCGAAGCTGTCAGAAAGTCCGAGACTGTCTGAAAGTCCGAAGCGGTCCGAAAGTCCGACGGCCCGAAGCCCGGGTTATACGCCGGATAACCCATATCAGGGTAGGGGTCTATTTGTGATAGTTGCCGATTACAAAGGTAAATAAAGAGTTAAAAAGTTGCATTACTGTGTAACCTAGCATTTCAGCGATTTGATAGTTACTACCGATAAGTTACCAATTAGTTAGACAATTTGTCGATGCCTTTGTGCACGTGAACCTTCCGCTCTTGGACAAGGTTGACTGTCTTGGACCAGGAAGCTATAAGTCGAAAGTCCGACCGGGCCCGACAGTCAGACTCGGTCCGAAAGTCCGACACGGTCCGATAGTCCGACGGCCCGAAGTCCGGGTCGGGTCCGACCCGGCCCGGCCCGACCCGACATCTCAGATCCGAGGCCCGACAATAAAAAAAATAAAAAACTGTCCGGCCCTGCCCGAATGTCGGGCCGGACTCAGGCCGGGCCGAACTTGCGAACCGTTCGGGCTTACTCCCCCAACTCGAGTATATACCTCTTTCGCTGACATGAGACTTAAGTATATATTATACTTACTGCATTTCTTTCGTGGGCATTGTAAACGACGTTTGGTTGAAGAATCCCTCCGGACATTGGTCGGTGAATACCTCCTTTCTCTCGTGCATTAGAGTTCCCTTTGCGAATGCGAGTTGTGCGCCAACGGACATCCACGCGACCACCAAGATGCTGGTGATGCTCCCACAGAAGGCGCCCTGAGGGAACAACATACCAATCAGGACGTTCTTGGGTGCAGAGACGGAGCACAAATCTCATATCTGTATTGGACGGGATTGGAGCTGTTTAAATCTTTGGGATTAAGATCTTCTGGCTTGACTGCTATAGTAATCGAAGATTTGGTACTATATAGGTACATTGAAATAAAAAAAATCATATTGTCAAACGTTGATCAGCTTTGCTGTTTAAGAAAATCCTTTAGGTAGTTTATCAATAAAGAATGAATGAATGTTCCACAATTTTTATATTGACATTTGAAATATTTATATTGAAAGTATATCATTTAGCTCTTAGCTGATGATCAACGCTGCAAAATTAGTAGTAAAAAAAGTAAGTGAAGCGATAAAACACATTTGGCAGGAAAATCCAGAATGGCATAATTCAATATGGTAAATATATTTTCCTTGAAAAAGCGTAGTTGTAGATAAAGTTAAACCAGTGAACACACATCTTTGTGCCACAGTGCTATTGACTCACAATCGAGTTCGCCCACGGGAAGAACATGCCCAGCGTGAAGACGCCGAGCAAAGCACCGGAAGTGATGGAAGCGAGACTGAATCCGAGCATCAACAGCGAGCCCGCCTTCTCCACTAGGAACACCAGGCCCACGCAGATCACCCCGATCAGGGCTGCTACCACCTGCGAAAGTGCCACTGTCAGTGTCAAGGGGAAGGGATTTGGGAGGCACAGCCCCCCAATGAAAAAATGTGAATGTTTTTATGTTGAGTTCAGCATCCCTTGATTCAGAGAATGGCACTGTGTATTTTTTGTTCTTTCAACTGTGTTTTCTTGCTGTTTGGGATGGTAAAATCAATAAAAATTAAATAAAACATGTTAAAATCGATTAAAAAATGTCAAATACTAAAAACTAAAATGTAGGAAATAATTTAAAAAATAATAATAATGAAAGTAAAACACGTTTTTTAAAGGAACTAAAAAGGACAAAATAACTTGTTTCTATCCCCAGACATATTCTTAACCTTGACAGAATACCTGTAAGATTTGAAAACGAAAACCTTTAATGTCAAATCTTACAGGTTATTTGTACAGGGTTAAGAATCTGTATGGGGCTAGAAAAAAAGAATTTTTTCCTTTTTAGTTCATTTTAAAAACGTTTTTTTTTAAATTAATTTTTTATTTATAAAATTATTTTAACTTGTTCCTTTCCCCTTACATGAGCACAGCATGGACAATGGAAAATGGACAATGGGCAATGAACATAGACAATGTTCGGTGAACTAGTGAACGAAGGGAAGATAAATAAGCAGCCTTGGCACAAAATGAATCGCGGACCACCAAATCAACGATGCCAATTTCCTCAAATCCGATACCTTCATGATGTTGCTGGCAGTCAATTCCGTTATTGGTCGTTTCAGCAGCGGCTTGATCATGTCTGTTAGAATGACACCGGTCATCGAGTTCAAACCGGTGGACATCGAACTGTGGGAAAGATCAGAACACGTTAATGTCCACACATCACTTATAGACAGAGAATGAGGATATTCTTTACCGATTTTTACTAACCTTAAAGCGGCACTAAAAATGCCAGCAACAAATAATCCAGGAAGTCCAGGAACTGATTCCGAAATTTGCATTACAAAGAACGGTAATAATTGGTCAGCTTTTCCAATCATCTGAAGAAAAAAAAACTCTTAATATCCATCTGAACATCCTGGTAGGTAGTACCCACTAAAAAGTATTGCTTGTAAGATTTCTGCTTTACATTTTATATCAAAACTCCATAATAAAAATAAAAATAGCATTTAAATTACTGCATGATATGGTATGGTATCACTTTTTGATCGGAACAAGGTTATCCGGCTTACTTTGGTCGAAACGGGATCACATCCTTGGAAGAGAGCGTAGATAACAAGACCCGTGTAGCAACTCATCGTCACGATGCAGAACATGCCCACCGTCAGGATTATCACTGTACTGAAAAGCACAAAGTAAAACTTGAAAATCCTTACTTCTCTCCTTTCCATAATCAGATAATTATAAATAACGTTGAAACTAGTCAATCGGTCAATAAACTGCTTTTTCTCTTATATACCTCCAAAACAGTAAAGTGAATGCACTGAATGAGTACTGATAGACTCTTTATACAGCTGTTCCGTGTCTATTAACATGTGATAACCTAAACGTTATATTGCTGATGAGTGATGGCCCTTCTTCCAGTCAGCAAGACTCCAAACATTTCCCTCACTTTCAAGCTAATGGTCGTTCAATCGGTTGTGTGTTATTGACATTGCTTGAATGTTATGAATCATTAGCTGTTCTCGCCCTGCCCGTCATTAATACAAAGTTCTCTTCATCATGTCGGTTTACTACAAAATATCCCAGGTTCTGTTGTCAGTTCGAATGAATGAATGAATGAATGAATGAATGAATGAATGAATGAATAATGGGGCTTAGAGGCACGTCAACAGCAACCTGAGACATATACCACAGCTCCAATAGCAACTAAAAAACAACCAGCAGACTGATATAACCAATATTTTCGCCCAGCTTTTTACAGGAAAAGATTTGAAACTAAATATGCGATCTTATCAAAACCCAGAATTTTACGGCAACACCCAAGTTCCATTACCTAAGCATGGGGCTGGGTGCGTTACCAGCAGAGTGTACTCACTAGTTAGAGCGGCGAAGATTCGTCATGGCCAGGCACCGCTGGACCATCGCTTGGTTGACGGCGCAAGCGGCGATGTAGCCTGTCAGCTCGCCGATGGTCACTGTCCAAAACGTTGAACGCAACGTGGGGTCCAAGTCCATGCTGGAAGCAAAGAATACAATACTATGTCCTAGTACCTAGACAGCCCACCACAATGTCAGCTCCCAGAGAACAGTTCAGCTCTGGGCACGAGAGGGTGCTGCTTTGTAGTCAACAGCCAATGGGGTTTTAGCAATGTCAGATTAAACAGCTGCTGATGAACGCTTGCGCGCGCTCTCTCTCAAGTCTTGTACAAAAGTTAAACATAAGAGAGAAAAGTGAAAATAAACAATAAAGCCTTTAAGGCCATTCATTGATGGTTGTTGAGGTTAATTGAATTCAACTTTTTATGGATTTCCAAGAGATATTTCAAGGTTCTGAAATATTCAATTGGTTGTCCAAAGTATGAGGATTCCGTAGATATTTGTTTCGTTGCGATCAGATTACGGGTGTGGCCTGGAAAGTGTATCCAGTAAGAGGTAAATTCTTAGCTGGAATTTACCCGTAAGTACATCTTTCAATATACCGGCTAAACATGGTTATTTTAAAACTCTTGGAAGTAATTGACGAGTGAATCTTGCGAAATAAAAATGGTTCCATTGTTTGTCCGAAGTATGAAGATTCCGAAAATATAGGTTTCGTCGCGATCCGACGAAAGGTGTGGCCTGGATAGTGTATACCTCACAAGGTGAAGGAAACGGCTCGACTTCGGAGCTCATTGAACATACTTAAAGATCCCAAAGTTCTTCATTCACAAAGTTGAATTTCTGTGTTCAGTGCTTTATAACTATTTGCTGTATATTCCAAAAGGACTCCAAAGACCCAAAAAAACAATATGGAAATGGCTTCCCTGGATATAAGCCATCTTATCTGCATGAGAATTCAGTCCTTACGGTCTTTGGCTTTCAAGACCAATATACTGGCACTTACTAGAGTGGTGGTATTTCTGAGAAACAATTATACTACGTACATTTAAATACATTTTAACCTTATGTAATAAACAACGCGCGAATCAATTTAAGAGTCGTGTTTATTGTCCGTTGAAACCTGATACTCACTTGAAGAACTCGAGTCGATCCGTTTGCCGGTTCCTCTCGAAGACCTCGGAAAGTCCCCCGGCCTTGATCGTTCCCAGAATCATGACCGTGGCGACGCCCCCGTACATCAGCACCGTTTGTAGCGTGTCGGTCCACACGACGGCCTTCAGCCCTCCCTGGTGGCAGAAACAGGAACGTCTTAAGGAGGAGTTTTGCACGATCGACCATGTTAATACTATTCTAAAATAGGATTCCAAAATCTTATGGGTAGCGAGCCTCTTATGCATTTCCCTTGCCGACGAGGTAAATTAATTGGTGAGATACACCGGATGTATTGTCAAAATTATGTCTGAATCAATTTTGCTCTGTTGATCATCGTTATATTACATGTTATTTTATCTAATTACTAGGGCTTCGCCGAACGCTATATACCTTCGCGTTGAAGGATGAGCGTAATTTCATTGTCAAATTTGCAATAGAATGCAGTCCCTAACACAAATTAATAATACACATTCAAGAACAAAAGCAAAAGTCACATACAGATTTATAAATTAGAGTTTTTATATTGGAATTTATATAACCAAGGACACCGATCACATGTTGAATCAGGCGTCGAAAATCACGAAAAATCACTACTTAAATGCGAATAAAAACCAGACGGAACGTCTTACCAATCTAAGATTTTCAGGAATGATAAATATCCATAAGGGCAACATGTGTACAAATTTGGGCAAAGATTGGTTAATAACCTTGACAGTTATAAAGACGCAAAATTTTGAAAAAATCGAAAAATTTCGTAAAAATCGATTTATGCAAAAAGTTCCGAGCCGATCTTTTTCAAAAACGTGGCAGATCTAAGTTCAGAGATTTTGAAGGTGTCCTACAATTTTCATCAAAATCGCTTCAGCCGTTTGGTCAGTAGAGCGCGGACAAACAGACAAAAAAAAACAAAAAAAAAACATGGGATACTTTTTTCTACGGGTGGTGTAATTGAAGTCTTCGCTCGCTTCGCTCGCTCATCCAACTATAGCATTGTCGTTTCTTGTGTAGCATTGCCTCATCATTTGCCCCAGTCTATCTCTAAAGGTGCCCCTTTGTTTTTACTTGCACGAAATTGCCAATGAATAGAATATAATTGCCAAAATTTTGCCAATTAATAGGTAACTACTTGACGATTTTTTAAATTTAGGTAGGAGGTAGAGCGTTTTAACCATCGATGTGAGATGTTATCTTTTATCCAATTTCCCAGGCCTCGAATGAAAACGATGCTCTACGGGAAAGTCTCACACATTCCCACTCGTTTGCAATTGTGAACATTTGGATAATGGAATTTCACAGCGCAAGCGAAAGAAAATGTAGTTTGGAAGTGGATTGTTATTTACCACTGTTGTGTAAAAGATGCAGACGAGACAGACGATCGGCGTTACCAGATGAATGTTGATTCCTGTCACTGTAAAATTAAAACAAGCCAAAGAAAGTATCAATAATAATTTGCTAGCACCGTATTGTTTCGAATCTTCTGACGGTAGTGAAAAGCTTTGAGGAAAATCGCACAGTATTGTTACACTAGCATGACATATCTCTCTTTTATTTTATTATTGAAACGAGAAATTCAAAAATAATTGACCACAAGCCATTTTTTAGCACTTCCCAAAGTCTTATACATTAAATAATAATCATAACATTTAAATCTTCAAATTTGCTAACATAATCGAAATTGATGTTTTAACATATTATGCAAATTTTGTGTTTTCCTCGATCTCGCCAAATTTGCCATTGGGTGCCAGGCTGAAGACAAAGCTTGTCTAGCCTTGAAGGCAGATAAGGGTGGACCCGGTGTAGCATGACCTTGACAGAGAAGAAGCCCAAACTTGTCTAGCCTTGAAGGCAGCTAAGGGTGAACCCGGTGTAGCATGACCTTGACAGAGAAGAAGCCCAAACTTGTCTAGCCTTGAAGGCAGCTAAGGGTGAACCCGGTGTAGCATGACCTTGACAGAGAAGAAGCCCAAACTTGTCTAGCCTTGAAGGCAGCTAAGGACGAACCCGGTGTCTCATGACCTTGACAGAGAAGAAGCCCAAACTTGTCTAGCCTTGAAGGCAGCTAAGGGTGAACCCGGTGTAGCATAACCTTCACCCTCCATTGCCGGAAACTTTCGACAGCGCCCGGTGGCAATACGTTTCCAATTTGCCACCGATGACCGCAAGTGAAGAGCTTCGGTATTTCCCATAAGACCAACGTTGAAGGACTTCAATAAGACTAAAGTTTATTGACGGAGTGCGGGCGATCCTGTATTACCCGGCCACTGACCCTTGCCTGCATGTCGTTTTCATTTCTCCACAAATGCAATGCAATTCGGTTTGGCTCCAAGGCTTGGTATAAGGGATGTTATTATCAACATATCTCCCTAGGATCTCCCTGGAATGTCTGTGATCGCACATTTGACTGTGTATACACCCTGAACCTATCGTTTGGGGTATGAATGTTTTCGAATCTACAAATCGATTGGTTTCTTTTAAGTATAAATTATTAAGCCGGGTATTGGAAATTTTTATGAAAGAGTATACTTTTTCTTTTAAAAAACGGTTCTCGTTTTTATCATTTATCGATTTTTTCGATATCTCCGAAGTAGGTCTCCGGCGTGTGGCCACACATTTTTTAATAATATTAGAAGCAGTATTATGTCAAAATGTAATGATAGTATCACGATTTGCACCACTTTGAATTATTTTAGAATCAGTATAATGTCATAATTTCATGCTTTTATCACGATTTGCGCAATTTTTGTGAAATAATCCCAATACTGTATATAAATCAATATTAAATAGAGTTTCTGAGGACTTATTACCTTGGTTGAAGGCTAGCGCCGGGGTGTAAATCACGATTGGAATGTAGAGGAACTGTTGGAAAAACATTCCCAGTTAGCCTTCAATCACCTCCTTTTCTCGAAGGATGTGGTGATTAGGGACTCACCATTTTTAAGAGGAACAGCGCAGATCCGAGGATTCTCACGGGTTGATTGAACCGAAGTCTAAGATACTGAAAGAGAAATGTCTCGCGAAAATTAATGACAAGCATAAACAAGTGAAGTCCTGTCCAAACAAAGTATAGATTTAAAAATCAGCATATTAATATACTTGGATATCAAAATATTCGTCTAAAGAACGATAATAATTCAGTGAAACTGGATATAGTAATAATATAGATATGGGAGGGCAACTTTGTGTAATTCCGTTTTTGGGAACAAAATGAGACAAATCTAATACAATAATGCTAGGAAAATGTTGTTTGAATTGCAATTATTTTCATTGCGTTATGTCACCTCCAAGTATGGGTAAAACTGGGTAAACAAATCTACACGAGTGCATGTAGTGACGCTCGGTGTGATAATTACCTCGTAACTGGAGGTGATTTGCAAGGCGTAAAACACAGGCAGGTAAATGGCTATCATCAGCAAGTTGGCAACCATCTGGCCAACTACAAGCATGTAGAACTGAGTTCCGTAGACGTACATTTCCGCAGGCAGCACCAGAAGTGACGTGCCGGAAATCAAGCTGGAGGCAAACACAATAATATTACAAATATTATAGAAAAACAGGGAAAATATAGAAAAACACTTCCAAGAAAAGCTCAAAGAATTCTTGATCTCCCGATGTTTTTATTCTATAAATGAATTTTTACATTCTACTTTTTAACATGTCATTTTAGTCTAGGTCACATACTTTAACGTTGTGTTATCTTAAATTCTTGACGTTCCTTATGTAATGTAATGTAATGTTATCAACAGGAAATAAACTAATTTGAATTGAATTGAATAGTGATTTATGGCCGGTTAAGAGGACTCTAAACGCTTGTGTGTTAGTCGTACGCGGAGGTTCACGCGGGAACTTCTCCTGACAACAGATACTAACAAAGAGTTTTGGGGAAAAATACACGTGAAGTTGAAGGGTTGTTGGATGTCGGATGGTATGTTAGGTTATTATACTTTCAAAAATGACAGAGGTGTGCATTTTCATAAAGGGCCTAAAGTCCCTTTTTTACGGCATTTTTACGTAGCTCGTATGGAAAAAGTACGTCATAGATTGTATTAAAAACTACCATTCGACATCAATTGATTCTTTGTCGTATATGGTTTTTTTTTCCAGATTTTAACATTAATAATTTTTGGTGTAGGAAGTTCCCGCGTTAACCTCTGCACCGATCCCTGGCCACGCAGCGTGGCTTGTGAATCCAATCGTTTGCAACGCTCTTAAGAAAGATTGACAAGAGAAATTGGTAGTGTTTTTGCCTCGGCGTTCTTGCAAAAAGGTTTTATAAATAGCCTTTTATCAAAGCATAGATGAATTTCAAATTTTAATAATTCTTTTTTTGGTTTTTAAAAAACAGTCAAAATCTTAATACGCGTGTAAAAATCGACATGAAAATACACCGTTTCTCAAATGTATTGCATGATTTCACAGAATAAACGCTACACATTTCCATCAAGACAAATAAAAACAAATCGACCAGCGTCCAGCGTAATAAAGTACATAACATTACGAAGTAAATTACCCGAATACTAAACTGCACATTGCACATTGTGTTGTATGCATTGTAAACTTGCTTGCCATTGCTTTGCCATATGTTTCGAAGCAGACGGTTCTCACATCAAGTATGCCAGGACAGTGAGTATGTATCGACTTCACTACTCAAAAGTGGTCTTTCTTGCAAAAAAATCTTGATATTTTAATAGGTCTCTTTGCTAAACTATAAGAATCTTATCATTTTAGTACCGTTTAGGAAGCCACATTCTCCACAAGCGCCCGTTGGTGGAATTAGTGGTACTGGAGGGTTGAAGAATCCACGCCACGGACTGCTAGGCTTACACGCTTTCCTTTATTTGCCCGATGTAAGCAACCATGTCCATTCTAGTAACCGTTGGGGTTGACAGCAAGGACTTATATTTGTGGGATACGCGGATGAAACAACATGCGAACCGAAGATACTATTTTAATAACCTTCGGATGCAAACAATCTATTTTCGTACATAGAAACAACGAAGTGTTCCTGACCTTACTAACCAAATAAGAAGATCTCATCTTAATACCTTGAATGAAGCTGACGTCACAATTATCAACTGATTTACTGTCTTTGACTGTTTTGACATCTTGCAAAACTAAAAACATACAAAGAGAAGGTGCTATGCCCCTGTACACTGTTCAACTTTTTTGGGGTCACTGTCTTAGCTTCCAGTTCTTAATTTAAATCACTTGCTCTTTTTATACACTTGATATTCAGATAATAACACATTAAAGAATCGCAATATTTGATTTGTGTTCTGTTACAGAGAAAAAAAGGACCCGTTTACGGGGGATAATTTAAGACAAACAGAATTTGACCATGAATTTCAAGACATAATCATTTTAACTTGTTTGCTTTGAGCTTGCATTTTACTTTGAGAGGAACTCCGGAAATTATGTGCAATATGGAAAAGTGTGAAAATCAGCTGTAAAGAGAATCCGGGGGAAAGGGAGTTGAGAGCCTATTTCCAACTAGGTGACTATTTGCAAAAGAGAGTCCCATCGATCCGTCTCATTTGCCTCGGACTCATTTTGGCTCTATATTTAGAGCCAAAAAGAGCCTTATCTAAAATGATCAAGCATGATCTAGCAAGATCTAGCAAGATCTAGCAAGATCTAGCATGATCTATGGTTCAATTCCAAAGACATACCTTGAGATCAGCGACATGGAGATCGGGAAAATCCCCATGGTTTTTCCGCCCATCAGATATTCTTTGGTCGTGTTTTGTTTCTGTTTCGCGAAGAAGCCAAAGTAGACTCCGATGAGCGCAGAGCAAAGAAGCAGGAAGCCGAAGACGACGTAGTCGAGGACCGCGAAATGCTTCTGGACCAAATTTGTAGCGTCCATGGTCGAGCTGGGGAGAACCTGCGAGAGAAGGTTGATTGAAAATGGGTTTTCCTTATACGTCGGTATGAGTATAGAGTAGAATTCACCAAAAATGCCTGCGGCCATAATTCTATGGAGTACGAACAGTTATTGGCCAAGAAGAAAAAAATGCTCTTTCATGTACTTCATTTACATCAAGATCGGCATTTGCAAGAAGAATGAAATTATTCCTGGCTCCAAGCTGCTACAATGAGTTCGCTTTCATATAGTTTGATTTTGTGGAGTTTTGTTTGTTTAAAGATCTGAACTATCAATAGAAA
Source organism: Nemoura dubitans (assembly GCA_921293005.1). Lineage (NCBI taxonomy): Eukaryota > Metazoa > Arthropoda > Insecta > Plecoptera > Nemouridae > Nemoura > Nemoura dubitans. The sequence continues at coordinate 27,974,823 of OV121077.1, read as the reverse complement.
ATATACCATACCTACTAATAATACTATTACTAAAACTAATACTTCCACTGTTCGTAATGGTATAATTTGCATCGTACCTATATACTTGTTTCAAGGAGAGCCGATTCTGATCACTTTATGTTGCAATAATTGGAACGCATAAACCTACTTGCACCGTCAAATTACATTTCAGGACTGAGTGGTTTTCCTATCCCGCACAATGCCCCTGTAGTCAGTATAACCAATTGATTCATTAACAAACATCGCAGGCAAATAAGATAAAAGTATGAATTCCCCATCATGCTATTCGCAGTAATTTATTGCTCACAAGAATGTTTAAGCATCTAACCATAATGAAGGTTAAGTCTCTTAAACATCCTTGTCATTTTGCCCATGGTTTTGTTCTGTGAAAACCTGAACACGTGAAAATCGATTCATTTTTGCGTCAGAAATAACTTACCTATAATAAACAAGAACTGCTGATGTTTTTAAAGTCACCGAAGATACCGACTGCACATCACAGCTGTTCTACGCTTTGCGTTGTGTAGAATGAAAATGCAAATTCTCGCTGCAACTTTTAGCCCACGTGGGTTTGAGAAATTGCGTTCAAATGAATGATGATGATTGGGGAAGATTGGGCTGCCTATTAAACAGCCTCCATTCACATATCCTATTACAATCTCCGTCTTGAGAAATTGCAAAATTGATACAGTACGCAACGACCTTGATTTAGGCATTTTACCACATACTAGCAGTGTGGGCCCGTGTTCAACATGGTGCGTGTGTTGGGGCTAAGACGCACCATAAAAAAGTTCAAGGTCCAACTTCGGTAAACAGCTAAATGTGACCCTGTCTTTCAAAAACCAATTGGTTTTTCACACAAAAAAACGAACTCCATAAATTCAAAGGACTGATCTCCGAAATGATCCACTGAAACACATTGGCCACACCGGCGCAATAAAGACTCAATTAATGGATGACTACAGCTGTTCCAAAGTAAATCACTTATATGTATAAATTATATTATAATAGCAATATGCCCACATATAAGTGATTGACTCTGAAACTAAGTGACCGAAATGTGCCCTGACAATGAACATGACCAACACAAGATCATGTCGATATTCGTCATCAAGCGGATTCACCCCTCCCCCCCCCCCCCCACCTAATTAAAGACAATCGCTATAACTGCCATTTATTCCAGTACCACCACAAAAAGCTACGGGGGTCAGCGAGATTCAGATAATTCTGCCAATTTTGTCATCTGTATAACTTATACTTCGGCTTTCTGGTCGGAAAACATTTACTATTTCCGCGAGGTTCCGGAGAAGTCGACGAGGAAATGGGCTGAGAGAGAAATGTTCAGATGCTCAATTCGTTTATTGACTTGAACTTTCATATAAGTCAGTTCTGGCTTCTGGTAGTGCCAAAAATTTCCAAAAATTTCGCTTACATTTACCGTAAAACCGCCTTGTTGCATTCTACAATATTGCAATTTCTGAACCTATATAGTGCGTTGCAATATCCTGTATAAAATGGGCCCGAATGAGCAAACCTTTAAAACCGAAAGTTTACATAGAACGCTTAGAAATTACGACTAATATGTACCTAATCGTTCTAAAAACGAAAAATGTCAAAATATACATATTATGTTTTTCCATTTTCTTATCGATTTCGTTATACCACCCAGAAAACCTACGTGATAGAACAGCTCGCAGCTGTCACCTGCTGGACGATGGACGATGGACGATGGACGATGGACGATGGACGATGGACGATGGACGATGGACGATGGACGCAACGTTTCTGCAGACAACTCGGCCACAACGGCGAGCGGGCGCCAGGCTTAATTCCGATTCTGGTTATAATTGCAATAACTTTTAAAAATTATCCAAGTGTGTGTTCTGAACGGCATGACTCTTCTGAAAGCAGGGCTTTCATTTCCTGTGGTAAGTTTGTGAAGTTGTAAGTTGTTAACCAGTGTGAATGTAGGCAACCTGTTTATTAGTAACTCTTCAATACATACTCACTCTAAACTAAGTATATTAAAGTAGGTTACATTAAAAATATGCTAATACCAAGGTTAATATACATAGTTATAACATATACTTATACATATACTTATACATAGTTATTAACATACAAGTATGTATGAACCTTGTGCCAATACAAACTAACGAACTAGTGAAAAAAAAAGCAGCACTAAAAACAATTGTTATTTCTGGCAGGCTTTGACTTCAAGGAAGCGTATATACTATACGCAAATACCGTACTATATAAGCTTCGCTTATATATATATATATATATATATATATATATATATATATATGTTTCATATATGTATATGTTTCATATATATATATATATATATATATATATATATATATATATATATATATATATATATATATATATATATATATAAAACATTTTTCGGTTAATGCTACGAATGGTATTTTTGTAAAATATTATTTATTTAGCCAACGTTTCGCCAAGACTCCACTTGGCTTTATCAAGGCACAAAGTTTATACAACGAGTTTACTAGGATGAGTCTTCCAGAACAGAAATTAACAAAATCGAAACAGTATATATTTGTTAACAGTATATTATTAACGGCTATTAATGATCGAAGATTATACGCTACCTTGAAGTCAATGTTGGCAGGGTATTCTCATTTGTTTACTTTGCCGTTGAGAGGATGCACAATAATTCTTGGTCATTCGCCCACGAAATATTTGGTGTGGTCAATTGAAAATAAAAATATTGAAGCTACTCGTGTTTTGTGAAGTGAGCCCTGAAATATTTCATTGAATATTTCATCAAAATATTTTGTTTGATTGATGAGCGTAGCGAGCGAAGCGAGCGGAGCGAAATCTTCAATTTCACTTACCCCAAAAAAATGTCACTAGTGTATGTTTTTTTTTTTTTTTTTTTTTTTTTTGTTTGTGTGCGCTACCTCTGTTCTCAACTTAGACCCCATGTGTTTTTGAAAAAGATCGGTTCAGTAAATTTTTTATAAATCAATTTTTACGAAATTTTAAGATTTTTTTCGAATTTTGAACCCCTGTAAATTTCAAAGTTCTGAACGTAACTTCACCAAAATTTCTAAACATGTTGACCTTATACATATTTATCATGCCTGCAAATCTTAGTTCGGTAGGTTTTTCCAATTGGTTTTTATTAGCATTTTTGTGGCGTTTTTTTCGTGATTTGACGGCTGATTCAATACGAGTCCGGTTTCCTTCGTTTCCTTGGTTACCAGCTTTGTTGACCTCGAAGAGAAACAAAGGAACGTCAGAATCCGCATACATTTTCAAGTGATTAGAATTTTCGAGAAGGCAATGGTCAGGTTTGGTGCTCCATGGTTTTCTTGTGACTGCTGCCTGCACCTTTTAATCCGCTATACACAAACCGCTACCTACGCTCATCTTCAACGCAACACAAATTGCGTTCGCGAAGCCCTAGTAACCTAACATTTTATGAAAAATATCAAATCAAATCAAATGAAATAAATTCAATTCAATTCAATGAAATTTGAAATATTACGAAAAAATTTTACATCATGGTACTCGTGTTAAACTTGTTAACGACAGTAACGAGGTTATCCGCAGTCGGGGGGTACTGGTATTCTGCTGCGATCTCATTCATCTTCTCTTCTTCGGGCTGGACCGGTCGTTTGAGCAGAAACCGGTGTATGACCGGTGTGAGGAGGTCACGGTCAACGTCACGGGGGTCACGGAGTCCGGTCACGAAGCTGACGGCCATTCCAACGACGAGCACGATTACCATGCCGATGAGGACGTAGTACATGTAGCTGATTCGGTACAAGTAGAACACGTCTTCACTGAAATAAAATGTAAAGGTCAATCTAAAAATGTCAATTTACATGAGCTTCTGTACAATTTACAGCTGATCTAACGGTTGTACATATTTGGTCAAAGGCAGGGACGCCATTAGGGTCGGCGGGGCCCCTAGTCGACTTTTGGGGCCCACTCCAAAAGTCCTTCTCTAAATAAAGGTAATTGCTTAAGTTTTTTACCCATTCCCGGGAAAAAAAACGTCATCGCCTCATTTTCTTGAAACATAAACGACAACGCCTTCAGAAAATTACATTCCCTATAAAATAACTTATTCTACGAATTTTCTTAGCAAATTCTTCTTCAAAAAAACACTGGTGGCTTTCGACCGCGCCTCGGCATTAAAGCGCCGCTGGTAAACGGGCCAAAATGTGATTATAGCTTTCGTCGATAGTGATACCATGCGTACTCATTCATCTATGGTGATACCTACTATAAAGTAATTGATTTTATCATATTTACGACAGGAATAATTTTGACTTTGTAATTTGAGGGTGAAATTTTCCAAGGAAAGCAGCTGAATGGCAATATCAAACTTACGTAGCAGTGATACAAATGCATTACCCTTCCACTACTGCATGCATTGTAATAAACATCAAAAGTAGTTTCACACAAATTGAAGTGTGGATGTATGAAATTCTCTTTTGATAATATCAGTTATGTGTCAAAGTGAAGCACGAGTTTGACTTACTGCATTTCTTCCGTGTACTTTGCGGACGACGTTTGATTGAAAAATTCCCCAGGACATTGGTCGGTGAACACAATTTTCTTTTTGTGGACGATGCTGCCCCTAGCGAACGCGGCTTGCGAGCCAACGGACATCCACGCCACGAACAGCAGGCTGCTGATGCTGCCGCACATGGCACCCTGAGGGAGAGAACGTGTCTTTTTTTGGGTGATTTCGAGCTATCTGAAACGTAGACTGGGCTGGACTAGAGGCTATGCAAACTGATCCGTGGGGTTAGATTTTATAGACCTGCAGAAGAAGGCAATAATATAAATTGTTATAAATTAGCCGGCAATGGTCAATACAATGATCTATCTCGTTCAGAACAAATGAGCACCAGAAATCTTTCAAGTTATAGAAATGTATACTGGTATTATAAAAATGTTAGATAAATAATTATTTATATAAATGTAAGAGAACGAAACAGTTACGGATGACTAGTGCACAACAATTTTGCAAGTCTGAAGGTCAGTAAACATTACCTTATCACGGAAGATCTGTTGTTTGCAAAGTTGAAAATGAAACTCATACAGGCGTAGAGCGCATTTGAAACGGAAGAATACTATGTGGAGGTAGTCTCTTTGAAAGAGTTTGTGGAGGATCGGTGGAAATATACACCTTTCCAATTTTGCAGCTTCGTAGTTTCTCATTAAAGCAATGTAAACTATGATTTTTTCGTAGTCTCAGAAGACCAAACGAACATGACTGTCTTTGGATGTTAGGCTGGTTACGAAGCTTTCCAAGCTTTAAGGCTGCCGAGGGTTAATCGGGTGACGCGCGGCCATCATCCGCTATTTCCGGAAACTGTTCAAAGCGCTCGGTGAATGTATATATATATATATATATATATATATATATATATATATATATATATATATATATATATATATATATATATATATATATATATATATATATATATAGCTCCAGTTATTTCCTCTCGCTCAATTTTTGCTGTTGTAAGCCAATATTACGTTTCTGCCAGCTTCGGTGAAGCCGGACCTATATTGAGCCTCGGTGTCCCGCCCCCTACCAGCTCGCCGAGATTTGAACTGCATCGGGTAGCATGGGCTTGCCGTGTAGGTAGGAGTTTGGGCATTAAGTGAACGAAAAGGGTTTGGGCATTATATGCTTGGGCGATCGAGGACGGCACCGTTGACGGCGCACATGGCGAGGTACCCGGTCAGCTCGCCGAAGGTCACAGTCCATAACGTTGAACGTAACGTGTGGTCCAAGTCCATATTGCGACCGAGGGGAACGAGTCAAATACGGGGATCACAGGGTGAACTACTCGAATTTACGCACTTAAATTAATTATTTTTTAAATCATCTTTTTCTTTGTCATCCCAAATTACACAATGGGTAATGAGAAATGACACAACAAAATTGTGGTCTTCGTGGCGACCTTTCCAAACATTAAGGTTAAACCTCTGAGGGCCGGTTTTACAATAACCAGTTAAAGTGTTGCCTGTCAGTTAAAATGAAACAGAGGTATCTGATTGACTGTGACCTTGGAGAACACGAACTTAACTGGCAGTTTAAACTTAACTGGCAGTTTAAACTTAACTGGCAGTTTAAACTTAACTGGTCATTGTAACACCGGCACTAAATATTTATATATTTTTATGGCAAACATTTATTATCCGAAGATTTTCCGAAGAGACTCACTTGAAGAACTCGAGTCGATCCGTTTGCCGGTTTTTCTCGAGGACCTCGGAAAGTCCCCCGGACTTGATCATGACCGTGGCGACGCCCCCGTACATCAGCACCGATTGTAACGTGTCGGTCCACACGACGGCCTTCAGCCCTCCCTGGTGGCAAAAACAGGAACGTTTTGCGATGGCGGGTTGTTAAACATGCATTCTGTCACAAATAAAGCTATATCAAGATAGGCTCCCGGACCTAAATCTCTAGAAGGACCCACCCCTTCCCGGTTTTATTGAAACCATGGTAAACCGTTGAGTGTTTCCTAGATTTGCAAAAAATTACGATACTTTAAAAAGGAGACTTTTTTCCAAATAGTTAATGGTAACGTGTTATCCTCATCAACTTGCTGGCGTTGCAAGGTTCTCATGGAGTTGCGATGTGGTTCAGAGCCGCGATAAGGTCCTTTTTGGGATCAAAAGTAAATAACAACAAAGCACAACGTCATACCCAGTGGTGTAGTCCAGCGTATGTGCGGGTATATGGCGTATACTCACCTTTGATTTTCGAAATTAGCGTATAGTCACCTGTATTTTAAAGAAATACGCTGGTATATGCTGCTACGTACGCGAAGTTCTAGCTTTTCAATGTTTAAATTTTGCGAGTTTTCCATACTTGTTCAATGTTTCACACTTCAAATTCCCATTCACCATATCTTACCAATTTCCCACCCACCCATACACAGGCATTTATACCCACTATCCATTTATCCATTTACCTTTGAGGCGCAAATCGAGATATGTGGACTTGTTTTAGTGAAATCTCAAGCGAAAATCGTCGTAATCGCCAAACATCAATGTTTGATACGTGAAAGTAGGGATTGTTGGTGATGACGCAAATGTGGAAATAAGAATTCAGTGTAATTTTTCTGCCCCCCCCCCCTTTCTCTCCGGTGAACCAAAAATTAGCGTATACCCACCTTTATTTCCAGCACTACACTACTGATTATAATGCACAGTGTTGACCACCAAAGTTATAATAATGGATCCTGTCCTGTCAAAGAGAGCTTTCTAAATAATGAGTCGGTCAAAACATAATTAACTTGTATCTCATCCCATTCTCGTCTTGGTATGAGTCATACCCGGAACTAACAGTAGAAACATAGGCTTTCAAGAGTTCTTTGCTCCATTTCAATCTGAATGACAGTCTTTGTTCGGTTTTTATATTTTCTTATGACGTGAAAATTCAGAATATGTTTTAGAATCATCAAGGAAGATTTCATTAAAATAAATGATTGTTATTTACCACTGTTGTGTAAAAGATGCAGACGAGACACACAACTGGTGCTGTTACATAAAGTTTGATTCCAGTCACTGATAATTAAAACAATAAACTACAAAAAATGAAATACTTTTGTAATAATTCTAATTTCAAGTAGCTTGCAAAAGATGCCCAAGTTATGGCGTTTATTATAAAATAAACTATAAAATATTTATCAATATTTAATAAATATATCTTCTTTTCAGTAACACAATAACATCGGGTGATGTCTTACCTTGATTGAAAGCTAGCGCTGGGACGTACATCACGATAGAAATGTAGAGTAACTGGGGGAGAAAGAAACTCGGTAAGTTTGAAAACTACCCACGTATATTGTCAAAAGAATGCTACGATGACTCACCGCTTTTATAAGGTACAGCACAGATCCGAGGATTCTCACATGGTTGATTGAAACGAAGTCTAAGATACTTAAATCAAGAAAATTTTCACAGAATTAACGTGAAACAAAGGTAGAGCGGGATGGTAAGATGATTCTCTGATGAAAGTTATCAATTCGGGGAAATGTAAATTTGAAGTACTTTATTGGGATGTGATCCGGTAAAGGATAAATTGCATTAAGGCCAACGTAAGTACCAATCTTGCTAACGATTTAAGAGTCTTAAAACAGCCAAGTGGTCCAAGTCAAGTTAAGTCAGATTTTCTACGATTTCAATGAAACATTGACAAATTCAGCTGACCATAAGTTTTAATTTTAAGCTGTACTCGAAAAAAAAATCGAACCATGGCTTGTGCCAATGTTCGAATATATTAAGTCGAGGTCGAGGAACAGTAGCGACATAATTAGGAAGTCGATTTTCAAAAACGAACAATTATTGACGTGGACCACTCTGAAAGTCAGGTGCTCACATGTTTATGAATTTGGCTTTTCCAGAGATTCAACATTTTGAAGAAAAAAATCGTAAAAATCGAAAGGTGATTAATTTTAATGGAAATCGATTCAGCCGTTTCGGCGAGCAGTTGTGAGTCAACATAGACAAAGAAAGATCAAATTCGTTTCTCGAAAGAGTCAGCTTGACACATCCGCTTTTCTATCAAAGCATTCCTATTAGCCTCTTTGTTTGTGGCATTCAAATAGGGCAAACCGTGTAAATGAATGTCACTTTACAACAATATGAAGATAAGCTTCTGCTAATGCTGCCAGTCGAAGATATTTACCTCATAACTGGATGTGATTTGCAAGGCGTAAAACACGGGCAGGAAGATGGCCATCATCAGAAAGTGGGCAATGATATGGGCTACGGTTACCATGTAGTGCTGGGTCCCATAGACGTACATTTCCGCAGGAAGGGTCAGTAGCGATGTTCCAGATATCATGCTGTAGGCACACATGTATAGTACAATCCAATGATAAATGTTTTTACATTTAAAATTTACAGATTACCAGAATATACTTATCCTGGCAGTGGCGTAGCGTGAATATGATGCGCCCCCCCCCCCCCCCCCCCCCCACAAAATATTCAACGGCGCCCCTCACATGTTTCTGGAAACAAGCTAATTATACGCTTGACGAACCCAGCGCCGTGGGGGCTGGTTCTCATTACGACTTTGATGCCATTGTTATATCTCTTCACTCACGAGACAGAGAAAGCGCCCTTGCGGCCGCCACAGACGGCCGCGAAAATTTTAGGGAATGGCCTTGGATATTTAAAGGAAAAAGTCGTCCTGTGGTGAGTTTCCGGGTGTCCTGCCACGTCACGGACCCCCGGGCGTCGAGGGTGTCTGCCAGATAACGTGCTGGGTACTAGGGTTTCGCGGGCAAGGCCCATGCATGGGTGAATAATTAAGGAACGATTTAAAGAACGTATGGCATACGGTGCTGGCGGCTCGGGATGAGGCTTCGGCCGGGGTATGAAGTTTGAGGTGTACCTACTGGTGCTATATTAATTCAATGCTAGTGTTGTATGGCAGTGAGCTGAGTACATTGAGGAACGATTCACAGAACCAAGAGCTGACTGTTCTAGCGGCTTTGGATGAGACTGCGGGCGACCGGTGACGTAAAAGCAGGGAAAGACGGTAAGACGAGTTTTCAGCGTATCCCAACCGGGAAGCGCCCAGGTGCCACGGGCGCCTCCCGCCGTAGATGGCGTTGAAACTTTGGTGGCACGGAAGCCTAAATGGGTACCAATGACAGGCGCTCGGCGTCTCTCCTCGATGCCTCCCTCCGGAGTCGAGGGGCAAGAAAGACCACGGCGCTGCGCCCCAGCGCCCCCAGCACCGCGGGGTCTGCGTTGGCGGTCGCTACGCCACTGCATCCATGTTATTTTATGGCACGCGTTGCACAGTTCTATCTGATTGCAAGTCCACATGCTCTAGCGATTTTTAGCACGAACATTGTTTAACCGTCTCGGTTCCGTTGTGCAATAACTTCGACTGTAGGAAAAAATGGAAATACATTGAGACTATAGATATCGAAATGGGAAATATGCCCATGGTTTTTCCGCCCAGCAGATATTCTTTCGTCGAATTTTGTTTCTGTTTCGCGAAGAAGCCAAAGTAGACTCCGATGAGCGCAGAGCAAAGAAGCAGGAAGCCGAAGACGACGTAGCCGAGGACCGCGAAATGCTTCTCGACCAAATTTGTAGCGTCCATGGTCGAGCTGGAGAGAATCTGCGAGAGAAACAATAAAACACCAACATTCGTGTACCAATATGTACATATCATTCGTACATGTATTAGAAAGATACACGAATGTCCAGATAATAAATTGGGTTTTTCGAAGAATTTCTGTCAGGAACATTTTCCAGGCAACACATTTTATCACAACGTCGTGAAAAATATACACTTTCCGTTGAAAAGTAGTTGGATGTCTGATATGTGATAATTTATTTAGGTTGTAGTATTTTATGTAAAAAACAAAAATTACATCTGTGTTAATTTTCATAACGTGCCGAAATTGCCAAACATTCCCGTAAAACAGGCTAATAGCTCTCTCATGGTACAGATACCTCAGTTACACATTACCCTATATTCCTACTTAATTTCAAATATACTGGGTTAAAGAGAAATCAAAATATCACTGTCTTACCTCAAGGATGTGCTAATTGTGCTGATCCCCGGGTAAGTTCTTGTAGTACTGTCATTTTTTATTAAAAATACCATCTGATTGCTGGACACAAAAGAGAAATATTACTTCAATGTATTGTATGTGATAATAAGAACAGCACCATATTATCATAGTAATGACGTATCAAAATATATGAAGTTGATATAAAGTAGTACTGACAGCGGAAAATCGGAATAAAAACCATAAAGCTTGACAGGCTGCTATGACAAACTGGTTTTATTATCTTGCTTTTGAGATTTTTAATGCATCCTTTCAGGGGAAAATACATTTTTTTTCATATCGTTTATTTATCTGTTATAGGTAGTAACAAGCAGAAATTGTTGATTTCCGGCATACTTCACGCACATCAAGAGTTGCTACTTCTGGGTGTTTCTATACTTTTAGTTATTAATCCTCTCCATGTTCTTTCTTCGTCTTCCTCTTCTTCCTCCACTTTTGCTAATAAGGCGATTTCCATTTTTCTTTTTCTCTCCACGTTTTCTTCTCTTCAACCTCTTCAACCTCTTCTCACTTTTCTCCTCCCTTGTCTATGTCACATTTTACTTTAAGTAGCCATTTATCTCTAGGTCTTTTCCTCTTTTTAAATACTTGATGTTAACTTCGATTTTGTGACAGCCCAGTCACTCACCAGCCAAATCTTGCAACGGATCATGAACCCCCTTCCCGTCATCCGATCTAGCTGATATTTGGTACTCATGCTAGTTTCCGGTGACAATGGATTTTATTAAATTTTGTGCCCAGTCGTCCACCCCATTTCCCTCAAATCACACATATATAAGCACATATCGGAAATTGGGAATATTTGGCAAAATATCGAAATTAAGAAACACGGGAATTTTCCAAATTATCCCGAAATAACCAGTTACTGTGTACATGTGAGATTGCACGGTCGGAGAATTTATGCAAATGCTTTCTGTATCACGCAGTACGGGCTAGGGGTTTGGGTGTTAGGGGAAGTAAATAGGACAAGAGGGCAAGGAACTATGGACTTCCCAGAAAGGTTAAATGTTATACTTGCAACTTGTAGGTGTGACCCGTTGTACGATGCTGGTTCAACGGAGCGGGGGCTTGGGGGCGCAGCCCCCCATATTGGAAAAATTAAGAACTACTGTGTATGCGTTTGCACGCACGGTCGGATACGTAATGCGGGGGTTTGGGGGACGCTGCCTCCACATGAGACAAAATACCCTCCTGTATTACGCAGACCGGGCGGAGGTGTCGCCGGTTTTTGGGGTGTGATTGGAAGTGGAAGGGGAAGACGGACAAGGAACTCTGGACTTCTCAGCTAGATTAAATCTGGATGCAAACAAAAATGCACATATAAAGCAGCAGAAAGAGGATTTATACGAAAAACATAGTTTTTACGGGGTTCTTTTTTTCTCTCTCAATATTAGTGCATATTCAATATATTCAATATAAGCCTAAATGAGCTCAGTACCTAAATGAGACCCATGGCTATTGATATACTCTTCCTTCTTTTACTGGTATGTTCAAATTAACGTTGGAATAGATTTAAGGGTTCATTTCCGTGTTCGCTTGGACCTCTGCATTCAGTGTTGAAGTGGGGGAGTGGATGAAAGGATTAACCTGATTACATGAAAGGAAAGTAATAAAAGTATTTTAAAAATGGACGGAATAGTTTAGAATTTAGATTTATAATTACAATTTCCAGATCTAGAATGCCGGCGTGTGACGTCGCCTTGGGCTCGGCTAGGAGGGGGAAATGCGCAGTAGCTCGCCCTTGTTATACCATTAGCAGAAAAAATGACTGTTGATAAAATATATCATATATTTATATGTGATGTATGTTGTATATAATAATATATCACATATATATCTTCGCGATTATTTGCGTTTGACATCTACTTGCTATAAACCACATTGATTACAGCGAACACTCTCATTACCTACCTATAGTCCCATTATTTTTTTTTCAAATTATATGCTTTCAAAGGCCGAACTCTGCTTAATTTTGTGAATTGAAGTGGATTCGATTTTATATGTCTGCGGTGCTAGAATAGCATAAACCAGCCTAGCGATTTCGTAACTTTTACGTTATACATTTATCGGTTCTGATGGATATAATCCCTATTGTTGTCCATGTTAATTTTTTAACTTTGATGATGAGCGTAGCGAGCGAAGCGAGCGTGCGAAGCGAAATCTTCAATTTCACTACCCCTAAAAAAAAGTCACTCGTGTATGTTTTTTTCTTTTTTTTTGTTCGTTTGTGCGCGCTCTACAGACCAAACGCCTGAACCGATTTGAATGAAAATTTCTGAGTACCTGTTCCGAGTTCTTTGTTCTCAACTTAGACATCCTGCGTTTTTAAAGAAAATCCTCCACACATCTTCCCTTCAAAGCAGAAAAAATAGCAAAATTTGACAATTGAGTAAGTTTGGAAAAGTACGGATATTTATTGAAAAGTTCCTTTTTTTTTTTTCAAATTTTCCCAATTTCGATTGTTGCCTTGAATGTATGTTGTATATAATAATATATCACATATATATCTTCGCGATTATTTGCGTTTGACATCTACTTGCTATAAACCACATTGATTACAGCGAACACTCTCATTACCTACCTATAGTCCCATTATTTTTTTTTCAAATTATATGCTTTCAAAGGCCGAACTCTGCTTAATTTTGTGAATTGAAGTGGATTCGATTTTATATGTCTGCGGTGCTAGAATAGCATAAACCAGCCTAGCGATTTCGTAACTTTTACGTTATACATTTATCGGTTCTGATGGATATAATCCCTATTGTTGTCCATGTTAATTTTTTAACTTTGATGATGAGCGTAGCGAGCGAAGCGAGCGTGCGAAGCGAAATCTTCAATTTCACTACCCCTAAAAAAAAGTCACTCGTGTATGTTTTTTTCTTTTTTTTTGTTCGTTTGTGCGCGCTCTACAGACCAAACGCCTGAACCGATTTGAATGAAAATTTCTGAGTACCTGTTCCGAGTTCTTTGTTCTCAACTTAGACATCCTGCGTTTTTAAAGAAAATCCTCCACACATCTTCCCTTCAAAGCAGAAAAAATAGCAAAATTTGACAATTGAGTAAGTTTGGAAAAGTACGGATATTTATTGAAAAGTTCGTTTTTTTTTTCAAATTTTCCCAATTTCGATTGTTGCCTTGAATTCTGTCAATTTCGTGCATGCAAGTTTTTGAAAGTAAGTCCGCGGCAGAAATATATCACCAACCTAACAAAAACCCTTGGGCATGAGTTACATTTATGTATATTTACATGCACATTGCTAAATGACGCAAAATGAGCCTATTTCCGCTACCCAACAGCTCGGACAGAAACAAAGAAAGGTCAGAATCGTTTACATTTTGAAGTGATCAGAATTTTTGAGAAAGCAATGTTCCGGCTTGCCGCTCCATGATTTTCATATTATGCTTTTTGCCTCAATCTTTTTATGCGCTATATACAAACCGCTACGCTCATCTTCAACGCAACACAAATTGCATTCGCGAAGCCCTAGTAAATATGTATAAGGTCGAAAATTGTGTCGGTACAAGTTTTGGTGGAGATATGTAAAGAACTTTGAAATTTACAGAGATTCAAAATGTTGAAACAATCGAAAAATTTAATATAAACCGATTTATTAACAAATTTCCTAACCGATCTTTTCCAAAATCGCAGGAGGCCTAAGTAACAAAGGTAGATCCTCAGAAATTTTGATCCAAATCGGTTCAGCCGTATGGTCTGTAGAGCGCACATAAACACAAAAAAAAGAAAAGAAACATGCACAAGTGACTTTTTTTTGGGGTAGAGAAATTGAAGATTGCGTTCCGCTCGTTTCGCTCGCTACGCTCATCAATAACATTTATAAAATTAATTAACTTAAGTAACGAGTTTATCCGCACTCAAGGACAAGGTGTGCTGAGATTCTGCTGCCATCTTGTTCAACTTCTCTTCTTCGGGCTGGACCGGCCGTTTGGGCAGAAACCGGTGTATGACCGGCGTGAGGAGGTCCCGGTCAACGTCACGGGGGTCACGGAGTCCGGTCACGAAGCTGACGGCCATTCCAACGACGAGCACGATTACCATGCCGATGAGGACGTAGTACATGTAGCTGATTCGGTACAAGTAGAACACGTCTTCTCTGAAAGTGTAAAATGTAATGATTAATTTGAAAACGTCAATTCACAGCTTCGGTACAATTTTTAGCTGAGCTAACTGTTGTAAATATTGGGTCAAAAGGCCGCAACGTGATTTGGCTTTCGTCGATAGTGATCCTATAAAATAATTAATTTTATCATATTTACGACGGGATGAATTTTGACTTAAATAAATGTTATTTTAGGGATGAAGTTTCCCAGGCTGGCAGCCGAATTGCAGTATCAGATTTACGCGCATGCATTTTAATAAACTTTACAATAAGTTTTCCACAAATTTAAATGTATCAATTGTGTGCCTTTAAGTGTCACACCAGCAGAGGCAGAACTATCGAGTCGCGGGCCCACCTGCAAATTTGGCCCGAAATATCCCTCCTCCCTCCCCCGAAAAGGTCGGGGTTTGTGGACGCAGCCCCCAAGAAAAATTTGACCTAATGTGACCTAATGTGAATCTAGTCATTTTTAGCAATCATTTCAAGCATTGTGTATCTTATTTCAAACTGACGCATTGGAAAAATTAGCTCGAGTTTTATATTGTAATAAGCAGGACATACCCTTGCCTGGAAATACACATTTGAGTGTTGAGTATTCGATACTTAAATCACTAAGGGTAAGGGAGTCTGTAATCTACAATGTTTGCTCACAATGACTCGATTGGGTGCTACCGTGCTACTGCACACTAATGTACCCAATTTACAGTTTGCGGGCCTGGGCCTGCCCGCTGCTGCGGGCCCGATGGGCGCCTAGTTCCGCCCCTGATATGTACTTGTGGGTGCTGCTTTTCCTGTTCCAATAAAGATTTAACAAATAAATAAATAAACACCTGCTGAGTTTGACCTACTGCATTTCTTCCGTGTACTTTGCGGACGACGTTTGATTGAAAAATTCCCCAGGACATTGGTCGGTGAACACAACTTTCTTTTTGTGGACGATGCTGCCCCTAGCGAACGCGGCTTGCGAGCCAACGCACATCCACGCCACGAACAGCAGGCTGCTGATGCTGCCGCACATGGCACCCTGAGGGAGAGAACGTATTAACTACCAAGTTCCCGGTCCTTATCAAGTTGCCTGTGTTTTAAACTGAAATTTCATCAACGTTACAATCTTTTTCGGTCATGATCAGTGTTGTGATTAGATACTTCTTAAAAGTATCTAGATACAAGATAAGATACTGCTTGAAAACATTCGTGTCTAAATACCACATAATATACTGACATTTTTTGTGTCTATAGATACAGATACAAGATACTGTTAAATATATATATATATATATATATATATATATATATATATATATATATATATATATATATATATATATATATATATATATATATATATATATATATATATATAATTTTTTTTTTAATGCTTCAAGATAATTGGTTGAATTTTGATAAAACACTAATTGGAAAGTCCAATTATGAATAATTTCACCAACAAGAATGCGTATCTCTGCATCGGCTTTTAATGAACGAAACATTTCCTCAACATGCACTGTAGTGAGTGAGAGTAGAGTGACTGTGGGATATTTGTCTGAGCGCTGTGCTGCAAGTCATGACCCGCTCGACTCCCGGAATATCCATTTTTATTTTTGTGGGAAATTTGAAAACTTTAAGTAATTTTTCAAGGAAAAATTACATTCCCTGGTTTCGAAGCATTTTTTACTGGGGTGTTTGTATCTTGTATCTTTTGCTTAAAATTTAGAAACTAGATACAAAAATAAAGTATATAGATAAAATACAAGATACATAGCAGAAAAAGTATCTAACTCCATTTGTATCTATAGATACCGTCGCTAGAATCCGTATCTAGATACGTCACAACACATGGTCACGATGCAATAAGTTTACTAAAAATATCATAGCTTACTGTAAAATCTCTAAAAAATACCCTTTGGGTCCAAAGTTTTGACTCACAATCGAGTTTGCCCACGGGAAGAACATGCCAAGCGTGAAAACGCCGAGCAAGGAGCCCGCCGAGATGGAGGTGAGGCTGATGACGAGCTGCAACAGCGAGCCCGCCTTCTCCACGAGGAACACCAGGCCGAGGGAGGTCAGACCGATCACAGCTGCTACCACCTGCGTACAGGAACACTTTCAACCGCTTGCTCTACAGCTGGTTAAAAAATTATTAAGTCGTTATGCAGCCAATCAGAGGCCTTGACGTCAAGTAAACGAACCGTTTAATCCTTAACCAGCCATTGAGCATGGAGGCTTAGAAGTTGTCTTCGATACAATATCTTTTTTAATTAAAAAAAAGTTATAACAACAGTGCCATGTTGTATCAGAAAACCACACAGTGAAGCTTTATAACAAAATAAATAAATTTTTTTTCCCCCTTTGACCTTTTAAAATACGAAATATAATGCCGAGTAAAACGGAACATAATTGGAATGTTGCTCAATAATAACTGTCTGTATCTTCAGTAAGTACAAAAATTTAGTTAATGTACAACATTCATTTTCTGGTGGAAAAACAGGGTAAGTCCTTCAATCAGGAAACTTTTGCACATTTTTTTCGTTCGATCGTTTCATCACCCCTTTTTCACGAGATAAAGGGAATATCAACCGTAAATTATCACAATATATAAAGCATTGTTACAGTCTTTACAAACCTTCATGATGTTGCTGGCCTTTGCTTCCGTTATTGGCCGTTTCAGCAGCGGTCTGATCATGTCTTGAAGAATGACACCGGCCATCGAGTTCAAACCGCTTGACATCGAACTGTGAAAGTACATCCGTCAATACTAACAGATGTATCGACATTTTGAAATGAACTTTTCCTCCAAATCCGACTTACCTCAATGCTGCACTGAAAATTCCCGTGATAAATAGTCCAGGAAGCCCGGGAAAAGATTCCGATATTTGCATCACAAACAACGGTAATAATTGGTCGGCCTTGCCAATCATCTGGAATAGAAGGAAAATTCTTGTTCAAAATTGTCAACCGTGAATACCGAAGCCACCATGGAGAGAGTACTAGTGTGGTTATGTTAGTCCAATATTTTGGCAAAGTCGTGCAAATCGTGATACAAGCACAAATAGAAGGTCACCCAGATGTTCCACTCCCATTCTAAAGCAGCTACGCGAAAGCCCTCCACGCGCAATAATAGTTACGCCGGCAGTCGATGGATGGAGCCACTGTTTGTTGATATTTCACCTGTAAATAGGGAACTGTAACCACATGTAGAACATTGGGTATCTTGATTACAATCGACCTTGCGACATGGCCTAGTTGATGATGTTAAAACAGGTTGCCAACGCATCCCAGGTTTCAACACGACGTCCTGCGAACGTTTTGAGCGTGTTGAATGTCCTGCAACGTTCAAACCATTCAGTGAGCGTTCGGTCAACGTTATTTTATAACGTGAGACATACATTCACCGCGAACGTTTCACTGATGTATGTTAAGGCAAAAATCTTAACTTTAAAACTTGTCGACGTTTAGCCAACGTACGAGAAATGTTGTTCTGGCAACATTATAAAAGTTTCAAATCTATACGTTTGGTTGATGTTCTCTAAATGTAAGTCAGGCGAACGTTTGCATTAGTATGTTCAACGAACGTTCAGTTACATATTAAGTAACAATATGTTAAACACGCAATGTGATATGGTCGTTGTGTTTCCGACGTTAAAAAAAGTGCGATAGAAAATGTAAAATGAACGTTCTATGGAAGTTAGCCGTGCGTACGCCAAAAAACAAACATTTACTGAACGTTGACATAAGCAAGTTCGCTTACATCAAAATGAAACGTGACATTGCCGTTGGGCCTAAAACGTTCAAACACGTTCGATATTGAATGTTGGATTTACGTTCTACGAAAGTAAGTCATGCGAACGTTTGTCATTGAACATTCAGCAGACGTTTACTGAGGCAAGTTCTCTTACGTCAAACTCCAAAGTGACGTTGCCGTTGTGTATTCAACGTTCTAACACGTTCGATATTGAATGTTGGATTCACGTTCTCTGAAAGTAAGTTATGAAACCGTTTGTCATCGCTCATTCAGCAGACGTTTACTTAGGCAGGCGCCAGCGCCATCTAGCATAAAATAGTGTCACTCGTCGACGACAGCGCCGCCTAGTAGCCAGCATACGCTCTCCGTGGTGCTGTCGATAATGCTGTCCTATTGAATTTAATGCGATATCAGCCTTTTCGCACGAATACAACTTATTAAAACTATCAATTTATTTAACTGGATAAAAAACGATCTAATACGTGGCTATCTTCACTGTTCAAAAGGGTACTTGCATGTGATCAATCACGACAAATTAAAGATATAGATTAAAATTTTGCAGGTAGTTATTATGTTCTAGCTTCGACCATTGCTAGCCGGGATACGCAACTATAGCTCAGCGCTGTATGTTTCCCATACAACGTTAAAGTATAGACCTTACCAGCTGTCATCTTCGGTGAGATCAACTCTATAACTATGATGATGCCGTTATGTTATGTATTGCTATTTTAAAGATGATATATATACTAGTCCTTTCTAAATAAGACAATTGAATTTTAGAAGTAGCTATAAATAATCTCCTTGCGTGTTGGTTTTAATGTGTATCCAGGTTTACGATAACGTAAAAGTGGCAACATACATCATGAATGCAGAAAGAGTTTGCACGGCATGCTAGTTGCCTATCCCGTACATAACCAGCCGCGTGGTAACACTGTTGCCTTCGGAGCCGAGGACCTGCCAAGTCCAAGTTGGAGGATCATCGCACCCCAAAATTAATGATTTCCAATAATTGCAGGAAAGAGGTGCGATCGTATCTGAAAATGCATAAGAGCGTACTCTCGTCCGCTGACAGTTCGGTGAGCTTTAGCCTGAACGTGAAACGCAAGTTATTTAGCCTTTCGACCTCTACTGAACGTTTGAGTTGACGTTTGCCAAACGTTCGAAAAGGTTCTACCCGAACGTTGCAGGTAAGTTATCTCTGTTAGCTTTTCGATCTCCACAGAACGTTCCAGTATACGTTCACCAACATAAATTTTGAAGTTTTACAAAAATTATCACATGAAATCTTTAAAAAAAAAGTTTGGGGCGCAAAAATGAAAAAATCGGCCAAGTTTGGAACCGAAAAGAACCTTTTGGAACCAAAACAGAACCGTTACTATTTATATCGGTTCCGGTTCCGGTTCCGGTTTCGGTTCTTACTATTTTCTGTGTTAGGGTTCTGGGTTCCGGTTCCAATCCCTTGTAGCTGTTCGTAGCAGGTAAGTTATATGCAGAACGTTGTAAACAGCCGATGTGTCAATTAATATATCCAAGATTGGTCACAAACAAAGTCACAATACTTTTTTGGGAAAATTAGGATAAAATAAGCACTTTTGTATAAAATCCCGTATTTCTCAAAATGTTCCCTTTTTCGAATATTGCTATTTTTCTGGATATTCTTGAAATACGCTGGGGGTCTAAGTTAAGATCAACAGCCATGAAAAA
The DNA here is from genome assembly GCA_921293005.1 of Nemoura dubitans. Classification (NCBI taxonomy): domain Eukaryota; kingdom Metazoa; phylum Arthropoda; class Insecta; order Plecoptera; family Nemouridae; genus Nemoura; species Nemoura dubitans. The sequence continues at coordinate 27,954,646 of OV121077.1, read as the reverse complement.
TTCATCGCGATCGAAGCAGGCGTTTGGTATGTAGAGCAAGCGCAAACACACATACAAACACACAAACAAACAAACACACACAAGTGTTTTTTTAGCAGTAGTGAAATCGATGATTTATCTTCGCTCGCTACGCTCATCAAATAGTTAAGCTTAACTATCAGTTGGTACAACCCTATCTAACTCCAGCCAAGCGTTTGGTCTGTAGAGCGCGCGCAAACACACATGCAAACAAATTTACACACAAAACAAACACACAAGTGTTTTTTTTTACCAGTAGTGAAGTTGAAGATTTCGCTTCGCTCGCTGCGCTCATCAAAAACCCTTTGAGATTTATTTCAGTCGCGGATTTACGTTCAATAACTTGCTTGCACGAAATTGGCAAAATTTCTAACAAACTTGAAGTCAACAAAGCTGGTGTTATGTTTCGATGTGGTTTCGATGGTTTCGAAGAGCAATTTTCAAAATTGGGAAAATTTTGATAAATACGCACTTTTGAACAAATTTCCGTACTTTTCTAAACTTTCCCAATTTTCGAACATTGATCTTTTTTCTGCTTTGAAGGAGAGGGGAATGGGTCTAAATGGGTCTAAGTTGAGAGAAAAAGTAGACACTCTAAAATTTTCATCGCAATAATGAGCAGGTGTTTGGCCTGTAGAGCGCGCAGAAACAAACATAAAAAAACAACACATTACACACACACACACACACACAAGTGTACTTTTTAGCAGTAGCGAAATTGATGATTTCGCTTCGCCAGTTTCGCTCGCTACGCTCATCAATTACTTCCAACAATAACCAGGATTCGCTTCTTTTCTTGTAGTAAGCAACGATTGGCTTACCTTGGTCGAAACTGGGTCGCATCCTTGAAAGTAAGCGTAGATAACGAGACCCATGTAGCAACACATCGTTACGATGGAAAAGAAGCCCACCGACAGAATCAACATAGAACTGAAACGCTCAAAGGTAGAAAGATGAAATGCTTGAAAATAAATTATGAAATCAACATGTGTTAGGTCATAGCTCTTATTGAACCGATTTGAGAATTGGTCTTGTCATAGATCAGATTTTTAAAAAAATATTTACTTTTTATTTCGTTACAGTACCTACATAAGGCATGCACCAATAACTCACCAATCCTATACAACATACATCTAGATCAGAGAGAAAGGGGGGGGGGGGCGATAGTTCTAATTCAATGAGATGACTCACTAGTTAGCTCGACGCAGGCTCGTCATGGCCAGGCACCGCTGGACCATCGATTGGTTGACGGCGCACATGGCGAGGTACCCGGTCAGCTCGCCGATCGTCACAGTCCAAAACGTTGAACGCAAAGTGGGGTCCAAGTCCATGCTGCGACCGAGGGGAACGAGTCAGTGGCACTTCAATTGAAATTCGGGGGTCACAGGGTAAATTACTTGCATTAACGCAATTTAATGAATTAATTTTTAAATCATCTTTTTCTTTGTCATCACAAATGACACAATGACAGTAATGAGTAATGACACAACAAAATTGTGGTCTTCGTGGCAACCACACCAAACATTTTAGATTATACCTGTGACTAAATGTTTAACAACGGTTAAACGTTGAACAATTGTTACCTTGGTCAACCCTGACCTCTGACTAAATGGGAAACATTTCTTAATATATGTATATATTTTTTTATGGCAAACATTTATTTTCCGAAGATTTTCCGAAGAGACTCACTTGAAGAACTCGAGTCGATCCGTTTGCCGGTTTTTCTCGAGGACCTCGGAAAGTCCCCCGGCCTTGATCGTACCCAGAATCATGACTGTAGCAACGCTACCGTACATCAGTATCGTTTGAAGCGTGTCGGTCCACACGACGGCCTTCAGCCCTCCCTGGTGGCAAACACAGGAACGTATTGCGATTGCGGGTTGTAAACATGCATTCAGTCACAAATAAAGCTATTCAGATACCTAAATATCTGGAAGGACCCACCCTCTTCCAGGTTTATTGAAATCATGGTAACCCGTTGAGTGTGGTTCTATGTGGAGACACGTAGCGGATAGGACGGGAACACACGCATGCACAACTGGTTTACTCGGACTGCTGAGCTAGGGCGCGTTACATCGCTAAGGTGCTGCCCTCGCTGGGTATGCACTAACATTAAAAACATTGCTTTCATGTATTCTTTGCTCCTGAATCTGAATATCAATCTGAACAAACAGATTATAAATAAGTATTTCTATGTAAGGTTTTTATATTTTATGGCTTGAAATTTCGGAATATGTTATAGTATCAAAAGGAAAAAGTAGAAAATTTGTGTATCTTTTGCAATAAATGATTGTTATTTACCACTGTTGTGTAAAAGATGCATACTAGACAGACGACCGGTGCTGTCAGATGAGGGTTGATTCCAGTCACTGTAAATTAAAACAATAATCTACAAAAAAACTAAATAGTTTTTATTAATTCTAAATTCAACTAACTTTGTAGAGGTGCCCACGGTATTGCGTTCATTAAAATAATAATTTTTTATATATTATTAAATATTATTTATAGGTATTTAATAAATATTTCTTGTGTAATTTAAGAGGCCTCCTCACGGCTAATCCTTTCACCCCCAACCCCACTTAAACGTTGAATGCAGAGGTCCAATCGAACCGTGAAATGAACCCCTAATGTATTCAATCTTTAATTTGAACATACCAGTAGATGAAGGAAGAGAATATCTAATTTCGGGTCGTCTACACGAGTTGATGTTTTCAAAAATGTGTATGGGGAAATTTTTCAAAAAGACATTGACATTGATTGTGAAACGATATCATTAGCTCTTTTTTGGAAAAGGGTTTAGACCCGAAACAGCGTGCACTCTTTCGCTCTGCAGCGTTTTTTATTTCAAAGATTTCCGATCACATTAAAGCCCGTTTTACACGGTAAAATATTTTCATCAAACCTATCATCTTTTACGTACCTAAATATCACCATGTAAATGCAAAAATGTGATGATGAATAAAGCATATCACGGTCTATGATGATAGATGTGATAAAAGATTTGATGACATATTTTCAATTAGGCGCGGTTCTATTTCTGTGATAGATGAGATGAAAATTAACCAATCAGCGTTCAGCATCTGAAAGATACGGATTTGATAGTAGGTTAGTAGGATAGGAGATTCAAGATGGCGACAGTGACGGACGAACAGTTGACAGGCTCCCGACAGTTAAGCAACATTAAGTGCAAAAAGTGCAATAGAAAAGTGACCAAAGGCATTAAATGTGATACTTGCACATTCATCTACCATATAAATTGTGCTGATGGCGGTAACACTAGTGAAGAAGAGAGAAATGAGGAGAATTGTGTGTGGTCCTGCCTCGTGTGTCGAGATCATAGGCAAAATGGCGTCATAACAAATACAACCGTGAGTTTGACTGATGTGAATGACCTAGCAATAAAGTTAAGTGTCATGGAACAAAATATGAAATCAGTAAGATTGGAATTAGAAGCATTGAAGGAAGAAAATAAATCTCTAAAAACCCAATTACTAAATTCGAAATTGAAATCGGCAAGGATCGGGTAAATCACAGAGATGAATCAGTATACGTCACCCCACATGTGAGTTATTATGAGTCGATCAATAATGGAAGCAAAAGAACAACTAGAAAAATCAGAGGAAATCAAGTCGCCAGAAAGGTCAGTTTTTATGAAGAAACAGCAAGCGTGGAAGGAGATGCGGTAAAAGTGCACCTAGCCGCCACACTAATAACCTGCAAAATTTCAAAGTCAAAACCCAAAAAACAGCTAAATATGACCCTGTTTTTAAAAACACTTTAACTTTTTCCTAAAATAATCATCAAAATCAATGAATTCGACAACCACTACACCCAAAAACTAAAAAAACTAGCAAAAACATCAACACCTGCAGCCGCCATATTGCAATTCTCGCATCTCCACCCCATGCCTACCAACTCCAATCGAACGAACAAAATTCCCCAGCTCGACCTTGAGCACTCCAGCAACGCAGACACGAAGAAGCCACAAAATTAACAAAAACCAACACTCACCACCCTCAACAGCTGCCGCCCTCCTCCGAAGCCTCCGAAGCCTCCACCTCCTCAATCGCTGCTGCTGCCGTCCTCCTCCTCATCCTCCGCAGACTCCTTCGCCTCCTCAACCTCCACCAACTCCGCCGCGACATGCGGATTATAGGTCACGCCAATCAACTCGTGGAAAAGTACGTGCATCCTGTGCCGGTAATCACATACGCTGCGTTTCCACAGAAACTCGCACAAATAACCTTCATAATGCGCCTCACTCCGCCCGTAACGCGGCACACTCGCACGAACTTCACGCCAACAACGCTCAATGTTTTGCGTGTGGGCGCCACTCTGCGGATCCACAAAATTCAGAGAATGATTTACAGACAGGTGAACAAACCCCTCTTCCTCGAGGCAGTTATAGGATTTCCAACAGTCTGAAATTACTGTTGTGCCCGGCAAAATCCACTCCTTGATGGTCGCCAATAACGTTGCTGCCCCCCTGTCCGGCACCCCCACGACAAACAACTTTTTAGAACCGCGCTCAAAACCCCCGAAAACCCACTTGCCATCAACAACGCGCCCCCTGTTATATTTCCTCTTCCCAATCTTAGCCACATCTATCTCCACCACCTTCCCCACCCCACCCAACTTCTCCCGACGCCCAACACACCACTCTACACAAACTTCTCGACAAAAGTTGGACCAGTCAATGACTGTATGGCGCGCCATCCCGCACTCAGTTTGCAGCATGTCTGTACGTGGAGGCCGCAACACCGCCCAATACAAACAAAACAACACGATTGTCTTCAAAGATAATTTTGATCTTTCAAACCACGTTCCACGTCGCGCGGACACGCTGAAATTGCACCGTTCCTTCGACACCGTTTTCCCCTTACGGGTGGTCACCGTCTTGCCACACACGTATCGAAAGTCCGCCTTCAACAAGCACTCGCCCCCACACTTTTCACAAAGCATCCCCCGCCTCAACACACCGTGCGCCCGCAACCACTCCAACAACCGCTCCTCATCACTTAAAACGCCAGAAATAAACTCAAACATTGTAAAAAAACAACCCTCGCAATTCGCCATCTCGACCACTACTGAACAACTAAAGCAGCTCAGAAAATCACGTATACCCGAAATAACTCAAACCGGTCAGACAAATCAATCGACGTCATATCTACCAAAATGATTCACCATATAACATTAGTAACAATTCCACTCCAGCGCAATAAAGACCCAATTAATTAGTACATAGGAACATCCCATCAAAAAACAAGGACAGCAAACAGGTCGTCAATCAACAAAAAACATACTTAAATATTCATTCCTCCCCCACGGGCAATCGCAACAACTGCCAAACATTCCAACACCACCACACAACATGAAACAATGACTCGCGATATACATTCACATTCCATCTCGCAGCAGTTTCAGAGGCTGTACATCACACACCCCCGAGCCACCGCACCAAATCAAAAACACCCCGAAAAGGCACACCCAAGTTTCTTGAATGAAAGGCTGCGCCCACCAAACCCCGCGCCAAATTGCAACACCCTGAAAAAGCAGAAACCAAAGTTTCTTGAATGGGGAGCTGTGCCCCCCAAAACCCCCGCGTCCAACTGCAACACCTTGAAACGTATATGGGGGGGGGGGGGAGGGAGCTGCGTCCCCCCCCCCCCCCCCATATCCCCGCGCCCGCCCGCAACACCCTGAAACAGCATACGCCAAAGTTTCCTGGATGAGGGCCTGCGCACCCCGAAACCCCGCGCAGCGCAACAAATAATCTTACACGAACCGAAAACGATAAAGAGTTCGGGGCTGTCCTTAAAAAAAAACCCCAAGTACACGAACCGACAACGCACGGTAAAGAGTTCGGGGCTGGCCTTAAAAAAAATACCCCAAGTACACGAACCGACAACGCACGGTAAAGAGTTCGGGGCTGGCCTTAAAAAAAATACCCCAAGTACACGAACCGACAACGCACGGTAAAGAGTTCGGGGCTGTCCTTGAAAAAAATACCCCAAGTACACGAACCGACAACGCACGATAAAGAGTTCGGGGCTGTCCTTAAAAAAAATACCCCAAGTACACGAACCGACAACGCACGGTAAAGAGTTCGGGGCTGTCCTTAAAAAAAATACCCCAAGTACACGAACCGACAACGCACGGTAAAGAGTTCGGGGCTGTCCTTAAAAAAATACCCCAAGTACACGAACCGACAACGCACGGTAAAGAGTTCGGGGCTGTCCTTAAAAAAAATACCCCAAGTACACGAACCGACAACGCACGGTAAAGAGTTCGGGGCTGTCCTTAAAAAAAATACCCCAAGTACACGAACCGACAACGCACGGTAAAGAGTTCGGGGCTGTCCTTAAAAAAAATACGCCAAGTACACGAACCGACAACGCACGGTAAAGAGTTCGGGGCTGGCCTTAAAAAAAATACCCCAAGTACACGAACCGACAACGCACGATAAAGAGTTCGGGGCTGTCCTTAAAAAAAATACCCCAAGTACACGAACCGACAACGCACGGTAAAGAGTTCGGGGCTGTCCTTAAAAAAATACCCCAAGTACACGAACCGACAACGCACGGTAAAGAGTTCGGGGCTGTCCTTAAAAAAAATACCCCAAGTACACGAACCGACAACGCACGGTAAAGAGTTCGGGGCTGTCCTTAAAAAAAATACCCCAAGTACACGAACCGACAACGCACGGTATACTTTCATCACACGCCACCGGGCCTAATCACACACTTCCGTAGCCCAGTCGATTCATTATCTCGGGCCCCAGGATACACTAGAATTCATTACAATTTGCCACTCTCTAAGGATATCATAGCATACAGTAGTAGTACCATATCCAAGAGCCGAATGATTGAAAGACAACAAAATCACGCAAACCATCCAACACAGTTAATTCCCCGTTAACGAACAGCACATAGCCACCCTAGAGGGAAAAAAGCACAGTTGGTACCTCTGAACCCCGCCAAACTCCAGGCAAATGGCCGCCAATACGAACAAAAACAACACACAAAACCAGAAACTTTAAACATCCACCACATCCAAAATAACCAACAAAATCATCGTCCCGCGGCCCATATCGACTCGAAATTTCACAAGGAATCCGAAAATAACAGTTTCAACAGTGCCCGATAAGTATTAACAGTGCGGCGGCTTACTGCACTATTACCGGAGATGCAAATGACTGCGGAGGAAAAGGAGTTATGGATGATTCCAATCAGGACGAACCTATACATCTAGGAGAAACACATATAAACAGTAGGGACGACATGTCTAAAAATAGTGAATAGTAACGAAGAAATGCTCCGAAACCGAGGATATTATAAAAGTGTCGTGTGACGGGCAGAAAATACGCGTGGTTGTGGTGGCGGACAGCCATGGTCGAAATCTGGCAAAAAACTGGCTGAGAATCTAAATAGCAATTACACAGTAAATGCGATAGTAAAACCTGGTGCTAAATTATGTTCAGTAGTAGACAAAGCGATCTGCGAATCGCAAACCATGCAAGGGCGAGACTGGTTGATCGTCATGGGCGGCTCAAATGAGGTTGGAGTCAATTCCCTTTCTCAAATCAGAGACGATATTACACGGCTAATGCCGGTCAGTCTAAAATGTAAATTAATAATAAACACGATCCCGAAAAGAAAACGATTGGACGAAGAATTCAATGTAAATAAAATCATTCGACTGTTTAATCTAGGTATACACGAGACGGTGAACAAATCATTTAACAAATGTACCAAAAATGTAAGAATTAATTTTCTAGACAAAAAATTAACTATAGATCACTTCTGTGCAGATGGTGTTCATCTCAGTGATCATGGGAAATCTATTTTGTGCGAATCTATAGTACATTTCCTCCCAATAACTAAACTCTGTAAACCACAACACATGTTAAACCCATTGGAAAAATGGCTTTTCAACATTCACCCAAAAAATCAAATTAATGATGATATTCTTACACAAGGTAATGTACTAATGTGTAACAGCGAGAAAGGCACCAGCAAAAACACTTTTTTAGAAAGATGGCTACACACAGCAAAGCAAAACAAGCAGTAGCAAAGAACAGTACAATCAAATTAATGCACGTCAATATAAGAAGTATCGCGAATAAAATAGATGCCCTGGAAATTGAGTTGAACACTATGGAAAAATTACCTGATATCATCTGTTTTTCTGAGCATTGGCTACCGATTAATCACTTAGACGTTGCAGCAATCAATAATTTGACCCACGTATCTATGTTCGGTAGAAGTATAAGAAAAGGAGGTGGCACATCAATTTACCTAAATAATAATTTAAAAGCTGATTATGTTGTTAGAAGTGATATAAACGACAGAGCAATTGAAGGAGAATTTGAGATCTGTGCTATAGACTTGAATGTCACCGATAGATACACCATCATTGCTTGCTACAAACCTCCTACTTCAAGCATACCTAATTTTATTACTAATCTTATTGCTCTCCTAGAATATGCTATAAGAGATATCGACACCAATGTAATCTGTTGTGGGGATTATAATATATACACATTAATGATCCTAAATATGGCCATATGTTCAATGAAGCTGCGAATATTGCAAATTGTAAAATACTCAACTACGAACCAACGAGAATCGCCAGATTAAAAACAAACAACGACACCTATCTAACTACCTCTTCTATTATTGACAATGTCATCACAAATAGCATGAAAGTCACATTTGTCGGCAACTTAAATTTGGGACTCGCTGATCATCTGGCACAGATTGTCCACATTGACAATACACACATTACCAGTGCAGACCAACTAAAGAATCAAACAGTCATTAAACGAACATTCAATGATAAACAAATAGACTTGTTTCTAAGGTTACTCAGCGAAATGGACTGGGATCCCGTCACTAATTACGGAGACGTCAATCATTCGTTTAATTCTTTCCGCGTCAAATTTAATCAATGTTTTAATACTGCTTTCCCAAAGATTCGAACTAGGCTCAAACCAACACTTAGAAAAAGAAATAAGGATTGGTATACGGCAGAACTATCAACTATGTGCAACAAGGTAAAAAACCTATATCACAAACAAATTCATTCATTCTCCAGAGAGGACGAACACACTTACAATAAGCTCAAAAAAGAGTACTATAGGGAAATTCAAAACGCAATACGCAATCATAATGCCAATACAATTAAATCATCGAAAAACAAGTCTAAAACAGCCTGGTCTGTTGTTGAAATGAACAAGAAAAATAAAAAATTCATAACAAAGGGAGACATTCAAATAAAGCACGAAGACCAAGATTTTACAAATTATGACGAGATCTCTAATCTATTTAATAACCACTTCACTAGCACTGGGATAACGGAGGGTCAGCCGGACTCTCAATTAAGTTACGACAGTTTTAACAACCGCAACGACCATAACTTATTTTTATATCCAATGTCACGAAGGGAGTTTTATGATATCATGACAAAGGTCACTAAGGGTAAATCAGCAGGATTCGATGAGGTACCCCCATTTATTTTGAAACATGCTGCATTCCACTTATCCGCACCTCTAATTCATATCATAAATCTGACATTTGTTACAGGTATTTTCCCTGAAGCTCTAAAAAAAATCTTTGGTGGTCCCTTTATATAAAAATGGCGAGAAAACATTGATGAGTAACTACAGACCTTTAGCTATCCAATCAGTCTTCTCCAAATTATTAGAAAATGCTTACTGCTCTCGACTAGTATCATTTCTTCATAAATATCACGTACTGAATGATTCACAGCATGGATTCAGGAAAAATAGATCTACAACTACAGCTATTTCAAGCTTCGTTAATTCTTTAATGACGAATTTTAAAAATAACTATCATACTATCGGTATATTTTATGATTTTAGCAAAGCTTTTGATATGGTCAACCACAAACTACTTTTACACAAACTTAATATCATCGGGATACGCGGTGTCGCAAACGACTGGATTAAATCGTATTTATATAATAGACAACAGATGGTAAAAATGACACACTATTATGGGAAAACCCACTTTTCTAATCCAAGTACGATCAATGTCGGAGTCCCACAAGGAGCCTCAATATCTCCAATTCTTTTTATAATTTCCAAATGATTTACACACTACTCTCAACAAAGGATCCCTCACGACATTTGCGGACGATACCACTCAACTTGTATGCAACGACAGCGAAAACATTCATGCTACGTGTAAAACGGCAATTACCCAACTGTCAGATTGGAGTAAAAAAAATGGATTAGTATTAAATAGCAAAAAAACTGTTTTAATTGATTTTAAACTCAGAAGAAAAAACAAAGACAACACAGCTAGCCCTCTTTTATTCTTGACCGGTAAGAGTATACGCGCAGTGAATGAAACTCGCTTCCTGGGACTTATAATTGACGACACATTAAATTGGCATTCCCATATCGATAATGTGGCTCTAAAAATGGCATCAGGCTGCTTCCTTGTCAAAAGAATCCAAAAAATCTGCAACTATGCAACAGCAAAAATAGTTTACTTTGCTTACATTCACTCAAGGCTTTCCTATGGGGTTTTACTTTGGGGACATTCCAATTATGCAAAGAAATTGTTTATCCTTCAAAAAAGAGCTGTACGGTATTTAGCAAACGCAAGTTACAATCCTACAACAGCTGGAGTGTTTTACAAAGACTCTTGTAGACCATTATTCAAGAAATTTGAAATCTTACCTTTAGCCTGTATCTATATTTATAGCGCTATTTTATATGTTATAGAATTAAAGATTATCTCACTAGATTTTAGTAACATAAGGTGCAATAGCATACACAAATACAAGCGATGTAATAGAGACAAAAGTCCCGCTGCAATGGGTACACTTATGATCTACAATCTTCCTAATGATATTAAGTTACTTATAAATGATAAGCAATTTGTAACTGTTCTTAAAAAATATTTGTTAATCAAATGCTTTTATACAATTGATGAATACTTGTCCACTGAAAACTGACGTTCCTATATTATAAAATGTATAATCAAAAGGAATAAAAAAATTATTATTATTATTATAATTATTATTATTATAGATGGTGTACTGTGCCAAGATTGTAAAGCTCATGCTCACGTCTCCAGCATTTCCTCTTCCTTTTCTTTGGTTCACGAACCTTCAAAACTTTCTCTACTGCATCTAAAATGGATTAAGTATCAGCAAAAGCCTGAATGTTAGCCAAAACTGCCAAATCCCTCTCAATTTTTAATTTTACTCAAATATTGACATACAGAATGACATATTGATGGCAGTGCTTCTGTCACAACCATATGTTTTTCATCACAATTTTCTAGGACCGTGTAAATACCATCATACATTTTCGTAAAAGATTTTATAAAAGATATCATGATAGATGTTATAAAAGATGCAATGATAGATTTGATGAAAATCTTTTACCGTGTAAAACGGGCTTAAGACCCTATTTTTATGCCACACGTAAGGGTCTGCGCCAGAAATTTTTAGCGATCACGCTCTACGGAATTGTCAACAAGAATAATTCTGTTGCTTTTTTTGTTAGTTGCGTCGAGAGGCGGATGTACAGGATTATAGCCGAGCCCGACGTTCGGAGCGCGCATTCATTTTTATGACTCCACGGGAATTTCAGAAAGTCTTGAAAGTCTTGTAGAATGGCCATTTGGAGCACGAAAACTTTGATTCAACATCGATTGTAATCAGCTATCAAAATCGAACCCTATCGTGTTAATTACAACTCAATATACAAGATATTATGTGTTTTAAATTTGATGATATGTGTTTGTGCTAATCTCAATTCCCGGAACCCTTTAATTGCATTAATCTCGGAGATTGTTAATTATTTATGTGTTCGCACTTGCCAAGATTGTTGTGGTTATTATCTTAAGCTGCGATAAGCGGATTATATGAAAAGAGGCCTCTTGACTGCAATAAATTGCAGTTACATAACACAATATCATCGGGTGCTGTCTTACCTTGATTAAAAGCTAGCGCTGGGACGTATATCACTATAGGAATGTAGAGTAACTGGGGGAGAAAGAAACTCGTTAAGATTGAAAACAACCCAGGTACGTATATTGTTAAAAGAATGCTACGATTACTCACCATTTTTAAGAGGAAGAGCACAGATCCTAGGATTCTCACGGGTTGATTGAAACGAAGTCTAAGATACTTAAATCAAGAAAATATTCACAGTATAATCGTCAAACAAAGGTAGAGCGGGGCTGGTAAGATGAGTGTCTGATGAAAGTTATCAATTCGGGGAAATGCAAATTTTGAAGTTCTTTATTTATTGGGAAGTGATCCGGTAAAGGTTAATTTGCAATAAGGCCATCGTATGTTTTCTTGTTTCTGCAGCAGTCGTAGTCTACGGTATCGGAAAACAGCAAGGATTTTTTTATTTTTGTCTAGAGCTGCGTATATTTTACTAGTGAGGTGGTATAAAGCATCAGATTTGTATAATTTAGGTCTGAAACCAAATGATGACAATTGACAAAATTCAGCAGACAACAAATTTGAACTTTGAGCAGTTTTATAAATACAAACAATCGAACTATGGCTTGCGCCACAGTTCGAATATATCAAGTCGAGGTCGAGTAACAGGAGCGCCGTCGATCTTCAAAAACGAACAATTGACTTGGACCAGTTGGCAATTCAAGGGCTCACATGTTTTTAAATTTGGCTTTCCCAGAGAAAAAATGTTTGAAAAAAAATGATTAAATATCGAAAGGTGCAATACAATTTTAAATGGAAATCGAATCAGCCGTTTCAGCGAGCAGTTGAGAGTGAAAAGAGACACAAACAGATCAGATTTGTTTCTCAATGAGTTAACTTGAAGCCTTCGCTCTCCATCCAATCATTACTATTAGTTTCTTTGTCTGTGGCATTCAAATAGGGCAAACCGTGTAAATGAATGTCAATTTACAACAATATGAAGATAAGCTTCTGCTAATGCTGCCAGTCGAAGATATTTACCTCATAACTGGATGTGATTTGCAAGGCGTAAAACACGGGCAGGAAGATGGCCATCATCAGAAAGTGGGCAATGATATGGGCTACGGTTACCATGTAGTGCTGGGTCCCATAGACGTACATTTCCGCAGGGAGGGTCAGTAGCGATGTTCCAGATATCATGCTGTAGGCACACATGATAAAATGATAAATGAATCCATGAAATCCATGAATCCATGAAATGAATTCATGAATGAATCCAATGATAAATGTTTTTACCTTTCAAATTTCTAGATTACCAGAATATTCAGGTTATTCTTATGTCACGTGTTGCACAGCTCTATCTGATTGCTATGTCCACGTGCTGTAGCAATTTTTAGCATGACCTCTGTTTAACCTTCTCGGTTCCGTTGTGAAACAACATGGATTGTGGTAAAAAAAATGGAAATACCTTGAGATAATGGACATCGCAATGGGAAATATGCCTATTGTCTTCCCGCCCAGCAGATATTCTTTCGTCGAATTTTGTTTCTGTTTCGCGAAGAAGCCAAAGTAGACTCCGATGAACGCAGAGCAAAGAAGCAGGAAGCCGAAGACGACGTAGTCGAGGACCGCGAAATGCTTCTGGACCAAATTCGTATCGTCCATGGTCGAGCTGGAGAGGATCTGCGAGAGAAACAATAAAACACCAACGTTCGTGAACCGATATGTACCTATCATTCGTACAATTTGAACGATTTTCGACTGTCCAGATAATAACTTGGGATTTACGAAGAATTTCTCTCAGAATCATTTTCCTGGCCACACATTTTATCACAACGTATTGAAAAATATACACTTGTAGTTGAAAAGTAGTTAGGTGTCTGATATGTGATAATTTATTTTGGTTGTAGTGTTTTATATTTAAAAAAAATTGCATCTGTGTTAATTTTCATAAAGTGCCTAAATTGCCAAACATTCCCGTAAAACAGGCTAATAAAGCTCACAAAAACAGGCTAATAAAGATTCCTCACTTACACATTACCCTATATTCCTACTAAATTTCAAATATACTGGATTAAAGAGAAATCAAAATATCACTGTCTTACCTCAAGGATGTGCTAATTGTGCGGATCCCCGGGTAAGTACTCGTAGAATACTAAAATGTATTATTTAAAAGACAGCCACTGATTGCTGGACACAAAAGAGAAATATGACTGCAATTTACTGTATTTGACAACTAGAACAGCACCATATTATCATTGTAATGAAGTATTAAAATATATCAAGTTGATTTATAGTAGCACTTAAAGCGGAAAATCGGAATGAATACCATTTTTTATATACTTTTTAAATACTTATTATACACTTTATATTGAATTCATGCTTGATAGGCTGCAATGACAAACTCGTTTTATTATCTTACTTTTGAGATTTTTAATATCTTTTACGGGGAAACTAGAAAGCAGCAGCTGACATCTTTGCGCAAGAAATTGCATGACCACAAAGAATCAACCACTGGACAAAGTGTTATTAAAAGCTCTGTCAAATGAAAGAGTTGTCACGCACTGGCAAAATTTTTCGTACCGCGTACAAAGTGGCAAAAAACCGAGTAGTAAAATATTTAGAATCAGAAAGAAACCAACAATAATAAAACGGAATAGAGGTAGGAAGAATTCTGAATTCACAGCTCATCACAGCAAAGAACGTCGTTCTGTATCAACAAAATAACAAATGCAGAGGAGATTTTCGCTTATTGGCGGAGGTCTAGCAATATACACATACTTGGACTACCTGTGTATGGTGTATTTGTAATAATAACAGTTATAAATATAATTAACTTTAGTAACGAGCTGGTCCGCACTCCAGGGTAACTGCGAGCCTATATTGCGATCTTGTTCATCTGCTCTTCCTCGGGCTGGACCGGTCGTTTGGGCAGAAACCGGTGTATGACCGGTGTGAGGAGGTCCCGGTCAACGTCGCGGGGGTCACGGAGTCCGGTCACGAAGCTGACGGCCATTCCAACGACGAGCACGATTGTCATGCCGATGAGGACGTAGTACATGCTGCTTATGCGGTACAGGTAGAACACGTCTTCTCTGCAAAAACAATAAGCAAAGACGTGAGCTCGGGTCGTTTAAGAGAGTAGAGAACGTAGTTTTTGGTGTTGGGCCTTTTGGCAAATTTGCTGATGTGAAGTTTTTACATTGTTTCAAAGAACTCTAAAAGAGTGCAGTGTATTTTTGCATCGAACTGGAGGTTCTTGAGGAGGCTCTTCATTTTAAGACCGGCTGAGTTTGTAATAATGAAGGGCGAACAAAACACTGAAAATCGATTCTCTGCAATAACGCAATGCAATAACAAACTTATTTTCCCGAAACGTTGGTAGTGTAATATCTCCATTTTCGGCCGTTAAATAAGTTGCGCTTACCGATTTTTCATTATTTTCCAATAAATCAATTTCATATACCTACACCTATTTCAGTTTATAGCGATTTAGAAACTGCTACTTTACGACGTAATCGGTTTTGGGCAATCGATATTATTTGAAGAATAATGTTTTTGACTTTGGTCGTATTCCGAAACCTACTGAAGCCACTGCGCAGTACTGAGATCCATTCTTTAACCCATCACAGTGACCATTAGTCAGAAGACCTGCTGAACTCAGCTGAGAGCTACTGAGCTCAGTTAGTTCGGTAGGTTTCGGAATTGGACCTTTGTAAGTGAACCGGGAACTGCAAATTAGTGGATATAATATATATATATATATATATATATATATATATATATATATATATATGTATGTGTGTGTGTGTGTGTGTGTGTGTGTGTGTGTGTGTGTGTGTGTGTATGCAATTATCTTGGTGGCAGAGGGAGTTCAACAGTTAAGAACGCAACGTAATAAAAATTCCAAGAGGTTTTGCATCTAGAAATGTGCAGTAGGTATATTAGCAATTCGTGCGTCTTTATGAATTATCAGTTCTACGCAAAAATTATCTGTGAATAATGACGGTGACCTCAAATTTACAACTTATAAAAGAGTATTTATCTTACCTAATTGTCACTATGTGAAGGCATAACGTAACAAAGGTTCGATATTGGATATGACAAATACTAACTGCATTTCTTTCGTGGGCATCGTAACCGACGTGTGGTTGAAGAATTCCCCGGGACATCGGTCGGTGAACACCTCCTTCTTCTCGTGGACGATGCTGCCCCTAGCGAACGCGGCTTGCGAGCCAACGGACATCCACGCCACGAACAGCAGGCTGCTGATGCTGCCGCACATGGCACCCTGAGGGAGAGAACGTATTAAGGCCATTCATTGATGGTTGTTGAGGAAAATTGAATTACACTTTGTTTGGATTTCCATGAGATATATCGAGGTTCTGAGATATTCAATTGGTTGTCTAAAGTGTGTAGGTTCCGTAGATATTTGTTTCGTCGCGATCGGATAACGGGTGTGGCCTGCAAAGTGTATCCAGGAACAGGTACATTTTTAGCTGCAATTGACCCTTAAATGCATTTTAATGTGCCGGAAAATAGGGTTGTTTTAAAACCTTTGTAAGTAATTGAACTGGAAATGGTTCAACTGATTGCCAGAAGTGTGAAGATTCCGAAAATATAGCTTTCGTCGCGATCCGACCAAAGGTGTGGCCTGGAAAGTGTATCCAGTACGAGGTAAAGGACGCGGTCCGAGTTCGCAGTTCAATTAACCATCTTAGCCACCAAGTTCGTTTCCTGCGATGGCGGTGATTTTAAACTGAAATTACATCACCGTTACAGTCTTTTTCGGTGACGATGCAATAATCTTACTAACAATATCATATCTTACTAAAAAATCTCTAAAAAATACCCTTTGGGACCAAAGTGTAGACTTACAACCGAGTTTGCCCACGGAAAAAACATGCCAAGCGTAAAAACGCCGAGCAAAGCACCGGAAGTGATTGCTGCGAGAGTGATTGCGAGCTGCATCAGCGACCCAGCCTTCTCCACGAGGAACACCAGGCCAGCGCAGATCACTCCGATCAGGGCTGCTACCACCTGCACGGAGAACCACGCCACAGATGTAACTTACTTCCCAATACTTACTTCTTGGTTGAGTACTTTTATTCATCTTTAATGATTAATGATACAATCATTCGAGCACAATAATATAAAACGCTGGTTTAAAAACCTTCATGATGTTGCTGGCCTTTGCTTCCGTTATTGGTCGTTTCAGCAGCGGTTTGATCATGTCTGTTAGAATGACACCGGCCATCGAGTTCAAACCGGTGGACATCGAACTGTGGGAAAGATTTTTAATGCCTAAAACGAAATATGCATCCAAGGTTCATACATACTTACTACGTATTAACGCTTATGTACTATGTCACTATGTATTATGGAACTATGTAATAACCTTGATCTGTATCGACATTTTGCAAGAAGTTTCTTCACAAATTCCAACTCACCTTAAAGCGGCACTAAAAATTCCAGCAACAAATAATCCGGGAAGCCCAGAAATGGATTCCGAAACTTGCATGACAAAGAACGGTAACAATTGGTCGGCTTTGCTAATCATCTGTGAAGAAAAATACCGCCTTTATCTGCGTCCGCATTTGTCCTAGATTAATAAGTTTAAATTTATTTCGGAACTCTGACTGACTTTGGTCGTAACGGGATCGCATCCTTGGAAGTGAGCGTACACCACAAGACCTGTATAGCAACACATCGTGACGATGCAAAAATAGCCGACGGTCAGGATCATAACAGTACTGAAACGCACAAGGTAAAACATAGTCACATTTTCTCTATGCAGGGAAAGTCGAAGTATACTGCAAACACAATTAGGTTAGTTGTAGTGTATAGTTTTTTTTTTTTACAAATTAGACGCCTTATACTGTTGCTTCTTTGCACCCCCCCCCCCCCCCCCCGAAAGGCGACGCATACGCATACGTAAACCTCTTCCTTACTCAAATCTTTTTCATTAAACCTTGTTCGGTAATCTTGTTTCATTAGTGAAAATCACTGTTGAAAATCGGCATGGGAAGTTTTGTATTTAACCTAGGGACTAAACTTGTGTTTTTCCTGGAAATGAATGATCTAGGTCGCCAACAGCATTTCCCTGTGACATTTTTTCGATTACTTTTAGCGTCACAACCCTGCCTGTTGTAATCACTGTCCTGTGTTTAGAACCAAAGTCCCCCAGCCCAAAGTGGCCAGGTGATGTGGTTTTCTGTTTTTGGGTAGTTCCAGAATGTACTTTCACATAGAGGGGGTTGACACCTCCTTTTCGGGCAGACGAAACAAATGGGAGTCTCACTCTCTCTCCATAGGGCCGGTTTTACAGGTGCCTCAGCCCGGAGTTCAAGTAGGAGTTAAGTTATTTGTCATGGCAACCGCCAATAGGATGCCGTGGAATTTTCTTTTAATCTTTCTGAGGGCTAGATGCTTAACACGGAGTTGAAAAATATTGTAAAACAGACCCTATAAGTCAGAAAGGTCAGATAAAGGCTATTTTCCCAAGTCTAGGCAAACCTAGGACATATGGCTAGAGATGTAGCTAGACGGTGGGGGGGGGGGGGACAATACAGAAACCACTGTCTACAAATAAGCTCAACGCAACGCTTAGTGGACTCACTAGTTGGCCCGGCGCAGGCTCGTCATAGCCAGGCAGCGCTGGACCATAGCTTGGTTGACGGCGCATGACGACAGGTGAGCAGTCAGATCCCCGATGGTCACGATCCAGAAGGTCGAACGCAGCGTGGGGTCCAAGTCCATGCTGTGGCCGAGGAAAATGAACCGGTGACCGTCGACTGTTAGTAGCGTGATTTGTGAGTAGAGCTGATTTAAAATGACTTTTTATAATATATTAGTAAAGAGAAATAATATTTTTGAACCACATGTCTACACTAAGCAATCTTCGATTTTGGGGACGCTCAAGTTTGCGGGAATCTGGTTGCCTTTTTAATTAAATTGGAACAATGATAATTTTGTTACAAAAGGTAACAAGAAAGGTAACAAGAAAGGTAACAAGGTAACAAGAAGGATTACAAGATTGGCAACGGCAACTTTTCTACTTGAACGTTTTTGTGTTCTTGCCAATTTTCAAGAGTAAAGTTGCAGTAAAGCTTTTTAATCGAAAAACGGTTGGTCTACATTCTGAATATGTTCGGGAATTTGTGACAGATGAAATGTTACTTTAAAAAATGTATTTCGTCATCAAGCCAACCTTAATAAGATAAATTGGTTAACAATTGACCAAGGGGAATAATTCTGAGATTATATACAGCTCAGGATAACATTAGTAGCCATTGAGACTCACTTGAAGAACTCGAGTCGATCCGTTTGCCGGTTCCTCTCGAGGACCTCGGAAAGTCCCCCGGCCTTGATCGTTCCCAGAATCATGACCGTGGCGACGCCCCCGTACATCAGCACCGTTTGTAGCGTGTCAGTCCACACGACGGCCTTCAGCCCTCCCTGGTGGCAAAAACAGGAACGTTTTGCGAAAGGGTCTTAAGAAAACAATTATCATGGGTCAGTGGTGTAACTTCAAATTGGAGGCCCCAAAGCAAAAAAAAAGCGAGGCCCCGTACCCCCACCAATTTTGCCAATTTGAACTTGTTCTGGGAAAAAGTACTGTATTTCAAAAAGTCCATTCCCTATAAAAAGTCATCGCTTCTTTTTTCGGTTTAACTTGTAGTTACGATACTGTTCGGGATAGAGAACTCCCGGTGCAAAGTAAGTGGTTCAGCATCGTCACAGTCATTTTCATACTGCAAAGATTATTCTTAGGTTTAGCGCGTAGCGGAATTTAAAAAAATGCGATGGAATATTTCAAGAAGGAAACAAGAAGTTGATAATTATTTTTCGCGAATGTTTCTATGCACGTTTGGCACTCAATTGGCACATACTTAATTTACTTGCAGGACAGAATGCTGGTTTTTGGTAATTGCATTTGGGAACTATATTGTAGTAGAAAAGACATGAGACTTGAATCCAAAACTTGAGACAAAAAGAAGTGTATTTCAATGGTGTAAGTTTCCAATCTTGCTTAAAGGTTTGTGAGATGAAAATAGTACTTTTCTCTTCCAGCCGCGGTCTTCCTATTCGTTACCTAGTACTTGAATCCTAAAAACCTCATTAGTACGTTTTTTCGCTCAAAACTTCGTTAGTGCGTTTTCGGTAACTTTATTGTTCGTGTCGTATTTGAAATTAGGTTTCGGTAAGTCGTAACCAACTTGGTATACGTGACGAACCCTACCAATTTTTTTCATCACGAGCAGGACATGTTTTGTAAGTATTGGTGGGGGAAGGGGTGCGATTTCCGCCAAAAAATGCCAATAAATGCATTGGGGTCATGATTGGAGATGAAATTGTCGATGGGAGAAGCTCGCGCAGTGGGTGGAGCGCCATCGCGAATTTCACTACCTCGATAAGGTTACTAAGTGAATGTTACTTGTGATCCTTAGTCTATGTTTTGATTTTTGTTTTTGTTTGCGCGTGCTCTACAGACCAAACGCTTGCTCCGGGTTCTAAAATATTTGCACCTACAGATGTGCTCAGCGAAGACCCCTGCGTTTTTCATGGAAATAGGCTGCGAAAGCTATCACCAAATAAAAATTGAAGAAAATTTTCATCTATTTCAAAAATTTGTAGACACTGCGATTTGTCGTTGTCTGCGTTTTTCACAGGAATGAGCTGCGCTACGCGAAGCCGTCGTTTATTCAAACTAAGTGGTCGTGTACTTGTGCAACAGTGAATCGAAGAATTACGTGATTCAAAAAATGTATTTGATTTAAAAAGGTTCCTTTGTATTTCCAATAAACTTTATTTTTATTTACAATTGGGTTTATTTGTATTTACAATATTGTTAATTATGGTTCATATGGTTCAATATGGTTTACAATAGGATTTCTTCGTATTTACTGTATTGTTTACTATGGTTTATATGGTTTATATGGTTTATATGGTTTATATGGTTTATATGGTTTATATGGTTTATATGGTTTATATGGTTTATATGGTTTATATGGTTTATATGGTTTATATGGTTTATATGGTTCAATATGGTTTATATGGTTTATATGGTTTATATGGTTTATATGGTTTATATGGTTTATATGGTTTATATGGTTTATATGGTTTATATGGTTTATATGGTTTATATGGTTTATATGGTTTATATGGTTTATATGGTTTATATGGTTCAATATGGTTTATATGGTTTATATGGTTTATATGGTTTATATGGTTTATATGGTTTATATGGTTTATATGGTTTATATGGTTTATATGGTTTATATGGTTCAATATGGTTTATATGGTTTATATGGTTTATATGGTTTATATGGTTTATATGGTTTATATGGTTTATATGGTTCAATATGGTGAAAAATAGGGTTTCTTGTATTTACCACTGTTGTGTAAAAGACGCAGACGACGCAGACCACGGATGTCATCAGATGGATGCTGATCCCAGTGACTGTAAATTATGGAAATTCTACTCACAAAACAGTAGGCATCATTTGATTTTGTTTTGAGACCATCTGAAATGGTAAAAACGATTAAGTTAAAGACATGGGAAATGATAAGGAGGGGTATCAAAACCTTACACCTGGTCTAGGCAACCCCGTTTTGAGAGTGTAACATGTTAAACAATTTAAACAATACATTTAATATCAACATTTCAGTAGTTATGGTCATTGGACAGCAGCTGTTTGGTGAGTACTTTTCCTCCGGGGCACCGAGGAATTTGACGATCTACATTTGGCATTTGACACACACTCTGATTAAAAAGTGATCCGTTTTTTAAACTAAAATTACTGCAGTAGTTGTAATATATTTTCTAGGGAATATTTCCGCCGCTATAGATTGTGAATTCTATGAAACTACTCACAAATTTTCAAATAAAATAAATTCCTGGTCGCACCTATACATTTTTCTCGGTCAGTAAGAAGCAGCATCTGGGGCGAATCCATTTATTGATGTTTGTCGAGGTAAATTGAATTAAAAATTTCTTTGATTTCCAGGAGATATTTCGAGGTTATGAGGTACTGAATTTGGTGGTGAAAGTGTGAGAATTCCGAAGATGTTTTGTTTCGTTGCGATCGGATAACGAGTGTGGCCTGGAAAGTGTTTACAGTAAGAGGTAAATTATAAGCTGGAATTTACTCTTGAGTACATCTTTCAATGAACAGGTTCAACAGGGTTATTTTAACACTCTTGGAACGGGAGTAACTAACTGGCGAAATCTTTCGAAATGCAAAATGTGTCAATTTTTTGCCAGAAGTGTGAAGAATCCGAAAATATAGCTTACGTCGCGATTCGACCAAAGGTGTGCCCTCGAAAGTGTACTCCGTACGGGGTACAGGTCAATTAAGTGGTCGTTACGACAAGGATTGCTTCGTTGAGGATAAGGCAGCTGCTGAGGATAAGGCAGCTGCTAAGGAAAACGTTTTAAGAATTTAGCTATTCTTTCTTTATATGAGAAAAATTATTCAAATACTTATTTTTGATGATTTTACAGTACATATAAACAATTTGTAAGTGTTATTGTTTGCCCAGCAGTATATATACCTTGGGGAAAGGGGAAAAACAGGGAGTCACGTATGTGGAAAAATTACATTAATTATAAAGGTGGAAACCATGTCACTGTGAATTAATTATTTTCATTCAGTGTACGTTTTATATAATCAAGAAATACCAGGCAATGTCCTCCCCCTTTTGCATTAATGTCATCGCTTATAGGTATCAGCAAGGCGCTTAATGACCGTGCGATTGATACCACCTAGACACCACAATTAATTTAATTGATTACAGCAATCGCAGCTTACCTTGATTGAAAGCTAGCGCTGGGACGTACATCACGATAGGAATGTAGAGGAACTGGGGGAATAAAGAAACTCGATGAGGCAATTGAGTCAAGTCGTATATTATCCTACAAGAAATTTGAATTTACTCACCATTTTCAAGAGGAACAGCGCAGATCCGAGGATTCTCACGGGTTCGTTGAAACGAAGTTTGAGATACTGAAAGATAAATGTCTTCTGAATTAAATAACAACAATCGAAGAAATTATCGTAGATAGTGCTGAGAAGTTGTTATTTTTTGCGGCATTCACTCTTATACTTTCAACATTATTAGCAACCATTCGGCAAGTTAGTGACTTTGAACACTTGCAAGTTCACCAACCCCATGATTGCTGGAACTGTTTTTTTTGACCTGTTTAAAAATGCAACAATGGTCAAGAGTATTTGAACTATACTATGAAACGCTGCCAAATTGTTCGCGCTGAAGATGAGCGTAGCTGTTTGTAGCAGATTAGTTGAATGCAGAACGTCTTAAAAAGCTGACGTGTTAATTAGTATTTCCAAGTTTGGTCACACATAACAACACAATTTTATTTTTGGGAAAATTTGGATAAAATACGCATTTTTAGATAAATTCCCGTATTTTTTCAAATTTTCTAAATTTCGAATATTCCTCTTTTTTCTAATTTTAAATGGAGTTGTATGGAGGATTTTCTTCAAAAACGCAGGGCGTCTAAGTTGAGAACAAAAATAGACACCCTGAAAATTTCATCGCAAGCGACGCAGGCGCTTGGTGTGTAGAGCGCGCGCAAACACACGTACAAACAAACAAACACAAATTTTTTTTACCAGTAGTGAATTTGAAGATTCGCTTCGCTCGCTACGCTCGTCAAAATATGTCAATTGTACACCATACCTATATCTTCAAACATGATACTTAGTATATTACTCAAGTATCTGCACTCGCAAAAAAAGGGGTTTTTTTTAGGGGTAAATTTATCTGCAAAGTCTTCTCGTGCTCGTTCAATAAAGCTTTGCTCGCCGAAGATATTTACCTCATACCTGGAGGTGATTTGCAATGCGTAAAACACGGGCAGGTAGACGAACATCATCAAAAGGTGAGCGATCACCTGGCCTAAGGCTACCATGTAGTACTGCGTCCCGTAGACGTACATTTCCGCAGGAATTACCAACAGTGATGTCCCAGATATCAAGCTGCAAAGTTGGAAGCACAAGCGGTTGGCGCAGCTATATTGGATTGATTAAAGAAGAGATCTGACAAGATAAATTCAAACTGTTTTTGTATACTAGGAAACGCGGCCAAAGTGTTCGTGTTAATGATGAGCGTAGATGTTTGTTGCAGATACGTTTGAATGCTCGCTACGCTAATCAATTAAGATTTCTTTCAATTGTAATACAAGGGGCATAAAAAGAAAAAAAGATTTTGCTCTCGTGTGGCCTATTGGCCACTTACCAGTTTTGCTAACCAACTAAGAAAATCCCATTCCAATGCCTTGAAAGAAGTTGGCGCCATAGTTTGAATTAATCCGTACCAGATTTTCACAGCTTCGATTCCACAGACAAATCAATGAGACATCCAAAAAATTTTCCATGTTCACCTTTGCACTATGCATGTACTATAATAAACTTTCGTGTAAGGCCTTCACAAATCTGGATATAGCTGTAGTTCGTAATTCAATACGGTTTAACTAGCTATGTGTATATGGTCTACCAAATACCGTAACAATAATAATGCAGGATAATAATGCGATATTTTTTTTGTCCTCCACATCCATTGTCGCCAATTCCATTGCCGCCAAGATTTGGATAAAGTATGCCATTATTAAGCTGGATTTACGACCAGCAATGTCGGTGACACGATGTCATCAACATTGGCTCTGGACCAATTAGAGACTCCACGGCCGAGTCGTAAACATGACGTCATGAACATCCAGGATCTCTGATAGGTGGCAGAGCCAAAATTCATGACATCATGTCACTGACATTGCTAACTGCAAACTCAGATTTTTTGTTAAAATATTTGGTTCACCACAGGTTCCACCATTATGGTTCTAATGTCAAACAACATGCCTTGATATAAGCGACATCGAAACGGGAAGTATGCCTATTGTCTTCCCGCCCAGCAGATATTCCTTCGTCGTGTTTTGTTTCTGTTTCGCGAAGAAGCCAAAGTAGACTCCGATGAGCGCAGAGCAAAGTAGCAGGAAGCCGAAGACGACGTAGTCGAGGACTGCGAAATGCTTCTGGACTAAATTTGTAGCGTCCATGGTCGAGCTGGAGAGAATCTGCGAGATTAAGATCGTTCTATATCGGATTTTCTTTCAAGTGTCAATATTTAAGGAAGTACATCAGTATAAGTAAAATAAGTAAGAACAAGTAAGTGCATTAGTATTACAAGTACTGTTCACCAAAAATCTTCATTTTTTTATAGAATCTCAAATAGATCAGAAAGGTAAGGATCATGTAAGTACACAT
The DNA here is from genome assembly GCA_921293005.1 of Nemoura dubitans. NCBI lineage: Eukaryota > Metazoa > Arthropoda > Insecta > Plecoptera > Nemouridae > Nemoura > Nemoura dubitans. Next base: position 27,929,411 of record OV121077.1, on the reverse strand, counting down.
TTTTTAAAAGAAATTAAGTACAATCAACTCTCTAACTCCCTTACATTACCGCCAGGATGGACTCGATGGTCACCTACAGATAAATTGTGATTCTGTTTCTGATTCCAACAGTTAAATGTTAAATATTAGGTAGTTTGGTAATTGGAGAGATCTGCTAGAATATAGCGATTACTGATTGGGTGGGTTACAAGGCAGTGGTCAAAGCAACACTCTAGTCAATTGAAAAATGCAATTGGTCAAATAAAAATAAAACAATCTTAAAAAGAACCTTCATTTTACGTGACAATACAATAATTATTGTGTAAAACAATTTTATAATCGGCACAATTAATACGGTGGTAATAATTATAATTATAATCATATACCTTTGCTTATCTTAAGTGAGTGCACTCCTTCGCGCACAACAGCCGACTCATACCAAGGGCCTGAAAAAAGCACAGGGACAGTGCAGCAATGTTTTCTTTTCCCTCACTTCCCCCGCCTCTACTAGATAGGCAAGGTGCCAGAGGTGGGGATAAAAAACAGATGTGACCGTTGCCCGCCTAATACACTTCTTACGATGCACCTGATTGGTCGGGGAGTTCGGGACCTTGTCTACCTGGCCCAATCAGTTTCTTTGTAAGAAGTTGAGCGCTAGACAAGACAACCATAAGTTAGAAACCCTCTGCACATCTATTATAGAGAACGGAGAAACCACAACAAAAAACAGCAAAAGTGGCAACAAAATGATGAGGTGGTGCTGCGTCATTTTTTGGTGAAAAAGAAGAAAGTAACTTCAACCAAAGTAAGTACAGTTTGATAACGTTCAATTCTTCTGTATGGCAGCATCTCCCTTGATTTAAGGTGATTTCGAGGCGGAACATCAAAGTATGGCGTGAAATCGCGTGTTTTTATCACATTAATGGTTTTTTTTAAACTGATAATCTTTAATTGTTCCTACAAAACAATAAAAACAAATATTTTGTTCACATTTTTGTAGGTTTTTCAAAAAAATTTACGAAATCTTACGTACCGTCCAGCAAAATTAAATCATCGTGCCTCGGAATTTTTTCTTGTACAGAATATAGGTAGTCTTGTGACAAAGAAGATTTATTTGATCGCTCTTCAATATGGACTGACGTGCCTCAATAGGAGGCTTCATGTGGACTTGCGGACTTACACGGACTTGCGGACTTACACGGACTTGCGTACTTACACGGACTTGCGTACTTGCACGGACTTGCGTACTTACACGGACTTGCGTACATGCACGGACTTGCGTACTTACACGGACTTGCGTACTTGCACGGACTTGCGGACTTACATGGACTTGCGGACTTACACTGACTTGCGTACTTGCACGGACTTGCGGACTTGCATGGACTTGCGGACTTGCACGGACTTGCGGACTTGCACGGACTTGCGGACTTGCACGGACTTGCGTACTTACACGGACATGCGTACTTGCACGGACTTGCGTACTTACACGGACTTGCGTACTTGAACGGACTTGCGGACCTACACGGACTTGCGTACTTGCACGGACTTGCGAACTTGCACGGACTTGCGTACTTGCACGGACTTGCGTACTTACACGGACTTGCGTACTTGCACGGACTTGCGGACTTACACGGACTTGCGGACTTACACGGACTTGCGTACTTGCACGGACTTGCGTACTTGCACGGACTTGCGGACTTACACGGACTTGCGGACTTGCACGGACTTGCGGACTTACATGGACTTGCGTACTTACACAAATTCATTTCAAGAGATAATTGCCTCTATAATAACATAAGCGGATAAAAGCTCTATGGTTTACGACATATTGCTTTTCTTAAGACTGTTAGCAGTCTGGCCTTAGTATAAGCTTTCTTGGAGGCAATGTGTCAACCTTGTCGAACATTGTATAAATCTGTCCCCTCCCCACCCACCTCGTGCCATAAAAAAAATCCTGGAACTATTACGAACGTTCGGTGGACGTCGAAAAGCTTACCTGCGTTCATAGTTGACATTCGCCAAACGTTCGATTAGGTTCTACACGAACGTTGGACGCAAGTTATCCCCCGGGAGCTTCACGACTTCCACCGAACCATAGATGAATTCTACGGCCGAACGTTCGTAATACCGCTTGTGTGCTGCTTGTATGAGCCTTAGTTTTGTGACGATTCACATCGACGATCGAGCACGGCCATCTTGAAGCTAATTTCGCGTATTCTGCACGTCCGTGTTTTGTGCGGCGGAAAAAAAAATTGCCAAGTAATAACACAAGAGCATCCAAGAGGGCGGTGCTTTTGGAGAGACTAGACGAGAACAAAGAAAACTTTTATTGCAACAATGAGCGATTTGCCCGCGTTATTTGCAGCGCTCTCGCTCTGATGGCGGCGTGAATGTTAACTACGTCGCAGAAGATTCTCTGCAGGGGAGGGGGGGGGGGGGGGGATCCTGGGTCTGATGTGGCTCGTAGTTTCCAGTCGGGCGTGATTGCCCCGTAAATCGCTGCAAACCACCAGTGGCGCTTCGGTACGTTAAGAAGGAGAGCCGTGTTTCACTCTCAAAGAGGCTCCCCTGCTGTAACGTTTAGAAGGAGAGCGGTGTTTCACTCTCAAAGTGGCTCCTCTGCTGTTACGTTTAGAAGGAGCGCTGTGTTTCACTCTCAAAAAGGCTCCCCTGCTGTTAGAAGAGCCAAAAGTGTCAACATTCGCAGGCCGTCCCATTTTTTCGCTTAAGAGTTGAATGGTCGAATGGTTGGTTGGTGAGCATCGAATGATTGACAAAACAATGTCTTGAGTCTATATAACAGTTTTGCCCCCCTTAACGTGATACATTATTTAGATGCATTGGGTGGGTAGGTACTGCAACTTTGTAAGCCCCTTGAGATTGGGTATGGCTTTAGATAAAACAAGTCGCCCAACCCCGGCAACGGCCAGTTCATCGCAATGGGAGAGTAAGGGATGTCCAAAACGAGGGTTCCAACGTGAAAACCAAGACCATCTGTGCTGCTAAGCGACCGTGAGATGCACCAACACTTCGCTCGGATCGAGAAGGCGGTGGGAATGGGGCGATTACAGCGCGCCACTCGGCGCCCGGCGAGACGATCGACAAGGCACTGACTTTTGATGACGTCTTGGAAAATGCAAACCCGTTCCGTTGTCGAGTCGTTCGAGACTGAAGCGCTATCGCCGCGACGAATATTAGCACCACGTTCGCGCGTAGCAACGGCAGAAATAACAATTAAAATTCTTTCATGTGAAACGGGGGCGTCACTTGGCGGAATGATACGTTTCCAGGCTTTCCACATTTGCATCGCGTCACGTTTCGTCCATTCTCTTATGGCGGGATTTTAAGATTTTTGCCATTATCTTTTTCGTGCCGTTTGTCGCGCGTACTCAACTGCCGTTTCTTCCCAGGGAGACACAGCTGGCCATTCCATCTGGAGAGAAAGACGCTTTCTGGAATCGACAAGACTTTCCATCCGTGCGATATGATTATGATCTAGAGCAAACGCTCCGCGATTCGATTCGAACTCTGTCACAGTCTTGCGGATCGACTCGTGTTTGTGAGTGATCGTCCACACGGTGGTACATGAGCTGGATTCCTTTTTTTTTAACGCATTCCCTTTTCCTCCAAGTTTGCTTTGAGCATAGGTTGTCTGGACTAGGAACTAGGGCTTCGCGGATGCAAATTGTGTTGCGTTTATGATGAACGTAGCTGTTTGGAGTGGATAAAAAGTAAAGGCAGAACGACGATAACATTAAGTCATGCATGTGATATATCTATTAATGGCATAAAGGGTTAAATAAATCGTAATTAAAACATATTTTGATTGAATTTTGTTTGAAAACTACAAATCTTTACTGATATAGAAAGTCATCAAAATGTTTTACCTACAGATCTAAAATCATAAGAAACGTTTTTTTTTCAGTTCATTTAACATATTTGCACCGCTCGCTTCACTCGCTACGCTTGTCACTGATGTGTGAAACAATAAATTACTCTTGATGCTCCCAAATGCTAGGCATATAGAAGCTAGAACTTAGCGTACCAGCGTATTCCTTTAAAATAAAGTTAAATATACACTAATTTCGAAAATTACAAATGAGTATACCCCGTATACCCGCGCACACCCAGGACCAGGACTGCACCACTGGCGTCTACCGCCTTGCAAATCGACTCGCCGTCTGTGAGCGATCGGTCCACAGCCCTCTCGGTTCACACGATCACCGCCAGGTGGCGCCGCGTGATGACAAACGCCGATCGGGACGCACGCACTTGCCACGGGGTGCGTGAGGGATGCGTGCCGTTCCTCATCCAACCCCTCGACTCCCCTCACTCCCTTGTCACTATAAAATATGGAATCGCTCAATGTGACACTTTCTGATGAAGCTATCACCCTTGAGGAAGTAACTAGAAGTAAGTATCGTTCCAGCCTAGGACGATGTGGCCAAACTCATCTCCAAGCCCTTATTCTCCGGCAAAAATGACCATGCTTTGAAGATGTACCTTCCAAGCTACAGAAGTGACATGGGCCAACAAGAATTCTTGGCACGGTCAATCGGATTGTGGAACGCACTGCCCTATGAAATCATGGCTACGTTCCCATAAAACTTAAAATCCCTCTGCAAATGTATTAATTAATAGTATTTTAATGTTCTGAATTTAAACTACATAAGTTTATAAATTTATTAACCTCAGGTAACAAATATGTACCAAAGCTATTAATAAGTCACAAATAAATAGCATATGCTACGAAACGTCCGGATTTTTTTTTTTTTTTTTTAGCATTCATACCCCAGTTTGAAATAGTTATTTTTCTCAACTAGTGCTCAAGTTAGGACAAGCAGACACGAGTCTAAGAAATGAAACTAGCGCAGGACGGCCTTACCTAAAGCGGCTATTTGGAGCGGCTACCATGTGGCTAATGAGCCTGGTTATATGTAACCCGGGCCTAGAGCGGTCATTTCAACAATGGGCAGTTTGTTGATTTCGTAGCACCGCTAGCAACCAGTATTACTTGTACTACGGTGGTGCTAAGGTGATAGCATTATCAAGAAGGCCGACTGCTTTTTACACGATCATCATTGTGCAGTGAAGCCAAATCAACCAATCGCATGGCTCGTTACAAAAGTCAGAGTCGCTGAAAACGATGTTTTATAACCCGACCACTCTATGTCCGGGTTAGGTAATTTTTCAGTAATCCGCTTACAATGCGATATAGTTGACGCTTTTCAAAATATTCTACCAACGGCTCAAAACACAGAAAAGTTTTTGGGTAAAGGTTTTTATGGTCAACGAGGTCAGGGCAATGCACTGGACCAAAAATATTTGGCGAATTTCCCAATTTGGCGGACCTGATATTATTGACATTTTTCAAAATATTCTGCCGACGGTTTAAAACACAGAAAATCTTTTGGGTAAGAGTGTTTTTATGGTCTATTATGCCAGTGCAATGAACTGGACCAATAATATTTGATGAATTTCCCAATTTGGCGGATCTGATGTAATTGACAAATAAAGAGTAATTAGTTGATATCGCATGAACTAGCTCATGTCCGCAAAATTGGGTAATTCGTCAAATATTTTTGGCCAATGCATTGCCTAGGTATCATAGACCATAAAAACACTCTTACCCAAAAGGGTTTCAGTGTTTTGAGTCGTTGGCAGTATATTTAGAAAAATGTCAACAATATCAGGTCCGCCAAATTGGGAAATTCGTCAAATATTTTTGGACCAATGCATTGCCCTGCCCTCGTTGACCATAAAAACATTTACCCAAAAAAAATCAGTGTTTTGAGCCGTTGGCAGCACATTTTGAAAATTGTCAACTATATCGGTTAAACTCCCCCTCCATTTTTCAGTGACACGATGTCATGAACATTTGCTTAGCACCAATCGAGACTCTGGATGTGCATGATGTCATGTTTGCGACTCTTCCATGAAAACTCTGATTGGTACAGAGCCATCGTTGATTACATCGTGTCACTGACTTTGCTAACTGTAAACCCAGCTTTAGACTATTGCATGTCTGCTTGTCCTAACATTAGCACAAGTTTGCAAAATTGGAAGCTTGTGCAATGCCAAACGGTGGCTTCGCCAGCTATCGGAATGTTCTATTTGGATATTGGAAAAAGCAATAGACAGTAATTACACTTTAGTGAAAGAAGAGATTGCAAAGAAAACTCCCCGTCACTTAAGACCATGAATATTGCATTCACCACGTGGCGTTCCCACCCCGGAAAAGCCGGGAAAGCCGGGAAACGCGATCGCACTTTCATTTCCTGCACCCCTGAGTTTCGGCAGACAGCCCTGGACGTCCCGACCCCCAAAAAGTTGGCTGGAACAACATCGCATCGGATACAATATGTTGCTGAGTTCGCTGTGAGCTATACTCCTTTTCATGCGAAGAATGGGACCCACCGCTGCTAGACACGAGCTATAAGTTTCAAAATTGCCCGTAGAGCCTTTTGTCCGGCTCAAGCCATGGCTTGTGAGTTTTGAAACTCTTAGATTCTGTCAAGCAGCAGTGGGTCCTTGAGAAAGATGCAAATCCACTCTCCTTCTTAACGTGAAATGGAGTTTAGGCATGCTTGCTGGCTACAGTCTGCTTGAGATGCACTAGGTGCTGTGCTAGTCTAGAGTCCGTGCTCCCTGTTCTAGTCACGTTCTTAGTTATCATCTGGAAGGGCCATTGTAAATGGCTACAAAATACGAAATGTGTTAGCATTTATAGGCGGCTATTGGCCAGAAGCAATTAGTCGATACCAAGCCAGTCCCAATAGAGCCCATGCCACGAGAGGTCCAGCCAATAGCAGCCAGTCCCTATAGAGCCCATGCCACGAGAGATCCAGCCAATAGCGCCAGCCTCAACCAATATTTGACAATATTTGTCATTTTGAGTAGGTATTCTATTTGTTATTGCAGATCTTTATCTTGCAACCAGTTTTGATCCAGCAAGTTGTAAAAGCGAAATCTCCTTCGTTGCGACGCCACACATAACCTCAAATTGCGAGGCCGTTGTGCACATGACACAAGTAGTGTCGCGACTAAACGGGGCTGTGACTCGGCTCCACGGGTGCGTGGGCGATCGTCGGCTGCGTGCGAATAGCCGGAAACCGCGATTAGGCCCCCGTTTTGGGGGTCACGTCCTCTCTTAACGGACCCTGGGCGAGCGGGGTAAACAACCCCCTGCCTCCACCCCCAACCCAGGACCACTTGGACGCCGTAATCGGGACATCTCGGGGGTACAACGTACCGGATTAATAGTATATAGCTACTTTTGTGATTGTGATTAAATTTGATATAGCTACTTTTAATACTCTTTAGATGAAAGGTATATCCTGGGTTGGGCTACAGGCGATCCCAGCCGGAGAAGACAAGTTTTCTGTTGGCTAACAGCTTGTTTGGGCTTCGGTTACCGGATTCTTTAAACAAGTTTGCTAAGTTATATCAACATCTCGGTCCTGGAATCAGTACCGAACCCTCGGCCTTTTGGCTGCGTGCTGGGACCGAGATGTTTGATGGGCGAGATAAGGAAAACTGAGCATTTAAAATGCTTTTGGGTAGAGGTTTAATAAAATCCCAAAACAATTTTCTTGTACTTAGCCGATACTGACCGATCGTTCGGAAAACGGGGGAAAACGAAAGAAAAGCCCGAAACGAGGAAAATTTTCATCCGAGTCGAGCTAGAAAATATGAGATTTCACGGTCCATCGGACGCCTCGTTTGCTGGCGACCGTGCTGCCGCGTGGCGGCGTCTACATCGACTCACCGATGAAAAAGTACGTGGAATTCGACGGATTATAGATTAAAATTTGCCTGGCTCACTTTGAGCGGTGTGGAAATCTTGTTTGAGAAATGTAATTCAACTTTTTCTCTCCCAGCCCCGTTGAGCTTGTTGGTTGACGGCATTTGTTTATTCGGTCAGCGCACAAAGTGAAAGACTCGAAATTGATTCGTTTGGAAGTAACAAAGACAGCACTGTTGGTCGTGGATGACGTGGACTTTACTGGAATTTTCTCTCCTTGGGTTTTCGTTCTGTACTTTTCATGTACGTATCTGAATTTGCTGGACTTAACTGGGCTTTTTTGGACTACGCTGTACCATACTCATTTGACTTTGCCACGCATATCAAAGGCATTTGCTGCACTACGCTGTTATATGCAACATATTTTGTTGGACTTTTCTGGACTACGCGGGAATTTGATGGACTTTGCCGGACTTCCTTGGACCGCCGCGTAGTTTGAAAGTCTTCTGTGCGTTTCGCTAACATTTGGATAACATTTTCTAAACCATTCAATTCAATTCAATTTATTTCCTGTTGATAATGTACCATTGTGTACTATAGTATTGTAATGTTGTTTTTTTATTTGTTGTTGTCTCATATGTTATCTTATGTTGTCTTTGTTGTTGTCTTTTTATTTTAAGGTTTTTTTAGTTTAGTATTAAAAATGGTACCTTTGATGTTCATAATTAAGGTTCTGTCCATCTGCACAACTTTTAATAATTTTATCTTTTGGTGGCAGTTTGTGCGATAAAGTTGTCAAGGTGAAATGTAGAGAAAATTTTCTAAGAGACTAATTAAGACAAGCAGCGATTAGATAATCTGGCAAATAACAAATCAAAATATAAAACTTTAATTAGTGAATTAATCATAAATAAAAGAAATGCATCTGAACTGTTAATTAAGAAGGCAATCTTAGTTTTCCGTGCAGACGAAAATGCCAACGACAGCAATTGCCAAGTTGACGCCGCCACAATTGTTTGTCCCTCCCCGACGCCCGGGAAAAAGGGAGGCGACGCGTCAGCCGAAAGAGTCAGGGGGAGGGGGAGCCCAAGAAGACTTCCAAGCTCGCCTTCTGAGCGCCAGTCCTTTTACAAACAAGGTGATTTGCCGTCCATGTCACCACCAGATGCCGCCCTCGTCGACTGACTCCATCGCCTCTGATCCCAGCTCCATCGCGTCTGACTCTTGTCTCACCCCCCCCCCTCGTGAGCAAAGCGAGAAATAATGCCCCCCCCCCCCCCCCACGGCCCTCTGGAAAAACATCGCTGACTCACGACGCACCGGGCCGTGTTTTCGTTTTTCCTCGCCGAGTTTTCCCCACGTCTTGGCGGGAAAACGGGAGACGGAAGGCGAGCGTGGAGAGACCGACCAGGCCGCGAAGGGGGAGGGGGGGGGGGGGGGATCAGGTGACTGCTGAGTGAATGCAAGGGAATGGCCGTGGCTTGCTTTCTTCTGGAAGGTTTTGAAGGAATTATCTAGGTAACTCTTGAGACTTGTTTAATTAATTAATTTATCTATGTGTTTATCAGCTGATGTTGTATATGACGATTCCTCCTGTTAAGGCCTTTAGGTCAATCGATAAAGAGGCCAAGGAGATTAAAATTGTGAAAAAGCCTCCGTTGCTGACACAGATTGATCCTTTATCTACAACTCTCTCGCTTACTTTAATAGTTTTTCTCTTACGGTTTAGTAAAAAACTGCATAATAGCAAAGGTCGCATCTGTGACGGCAGTGGAGGTACCCAGGAGCCTGAAAGCGCCCACAGGGGAAATAGTTCGTATTCCGAGATAACCTTTTTGTACATATTTGTTCAAACATTTGGCTAAAGTTAAGTTAAAGTTATGTTCTTAAGTTTGTTGTCTACAAGCTTAGGGATATGCAGTTACCAAACATAACAGCAACTGCTGATTCCCACGGCCAAGTTGATTGTTAACCAGTATTCATTGCTTGTGTTGCGATCCCAGCATCCGAGCATTGCCTGCCTCAGAGTCGCTGGAAACATGTGCGCCGCGTCAGGGTCAATAAGTCGCTTCTGCCGACTCACAATTTCCGGGAGTCGTTCTCCTAAAGTTCGCCAGGAGCGCTAGGGGTGGGGGGGGGGGGGGTGAAAATAATTCATGAAAGAGCCGGGACACCGTACACAGCGTGCATGGCTGCCTTTCCCTGCATAACCGAGCGACGAAGTCCCACATGATGTTGCTCTTCCCGGCCCATTGGCCTGGCGAGAGGCTTTCGTATGGCACCTCCATTTCCTTGCGTTTTCCACAGCGGCGCGGGCAAGGTTGATAAGTTTTGAAAAGTTGAAATTTTTGCAGGATCATTAGAATCAAGGGAGCCTAGGTTAAAAAATCATTTGATATATTGTTCACGTTTTTGACGTAATTGGAGCAATCACTCTTTAGGAAGTATCTAGCATATTATATAACGAAACTACGGGAAATCAGTGGACTTTACTGAATATTCAAAGCCCAGTTTAAAGTAGCTTTTTTAAACCAGAGCTAAACATGGGACAAGCAGACATGAATCTTAGAGTTGTGATAAGTTTTCGGGTGCTCTTCGAAATAAAAGTGCTCATTTTGGCCAATGTTTTCGCTGTGAACACGGAAATACATACAAAAAACATATATGAAACATATACGGAAGGTTCAAATTTTTTTAAGAAACACCTAGGTTTCTAAAAATATATTGCTCTTTCGTATATTTTCCCTATATGTCTCATATATGTTCGTATATATGCTTTTTCGTTTGGGAAAGTCGAACGAGTTCATTTACTTTTTGTACGCATATATTGCGAAATCCATTCGTGATTCGTCCCGCTGGGTTTACAGCCGGCAATGTCAGTGACAATATGTCATGGACATTGGCTCTGGACCAATCAGAGACTCTGGATATACATGACGTTATGTTCACGACGCTGCCATGGAGTCTCTGATTGGTCCAGAGGCAGTATTCATGACATCATGTCACTGACATTGCTAGCTGTAAACCCAGCTTGACGTTTTATTCACGTGGTCTTTTAACTCTGGCCAAGCCTTGGGCCACGGTTTGAAACAAATTTCAAATCAACACCGGATGACGGAAGCAGTTGGTTGGTCTAAAGGCCGCCGCAAGCGAGCGCGCTAGCTGCCTCGGAAACAATTGCTGGGCGTGCGGTTTCATGCGTTGGCGTGTGACAGTTCAATTACGCACTGCATGACCTGTGCGTCGGGTGCGTTGGCAGCGCCCGCGGAAAAAAGTGGAAGCTTGTATCTGCGACAGTGGCCGTCGACATCAAGGAAGCGCTGCTTGTCATCCCGCTGTCCATTTTGACATGTGGAGTCTCATGACGTCATATATGAGTACTAGATTTTCGTAAATTTACAAGCAACAACAAGACTTTGGTGAAAATGGTGTAGACACATATTATTCGTGATGTAATGTCAGCATGGGGAGACAGAGTTTTGGGTTTCTTATTTAAATTTGGGAAAATTAAGAGCAAACACAGTTCAAACACAGTTCAAACGCAGCCCGCAGAACATACTCAGTTCCTCCACCTCGTGCCCCTGAACGCAGCCCACAAAGCAGACTCGGCTCCTCCACCTCGTGCCCCTGAACGCAGCCCGCAGAGCAGACTCGGCCCCTCCACCTCGTGCCCCTGAACGCAGCCCGCAGAGCAGACTCGGCACCTCCACCTCGTGCCCCTGAACGCAGCCCGCAGAGCAGACTCGGCACCTCCACCTCGTGCCCCATCGAAACTAGGTGGCCAAAAGCGACACGTGCTGCCCTCTCTGTCTATCACGCGCACGAGGGGCGGTAAAACGAGACGCACGCACGCACGCACGCACGCACGTCTCGGCCCCCTGGGTTATTGATGGCGACTTTACGACGGGGAGGAATGAAATAAAATACATCCGAATTGTTCTTCTCATCGGGCAACATCAATTGAAATTGGTGTTCAATGTCCATACGCTGAATCCGTATGTGGGAAGTTGAACATTTCGTTTTGATGACTTCCTTGACATTCATCGAAATATTGAGTCACTGGAGTCTTTTTTTCTCTTTTTGGTTTTTTTCTTAGCATCTTTCTGCTTCCGGTCTTCGGGTTCTTGCAAGCCATTGGACCGACAACAGTTTCAGAGTCAATCACTTATGTTGGCAAATAAATGCAGAGCCTTTCCAAAGATATTATTTGCCCATGTAGGTAATTTACTCTGGAACAGAGTCGTCATTTGTCATTCAGACAAAAATATGTTCTTGGTTTTTTCGAAACGCTCAGTCTTGCGAAGTTCCGACTAGACCGAGTGGCTCTGTCGATTTTCGGTCGCATTCAAAATTCAGATCCCTTAATCATAAAAGCTGCACGCAGTTTTGTAGCGTCTAGTCGCGGTTGAATGCGCGACCAATTCAAAATAATTGCTAGCGCGGCATTCCACTCGGCAATGTAACGAACTGCTTTATCGGCCGCTGGTTTAACTGACTCAGCTAATAAACAATGATTTGTGGCAGCGAAATGATCTGCGTACAGTTAGCAGCCTTTCGTTTTAGGGATATTAATGTGTGTTCCAATTGCAATAGAAGCTAGTTTCTATTAAGTCAGTTATATTTTTAATTTACTCATTTAGTCGTTTGTTATTTCTAAAAGACATTTCACCACCGACATAAGGTTACCCAGACATTCTACCATACCTAGCTACGGCCAAAGCAAAAATTTGATGATAGTTGTTTGGCCGGCAATCGCTGGGGTGCGTTGGCAACCTGTTATAACATTATCTACCAGGCCATGACACAAAGTCGATATAATCAAGGGACCCAATGTTCCACATATGGTTACAGTTACCTTGTTACAGGTGAAATAACGAACAGTATTTCCATCCCTTGACTGCCGGCGAAACTATTATTTCAGGCTTTCCGCGTAGCGAAGCGATATCATCAATTTCAAAGCTGCTAAAAAAACACTTTTGTGTGTGTGTGTTTTTTTTTTTATTGTATGTGTGTTTGCGCGCGCACTACAGACCAAACGCCTGCGTCGATTGATATGTAATTTTCAGGGTGTCTTCTTTTGTTCTCAACTTAGACCCCCTGCGTTTTTCAAGGAAATCCTCAATACCCCTCCAATTCAAGGAAGAAAAGAGAGCAATATTTGAAAATTGGGAAAGTTAGGAAAAGTACGGAAATTTAAATAAAAGTGCTTATTTTTCCAAATTTTCCCAATTTCGAATATTGCTCTTCGAAACTATCGATACCACATCGAAACATCACACCAGCTTTGTTGACTTCAAATGTGTTAGAAATTTTGTTAATTTTGTGCATGCAAGTTATTGAAAGTAAATACGCCACTGAAATAAATCTCCAAGTTTTTTTTTGTATATGTGTTTGCGCGCTCTACAGACCAAACGCCTTCTTCCTTCCCTTCAAAGCAGAAAAAAGAGCAATATTGGAAATTAGGAAAATTAGGAAAAGTACGGAAATTTTTCTCAAAGTGCGTATTTTTTCAAAATTTTCAAAATTTCAAATATTTCTCTTTGTTACCATCAAAATAACATCGAAACACCACGACCGGCTGTTTACGACGTTCTGAATTTAGTCTATCTGCTACAAACAGCCACGCTCATCTTCAGCGCGAACACTTTGGCAGCGTTTCCTAGTGTATCAAGCAAGAGTATATCAAGCAAGAGCAGTCGGAAGTTTGAGTTGCACCTATATCTGACGATAATTACACGAAGCACTCAAGAGACTGTCACGCTCATCCTTTAACGCGACAACGCTAGTGCGCTTTCATGCTCCGTCGCTGAAAACAGATCTCAATCCCATGACCAAGTTGTTAAAACAATATCTGCGGAAAGTGATGACGTGCTATATTTCGTTTAAAACTTCGAAAATTCAAATGTAGCTACGCTTCCCGCCAATTTTCCACGGGAAAATGGAATTGCCTGTCTGCGTCTCAAAAACAGCCGCAATAATGACACCGTGTGTGCAGTGGTGGCCACGAAAGGGGGTGGGTAAACGTGAATCCACCGTGAGATCGTGTGCGTTAAGCAACACAGGGCCGAGTCGGGCGTTGGATGGGTGACCAATTGAAGAATTCAAGAGTTGCAGTAAGTTATTTCGTTGTATCATCTCGTCTACGTTTTTGTCTCTTCTTTCAGCAACAATGTCGACTTGGCAACACTGGACAGACTCTAGAGCGACGTTGTTTGTTTACCTCGGCAATAACATCCTGTCGGCGCCATGACAATTTGCAACGTTGCCGATAATAGAGTGCCTGTCGCTATGACAACGCAGCCTGGGAAATGTACGCCGAGTTTCCCCGGCAATAATGCGATGCGGCGAGAGACAAAATAGCATCGCAGGCTTTTCCAGGATGCAGTGAGGAAACTCGGCGCGCCGCGTCTGGTTTTCACTGTGACTGGAACGGGAAACGTATGGTTCTTGCAGACCTTTTTATTTGTCTGCTTGGCTATTCATTGTCTTTCATACATATGTGCTGAAATAACAACGGTATATTCTCCCTCAATTTCTCTTCAGTAATAACACAGTGTGTGCTTCCATAATATATACGAATGTTTTTTTGAATTGCGGGTGATTTTTCCCAGCAGTCATCAAGATGACCTCGTTGCACGGGCGGGAAAATAGGTAACTTAAATGCATATGTGACGAGCTGGAAAATCGTAAGTAAAAAGCACATGGCTGGAATAACATAACCGCGGTTTCATCTGTCTGCAATTTTGCTTCGACCCCAATTTGAATGACATTGAGAGCGTGAACCAATTACCTAATACCTAAGCATCCGAAAATACTATTAGATAGTTAAAAGTTTGAAACACGTAGGTATATATAGAGTTGATCCTAAAGGCTTCCTTAACAATAAATTCAAAAACCGCTAGATAATCTGTTGCACATTGAAGCACACATCCAAACTTCCCGTAAATCTAATCTGCAAATGGTAAATCCGAAAAAGTGGACAGGAAAGGTTATAGCCAAACACACCGACGCTTTCGAGCCCTAAGGGCTAAGCCCATCGGATTCCAAAGCGCAGTGTGTATTGCGAATCCGTCTCGTTCTCGGCCTCGCAGAACGTTTCGGGCTCCGACGGGCCCAGCCCTGAGGGCTCCAAAGCGCAGTGTGTATTGCGAATCCGTCTCGTTCTCGGCCTCTCAGTGCGTTTCGGGCTCTGACGGGCCCAGCCCTAAGGGCTCCAAAGCGCAGTGTGTATTGCGAATCCGTCTCGTTCTCGGCCTCTCAGAGCGTTTCGGACTACGACGGGCCCAGCCCTGAGGGCTCCAAAGCGCAGTGTGTATTGCGAATCCGTCTCGTTCTCGGCCTCTCAGAGCGATTTGGGCTCCGACTGGCCCAGCCCTGAGGGCTCCAAAGCGCAGTGTGTATTGCGAATCCGTCTCGTTCTCGGCCTCTCAGAGCGTTTCGGGCTCCGACGGGCCCAGCCCTGACGGCTCCAAAGCGTGGAAAAGCGCAGTGTGTACTGGCTACAAGAGCGTTGACGGTTTAGGCATTAGACAAATTTGAAACCACAGCAAATCCCGAACACTTCTCGATGATTGCCAAAATTTAAAAAATTTAATCCACAAACGCAAATCCCAATTATCTCATCTTGATATCACATCGCTTGCAAAATTTAGCACTCCACTGCCCACTGGATTCCAGACGCTCTGCGAATTTCCCCGAGTATTGGCGTCCCCGTCCTCCAGCCAATCACAGTGCTTGGTCCACACTCGTGCACGCACCGGCCACACGCACGACGCGTGTCGTGACATGTCATGACGCTTGTCGTGACATGTCACGTCAAAGTGAGGTTAGGGTTCGCACGTTCGCGGCGTCTGTGGGTGTAAAACAATCGCGTGGTTTTAACACGGGCCGAGTCGGACGAGGTGTCGACGTGGTTTTTTAGTCGGAACATTTGGTTTTTAATTGGAATTGATAGGAAATGGCTAGTTTTACAATTTCAGCTATTGATTCTGCTTTAGTTTGCCGTTTTGAGTCTCCTGTTTGCAAGAACTCACTCCAAGGGCCTTATTATTATCCTTGGGGAAGTGACTAGTATATGTTACGCAGGGTTAGGAAATCACTGAGACTTTATTTAGAATTCAAAACCCAGGTGGAAATATTTTTGAAAACTACCCTGCTGAAAATTCTTACCAAGATCTTGCAAGATATTATAAGATGTTATCAAGACCTTACAAGATATTGCAAAATCTTGACGCAAGATCTTGTAATGTCTTGAAAGTTCTTGACTTAAGATCTTGCCTCATGACCTTG
The DNA here is from genome assembly GCA_921293005.1 of Nemoura dubitans. Taxonomy (NCBI): domain Eukaryota; kingdom Metazoa; phylum Arthropoda; class Insecta; order Plecoptera; family Nemouridae; genus Nemoura; species Nemoura dubitans. The sequence goes on along the minus strand of OV121077.1, from coordinate 27,913,399 downwards.
TCTCATCATCTTACTAGTTTGTGGACAATCTTCAAATATTTGGCAAGATCGTGTCAAGATCTTGTGACAAGATCTTGAACGGTCTTGATAAGATTCTATTAGATCTTGCAAGATCTTGGTAAGAATTTTTAGCAGGGTAGTGCTATCGAAAGGACAATAATAGAAATTTGATTTTGAAACCAACTCGTTGTCAATCAATTTAAAAAAATGCAATATGTGGAAGAGTTAAAATACATAAAAAACTGTTTTTATAACAAGTGCATTTCTTTCCCGCCAACTAAAGTGGAATCGGACTGCCCATCTTTCATTTTAAGGCATCGTGCCGGGGATTTTATGTTGTTTTCAAATTGAAATCGTATTCGCGATCGTAAAAGTCGGACCCGTGTGTTTTGGCCCGGCCACCTGGGTTCCAATCTGGTCGTGTGAAATAATTCACCGCCTCCCACGTGTCATCAATGTTTGAAGCACGGCCGGTGAGATCCCCCCCCCCCCCCGTCCCCACATCAACACCGCGGTCCCCTTGACAACCGGGGTAATTGACGGAATTGACGGCGTTTGACGACAAAATGCGAACGCGCCGCTTTTTTACCCCCAATTGGAATATTGATGCGATGAGTCCGATCTAAATTATCGGTGCGCGGTGATACGAGCGAACCCACGTGGCGGGGAACAGAGTGCCAATCAGTTATTTATGAGCGATTATTGATTAGAGGCGGCCGTGTTTTTCATGTCGCTTGAAATACGATTACTGTCATTAACAAGTTGTTATAGTTTGATGAATTTGCATAATATTTAACCTGTCAAAAGTTGTTGTGTATACAAAGTTTTCCTATGGAGTTTTCTTTAAGCAAGGGGACGAGGGCCGTGAATTTGGTTTCCCTCTAAAAAAAAGTTAATTGGGTGCTTCGACCGCAGCGCTGGCGTTCGCTGAGCGGCCAGTGGTTCAAAGACCGACCGCCAGGCGCCAGGCGCGGAAGAAACGCGCGTTCAGGGGCCATGCTTTGACAGCACACAGCAGTGGGAAAACAGCTGAGCAGCAATCAATTATTGATCATTTCAGGTGGCGCGCTTTCGACCGAAGTTCTGTCGGGGCCCGTGTTGGTGTCAAAAGCGCCGCCTGACATCAAAAACAACTGGTGTCATCCGGCTCAGACAGAAATGGAATCGCGAACTGGGCGATATATGGACCAAAATGATGATCGCTATAGGTACACCGTTTTCTACGCCCGTGACCGCGAAAGCAAGTGCTCTGACAAGGCATGGCAGCTATCGACAGCACAGTCTCTCATTTGTGCCAGATTGGCACATATTAAACTTTGCTTGAATAAATCCTTCAGGGCCCGGGTTCACCAAAGGAGATTCTGTGGATTCCTCTGGAGTTTTGACAAACCCCCCTAAAGTTTACCCCATTTCGTATTCACAAAGCAGGATTCTGTGCTTTTTGGGATAAATATTCCTTCATTAAAAACCCCTGCTACTGAGCATGGGTTTTGTCAATCTCCCAAAATCTGGAACTCACCTTGTACTTTTATCACTCTGTTTTCACATGTGTTCCTGCAAATAAACAACAGCATCTTCAATTAAAACGAAAGTGGGTTCAATTTATCCGTTTTGTGGAAGGTATGCGTTGTTTTGAAAGCTAGGCGTGACTTTCCAATGTGATTTTACATACTTTAATCGAGTAGCTTAACTTTGTGCTGCGTGCGTTTCAAATGTGATCTTTTTCCGCTCTGGAGGTTTGTGCAATAATTTGTAAACATAAAAAAAAATGTTGCGATTAAATTTATCAGTGATGTCAAAGGCACTACGTTTTTAAAATAACTGCGTATTACGGTCAATTGGTTGTCCCCGTCGAGATGATTTCGCATCTTTAGAACAGCTAAACTTTGTGCTTCGAGCGTTTTGAAGGGTTTGTGCAATAAGTAGAGATCTTGAAGAAAGTGAAGTTATTTATCTGTGGTCAAGTGAACGTTGATTATAATTTTTTTTCGTTGCGTGGTCAAGTGCGTTTTGGCGAAGGGCGGGGGGAGGATGAGAGTGTTTCCCTTATATTTGAAACCAATTGCGCACAACTGACTTGATCTTATATTCGGTTCTCCTCTCCATGGGCAATATTTAAACTAATTCAGCACATCTGAAGTACCTACCTATGCACGATTTCACTACAACTTAATTTCAATAGAAATTAGAGTATAGGATCTTATCTAGGCATACTATTATTTTGTGTTGTGATTACAAGAACTGATTATTTTGCTCCTGCCACTTTGAAATCTTCCAGACATACATTCATTTTCATAAGGAACCTCGCCACTTGCCAGCGCCCTCTGAATGGAATTGTTTCGATTTGCTCGTAGGGCGAAGTTTCTCTAGGTGTCTTTGACCTTGAGCGAGATTCAACCCAAGTATTTTTTTACTCTGCCATTTTCCACAGCCTCCTTTAGCAACATTCGCGCCATAGGAGCGATGGGAAACATTTTCATGCAGAAGGCCCTGGTTGTGTGCTCGGATAGAAATTCAATGTGTGCTGTCGATGGCTGCCATGCCTTGTCACAACACTTGCTTTCGCGGTCGCGGGCAGTGAAAACGGTGTGCATTTTGTGACCATTAGTTTGGGGTCCATCCCATGCTTTACTGTGTCAACCGTTTACCCTGCGCACGCCTATTATTGAATGAATCAATCTATAGAATCTATAGTTATACTCTCCGATCAAACTTATATTTTTAGAAAACTGCATAATAAGTATAGAAAATATATCATTGGTCTTCTTACAACATTTGCAATACAAATTGCAAAGAATCATTCCCACATTTCAGTCCGTACGGCGAATTTCGCCGAGCCAATTCCCGTCGCGACAAGTACATTACGCCAGACGCGACGGCGCGTGCCCCCCCCCCCCCCCCCCCCCCCGACGCCGATGCCGAGCGTCGCGACGCCGAGAGCGGAGTCAGTGAGTGCGCGAGGCTCGTCGGCTACACACGCAGTGCGTCAGTGTGCTCAGCGCGGTCCGAGCGAGTGCGACGATCGCGCGATACTTTGGCGGCGATCGCTACTCCGGTGCGCCGGCGAATCGGTGTCATGTTTTGCCGGTGAGGTGATTTGAGTCGGTGATTGTGAGCGAGCTTTTACCGGCGATTGTGACACGAGTCACGAGTTGGGCGGCGATCGCGACGTGTGTTCCCGTGTGAGGTGATTTCACGTTTGCCGGTGAAGTGTGATCGTAGATTCGCCGGCGTTTCTTAGTGGAGTTGCCCGTAGATTCTAAGAAAGTTTCCCGGTAATGTAAGCTAATAAAAACTTTAATAAATATTGACAAACGTTGTCCGGCGTATGTGATAAAAATTTTGGCGGTGATCGTGACGAGTGTTCGCCGGCGAGGTGATTCGTCTTTTGACGGTGAATTTTTGTGAGCAAAGCTTTCGCGGCGATCGCGGCCGCGTTGGCCGGGTGGTGTCGGTGGTTCGTCGGTTAAAGCGGCGAGTGTTGGCCGCGTGTTTCGTGCCTGTGACGCGACTCCTGTGGGATGCTGACGTCGTCGTGCTGATCCGCGGCAACTGCAGGTATAAGGTAAGACAGGGCAACCACTTTTGTTACTTGGGTACTAGCGTAATTGTTAATGCACACCAACTCTTTCGAGCCCTAGGGGCTGTGTCCGTCGGATTCCAAAGCGCAGTGTGTATTGCGAATCCGTCTCGTTCTCGGCCTCTCAGAGCGTTTCGGGCTCCGACGGGCCCAGCCCTGAGGGCTCCAAAGCGCAGTGTGTATTGCGAATCCGTCTCGTGCTCGGCCTCTCAGAGCGTTTCGGACTACGACGGGCCCAGCCCTGAGGGCTCAAAAGCGCAGTATGGATTGCGAATCCGTCTCGTTCTGGGCCTCTCAGAGCGTTTCGGACTACGACGGGCCCAGCCCTGAGGGCTCCAAAGCGCAGTGTGTATTGCGAATCCGTCTCGTTCTGGGCCTCTCAGAGCGTTTCGGACTACGACGGGCCCAGCCCTGAGGACTCCAAAGCGCAGTATGGATTGCGAATCCGTCTCGTTCTCGGCCTCTCAGAGCGTTTCGGGCTCCGACGGGCCCAGCCCTGAGGACTCCAAAGCGCAGTATGGATTGCGAATCCGTCTCGTTCTGGGCCTCTCAGAGCGTTTCGGACTACGACGGGCCCAGCCCTGAGGACTCCAAAGCGCAGTATGTATTGCGAATCCGTCTCGTTCTGGGCCTCTCAGAGCGTTTCGGACTACGACGGGCCCAGCCCTGAGGACTCCAAAGCGCAGTATGGATTGCGAATCCGTCTCGTTCTGGGCCTCTCAGAGCGTTTCGGACTACGACGGGCCCAGCCCTGAGGGCTCCAAGGCGCAGTGTGTATTGCGAATCCGTCTTGTTCTCGGCCTCTCAGAGCGTTTCGGGCTCCGACGGGCCCAGCCCTGAGGACTCCAAAGCGCAGTATGGATTGCGAATCCGTCTCGTTCTGGGCCTCTCAGAGCGTTTCGGACTACGACGGGCCCAGCCCTGAGGACTCCAAAGCGCAGTATGTATTGCGAATCCGTCTCGTTCTCGGCCTCTCAGAGCGTTTCGGGCTCCGACGGGCCCAGCCCTGAGGACTACAAAGCGCTGTATGTATTGCGAATCCGTCTCGTGCTCGGCCTCTCAGAGCGTTTCGGACTACGACGGGCCCAGCCCTGAGGACTCCAAAGCGCAGTATGTATTGCGAATCCGTCTCGTTCTCGGCCTCTCAGAGCGTTTCGGGCTCCGACGGGCCCAGCCCTGAGGACTCCAAAGCGCAGTATGTATTGCGAATCCGTCTCGTTCTCGGTCTCTCAGAGCGTTTCGGGCTCCGACGGGCCCAGCCCTGAGGACTCCAAAGCGCAGTATGTATTGCGAATCCGTCTCGTTCTCGGCCTCTTAGAGCGCTTCGGACAACGACGGGCCCAGCCCTGAGGGCTCCAAAGCGCAGTGTGTATTGCGAATCCGTCTCGTTCTCGGCCTCTCAGAGCGTTTCGGGCTCCGACGGGCCCAGCCCTGAGGTCTCCAAAGTGCAGTGTGTATTGCGAATCCGTCTCGTTCTCGGCCTCTCAGAGCGTTTCGAGCTACGACGGGCCCAGCCCTGAGGGCTCCAAAACGTGCAAGAAACGTAATGTGTGTACTGACCAACAGAGCACGGACACATTTCAATCTGGATGCTTTAAACGCACCTCGCTCAACCTTCAACGCGAAAATGGGGGGACGTTTCTATTTAAACAAAGTCGTATTGTTTTCTTCTAGTTTTCTTCTAGTTTCCTTCTAGTTTCCCTGCCGTTGGGTAGAACTATTTTGATATCACAGAATTTGTTCTCAATTGGTCAAATATATGTATTATTCCTGTTATATTGTACTACAAGTACATACCCATTAGTGATTTTCAAATTAAATATAGTTAAAAAATGTTATACTATACTACTATACTATAGCTACTCCATAGCTACTAGCTGTTCTGTTATTAGCTTCGAAATATTCTTAAAGGGAAGAAAATATTCAGTCTCGTAGGTAATTAATTGCCACGATAAATGTCTGTACGCAATGTTGAAAAGACACAATTTCCAACATTCGGAAATAATTTTAAACTGTTTAGCGACGAACGCTGTCTGACGATTTCATGCCAAAGCGATATTTTCCGACAAAAGTTGATTTGGGAATTAATTTGCCAACGATGTTTTAACACGGGCCAAACATGAATACGAAATTGAAATTGGCTCTCGGAAGCTTCCAGGGGGCCGTGAAAGCTGGGAATTTATCTATCATCTCTCATGAACACTCTGAGTCTCGTATAAACCAATCAGAGACTCCATGGCAGAGTCGCATACATGACGCCATGCACATCCAGAGTCTCTGATTGGTGGCAGAGCCAATGTTCATGACATCGTGTCTCTGACATTGCCAGCTGTAAACCCTTCTTTAGATCATCCTGGGACGCATAAGTAAAGCAGAGTCGATTACATTTCCCACGGAGACGTCACTTCCGGTTAGGGAGAAACAAATCTGCAACAGCTTTAGTATAGGAAATACGACCTGCAGTTTTGCATTCTTGGCTGAGATTGGCTGGGAAATTGCCAGTACCCAACGAAAGTGGATGGGCAAGGGCATACAGACTTCGGAAGACATTGGCTGAAAGGATTTCGCCTCATACGAACGCCGGAGAGTTCTGTATCATCTGGAATTGCACTGTGATGACATATTGTAACATCATTATGGGTAATAATTGACCATAAGCAATTATGCGACTCCTAATAGAGCCCAAGCCAAGAGAAATTCGGCCAGTAGCAGGCCTCAGTCAAGAATGCAAACTCGTGTCGTACTCGTTTGGTCTCTGCTAAAGTTATTGCAGATTTGTTTCTCGCTTCCGGCATGCTTTGCCTAGCGAAACGTGTTTTCCCGCGCCGCTGGAGATCGGAAACTCATGGGCCGTGGAAAACTTGGAGGGAGAAAAACTGGAAAACGCCGAAGGCTGCCGAGGCTGAGCGCACGCAGCCGAACGCGTCGTTGCCAATTAATTTCACCGAAATAAAGTATTACGTCACGCGAGAAATTCAACGCCAAGCAAATGAAATGCGAAACAGGAAATTACTCTGAATTCCACACAAATTCAGAAATTGCCACAAAAATTGGCATTAACGCTCTTTAGTCTTTCAACATTGTGCGACATGTCTGCCTTGCATTCGGGAGGTCCCAGGTTCGATCCCGGTGGCCGGCTATCCTGGCAGTGAGAGCGCCATGTCTGCCTTGCATATACCTATTCGGGAGGTCCAAGGGTCAATGTGGTTTTGGTAATATGAAGATTTACAACTGTATATCGCTTTTAGATTATTTGACTCTGAAATGGAGTTGTTTCAAATTTTAAGCGCAAAACGTGATACGCATAATAATGTGATAACTAAATCTGCTAGCGAGGCAGCGGTACAAGTAATATCCATCGCTAGCACAGGCTTGTAGGTAGCGTAGCAGCCGATGTTTTTGGAAGCCCAGGCCTGATTGGAAGATGAATGTGCCAGACTCGATTAACTTTGAAATTAGATGTCAATAAAATGCGGCTCTGTTCGCACAACGTTATTTATTCAAATATTTTGGATATGCATATTTATTATTTATAGAAAAACTTGCTTTCCAATAACTCAAAGTTTAAATTAAATTTCCACCTCAATAAATACCTCCGTAAAAATAAGGCTCGTTATTTCTTAGTCCCCTCGACGCAGTTAACACAGCAGAAATCGACAGCGAACAGAGCATTTCTTGGTCGCGACGGAGATAACTTTCGCTTCAAACTTTCGCAGTTTCGCTAGCTACTTTTTACAGCGAAAACATCGCAATATCAACATTTTATATCGATATTACAATTTTGAAATAGGAATGATTTGAAAAACGGCTTTTGGTGTGTTCAATGCGGATAGCGCTGCGGGCTAGGCGGCTTGCGGCCGCGGGTGGCGTTGAGAAATATTGTAATGAAACTCGTCCGTAACTATGGAAATGTTTCGAAGGTGACCATAGTTTTCCAAAGTTTCGAAAAAGTTTCAGAAAATCTAGGTAATTAGCACAAAAATGATTTTAACTTTACTTAAAATACCTTTGTAAATGACCGTGTAGTTATTTCGTTGGGGCTGTTATTGGTTCATTGCATGGTATTCAAAGGCATCTCTGGTAAAAGGAGCATACGTACCATTTTGACATCATAACAGTTATTGATGTTTATTTGACAAATACTACGTCTCAATGAACTTCACATACTGTGTTTATTTTATTCCAAGTCTTGAGTCTTTTAAAACACTTCATTTTAAAATAGGTCTAGAAAGGAGGGTTTGAAACGAGGTACGTTTGGGGTACGTAGTGTTCTTATAGTAACGTGGCGTTGACGTGTAGATGTCAGATAACACACAACCCATTGTGTGAAACCATCGGCACTGATGCTTCGGTATGGATTCTCTGTAGGCATAAATGTTCGACAGGAAAGTTTTTCCCGCAAAAAACAACAACAAACGTAGCGAGTAAAAACTCCCGTTCGTGTCACTCCACCCCCTCCCCCTTCCTCCCCAACCTTACGCGTCCTGCCACCAGATCTCGTCTCGAACGCCGTCGCAGCGAGTAAGGGGAGGGGTTCCCAAGGGAAGGAGTAGGGAGGGGGGTTGCTAAGTTGTTTTTGATGCCGCGATGAGGGGGTGGGGGTGAAACAACGAGGCGCTCAAAAACAGGGGATGAGTTTCGACTCCCTGCGGTGTTATTTTGACTCGCAAAACAATTAGTAGCTTGACTCTTAATAGGGCGAGGGGGGGGGGGGGACACAGATTGTTTCGAAAAGCCACGTTATAGCGTTGAATTATTGTCTTTGGTTTGTTACATCCAGCGCTGGCTGACAATACACACGTGGTTTTTTAAAAGTACGGGATGTACAGTGTATCACGTGTTTATGGTTTACGTTAACAACAGTATTGCAGCAATACAATGTCCGTATTAGTCTATGCAAGAATCTTTTCATTTCCTTTTTTAAAACATTTCTTTTTGTTTCGTATTCACACCATGTAGGTACAGTGCATCCTTCGACCATTGCTAGCCGGGATACGAAACTAGCTCAGCGCTGTATTCGTATCCCATGCAACGTTAGTGTATAGGCCTTACCAGCTGACATATTCCGTCAGATTAACTCTTTAACAATGATTATGCCATATGTATTGCTATTTCATATATTAAATATATACTATTCCATTCTAAATAAGAGAATTGAATTTTATAAGTTGCTTAATAATCCCCTTGTGTGTTGATTTTAATGTGTATACAGTTTTAAGATAACGTAAAAGTGGCAACATACATCGTGAATGCAGTGAGAGCTGTCACGGCATGCTAGTTATACTTATTGAGAATAGACTTGTATATATTTAATCTTTTAAATAGCTATACATAAAGGCATAATCATGGTTATAGAGTAGATGTGACCGAAGATGACAGCTGGTAAGGCCTATACTTTAACGTTGCATGGGATACATACAGCGCTGAGCTAGTTGCGTATCCCGGGTAGCAATAGTCGAAGTCTTAAACCTGGTTTGGCCCGACTTTGCTGATATCGGCCATCAGCAGTCTGTCACGAGATGGTAGCTCAAATTAATCCCAGAGCAGACGCAAAACTGAGCCGTAACTAGGTCAGTTAAAATTGTAAAGCGACATTGGCAATGTTCTATTGTACGATATTTTAATTATAACCAGTCGGCCGTTGATGTTTTAGTCGGCACGTGTTGCCCGCGCTTTGTCCAACGAAGCACCATTCAAATCGCTTCATGCACGATATTGCTTTCACGGGATTCAGAGAATGTGAACCGTAATCAGAGACGATACAAAAAATATGTTTGCGATATAACGGGATGGTAATTTATTTTCCAATTCTCCAATAATGAAGAACTTTTTCAACTCCAGGTTAAAAATAAACACATAGACCCAGAAAATATTCCCTCCAGTGAACCATGCTGTTATTGAGTGCAGTTGGTTGATGGGAAAGAAAATTCGGCCTTACGTCAAGAACAAATGGACGATTAAGTATTTAATTTGTTACAAAAAAGCATTGCATTTCAGGAAAAAATATATTTAAAACTGGGTTATGAATGCTAAAGAAAGTCTCACTGATTTCCCGACTTTTGATAAAGTTGGGACAAGCAGACTTGAGACTCAGATAATATTTCATGGCGGTCACCCATCCAACGCCTGACTCGGAGCAGTGTTGATTCACATATTTGCCCCTATGGGATCCGCTGTTTCCAAGAGGCCGTCACTGCGTACGCAGTTCTTTAGAGATTCTAGACCAATCGTATAGGATGTCTGTGGGCGTGACGTCACAACCTCAGGATGGACTCGGGCAAAATGACGCAATGTCATCTGCCCGTTTCCTGTGTGACCACTTTTATGTGTTGGTTTGGTTGTAACAATAGTCTTTAATGGAGTCGCAGCCTATTTGTCACGTTTCTCACACCGGTATTTACATATTTCGTAAAGTATTTTGTTAGACTAAAACTAAACTCCATTTCATGTTGAGAAGGAGAGTGGATGTGCATCTTCCTCGAGGACCCACTGCTGCTAGACACGAGAAAAGAGTTTGAAAAAGACATGGCTTGTGAGTTTTGAAACTCTTGGCTCGTGTCTAGTCAGCAGTGGGTCCTCGAGGAAGATGCAAACCCACTCTCCTTCTTAACGTAAAATAGAGTTCAGTATGGACTGTGCAAAAACTGTGGCAAAAAGACAGCTTCGATGCAAAATAATTTTCCGACTTTAATTCCTTGTGCAGTCTACCTTTTACGTACAAAAGAGGCCAAGATATGAACTTGTATTCAAGCACCACTCAGTATACCTAAACTACATTTTACGTTAAGAAGGAGAATGAATTAACATCGTCATCGAGGACCCACTTCTGCTACAGACATGATAAATAAGAGTATAAAAATTGCTTATAGAGTCTTTTGTCCGGCTCAAGAATGGCTTGTAAGTTTTGAAACTCATAGCTCGTGTCTAGCTGCAGTGGGTCCTCGAGGAAGATGCAAATCCACTCTTCTTTTGACGTGAAATGGAGCATAGGTTATTAAATTAAAACGTATGGTGAAGTGATTTTATTTCCTTTGCATGAAATATGCGGGACTTTGGTAATAAGTTTCTTATAACATTATGGAAGTAAGAATAAGATTCCTGACGCGCATTCTTTCCTGAATGGCAACTCCTAGCGAGTCAATTTATATTTCACCGTCGCTTTATGAACACGATATTAAAAGTTTTTTGCTCTTGAGATTATTTAATTATCTGCACATTTCCTTCTCGTCCTGCTGACGGGGCTGACATGGGTCTTTCTGTTTTACGAAAATTCTCTTACTTTTCCGGATTTTTAGCTAGGAAGTCTCATAGCAAAGTTTAAAATTTTTGATTGAAAAGCAAGATTACGATGAGATGGGTTTATATTCAAGAAATAACGTAGGAGGGCGCAATATTAAATGCTAACTACGGCCCAGCCACAAACTAAATAGCGAATGGGGGGGGGGGGGCGGCAAAGTGATGGTCACTAAAAGCACACCGTTTTCCCTGCCCAAGACCGTGAAAGCAAGTGTTGTGACAAGGCATAGCAGCCATCGACAGCACACATTGAATTTCTATCCGAGCACACAACCAGGGCCTTCTGGGTGGAAAGCAAGTGTTGTGACAAGGCATAGCAGCCATCGACAGCACACATTGAATTTCTATCCGAGCACACAACCAGGGCCTTCTGGGTGGAAAGCAAGTGTTGTGACAAGGCATAGCAGCCATCGACAGCACACATTGAATTTCTATCCGAGCACACAACCAGGGCCTTCTGCTTGAAAATGATGCCCGTTGGTATCATGGCGCGAATTTAGCTAGGAGGCTGTGAGAAATGGCAGTCATAAGATTTTTGCGTTCGAATCCAATTCAAGGTCAAAGCCACGTAGATACATTTTTGTCACACAAGCAAATCGAAACAAATGCATTCCAGAGGGCCCTGGCAAGGTGCCTTTTCGTAGACATGAATTCGTGTTTAAACTTTGATGACGTGAAAAATGCCAATAAACTAATAATAAACATAAGCACTCGAGACGCAATCAAAGCCCCTGAATCTGAAATAGTATATTTATGCCTGTATTCTTAAGGGGACAGATCAGTTCGCCAGAAAGTGACTTTCAGACCAAACGTTGCCGAGTTCTCAAGGATAGGTACATCGTTGAAGTTATTAAACGAATATTTTAGTCTGTTTTAGACAAAATACGTTAATAAAGGCGCTCATGGCCCTGTTTTCAAAAATTTTCCCCTGATATGCTAGATACCGCGAAACTCATCATTTTTACCCATTTTAGAGCCATTGTGTACGAAATTGCAGAGAAAAATTGGGGAAAAGGGCCATGAGCGTCTCCATTAACGTCTTTGGTCTATAACAAACTGAAATATTGAAATGATAACTTGAACGGTGTGGTCGTGAGGACTCGGCAACTTTTGGTCTGTTTCAAAAATTTTAAATGATCAATTTATACTTTGGTCACCCCATGTGATAGAAATAAGACACGAGGACTTGGATCATTTTAAACTGATTCCATCTCCTTAGGGGTGTTCCAAGTTTGAGTCAATTCTTCAAAAAATAACAATCAGAACTGTACTTAAGACTTCACACTAAAATATAAAATCTCCATTTCAATAAGACGTTGAAATAACGACGCAAACCTCATATAACTATACAGACAGATCTGAAATACTGTGGCTTGTGTAAGATCGAGTGCCGGCTGAATCTTAGGCACGGCCTGCACTACATTCGAAGTTCCTTTGCCAAAATATCAAATAAATCTATTATTGATGAGCGTAGCGAGCGAAGCGAAATCATCTATTTCACTACTGCTAAAAAAAAAGCAATTGTGTGTGTTTTTTTTTAGTTTGTTGGTTTGTATGTGTGTGTGTTTGCGCGCGCTCTACAGGCCAAACGCCTGCGTCGATTGCGATGCAATTTTCAGGGAGTCTACTTTTGTTCTCAACTTAGACCCCCTGCGTTTCAAGAAAATCCTCCATACCCCTCACTTTCAAACCAGAAAAAGAGCAATATTCGAAAATTGGGAAAGTGTGAAAAAGTACGGACATTTATTTAAAAGTGCGTATTTTTTTCAAATTTTCCCAATTTCGACTGTTGCCTTTAGAAACCATCTAAACCAAGACGAAACATAATTTTTGACTTGAAGTTGACTTCAAGATTTGACAGACATTAGAAATTTTGTCAATTTCGTGCATACAAGTTTTTGAAAGTAAGTCCGCGGCAGAAATATATCTCCCACCTAATAAAAACCCGTGGGCATGAGTTATATCTATATGTATTTACATGCACATTGCTCAACGACCTTAAAATGAGCATATTTCCGCTACCCGACAGCTCGGACAGAAACAAAGAAAGGTCAGAATTGTTTAAATTTTCAAGTGATCAGAATCTTTGAGAAAGCAATGGTGCGGATTGCTGCTCCATGATTTCCATAGGCTTTTTGCCTCAATCTTTTCATGCGCTAAATACGAACCGCTACGCCCATCTTCAACGCAACACAAATTACGTTCGCGAAGCCCTAGTTATTTTCATCCGCACTGCTGAATTCGCATTAACATAATATATCAACACTTCCATAGCAACACAAGTTACATTAGAACCCCCCCCCCCCCCCCCCCACTCCCTTACAACCAGAGCTATTAGTATGGTGTAGGCTAGGTAAGGGTCGAGCCCTGTTCGCACCAAAGGTGGGAGAGGGAGGGGAGGGTCTGCTGGAGCGCCTGGAATTCAGCCACCCTGGCGGCAAATCGCGGCAACTCTGAGCGATGATTGAGATTTTGATTTACACAATCGCATTCAATACGAGATAATATTATGTGACAGACACTGCCACTCTCTCTCTCTCTCTCTCTCTCTCTCTCTCTCTCTCTCTCTCTCTCTCTCTCTCTCTCGCTCTCTCTCTCTCTCTCTCGCTCTCTCTCTCTCTTCCCCTCTCCATTGTTTGCAGCCCGTGCGGTTGATTTACGCTGCCTGTCATTGTAATTAGCAATTACCCAATTACCGGAGCTACATTACGCGTTGTTGACACGGAGGATTATTTCTGCACGCCTCAGTTTTGATTGGCTTTAATATTGGCGTTTAAGCACGAATGCCGCAGGAGTTATCAACGATCAACCAATCAGGACCACCCTGGAATCACAAATTATGGTACGAATATATAATAACATCTACGAATTTTAATTGTAAATGGTAATATTTTAGCACTAAAGGCCGGTTTACAACGAACTTAGCAGTAACTTTATTTCTAACGTTAGGTTAGATTCTAACGGTATCTGTCTATATAATAGCTACTTCAATTCGTTCGGAAAGACAATCAGATCTCGATACACATAACCCAACTTTTTTTCAAATATGGGAGAATTTTGTTCACATGGCGGCGAACTAAATATCTTAGACTCATGTCTACTATATCCTATCTTAAGAACTAGTTTTGAAAAAAAAACTATTTCAAACTGGTATTTGAATGCTAAATCAAAAGTCTCATTGGTTTCCCGGCGTTTCGTAACTTATGCTCGTATATACCAAACGTTACTGCTACTGCTAATTCTTACTGCTAATGCTTACTGCTAAGTTGATTGTAAACCTGCCTTAATGCATTGGAAAAATGAAAAAAATATGTTTTAATTGTACGGTACATAAATGTTCACCAAACATTACCTTGAACTTAAGTTTTACTCGGGAACTGCAGCCCAAAAACCAGATTCCCTTTCCATATTCATCTTTTCTGATTTGCGTGTATCAAAAACCATGAACAACGAGCCCCTAAAAGCAAACTGGGCCCTTAGTGCACCCCTGGGTATAACTCTAATAATAATATGATAGCGTTCATAACATTAACGGCATTTGAACACAAACGCTCGTGTCTTCGTACTAAACTAAGGTTATAGATTTAATTGATTAAAGTAAATGAAACAACTAAAGTAAAGAAATAATTCACTCACGAAATTGTCTTATGACAAAGATTATAGAGAAGCAACCAAAGCGGGCATTGCGGGTTTTAAAATTTAAAGTAATATACATATTTAAACAGATTTAATGCTGATTTGTTAATACCAGGCATTGTAATGCACTGATTATTGATTAATTTCGTGATCAGAATGTAAACCCTACTCATAGGCTGCTCTACGTAATCACCACCCAAGCCCCATCGTAATATACAAGGGACTGGCATAAACTGCATATCATTATTAATTATCATCAATAATTAGCGTAGCTCCGATGGCATAATTACACTAATCGCAGCCATATTAATCAATCGGGGGTGATCAACGACAAAACAACAAGCGTCGTGGTTTTATTGGTAATCCCCGTCCAATATGGTGTAATAGACGTTATACGGCAGAGATATACTCCATTTCACGCTATGAAGTAGAGTGTTTTTACACCTTCCTCGAGGACCTACTGCTGCGCTAGCCACGAGCTAAGAGTTTCAAAACTCACAAGCCACATTTTCAGCCGTAAAAAAGACTCCATATGCACTGCAGTTTTGAAACACACTCGTGTCTAGCAGCAGTGGGTCCTCGAGGAAGATGTAAAACCACTCTCCTTCTTAACGTGAAATGGAGTTAAGCATGGTTACAGCAATCAGATAAGTCGCATCCATGCCCTTTGGGCCGTTACCCCAGGGCATCGAAACTGATCCCGAACCCGAACCAGAATCCGGAAAATTTGAAATCGCGAACTCGAACCCGAACCAGTATTCTATAGTTTTGAGAAAACCCGAGCTCGAACCCGAACCGGTATTATTTTTCGTTTTTTTCGGGTTTTTCAACGCCCTGCTTTTTATTCAATTGTGCAGTATCCTTTCAGGAGTGTTGAATGGATTTATAAAAAGATAATCCGAAAAGAGAGCAATGACGATTATTTTCAGGGAATGGTTATTTTTTGAAAGTTAGGAGGCCATCGAACCCGAACCCGTAACCCGAAAAACCTGTAATTCTCTGTTGAACTCTAACCGGAACCCCGGAATTACGAAATTAAAAATACCTAAACCCAAACCCGAACCGGAATAAGCAAAATAAAAAAACCCAAACCGAAATTTCAAAATTACCGAACCTGAACCTGAACCCGAACCAATATATATTTCGGTTCGATACCCTGATAGCTACAGGTGTTGCAGGGCCCCCTGGGGCAAGAGTTAAAGCTGGGCCCCGCAGTGGGCAATTGGGTTCAAGTATATCAGGGGGTGGAACCAAATTTCGTTCATTCTAGGCACCACGGTCCGAGGCGAGGATTTCCCGTGAACTGATTGGCGGTACCGTGGCCGCAACGTCACCCATCAGTATCGGCAGTATCAGAATCCCCTAATTTCAACCAAGGTCCAAATTCTGTCCTTACATTTTTGAACTGCTATACGTAAGGGATAGGGCTTGGGGGGGGGGGGGGACGCATCTACAAAAAAACGTCTAAATGTATTGTTATTCACTGATTTCTTCAATTTAATGCTATAACTTTAGCGCCAATAAAGCATTGGTAGATCTGACTGGGACACGTCAGCTGAGCCCAGGTGCGACCGCCACTGGCCGCTTCGTCGGGGTCGATGAGTCTCGGTTGATCGACGTTCAGCGTCGAACGCGTCGATAATGTGCGTGTGTACGCATGCGTCATGTACGCATCGGGACACGAGTTTGTGTTTCATCGTTGGGTCAACAGATTTATTTGATTTGCCAATGCGTTCGTTGATCTTTTGAAATCGTTACGTGTGATTATCTGATTGGTATTGCATGTTTATCAAGGGTATAAAAGTAGAATTAAAAATGAAATAACAGAAACAGCAAACAGAAGGTAAAAAATGAAGCGCCGCGCTACACGAAATGAAGCGAGTCGATGCATCACTGGTTTGTTGAGTACTACGTTTAGAAGCAATCGAATTCGACGGGCAGATTGATTTTAAGCGCGTTACGTATTTTTCACGTTTAGGAGAGCGGTGTTTCATCCTCAAAGAGGCTCCCCTGCTGTCACGTTTAGAAGGAGAGCGGTGTTTCATCCTCAAAGAGGCTCCCCTGCTGTTACGTTTAGAAGGAGAGCGGTGTTTCATCCTCAAAGAGGCTCCCCTGCTGTTACGTTTAGAAGGAGAGCGGTGTTTCACTCTCAAAGAGGCTTTCCTTCTGTTACGTTTAGAATGAGAGCGGTGTTTCACTCTCAAAGAGGCTCCCCTGCTCTTAAAAGAGACAACGGCGTCAACATTCGCAAGCCGTCCCAATGTTCTGCTTTAGGGTCGAATGGGCTGAGAATCGAATAATTGACAGCGCCATGTCCGGAGTCTGCAAAACAATACTTCCCTTCTCAACGTGAATAGTGTATTGTATATAGATAGCGTTTAAAAACGAACGATTTAATGCGCGTTTCGCGGTGCAGAGTGCGTCCCAGTCGCCCGCATTCCTCCATGTCGCGTGACGAGCACGACGAGTTGGAGGCAACGAAACAAAAACGAGTGGTGCACTCGCAGCTCGAGTCGTTTGTTCTCGCGCGCGTCACGTGCATTGCAACGTCGCCGCCGTGCGAAAAGTGGCGCTAGGTTCTGGCTGTCACACTGACAGCTGTCACTTTGACGTGCACCCATTTGTCATCGACGCCAGCGAACGTTGGGTCAATTAGGGGTTAGTGACTTCACGTTTTAACGGATATCAAAGTACGATGCATTTGGTGGAGTCATTGAACGTGTTTTAAAACACGATGTTGCTGATTTGGGTAACAGTCAACTGTCACCCAGACTTTGGACCCGGCTATTTAATTTTACCTTCCTACTCTTTCGAGTCCGTGGGTTAAGCCCGTCGGATTCCAAAGCGCAGTGTGTATTGCGAATCCGTCTCGTTCTCGGCCTCTTAGAGCGTTTCGGGCTCCGACGGGCCCAGCCCTGAGGGCTCCAAAGCGCAGTGTGTATTGCGAATCCGTCTCGTTCTCGGCCTCTCAGAGCGTTTCGGGCTCCGACGGGCCCAGCCCTGAGGGCTCCAAAGCGCAGTGTGTATTGCGAATCCGTCTCGTTCTCGGCTTCTCAGAGCGTTCCGGGCTCCGACGGGCCCAGCCCTGAGGGCTCCGAAGCGCAGTGTGTATTGCGAATTCGTCTCGTTCTCGGCCTCTCAGAGCGTTTCGGGCTCCGACGGGCCCAGCCCTGAGGGCTCCAAAGCGCAGTGTGTATTGCGAATCCGACTCGTTCTCGGCCTCTCAGAGCGTTTCGGGCTCCGACGGGCCCAGCCCTGAGGGCTCCAAAGCGCAGTGTGTATTGCGAATCCGTCTCGTTCTCGGCCTCTCTGAGCGTTTCGGGCTCCGACTGGCCCAGCCCTGAGGGCTCCAAAGCGCAGTGTGTATTGCGAATCCGTCTCGTTCTCGGCCTCTCAGAGCGTTTCGGGCTCCGACTGGCCCAGCCCTGAGGGCTCCAAAGCGCAGTGTGTATTGCGAATCCGACTCGTTCTCGGCCTCTCAGAGCGTTTCGGGCTCCGACGGGCCCAGCCCTGAGGGCTCCAAAGCGCAGTGTGTATTGCGAATCCGTCTCGTTCTCGGCCTCTCAGAGCGTTTCGGGCTCCGACTGGCCCAGCCCCGAGGGCTCCAAAGCGCAGTGTGTATTGCGAATCCGTCTCGTTCTCGGCCTCTCAGAGCGTTTCGGGCTCCAACGGGCCCATCCCCGAGGGCTCCAAAGCGCAGTGTGTATTGCGAATCCGTCTCGTTCTCGGCCCTCAGAGCGTTTCGGGCTCCGACGGGCCCAGCCCTTAGCGCTCCAATCCAAAGCGTGGAAAGGCGTAGTGTGTACTGCAGCTGTGTTAGTGCGGGTCACGGTTTCCTTGCTGGACACAAATCGAGCCGCGACCAGATTTGAAAGTTGTGTCCGACTCGAGGCATGGTTTGTGAGTTTTGAAACTGTTAGCTCGTGTCCAACAGCAGTGGGTCCTCAAGAAAGATGCAAATCCACTCTCTTTCTTTACGTGAAATGGAGTTTAGTTTCGGTAAAAAATGCAAACCCTCGAAGTCACAGGATGGTTTTGAACGAACGTTGAAGACTTCGCTAACCGCAAAATTTTCACTTTACTCTTCTTTCCCCCTTGAATTCACCCAGGGGGGGGGGGGGGGGTTGACTGGATAGGCGCCTCTATCGGGGATTATCCATGTCATTAGGGCCTCGAGACAATGTGTGGGGGGGGGGGGGTGGTGGCCACCTGGGACGTCGCCAGGTAGCGAGCGTGTCGCACAGGAATGCCAATGCGGGGACCGAACCCAGGACTCCGAACGAGGGGTGGGGGGGGGGGGGATGTAGATTTGATTTACAACCCGCGCTGACAGTTTCTTTTTGTTCTGTCGTAGGCGTGAGAAGGGGTAGGGGGGGGGGAAGGGGTTATTGGATCGGTATTCTGGGAAATGTCTCCCGTGGGGGGGGGGGGGGGGGGTTGCTTCCGTGACGTTCGATGGTTGGTCGAACAAGGTATGGAAATGTTTCGGTACTTTTTTTTGTTTTATTCGACTGTTGTTGGAAGACTGTGGCAAGGATCCGCTGAAAACGCGCCAGAGATTTTTTACGTAAGAAATACGAAATATATTCCGCACTCAGTGGTAAAATTGTGGAATTTACATAATTTTAGGTCTAGAATAAGGCCCGAATGCAGAGTGCGCACTCAGTGCTCACTCAGCGGGTAATTATTATTACACACTTGACAATCGTACACCGAGTGTGCCCTGAGTGCACACTCAGAGTGAGTGTTGTTCAGACCACACTCATATCGCACTCTGGGGTCATTTCAGATATTTAATACCACATTTCTATGATTTTTGTGACAAACTTCAATGGTTTCGCTTTAAAATATCATTCATGGTACTTACATGTATGGTTTACATTTGTTTTACATTTGATTAGAACGGAAATAGAACGAGAGTAGATACTTGCATCTGACAACCAGCCTTGCCAAAAAAGTACCTTTCCAGTGGTAGTTCCGTCTGACAGCTGCTGTCAGTAGCAATATTTTGGACACCACCGTCTGGATCCTTAAGGCCATATTCCACTAGGGTTGCAGCCTGCTGATCATAGGCCTTCTTACCGCAAATTTACTATCACCACCAATGGAACAAAACCATTTAGAGGGCCATGGATTGGCAGGTTGCAATCCTGGTGGAATATGGCCTTTAGATACCAATAGACTGTGTTTGAAATTGCAAGGAATTAGTTGACAGTAACCAAGCAAATCAGTTCGTTGTCAAGCATATTGCAACGCTGCCATATACACAATTACTCAGGGTCCACTTGGCTGAGTGTGACAAAAGTTTTGTCTCTACAATGAAATCGTCCACTAACACTCAACTTAATCTCAGTGTGCACTGAGTGGAGAAGCCTTGAGTGCGCACTCAGTGCACGACTCTGCATTCGGGCCATAGTCTTCTAGCAACATTCGAGCCGTATTATGAGTGATGCGAAACATTTCCACCCAGAAGTCCCTGGTTGTGTGCTCGGATAGAAATTCAATGTGTGCTGTCGCCTTGTCACAACACTTGCTTTCGCGGTCACGGGCAGACAAAACAATGTGCGTTTATTGACCATCATTTTGCCGCCCCCCGTTCGCTGTTTCATTTGTTAACCGTGTCCTGCGTTCAACACCAAACGACACGCGAATGTGTAACGTCTCAGGGTTCGTCTACTGACCTTGGCTTGCTCAGACGATGCGACGGAGTTTGACAAATCTTTAAACACAAAGAGCGGGCGTCGGGGACTTGACGATTTTAATGATCCTCGCCCTCGAAAAAAAGACGCTGTGATGTGAACTTGGGTATAATTACGCCAGAAGGAGGGGTGGGGTTTGGGTGGGCGGCATTGTTGGCGAGCTTCAAAGGACAGCATTCGTAGGGACAAACGTCTAATTTGGTTGAGAGGTCACAGTGCAGGGGCCCTGGTTTCACCGGGGGCCCAAAACAAGGCCCAGGGCCCGCGATGTCAAAGTCGCGTCGTCAGTCGGTGCGTCCCACGGGGGAGTCTTTCCATCGCTCGACTTTGCCGTCGACTAAAGAATCTCTCCTGCGAGATTTCCAGGGGGGGGGGGGGGGGGCGTTGGCAAAAGGCGGGCCATTGTCGGCGTCGCGACGCTGTGTTTGCCGACGCCTATTATTCGACGGCAGACGATTATGAGGCGAAGTCGAGCGTCCCGACGTCTCGTGTCCCACAACGTCAAGTGACGGACAAAAGATTCCGTTCGAAAATCCCGTGGCTTTGGTGAAAAGAATTGTCGACGATTTCGAATTTGTATGCACGCTTTTATTCTGTGTGTCTCGTTGTTCGCTGCTTTATTCATGTTTCAACTTTTATATTTATATTTTAATATACAACGGAGATTTGTAGATTATTAGAGTTCTGAGTGTAAGGCGGTCGGCCGATTACTTATTTAACAACCCTACCAATAGACTAACGTTTTTAAAAGTAGCAATGAAAATCGTGGTGAAACGAAGTGAGGAGGCCTGATCACTTATGCCCCGCCCCCCCCCCCCCCCTCCAAGACCGGCAAAATAACTTCATTTATCTTCCAGCGACTGGTTTCGATGCCATATGCCCGTGGATGTTGGTCTTTAAGTGATAGTGTGCATCATTTGAACCTTTCTCGCATTGACAGCATTTTAAAAATGCATTTTTAAATCGCTGTTTTATAATGTCTTGAATGCCTTGCGGTGCGGGTGGAACACTTTGAAGTACGCTGGTGGCCGTAGGCCGTGTCTCCTTGCAATGCTATTCTAGACGGTACTGCTGGGACCGTGGCCTTGAAATTCTCCTGTACTCGCACTGTGAGCACAGCAAGCAAGGAGCGGGGGTCAATGTTCCGCGTGCGTAAGGTCCAAAGTCGCGCACCACGCAGGGCAGGCGGCCCACCATGCGTGCCTTAGTAGCAAATGGTCGCGTATTTTGAGCTAATACGCTGCGTAACGCAAATTGAGGTGGAAAAATTACATTAAAACTGTTGTAAACATAAAATACTGTTATAATACTCCTGTAAAATGTTGGGGGGGGGGGGGGGGGGGCCGGTCCCCTCGGCCTCCTCCGAGAAACCGCCCCTGTGCGTTACGTATAGTCAGTTCGTTTATTTCAGGTTTAGTTGAGTTTATTGCAATAAAACTAGGGCTTCGCGAACGCAATTTGTGTTGCGTTAAAGATGAGCGTAGCTGTTTGTATAAAGCGGATAAAAAGGTGTGCAGGCAGAAGGCATATGAAAACCATAGTGCGTAATAGTGTGTAATAGTGTTTAATTCTGATCACTCCTAAATTTAGACGATTGCCTTCAATTGTTTCACCCTGATCCGTCACACTGATAATTTATGCTCATTTGGAGCGCATTGAGCAATGTGAACGTAAATAAGTAGTAGGTACATAACACATAACTTATGCCCAAGGGTTCTTATAACAAGTCACTAGCGCATAATATCAGTAGGTTTGTGCGAGTGTGTGAAGCATTGTGCCCAGATCTTGGTGACCGTGCACGTGCACCACGTGTGGCTGTGAAACACGCGTGCGCACTGAATCCACGACGCTCAAAGCCTTTCGGCGGGAAACACACGCTCGCCACGCTTTTATGATTCAAAAATATAAAATCATGCAAATGCTATTGACCTTTTACAACTCGGAGTGGGTCGTGGTAAGGGGTCACCCCCCCCCCCCATGCATGCAAAGCCGCGTTCCGAATTCCAGTCGGGGTGTGATATTTCATCCCCACCCCTGCCCTTTTAGGGGTCATTACGTGCAGAGTTCTCTTTTCGCTACCTTTAATATTTTTCACTTTAAAACGGAGGGCGGTGTTTCACTCTCAAAGAGGCTCCTCTTCTGTTAGAAGAGCCAAAGTTGTCAACACATACTTAGCACTTAACCAAAGATTTAGCACTCAACCAAAGACTTAGCACATAATATAACCAAAGAGTAAAACCTTTTTTATATGCCGGTGATCTATTTTCATAACATCTATCATAGCATCTTTGATAACATCTATGATATCTTTGATAACATATTCTATCATGATATCTTTGATAACATATTCTATCATGATATCTTTGAAAACATCTTTAACGAAAATGTGTGATGGTATTTACAACGCCCTGGAAAATGTGATGAAAAACACATGGTTGTGACAGAAGCACTGCCAACTACCAGCTGTTTGTTCCTAAGAGAAGGCGGTGAAAAGTTAAATTTTAAATTTCTTTGGAGGCGCCATCTTGAAAACTGAGATATTTCGAAGGCTGAGAGCGGATTGGTTACTTTTCATCACATCTATCCCGGAAATAGAACCGGGCATAATTGAAAAAAAATGTTATTTCATATTTTATAACATCTATCATGATCGACCGTTATAGGCTTTTTTCATCACATTTTTGCAATTTACATGGTGACATTTCGGTACATAACAGATATTATGGTATGTATTATGGAAATCGATAACCATGTAAAACAGGCTTTAGCTCCCAAGCAAAGACTTGGCACCAGAGTGAAGTTGGATAGTAGCCTATATACCAAACTCCACACAGGAAGCGAGCGTACTCTCCTGGGGGGTCCCCCCCCCCCCCCGTTGGCCCGCACCCAATTGGCCCAGTTCCCCGCATTCCCAGCTGCTAGACGCGACGCGTCGGAAACCACTTTGCCGTCTTTACTCCCACGACGCCGACGCCGACGCCGACGCCGACGCCGTCGCTCTGCTGTTGTTGTTCGGCATTGAAAAGATTGCCAATGGACTTTTATTTGAACGCATTTTTCGACCGTTTGACAACCACTTCCCCCCTCCCTACCCACGCCCTTTCGAAGCGTGCCTTCCGTCACTAAGCCCTATGCACTCACGTGGATAGGGTGGATCTTGCGCGAGAGCTTTGTGTGTAGCCAAGCGTGCCTTCGAAGTCTGCTGGACTTACTGCCTGTGTGACCCACTGACGTGGTCACGCTTGCGTGGATAAAGCTGGCAATTCACGAGGTTATGGCCATGTTCGGGAGAGAGGTTGGTTGGAGGGATTAAAGTTAAGCAACACTGCGCCGAGTCGGGTGTTGGATGGGTGACCGCCATGCTCGTGGCCAGCTCTCAGAGGGAGAGAGGTTGAAGGATTGAAGTTAAGCAACACTGCGCCGAGTCGGTCGTTGGATGGGTATCAATGAAAGTTGTTTGATGGAATTTCAGCTGAAAAACCATAAAACGGGCAAGAGGGTCCTAGAAATGTACGCTTCCAGGTTCCTACTTTTTCCTGACATTTTCGGTGTTGGTTCTTGCAGTTTCCAAAGCAACTTCAGCCAAAAAAGAAGCCTAATGCGTTTTCCTATTCAAAAGTGACTGCAGATTTGTTTCTCCCATACCGTCACTCAGGAAAGTCGAGTTCAGCTTTATGTCGTTTCCGGCTGAAAGGAAAATGCAACATTGTTTTCCAAGACGATTTATAAGTTAGTTTATTCCCTGAAGAATTGTCTTTTATTCCTGCAATTTCTTTTCACAAAACGCTACACTTATAGTTTTTTATCTGTTAATAAAAATGAAATATCCGCCCCGCTTTGATGATGAAAGCACGTAGAGCGGTTATACGTACTTTCTGGAAATTGCCCAATTGCAGTTTATTTCATCTCGAATACCTAGACAGAATCCACAATTGCGTTATTATTCCAATAGTGTTTTTCAATGGAATTGTTTTTGTTTTTAGCTGTTAGTTTATTCTATACAAATTACAAACTATATCTTTTTACCCAGTTTAAGTTTGCAGAAATGATTATAAGTCTTATTATGTTCACGTCACGTCATGTTTCAACATATTATGAATTATTATTCTCATTAGTTACCAATAATTAGATTTATTTTAATAAATAATTAATTAAGAAAAAAAAATTGCTTTGCGATTCAGCAATTTGAGCTCATTACTGTTTAATCCATGTGGCTTTTTATTTCTTAAGTTCTAAATAACTGATGGAGAAACACGCCTCTAGGTACAATGGCCAACAAGAACTTTTGTACAGACAGAACAATATTAGTTTTCGCTGCCCACCGCTTGTCCACCCCTGAATCGGGGGATATATCCAATAAATATCCCATCAAAGTTGGCCGACAGATCGCAAGAAAATGGCTAATTAGAAATTCAGAAGTACTTTTGCCCTTCAGCGCAATCCACTCGCAAGACTTTCAAACGCTGGAAAGAAAGCACGATAGAGACGATGATGAAAAAGCGCGGAAAAACTTTTCCCTCTTTAGCCTTCTCCAGTAATTTTCTTCCCGACACTAGAAAATCTTTTAATGACGTCTTCGCTGCGCAAAGCAACCCCCCTCCCCCGCCCCTCTCCCCCCTCTCACCCCTCTCTCCCCACTCCTCCCTCTCTCCCCTCTCTCCCCCCTCTGCCCCTCACGTCGATCTAATTCAGCCTGCTCTAATGAGATTTCTAATTGGCGGATTTTTAATTGCCTCCTTCTGGTCATTATGAATATTATATCGACGAGTAATTTTAAAAGTAACAAGCGTAAATAATTTGCAGCGTCTCTCGGCAACGCAGGGAGAAACAATTCTGCAAAGACTTAAGATCAGGTCAAAGGATCAGGCGATGTGACAAGGGACTGCGCGTAGGCCGAGGCGGCCTTTGTGTACCCTATTTTTTTAAATTTATTAATATATTTTTATTTACAATACATGAGGTATAATACAGACAAAACCCACAAAGCCCACTTGGGCTCATCTGTGGAATAAGTTTGCAATAGTCCACTCAATACTACAATAGTTGTAGTAGATACAATATATATATATATATATATATATATATATATATATATATATATATATATATATATATATATATATATATATATATATATATATATATATATATATATATATACACTGCTGGAGAAAAACAAGAGCAAAAAATAATGATAACGAATAAAGAACATTAAGAAAATAGAACATAAATGATTTATGAAATATTATGCAAATATTGTGAAAAAGTGTGCCAAACCGCAGGGCAGTCGTATTTAAATCGCCTAAAAGGCCGTTGTAAATGGCAACTGGGTCAAGTGTTCAATTGAAATGGCCGCTGTAAATGGCAACAGGGTAGAACCTGCCCTAATCCGGGTAGCGTTGTCGAGACCTTCACCTCTGATTGTTCCGCTGAATTGACCTTGAACGCAGTTTGTGTCATTGGAATGACCTTGACAAGACACGAAGGCCGCTGTCCCGCCCAGCGATAAGCGATGATAGGTTTAGGATCCTTAATAGGACTCTGCGGACGCCACGTCGAAACACGTTGGAGTGTGTTCCTCCTTGGACTTCTCGTCACTTTTGTGTCCTCTGCAGGATTGATCGCAATTCTAAAGCGAGGCACTTTCAGTCTTCTGTCTTTCGAGGAAATTACATGCAATCGTTTTTGTGCATACCGTATTGTTTCAGCAATATTGTAGTTCAAACAACAATTTATAGTTAAATCCAGGAATGCATAAAATTCGAGTTAAAACTAGTTCGTATATTTACCTTACTTCACGAGAGTAGTTGGAAAATGTAGCCCTAAGTGGGGTTCATATTATGCCGATAGTGCCTTAGTTGTAGGAAAAAATGTATAACTTTATCCACCTGAATTGCTTTACTGGAGTTGTATTTCTATATACTGCTCGGTATTATTAGAAAAGTTACTATCAGCATTGTTCTGTTTATCAGCATGTATATAACAAGTCCATGAAATGATAACATTGTCCGTATTAGCGTTTCGGTACGGAGCTCCCAGGGAACAAGTCCTCAGGGTTGGTTGTCTGCATGGAATGCGTGACGTCTTCAAAGGAACAGAGACATCGGATCGGGGTAGGAATTGGAAAAGAATATACAAGTATTCAAATTAGAAATCAATGATGTCTGAAGGGAATTAATCTGAATTCAAATCCAATCTTGCAAGAGTTATGTTTGAAAAAGAAAAAAACAAATTGGAATAGAGAAAATGTAAAAATGTCGATTAAATTCTATGGCTTTGTATTTCCGAATTCACAATCTCGTATAATATAAAGCATTTCAATCCGTAAATCCGAATCGAGTTTGCTTCTGTTTTATTTCTGGAATATTTAATATTCATTCTTCGGAGCTCGCTCTAAATAAATCAGGTATACACAAACCTACCGAGTGGGGTTGTGTGTTCTTGGCTGCGTCGTGAACAGAGGCAGAAACAGATCGTGGATTCGAGGGCAAAAAGTGGCAATACATGTCAGCGAATGAAATGCAAAACTGAGCGCACATTTCTACATGTATCGCGGTCGGAGCAGAAAAGGTCTAAGCACAGCTGTTGGAGTAGGCACAAGCATGAGTGAAATAACGATAAGAGTTAGCACAAGTACAAGCTTTAAAAATAACTATTTTAAACTGGGTATTGAATGCTAAATAAAAGTATCGCTGGTTTCCCGACGTTTTGTGACATTATATGCTAGTTACTTCTTCATGGGTGATAGCTCGACTTACGGCAAATATAAGTGAACAAAAGAGCCAAATAATGTTATTTAATAGGCGTCCTAAATAAAAAACTGCGCTACATTTTTTAAATGTGAAAAATGTGCACTGACAGCTGTTGCACTGAAAACGTTGGCGTGGAAACAACATTTTGTTTGTTGCACCGGTATTTTTTTTTCCAAAAAATACTGATCTGTGATTGGTTGAAGTAAGAATAGAAGCAAGAAGTTGGAATATTCCCACTCGCTTATTCACTATTCTTATCGTTGCTCGTCTTACTTCACGGCTTGCGTCAATTGTGTGCACTTCGCCATGTTTCCCTACGTTTTAACCTTTTCATTCGTTATTCGTTTTGCTGCTCATGCGCTTGGATGTTGAGGTTTTTGCATTCGACCGCCGACCACCAACGCAACTACGCTCCAATGGGAGTTGACATCAATTACTAACACGATTATATCATGGTGTATTTTAACTGGAGATAAATTATCCGACTGTATTTGTTTCATTAGCTATGCAAACAGTGTGCAACAATAACTCAGCAATTTCACATGCGGTTACTTTTTGATACATTTTCATAAAATAAATAAATCTAGCAGTTTTGCCTGAAAACGCCCCGGAGGTAAGCTATTAAAAAACGATGGATCGTTTATCTGCGTTTCGAGAGATCACCGAACGCTGCTATAGTAGTTTTCACGTTAAGAAGAAGAGTGGTGTTTCACTCTCAAAGAGGCTCAACTGCTGTTGGACGAGCCAAAAGTGTCAACTTTCTCAAGCCGTCCCATACTTCCGCTAAAGGGCTGAAGATGAGTTATCTGAGCATCGAATCGAATGATTGACAGCGCAATGTCTGGAGTCAACAGAACAACATCTTTCCATCTTAACGTGAAAAATACTGTAGACTTGGCTAGCTGCTTGTCAACCTTTCAGATTCGTCTGCGATCGCTTGTTTTGTGATGTTTTGACTTCGGTTGTCAATTTAAGAATTGTCATTGGCGAGGTTTTCTCGTCCTTTGAAACTTCACTTTATCCGTCGGCAGGATAATTGGCTACATTATCAATCCTGGGCCCTGCGGTCAGGATCAGATTCAGGACAACATGACCTTGAGAGTCCTGCCCGTGTACGTGTGTATACATATAGGGGAAAATGTAGGATTCTCGCTTCACGAAAATATCAAATGTGGTATAGCATCAAGAAAAGTCACTACGAAATAAAGACTAGATTTATGCACAGATATAAATTGAACTGGAAAGTGGAATGTAATATGTATCTATATTAAATAGGTTGAAAGAAATAATATTAAACCAAAATCAAATATGCAGTACATACAGCAATAAAGTTTACAGGAAGTAAATTTGTAAATGTTTACCCTATATACATAGGAGCGGCACACTTTGAAAATAACTTTATGATATTTTAACGCTCGTATGAAGTATTTATTTGTTTTGTTCACAATTGTAATACGGTATATACTAGCGGTAAATGTGATATCTCTTCCCCGCATACAACCCTTCCCTCCCTCACCAAAAGTATCCAAAATCAAATCCACCACTTTATGCGTTCAGTGCAGCTATCACTGGGGATTTGCGATCGGTATACCTCGCCAGTCCCACTGAAAGGGAGCCGAGGGTGGTCCCGGTTCCGGCATTAAGGCCTGCTACCGTCCAACAGCACCACGGGCTGGCCACCGCTTAGCCTCGACCCTTTGACACACTGTGTTGGTGCTGTCCCTGTGGCACCGGTCTATTAGCTGTCGGTGAATTACAGGCTGATGATGATGCTAGTCTGGCCTGGAAGGGAGCCGAGGGTGTACCCGGTGCCGGCATTAAGGCCTGCTACCGTCCAACAGCACCAAGGGCCGGCCACCGCTTAGCCTCGACCCTTTGACACACTGTGTTGGTGCTGTCCCTGTGGCACTGGTCTATTGGCTGTCGGTGAATGACAGGCTGATGATGATGCTAGTCTGGCCTGGAAGGGAGCCGAGGGTGTACCCGGTGCCGGCATTAAGGCCTGCTACCGTCCAACAGCACCAAGGGCTGGCCACCGCTTAGCCTCGACCCTTTGACACACTGTGTTGGTGCTGTCCCTGTGGCACTGGTCTATTGGCTGTCGGTGAATGACAGGCTGATGATGATGCTAGTCTGGCCTGGAAGGGAGCCGAGGGTGTACCCGGTGCCGGCATTAAGGCCTGCTACCGTCCAACAGCACCAAGGGCCGGCCACCGCTTAGCCTCGACCCTTTGACACACTGTGTTGGTGCTGTCCCTGTGGCACCGGTCTATTAGCTGTCGGTGAATTACAGGCTGATGATGATGCTAGTCTGGCCTGGAAGGGAGCCGAGGGTGTACCCGGTGCCGGCATTAAGGCCTGCTACCGTCCAACAGCACCAAGGGCCGGCCACCGCTTAGCCTCGACCCTTTGACACACTGTGTTGGTGCTGTTCCTGTGGCACTGGTCTATTGGCTGTCGGTGAATGACAGGCTGATGATGATGCTAGTCTGGCCTGGAAGGGAGCCGAGGGTGTACCCGGTGCCGGCATTAAGGCCTGCTACCGTCCAACAGCACCAAGGGCCGGCCACCGCTTAGCCTCGACCCTTTGACACACTGTGTTGGTGCTGTCCCTGTGGCACTGGTCTATTGGCTGTCGGTGAATGACAGGCTGATGATGATGCTAGTCTGGCCTGGAAGGGAGCCGAGGGTGTACCCGGTGCCGGCATTAAGGCCTGCTACCGTCCAACAGCACCAAGGGCCGGCCACCCCTTAGCCTTGACCCTTTGACACACTGTGTTGGTGCTGTCCCTGTGGCACCGGTCTATTGGCTGTCGGTGAATGACAGGCTGATGATGAAGAGCTAGCCTGGCCTGGAAGGGAGCCGAGGGTGGACCCGGTGCCGGCACTAAAGGCCTGCTACCGTCCAACAGCACCAAGATAGCACCGCTAGTCTGTTATCATACTTCATGGACTGCATGCACCATTTTAGTCCTCTTCATTGCTTTCATGTGATAAGCAAGCTGTGTTTACGAGCGGCACCCTCCATCTGGCTTCCTTGATAATGCATGCACGCGCTCGTACGCGACGGGACGCTAACTGAATCCCGAAGGACGTGATATGAAAAGAACAGCAGCGGTCAAAACGTCGGTATCAAGTCGCTCTATCAATTTCCCGCTAACTTTTCCGGGCCGTGGATTTCCAACAAAGACATTTTCCTGCTCGACTCGAGGCATAGAGAGATGGTAACACACTATATGGGTTGGTTTCAGTGAGATAATAACACCACAGATATGAGGTTACCCAGATAATCTACCATACCTAGCTATGGCTGCGGCAATAATTTGACGCTAGTAACTATGCCGGCAATCGCTGGGTTGCGTTGGCAACCTGTGATAACATCATCTACCAGGTCATGGCACAAGGTCAATATAATCAAGGGACACAATGTTCCTGAGATGGTTACAGTTTTGGCTTCATCTACCAGACCATGGCACAATGTCAATATAATCAAGGGACCCAATGTTCCTAAGGTGGTTACAGTTACGGCTTCATCTACCAGGCCATGGCACAAGGTCAATATAATCAAGGGACCCAATGTTCCATAGGTGGTAACAGTTACCATGGTTACAGGTGATATAACAACAAACAGTGGCTCCATCCCTTGACTGCCGGCGAAAATATTATTGCGGGTCGAGGGGTTTCGCCCAGTCTCTTCAGCCTGGGAGTGGAACATCTGGGTGACCTTATATCTGCGGTAACACACTCTGTCCTGGGTTAAGTTTGCATACGCGCTAGTGAACCGTGCGATCTTGACTGGTTGCTTGAGAGGCTCTTGAGAAAGAGTGAGACACATCGATGTTAGCGTGTGCTAGAGTGAGACCGTATATGCTAGAGTGAGACCGTATATGCTAGAGTGAGACAGAGCAATGACACGGGTTGATCTTATGACGTCACGAGCATTAAAGAAGGGGATGGTTAGGTGTCTATGAGGTCAGTGTGGGGGGGGGGGAGTCAACGATAAACAGTCAATCGCACTCTGAGAGGCAGCTTAAAGGCGATGTCTCGATCGAGCGCTTGGACGTCTAGCGTGACGCATCGATCTTAGGATAGGGTTGCTTTAAGAGGCTCGGAAAGCGAGTCCGGATATCCAGACGCACTTTTATTTCGCGTGACGTCGGCTTTGTTTTGACCCCGCATTGCACTTGACTTCAAGGTCATTTGATGATACTGATTATGAGGATGGTAGAAGAAGAGTTGATTTGCATCTTCCTCGAGGACCTACAGCTGCTGGGCACAAGCGAAGAGTTTCAAAACTGCCCATAGATACAGCCTTTTGTCCGGCTCAAGACATGGCTCGTATGTTTTGAAACCCTTTACTCGTGTCTAGCAGCAGTGGTTCTGCGAGGAAGATACAAATCTGCTCTCCTTCTTGACGTGAAATGGAGTTTAGAAAGAAAGGTTGCCATGATTCATGCTTTAAAGTTTATTTCTTTACTTTCCTTGCTTGTAATAAAATAATTTAAATTTAAAAACGGCAAGAGAATATCCTATACTTTCAGTATTTTCCTTGCTAAGTAGAATATGGCATGGCATGGCATGGCATGGCATGGCATGGCATGGCATGGCATGGCATGGTATGGTTAAAGTAATCCCCCAGTATATCCCCTTAATAAATCAGGCGGCAAAGTTCAATACCCAGTCCATGCGGGCTCCGATATGATAAACACATCCTGTTTTCCCAGCTCGTCGAGTGGCTCCTGATCCTGACCCAGGATCGCTCAGGATGATAGATGGCCAAGCGCTGAGAAACCCATTACCCTGCTGGATTCAGGGGGCAGCGGTGCGAACCATTTGCGCAGTGAATGCGTCAGTGCGTGAACGTGCACCACTGGGGGTTGCCATCCCCTAACACAGTCCATTTTAAGATTTGATAGAAATGTATTTCTTTATCAGCTGCATAGCTTAAGCTTCAGCTTCTAAGCTTAAGAAGTCACTTCATAACCGCATTCCTCATCCCCATTCACTTAGGTGTAAATCTATTTACGTTCTTAGACTCGCGTCTGCTTGTCCTATATTTAGCAAGATGAAAATTTAGCATCTTTAGCTAGAGGAAATCAGCAAGACTTCATTTAGCACCCAAACCCGAGTTTGAAACTTAAATGCTAATGCTTCTTATTTCCGGTCTGATTCTTCAGGATGAATTCTTGACTGTTTCATAAATCGAGCGTTTGCTGTATTCAACTTCATCTTTTTCCCTTGACAAAACACACCGAGGCCAGAACAGACGCTGGAAGTTCCACGTTATCCACCAGGCTGCGTCGTGGTAGGCACGGCATGCTCGTTGTTACATCACCCTGTCACCAAGGTAACTGTAACCACCTGTGGAACATTGGGTCCCTTTATTATAATTGACCTTGTGCCATGGCCTGATAGATGATGTTAAAACAAGTTGCCAACGCACCCCGGCGACTGCCGGCGAAATGACTAACATCAAGTTATTGCCGTAGCCATAGCTTGGTGTGGTAGAATGTCTGGGTAACCCTCTGGCGTGTTAACTCCATTTAACGTTAAGAAGGAAAGAGAAGCGAGCTAAGAGTTTCATAACTTACAAGCCATGTCTTGATCCCGACATAAGGCTCTGTGGGCAGTTTTGAACCCTTAGCTCGTGCCTTAGCAGCAGTGAGTCCTCGAGGAAGATGCAAATCCACGCTCCTTCTTAACGTGAAATGAAGTTTAGATTTCCCGTTGAAGAATGGCGTCTTTTACAGTTCCAGCGTTTCCCGCAACACGCCACTGTCACCGCAGCCGCTAGTGGCGCTATCGGAGAACGAGTCAACTCTCAAGCGATTCCATTTGGTAAGAGATTTGCCAGGCTCAGCGAGTGGCAGCCGCGATTATCAGATTTTGGCAGACTTTGTAATAAACTCGAGGATGATCGGCAAGCGACGACGGCTAGGCGCTATTTATGCCAAGCCGAGTCGAGAGTATGGGTTGGGAGGGGGCCGTTCACACGCGGCAATGATAATGTATTTTTACTTGGCACTGAAAGAAGGTAGTTTATTTTTATCCCCAAAAAGAAGCTTTGCATTATATTTTTATTTATAACCGTTTTCTTGCGTCCGCTGTTTTATGGCAGGTGCTCGCTCATTAAACCAGACTATCGCTGTCTTTGTCTCGCTCAGTAAACCAAACTATCGCTGTCTTTTTCTCGCTCAGTAAACCAAACTATCGCTGTCTTTGTCTCGCTCAGTAAACCAAACTATCGCTGTCTTTTTCTCGCTCAGTAAACCAAACTATCGCTGTCTTTGTCTCGCTCAGTAAACCAGACTATCGCTGTCTTTGTCTCGCTCAGTAAACCAGACTATCGCTGTCTTTGTCTCGCTCAGTAAACCAGACTATCGCTGTCTTTGTCTCGCTCAGTAAACCAGACTATCGCTGTCTTTGTCTCGCTCAGTAAACCAAACTATCGCTGTCTTTGTCTCGCTCATTAAACCAGACTATCGCTGTCTTTGTCTCGCTCATTAAACCAGACTATCGCTGTCTTTGTCTCGCTCATTAAACCAGACTATCGCTGTCTTTTTCTCGCTCATTAAACCAGACTATCGCTGTCTTTGTCTCGCTCATTCAACCAGACTATCGCTGTCTTTGTCTCGCTCATTAAACCAGACTATCGCTGTCTTTGTCTCGCTCAGTAAACCAGACTATCGGTGTCTTTGTCTCGCTCAGTAAACCAGACTATCGCTGTCTTTGTCTCGCTCAGTAAACCAGACTATCGCTGTCTTTGTCTCGCTCAGTAAACCAGACTATCGCTGTCTTTGTCTCACTCAGTAAACCAGACTATCGCTGTCTTTGTCTCGCTCAGTAAACCAGACTATCGCTGTCTTTGTCTCACTCAGTAAACCAAACTATCGCTGTCTTTGTCTCGCTCAGTAAACCAGACTATCGCTGTCTTTGTCTCGCTCAGTAAACCAGACTATCGCTGTCTTTGTCTCGCTCAGTAAACCAGACTATCGCTGTCTTTGTCTCGCTCAGTAAACCAGACTATCGCTGTCTTTGTCTCGCTCAGTAAACCAGACTATCGCTGTCTTTGTCTCGCTCAGTAAACCAGACTATCGCTGTCGTTGTCTCACTCATTAAACCAGACTATCGCTGTCTTTGTCTCGTTCATTAAACCAGACTATCGCTGTCTTTGTCTCGCTCAGTAAACCAGACTATCGCTGTCTTTGTCTCGCTCATTAAACCAGACTATCGCTGTCTTTGTCTCGCTCAGTAAACCAGACTATCGCTGTCTTTGTCTCGCTCATTAAACCAAACTATCGCTGTCTTTGTCTCGCTCATTAAACCAGACTATCGCTGTCTTTGTCTCGCTCATTAAACCAGACTATCGCTGTCTTTGTCTCGCTCATTAAACCAGACTATCGCTGTCTTTGTCTCGCTCATTAAACCAGACTATCGCTGTCTTTGTCTCGCTCAGTAAACCAGACTATCGCTGTCGTTGTCTCACTCCGTTGCTGGCACAGCTGAGAGCTTATGACGTCACACCACAGACAGAGTTTATGCAGACGGTGAATGCCAATGTTATCATTGGCTACGCGATATCTTTCAAGATCCGTAATTATTTTCCGGCTTTCCCTTCAATCAGTAGATGTCACTCGCTGTTTCACTCTCCCTCTGCCCATAATCGCATACACAGTTCTCAATTTAATTGTACCGTTAAAAAAATTCTACGTGGAGCACAGCTCCATTAATTTGCCGCAAATTACCAAAAATCATGACAAATCATGTCATGACAAAATCATGAGAAAACACGACAAATCATGACAAAATCAGAATCAAATCACGCCAAAATCATCATCGTGACAAAAGTCGTGGCAAAATTTGCGTTCCCTGCACTGTCCTCCTAATCGTAGTTCTATCACAGATAGAATAACCCACACCAGACGTAGAAGGGTTGTACCTACGTCAAAAATACAGTTACATGCAGTTCAGGGCATGCACCATTGCCAGGAGGGAGTTAAGGGTGAGGAGGAAGGGGGTCAACAATATTCACGGCGTCCTCCCAGCTGTCCGAGCGAGCAGCCAAGTCTTCATAGCAACGCTGGTATACACCCATATTAAGATTAACACCCCCGGCACGCCACTGTGACAGCTTTTAAGTGCGAGCTTTGCCCCGGGCAGACATTGAGTCGTCCGTTTCGGGATGTTCGGCATTCCTTTCGCGGACGTCGGCCATTTGTCAAGACCGTCAGACGTGCGGGAGTCGAACGTCTCGAACGCAAGGAAGGACGGGGACTGATGACGGGCACAAGGATCTCTGGCAGGTGGCGCCAGTGCTCATATTGCGAGGGTTCGGTGTCAAAGTTTACTGGACCGCTGAGTTTTGTGCGGAGTTTTGTCAGTTTGGTGCTTGTCACGGGGTGTTATTCATATCTGACAGTAGCAGTTTACAGTTAATTTTACGTTAATTTACGACACATTTGTACTATACATGACCGGTATTGTCGAAAATGCTTCCGTGTAAATTGTAGGACTTTAAAATTCAAACCAAATTTCGTTCTTAAAAGCGAACACTTTTGTACCAATGTCCTTGATCTTTTGTGTGCCACTGGCCGTGAGCTGCATACGCAATAATCACTTCGCCGCATTGCGTGGCCATTGTTACACTAGAATACATTTGAGTTTGCCACTCTCTGGGGATCTCATATCATAGAGTTCCATACCAAATATTTGAAAGATTAAGTTTTATAATTACCATTGAAAATGGTATTTATTATTACCATTATTTACCATTTTACTCTTTACAAATGGTAAAGCGTTCAATGATATTTTACTCTGAAGTCCACCAGATTGTGATAAAGTAAGGCTAACACGACTGTAGGTCCAAGTGAAGGTATTTCGCCCCCCCCCCCCCCTGTCAGAACGGCCGACACCTCGCTCAGTGAAATTCCCTCTCGCCCTTTCGTGCACACCCACCCCCGCACAAAACCAGCTAACGGGGTTGATGGCACGCGACCCGCATGCCATGTCATTATAGCATCCACCTCTCAGGGAGGGCGGAAGGGGGGGAGGTGCCCTTTCTCAAATTCTGTCGGCTGAGCGCCTGATTTGGTCCATTCACCAGTTTCACGCTGAACCTCTGTTAATTTTAACGAGGTGCGAAAAGTTTACAATAACATGCATATAATTAACATACAATATTGTTACAATAACAACTTTTTTGGCATCAGTGCCAAGTCTCCAAGTCCCAAGGTCAGCGTCACCAAGGTCATCGTCACCAAGGTCATCGTCACCAAGGTCATCGTCGCCAAGGTAAAAACCCTGGGTGACTTCTTTAATTGTCTCCAGATACTGGCGCTGTCCGGACCTCACAGTAACAATATTAACGTTGTTTGTTTTAATCTTATAAGTTTCCAACCTTAACAATGTCAGTAACACGATGTCTCATGAACGTTGGCTCTGAACCAATCAGAGACTCCATGGCAGAGTCGCGAACGTTTCGTCATGAAAATCCAGAGCCAATGTTGATGAAATCGTATCACTGACATTACTAGCTGTAATCCCAGCTTGAGTCGTAAGGAGCTGGAGAATATGTGTACATATTTAGTAAGCTTAGTGCTTCGTTTAGTTCTAGGAAACATTTGTTCGGTCACTCTTTGGGCTAGGCATGTTGGGCGCACAGCAGAGCAAATAAAAAATGGCCGACCAACAGCAGCTGATTTACTGTAACATTTAGTGAATGATTTCTAAGCTACTAATAATGCTCTTTGATCTGAAAATAGTATTGCTTTGTGTTTATACATTAAACACTTTACTTTCTGTCTATAAACCAGTCAAACGAAACCGAAAATACGAAATCATGACGTTCAAAATAACTCCACTTTTCAATTGTGAGCGCCAAACTTTGCGCGCCGCAGCAAAAAGTTCAGCATGGTTCAAGTCTGTAACATTCTCTCACAAGTTGAGCCTCAGTCTGTCACGTGACTAAATCGCGGGATGTGATTGGCTGATCGTAAGCTAGACTTGTGAGCGAACACAATGTTTCCCAGCACTAAACGAGGCATCAGTGTCAGACCCACACGACACGATCAGGGAAATGATCCGTGTGCTCTGCGGTAAAATCTTCGATAAAGCCGGGAAAGCCGGGAAAGCTTGGGGGGCCGGGAGGGCCGGGAAAGCCGGGAAATCCGGGAAAGTCGGGAGGGCCGCGAAAGCCGGGAAAGCCGGGAAAGTCGGGAAATCTGAAGGATTCGAGGCGACTAGGTGACATATTGCCGGTCCAGACGAGGCCTTTGCCAAGAGACCTTGTCTGGCTCCCCGAGGTCCAGCATGCGCCGTCTCTCTCGCTCTCACTGCACCAACACACGCGCCCTCTCTCTCGCTCTCACTGCGCCAACACACGCGCCCTCTCTCTCGCTCTCACTGCGCATACGCTAAATGGAAAATGTAATTTGGATAGATTTGACGTTGCTTTTCTTTTGCTCTGCGACGACAATAGTTTCCCGGCCTCGCGGTGTTTAGTCATTTGTCGAACACGCCTTCTAGATTCCTGTGTTACATAGCTGTTTCTTTCAATTTCTAAAAACGGTTTATTTCTTCAAAATGGTGCTTTCAATTGCAAGCAGCTGAAGTAAATGAAATGGATTTGTTAGCGTAGTGGTTTGAGTGCTTGTGGGGAAATTATTGTTGCTCGTTTCGCCGGAAGGTGGCGAGGAAATCAACGTGGACGTATAGTGCGGGGAGGGAAAGGGAATTGCGTTATTGGACGGAACGGTGCTGGAGAAATCTGGGAGGAAGCACACAAGAAAAAGAACTCGATTTAAAAACTACCTCCCCAATCCTTCATTCGACATCATCCCTCATTCAACAGGTCGACCAAACGAATCTGATTGGTTCTCCACTAACTTTTAGCTTGAACTCTTCGTTAAAGTTTTGCATGGTCAAACATTTTGCTAACGCTATAAGTTAAAGGTTTGTTCTTAAGTTTGTTGTACACAACGGGTCGGATTTGCACATACCAAACAACTGCTACGGCCAAGTTGATTGTACCCAAAAAACAACACACACAAAGTCGTGTATTGCAATGCAGCGCTCGACCGCAGCAGCGGCAGGAGCGTTAACTAGCGACGCACGATTAAGCCGGAATGAGCTTGTCATGACATATTATGCGTTGTGTCGCTATGGTAACACGAGATTATTACCCCGTAATTAATGCTATTATTGCCGTGAAAGACGAGTCTATTATTTGTGACGCATCGCGAGCCTTTGGCGCTGTTGGTTGGTGGGTTATTTCCGTGACAGTGGCGGCATGGAGTTGGCAATCAGTGGCGGATCGTGCAAACTAGACGAAGGCTTGATGTTTTGAAACGAAATTACTGTAGGAAACAGTGTTTTTAAAGCAGTGATAATTTTAAATCAGGTACCTATTTTTTTTGCTACACTTTAAGGTATCACGAAACATTTTACTGCTAGCAATCTGTCCGAACGACTTTATTCTACCAACTATACTATTTGTCACGTTTAGAAAGAGAGATCAGAATGAAGAAGAAGAAGAAGAAGAAGAAGAAGAAGAAGAAGAAGAAGAAGAAGAAGAGAGTAGAAGGAAAAAGGCTCCTCTGAAGTTACGTTTAAAAGGAGAGCGGTATTTCACTCTCACATAGACTCCCCTACTGTTAGGAGAGCAAAATGTGTCAACATCCGCAGGCCGTCCCATTGTTCCGCTAAAGGGTTGATGGTTCTGACTAGTTTTACCTGGATTGTCCCTGAAACATCTAGGTCCCAGCACGCAGCCAAAAGGCCGAGAGTTCGGTGCTGATTCCAGAACTGACATGCGAATGGAAAAAGGAACCGATGTTTGAAGAATCTGATAACCGATGCCCAAACGATCTGTTAGCAATAACTGAAAACTCGTATCCGCTGGTCGTTTCCGACTTTATTTATTTATTTATTTATTTATTTATTTATTTATTTTTATTTATGTTTTTATTTCCACAGGAACACATTGTGCTATAAGGAATTGTCAATAATGTACTACATTTGTATGAGCGTTTAAAAACCCGTCAATGGTATAAAAGCAATGTTCGATAAGATAATTCTTAAGTCTACTTTTAAAATCATACACATTTCCATCTTTTAGTTCTAGTGGAAGTACATTGTAAAATAGGCAGCCTGCATATA
Source organism: Nemoura dubitans (assembly GCA_921293005.1). Lineage (NCBI taxonomy): Eukaryota > Metazoa > Arthropoda > Insecta > Plecoptera > Nemouridae > Nemoura > Nemoura dubitans. Next base: position 27,874,280 of record OV121077.1, on the reverse strand, counting down.
AAGGTCCTTTTTTATAAATCTGGAGATTTGCTTTATGTAACTTCAATTTTTTCTTTTGTCTTGTATCGTAAAATGCATTTGTCCCGGCTTTAGCAGCCCATTCGGGCCAGGAACGGTTTGGTTTGCTGCCTGTGGCTAGATTTCCAGGCGGCCATGAAACTAGGATGCGATATTAATGTTGGTTCATGGAACTAAATTAATTAGTTTACAAATATGGCAATATATTAAATTTACAAATAGGGCGTCGATGAATTCGAACAACATGTATTTTGTTTGTTGGACTCTGGAATTCTGTTCGCTGCAGTAGTGAATTCGGTGCAATTGGCATGACAAAGCAAATTACTTTAGAGTCAGTAAACAATGCGCTATATTCCTATACGCTTTGGAGCCCTCAGGGCTGGGCCCGTCTGAGCCCGAAACGCTCTGAGAGGCCGAGAACGAGACGGATTCGCAATGCTCGCTGCACTTTGGAGACCTTAGGGCTCCAGAGGGCGCTGGGGTCAGAGAGGATTTGTGCTACTACCAGGCTTATTAGGCCAATGGGAATGGGTTCCTATTTATATATTTTCAAGTGTTTTTCCCAATTTTGTATTCCAACTGTCCACTGTTTTTTAATGGATGCCGCGAAACCGGTGAAATATCGGTTTCATAGGGTCTCTATAATGCGGAATTCTTTTACCCACGGATTTTTTCCAGAATCCAGAACCACACAGGGGTGTATGTATGTATGTATGTATTTACTCTTTAATTCTAAGAAACTGACTGTCAAATAAGATGCATATTATGTTTCAAGTGACAATAAACACATTATTATTATTATTATTATTATTATTATTATTATTATTATTATTATTATTATTATTATTATTATTATTATTATTATTATTATTATTATTATTATTATTATTATTATTATTATTATTATTATTATTATTATTATTATTATTATTATTATTATTATTATTATTATTATTATTATTATTATTATTATTATTATTATTATTATTATTATTATTATTATTATTATTATTATTATTATTATTATTATTATTATTATTATTATTATTATTATTATTATTATTATTATTATTATTATTATTATTATTATTATTATTATTATTATTATTATTATTATTATTATTATTATTATTATTATTATTATTATTATTATTATTATTATTATTATTATTATTATTATTATTATTATTATTATTATTATTATTATTATTATTATTATTATTATTATTATTATTATTATTATTATTATTATTATTATTATTATTATTATTATTATTATTATTATTATTATTATTATTATTATTATTATTATTATTATTATTATTATTATTATTATTATTATTATTATTATTATTATTATTATTATTATTATTATTATTATTATTATTATTATTATTATTATTATTATTATTATTATTATTATTATTATTATTATTATTATTATTATTATTATTATTATTATTATTATTATTATTATTATTATTATTATTATTATTATTATTATTATTATTATTATTATTATTATTATTATTATTATTATTATTATTATTATTATTATTATTATTATTATTATTATTATTATTATTATTATTATTATTATTATTATTATTATTATTATTATTATTATTATTATTATTATTATTATTATTATTATTATTATTATTATTATTATTATTATTATTATTATTATTATTATTATTATTATTATTATTATTATTATTATTATTATTATTATTATTATTATTATTATTATTATTATTATTATTATTATTATTATTATTATTATTATTATTATTATTATTATTATTATTATTATTATTATTATTATTATTATTATTATTATTATTATTATTATTATTATTATTATTATTATTATTATTATTATTATTATTATTATTATTATTATTATTATTATTATTATTATTATTATTATTATTATTATTATTATTATTATTATTATTATTATTATTATTATTATTATTATTATTATTATTATTATTATTATTATTATTATTATTATTATTATTATTATTATTATTATTATTATTATTATTATTATTATTATTATTATTATTATTATTATTATTATTATTATTATTATTATTATTATTATTATTATTATTATTATTATTATTATTATTATTATTATTATTATTATTATTATTATTATTATTATTATTATTATTATTATTATTATTATTATTATTATTATTATTATTATTATTATTATTATTATTATTATTATTATTATTATTATTATTATTATTATTATTATTATTATTATTATTATTATTATTATTATTATTATTATTATTATTATTATTATTATTATTATTATTATTATTATTATTATTATTATTATTATTATTATTATTATTATTATTATTATTATTATTATTATTATTATTATTATTATTATTATTATTATTATTATTATTATTATTATTATTATTATTATTATTATTATTATTATTATTATTATTATTATTATTATTATTATTATTATTATTATTATTATTATTATTATTATTATTATTATTATTATTATTATTATTATTATTATTATTATTATTATTATTATTATTATTATTATTATTATTATTATTATTATTATTATTATTATTATTATTATTATTATTATTATTATTATTATTATTATTATTATTATTATTATTATTATTATTATTATTATTATTATTATTATTATTATTATTATTATTATTATTATTATTATTATTATTATTATTATTATTATTATTATTATTATTATTATTATTATTATTATTATTATTATTATTATTATTATTATTATTATTATTATTATTATTATTATTATTATTATTATTATTATTATTATTATTATTATTATTATTATTATTATTATTATTATTATTATTATTATTATTATTATTATTATTATTATTATTATTATTATTATTATTATTATTATTATTATTATTATTATTATTATTATTATTATTATTATTATTATTATTATTATTATTATTATTATTATTATTATTATTATTATTATTATTATTATTATTATTATTATTATTATTATTATTATTATTATTATTATTATTATTATTATTATTATTATTATTATTATTATTATTATTATTATTATTATTATTATTATTATTATTATTATTATTATTATTATTATTATTATTATTATTATTATTATTATTATTATTATTATTATTATTATTATTATTATTATTATTATTATTATTATTATTATTATTATTATTATTATTATTATTATTATTATTATTAATGTGTGTATGTGTGTATGGGTGTATGTATGTATGTATGTATGTATGTATTGGGACTGCTATATTCATGAAACAATGCGCTGTTCATGTATGTTGATACTTTTTATGTATGTTGACTGAGTTACTGAACTCGAGAGGGTTCTCTGGCGTCAGGAATCTCCTAAGACTTTATGGCTTTGGACCGTCGTAGGCATAGTTATGTCCTCGACGAGGACCATTTGCCTTTTATAATGTTTGATTGTGTCTCACAAACCCTTGGTCACGCGTTCTTGGTTTTTGTAAACTTGGGAAACTGCTTCTCTATTGTCATGTTATTTCCAGCCCCTACTTCTCAGTATTACAGGTGCCTCAATCCAGAGTTAAAGTTGGTGTTAAGTTATTTGCCAATGGAAACAGCAAATAGCATGCCGTTAAATTCATCTGTTTTTGAGGGCTAGACGCTTAAACCAGAGTAAAATATTGTAATACCGGCCCTAAGTGGATTTAGGGGTAGAAAAAATGCAAAAAAAATGCCAACAAAGTTTTTCGGATTCAGTGAGAAAAAACCTATCGGAGGAACTTTGTTGACAGCTTTCAACACGTCGGGCCACAAAGTCGCAAAATTTGAAAACTAAGTCTAGTACAACAGTGGTGTGTATTGGCTATTACAAAGCTAATCATCCACTGATTACTGGTTCAAGCATCTATTCTAAAAGTTTCAGAACAATTATAAACTCGCGAAGCTGAGTAGACTCGAACTTTCAAAGTTGAATGCTGCTATGCCATAAAGTTACACATTTTTTGCATTGAAAGCATTATATATAATGTATGTAATTAAGTTTTAATTCCAAGAAATATTTGACAGAAAAGAAGAGTAGTTTGGGAGCTAGCTTTGAAATCTATTTACGAGTCAATGGAAAAGTTGAACAGGAAATCAGTTACACGGAGTATCAAAAGACTTGTGAAGTACAGTTGTATATAACTTGCCGATAAATATAGAATTGTATAAATAAATCCTGGCCTCGTCGTATCACGCCAAAAATACCGTGTCCATCTATTTCTGGTCATAAAACAAATCAAGAAATACAATATATTTCTTCCCTGCAAAGGTCTCATATCATTGTTATGTAAATATACAAAAGAAAACAGGTATACGGAAATAACTTTGTTTTCACGTTTTCCGTGCATTTCTCTCCACATAAACGAACTACGAAGGCATCGTATTTGATTCGATCGTAATTGATCCTTCTTAAAACTTTCTCTTCCTTTTGACATCTTTATGAATTGATCCGAACCCAGCCAAAACGCTATCGTTCCACAAAATCGCCTTGGTTTCGGTCCCGGCCATCTCGACTCTATTCCAGTCTTCCCTGGAGAGGCACATGTTAGGCAGAGAGCGGCCATCTTAGACCCGTTTTGGACGCCATTAATTGTCCAAATGAAATGAATTCATATTTCATGGCGATTAAACAACGTAACATGACATAATCAGCAATCAATCTTCAATTTAGCCTATTTCGCTTATATTTAGCCAATATTATAGCCCAATTTAGCCTATAAATGCCCGGTGACCGCCAGGAGCTTGGACAAAAAATGGCCTCCATGCGATTCATTGGCCGCTCTCTAAAAAACAACGCCTCTCTAGTCTGCCTCAGATAATCAAGCAGATCGTGAGGTAATCCCTCGTCCGAGTCACAGCCCCCCCCCCCCCCAGATCAGGGCACAGCCCTCTAAAAAGACTCGGGGACCACCGCCAGACCCTTGCGATTCCTAATCACAGAGATAAAGACGTCGCATGCGATTGTTTTTATTGAGATTGGCTTCGTTCTTGGTTTGAATGATTTTGCGGTCCTCCCATTGGCTGCTAAGGAGCCTAGCCACGTCGCTGAATTCGCTCCACGCTCGACGAAGTGTACGTTTAGTGAGTGCGACGACCGGAAACTAAAATGTCGATTGTGAGAAATGAGACCTACATAAGATTTCTAACACTTTTGTTTGTTTATCTTCTGTTTAGCACAAGTCTATTAGAGCTAGAATATAGATGGAAAGCGGTGTTTCACAATCAAAGAGGCTCCCCCCCGTAGTTAGCAGAGCAAATGGTATCAACGTTCACAGGCCGTCCCATTGTTGTCTGGAGTTCATAAGAACTATGCTTTCCTTCTTAAAAAGAAAAATACTTTAGCTTATGTCCATGACATCGTGTCACTGACATTGCCAGCGTCGTGGTCCATAGCAAATGTCCATGACATCGTGTCACTGACATTGCCAGCGTCGCGGTTCAGGCTTCCAGCCCAGGGCGTCGTTTGGCGTCGGTCTCACAGGGTTCGATGGAAAGCCGTCAGGTTGGGTCTAAGGCTCAACTCCAAATTGGGCTGGGATTGGGGGGGGGGGGGGGGGGGGGGGGGCTCCAGCCTAAGGGTTAAGCGCTCTGCCCTCGGACTGAGGACTCGATTGATGACTCCCAGCAAATTGGGGTTGCAACGGGGAGATATTTTGATTCCCGGCGTCACGCGCTCGGTTTTAAGAGTGGGTAGGTTTACGGGGGGTGTGGGTGCTAGCTCGTTTCGATACTGATGACTGGCTGTGTGCTTCATACAAAAATGGACATTGGAATCAAAATTAATTCCTCCATGCGTTAGACGCTGGGGCATATTTTTTGTCTTTTGAGCCTAATAAAGCCTAAAAGAGCATAATAAATAGCCTTGTTGGCCAATATTTAGCCTGTATTTGTCCAAATTTCTCCTATTGTTTCCCGGTGGCAGCCAGGATTTTGGACAAAAAATGGCGTCCATGCGTTTCATTGGCTGCTCTCTGCCAAATAAAGCCTCTCTAAACGCGGGCAATCGCAACAAACGTCGGCCCTTAGTCCCGGCATGATGGATTCGCCTCGAGCTTTGCTTGTAACAAACGAGCGTCGGCCCTGCGTCCCGGCATGATGGATTCGCCTCGAGCTTTGCTTGCAACAAACGAACGTCGGCCCTTAGTCCCGGCATGATGGATTCGCCTCGAGCTTTGCTTGCAACAAACGAACGTCGGCCCTTAGTCCCGGCATGATGGATTCGCCTCGAGCTTTGCTTGTAACAAACGAGCGTCGGCCCTGCGTCCCGGCATGATGGATTCGCCTCGAGCTTTGCTTGCAACAAACGAGCGTCGGCCCTTAGTCCCGGCATGATGGATTCGCCTCGAGCTTTGCTTGCAACAAACGAGCGTCGGCCCTTAGTCCCGGCATGATGGATTCGCCTCGAGCTTTGCTTGCAACAAACGAGTGTCGGCCCTTAGTCCCGGCATGATGGATTCGCCTCGAGCTTTGCTTGCAACAAACGAGCGTCGGCCCTGCGTCCCGGCATGATGGATTCGCCTCGAGCTTTGCTTGCAACAAACGAGCGTCGGCCCTTAGTCCCGGCATGATGGATTCGCCTCGAGCTTTGCTTGCAACAAACGAGCGTCGGCCCTTAGTCCCGGCATGATGGATTCGCCTCGAGCTTTGCTTGCAACAAACGAGCGTCGGCCCTTAGTCCCGGCATGATGGATTCGCCTCGAGCTTTGCTTGCAACAAACGAGCGTCGGCCCTTAGTCCCGGCATGATGGATTCGCCTCGAGCTTTGCTTGCAACAAACGAGCGTCGGCCCTGCGTCCCGGCATGATGGATTCGCCCCGAGCTTTGCTTGCAACAAACGAGCGTCGGCCCTTAGTCCCGGCATGATGGAATCGCCTCGAGCTTTGCTTGCAACAAACGAGCGTCGGCCCTTAGTCCCGGCATGATGGATTCGCCTCGAGCTTTGCTTGCAACAAACGAACGTCGGCCCTTAGTCCCCGCATGATGGATTCGCCTCGAGCTTTGCTTGCAACAAACGAACGTCGGCCCTTAGTCCCCGCATGATGGATTCGCCTCGAGCTTTGCTTGCAACAAACGAACGTCGGCCCTTAGTCCCCGCATGATGGATTCGCCTCGAGCTTTGCTTGCAACAAACGAACGTCGGCCCTTAGTCCCCGCATGATGGATTCGCCTCGAGCTCTGCTTGCAACAAACGAGCGTCGGCCCTGAGTCCCGGCATGATGGATTCGCCTCGAGCTTTGCTTGCAAAAACACAAATCAATCGACATCAATGGGGCGCTGACTGCCGTTTGCAGACAACTGAACGACACACGGCGATTCGTTTTTCTCGAGGGCGTGTCCGGGAAATTATGAAATCACTTCGACCTTGCGAACTGAAACACGGAGCTGGCGGACTAATTCCTTTCGTTCGATCATTTTTATATTCATTGCTTAAACGCACGAAGGTTGATTAATTACGTAATAAAATAATTTTCCTGAATGAACCTTATAAAAAGGACGTAAAAATAATTAATCACACCGAAATGACCCTCTCTGTTTGGTAGAGTATTTGCCAGCCGTTTGTTTGGTTCATGTGACAATGGAGGGTCGTTAGCGGGTTGCCGTGGTTACGACGCGAACCTGGCTGGTTTCCCTCGTACTAACGCATCTGGCCTCAGCAGCTTATGGTCACGTGACAGAGAGATATTTGGCTTTTAGACATGGGTAAAAAGTTGGGTCATTAGATTGGTGGCAGTGTGTGGGATTATTACATTGGTGGCAGGGTGTGGGATCATTACATTGGTGGCAGTGTGTGGGGTCATTACATTGGTGGCAGTGTGTGGGATCATTACATTGGTGGCTGTGTGTGGGATTATTATATTGGTGGCAGGGTGTGGGATCATTATATTGGTGGCAGTGTGTGGGATCATTACATTGGTGGCAGGGTGTGGGATCATTACATTGGTGGCAGTGTGTGGGATCATTACATTGGTGGCAGTGTGTGGGATTATAATATTGGTGGCTGTGTGTGGGATTATTAAATTGGTGGCAGTGTGTGGGATTATTATATTGGTGGCAGGGTGTGGGGTCATTACATTGGTGGCAGTGTGTGGCATCATTACAGTGGTGGCAGTGTGTGGGATCATTACATTGGTGGCAGGGTGTGGGATCATTACATTGGTGGCAGTGTGTGGGATCATTACATTGGTGCTTTTGTGTGGGATCATTACATTGGTGGCAGGGAGTGGGATCATTACATTGGTGGCAGTGTGTGGGATCATTGCATTGGTGGCAGTGTGTGGGATCATTACACTGGTGGCAGTGTGTGGAATCATTACATTGGTGGCAGTGTGTGGGATCATTACATTGGTGGCAGGGTGTGGGATCATTTCATTGGTGGCAGTGTGTGGGATCATTACTTTGGTGGCAGGGTGTGGGATCATTACATTGGTGGCAGTGTGTGGGATCATTACATTGGTGGCAGGGTGTGGGATCATTACATTGGTGGCAGGGCGTGGGATCATTACATTGGTGGCAGTGTGTGGGATCATTGCATTGGTGGCAGTGTGTGGGATCATTACATTGGTGGCAGTGTGTGGGATCATTACATTGGTGGCAGTGTGTGGGGTCATTACATTGGTGGCAGTGTGTGGGATCATTACATTGGTGGCAGGGTGTGGGATTATTAAATTGGTGGCAGGGTGTGGGGTCATTACATTGGTGATAGTGTGTGGGATTATTAAATTGGTGGCAGGGTGTGGGATCATTTCATTGGTGGCAGGGTGTGGGATTATTAAATTGGTGGCAGGGTGTGGGATCATTACATTGGTGGCAGGGTGTGGGGTCATTACATTGGTGGCAGTGTGTGGGATTATTAAATTGGTGGCAGGGTGTGGGATCATTACATTGGTGGCAGGGTGTGGGATCATTACATTGGTGGCAGGGTGTGGGATTATTAAATTGGTGGCAGGGTGTGGGATCATTACATTGGTGGCAGGGTGTGGGGTCATTACATTGGTGGCTGTGTGTGGGGTCATTACATGGGTGGCAGTGTGTGGGATTATTAAATTGGTGGCAGTGTGTGGGATTATTAAATTGGTGGCAGGGTGTGGGATCATTACATTGGTGGTAGTGTGTGGGATCATTACATTGGTGGCAGTGTGTTGGATCATTACATTGGTGGCAGTGTGTGGGATCATTACATTGGTGGCAGTGTGTGGGATCATTACATTGGTGGCAGTGTGTGGGATCATTACTTTGGTGGCAGGGTGTGGGATCATTACATTGGTGGCAGGGTGTGTGATCATTACATTAAATTCGAGGTCATCTGGCCTTGATTGCCTGGCAGTGCCTGACCGTCTAGAGAGATGACCAGAGCATGTCAATGGCCTGTCTAACTTTTGTTCTTGTTTTTGTTGCAGGTGAGCTCTCATTGGTTGCTTCCTCGAGATGGGCTAGTCAATCACACGTCTTGTCAGACAACGGCAAGGAGAACTCTGGAAAGAACACAACCCGCCGGTAACGCATGCAGGTTGGCGAAATATTGGAGTCAATACATTTTTCGTTTATTCTAAGGGAACCAGTTACCAGGGTGTCGATCCAATATAATATTGGTTAAGGATCAGGTTCGGTAAATTTAAGACTTCGTTGCGGGCTCGTTTTTTGTGTGCTTATTCCAGTTCCGGTTCGGGTTCGGGTTAGGGATTATTTCAAAATCAGAATACTGTTTCGGGTTCGGGTTTTCAAATTTTCCGGTTTCGGTTCGGGTTTTTGGTTCGGGTTGAACACAGAATTAAGGTTTTTTGGGTTCCGGGTTCGGGTTCGATGCCCTGTCAGTTGTTTTCCTGTCGGGAATATTGGATTCTAGGTATACTAAAGAGTGGGATAAGGTACGTTTCAAGTTCAGATGTTATCATGTTGTTAACAATATGATTTTGTAAACTTTAAAATCAAGAAATGCAAATCTGTCACGTTATCGCAGAGCAGAATCGGTTGAAGTGACGAGAAGTATCCACACGGCTTTGCTTCGTTGATGTGCATCTGTGTTTGCGAAGTTCTAGTTATTTGAACAAAATTTAGATATCGATAATTCTAATTAATTTGCTTTCGTATCTAATTTCCTTCCTCAAATGCCGCTAATGCGTTGGTATTTAGTGTTGTGGTATTTAGTGAAATGCAAAAGGCGGTTGTGATTTCAAGTCAACAGTGAATCTCTGTTTGCCCGAAGGCTTCACGCACCTTTTGCTGGTAGAGCTAGTGTCTATAGTCAAGCTGGGTTTACAGTTTGCATTACCTGTGACACGATGTCATCAACATTGGCTCTGCCACCAATCAGTGACTTTGGATGTGCATGACGTCATGTTCGCGACTCTGCCATGGAGTCTCTGATTGAAGACGGGGCCAATGTTGATTACATCGTGTCACTGACATTGCCAGCAGTAAACACAGCTTTAGCGAGCATATAGAAGCTAGCAATTTGTTACCAAAATTTGCTCTGTGCCCTTGTTAATACATAGATATGGAAGGTATATGATTAGCATTGAATTAGTTTCAAAAAACAGGGTTTCAAAGTTTGTACAAAAAAATGTGTCGACTTTTATTGCCATTACAGTAAGTAATATCGTGCACATTGTATGTGCAAAACTTCAAGAATTTTGCAAAGAATTGTATAAACTGCCAGGCGGCTCAAATGAAAAATGCAAATCAAAAGAGAACGAAAAACCAAACAAACCTCAAAAATTCATCAATCTTTCATTTCAGTATGCTTCACATCTTTGCAAAGTATTGCAAACAAATAGGCGTGAAAAAGTGCAGAACTTTCAACTCTCCGACGTAAGCAAATTTATGGAAAAAATGAAAAAAAAATTATTACTAAATAAAAGCTCAGTTTATTTTCTTGCCACTTAAGCTGAGATGAAAGCTAGGAGTAAGCACTTATTATAATCACTTATTATAATTGCTACAGAATAACGAATGCAAAACAATGAGTGGTGTTTTAATTGCATTAAAGTTTAAATCGCATTATTCGTAAATAACTTTATGGATTTTAAACATAATTGATTATCTTTGCCGCGCGTCGCCAATCACGAAGTAATGTCGCAATAAAGCGCGCAGTTTCCGGTGAACTCGATGAGGCCGTGGCCAGAGCCAGCCCGACAATGCGTGCGGTGATCGCCAACAAAACAACGGGAATTCTGCGAAAAGCCACGCGGAAAACAGGGGGAAAACCGCAACGTGAAATTATTCCCAACAGCTTTTCACACACCATAGCGTAGCTAAAACGTGTATCTAAACGTGTGTTGTAATGTAACGCGATGAAATTCACTCGCTTTGCCATAGCCCGAGTTTTTCCGACTCATTTTCCGGCGCTAAAGCTTTCCCTGCACGCGAAACAGACTGGACGGCTTTCAAAGCCTGGCGGGAAAACCACGAAGTCACGATTTTCTTTCGGAACATAATAAACACCGTACGAAACTAATAACTACCATAGTTAGGGACGCCGTTCAGACAAACTAACCATTGACCAAAAATAAATTATTACTTTATTTGAAAGCAAGTTCACGTAGCAGTTTCACACAAGTCGAGTTTAGATTAAAGATTTTGCCTTCTTATTACCAATACGGATGCAAAAAAAGCTGCAAAGAATTTGTAGACCACCAATTGTCATTTTGGAAGGAAGGTAGGCGGAGCTGGAATTTTGTCTAATCTTTCGAATTTTATAATGAAATTTCAAAATCGTAATATCGATTCCAAATTCAAGTGCACCTCATGCCCCTGAACGCAGCCCGAAGACCAGACTTGGCTCCTCCTCCTCGTGCCCCTGAACGCAGCCCGCAGTACAGACTCGGCTCCTCCAACTCGTGCCCCTGAACGCAGCCCGCAGAGCAGACTCAATGTCTCTACCTCGTGCCCCTGAACGCAGCCCGCAGAGCAGACTCGGCTCCTCCACCTCGTGCACCTGAACGCAGCCCGCACTGCAGACTCGGCTCCTCCACCTCGTGCACCTGAACGCAGCCCGCAGATTAGACTCGACTCCTTTTTGCAAAATGCATGCAAGCACACCATTCCATACGTTTCTGCAGGCCGTAGGTCGGGTTAGGTCGATAAGATCGATAGCCTAGGGACAAAATGCATTTATGTCCAGATTAAGCGTCATTTCTCTTCCGCATTGAAACGTTTCAATCCAATTACGTGCTCGCTGTGCACGACTTGGTCTAAGTACTTCGCTGCTATCTCATTACAAACTGCCTCGATATTAGTACCCCCATAAATCTCTGAGTTAAAAGTACCAGCCCCCCCACCCTCACCAACCTGGGAAAAATAACACTACACAAAATGCACTGTATGAAAACATGTGCAATCGCGGGTTTTCGAAATCGACACGGAAATAAGGTTATTATGTAAAACGTTTAACGTATGTCTTAAAATTTATGAAAGTAAATGTTTATGAGTTTAAAATAGCTTACGTGTTTGAGGTAATCGGTTTTGAAGATTGACGATCGGTTTGACGTAAATTTTCGAGCTTGCGCAGTAGAGTTTTTTAATGGGTAGCGATTCTCATTACCTTCTAACCTCCATTTCACGTTAAGAAGGAGAGTGGATTTGCATCTTCCTCGAGGACCCACTGCTGTTAAAATCGAGCTAAGAGTTTCAAAACTAACAAGCTATGCCTTGATCATGACAGAAAGTTACGTAATCAGTTTTGAAACTCTTGCTCGTGTCTAGCAACAATGGGTCCTCGAGGAAGATGCAAATCCACTCTCCTTCATGACGTGAAATGGAATTAAGCAATATAATAGCCCTAAGAGCCAGTTTATATTACAGCTATTGTGCAGTTGTTAACTCAAATTAATCCTAGTACACATTCGTACAGTGCTGCAAGTCATAGTTCGATTGTTTGCTACTAGAAAGCAGATAAAACTTGTGGGCAGCTGCAAATTAGGGGATGTTTCAATGTAGAAACTGACTGACATACGTCAGTTCTGAAAACTGACAAACTGACAACTGACAAACGTCAGTCCGGGCGAAATCTGACTTGACTTGGCTTGACCCATGTGGCCCAGACATTTTAAAACAATTCACGAAAGAAAACAAAAAGAAAAGGAGAATATCGACAGTCAAACAATCTCGTGCGGCGTGGCTCTGACGTGTCAAAAGCTCGTGGCGTGCCGCAAGCAATTAAGGTGCCTGTACCGCTTGCCGCAAGCAATTAAGATGCTTCCCCCGCTCAAACGCAGTACCAATATGATTCAACTTTATGACCAATGGAAAATCTCACGTGTTTATCTCCGTTTATTGCGGTCATTGGTGCTTTGGAGGCGGCAAAGCGAGTAGCTAAGCCGTAAACAACACGGAAGACAAATACTGAAATTCAGTCATGCTCATATCAATGAGCTGTTCGCGTGCGATGCTTTTTATGTGAAAACCAATCATAGCAAGTTTGCAACTGGGATTTTCGTGGTTTTTGTGTGCCAATATCAAAATATGTAAAGAAGGGTTTTTTTCGTGGTTAACATTCCCAGTCTTCTAGCAATATTAATGGTCCTAAACACCAATGTGTAACTGCTCCAATTAGAAGGCTATGTTAGGCTCAAATATAGTAGAAGGCTGTAGAAGGCTCAACATAATTCTTGTGTAAAGCCTAGAAAACGATATTTTGGACAAGTTGTCTGGTTTTCTTTACACGAGTTGAGCTTCGACAAAAGATTATGATTTTTCATAACCAAAGAGAAACAGAAAGAAAAAAAAAAGTATAATTCACCAAAATCCGTTTCATCTAGTCGTTATAATCTCAAATAAAGTTTCAATATCACGAAGTTATCGCTGTTAAAGTGATAATTACCGCCGAAAAACGAATCCCAAACCATCGATGACATCAACTAGGACACCACACAAAGCTTGTAAGCAGCCTATAATAGTTTGTAATAATGTTTTACCTCAGTCATGGGGTATGAATAGTTTTGAATAGTTATGAATCTTGAATCTGAACGCAACTTGCTAGAAGATGAAATCTGGACTTTAATGCGGCTATACCCTGGTGTCAGTTGTCATGGAATTTGTGACGTATTATGTGCCGTCAAGAGCGGGGCTGGAATGTCGTGTGAAGTTTCAATTATTTTATTGCAGCTAACGCTGGGTTTACAGCTGGAAATGTCAGTGACACGATGTCATCAACATTGGCTCTGCCACCAATCAGAGACATTGGATGTGTATGACGTCATGTTCGCGACTCTGCCACGAAGTCTCTGATGGGCTATTTCACCAACGTCGGTTTAGTACTCCCTAAACGGTCGTTTAAGGCCGATTTTGACTGGCGTATTCGTTTTCTCTACAAAACTCAGTTCTTCAATAATTCAAGTGGAGAATTTCGAGTTATCTCGAAGAAAAATGCAAATTCGACTTTAAGTTCCGTGGTGATAACATATAGGAATATTTGGTGACCTGAAAACACTTACATGTTGTGTCTGGAACTTTTTTCTTTCACCACTAAACACGTTTTAAAAGCTAATTCCCCGACTTTGGGGGCTCAAATTATGGACGATGATTTAGCCAGGGAATTAACAATGACATTAACATAATAAAATATGTTTCACTTGTCAAAACAATGCCTTCTAGAATCACTGTCACTTTAAAATCAAAAATCTAGTATTTTTTTGTGACCTGTCTCAAATTTATGCTTCGAACTTTTCAAAAAGTCAGTAAATTAGTGAATTTCAAGGCACCGGCTAAATTGGCCTCAAACGCCCGTTTAAGTTTAACTTGGTGAAAAAGCCCATGATTGGCCCAGGTCCATCGTGTCACTGACATTGCTAGCTGTAAATCCAGCTTGACATGCATGGCTTACCTCGTTGTTTTCATGGATGTTTAACGTGGTAATTTATTAAAAGTGTGTTTGCAAAATAAAAATTTTTGCGAGCTTACCCTGTGATTTCGCTACTTTTACATCGAACGAGCCACATATTTAGTATGTTTATTTACCAGCTTTTGTGTAGGTATAATATAAAACTCCCATTGATATTTTAAATTTAAACATTTTAGACTGTTCATAAGGCCGAAAGGTGAGACAAAATGAAAATCCAATATATTATATATTTTTGTGCTGCAAGTCATTGAATTTCAACATAGAATTTCTCTCTTTTGATATTTGCCAGAGAGCTTCGAAAAATGGCGGTCTCAAAGCTTTGATGGCCTAACAAACTTTCACCATGACAACAGCAAACAGTCTTCGATTACAAACACAAACAGCAGTCAATTAATGGAACAGAATGTCGAGCTCGAAGCAAATAACAAGCGACCACCTGACATTCGATCCAGTGGCGTAACTAAGGAAGTAAAAAGCGACCAGCCTGACATTCGATGCAGTGGCGTAATAAGGGAAGTAACAACTCATTTACTGATGGCCGATTTCACTGAAGTTGAGCTTAACCAGGTTTGAACCAGGTTAATTTTTTCAGTAAAACCATCATGAAAACTTATGAATGTTCAATTTGGTCTTGAAATTAGGTTCGAACAACTTTGGTGAATTCGGCCCTGACCAGCAATCAGGAGGTCGCGGGTTCAGTTCCCGCGGTTTGTTTGCACATTTTTGCAGCGTCGCGTTCAGTCCTTTTCATCCTGGTACCTGCTCAAACCTGTAACCAATGCTCCTCTCGACTGTAATTAATTAGCAGCTTTTCCGCACGGGTTCCCATTCGGGTTAAATGCATTGATAATGCGCCTTCAGGCGACGAATGCACCCGGTCAGATACACATTTCACGATGCAACTGCAGCGAGTGCAGCTCGATGCGTTCGGTATCGGTGCATCTGCTTGCAATTATGCCCCAGCCTTGGGGGGCTCAAATAATGGACTATGACTTAAGACCAAATTCCACTAGGGTTGAAACCTGCTGATCCTAGGCCTTTTACCGCAAATTTACTCACCACCAATGGGACAAAACCATTTAGAGGGCCATGGATCGGCAGGTTTCAATCCTGGTGGAATATGGTCTTTAGCCAGGGAAAAAAAATGACATGTGCAAAATAAATTACGTTTTACCTGTCGAAACAACGCCTTGTTGAATCAATGTCACGTTTAAATCAAAACTGAAGTATTTTTGTGTGACCGGTCTCAAAATTCTCATTTGAACTTTTCATTGAATTTCAGTAAAACAGTGAATTTCAATGCACCGGTTTAATTGACGACGCTTGACGTCATCAGACACCCACTGTGTGCGTCAGGGCTTGACGGTCGTGGGGCTTTTCGATTATCAATTGGTTTTAATCCCCGTCCGTCGAACCGGGGGTTGATTGATGAGATTGGCTGATGAGGCGTAAGGCGACGTGTTGGGGGGGGGGGAGGGGGGCAAACACAAAAACAGGGAACACTGTTACTTACTTTGTGGCATTGTTTGGGAAAAAATTAATACCCTACTCTAAAGCGAATGGCCCACAGGAGTTTGTTACTTACTTAAAAATAGTTCATAATCAAGCAATGTTACGTATAAGAAATCAAGTGAAGCTTTTCAACCAAATAAAGTATATTGGTGCAGTTAACAGCATTTCTGACATAATATACTTTTTGTTTTCTTCGTAAATTTCATAAGTCATTATGCTGACCATTTGAATCCTTTTGATCCCTGCACTGCAATATTTATTCAATAAATGTTTCGATTCAACACAAAAATTCACTGCGAGAAATATGAAGAATTAAGTAAATCATATGACAGTGTATTAAATACTAATTTGTTTATCCTCTTGTAGAAACAACCCTCACTCTAATTTATCTCCTCATTCGAATTCAAAATATGTAATCACTAAACGAGCTCGTACTTTCCTTGAAACTGCATGGCATCATTTCCCAAGGCACACAGTCCAGCAATTCGTCTTGTTTTCCTTCTTCGCTTTTTGCATTCCGACCTGATTCCCCCAGTTTTTCCTCACCTGCTTCTGAATTTATCGTTGCTTGTCCTTTCCCTGTCTACTCCTCGGCTCCCTGAACGAGGATCCATATTTCAAAGCGTCTCATCACTCACAATAACTTCAAGGTCGTTTGCTCAATTTGTTTCTTCCAGATTAAAATCTTTCTTGAAAACTATTCGCAAGCTTTGTTTTAGGATAATGTCTCCTAGCAATATAATGTACATTCATTTTCTAGATTAAACTATTTCAGAAACATGCCAATGACTGCACCCTTTTCAACATGCAGGTCGCGCCGATGTTTCCATTCATCTCACGTCTGCTATCCAATTGCTGTCCGCATTTGTTCAACATATCACCCTCGAGGAGTTCCCGACGAAGACTGACTCGACGCTAACACCAACGTCTCGTTTTTGTTCCCAAGTTCTTCTAAATTCTCCCTCGCGCGAAGTTTTATCGTTTTAGAATCTCAATGCCTTTCGTTTATAGATTGATTTTAGAAATTTCGATGCAATTTCGGTTTCTCGAGAAAATCATACATAATAATTCTAATTACAGGTAAATAATCTTAAATGTAAAACTGAAAATAACGCAATGTTTGTTCTTCTTGAGTAAGTTGATCATAATTGATGTGGCGGGATACGAACCCGAGACCTGTTTGTCTGACAGATGCTCATCCTTTTTCTCCCAATGTGCAAAAAGATCCCTCAAAATACCGTGCATTGAAGACATTCCCTGAGAACACTCATAGCGTAACGATCGAAGAGGCCAAGTCGAACTCTGGCGGTCAAAAAAGAGTAAATCACTTTGATTGCTGGCATTTGTTTTCCCGCTTTTGACAGGGGCAGTGATCGATCACGTGACCCACGCGTCAACGCTCGGTCTAAATGGTGGGGGGGGGGGGGGGGGGGGCAATAAATCGCGAATAATGTCACGCCAAACTGCCAACGGTTGTTTCTATCGCTGGCCGCTTCGTCCCCTCAGCCCTGGTTCTTGTGTCTGCTTCGTCCCCCCAGCCCTGGTTCTTGTGACTGCTTCGTCCCCCCAGCCCTGGTTCTTGTGTCTGCTTCGTCCCCCCAGCCCTGGTTCTTGTGTCTGCTTCGTCCCCCCAGCCCTGGTTCTTGTGGCTGCTTCGTCCCCCCAGCCCTGGTTCTTGTGGCTGCTTCGTCCCCCCAGCCCTGGTTCTTGTGACAGCTTCGTCCCCCCAACCCTGGTTCTTGTGGCTGCTTCGTCCCCCCCCCCCCCAGCCCTGGTTCTTGTGTCTGCTTCGTCCCCCCAGCCCTGGTTCTTGTGTCTGCTTCGTCCCCCCAGCCCTGGTTCTTGTGTCTGCTTCGTCCCCCCAGCCCTGGTTCTTGTGGCTGCTTCGTCCCCCCAGCCCTGGTTCTTGTGACTGCTTCGTCCCCCCAGCCCTGGTTCTTGTGTCTGCTTCGTCCCCCCAGCCCTGGTTCTTGTGGCTGCTTCGTCCCCCCAGCCCTGGTTCTTGTGTCTGCTTCGTCCCCCCAGCCCTGGTTCTTGTGGCTGCTACGTCCCCCTAGCCCTGGTTCTTGTGTCTGCTTCGTCCCCCCAGCCCTGGTTCTTGTGTCCAGGTAGTATACCTGCAGGAAAAATAAATAAAACCAATTAAAACTATTACTATTACTATTAAAACTATTACTACTAAAACTATTACTATTAAAACTAATTATAATATAAAAAGATTGTGATAGAATTTCGCATGAATATCGATATAATTTTGTTGATTAAACAGCGTTGAAAAGTTTAAGTAAATTATGAAGCATTAAGAAAAGGCGGACATGAAATATACATAGACAAACGCCAAAAAAACACCGCTGTTTTTTTCATGGGCCATGAAATTGAAGCTTCGCTCGCTTCTACCAGCAGTAAGTGTGCAGACAGCGCTAAAGTCTTGGTCTGATTTTAGTTGTGGCGTGGCACGTGATTCACTGCATTGACAAGCCGAGTCGAAAAGGGGAAGTAAAGTCGACCATGTCAACGACCAATTTCTCGGTTCTAAAATAATACCGCCATCATTCAATTGGTTCGAGGCTGGCTGGAGCTTGCGTGGATTGCGGCATGCTATAGTACATCCCATATTCGGATTTCCATAGATATCTATAGGTACCTGAAGTACGTCTCAGGGCCGTTTGCAGCGCCTCAAGACATTGTTTGGGACATCCAAACATGAGACATCCAACGCCCCCTAGCGTAGAAGACAGGTTTTCTGTCGACAAAAGAACCTTATACGTTCTGTGCAATAAGTCAGTACCTTCCAAGTTGCCCCGTGGCACTGACCTCACAGACTGAGACATACCATAGACATAAAGTGTGAGCTGGACGTCCACAGGTTGAGACAGTCCGTGACATGTGGTCCCAGTCCCGACAAGACAGGGAATCGATCGGAGACAGCAGTGCTCAACCGACGCGGTGGTAGAAGGGGAACTAACTAATTAGTGTATCTCTCATCGGTTTGTGAACGCATGAAAATAACTGCATTAAAGGCCGAATGCAAAACTTCCAAATTGCAATGCAAAACTTTGAATTCTGGATGGATTTTGCAATGGAAAACTTTTCGAATGCAAAACTTGAATTCCGAATCGAACCGACATGAGTTGCCTGAATTTTTAGATGGCTTACATTCACACGACATGTTATTTGGCTCATTTTAACATAGACGCGTACCTTTTTATTGTAAAGCCATTTGTGTGGTCACTTGATTCTCTTGCACACCCACACTATCGGTGAACACTTATAGGCCAATTTTCATTGCACAGTGGAAAATCTTATACACTCAAGAACAGTGGCACTCAACCTTTTTTCGCACAGGGCCATATAAAATAAATGTGTTATCTCTGCGGACCGCAAAGGGAAATATGTCGTAAAACTTGCGAGTTGCAAGATAAAGCGTTGTGCAACATTGTGGGTGTTTATTGAACGCATTCTCGTAACTTGTACTTGCTTGTACTTGATAAATGAAAAAAGACATTGCTTACGACGCCATGGGGGTTTCGGGGTTCAATCCCCAAGAAAATTTTGATTTAGAGAATTTGTATGGTGCATATCTATGCGTATATGGGTGTTTGTATACTTAAAAAATCAATTAAAATTACGCACTTGTTATAAAAGGAGGTTGTAGAAATTTCAAATCAACACATTTTCCACGGAGAATTGCATGTTAAGCTGCAATTTCAATTGTAATAAAAATTTCGAGGCGGGCAGCAGGTTGGTACCACTGCTAAAGAGTATTGCTACGCTGCCACATGCTCATATTTCACTCAAGATCCACTTGGTTGAGTGTTGGTTGAGTCTGTGCGATGAAATCGTCCACTCTCACTCAGTGCGCACTCAGAGGAAGAATCTTCATTCGGGCCTAAGAGTAGCCCACTTCGTGCCGTACAGAGAGCCGTTTGAATTTGACCTTGCAACTTGAATTGCTGCAGCTTGAATTCCGAATCTAACCGATATGAGATGACATGAACACAAACTTTCATGTAGAAAATTTGAACAAAGTAGTGTACCTTTTTATTCTATAGCCATAGTTATGTCTATGGTTATGTGGTCACTTGCTTCACCAGGCGTTGCAGCCCCAAGCAGGCTCCCCGGCCCCGTCCCGTCTAACCCCCCCCCCCCTTATGGCCATATGATGTCGTAAGAGCGATCCTGGCGCCCATTATCCTGTCGTGGACGGTAACAGCAACAACGTCCAACGCGCCTCCTGGGACCGCCACGCCGTAAGCATGCACATGGACACTACAGTTCCAGGAGTTCGGCGTCGGCTTCCAGGTTCCAAATCTCATCGGGGAACAATCCCTCTCACTGTTCCCGGCTGGCCAGCCTCGCGTGCTTGGGCAGTGTCGAAACGTCGGGTACTAATTCGCAGGCGAATACTTCAGGTTCAAGACGAGAGTCGGAGCTTAAAACTGTATCCATTGTGTACGCCACTTCTACTTATTGTGGATTTGTGATTACGAGTGATCGTCATTTTGCATCCAATTTCCATTGCACCATTTTGGACATCTTCAAGACATGAATTAATTTTCAGAAGAAGGAATCTTGCCACTTGCCAGCATCCTCTGATGGATTTGGTTCGATTTTCTCGTTTGGCAAACATGTGTCTAAGTGGCTGTGGTCTTGAACACATTTCTAGCGCTAATATTTCTCGACTCTGACTTCTTTCACAGCCTTCTTAACATTCGAATTCCACAAGACTAAGAGCGATGGGTAACTATTCCATCCAGTAAGCCCTGGTTGTGTGCTCGGATTTAAATTCATTGCGTGCTGTCGATGGCTGCCATGCCTTACCATGCTAGGCTGTGGAAAAGTATAACCACACGCCAAAATAAGAGAAATTGTCAGTGACCGCTGACAGGTCGTTAGGGCATCGATCGTAAAGGCCATATTCCACCAGGATTGCAACCTGCCGATCCATGGCCCTCTAAATGGGTTTGTTCCATTGGTGGTGATTGTAAATTTGCGGTAAGAAGGCCTAGGATCAGCAGGTTGCAAGTTGCAACCCTAGTGGGATATGGCCTTAAGATTCATGAATCGCGTATGTTACTTTCAATTCGAATGTCACTCCTGGAATCAGCACCGAACCCTCGGCCTTTTGACTGCGTGCTGGGACCGAGATGTTTGGTAGGCAACCCAAGGAAAATTGTTTCCCCCATTTCGGTACGTACTTTAGACTCGTGTCCTGCACAAAGCCAGCTCGTTGATTATTTAATCAAGCTAGGAAACAGCGGTCGTGAACCGCGACGCCGATTAACACCCCCGCCCCCCCCCCCTTGCCGTCCCCCCCCCCCCCCCCCCTAACTTTGTGGCTGTGACCCAAAGCGCTCGTTTCGGGCTGAACGCCTCTGCGTGGAGGGGGGGAAATGGGGGGGGGGGGGGGGGATCAAGTCGGTAGGACGCCGCCAACGAAGTTAGTTCCAACGAGTCCCGTCGTGCGTTCCTAGCGGTGGATTCTGATTGGCGGAGAGCAGATTTGCCGCGCGCTATTTTGCTAACTTTCGTGAATGTGGGAGGCTCAGGTGAATGTCGGTTTGTTGTTTGGAAGTTAAGGAGACTAAAACGATTTGAATTGGTCAAGTCGTTCTCAAACGTTTTCCTCCGGGGAGATAGAATAACGTTCATACTTGACAGTACAAAACACGTTCGTGCACGAATGTGATAATATAAAAAATAATTTCCGTTTAAATCTTTCAATGTATCAAACCGAGCTCGGCAAAAGCCAGACAGGAAATTCACTTTTTTTTCAAGGTCACAGATTTCGATGGACCAAAGAGGCGGAAAATCTCATAAAAAACAAACGCTATGCACGAAGATTTAAAACAAATGTGTTTGCAATTCGCAGTCGAACTATTGGGCTGCGAGAAATAAATCTTCAATAACTTTAGAATAGGCAAAACGACACGAGATTGCTCTAGATAAAGGGTGATAGTTCTACTGACGGTGCTATATTGATCCTGCCATGTAAAGCTCCTAAAATTGCAATTTTTTGTTTCTTGGCGCAAAAATAAACGACTGCTTCGTCGTTTGCGATTGGGCTTTGGCTTTGTGCTCAAGATGATTTAAGCGACCTATAGAGCACTTGCAACAGCAGCCTTCTTAAAACTCATTGGTGGACAACTTCAATGTTAATTGCCATTTAAAAACAAATGCCAGTATGCTGGCCACCAGTGAGTTAACATGTATTGCAGGAGCTCTATCAGTTCTATCACGTGGTTTTTTGTGGTTATTCCGTCTATTTTCACGTACAAACGATCGACTGATGAATTCCACACACTCCAGCTGTTATTTCACGTGCAAATATCTAGCATGTTTCATGGTTGAAGTGACGTTTCTACAATATTTATGTGACGTATAATAAATACGATATACTTTAGATAATAAATAAATATTACCATTACTAACTTAATAAGAGTTATTTCATTTCCTGGCAGTCAAAGGAAAATAAAAAGCTAAAGTGCATTTTCCTCTATTTGCTTTTTCCTCGAGCTAAAATGCAATTTCTGTTTGAATCAAGTTTCTTACCGTTCATTGGAAACTTTTATATTTCAAACAAAACGACATCGACGAGTTTCTTTGCGATGTTTCCAAGCAACTACGTTGGCATGGCAACGCAAAGCAGACAGAGTCTCGGACTGCGCAGACTTTAGTCCACTGCTTGGAATGCAGCTGCTCAAAGGGAATGCTTATTAATTAAGTATAAACAGTTTGTAAAAAGCCCTCATTACAAATTATCACTATATATTATAATTTACATTAACAACTCTCTTGAGATGGCTAAGCAAAACTGCGCCGAGTCGGGAGTTGGATGAGTGACCACCAAGTCCATAGCCAGCTCTTTCCGTGAAAAGTTGAATAGTTATCGAATTTTTCCGCCGCTAGCCGCGCCAGCGTCAGTTTTGTATGAACTTCCTGTGGGGTCATCTCTATACTAATTGGACAAATTAACCTGGCATTATGCACCCCTCCCCCCCCCCCCCTCCCCCAGGCTTTGGTGGTCGAGGCGCCGGCTGCAGGTCTGCCTTTCTAATTGGCGCCCTCCAGAGCCGCCCCCCTTTGCCGGGGGATGGTGTTGATCTGGCTGCCGTACAGAGCCTAGAGCGCCACTGTCTGCCCTCATTATTATGGCTATCGGGTGTAATTAATATTCAAACCACCGCCGACTCGATTCGAACGGCGCTGCACTTGTACAGGCGTGTTAGTCTAAGATTACCACAGCGTGGTGAACTTCGAAAGTTAAGTATCATTTGACTCTTTTACGATTTGTAAAGAGTAAAATGGTAAATAATTGTTATGATAAATACCCTTTTTAATGGTAATGACAAACACTTTTCATTTGGTTCTATGATATGGTACTCTTTGATATGAGATCTCCAAAAAGTGGCAAACTCAAATTAATTCTAGTGTAGCTGCCTGTCTGCCGAGGCCATTTCTCGTGTCGCTGGCAGGTCATATCAAGTAACGACATCTATCGGCGAAATTTCAAACTAAATCGAACGTGTGTCGTGGTGGATCTTTGATTGAGTTGTCAAAAACTTGGCATTTCGTTTCACGGGATGTTTGGTTTCGGTTAAGACTTCTGACCAGGGGCGTGCGTTGGATTTTAGCAGTGGCTAGGCGTTTTTTTTGCCCCCCTTTCCCCCCGGGAAACGATTGAATGTACGTATCCATAAGATAACTGATACAGTAGGCCCCAAAATGTTAACCTATAGTGCGTCTGCCGCGAGCAACGTCGTTCTTTGATAGACCCGATCCCGACCGACTTTTCTATTTGATTCTCCTAACCACTTGATCAAGAACCTGCAAAAATCCAAGTCAGCCGTCATGCGCAATGTGGAGGTCGGGACCTAGATAAAACGCCGTGGGTCTCGTCGGTCGGGACCTGAGCCACTCTCTCAAAGGGAGCACCGAATCAATGGCGGCTGGGTGGGCATCGGACGAGACTGCAGGCAGAGCAGGGGCGTCGGTTGTATATTGTGTGACCATCTATCCTGTTTACAGTTCACAAATCATGCGTTCACCAAAGACTGGTTTTCCCACATATGTTCTTGGACCAGGTCTTCGTCAAGACTTTTCTTGCATTTTGATTTATAAAATGGTATTTTTGCTTGTCAGTTTTAATCTTAATCTTTAACCCCATCCATCTCACATTGCCGTTAAATGCATTGTAAAAGTGTATCATCCTCTTCCGTTTCCTCCTGCTTTCCAGGGTTTCACAACATTGCAAACGTAAAATACTAAACTGGAATGGAACATCTCACAATTGCCGTAAGTTAACGGTAGCCATTCAGTTTTGTAGAGTTATTGCTAGTTCTAGGCATCCCGTTTTTTTGTTGTTGTAATATGTCCTAAAAGAAAGTACATTCTAAAATTTAAACTTTATTTTTTACACTAACAACACTTACGACATCAAGGTAGCTACATTTCTGTCTTCGGAGGTTACATTCCTTGTTTTTTAAAATGTCTTAAAAGCCCTATCTAATCTCCTGAGACGTGGTACTCAGCTAAAGAGTTTTACTTCTTATAACCCATGGCAGAGGCAAAAATCTTTTTCAACATTTTTTAAACCCGCAAATAGCACTTATGAGGAGCCCTCAATTACGTCATCGTGGGTTCTAGGGTTAGTCTCTTGGCCGTTATATATATATATATATATGTGTGTGTTTAATTTAAATTGTTTCTGTATTAGTTATAAAACGCAAACATCTTTCATCTGAGCACAACTTGTGTGAAGGTGAGAGAATTCCTTTAAAATCAAGAACGATCATTGAAGAACTTCAAATTATATTGAAGAGTGTAGATAATAAATGTGTTTAAACAGAAACTTTATATAATTTGTTCCCATTTTATACATTAAACTAGATTTAAAACAGAAGGTAACAAAACCTTTTAATAGCTTGTTATTGTTCCTATTTTATCATCTCCGTAGTTGAGATCCCAACTAGGTGTTACAACTGAATGTATTGCATGTGTTTGGCTGAATTCAGATGTAACTTCTAGTTGGGATCTGAACAAGTGTTGGATTACTTGGTACAACTTGGATATAACGAATATAAAACAACTATACGTAAATACAATATAATATATTATAATATGAACATAAAACAACTTAATGTTACGCATGAGACAGAGAGAGAGAGAGAGAGAGAGAGAGAGAGAGAGAGAGAGAGAGAGAGAGAGAGAGAGAGAGAGAGAGAGAGAGAGAGAGAGAGAGAGAGAGAGAGAGAGAGAGAGAGAGAGAGAGAGAGAGAGAGAGAGAGAGAGAGAGAGAGAGAGAGAGAGAGAGAGAGAGAGAGAGAGAGAGAGAGAGAGAGAGAGAGAGAGAGAGAGAGAGAGAGAGAGAGAGAGAGAGAGAGAGAGAGAGAGAGAGAGAGAGAGAGAGAGAGAGAGAGAGAGAGAGAGAGAGAGAGAGAGAGAGAGAGAGAGAGAGAGAGAGAGATTTTAGAATAAATGCCAGGTTTAGATAATACACTATAACGTTTGTTTTTTACTTCACACATACCGTTAATGTATTTCTGCTACAAAGTCTTATCAATAGACGTTTTTTTAAGTATATACGAAAGGTATAAATTATAGGTCATAATATAGCCACCCAAAAATTACCTTGCCGACCAATGTCTACATTTCACCGAAATTGCGCACTCACTATCTTTAAAATATACACCGAAATTGATTAGATTTCTAATTAGTCTCGAGACCAATAATTAAGACAATTTGCAACGAATCATGCATATAGCAAGTATATTTTACTTTGTTGGTTTGACATAATGCTTGCAGTATACTTGCTATGCTATCAGCTAATCTAGATGATACCGAGGTAGTTTTTCCCGATTGTCTGTTCAGTGCCACGAACGAATCCATGTCGCCAGCAGTCGTCGATAAAACTTCAGACGTCAAAGCGATATAATCGCCCTGAATTTTAACCGGCCTTTGAAATGGAAACGTTAAATTTAATCCTGCGCATGGCCTTGCTCGCAAGTGTGTGCGTCAACGGCTTCTCTAAATCCACGTCATCATCTCAAAGGTCCGTCGCCGAAGAAATCTCAAGAGAAAGCGATTTGGTGACTTCAACACCAGTTCTCGACCAAGCAAGTACCGAACCAGCAATCGAGCTTCCGGAACAATCCGAAACAACAACCACACAGGACTCAACACAACCAGCCGTGGACATCAAAGCAAGTAACGAAGTGACCACAGAAGCGAACCACCAACATGTCCATTCGTCCCCTCCACCAGTCAGAGCGTCGACACCGTCGTTGCTGGATATTTTCGAGCAGTTACAGAACTTGACCTCGATCGGGGTGACCTCGTCGACGATCACCGCACTTTCCGTGGTGTTGGACGCAATTGTGGGTCTTGGAACTGACCCGTCATCAAACATTGAGCTCAACAAAGACACAGTTACATTGGTTAAGAACGCCATTTCCAGCGTCGTAGCACGTATCGCGTACAATGACAGTGAAAGCTACAGCAACAACACAAAACGGGAAAACATTACTTTCACTTCCAGTCTAATGGTTTCGGTAAGAATCATTAGAAAACTAGACAAATTACCAGCATACGATAGCGTGAATTTTCGCGGCAGCTCCATTCATAGTTCAGGCGAATTCGATCTCTCCATCATGGGTTTGGTCACCAACTTCACGTACGCCGCTTTTGTCATTTATCCAGAGAATGCCAGATCGCTGCGACCGCTGCCGCATACCATCTTCCCGATCACGAGGCACCATCTGGTCGACATGGTACGGGTGGTCGTTGACGGAGGTGAACCCGAAGATAGAAGCCCGAGTTCGATTCCGTGTTCGATGTTTGAATTCCTCGACGTGGTGATCCTCCGCTGGACACCAATGAAGATGTGTCACAATGTACAGAAACGGTGTGCGCGGTGGGACGACGCCGTCGACGGCTGGGTGTCTAACGGTTGTAAGGTCGTCGATGTTGCCTCGGTCCCTAGAGGTCAAGTCACATGCTTTTGCGATGCGAGATTTTACCAGCCGATGGCCGAGTATATAATCTTTGAGTACGAAGAAGATTTCTTCGAATTCAACGCGTACGGTTGGGTAACGATTGACAATTCGTCGGACGTCAATGAAATGAAGGAATATGAAATGAAAATACATGACATTTCGCTGAATAACTCGGAGGCATCTTTCTCGTTCATGCTGTCACATGTTTTGAATAACGTGATGCTTTTTGAGTCAGATGTTTTGGTAAAGCATGACAGTGAAGGTATTCTCGATGACATAGGCGTGATTCTAGAAAGAGTAGAACCTGACAGTGGAAACTACATCGGCCATCGGAACCACGAACTTTCCAGCTACGTCATGAAGCTAACTTCATACCCTTGTGACGCGCCCGTCGGTTTCGCCCTCTACTTTGATTACACCAACAAGACGGTCGTGTTTAGGTCACAAGATGTGAACGTGAACGTCTTATTTTCAGAGGACATTGAGTTTTCGGTGCTGTTCTCAGAGCCAGTCGTCAGCAAGAACAAACGCTTCGCAATCCTTCTCTACCCGGCGAACAAATTCTTCAACCCTGCGAAATTCATCGACGGCCACGAGCTGCTGACAACGCGCGTGATGGATGTTGTGTTGACACCGATTTCAATAGGACAAGGACTAACAGACCAGGCTGCTCACATGTATCTTGGCAAGAGATCAAACCTAGGTTCGAAAAGCACTGGCTACGGGTGCGCCTATTGGAGTGCATCGATCAGTGATTGGACGACAAAAGATTGCTACCAAAACCCGGACCTCTATCGTTCCGTGTGCACTTGCAGCTTGGCGGTCGCTCTCAACGCGTCCAAGACCCGAGCTCAGTTTATCAACTTTGAGTACAGCGTCGTTGCCCAATTTCAAAGCAACGATACCGAAGCGTCTTCGGGTAGGCAAGACGCGGAGCTAATCGAAGGGTCGATATTTGGCATCGAACTGCTTAATAAGTATCCGAATGGTGTCAGTACCGCGTGGAAAGACGTCTGCTTGATGACCAACATTATTCCACCAGCAGACGGGACGTACAAAATAAGTGAAGCCGAGAAAACGAACGTTGTCCGAAACGCGAGACAACTTCTAATGTACAGCACCTGTCAGAGGATGCACGTTAATTTCATGTTTTCGGGTTTCGGCGCGTGGTGTTCTTATCATTACTGGCATGAAAGTGCAATCAAATACCAAAAACAGAGCTATGCCATGCAGACATTTATCCATCAATCGGAATACAAAGACGAGGACGTGTTTACTAATTCTTCACAGCTGTCAGTGCACTTGTCAGATTCGGTTTTCAAGCAGAATTACCGTTTCGCTCTGCTTTTCTACGCAGTCAACTTCTTTCTGAAGCCGTTGCCTGTTACCGACGGGCGAATACTGCGCAGTCGCGTCATCGACATCGTACTCGTGCCCATGAACGGCACGACGTCAAACGCCAACCAGTTCGTGGAGTTGTACTACGACCACCCCGAATACAACTCGTCACTGGGATGCGCCTACTGGAGTCTGACATTGGACGATTGGACCTCGCTCGGATGCAAGATGGTGACGATCAATTTGTTGTCCGTCTGCAATTGCAGCTTGGCCAGTAATGTCCACCAGTCTCGCACCGGAGGCCAGTACCTCTTGTACGTGTACTCGGACGTCATCTTCGACGAACAGGTCTACGTTCGTTTCGGATCCGAGGACCTGACTGACGACGACACAATAATCAGACAAGGACGCGATCTGATTCACAACGCCTCTTTTTTGCCACCGGTTTCCGATCGAATCGTCAAAGTAATGAATGTTTATGTCAAGGTTTTGACGCATGCTAAAAGCTACGTCGACCGCGCTGTGATAATAGAGGTTTGTAATGACGTAGGTGTGTCGCTAGCTGGTTCCTGGACCGATGTCTTTCAACGGATGAATATCAGCTTCGCCTTGCGCCTATCGTGGAGTAGTAAAACTACGGACATAGCAGCCGACTTGTTCTCCAACGCTGTCCTCGCAAGCAACGTCACCACGGACATGTCACTGGTGACCGACATGATTGTCGTCGTGCTCGGGTATTTCGATCAACTTCCGTTACCGAAAGCGGTGTATTTGCCGAGGACTGACGTTCAACTGGCGGTCGAAAGCAACGCATCGTGTTACGATATTTGGAAAACCAATCCTTTATTCGCGTTTAGTTTAGTTGGTGGGGATGCGTTTTTTTACTTTCGCTTTATTTTCGTCGTGTATCCGATCGACCTGTCGCCGTACCCAAACACGATGACCACGCAGACGATTTTCAACTCGCGCCAAGTCGACATTTTCGCGGACATTGACAACCCCAAGAAAATTGACCGGTTTGTACCGTACGATTTCCAGCAGTGGTCACTTGAAGTAGAAATATTATTTCAACCGACTGAAAACCCAAAATACTACGTCTCAGTGGGTTGTGCATCATGGAGTGACGCCGTCAACGAATGGACCAACAAGACCTGCTCGATGACGCACGAAAACAATTTCACATTTTGTCGCTGTGACCTCACCAACCGCACCGTGACAAGAATCATCCTTTACGAATACACAGGAATTCTTAATTTCTCGATTCTCGACGAATTCGAAGGCACAAACATAGTTTACCTGATGGGCGCGACGCTCTCTGAACTGGCATTCGTCGTCATCTTCGCCACCGCCTTCCTGTTCCCGGATTGGCGCAAACAGCTCGGCAACAAGATCCTAGTCCAACTCACATTATCGTCCTTCCTGTATCTAACGCTGACGATGTTCCGTGAATCGCATCTCATCTTCGCCAACACCAACCACGGCAACACACCCCTGATCGTATTCACGATTTGCGTTCAGTACACCCGACTAGCCCATTACTGCTGGGGACTGGCGATGTCCGTGCTACAATATCGTCGCTTCTCCAGCATCGCCGGAGCGTCAACCACCTCTCATCTCCTTCTCAAGGTCAGTCTGCTGGCTTGGGGTGCTCCACTCGGGCCCTTGATCGTCCTGCTCACGTGGAACCAGAACGATCACTTCAGCACCCCGGACAAGCTCACGCACTACATGCTTTTCTTGGTGCCTGGAGCCATCATCACTGTCCTCAACATCGGTCTGCTGGTAGCCATCATTGGCACCATCACCAAGTGCTTCGGCTGCAGAGAAGACAAGGACTTGCGACGTCATGGAGTGGACACCGCCGACGTCATGTTGCGTGGTTTCAAGCAGGCGACCATGATGTTCTTCTTGTTCGGCGTGCCGACTGTGTTCGAGATGTTCAACGGCGTCTTGGGGTACAGTCTCACCGTCGAGTACATCACCAAGCTGCTCGATCCGGTGCAGGGCTCGATTATATTTCTCTTCTTCGTCGTGTTCGACGATAAAACCCGGGGTTTTTGGGAGGAGCGGTTTCCGTGCTTGAAATTTTGTGACTGATGGCTGTACGACAAGGGTTTATAATGAAATAACGAGAAAGTTTTTGTGTTTTGAAATTTTTTGTGGTTTCATATCTTTGAGCTTGTAAGCTAGCTCTGTTCTCAATCTCATGAATGGTTTCCTTAAAAGCCCTGACTCGTCTTGACCACGGTGTGCTAAGATTATTAAACCCATGTGGCAGAAGCAAACCTAACCTTTTGGTGGAGCCGTCTATGACGTCATGAGGGCTCTGAGATAAGTTTTTTGGCCGTAAATGCCCTCCTTTAGCAGCAAATCGCTTCAAACTTTCGGGGGTGACTTATTACAGCGAAAACTTTTTGACCGCACGAATAGTCTGGAATCTGTATTTATGTCGACTATGAGTGTGTACGTTTTAGTTTTGCACGGAATAATGTTTCATAACTGAATACCTACTTACGTTTTTAATAACCTCCTATGGGAACATTGAGTGGAGAGAGACTCGATGTCTTGAGACTGGCAGCCGGGGTCCGCACCCCTGCCACTGAGGTAATGGCTGACAGATCCCACCAGAGGCGATATAGTTGCAGTTCGAAGCAAAACGAGTAATATCTTATACTTGTGGACTGGATTTGTGAACAATGACGAACAGTGTGTTTGATTGAGAATTGTTGTTATTAATTATTTTACTTTCTAATAATTGTGCTAAACTTTCGTCGGCGGTGAGCGAACGCCGACGTATCTGTGAAAGATCGTATCGGAAGTGTCGGACTGCTGACTTATCGTCAACGTCTCCGTTGAAACATATTCGACTGCGACTTACCGTCCCTAGCCCAGAAGGAACGCCACTGTCGTCGTCGACGTCCACCTGAAGGGACGCCACTGTAGTCGTCGACGTCCACCTGAAGGGACGCCACTGGCCGCTACGTCGCATCGACGCCACTGGTACCTTGTGACGTTCAAATTCCACCGCGATGGAGCGGAAGCGGAATTCGCACGCCACCTGTCGTCGCAACGACCTTCTGCCCGCCTCGGTTGCTCCGTCGAGCCGTTCACTAGCCGAGAGACAAAGGAAGTCCCGGACTTCACTTCGACATTGACCGCTGAGCAGAGAGGACGACGAGCGCGACGCAAATATTAGATACGGGAGAGCACGGATAAGTAAACCCACTTTGGGAATTTTGGGATTCAATGGACTACGTCCTACTGAGCCCGTTTACTTAAATGTCTGAATTCATTACGCCAAAACCAATCTGTTGGTCGAGGGCCGAGTTGTAACGTATTACGCTCTTTTCTAAATTTTCGTGCACGTGCAAGTTAACCTCTCTCTCTCGGCGCTCAGTGCCGATTTCATCCACGGTATATCCATTCGTTTCAACGGCATCCTATGCTCGTGAGATCTGGGTTCAGTCCCAATCGCTTGGTCTCTATCTAACGTTTCGAGAACTGTATTCATAGTCAGATATCGTGGATTACAAAATTTCAAGTTACGAGTTCTGCATGTTACGTCTCTGAGAGAGTAACGTGTTTATCACTTTTACGCCTCGCGCTTATCGCAGGCTATTCAATTTACGTGCTAGTTGCATTTGAACTAACACCACGTTTGTAACCTTTTTGTTAATTTTGAAGGATCGTGTGTTCTGTGCGTCTCGTCTCTGAGAGAGTGACGCACTTATAACTTTTACGCCTCGCGCTTATCGCAGGTTATTCAACCCGTTTGTATCATTAATCTTACGCCCAGAAGAGGCGTGGACAATTTATTTATTTCTGCGAATTGCCAATAAATTGGACAGAGTGTTCAACGAGATCGGGTTACGGAGTTGTGTATGTGTACAAGGAATGTGATCCAACCAATTCCTATCCCAGACCATCTGACGACGATCGGCGAACACCGGGAGACGGCCGATCGCATAACCTTCCAAGGAGGAAGTGTTACAACCTCACGCTCTCCGACAGGCAGTGCTCTGCTCGACTGTGCTGCGACCTAAATTACATTCGTACTTGAGTACCATAATATTAATTTTAACTGGTCAGAGATGAAGGAGATGGGGGACTCAGCTTAGAGTTTACTGTATCAATTGTTTGTTTTTATTTTAATTAGATCAATATTTATTCATCTAAACCGTATGTCTTATCTGTACGTATTTAATTTGGAGGCAATCAGCATGCGTTCGCTACAACTTCACAATATTACATTTTGCAATCGATATTACCTACAATTTGGAAATGTATTTTCTAATGACAAATATTAGACAAAGCGGCAATTGGCTGACCAAAAAATGTGTGTAATCTTATTTAGCTTCTAAATCGGTTATACAACCCTAAAATCTTTAATCTGAGCACAACTTGTTTGAAGGTTAGATAATTCTTTTAAATTCCATTTCACGTATAGAGAAGGAGAGTAGACTATCATCTTCCTCGAGGACCAACTGCATCTAGACACGTGCTAAGAGTTTATATGATTCATACATGTTTTTTGTATATACTTCCGTGTGGGTTTGATAAGATACAAATCCACTCTCCTGCTTAACGTGGAATGGAGGCTCGAATAAAAAAAGGTTAGACATTCGAAATCTACTTTCTTACCCCGAACCTAATGCGTCTTCACAGACGGTCGGTCCCAGAAGGTGACAGAAGACAGAAGGTGCTAAGCACCTAGGGGATGTCTTTCACCCCAGGAAGAAACTCCATTTAGCGTGAGATCACTTATAGTCAGTGGCGTAATGCAAATTCCCCCCGCCTAAAAAAAATGTGCTTCCCCCCCCCCCCCCCCCCCCCCCCCCAACCAAATACAAATTTAATTACGGATTTTTTTTTTTTGCCTAAATATGGTATATTTTCTCTAAAAAGTTTCATGAAAAATTATGTTTCTTTCGAAGACAATCTCTTGTCTTGTATGGTGTTGTCTTGTACTATCTATATATAGTATTTGAAACTGAAGGCCCGCATTTTGCAAAGTTGGTGGTCGTACAGTAAGACAGTTAAACACTATAACTCATTTCAGAAACATTTTTGTCACAATTCACAAAACCATTTTGTTTTAAGCGAGTCAATGAGAGTCTTGACGTAATTCTTGAAATTATTTTTCATTTTAAAAACAAACATTCAGTTTAGGCTTGGTGACGGCTTGGGCCTCCGCTACGCCACTGCTCATACAGTCTAAAGTCGTCGCCAGTCCTTAGAATCTGCTAAAAAAGAACACTTAAGACTCGGCGCACCACTGTCACACGTAACTAAGGGCAGACGCTCTCTTAGTAAGGAACTAAGGAACTCACTAAGGAAGCGCCGACACTAAGCCACTTCCTGACTTTACTCAAGACGCTACTTAACACTAACTCAGCCACCCTCGCGTAGTCGATGCCAATAAAGCAAAGTTTAATAATTCCAACCGGCGAACCATGAGCCAGAGTCTTCTTTTTGCGAGCGTCACAAAGCGAGAAGAAAAGCCCAGCAAAAAGCAGCCCCCTCCTAAATAGACACTCGACATCGCAACACACCCTCGTGAAAGTTAACGCCGACGTTTTTTGATCGGCGACGCCGTACAGGACGCGTTTCGACGCCCCCACAGACGCTCCACCGAAGAGATTGATGGGTGAAAGTTATCTCTCCAACGAGTTAGCAGCGCGGAAGTTGTTCGTCGGCACGAAAAGAAACACGTTTCGGGCGGTGGGGCCAGGAAAGCGAGCTGTCGCGAGTAGTTAAAGGGGTTGAAAGGAAGGGGAGTCTTCGGCCCCGCAAGCCAGACGTGGACTTTGCTATCAGTGCAGCCCATTATCACTTCGAAATCAATTAGAAAACTTTCCGAACGCCGCGCGATTGGCTTTTGTTCGAATCCGATCCGACGTCGGGGCGGCGGTGGCTGGCCGCGTCGCGTGCGCGAGAAGGCGGTGTGTTTGGTTGCCGGGGGCAACGCGTGGCGAGGGTGAAAGTTTTATTTCGCCAATTTCGCTGACGGGCCGAGTGCGTTTTAGGTTCGCGATTTCGACGATTTACGTGGTGAAAGTTTTTGTCGACAGATCGAGCCACTATCTGCCGTGATTATAGTGGTCAAATCGTTCGACTTATTTACAAAAATTTCGTACATGTATTTTACACTGTTGACCGTTGCTACCAAAATATGTATTTACTGCAAAATATATTTTTAGCTTCGAAGTTTTCAAATATCGATTTCCCACGCAATAATTAAGAGAGAAGATCAAAGAGTCTTCTGGGTCATGAGACCAAGACAACTAAAGAGCTCCTGTATTACAATATTTATCTCACTGGTGGGCAGCATACTGGCATTTGTTTTTAAATGGGAATTAACATTGGGGTTGTCCACCAGTGAAATTGAAGAAGGTTGCTGTTGCAGGTGCTCTATAGCACCACAATATATTATCTGTCATTTTGTTTTTAAACGGGTGTTCGGTTGTTTCATGGCGTATATCCTGAGAAATACTAAAAAAATTTCCACTAGGACTATTCTAGGATTGCAATCCACTGCCCTCTTAAAGGTTTCGTTCCATTGGCTGTGATGATGAATTAGCGGTCAGAAGGCCGTGCACCGACGGATTGCAATCCTAGTGAGGCCTTGAGATTTGCGGCTGGCACCGCTTCCTGTATCGCCGGCCCGTGCCTAGCTCGACAAAACTCGCACACAAAGTGGAACTATACAAAACTCGCGACTTTGGTTTACTTTCGGAGCCTGTTTCTATAAAATGTGCGTGCAAACAAACACGAAACACGATCGCTTGCCACGGCGGGCTGGAAATTAATTAAAACTAAGTTGGCCAAGAGCATAGAGATCTGATTTGCTTTCAATTATAAGTCTAGAGGGCTCTGTTCGTGAGAAAAAATCCATAGGTAAGAGATCACGAGTTCAAACATTTCGATCTTGGAAGGCATTGAGCAAGACGTTCATTTTTATGTCAAACTGACAAATATTCGATTAAAAGTCGTAAAACTGCAATGTTCATACATATTAATCTTATATTCATATTAACCTTGGTTAAACTGACCATAATTGACTCTGCCCATGTCAATTTTATTAACGTAAGGATCTCTTGCAATAGAGGTATCAAATTGGCTGTGACCTTGGAGGTTAACACTTACCTGGATATTGTGAAACCGGCCCCAAGCCGTCTAGAAGTATATCGTATGATCTCTATGGTCGGTGGCGTCGGCGTCTGATCGCTTATCAATCATCTCGTGCGCTGTGCCTACGCCTCCCTGACGCAGTAATTAAAACAAAATGGATGTCTGACTCTAGGAGGGTGATACTCCGTGCCTTGCTGTCTGAACTCGACAAAATATTGGGGTAAAACAAGGGAGGGGGGGGGGGTAGGCCCCAAGGAAACACAGGTTTGTACCCTTGTATAAAATAATCTATCGTAATAAAAATTAAACTAATTGTGAAGTAAAACAAACTATAGGACTGGATTAAATATATTATTTTTCAAGTTTTTGAAGAAGAGCGGTGTTCACACTCAAATAGGCTCCCCTGCTGTTACGTTTAGAAGGAGGTCAGTGTTTCACTCTCAAAGAGGCTCCACTTCTGTTACGTTTAGAAGGAGAGCGGTGTTTCACTCTCAAAGAGGCTCCCCTGCAATTAGAAGAGCTAAATGTGTCAACATTCGCAGGAGTCAATTTCTTTTCACATAGCTCAACTCGTGCGAGAATTACCGAACCCTGAAAACCAACTAGAGAATTCAGAAATAACATTTCGAAATTTCGCTTTCCCTGCTGGAAGATATCTTCTTTGCCAACACTTGCCTGTGAATTACAGGATTTCTCCTCATTACCATCCAGCGCCTTGTTGGTTATTTGCATCAAGACAATCAGCTCGACACCAGCGCCGCGTATCGCGACGGCGTGAAACGGAACTCAGATCCCCTCGACAGCGCAACATCTTCGACTTGGCCGGAGTGGAATCACATTTTGACGCTTTGGATTCGGAAATCTCATTCGCTTTTCATTATTTCCTAAAATAGACACGAGTTGAACTTTCAACTTCACGAAATGTTGTATTTCCAGATCTTACTTTACTTGACTCTTTTCACTGCAGCGTGTTTGGACGTGGCAAAACATTGTCAATTGCCTTTTTGATGAGCGAAGTGAAATCTTCAATTTCACTACTGGTAAAAAAACACTTGTTTGTTTGTGTGTTTGCGCGTGTGTTTGTTTGAATGTGTGTTTGCGCGCGTGCTCTACAGACGTAACGCCTGCTTCGATTGCGATGAAATTTTCACGGTGTCAACCTTTGCTCTCAACTAAGACCTCCTGCGTTTTTCAAGAAAATCCTCCATATCCCTCCCAGTCAAATCAGAAAAAAGCAATATTCAAAATTTAGAAAATGTATTGTGACTTTGTGTGTGGCCAAACTTGGAATACTAATTAACACATCGGCTGTTTACGACCTTCTGCATTCTACTTATCTGCTACAAACAGCTACGCTCATCTTCAACGAGAACACTTTGGCAGCATTTCCTAGTATTTATAATTATAAACTTCCTTTAGATTCTAAAGGAAGAAACCCTATAAGAACAAAAACATTCCTTGAACGTTATTACGAGCGTTCGGTGGACGTCGAAAAGCTAACTTGCGTCCATCGTTGACATTCGCCAAACGTTCGATTAGGTTCTACTCGAACGTTGAACGCACGTTATCCCCCGTTAGCTTTTCGACGTCCACCAAACGTTCGTAATAACGGTTCTTGTGCTACTCATGGGAAAGACTCTTGAAATGATTGGACTTATAAATGAGGATGGAAACAAGCAACGAGTTAAATATACAAAGGTGATTTAAGGCTTTTAATATCGCAAATGTACCAATTGCTTGCAGAATCTATTTTGGCAATCGCAAAGTAATTGCCATTCACTAAGCAACTCGACTTTTCGTTCGCTAACCTCCAAACCTATGGATCCAGTTGCTGAAAGTGCTAATTTATTGGCGCCGAGTTTTCCCACCGACTTATTTACGACTTGTGCCATAAATCCGTGTGCAATTACTTGTTGGCGTTGTCAGGCCTAGGCCCAGTGCGGCCCGCGTGCTCCCGCCTAGCGTGCGCAGGGGAAATTTTTATTTGTGGCTTAGCCGGAAAAGAAATTGCAAAAGGTGGGAATCAAAATGATGGTGGCAAAAAGTACACCGTTTTCTCTGCCCGTGACCGCGAAACCAAGTGTTGTGACAAGGCATGGCAGCCATCGACAGCACACATTGAATTTCTATCCGAGCACACAACCAGAGCCTTCTGCATGAAAATGATTCCCATCGCTCATATGACGCGAATGTTGCTAGGAGGCTTATGAGAAATGTCAGAGTCCAACAATACTAGCGATAGAATCTTTATTAAAGTCAAGACCACCTAGAGACATGTTCGCCGTTCGAGCAGATAGAAACGAATCCATTCAGGGGGCCCTGGCATGGCGTG
Source organism: Nemoura dubitans (assembly GCA_921293005.1). NCBI lineage: Eukaryota > Metazoa > Arthropoda > Insecta > Plecoptera > Nemouridae > Nemoura > Nemoura dubitans. The sequence goes on along the minus strand of OV121077.1, from coordinate 27,836,017 downwards.
TTGTTGTGAAAATGAATTCGTGTCTCGAAGAGGACCAGAGCAACAATCGAAGGTCGGTTGCTGTGGCTGGCTGTAGAATATTTTTTTTAAGATTGCTGCACTGCTTCGTTGAATTCAATGTACTAGAATTACTTTGAGTTTGCCACTTTTTGGGAACCTCATACCATAGAGTACCAGAAACCAGAGTCCACCAGGCTGTGGTAAGGTACGTCTTACACGACTGTAGCAAGTGAAAAGCGACTGTCACCTTCTTTCCTACAATATCGACGCCGACGCCGACGCCGCCGGATATGCGTCGTCGACAGATTCCGTGCCAAGACCGGAAATGGGGAAATAATTGGCGGGTAACGGTTGTTGTGCTTCGAGTATTGCGGGAGGAAATTGCAGAAGGCCGTGCCAGATTGGTGGGGGGGGGGGTGCGATAAGCGTCTATTGGGCCGTGATGGCTTTTCTCTAATTCTGTGGCTTACAGCCGTAGCTTTGATGACGTCATCAATGGAGCGTCTATTCAATTTACAAGCGGATGTGACGCTCGGTTCAAGGGTTACATCTGCACTCTGGTGGCGATTTTCATAACCATACAAAACCGAAGGAAATCTTTTTCTTTTTCCGTTTGTGTGGTAGAACTTTTATCATGGTGTCACACTTGCAAAAGTTGCCGAAGACTCGAGAAAATTCTAGTTTTACAGGCTTGGAAACATATTTTAGGATCGTTTCTTTTTATTGTTGTAAGAATTTTAAATTTTAATTAGGCCTACAACGAACACCGCGAAGTAAGGGTTTCTCTAGTAGCAAGACGTTCGTTTCCACGGCCCCATTAATTCAGTGGTCCCCACTGGCGTTAGTTGTTTCAGCTGTCAACGGCCTCGCCATTGGCCAGCACGCCTCAGGATGAAAGCAAGCCACCAATGGAAGCACAGAACGCTGCTCGCACAGCACATCGTGTTTTTAAGCGACATTTTGACGCGTTACTACGACGTAATTCACTAATTCACGGCAAAGCACGCGTGCTGAAGCTGTTACGTTCGCTCGAAATACTCCACACATAGCACAGAACGAATGAATGAAACCTTGTAAAGTTGTTATCTTTATTACAGCAGTAATGTTGTATTCACGGCCTGTGTGCTGGTGGGTTGGCCACAATGAACGTCACGCAGAGCGATCAAGTTGTGCGACCTGGCTTTTTGTGGTGCTGGGAAATTTCACTGTCGAAGCAAAAGCATTTTTCCACCGCCTCGCCCGCGCACGCGCAGATCACTCATTTTGCTTTCGCTCAATTTTACTACTGGAAGAATCGCGTCGTGCAAATCTTCGATAAAAGCTTCGACCATTGCTTCGATCGTTTCTTCAATCGTTGCTTCGATCGTTTCTTCGATCGTTGCTTCGATCGTTTCTTCGATCGTTGCTTCGATGATTGCTTCGATAAAACCTTTGATCGTTTCTTCGATCGTTGCTTCGATCATTGCTAGCCGGGATATGCAACTAGCTCAGCGCTCTCTGTGTGCCGTGCAACGTTAAAGTATAGGCCTAACAAGCAGTCGTCTTCGATCGGATCAACTCTGAACGAAGATTATTATGTCTTAAGTATTGCTAATTGAAAGCTGAAATATATACTTATTCGATAGATATAGATGAATTGAATTGTAGTCTTGGCTAAAAGAATATCTCGGATTCTCCACCTTGTGCCCCTGAACGCAGCCTGCAGAGCAGACTCGGCGCCTCCACCTCGTGCCTCTGAACGCAGCCCGCAGAGCAGACACGGCTCCTTCACACAATCGAGTTTTCCTTGTAGCTGCAAGTAAAGCATCGAACGTTCAAGATCTTTAAGGTGGGGAAACCCCTTTGGTCTACGAATATCTACAAAATATTTTTTTACAGACAAACTATCAGTGACGGCCGAAAACAAAATAGCTAGTGCTAGCTGCAACTTCAAAAAATGTATTTAAACATTTTTGAAGGTTTTCTGAAATTTCAGCAGGCCTAATCATAACACAAATTGGTTCTTAATTTTTTTGAAAGCCTTATAAATTGCCTAGTGCACTAGTTTTTTTTTGGCTGTCACTGATAGTTTGTAATTTGTAGAATATTTTGTAGATATTTCTAGGCCAAGGCGTTCCCCCCACCTTAATTGTGTGCCTTTTGAAGAGCAGACGCTGACATGCAAGCATCTACGTGGCCGTGACTTCGTAGACGGCATCATCAAGCCAGTATTTGAATCCATTAGAAAAATTGTGTGACTTCAGTAACGAACAAGTCGGTCGATTAAATTGAAGGGAATAATAAAACGTGTGTTACCGTTAGGTATGTCGTGTCGCGTTAAGCCACCCGTTGTTAGCGGCACGACACCAATCTGGGTGATTGCACAGTGCCTGCAAATCGCCCCCCCCCCCCTCGTCCGTGCCGTGCCGTGCCGTGCCGTGCCGTGCCGTGCCGTGGACCTGGGAGATGGCACGGGTAGAACGATGAGATGACAAGAAGAGGTTTAACGCTATCGTAGTTACTTTCTTTTTAACCAGGGTAGTGATTGAGGAAAGTTATCGACGAGTATTCGACGTTTATCGGTATAGCACGGCCCATTAAAATAAGCAGGCAACTTTTAGATATCGATCGGTTACCCTTGGATACCGAGTGATATATTTTTACACGATTGTTTCCCTGTTGCTTCCCTGTGTGTAGAGTCTGAAATCGTTATGGCAAAATCAATGGACGAATACAGTTCCAGAGTCAATCACGATTGTGGGCAAATAATTGCCATAAGAAAAGCATGGCGAATGTTTGCCCACTTCAGTTTTTCGCTCTGGATCTGTAGTCGTGCGTTGTGTTAAAATGCGAGAGGAAGGAGATGAGGTGTTGGTTTATTATGCAATCAACCGTGCGCTGAATGCACGCATGCGCGGCCAACGTTGGCAAGGCTTTGAACGGCAATCACACTGGCGGTGGATGGCTGAATTAATTACAAAGACTGCTTGAAATGCAGCTTCATTAGCGCCGCAAGCGGCGGCGGACCTCTTTGGGGCCGATCCGATCCACCACTGGTTATACGGATGAGATACGACTTTATGCTTTGAATATAGTTGTGTCGTGATACGAAGCAACGCCACGGCTCGAAACACCCCTGAGGCTCCGCCACTGCCAGCAAGGGACGTAAAAAACTACGCCACTAGCTACGCCAATAAAATGGCGTGTCACCTGTGGCGTCAATTTGGCCGTAAAATGTAGTTACGCCACTAATCGCAAGCGTCATGAAGCCACGCCACTACTTGCATTGCCCATGACGTTACGCCACTGTCGCGAGTTGATCTCCGCAACATTTATAAGCCGATTGGGCGCTAAGCAAAAATTCACAAGCCATAATTCACTTGTTTCAACAACCATGCTTTTATCGTAAGGTCAGCGGAATTGAAAACGTCAACAGGCGTTTTCCGCTCGCGGCGTTTCAGTAACAAAGCAATTAAGATCGAATCGAACACGCCACACGCCGCGCTGCCTGCGACAGTGGCGCTAGACGGCGTGGCGTGGCCAGTGGCGGAACTATCACGCCAGTGGCACGAGGCACTAAATGTACTAGACATCAGTTTGGTATATGGCTGGTTTTAAACTTGTACCTTTATAATTTACTTGTATTTCTTTGGTATGGATGAGAGTTATACATTTATAATTTAATTTTTATTATATTAACATCTGAATTACATTTTGGTTATCTTTTTATGTTAACGCCGGATGCATGAAATACTCCTCAATAATTATGGAGGAAGTATTTATTCAATTCTTTTGTCCCAGGGTTTTCGGCTAATTTGATGGGAGCCTTATAACACAATGATATGAATTTATTGGAAACTATTTTCTTACTTTATTTAAGTATCAGATGATAATGTTAATAGTTAAACAGTATAACAGGCAAATGAAATACAAACATAATATAAAGAAAAAAATATTTCATCATCAGATATAGCCAGGTCTCCGTCACCTTGACAACGGCTGGACGGCGTTCGGTATTTAGGTCCACGTCAAGACTGGCGATATTGTTGCGAATTGCTCGTTTACACTTGGCGCCTTAGGTGAGCTGGAGCTGTCAGCGTGTTTTGGCAGAGTCAGCATCAGCAATAACCGAATGGCCCAGGTGGACTCGTGTGGTCAGAAAGTGTGTCAGAGAGGAATCAACAACGAGGCGCAGCGGTCCAGCAAGGTGTACTTTGTATTCGGTGAGCTGCATTATTTTATAGTACCTTTTCGACTTGTTCAAAATTATCAGATCCGGTAAAATTGTTCCAACCTCTCACATAGCCAAGCGAAGTTTTTCGGCATACATAAGATCTTCAATTTAGCTCGTAACAATATTGTGGACACCCAGGCAGTTCCACGTTTTGCCGCCGTACGGGAACACTTGGCGCCCTTTCAGTTTAGGTTGTCACCACTGCCGTGGATGCTTAAACAGAAGGTTTTCCTTGTGTTCTTTGTAAACACATTTCAAAACACAATTTTGTTGCGTTGTAACAAAAATAACATGCAACAAAGTAGATCTAAGCATAAAAATGTTTATCCCACACCCTACACTCTCCCATTACTCCCCCCCTCCCTACGCCCCACCCCCTCACCAAAACAGAACGAGCTGTAAACACGCACGCGAAATTAGCATCTTTCCGCCGTTTGTTTATCAATTACCGGCCGAACACGGCACGGCACTGTGACGTCATCCACAGACTCACAGGCTTGCAGGGTGTGACGTCATCCACAGGCCCACGGGCTTGCAGGGCGGACCAAGTCTTCGTCTTGCCAGCAAGGCAAGTTAAATTGTAGATTATGGGCGAAATCCAATGGACTTCAGCTCACTCATCCTGGCTCTGGTTTTGGCAAGGTGAATTGATGCTCGTGTTAATTATGTCATGACAGAATTTATCGTCACATTTGACAAACTGCCATAAAAATGACCGTCAAGTGATCAACATGCCGGAGCAGTATATTTTGCAATCTCTTCCCTGATTCCCTGCGAAGTGTAGTCACTCCCATGGATGTATTGTTTACCGTTTTTTGTTCGGGTTTTTCAAAGACGAATTCTGAAACGATTATTTGTAAGGAAACGTCAAACATTACACATTTGAAATGTTTAACGTTATCACTTTTAAAGTCAAAAGTATTTATCAAATTGGATTTTATGATTTTATCCCTGTTTTACTAGATCAGTAATAACAAGTGGGATCAAAGTTCACCAGTTCCAAAGTCGACCGACTCTACGTTTGACCACCACTGTACGCCACTGCATTCCACCGCCTTGTAAAAGAAATCGCAGTATGGGCGGATGCAGGCAATAAAGTAGGCCGTGTGTATCGCGTCGGCGAGGCATTGAGCTTTCAACTCCTTCCGCTTTGGCGCTGCAGTTCGAAGCAGGATGTTCCCCCTCCCTTCCCCTTGAAGCTGCGATTAGCTTAGTTTTATAGGCTGCGTCTCGTGCTGCTAACGACTGGCTGCTAAATAGCGACCTGCTTACGACTGGCTGCTAAATAGCGACCTGCTGATGTCCGCTTCGACAAACAGATATGATTAAGACGTCTGATTTGATCTCTTTCTAAACAGATGGCCCCGTAACGAGCACAGGAAGCGCAGATAGCGTGGCCTGGTCTACATTTTCACGGCTTCAGATCTCCGTCTGAGTTTCGTCGCTCGCGGGCATCTTTATGGGTGGCTTGTTGTCACGTGATTGCCGGCTCGGCCTTGAAACAACAATAGGTTGCCCTTGCGACTAAAGAAATCAAATGCAAGCAGAGATAGTTTTAAATATGACGTTAAGAACTTTTTAATTTCACATTGCTTTTATAGCACTGACAAATTTTTAATTTAAATAATGTGAGCGTATATGTGAGGAATGTATGAAAACCTTACTAGCCTGATGGGTATTATCAAATGACAATTTTTAACGCTTGTGATAACAATTATATTGTAGATGAGAGGAAATTGTTACTGGTTTAAGCAGTTACCAGTATGCAATTGATGGAAGGGAGGCGAAGCTGGAAAAATGTCCAACCGAACCGGAACCTCCTGCTTGCTATTACCACTGAGCTATTCAGTCACACATTCTCCCTGCTTCGCCGGGTGGGACAGGGAGATCTCCGGGGAGACGAGAGGGGAGATCCCCCGACCCAGGAGGTCCCGGGTTCGTATCCCGGTTCGGGTGCACATTTTTCCAGCTTCGCCTCCCTCCCAATTATATTGTAATTACGCCAAGAGCATGCACCTAGGTGCAATAAAATGTATTGAAGATAAATAAATAAATAAATAAATAAATAAATAAATATTGCATCGAGTTGTTGGGACTCTGGGATCTGAGTCTGTGGGTTGGATGCAGTACTCGTGGTTGGTACTGGTGGCTCTTGTCACTGAGGCGGACGGCGTGGAAAGTGGGTAACAATTTGTATTTTTGGCAAACCAAAGACTTGGACTTCTTTGCCAAAGGTATTGGGCGGCTATTTGTGAATTCAAAATCATTCGTTTTCTATTTCACTGCCTGTGGTTTAAAATGGGCAGTGATTTGATATCGAGTGATTCCGAGCATATCGAACGAAATAAAGTGACATGATCACACCTTAGGTCTGAACAACAATAACTGTGATCTGATAGTGAAAATTTAAGTTGAGAATTTAAAATTGTATCACATCATTTTCCCTTAGATTGCACTAGAAACACGAATTTGTAGTTAATAAAGTTGTGTTTATCTGTGACATTTTTTTATTGCAGAATCCGAGGAATATTTATGAAGAATGTTATTCAGAATGATAAAGTGGAGCTGACGCAAGCGTTAAACTGTCGATGAGTGATCGACGATTTATCGGTAAAACCGCCCAACGAAACGCGCAGGAAACTCTGATAACGTGGTTTTACGAAGTCAATCTCTGGCTGAAAGCCAGTGTAGCAAAATCACGCCGTGGAAAATGAGCTTCTCTCTCAATTTAAGTCAGTACACATCACGCTTTTCCACGCTTTGGAGCCCTCAGGGCTGGGCCCATCGGAGCCCGAAACGCTCTGAGAGGCCGAGAACGAGACGGATTCGCAATACACACTGCGCTTTGGAATCCGACAGGCTCAGACCACGGGCTAGAAAGCGTGGGTGTGTTTTGGTTATTACATTCGAAACACATCTGACCTTCATTAGGTAGCTCTGAAATCCTCAATCCGACTTTATTCCCATCATTTTCACCCTCTGCACGGTAATAAATCCGATCCTGGCTCCCGAACGGCCACCTAGCAGCACTCGAGTATTGGCACGCGCGGCTTTCGTTCTGGAGGATGCAATTCCCGCCATCACGAAACGGGAACGGAAAATCAATTTCCCCGAGGAAAAACGCTGTGCGGCTCCAGGAAGCCGGGAAATCGTGGCCCGCGGCAAAACAGCAGCACATCCCGTGGATCACCCACTGATCTGCTACGATTTTAAAACAACAATCCAGAGTCGATGTATAGCAGATAAAAAACGGTTTACAGGGGATATCTTCGCCGAGCGCCGAACGGGGAAGCCACGCCGTGGGGTTCGCGCGAACTCGTATTATGCCTCGTTTAGTGCTATCTAAAATTCCTCGGCAACACAAACGTGCAGCGACAGCAGAGCTGCGAAAGTGGCGCAGCAAAACCGCGCAAAATGCCGGACTAGCCTCGAAATGAGTTTTTCAGTGATGTGTTTTCACATTAAAACCATAAAAGTACGGACTTGAAATTTAAAATGAGATTGACGCAAAATAATGACTGAAATCATCGTCTTCTCGCACCTTCTCGTGGACGCCAAAAATACGTCACGAAAACGCCGCTGCTGCAACATCATTGCGTCGCGTCAAAATATTGGACGGGGTCAATATTTTTCCCGTGTTACGGAGCCTTCGCAGCTTGAGTTGCCGGGGCACGCTGATTGGTTGATTGTGCTGCAACGTGGTGCGAACCCTCGCCGAAGGTAGCACTAAACGTAGCATTAGGTTACCCAGACATTCTACCATTACCGTACCTAGCTATGGCTACGGCAAAACTTTGATGCTAGTCATTTCGCCGGCAATCACAGGGGTGCTTTGGAAACCTGTTTTAATCATCTACCAGGCCATGGCACAAGGTCATTATAATCAAGGGACCCAATGTTCCTCATGTAGTTACAGTTTTTTCATCATCTACGAGGCCATGGCACAAGGTCAATAAAATCTAGGTACAGAATGTTCCACATGTGGTTACAGTTACCTTGGTTACAGGTGGTATAACAACAAACATTGGCTCCATCCCTTGACAGCCGGCAAAACTATTATTGCGGGCGGAGCACTTCCGATATCAGCTTTATTATGGGAGTGCTTAATCTAGGTAGCCTTTTATCTGTGGTTTTGGGACGACGTGGACGCAACGAGGCGGAGTGTCCCAATTATAGCACAAGAGCGTTCTGCGAACGATTTCCGGGCAAAACGCAGCCAGTCGTAACTCGAATCCCACGGGGAGCAGGCGGAATAAGAACCAAAAAAACACAAGCTGCATTGTGACATAACTAGGGCAGCGTGCTGATCTGATCTGATTCCTCTTGTTACAGGTGAGTCCCTGACGTCACTGGTGGCTGGAGGCGCTCCGCCAATCAGGCTTCAGCTCTCTGAGTCAGTCGGCCTGGCGCATGCGTAGATCACGGTAAGGTTGCTTCCGACAGTGACGAAACAAAAATCTACAAGAACCTAATTGGTTCGGAAATACAACAATTGTTATAGTCCGCATTTTGAGGCAACGTTGGCTACCTTGGCAAGATCTTAAATATCATCCTTTTCTAATTGTATATTACAGTTACAAATCTCAAGTGAAATATTTGCTACGTAAGGTAATGCACCTGAACGCAGCCCGCAGATCAGACTCGGCTCTTCCACCTCGAGCCCCTGAACGCAGCCCGCAGATCAGGCTCGGCTCCTCCACCTCGAGCCCCTGAACGCAGCCCGCAGGAGAGACCCGGCTCCTCCACCACGTGCATATCTATGCAGCATATATATCAGTCATATGAATAAGTGTAATCTCCTTCAATCGCAGTTTCCTAATATTAGTGAACCCATGTGCGTTTTGTATTGACTCGAAAAATCTGTATCCAATTTTCTATCAATAGCACATCGGGGTGGATTGGAAACAAAACCGGGGAATCGAAACCGTCTCGTTATTTTCCTCCCATTGCCGTCAGTGAAAGTGCTGCAGCTCGTGTCAATTGGTAGCAACCTCCCGGCCCCCCCCCCCCCCCCCCACCCAACAAACACCGGTGAGAGATCGGATTCCACTGCCATCCACTGCCCACTTGAGACGAGTCTTGAGAGCTTTCCCGTGTTTCACGATCCGCATGGCGGTGAGCATCGCGCTAGGCATTGTTTTCACCTTTGGCCCAATTGGCCTTTGTTATTTGACCCTTGGTCTTTGGCCTTTGGTTGCCAATAAGTTGGTACAACTCTCTTTTGTTGTTGTTTTCAAAAATCGAACAAAACGGAATTGAAATTAAAATAATGTTATCACTATCGACAAAAATGTTTATTGAACATTGCCAAGAGCTTCTTTACCTAATATTCCTTCGATACACATGACGAGGTTTGCAGAATACAGAATGCTGTGGAAACGAATTCTGACCTATATCTTAAGCGGGGCTGTATTTTTAAGCCGTGCTATTCAAGCGACCTTTGTCGTTGAGTTTAGCAGGGTTTTTTTTTAACGCAAATAATTTGGAACAACTTCCTCTTGTTGATAAACATTATCGAACCAAAACGAGGTGACGTGGAAATAAAATGGAAAGTAGAATCACGTTCGACAACAAAGTTGGTTGAACATTGCCACGAGCTGTAATACCTGAGTGTAGTCATGTTTGCTCGAGTCAGAACGTTTCTCCCTCTCTTCCCACACAGCTGTGTTATATTATGCAAAATTTAATAAATACATTTTTCATCTCCGTTATTTGTCGCCTGAATACCGATGTGTGTGTGTTCGCCAATATTGGCACACGAACCCACATGACAATACCGTGCAGTTGGCGATCAAACAACAGGCTTGGGCTCGGTTGGCGCGTGTAGCCTCCTAGAGCGCGCGAAAAATGGTGGATTTTATACTTTATATTTGACATTTGGTTTTTTATTCTGACACCTTTGCAGCCAAATAAACATTTTCACTCCTGTTTTTCAGTATAAAAATCGTCATTAAGCTTGTAGAATGCGTTTAATGTCGACAAACTTCTTTGTTGATGTTGATTTTGGATGAAGATACAATGACAGTGAGAGGTCAACACTGGCCTACACCGTCAAAATTGTCAGTACAGGATAGTGTACACTGAGTGCGGGCAGACCACCCAATCGAACATGATTTGGTGTGCACTGGCGCCTTAGAATTTGGAACACCCCAATCGAATACGAGAACTGCACTCGGTGTACACTCAGTGTACACTAGTGCAGCCAACCGAATACGCCATGTGAAAGTTTGTCTGTAAAATATATTTTGTAGATATTCGTAGGCAAATGGGTCCCCCCCGCCCCCCCCCCCCCCACCATTAAAGGAAAAATTTACTAAACGTTACATGGGCATATCATGATACTATGCTATGCTTGACATGAGCGTATAATAAAGTCGCTGGTCTGGGCGGACGAGATTGGGCAGAGTGTGGTCGACGCCTGGCTGATGCCGGTCGTAAAGCCCGACGTCGCCGGGGGATTGATTCGTCCGCGCTCGGCGCTTTTTAATGCGCTTTTTGTCGACGGTTTGATCGAGTTATCGACGAAGATGTCGTTGTGATTGACGACCAATCACTGTCGCGGATACGTCGTTCAACGCTCAAGGTCACGGATGAACTGGAAAAATTGATATTTTCGAGACGTCGCTACCTTTGTTTGACGATCTAGGCACAGAAAAAAGGACTACACAGATTATCAACTCCTGTACCAAATAACAGCACAGATAGAAGGGCTACCCAGATTATTCACTCTCATACTAACAGCACAGATAGAAGGGCTACTCAGATTATTCACTCTCATACTAACAGCACAGATAGAAGGGCTACACAGATTATTCACTCTCATACTAACAGCACAGATAGAAGGGCTGCTCAGATTGTCCACTCTCATACTAACAGCGCAGATAGCAGGGCTACCCAGATTATCCACTCATATACCAACTAACAGCACAGATAGAAGGGCTGCCCAGATTATCCACTCTCATACTAACAGCACAGATAGAAGGGCTACACAGATTATTCACTCTCATACTAACAGCACAGATAGAAGGGCCACCCAGATTATCCACTCCTATACTAACAGCACAGATAGAAGGGCTACACAGATTATTCACTCTCATACTAACAGCACAGATAGAAGGGCTACCCAGATTATTGACTCACATACTAACAGCACAGATAGCAGGGCTACCCAGATTATTGACTCACATACTAACAGCACAGATAGCAGGGCTACCCAGATTATTGACTTACATACTAACAGCACAGATAGAAGGGCTACACAGATTATTCACTCTCATACTAACAGCACGGGTAGAAGGGCTGCTCAGATTTCCACTCTCATACTAACAGCACAGATAGAAGAGCTACACAGATTATTCACTCTCATACTAACAGCACGGATAGAAGGGCTGCTCAGATTTCCACTCTCATACTAACAGCACAGATAGCAGGGCTACCCAGATTATTGACTCACACACTAACAGCACAGATAGAAGGGCTACTTGTATTATCTACTCCTAGACTAACAGCAGCTACGCGAAAGCTCTCCACCCCGTGAGATTCGCGCCTTTCCCTTCGCGCGCAAGCGAAAATAGTTTCGTCGGCAGGCACGGCATGGAGCTACTGTTCGTTGTTATAAATTACCTGCAACCAAGGTGACTGTACCCTTGTGGAACATTGGGTCCCTTGATTATAAATTATAATAGACCTTGTGCAATGGCCTGTTACATGATGTTAAAACAGGTTGCCAACGCACCCCAGCGATTGCCGGCGAAGTTACTAGCAAAAATGCATGCCGTAGCCATTTCCAGGTTACCTAAAATATCTGGGTAGCCTAGCCTTATATCTGTAGTAGCAGACTTCCAAGTGATAACCTCAAGCACATTCCTAGCATTTAGCCAGCTTTGCGTGACGGATATAAGGCCAGTAAGAGCACATTGTGCAAATGGGAAAACCGTGTGCTAATTAACGTCACAGCTTCTCGGCTTCCCCCCCTTCCCCCTTTCAGGACACACATGCCCCCCCCCCCCCTCCAACTTCCGGGCGAAGCCAACAGGCGAAGCGTGACGTCACACGCGATTAAAGCACGGCAAACACGCGACGTTAGCGCCACTGCGGCAAGCGGTGGAAATTAGCTCTCCTCGAGCTCATTTTCAAGAGGAAAAAAACGTGAGTGGACTTTGAACTTTCAAACCTCACGGGTTCAGGGGTTGCGTTTAACCCATAAACCTCTTTTGTATAAGTGATTTACCCACTTTCTGAGAGAGTAATGACAGCTGGCTAGACTTGGGTTTGTCCTACTTGAAAGCTGTACGGCGGCATCCCTTTGATTTTGAGCTTGCTAAGCTAGATGCACATCCCGGCTAGCAATGATCCAAAGTTTGACCTACTTGAACGCTGTATGGCGGCGGCATCCCTTTGATTTCGAGCTTGCTAACCAAGTTGCATATCCCAGCTAGCAATGATCCAAGGTCTGTCCTACTTGAACGCTGTACGGCGACATCCCTTTGATTTCGAGCTTGCTAAGCTAGTTGCATATCCCGGCTAGCAATGATCCAAGGTCTGTCCTACTTGAACGCTGTACGGCGACATCCCTTTGATTTCGAGCTTGCTAAGCTAGTTGCATATCCCGGCTAGCAATGATCCAAGGTTTGTCTTACTTGAACGCTGTGCGGCGGCATCCCTTTGATTTCGAGCTTGCTAAGCTAGTTGCATATCCCGGCTAGCAATGATCCAAGGTTTGTCTTACTTGAACGCTGTGCGGCGGCATCCCTTTGATTTCGAGCTTGCTAAGCTAGTTGCATATCCCGGCCAGCAAATATCGAAAATTTCAGGCTGTTCTATATATAGTTATATATGGACTCAGCTATGCTGTTTCTGCAAAGTCCCAGAGGAGCTCTAGAGTATTGTAATACTCTTAAGCAGAAGCTTTGCACATTAAAATACCAACTCTCTCCTTTTTCCCATATTTTATTTATGACGATTCGGGATTATTTCGAAGCGTTCCACGGAGTGGCAAGATTATTCCAATGTGCTCATTGCATTTCACGGAAAGCGCCTCGAAGAATTCGTGGGGTGGCTTTTTTCTCGTTGCAAGAATATTTTATCTGCGTCTGGTGCTGCTTCCATACGAATATGGCATAAATATACGGGAAGAGGGACCAAATTCTTGAAAACTAAATACGCATAAAGTGGCGACTGTCTTGTGGTCCAGAGACAAGACATGGCTGAAACCCGTTGACTTCAAGCACAGACGCAAGGTTACCCAGTCATTCTACCATATCTAGCTATGGCTACAGCAAAATTTGTATGCTAGTAGTTTGGCCGGCAATCGCTGGGGTGCGTTATCAACCTGTTTTACCATCATCCACCAGGCCATGGCACTAGATTAATTCAAGGGACTCAATGGTCCACATGTGGTTACAGTTACGTTTACAGGTGAAACAACTAACAGTGGCTCCATCCCTTGACTGCCGGCGAAACTATTATTGCGGGCTTTCCGCGTAGCTGTTTTAGTATGGGAGTGGATGAACTGGGTAACCCTTCTATCTGGGCTTCAAGGAAGCGTATACTACGTATATAAGGCTAGACCTGCAACCGCCCACACCTGACTGTGTACTGGCCGCCATCTTGATTGGGACCAAAAACCTCCTTGGAGCAAATTTCAAATTATTCAGTCTATAATAAGACCAATTGAAAATATTCTCAAATAAAAGGCCCTGGTTTTGTGCTCGGATAGAAATTCTATGTGTGATGTCGATGGCTGCCATGCCTTGTCACAACCCTTGCTGGCAAACAGTGCATTTTTTGTGCTTTCCGGGACCGTTATTTTGGTTCCCCCGTTCTGGGATTACAATTGTTAATTTTTTTGAGTACAACGGCCTCTCGTCGCCCTCGGAGGTCCCCTTATCCCACCCGGCGTAGCGGGTGCTCTGCTGCTTTCCTTACTAATTTAATATGATCTGCCATAGAGACATCTCTCTCGGAATGATGGACTATCTAGATAAACCTCATCTGTGCTACATATTTCAAGAAAAGCACCGTGTTTATTTAACGAAGAAACACGCGCTGTGTTTATCGCAGACAAAAGTTTTCCCACCACGGCCAGTATAAAAATAAAACTTTATCGCAGTGTTTCCAAAGCTTGCCGCCATTGGCCTAAAGCGCGCTACAAGCGGAATCCATCAGCACCGCCGCCTTGAAGCACGGTGATAACTTCAACTTTCTATCGCTGCTCGTTTCCTGCTGCTGTGTACTTTAAGCTGGGTTTACGGCTGGCAATGTCAGTGACACGATGTCATCAACATTGGCTCCGGAGTCTGGACCAATCAGAGACTCCATGGCAGAGTCGTGAACATGACGTCATGCACATCCAGAGTCTCTGATTGGTGGCAGAGCCAATGTTGATGACATCGTGTCACTGACATTTCCAGCTGTAAACCCAGCGTTAGTGAGAGTGTGTTAATGCCGCATAAAAACCATGTCGTAAAGATCGACAACTAATCTCTATCGCCGACTTGACGGTTTCCAATTGATAGAAGCTTGTGAACCGTTGCCGCTAGGCTCCCTAATACCGTCATCCACCCGACTTAACTACCCGTGGACTGGAATATAAAGCTGGGACGTAATTCCGTCTTTGTGAACCTGCTGTTTGCGGAGCCTTAACGACGAGCACTTTCGCTCCGTGGAGGCATGACAGTTAACAAGAGTCTTGCTACGCGAGACTTTAACACATTTCTTAGTATAGAACCGGTATTACAATTTACAAGTGCCTCAACCCAGAGTTAAAGTAGGAATCGAGTTATTTGTCATGGCAACCGCCAATAGGATGCCGTGGACTTCATCTGTTTCTGAGGGCTCGACGCTTGGTTAAGCCCCAACCGATAACCGAGGCTAGAAATTTTAAGAACCGTTAGCGAGAAACCTTAGTTTTTAAATAAATAAAACTAAACATTAACTTTCTTTATAATCTTATTTAAATTACGAAAGCTCGTAATTGGCTAGTCATTTTATTTTTATGTACACAAATTAGCCTCCCAAAAATGTTGCCCATTCCGGGATTTGAACATTTATATAAGATTATAAAGAGAATTCAACGCATCCAACGTTAATTTGGAGTTACTCGAGGTTGAATGTAAATGTTGTTGCAGTATAGCAGCACACGGTTCCAGAGCCAATATGAGTATTCGTAGACTCTCGACCATACCCCCATGGGGACATTCAATTCTCACCCTGTATGCAAATTACTTCTCTCAAATTTCGTGTCTATTTAGCTCAGCTGGTTAGAGCACCAGCCGCGAAAGTTGGGGACCCGATTCAAATCCCGGAATGGGCAACATTTTTGGGAGGCTAATTTGTGTACATAAAAATAAAACATTAACTTATTTGCTCAGCCACCTGGCGGACGAAATTTTGACTCGCTACGAACACCTCTGTGTAGAGCTGTTAAAAGGTCACATTTCTACTACCTAAGTGGAATATCACATTTGTCTTCTAACTTAAGTTTCAAAAAAACATTTCTTCCCTTTTCCATTTTAAACCCTTGTCAAGTTGTCACACCTGCACGAAAATTAATTAAATTCGGCTCCATTTTTAATTCGCAGCTTTGACGCACAGTGACAATGCAGTTTCCATGCCAACCATGTCCCGAACATCGAGAGGAAACTGTGACGCGTACCTCTTTGTTTCCACGGCGCGATACCCACGTCGGTGCAGGCTCCCTAATCTCCCATGACCGATGCGACCCCCCCCCCCCCCCATCACAGACTGGAGCCGGCGATGTCGTCACTCGTTCCAAATAATAACACCACCCCCTCGCACCCCCCTTCCCCCCTCCCAAGGGTCGAAGCCTCGTTATGACCCCCCCCCCCCACCTCCCGCTTTTGAGGCGACGCGTGTTATTAGAGGCTTACGTGTAATCCGAAAACGATTTGCCACCCCCCCCCCCCCTTTAGAAACCAGGTCCCCCCCTTGGAAACCAGGTCCTCCCCTCTTGGAAAACAGGCGATTCCGTTACTCTGACATCGCCGTTCTCGGTTACAAAGTTAAAAAATTAACATGGACAACAATAGGGATTTTATCCATCAGAACCGATAACGGCATAACGTACAAGTTACAAAATCGCTGGACAGCCCCCCCCCCCCCCCTTTGGAAACCTGGTCCCCGGAGACGGACGCAGTTTGCGAGGCGAGACGGGAAATTACCCATCGAGATAGATCCTGGAGATCGTCGGCATTTTCCTATCATAAGTAGGTATAATATTAACGATTTAGTTCTAAACATAACTCAACAAAAGTTAACATTGGTGGAAACTGAAAAAGACCAGTATTTGGGCTTAGAGCTGGCAGTGTCAGTGACACGATGTCATCGACATTGGCTCTGCCACCAATCAGAGACTATGGATGTGCATGACGTCATGTGTGCGCACTTCAAACACAACTGCTAAATGAGGATCCATGGCGCATGTGCCGAATGAAAGTAAGCTCCCACCTCGGGTGACGGATACGAATGTATATAGTTACAAATGTTCAGTTTAAGGTGGGGGTCACCCCTGGCCGGCGGACATCTTCAACATAATTTCCACACACGAACTATCTGTGACGGCAAAAAACAAAAGCTAGTGCATTATGGGCAACTTATAAAGCTTACGAATATTAATGGATAATTTTTGTTTTATAATTAGATTTGCTGAAAATTCAGAACACCTGCCAAACAATTATTTAAAATGGTTTGAAGGTTTTTCTAGATTTTCAGTAAGCCTAATGATAATAAAAAATTGATTCTTACATTATTTAAAAGTCTTAAAAATTGTCTAGTGCACTATACTACTTTGTTTTGGGCTGTCACTGATATTTTGTCTGTACAAAACTATGTTGTAGTTATTCGTAGGCCAAATGGTTTCCCCAATCTTAAGACGACCTCTAAAGAAGCCATTCGAGTGCCCATGCGCAGTATGATGCTTCGATTAATCCGTGACGTCACCCGGTGCTAAAAGCACGGCCTCCTCGTGATTTCCGCCTGTCAGCTGAGCAAGTGTGAAACATTAGGGGCTCGTTTCAGCCCCAAAAAATAGCCGCCAAACGCCGAGGCAGCGGATCCAGCGGGCGTGCGGCACGGACGGGGATCCACGAGGCGCTGACTTGATTTGAATAAACTCGGTCACAAATCAGCGGCTGACATTTTGCCGCCTTGCCCCCCCCCCCCCCCCCCCCCCCCCACGGTGAGTGCGAGAGAGTTGGGAGATGGCGCGGGCTGCGATTGCGAATGAGATGAAGTGGATGACGTCAGACTGAGTACATAGCATCAGGTGGGCTGTGAATTGCGATGTTGCCGTGGCCGACTCGCCGACAGTGTTGCCGTGTCGCAGGACATTACAGTCGTTGCGTTTGGCATGTCCGTTTCCTTCGACCACTGAAGATCCAGAGCCATTAACGTATCCGTCTATGCTAATACATGCACATCTTTTCGTATGGGTAGTCCCTTTCAATCCGCTTTAATTCCATTATCAAAAAGCCAATGTTTTCCCCATGTTTTCGATGTTTTTAATATCGAATGTTCATAATGATTTAAATGTTCACATGTTTAAAATATGTGTTCAATGCTTTCACAATGTTTAATCTCACTTGTTTCTCTCATACCTATACCACAGCCCATTTGAATTACTTAGGTTAGAGATCGTTACCCTTAGTTACCGATTGGTAAATAGTTAGACAATCGCCTCCAAAGAGGACCTTTCCTGTTTCCCAAAGTTTCTTCCTAAAACTGCAGTTAAGTGAATTCCATAAACCCCAACAAAAGTTATATCCATATCACCCATATTAAGCTATATTCCCCGATGCAAACTAGCTAATACTCCATTTCACGTTAAGTAGAAGAGTGGATTTGCGTCTTCCTCGAGGACCCACTGCTGCTAGACACGAGCAAAGAGTTTCAAAACTGCCCACATAGCCTTTTGCCCGGCTCAAGACATGGCTTGTAACTTTTGAAACTCGAATCTCGTGTCTAGCAGCAGTGGGTCCTCGGGGAAGATGCAAATCCACTCTCCTACGCAACGTAAAATGCAGTACAGGTGAGGATTGCACCCCCCCCCTCCCCCCACCCACCCCCGGCAACATCTTTAGTAGTCGAACTCATGACAACAGTGTTATCGAATGCTAAAATCAAAATGGCCGTACAGGCAGGGGTGCACAAAGCAGCGCACGATGAATTGTCGGGTCTTCCTTTGGTTTCCCTCGAAGTCCAGGCTTCGAGTCCCGACGCCGGATGTCCTGCAGGACTCGTCCGGCTTTGCCCTGAGCGCGCAGCGTCCTCAAGTCATTGCTATAGCTGTGTATACCCCAGCTCAATAATCAGCCAATAAAGGCGAGGCAGAAATCGAATGAATTATTTATTTATTCCCAACGGCGATCGAAGTTTAAAAGAAAACGTGTGGCAGGTGCATTTGACGTGTATTGCCTAACGACTCTTCGAGGTTTTTTCGGGGCAGTTCGCTGCTTGACGAGTGAAACGATCCATTTCGATTTTTGAAGCGGGCTTGTGTTTGAGAAAGCAACTGACTGCGATCGACTCTCACTTTTTGGGATTCGTGCCTTCTTCAAAGCTGTGTGTGTTTTTTTAAGTCTGTGGTAGTAAAATTCTTACAAAGTTAAGGAGAATTATTGGAAAAGCCTGCAATTAGCTGCTAAGAAAAAGAAGCAAAAAAAAGCTGGACGGCAAAGTCTAAGTGAGAAATGTGATTTATAAACCAAAGGGGCCGTGTTTATGTTGTGTGTTTCAAATGAATGCCATTAGGAAATAGAATTTTGAAATCTCAAGATAGGAAAAACACACCTTTTACTCGGCTGATGGCCAGTTGCACCAACGTCCAATGAAATCGTCGAATTAAATTAATCGATTAAACTAAAATTTTATTTTTATTTTATGTACACAAATTAGCCTCCCAAAAGTGTTACCCATTCCGGTATTTGAACCCGGGTCTCCAACTTTCGCGGCTGGTGCTCTAACCAGCTGAGCTAAATAGACACGAAATTTGTGAGAAGTAATTTGCATACAGGGTGAGAATTGAATGTCTCCATGGGGGTATGGTATAATGGGTATATGGTATATGGGTATGGGTATATAATGGGTATATGGTATAATGGTATATATGGGATTATAAAGAAAACTAAAAATTATTTAAATTAATAGAATTAATATAAATAATTAATTTAAATTAAACGTGAGATTAAGTCCAGATTTATTTGGCGATTTCAATGGTAAAACACCGAACCAAATTATAATCAATGATCAAATGAGTAATCTCTAATAATAATAATAATAATAATAATAATAATAATTGTGTTTATTGTCAGTAAAACAAGTTCATGTTATGAGACAGTCAAATGGGCTATTTACAGTTCATTTATAATTACAATATTCGTCAATAAGGACGTTGGTGCAACTGGGTATGAGTTATTTGTGTGTCCGTCTACAGTATTTTTCACGTTAAGAAGTAAACTATTGTTCTGTTTATTGCAGACATAGCCCTGTCAATCATTCGATGCTAAGACCATTCGACCCTTTAGCGGAACAATGGGACGACCTGCGAATGTAGACACCTATGGCTCTTCAAACAGCATGGGAGCGTCTTTGAGAGTGAAAAACAGCTCTCCTTCCAATCGTGGAAAATACAATAACAAAATAAGAGCATATTGTCTTGTTATGAACCTTTTACCTTTGTGAAACTCATTTCAAATGTATGTCGCTCGGAAGATGTAACACAGTACACTAGCGCTCCTTGTGCTCAAACGTGGCCATCTCTAAACTAATTTCAGTTGTGCCATAACAAAATGGATACACAATCAAATGCAATCAGCTCAGACTGATTGTGTTTGCACTTGACAAGCACAGAAGTAAATAGAACTGGCTAAGTTCAGAACTTCAGACATGGCAACAACTCCCACCGAACTTCTACCGAACAAAGTTGAATTATCCTCCTAGGTACAATGACTTGTCACGAGCTTGACTCAAAATCGCTTCCTAAACTCCATTTCATGTCAAGAAGGAGAGTGGATTGCATATTCCTCGAGGTTCCACTGCTGCTAGACACGAGATAAGAGTTGCAAAACTCACAAGCCATGTACAGACAAACAGCTCTACGGTCATTTTACAGTCTCGTAGTTTATTTCTAGCGGCAGAGTGGGTTCTCGAGGAAGATGCAAATCCACTCCAGTTCTTTACGTGAAATGGAGTATCCATGAAGTGCCAGCAAAATGGGTCTAAAAATAAGTCTGGTTAAAGTTTGATACAGGACCAGAAGCAAGATGTTATACGCACGAGTTTGCGGAGATCGCATCCTGGATTTTAGCTGCTAGCTCATTGGCTTGAGTTTCAACATAGTATCACAATGAAAATGGAACTTCGTTTCTGTCCAGCCGCTACCTGCTCAATCCACATTTCTAGAGGATTGTGACTACGGGAACTGATCAATTTGTTTGCAATTTTACTTGTCGCGAGGCTTTCTTCAAGACGCGAATTCATTTTTACCCTGGGGCCTGGATCCCTATTCTGTAACTTTTCAGATGCGAGGTGAAATGAAATGAGAGTGAGAACCATCATTTGTTCCATATGATAACATAGGTGACCTTGGAGTAGTCACTCTCATTTCTTGTCGTCTCACCTGGAAAAAGTTACAGATTAGGGGTCCTGGATTCACGAAACGGGGATTACAAGTTTTTGGGGCAAAATCGAGGTTAAATATATTTTCAGCCGATCAGATTCAATTGTTTAGTCCGTTTGTGTGGTTATCACTATGGTAACCGCATCGTGAATCCAGACGCTGAAGGCATGTTGCCAGCTCCTGCTGAATCAATTAGTTTCCATTTTCTCGAACGGCAGAAGTATCTCGGTGACCTGGTCATAG
Organism: Nemoura dubitans; assembly: GCA_921293005.1. Lineage (NCBI taxonomy): Eukaryota > Metazoa > Arthropoda > Insecta > Plecoptera > Nemouridae > Nemoura > Nemoura dubitans. Next base: position 27,814,925 of record OV121077.1, on the reverse strand, counting down.
CCAAAAGATTCGCACGCTAGAATTATTCTTGAACTCTGCCATTTCCCACAGCCTCCTAGCAACATTCGCGCCATAAGAGCGATGGGAAACATTTTTCATGCAGAAGGCCCTGGTTGTGTGCTCGGATAGAAATCCAATGTGTGCTGTCGATGGCTGCCATGCCTTGTCACAACACTTGCTTTCCACCCAGAAGACCCTGGTTGTGTGCTCGGATAGACATCCAATCTATGCTGTCGATAGTGATATGGTTAAATTCCCGGGAATTTTTTTTTGGGGAATATTCTCCAATTTCGGAATTTTCGGGGATTTTTTTTTATACGATTTTTAATATTAGAACTGCAGTTGACGTCAGAAATATTACTCGAGTTTTAAAATGTCATTGCATTTGTTTACTTTATAACTTATACCTGTGGTTAGTTTATTTTGTTATAATCCCAGAGAAAAAACAAATTCCCCAAAATAGGAAAAAACAGATTCCCCTATTTTTGGGAATTTATTTTTACCCTGGGAATATTCCCGGGAATATTCCCAGGGTAAAATTCCCGACCGCCCATCACTAACTGTCGATAGCTGCCATGCCTCGTCCAAAGCGGCGTTGTCACATTTTCAAAAGTCAGTGCAACGTGCATTAATGAGCAGCTTCATGATCGCTCAATTAATGCAGTCAACATGGACCGTAGATCCAAAGGGAGTGAAGCTAGACGGCCAGCTCTATTCTGAACCTGTTGCCGTCTTGGCAATTATTTTGATGTGGTTAATAGAATTGAAATTAAAATTTCGAATTTGGAAGGCAAATTGAGGCAATGATGCTAGACACGAGCTAAGAGTTTATAAAATTGACCATATAGAGCCTTTTGTCCGGCTCAAGACATGGCTTCTTAGATTTGAAACTCATAGATCGTGTCTAGCAGCAGTGGGTCCTCGAGGAAGATGCAAATCCACTCTCTTCTTGACGTGAAATGAAGTCTAGACGGATATCACCTAGGACCTTTATGTGAGCTGGTCGCTCTCCCGCTGTGCTGAATGACACACATGACAGCGATGGAATTAACAGTGGCTTTGTTACACGGCTGCATTTCACCGTTGCAATTGAATTAGTGCGTCCCTTTGGCACGCGACGCCAGCGCCACAATGCACCGATGCACGGGGTGTCATGGAACTAGCCCCGAAATCCCCCGTGGGCGCTCCACGCGGCTAACGTGTGCAGCTCTCTGGTGTCGGCGAGCTCGTATTGTAATGTAATTATCCAATTACCTACGTACCATTTCTCTCTAACAGCCAATCAAAACTACGCTTTGGAGCCCGCGGGCAGAGCCCGTCGGATTCCAAAGCGCTGCGTGTATTGCGAATCCGTCTCGTTCTCGGCCTCTCAGAGCGTTTCGGGCTCCGATGGGCCCAGCCCTGAGGGCTCCAAAGCGTGGAAAAGCGTGATGTGTACTGACTATAATTGAGAGAGAAGCTTATTTTCCCCGGCGTGTTTTTGCTACACTGGCTTACAGCCAGAGATCGTAACACCAAGTAATCAGAGTTATTAGCGATCGTGTATCTCTTTTTACCGTTTGATTTGGCTCAAAATCACTAGATTTCAAATCACTGGCCCTATGTTAATTAAATCCAATAATTCAGAAACCTCACAAGTAACACAATCGGTTCCCAAGACATAACAGAATTGACGCAGGATCAGAACTAAAAAACATAACAAATAGAAAAAGAACAGGTTGTAATTTTTGCCAAGTTGCAAGTTTGTTTAAGAAGCGTACCGTCACTAAGTATGGTGTCGCCGCCGAACCGAAGTGAGACGTAACAGTCTCGACCTAGACTTTGCTCGAAGCGTTGAAAATGGAACAACCCCCTCCCCCCCCCCATAAGATTGTGATGTGATTCATATTTCAGCCAGCGACCCTTCCGCAGCGAAGACGCTCCCAGTCGCGGCACAGACGTCCCTCGCACGTTCCACCCCCGAAGGCCGGACGATTCCCCAGCGCTAGACGCGCCCCCCCCCCCCTTTTCGACGCCCCCCCCCCATTCGACGCGGTCGTTGGCGCCAAACGGACGACCGATTTTCAATTATCAGAACGACGCGCTACGCGTCTCGTTTTCACGCGCACGACGTCGATGAAAACAAGATGGTCGTTCGCTTTTGCAACGGCCCTCTTGATTAATTATTGATTTTGGATTTTGGCACGCTGCAGCCACCGGTGGTGAAAAGCAAATCTGCAATAGCTTTAGAATAGACAAAACGACACGAGTTTGCATTCTTGGCCGAGGCTGGCTGCTATTCTGCTAGCGGCTGGATCTCTCGTGGCATGGGCTCTATTGGGACAGGCTGCTATTGGTTGGAACTCTCGTGACATGGGCTCTATTGGGACTGGCTGCTATTTGCTGGATCTCTTGTGGCATGGGCTCTATTGGGACTGGCTGCTATTGGTTGGATCTCTCGTGGCATGGACTCCATTGGGACTGGCTGCTATTTGCTGGATCTCTCGTGGCATGGGCTCTATTGGGACTGGCTGCTATTTGCTGGATCTCTTGTGGCATGGGCTCTATTTGGACTGGCTGCTATTGGTTGGATCTCTCGTGGCAAGGACTCTATTGGGACTGGCTGCTATTGGTTGGATCTCTCGTGGCAAGGACTCTTTTTGGGGCTGGCTGCTTTTGGTTGGATCTCTTTTTGGCATGGACTCCATTGGGAATGGTTGGGTTTCGAATTATTGCTCTGACCAAATGGTCGCCTGTAAGCGCTTTCAAAACTCGCATACTATGCCATTTACAATGGCCAAATCGCTGGCAACATGCTGGCAATATGGCAACATGCAAACAACTAAAGTCGATTTCAAATTCCGATGTCCATGATTTTAGGTTGGCTACTAGCTATTTTCTAGCCACGCTTCAGCCAAGAATACAAACCCGAGAAGCTTTACATTTTCTGAACTCTTTTTCCTACGCATTTAGCATGGCATTCGACAGGCCAGAGAAAAATCGCTTCATTAGCCAATCTAGAGGTAAGGCCAAACCTTAAGTGAGTCTGTCGACAAAAATATGCTTTAGAACTTTTCAAGTTGGTCTAAACACAGTGCTACCGGTAGGCCTGGTACTGAACACGTGACTTAGCCACGTGCTTTTGCTGGACTGGAACTGGTTTGGCAAACCGGTTTCGTTATCAGCAGCAGCTTGGCCCTTAGAAATGGGGATCGATCGCAACTCTCAAATTGGATCAGCTGGCAGTTGTTTTGCTCGATTTTGGTTAGATAAAGTTTAGTCGCATGAATCTGAGTTCTATGTTGGTATGCTTAGTACTGGTACATTACTTGAACAATTACAAACTCACAACAACAGTGCCGAACGACGGTACGTAATTTTGAAGGGTTTACATTAAAATCAAACGACTTTCTGCATCTACCATCAACTACTAACTCAATTAAAATGTAGCGTCGCTTGGTTCAATGTTGTTTTCACAGCGTAGTTTGATGTGCAATTGCTTCTCTCATCTCTCAAATCAAGGTAGTCGATCGTACCGAGATTCGAGACCCGACCTTTTGGATGGCTGCTCATCCAGACAGGTCGTTGCTTGTCACTTGTCAGAAATGGAGACTAGATCAGATGGCGCCTTTACGCCTAGGCGTGCGTCTAGGGGCCCCGGTGGTAGAGGGCCCCCAATTTTTTTAAACAACCTATTGCGAAGAAAATTCGTAGAATAGGTGAAACACCAGAAAAGAGGCGTTTTTTTCGGAAATGGATAGAACATTTAAGCGTTGGCCTTTTATTAGAGAATGGACTTTTTCAAGGGGGCCCCAAAAGTCATCTGCGGCTAGGGGCCCCGTCGATCCGGAAAGCGCCCCTGGATTAGATGCACAACCCATTCACGTTATCATCACATTATCGGGGCGAGTTAATTGATGAGTACCGTGTCATGAATGATCGTTTCAAATTAGAGTATAGTAAATTAATTTTCTAATAGCATTATCGTAATGCCTTCCCCGTTTGCCAACTGTTGTTTATTGTTATTTCAAGAGATATAATAGTCTTTTGAAGTATGCGATGAAGCAGAAATATAGTCTGAAATCATCCGCGAGTGGAATCTTGATCGTGTGTCGCCCCTGCCTCGCAACTGTGGAGCCGAGGGTCTGCCGTAGTGACCTCACCTTCTCTGGGTTTCAATCTGACAATGTTTTCCTTGCAATATTTCTCTGCAAGACATGATACCACATGGTACATGGTGACATGGTACATGATACCAATAACAATTCATATACAATTCAAAACCAATTCAATACCAATTCACACCAATTCATACCAATTCAATACTAATTCACACCAATTCAATACCAATTCAATACCAATTCACACCAATTCAATACTAATTCACACCAATTCATTACCAATTCAATAGGTACCAATTCACACCAATTCAATACCAATTCATACCAATTCACACCAATTCAAACCAATTCACACCAATTCACACAAATTCAATACCAATTTAATGCCAAATCAATACCAATTTAATACCAATTCACACCAATTCAATACCAATTCAATACCAATTCAATACCAATTCACACCAATTTAATACCAAATCAACACCAATTCAATACCAATTTAATACCAATTCACACCAATTCAATACCAATTCAATACCAATTCAATACCAATTCAATACCAATTCACACCAATTTAATACCAAATCAACACCAATTCAATACCAATTCAATACCAAATCAACACCAATTCAATACCAATTCAATACCAATTCAATACCAATTCAATACCAATTCAATACCAATTCAATACCAATTCAATACCAATTCATACCCAGTGGACGACTTCAGTTCCAGCGTCAATCACTGATTTGACCACATAAGGATCGACTCTGGAACTGCAGCTGTTGTCCGTGCATAAATAATTTGTTCCGAATTCGAACCAATCACACCGATTATTGGTTTGATTCGCATTTACCGCCAGTACCTTTTACAGCGGCCGTAATGCCGAAGGGTTGCTGTTGTTTGCTTCGTCAACGAATGTTAAATCCTCACGTCGTCTCCTCAGCAAAAGCTGCTAGCAGAAGCATCACCACTCAGATTCAAACGGAATAACTTGTCAAATAAAAGTCACGCTAGTTATTATCTTAAGCCCCGTTCGTTCAATAGCTGGTAAAGATTTAACAGTTTGATATGTCGTTTTACAGCCAATCAGATGCATTGACGGCAAGTTAACGAACTGTTAGTTCCTTAACCAGCCGTTGCAAGCAAGCGGGACTAAGTGAAAATTCCATCATCGGCAATTTGTAAATTACGGCGACGGCATGACGTCACGGTCGGCGTCGGCGTCGGGCGCCGATCGGACGGCGTGCAACGATCGGCGTCGAATTTTCGACGTCCGGCGTCGCAATTTAGCTGAAGGAATTTTAATGGCGAAAGGGGGAAACGTAAATTGATTATGGAGACAGAATAATGAGCTATTTTTGCGTGTAACTCAATTAGGTAAATTGAGCGTGCGAGTGTTGAAGCTATGGAAAAATGTGAGAGGGTTTTAACTTTTATTTCGTTACCGGCTGGAGGGTTTAAGATGTCCGTTTCAAGAAGCACTTTACCTCGGCGAAATATTTTGAATGGAGCATAAAAAAATATCCTCTTCCAGTTTTGTAAGGAAACCATGATATGTTCGTTTTATGTACCTATTCAAATTATGACCCAATAGGTATATTATGTATATGGCACCAAATATTTTTGTACGCCAATTAGTAAAAAATTCCCTCTGGAAATAAGAATTCCTCAAAGTTATACGATAACGTGCCATAATTGAAAAAAGAGAAGGCGTTTTGTAAGCATATCATTCATCATCGTCTCAATTTCTTGCTTTCTCTCCCTGCTAACTTATCTATCTTTGAAGAGGGCAAAAAAAGAACGTAACGACAGAGCGTCAAATTGCCTGGCAGCGAAATGTTTAATCATACTACACAAGTCCAGAAGATTTCCACGAAAAAGTTGCGTTATTAAGGCCCGTTATAACAAAACAAGGATTTTAATTTGATATTGTTGAATAAACATCTGCTACATTTCGTTGTTAAACAAGTACGACATGCCTGGCACATCTCGATTTCCTTCTGGAAAAAGCAAAGCAATTTACTCTTTATTCTTTATTCTTTACTCTTAATTTACTCTTAACTCGCTACTCAGATTTTCTAATGGTCTGTTAACCTTGTTATTTGCTTAGCAACGCCCAATCAAAGCCTATATTTTTCTTGCTAACAGACCGTTAGTGTCTAAACGGACCGCTGAAAAACTGGCACTTTATCCACTAGCGAGTACCAAATTAGAAAAATCGTTAAAAGGAGTGAACAATTCTTGAATTTGTGAAAATTCGTGAAGTACAAAACTCGTAAATCCGTGAAAATTATCCATCACCGAGCTGTCTATCAGCTATAGCAATGGATTCGTTCTCAACTTATGCCACGGGCGTTTTTGGAAATTATCGGTTAAAAACATTTTAATAAATCAATTTTTCGAAATTTTTCGATTTATTCAAAATTTTGAATCTCTCTAATGGCCCGCGCACAATTGAAGTAAGAATAAGAGTAGCAATAAGAATAACGAACAAAAAAGTTAAAACATAGGGAAACGTATGCAAGTGCACACAATTGGCGCAAGCCGTAAATTGTTGGGAGGAACGATAAGAATAGTGAATAAGGAGATGAAATATTCCCACTTTCTTATCGCTATTCTTACTTCAACCAATCAGAGATAAGTATTTTTTGAAAAAAACACGGTGCAACAATCAAACTGTTGTTGTCACGACAACGGTTTGAAGTTTTCCTGTCACTGACAGCTGTCAGTGAACATTTTCCACGTTTTTTAGCAGCTTGTACCTGTGCATACTCTTATTGTAATTTCACTATTCTTATTCTTACTTCAATTGTGCGCGGGCCTTAAATGTCAAAGTTCTTATATAATAATCTTCACACGAATTTATAAGCATGTCGACCTTATACATATTTATTGTGCCTGCATGTCTCAGGGCGGTAGGATTTTCCGATTGCTTTTTATTCACATTTGAAAAATTTTTTATTCGTGATTTGACGCTTATTCAATCCGGTTTCCTTTGTTTCCAGCTTTGTTAACTTCAAGTTTGTCCAAGGCATAGATTTTGACAGATATCAGAAGTTTAGTCTATTTCGAAGTATTTGAAGGTAAATTCACTTCAGAATTATATCTCCAATATATTAGGAACCCTCAGGCATAAGGTATATGTCTTATGTATTTACTTTCACCTTGATCAATGAGTTTCGCTGTGTGACAGATCAGAGAGAAACCAAATGAAGGTCACAAACGTATAAATTTCAAGTGATCAGGATTTTCGAGAAGTCATCTGAATGAAGGCAAAATATAGATAAAATCACCCCCCCCCTCCACCCCCCCCCCCCCTATGGTTGTCGAAAAATCATCGTACACCTTTATTTTAAGCTCTACACCACTGCCGATTTGCCCCTCAAATATCTTCCCACAGCACGTAGTGAAAAGGTGGTTATAAGGTGGGAATCAACAGATCGAATTAGATCCCCCAACTTTACCCCCAAAAACAAAAACAAAAAGCTGGTGGTCCCGGTCCGAAACGCATGCCCTGCATGAACTGCTCCGCCACTTGCAAACCGAAGTGATTTCTATGTAACTCATGACAACCCAGAGGCCCTGCAACCAAAGACCTAGCATTGCAGAACCAATTCAAGTTCACAAACAACTTCACACGTCCACCAAACACAAACGCCCCAACACCGAAACCGAACGAGCAGCAACCGAACACGCTCAATCATTTGCAAACAGGAGTTTCTATGTAGTGCATGACAACCCGGAGGCCCTGCAACCTAAAACCTAGCATTGCAGAGCCAACACGTGTTCACCAACAACTTCGCGCGTCCAATCACAAAGGTCCTAAACCCACAGAACGCTACACTTCATCGTCACTCGGTGCAACTCTTTGCTCGGAAGAGGGCACTCCACTTAGTGCGGGTGGTGTGGGCACTCGCACTAAGGCACGACCTTGCGGTCGCGGGAGCCAGTCACGTGCCTGGCCCCAAGCTCCCGGCTTCCAGGGTTTCACCAGCCTAGTTGAGGCGCTGTTCAAGGCCACACGACCTCGACCATCACCTCAACCAGTATCAAGGTGGCTTTAGTTGGTATTTGAAGCAATGTGTTTCGTTGACAAATTCAAAACATTTTCAAAATTTACTCAAATTGGTTTAGTTCCTGGGCTGGCTGCTAGGTGATCAACAGCATTGGTATCGGTTAACAAGATGAACCAAAGAATGCATCGGTCAAAAGGGTGCATGGAATATTGGAGCCGTTCCATCTACGAGCGAATTTGAGCGATTTCGTACTCACTGGTAAGCAGAAGCGTTGAAGCGGATGCACCTCTGCTTCCCTGTGAGCTTATTCTGGACCTCACATTTTTGGGTAAATTTGGTCAGCTCCAAATGGAAAGAACTTATACATCTAAATGTCCAACTAATCTTTGACAGGTACTGTGGCCTAATAAAATTACCCATGATAAAGATTAACAGGTGAATTGCTACAGACTTCTTTCAACTACTCAACCTAGGCTCCTGCTTTTTTCTCAACTTAGACGTCGCCGTGTTTTCAAGCGCCCGTTGTTTGGTGGGAAAGGGGGGGGGGGTGATTTGCAAACGGCTCTGGCTGGATTGTCAACCCCCACCCCCTTCACCACTAAACTGTGCCATTTTGAAGCGTTTATATTCGACAAAACTGCGGTTGCGGTTTCCGTGTATGGAAAAGCGCTGCAACCATACCCCATTGCTCCCTCCATTGGCTTTTTCTTTGCAATTTTCCGACTACAAACAATTATTATTGTCAGTTGCACAAGGCTATTTTTGTGTCATATGAAAGAAAATATCAACACTTCTTTCTCGCGCTGAATAAAAAAAACGCAGTACAATGTTGGAACCATTTTCTCAATCACCTACACACTTTTCACAATTTCAAATGAAAGCCCATCAAGTTTTACAATTTAAAATACATCTTGAGCAGTCGGCTGCGCGTGAAATGCAATGTCGTTCACCAGCTGCGTATTTACAAAACCTAGGTAGTGAAAAAGACGGTCACATTGTCAGCCATTCGTTGTACCATGTGTGTAACCTAACCAAGAACAGTAACAAAGCCAAAGCGAGCGGGTTGTTACATATGTTATTTCACCCCCCCCCCCCCCTTGAGGTGAAAACTTGCGCCAACAGCGTTCACAAATGTCCCGCAAATTGACGCCACTGTGGACAGTAGGAAGTGATTCAATTGTGCACAGATAAAATAAGGTTTCCTAAATTTTCTACCGTACCTAGCTATGGCTACGGCAAAAATTTGATGCCAGTAATTTCGCTGGCAATCGCTGGAGTGCGTTGGCAATCTGATGTAACATCATCTGCCAGGCCATGGTACAAGGTCAACCTATCAAGGGCGACCCAATGTTCCTTTAGGTGATTACAGTTACCTTGGTTACAGGTGCTATAACAACAAACAGTGGCTCCATCCCTTGACTGCCGGCGAATCTATTATTGCAGGCGGAGGGCTTTCGCGTAGCTGCTTTCGTTTGGGAGTGGAAAATCTGGGTAACCTTATATCTGTGGTTTGTGTAAAAGCGTTGGTGGACAGGGAAGGGGGATGGGTTGAAGCTTGCAAATGGGCAGTCTTCCTCTTCTTCATGGAGGGGGGGGGGGGGGAACCATCCCGCCACGTTCACAGACAAAACATTTCCAAACGGATTTCCATCATTTTCCTTTTCGTCTTCGCGCGTCAGGGAAACACAAATGGATGTTATTGGCTCGACGGAGGAAGTTGAAGTCAATCTTCGAAACGATTTTCCACCCTCGACTGAATAATTTTCTCGCTTTCGCAGAGCGAGTTTTCCGTCGATTGTCAGCCGGGACGGATTTGAGAATGTGAGCGGTAATTCACTGCGAAACGTTTAACCGTAAAACCAGTCGCTTCGGTGTGGAAACTGAACTGTTTGCTGCGTCGTTTGGTTTCGATGCCTTTTCGTATCTCCAAGATGCAGTGCGCATGCTCTCCGCTCCATCTCCACTTCTACTAGATACTAGGGTGCTAGGGTGTTTTTTAAAAATAACAAAACCCACCCTGTGAGCATGACAATAGGATTGAGCGCATTCTGCTGGTCTACTTTGTGTAACAAGCGGAATCGAAGGGCTTCTCTGATCTCGACGCATGGGATGTTAAGATGAAAGATTTCTATTTTTATACGTGTAGGGTGTTATACGACAGACCTAAAACCGATCGTGTTAGCTGATCTTGATTACCATTGTTCAGTTAACACACACACACACACACTGTTATCACTGTTAACAAACACTGTTATCACTGTTAACAAACACTGTTATCATTGTTAACAAACACTGTTAGCACTGTTAACACACACTGCTAGCACTGTTAACACTAGTCAGAGATTCCAGTCACCGATCGCTTTCATTTCACGCAATCGAGGTTTTTTTCTTTCCACCCTTTCCGGCCAGTTTTGTGGTTTTCTGTTCACACCGTCACGTCGGGTTGAGTAACGACAGCTGATAACAGGTGTAGTTGAGTGAAAACACGGGCGTTTGTCTTTCACCGAGTCTCATTGAATACGGTGCAGCCATCTTGGCGTTTCCTGCTTCAATCACAGCCAGTTGGAAACGAGGAACAAATGCGCTCTGTGTTAGACCGAAATACACCGCGCCGGCTTGAAACAGTTCGAAAAGACTTTCAGAGCTGCTGCCTTCAGTTGTTTCTCTCAAATAACCCTTTTGCCGGAATGAGTTGTTCATAAAAACATCGAATTAAATTTTAATAGCGGTCTTGTCTTGCGCAGACGCACAGAGCACCAACAAACGCAGCCGTTAAAAGAGACTGCCAATAAACGCTCCAGCGAGTTGGCAGCACTGTGCATCGCAGAGTATCCAACGTTTGTAGATAATAATGCAAATTTATCGGAACATGTTTATGATGCCGCTAAAAACGCATCAAACGTCAAATTCGGTTGCCAATGAATTCCTAATTCGGCCATTTTTATCGCCTGTTGAATGTTGCACTTACTTGCTGCTGGACCGTTCAGTTTATCGCCTGTTTATCGTTCTTGTGACCTCATGGAACTGCAGCGAGCCAGCTAATGCATTAGTGCATTAATGCATTTACAGCATCCAAAAAATGCTCCACTTATAAAGTGGATGATCCCCTAGGCATACGATTACGTATACGCTCTATTTCTTGGTTTTGCTCTGATTTCAAACGATTGGCTAGAACCAAGATGAAAGAAAGGCGCTTTTTCGTCCGCCAATATCTTTAAATCATAGCAAAATCAAGAAATACATCTTATAGCATCCACACACGGCTCGTTATAAAGTGATCCAGCACGCGGTGAGTTCTGCACTCCTATTCTGTAACTTTTTCTAAGTGAGATGAAGAAATGTAACTCCAAGGTCGCCTATGTTATCATATGGAACAAATTAATGTTCTCACACTCGTTTCATTTTATCTCACATTTGAAAAGTTACAGAATAGGGGTCCTGCGCGGGAAGCGGCTCGAGTTCCTCTTTCAGTAATAGTAAACCGACTCAACAGGCTTGTCTTGTCTTACAACGCTTGGAAGTAATTGACAGGTGAAATCTTTCGAGGTGCAATGGGTTGGTAGTCAAATGGGTGAGGATTCCATGAATAAGGTTTGGTCGCGATCCGACAAAAGGTGTGGGCCTGTAAAGTGTATCCAGTTCGCGGAGAAGGAGCGGCCCGAGTTCACAGCTCAATGAACAGGCCACGAGAGGGCAGCAGGAAAATGAGTTCACTTGCGAAAAAACTATTTCAAACGGGGATTTGAAGCAAAGGTTAAAAAAACAGTAATTGGTTATTTTGTTCACGTTTTTGACATCAGTCGAGCTATCACTCATGAAGTGAAGAAGTTACTAGTATGTGTTACGAAACGTCGGGAAACCAGTGATACTTTTATTGAATTTAAAATCCCAGTATGAAATAGTTATTTTCAAAACTATAGTGCTAAAGATAGGACAATTAAAGTAGACCTGAGTATAAGAAATTTTATAAGAGTTGACTTCCTTGCAATGTTTCCCAATGCAATTGATTCATTTCCGGCGTCAGGTTACTGCACTGCAGGATCGACGCTGTGACGCGTATGTCACGTGCCGACGCCGTGACGTCACGTGTCCCGCGAGACTGCGCCGAAGTCAGCCGACGGCTGCTCGGTCGCCGGAAGGAGAGCTACGTCGCGCGGCGATCTCATTCGATGCACTCCCAAGCGAGCGCCAGATGCAATTTCGGCTGCCGGTTGCATCAGAGTGCATGTGCAAGATGCAATATCGCACGTGTGCATCGAGCTGGGCGAAAGTGCATTACGGTGACGCTGCGAAGGCAATCTCGTTGTGAAGCATTGCATGCGAATGCGCCAGGTTTGATGCCCGGCTCTCGTATTCCCTTTGTGCATCGGCGACAACATAAATTGATCATTCGTTGGAGCCATCAATTCCACTCTGACGAACCTCGCGCGCCGAAAAGAGACGCTCAAGAAAGCAAATCCGGTTAGAACTTTCCGGCCTCGGAAACTCGCTAGTGTTAGTGTGTTCGCGTTGGTGGAAGTTTTTACACCGCGAAACACCGGATAAAATCTCGTTTTAATGAAACTTAGGAAAGTGAGTTTGCAAAGCACTAGAAGTAACGGCCACTTTGTGTGCAGGAATTAAGCCGATACAAACGCCTACCTCACACACTATAGTGTTTTTTTGCGTTTTGAATGAGAGCGGTGTTTCACTCTCAGAGAGGCTCCACTGCCGTTACGTTTCAAATGAGAGTGGTGTTTCACTCTCAAAGATGCTCCCCTGTTGTTACGTTTAGAAGGAGAGCTGTGTTTCACTCTCAAAGATGCTCCCCTGTTGTTACGTTTAGAAGGAGAGCTGTGTTTCGCTCTCAAAAAGGCTCCCCTGCGGTTACGTTTTTAAGGAGAGCGGTGTTTCACTCTCAAAAAGGCTCCCCTGCGGTTACGTTTAGAAGGAGAGCGGTATTTCACTCTCAAAGAGGCTCCCCTGCTGTTCCGTTAAGAAGGAGAGCGGTGTTTCACTCTAAAAAAGGCTCCCCTGCTGTAACGTTTAGAAGGAGAGCGGTGTTTCACTCTTAAAGAGGTTCCCCTGCTGTTAGGAGAGCAAAAGGTGTCAACATTCGCAGGCCGTCCCATTGTTCCGCTAAAGGGTTGAACGGTCTGAACATCGAATGATTGACAGGGCAATGTCTGGAGTCTACAGAACAATAATTTCCTTCTGAACGCGAAAAATACTTTAGTGCCTCCTAACGCTGTCCTCTTGTTTGTTGCAGGTGAGCGCAGACTTCGACGTGCACCAGGGGTGGGCGTTTCGATCGCATACAGGCCACCAATAAGTCCCGGTAGGACTTATTGCCACCCCCTCCCCCCACCCGCCATCCACCCACATTGTGCTCATTAGTTTTTTCTTTGGGGGGAGTGGGGGCAAATAGTTCAGTATTTGCAAAGTATTGAGCTTACGTAATTGACAAGTGAGTGGAACTTAGATAGCACTTTGTTACCAGACTTTACTTTATATTCATTTGGAGAATGGTTCAAACTTCAAACGTGATAGGAGAGTGCTCTTATTCTCAGCAAATATTCTCATTTGACGCTGAACTTGATATGATTGCAACAAACAGATAATTAACACAAATAATTTCGGGAAAATTTGTGAACAAATCCAAAATTTTGCTTCATTACCATATTTTTCCAATTTCTGATATGCGCTCATATGCGTGATTTGAAGCGGAAGGTAATGGTGGACAGGGCTTACAATTGAATATAATTTATTGTCACCGGAAACTAGCCTAAGGACCAAATTTCAACTCGATCGGATGACGGGAAGTGGATTAATTAGCCGTCGCAAGATTTGTACCAGACAGACAGACAGACAGACAGACAGACAGACAGACAGACAGACAGACAGACAGACAGACAGACAGACAGACAGACAGACAGACAGACAGACAGACAGACAGACAGACAGACAGACAGACAGACAGACAGACAGACAGACAGACAGACAGACAGACAGACAGACAGACAGACAGACAGACAGACAGACAGACAGACAGACAGACAGACAGACAGACAGACAGACAGACAGACAGACAGACAGACAGACAGACAGACAGACAGACAGACAGACAGACAGACAGACAGACAGACAGACAGACAGACAGACAGACAGACAGACAGACAGACAGACAGACAGACAGACAGACAGACAGACAGACAGACAGACAGACAGACAGACAGACAGACAGACAGACAGACAGACAGACAGACAGACAGACAGACAGACAGACAGACAGACAGACAGACAGACAGACAGACAGACAGACAGACAGACAGACAGACAGACAGACAGACAGACAGACAGACAGACAGACAGACAGACAGACAGACAGACAGACAGACAGACAGACAGACAGACAGACAGACAGACAGACAGACAGACAGACAGACAGACAGACAGACAGACAGACAGACAGACAGACAGACAGACAGACAGACAGACAGACAGACAGACAGACAGACAGACAGACAGACAGACAGACAGACAGACAGACAGACAGACAGACAGACAGACAGACAGACAGACAGACAGACAGACAGACAGACAGACAGACAGACAGACAGACAGACAGACAGACAGACAGACAGACAGACAGACAGACAGACAGACAGACAGACAGACAGACAGACAGACAGACAGACAGACAGACAGACAGACAGACAGACAGACAGACAGACAGACAGACAGACAGACAGACAGACAGACAGACAGACAGACAGACATTCGAAGTGGCCATTCCAAAGATGAAAGTCGGATAGCGATCGAGGAAGTCGAACGCCGAGCGAAAGAACAACCCAAAGTTTGCGCAATAAGTTTGGTAAATTGATTCAAACAGAACACTCGGAATGAGCGGGGCAAGTTTCGAAAGGGAGGCACTTAATCTTGCCACACACCCAGCTTCAAACTTGGATGAAAGTTGTGTATGTATTTCTAATTACCAACTTGGCCCGTTATTTTGAGGGACGCTTTTTTTCCTAGCGGGGAGAAAAGACGCGTCGCGCGTTTCAAAGTTTTCAGATAAGGGATGATTCCTTCGTGGGGGGGGGGGGGGTGACACATGTTCCAAGTAACGAACAAAGATGTCGCTGTTGGTGGGAAACTCTCTGTCGCTGCAAGGCGCCTGCGCGGTTCCCGATGCGATTCTAGTTCGATTCCAAGCAATGTAAAGCACAATGACAAAAATCTGCATTACTTTTCGTTCTCTCTTTTGATGAGCGTAGCGAGCGAAGCGATCGGAACGAAATCTTCAATTTCATTACCCCCAAAAAAATGTCACTTGTGTATGTTTTTTATTTGTTTTTATTTGTTTTTATTATTTTTGTGTGTTTGCGCGCGCTCTACAGACCAAACGCCTGTACCGATTTAGATGAAAATTTCAGAGGACCTACCTTTGTTCTGAACTTAGATCCTCCACGTTTTGGGAAAAGATCGGTTCAGAAATATTTTAATAAATCAATTTTTACGGAATTTTCGATTTTTTCAAAATTTTGAATCTCTGTAAATGTCAAAGTTCTTTGCATATCTTCACCAAAACTTGTAAACATGTCGACCTTATACATATATATTATGCCTGAAAATCTGAGGTCGGTAGGACTTGCCGATTGGTTTTTATATGCATTTTTGCAGTGTTTTTCGTGATTTGGTGCCTGATTCAATAAGAGTCCGGATTCCTTCGTTTCCTTGGTTACCAGCAATGTTGATTGCGCTCATCTTCAACGCAGAATAACGTGCTTTCTCAGATTGCGTTTACCTTTACACTGAAGTTAAAATTGTTGAGTTGATTAAATTGAAAATGTAAATGTGAATTAGTGAAAATGTAAATTAATTTCACCATTTCACCTAATTTGACAAAGTGACATAAATTATGCATTGAAAGATCAAGGAGCCTTTGTATGTACTTGTTCTGCTAATTTGACAGCTGGTTAATTTTGATATTTTTTTGTATCGTAACATTCTAGAGTCTTAAACCTTTTGATGTAAAAAACGACGCTAAAATAATATTATCAGACAAACAATGGTCAAGTCAAAAGGAACTGCAAAAAATTCTGCTGTTAAAAAAACTACAGTAGTTGACTCGGTGAAAGATTTACCAGATCTTCTCAAAGAAAATGCTCAAAAAGAAGAAGAAATCGTTTCAGTTCCACCAGATAACTATTTATTTGTAAGCATCGGTTCCATATCGAATATTAGACAGCAACTTCTGTCTCGAGATAGCTGTTTGAAATTTAGAATCCAGTTTGGAGATGGTTTTGTATCTGACTCACCATTAATATCGTTTTCCGATCAAGACGGCGGCGAAACCGAAGTGAACTGGCAGGCTGAAGTCCCGTGTTTTACAAACAGAACTCAAGACTTGGATTACCTGACGTCAACTCCAGTTTTGGTGAGTATCGCTGAAGAAAATCAGATCATTGAGCATCAAGAAGAGTCTGAGTCTCTTGAAGATCCTAGAAAGTCTGTGGAATTTAGTCCTTTTGCCTTCTGCACGCTAGATCTCTTTCCGTTAATTCTTGGAGAGTCAGAAATTTGTCAAACATTGTTACTGGAAATAGTTCGCAAGCCCAAGACTGCCAACAAATCTGCTATAAAAGATACGAAAGCTGCACCCACGAAAGAGAAGACTCCCAAATCAGCCAAGAGTTCGGATAAGGAGCACAAGAGAAAACCGACAAAATCAGCAACATCAAAAGGCAAGGGATCCACCAAAAATGAAATGGAGAGCAGAGCGATTGAGACCCTCGAGGAGTCGCATGACAACGAAGCTTCGTTTGGGTGCGAGAGTCCTTCTGTCACCCAACTGCCTCGCATCAGCGTTCAAGCTCGACCACAACTGCCGATCTTGCCGAAAAGGGAGTTTGGCGACAAAAGCAACGTGGTGTTCCTGACAATCGAGTCGATTTACAACGTGCCCGAGGACTTTGACGGCGACTCGATGGACGTCCAGGCCGGCACTTTGATTCCGAACGAGTTTGACAACGAGCAAGTGGTCCACTTCGGCAGAGGACTCTTCACGAGAGAGAGCGACAAGGTAAGAACCAAACGGTGGATCAATATCGACCACTTTTCTGGCAAGAGCTCTCACACCCTGTACACGATATCAGAAGACTTGTTTCCGGTGAGAAACAAACTTGGTGTTGATTTGTGCCAAGTGATGAGTTCGGATGCGCCCAGGATCGAGTGGAACAGAGTGAAGAGAAGCTGGCTGTCGAGTTCGGGCGGCGAATATCTCGGTGAATATCTCACGAATACCAAAACATGGGTAGTCGAGGTGTTGATTACGCCCAAAGGCGGCGAAAAGAAGAAGAGTGTGAAATCCAAGGGGGATTTGCAGCCTGCGACCAGCGAAAGCATGCATTTGATGGCGTTTTTCGACGTAGGGGCGTTCACGTATCCCGGAATGCACGGGGTGCGTGTGGCCAGTCAGTTGTTCACGTACTGCAAGGCAGACGTGGAAGCCAAATGCGGGTTGCGGAGCAGAACGGTTTTGACGCCTCCGGAACAGACGAAAGATGGTGACGACAAGGCGAACGGGAAGGCTCGGTCGAAGGCCGATATCAAGGGTAAAAAGGCCAAGGGAAAGGCGCAAGTCAAAGGGTCAAAGAAAGAGTCTAAGCAGTCTAAGAAAGAGTCTAAGCAGTCTAAGAAAGAGTCCAAGCAGTCTAAGAAAGAGTCAGTTTCTGTGAAATCGTCGGTTCACGTTGCAGGAGCAGAAGAGCCGAAAGTTGATGCGGTTTGCGAGTCCAGACCTTGGTTCAATGAAAAAGGGGAGCCTGTTTTCGTAATCTTCGAGCTGGAGCTGATGAAGCCGCTAATGGAGAGCATCACAACAGAAGAGCTCTTCGCCAAAGTCGACGCCCTGATTCCCGTTCGGCC
Source organism: Nemoura dubitans (assembly GCA_921293005.1). Taxonomy (NCBI): domain Eukaryota; kingdom Metazoa; phylum Arthropoda; class Insecta; order Plecoptera; family Nemouridae; genus Nemoura; species Nemoura dubitans. The sequence goes on along the minus strand of OV121077.1, from coordinate 27,796,897 downwards.
GGTGGTGCCGGAAAAAGTGATCGCGGCGAAAAAGGCGGGCGAGCAGTTTGACGATTTGATCAATAAAATTGCTAAGAAACTTTCTTACAAGTATCACAATTTTATCGGTCATCGCAACAAACTGAATTTACCTATGAATGCCGGAGATCAAAACACAAAAGATTTCTACCAATACCTGAAGGAAACGGATGAGATAGCGAAGATAAAAACGACGCTCGCTCAAAGCGTAGGCGTGTTGATCAAAGACAAGTTCGGCTACGACCTGACCACTCAAGACGAGCAAGACCTCAAAGCCAAACACAAGTTCGTGTCCGAACTGTACACGCGGCTGTTCGAAAAAGTGAACACCATCATCAACACACTGCCCCCCGGATCTGACGAGCAGGCAAGACTGTTCAAGGTGCCGCACGCGCAGATGAAGCGACTCGACTTCGAGTCGCGCAAGTTGGGCTTCTCGACCGTGCAAGAGGAGATGTATCTGCAACAACGGTCCGACACCGACGTCGGCACGCTGTTTGTGCAGTCGTCGCAGTGCAGGGATCTGGACAGCGCGATGGAACTCACCCTCGACTTGCTAACGGTCGACCGAAACTGTCGCGAAGGTCTCTTGCTGTACGCCACATTGCTCGCGCTGAAAGGAGACACTCAAAAGGCAGAGCTAGTCTTTCAAGTCACCGTGGCGAAACACCCCGAGTACATGATCGCCGGCTACGTCTTGAGCCTGTTCTATCAGATGATGGACAACAAAACGGCTGCGGAAATCGTGTGGCAGAGAACGCGGCGATACACGGCAAAGTCGCAGGGCAGAGACGACGGCGCGCTGAGCACTTTGTATCCCGAACTGCTCGACTGGGACGCGAACATGTACGAACCCAAATCGGTGCACTTGAAGTGCGTGGAGCTGTTTCTCTACGTGCGCATCATGGATTTGGACTTTGTTTACCTAGCCCTCTCGAACGAGCTGGAAAAGAATGGCCCGTCCGAACAGTACTTCTACTACTTGGCCATTTGCCGTTTCCGCAATCGCGACTACCAGGAAGCGTGCGACATTCTGCGCGCGATTTCGATGGACAAGCCGCGCCTCCATCACATCCGCCGTCTGCTCGGTCACTGCCAGTACGAGATGGGCCAGCGAGAGGCGGCCGTCGACAACTACCGGTTCGTCGTGGAGACGTCGGAGAGCGGCGTCGCCAACCACTTGGTGCATCTCCGGCTGGGCGACTCCTACTTGGAGCTCGAGGATTACCCGGCGGCCAAAGCCATGTTCTTCGAGTCGTGCCGGTGGACGCCGACGGCGACCAGTTGGCTGGGCGTCGGCATCGCGTGCTACATGCAAGGCGACTTTGCGGAGAGCGAACGCGCGCTGACCGAGGCGAACTACTTGGATCGGACGGCGGCGCTGGTCTGGGGGTACCTGGCGTTGGTCAACTTGCAACTGTGCAGGAGGGACAAGTTCGAGCAGTGCTATTGTCGGGCGCAGCGGTTCAACATGAAGGACGACAAGGTGATGGGCATGATCAGAGATTTGGTACAAGCGTGCGGGTTTCCCATCCCGAAGCTTATTCATTTCGACGGGAAAGCTTACTCTTTTTAGGATTTTACTTTTGTATCAGAGAAAAAGGTTATTTTGGAAACGTTTTTTACTTTTTAAAATGGTTTGCCAAGATACCATGCAACAAGGAAATTGTTTCTGTAACGTCAATGTGTCTCCAATGAATGAATGAATGAATGAATGCCCATTGGATGCTCTAATGTCACAATAAAATAATGTCCGTAAAGCTGTGTTTACAGCTATAGTAATGTCACGATGTCATGAACATTGACTCTGGAGTCAAACAGTGGCTCCATCAATTGACTGCCGGCGAAACTCTTATTGCGGACGGAGGGCTTTCGCGTAGCTGCTTTAGTATGGGAGTGGAAAATCTGGGTAACCTTCTACCTGTGCCTTGTGGCGAAACGTGTCCCGCACGTATAGAGTTAGCCACACGCCCTGTCCCATGACGCCGAGACTGATGTCTGCACGTCCCGGTCCCAGAGGGCGCCTGGCGTCGGGACGTCCTATCAGGGGGGGGGGGGGCAGGGGGGGGATTAGCATGGGCAGTCGAGTGCCCGGAAAGGCGGCTGTCGATCCCGAGGGACTAGCAAGGAGCTGGGATTTCGGGACGCGTGTCTGGAATGCGGACGCGTGGGCCATCGATTGATTCGAAGGCCCCCCCCCCCTTACCACCCCAGGACGGGGACGTGTGGCCGGATTTAGGGGGCGTCGACTGGGGGTGTGAGATCGGGGATTGTCTCGGCAGAGAGTGTTTGGCAGCTGAGACGTTATTGAAATACCAGTCTTTTGGCTCACGGCTGAGTTGTTTATTGATTCGCATTTCAGTGATATTAACTCATGTTTGTTTTTCTGTAAATTGTCTTCTCTTTGTCATAAACCGCACTAGCCGGTTAACCTCTTAGATAAGGTGAAATCGGCAAACTAATAAAGCTGTGCTTTCCCAGACATTTTTATTTTGATGAAAGAACCCTAGTGCAATGTAACTTGTTGCCAATCCAGATCCGATTAACACTTTGCAGCGCTCTTGTCGAACACTTTCTTTTGCCTCGGGAAGAGTTTCGTGCAAGTCGTCCACCACCGTGCCAAGCTTTGACACATTTACTAGACGGCTGATGGTCCTCCAAACCAAGATGGCGTCCAATTTGACAGGCTTTTGCCCGACTGGGCGTCTAGCCGCATAAGTATAAGCTCACTTGAAGTCGATGGCTTCACCCGATATCCGAAAGCCAATTGGCAAAAATTGTCGCTGTTTTTCTCCCCTTTCGTGTTCCTTTCGTGTCAGAATCACGTTATCGTCACGTCTGAGAATCGCGGATGAGAAAGAATTGAAATTTACTCAAAAAATCCCCCCCCCCCCCCTAAGTCAAAGAGCGACATCTCTGCTCAAATCAAGAATTCATAAGCAGCCATCTGCTGCTGCGAGCGAGAGAGAGCAAGAAAGAGAGAGAGAGAGAGAGAGAGAGAGAGCTAGATCGCGCCAGAGGGAGATATCAGAGCCGATATTTATCTTGTCTTTGATTTCACCCCTATATTCATTCGAGCCCTCTTTCTCCCTCTTGAGCCGAGTCTCCTCATCCCTTACCCATCCCTTAGCCAGGAGTTCCTATACAGGATTCACTCGAAAGCTGGAGCCGAGGAGCCAGCAATGCCAATTTATAGACCCCGAGATTTGCCACTTGCAGCGCCGGGCTCTGAGTGTGTATTGGCCTCGTTCGTTGCGAGCCGGGGTTTGCAACTAAGCTCCATTTCACTTTGAGAAGGAGAGTGAGTGGATATGGACTTCCTCGAGGACCCACGTCTGCTGCCAGACACGAGCTAAGAGTTTCATAACTCACAAGCCATGTCGTGTGTACCGGACAAAAGGCGCTCCCAAGAAGCAAAAAAACGTTCAGCGAACGTTAATTCGTCGAAAAGCTTACGGGGGATAACTTGCGTTCAACGTTCACGTATTTCGCCAAATTTTCGATTACGTTCTACCCGAACGTTGAACGCAAGTTATCCCCCGAACGTTCTTGAGAACGGTTCTTGTGCTACTTGATTGTGTGTAGTTTTGAAACTCTTTGCTGGTGTCTAGCAGCAGTGGGTCCTCGAGGAAGATGCAAATCCACTCCCCATCTTAACGTGAAATGGAGTGTAGCTTAGCAGGCTCGAAATCAAAGCAATGTCGCCGTGCCGCGTTCGTTTAGGAAATTTCAAGTAGATATTTTATATGCTAAAGTTATTGCAGATTTGTAAATCGCAGGCGAGGCATGGTTTTATTAAGCCACTCCGAAATTAACATCGTCTAAATTACCTACGCAACTAAGTGCGACACAGCTGATTGGCTGTTGCCCACCCAATTGCAATCATGTTGATAACTTACTTGCATGTTTAACCTCTCCATTTGCAGTCGATCCTGTTATTGTAACACCGTTCTTAACATAATCTGGATAAGTTTGTGTAGTTGTGTGTATGTTGCCTATTTAACTAGGGCTTCGCGAACGCAATTCGTGTTGCATTGATGATGAGCGTAGCGGTTTGTTCACACAAATGTCACGCAGTCACAACAAATGTTTGGGAAATTTGGAAAAAATACGCACTTTTACAGCCTCCACCCCACGAGGGCCCCGTTCTGCGTCGGGAAAAGGCGTCCGCCCCGCACCAAACTTCCAAAGTGAAAACTACCCCTCTGTTATAGGGGGTCGGGGTTGGGGGGGGGGGGGGGGGAACTTGGCAGCAACCCTAAAGTTTCAAAGCAAACAACTCTCCCCATCGGCACTTTAAATAATGCAACAATTGCCTGAGGATAGTCGCACATTGTAATCTCAACTGTTGATTTTGGCCTCAATCCACGCTTAGCCAGATTGAGAGAGCGGATATTAAGAATGCCCCCCCCCCCCCCCTCCAACCTTTTCGCGGGAAATACGTCAAGTTTTCCGAGGCTCGTCGAAAGAAAAGCCTTTGCGTTGCCGGGCACCCGAGTGTAGTTTTCGCGTGTGATTACGTGCTGAGATCGGCGCCCTCGCCGGGGTTCGAAGCCGGGCTGCTCGAAACGAAGGGATCAAAGCGCCCCTTGCGTTCCTCGCCAGCTTAGCTGGATCAGACGCCACCGAGTGACGACCATGAAACTCGCTGAAAAAGCGCAAGCGATAACATTTTTTTTCGCGTCTATGACCTTTTTGGCAGAGTGTGCTCTTCATTATTCATTAGTCGTGATGGTGGGTGTTCGCTATTACATTTACTCTGGTGTTTCATTTATTTACTTTTATTTTATTTTTTATTTATTTAGTTCGAAAAATTCTCAGCCTGTTATGTATACCATCAGCGCAATGTACAGACTGTTTGCTTTCGTTTCTGTTCTACACACAGAACAGCTGTCCCCGATCACCGCCACCCGAAACACCGAGCAGAGAATTCGAGTTCGCGAATACCAGAGGCCGTCCTCGTCCACATTACCGTCAGCTGTTCAAGGCCCAGTCAGCTGGAGTGTACGCGTGCAGGATCTCTTTCATCTGCGTCCTGAATCCGTCCAAGGATCATCGGTGATCCTGACGGATCGGAGTCAATCGCCAGGATGTCGCCAATCGTCTGTCGTTTCGGCGTGTTGGTTGTTTCAAGAATATATCTTGTACTCGGTCATGAAAACAAAGATTTGCGTAAAGCTTCGGATATTAAAGTCACTTCTTCAAGGGTGAAAACACGACTGACTCCAAAAACTTGAACAAAAGAACCGACTTGTTATTTAACCTAGGCTTCCAAAATTATAATTCAGTCGTATACCAAAATTATATGAGAATTCAAACCCACTTGAGGTGTTGGTCAAGGCCGTACGGCTTTGACTGGCAATGGATGCCAGGCTGATGGTATAGCTAGCCTAGCCTTGAAGGCAGTTAGGGTGGACCCGGTGCCGTATGGCCTTGACTGGCAATGGATGCCAGGCTGATGGTATAGCTTGCCTAGCCTTGAAGGCAGTCAGGGTGGACCCAGTGTCGTACGGCCTTGACTGGCAATGGATGCCAGGCTGATGGTATAGCTAGCCTAGCCTTGAAGGCAGTTCGGGTGGACCCGGTGTCGTACGGCCTTGACTGGCAATGGATGCCAGGCTGATGGTATAGCTTGCCTAGCCTTGAAGGCAGTCAGGGTGGACCCGGTACCGTACGGCCTTGACTGGCAATGGATGCCAGGCTGATGGTATAGCTTGCCTAGCCTTGAAGGCAGTCAGGGTGGACCCGGTGCCGTACGGCCTTGACTGGCAATGGATGCCAGGCTGATGGTATAGCTTGCCTAGCCTTGAAGGCAGTCAGGGTGGACCCGGTGTCGTACGGCCTTGACTGGCAATGGATGCCAGGCTGATGGTATAGCTTGCCTAGCCTTGAAGGCAGTCAGGGTGGACCCGGTGCTGTACGGCCTTGACTGGCAATGGATGCCAGGCTGATGGTATAGCTTGCCTAGCCTTGAAGGCAGTCAGGGTGGACCCAGTGTCGTACGGCCTTGACTGGCAATGGATGCCAGGCTGATGGTATAGCTTGCCTAGCCTTGAAGGCAGTCAGGGTGGACCCGGTGCCGTACGGCCTTGACTGGCAATGGATGCCAGGCTGATGGTATAGCTTGCCTAGCCTTGAAGGCAGTCAGGGTGGACCCGGTGCTGTACGGCCTTGACTGGCAATGGATGCCAGGCTGATGGTATAGCTTGCCTAGCCTTGAAGGCAGTCAGGGTGGACCCGGTGCCGTACGGCCTTGACTGGCAATGGATGCCAGGCTGATGGTATAGCTTGCCTAGCCTTGAAGGCAGTCAGGGTGGACCCGGTGTCGTACGGCCTTGACTGGCAATGGATGCCAGGCTGATGGTATAGCTTGCCTAGCCTTGAAGGCAGTCAGGGTGGACCCGGTGCCGTATGGCCTTGACTGGCAATGAATGCCAGGCTGATGGTATAGCTTGCCTAGCCTTGAAGGCAGTCAGGGTGGACCCGGTGCTGTACGGCCTTGACTGGCAATGGATGCCAGGCTGATGGTATAGCTTGCCTAGCCTTGAAGGCAGTCAGGGTGGACCCGGTGCCGTACGGCCTTGACTGGCAATGGATGCCAGGCTGATGGTATAGCTTGCCTAGCCTTGAAGGCAGTCAGGGTGGACCCGGTGCCGTATGGCCTTGACTGGCAATGGATGCCAGGCTGATGGTATAGCTTGCCTAGCCTTGAAGGCAGTCAGGGTGGACCCGGTGCTGTACGGCCTTGACTGGCAATGGATGCCAGGCTGATGGTATAGCTTGCCTAGCCTTGAAGGCAGTCAGGGTGGACCCAGTGTCGTACGGCCTTGACTGGCAATGGATGCCAGGCTGATGGTATAGCTTGCCTCTTAGCCGGGTGAAGATGTCCTCCTCCTTGCAGTGTGCATCCCGGCTTGCTACGTGCTGAGTCTGTCGGGCTTCTTCGGCATCGGCAACGCGTTCCCGATGTGTGTGTGCGTGTGCGTGGCCATCACCGTGACGGTGGCCAGACGCAACGCGGCACGCATGCGCCGCGACGCCGACGCGACGCCGACGTTGGACGAACATTTTGCTCAATGCGAACGCGATGACAGCGCTTCCTAATGTTGACATAGGAAACGTTTTACATATCTACTATGGTTTATTTGAAAACCAAATAGAAAATGTAAGGGTGTCCAATCGCAGGTTTCGAAACTCCTTTACTTCGCACATCATGCGACGTTTGTCCACCCAATGCTGACAACCTCCTAGCACCACGCATGAACACCACGTCATGACATCGAGAAGAGCCCGGTGCGTTAGGCCTACACGGTCTACTCGAAACAGTCCATCTGTAGCGTCGTCGATGTGCGGTGATCCGTGTCCAAAGCGACGACCACCAGCTAATGCTTACGGTCGTCTCTGTCAGTGATTCCACCGCGTCACTGCGCAGAGATTCCCACTAAGTTTGGCCCACACGACGCCCCCACAGCTGGGCTACGAATTACTGTGTGTCTTCTCTTCCCCCTGCCTCCTGGTCCCTTTAATGGGGCTGGGTCAATTACGTGGGAATGATTCCCCGCAGGACCCCCTACCCAGTGTCCAGTGATGATGCGAAGGTTGTACCGGACGCAGTTTCCCAAGGTCGCGCTGTCAAATACGCAGACGTTGACTCCGGCGGTCCGGATGCAGACGCGAGGTATTCGCCGGGAAGACGGAGTGTCGTGCCATAGACAAGCCCGACTGGAGTGCGGCGGCTGCAGCGGTTCACAGACCGCGTCACGGCCAGATCTTACACCAACTCGGCAGTCGTGGAATCGTGAAACGCATCTCGTTTCGTTGAGACTTCATAGGGCCCAGCGTTGGGGTTTACGAAGCGGTGAAAGGACGGCTTCAAGTCACGCAGGAGTGTGTGAACGTGTCGACCAGTCCAAAAAGACGAATGCATTTCGTTTTCCGTGCCCAGTGTACAGGAGTCGGTGTTGAACCGGCGCTGAGCAGGAGTTAACGTTGAGATTTAAAAGTTGACGCTGGACGTTTGATGTTGAATGTTACTCTGAGAACGAACTGATACAGACGCCTCTTCAGACAGCGCTTTCGGGGGGTCGAAGCCAGCACTGCAGAATGGAAACTCTCCGAAGACAGAAGGATTGTTTTCGTAATTGGAAGAAAATAGCATTAAGGATTACTAAATACAAGCAATTAAAATTAATGCCTCTCTACTACATCAAGTGTGCCAAGCAGTATCATGTTATTTTGTTTGAAACCCAGACGAGCAATTGACACAGAATGGTACACAACCTTTGCACAAGGATCAAGACTGCTTACACACAACAGACGTAGTTAGTAGTGTTTGTACGCTAAGCAGATTGCAACCATCTTCGTATCGCAGGAATCTAATTAGCTGACAGCATATTAAACAACGCCTAAACTCTATTTCACGTTAAGATGGAGAGCATTTTGCTTCTTCTTTGAGCAAAGGCGTGCGCACGGTACCAGATTAGGTGGCGCCTAACAACAGCGGAAAATCGACCGACACAGAAAATCCATTCACTAAAAAAAAAAAATGTCATCCGCTTTTTTCCCCAAAAAAATCGTCACCAGCTTTTCCAAATGTCTCATTCCTAGAATAACGTAATCCAAATTCATTAGGTTCTCGCCCCATGGGCCTGCTTCGCACACCTTTGTCCTTGAGGACCCACTGCTGCTAGACACGAGTTATGAGTTTCAAAACTTACAAGCCATGTCAATTAAGCCGTAAAAAAAAGTCTCTATATGTGCAGTTTTGAGACTCAAATCTCATTTCTAGCGGCAGTTAATATTTGAGGAAGCTTAACTTGAAATAGAACATAGGCTCAGCAAGGTATAGACTAGTTACCCTCCCTGACATTAGGCAGACTGTGCATGCAGGCAGTGATGCAATATGATGGGTAAGTTCTCGCAAAACCCTTCACCGGTGGTACTCCCTCTCGTCTTCGGGTCGATTCCCGCCCCCCCCCCCCTCCAAACGACGTGGAAACATGTTCGAGCCAATTAGCAACCCCCCCCCCCTCTCACAACGGTGTCTCTAAGCAATTGGGGCGTCGCACTCGAATTCTCACGACGCCCGCGGGCCCGAAGCAGCGCGTCTCAGCTGACACTTGGGACTGGGTACGAAATCTCACGCTCAGTCTAGATCCATGGTCGGTTCCAATACTGCCAGTCAGGTTCTCTAGCATCTGAGCAGTGTCGGTCTGGCTACCCGAGGGCCCCGGCGGCGTGGAGGCCGTAGGGACCCCCGTCACCGCGTAACTTCAAATGCCTCTACTTAAAATCCATTCCCAAAAACAATGTAATCGCCTTGGGGGGCCTCCGTGATCAAAACTAGGGGCCCCAGCGGGCAAATTAGCTCGGGGCCCCGGCTGCGATCGCCGCTTAGCCGCCCTAGCCAGTCCGACACTGCTTCCGGGCACGCATTCTCCCACCTCTCTGAGTGGGATAAGGGGACCTTCTGATTGCCAGTCGGGTGCTCCACCAACTGAGCTATCCGGGCACGCATTCTCCCGCTTCGCTGGGTGGGATAAGGGGACTTTCGAGGAAGAAGAGAGGCCGAGCGACCCGTAAACAAGTGCTTTTAATTCAACGCATCTTGTGGTGTTTCTAACTGGCCGTGAACGCCGGCCTTGACTCAGGCTGCCAACCGCACGCCACGAATCATTTATATCGACCTCTCGCCACAAACCAGAGTGGATGGAGCCGGCCGGCCACTGGAGGCCACGTGTTTTCACGCAAGGCAGAGTGGATGGAACATGCGTCTAGGCGCTCGCAGCGCGCCTTGCGGTTGGCGGTGGAAACTCGCATGGCGCCTCAAGCGGTCGACCCGCGAACCTTGAAGGGTGCGATTCGTTAATATTTGAACGCATGTAGCGTGTCAGATGCTTTGTGCAGTGCTTCTCTCTCTCGGCCACTTGGGGCTTGCCACGGTACGCGGTATTCCGTGCGTATCAATTTGGCGATGTGAAGGCAGCTCCTGTAATGCTAAGATCCTGACTGGCAGGTTCCTGATTCACGAATACGGTTTGAAAATACGCTGCCTTCGGTTTTTGCATTGAAATGAGCCTGAAGAAAGTCTGTAAGCGCATGCTTTATACTGGAAAAACGGCTAAAAGACTCCTGAAAACGACTAAAATATGCTTGAAATACTGATGAAAGACACCTGAAATGCGTGTAAGCAGAATGGAAAATTCCTGTAAGTCTTCTGAAAGATGTTTGAAATCCGGTGAATGATGAATGCTGGTACACAGTGAAAACTTGTATTATTAAATTATAAAACGGCTTTCTGGAAATATGCCTTAGAAAGATTTGTAAAATTTCAACCTTCATTTTCTCGAAATAACAAAAATTCGGATAGCTCAGTTTTGCACTGGGGGTGCAAAAGACTAGCGCGCGTTATCAACAACCCCTTCGTCGCTAGGGACAACCGGCCACTCGGCATAATCCACGCCTGATCTAAAACCCCCGACTCATAACTCCATGGCGTGGCAGTACAGTAACCCCATCCCCCTTTATTATGAGGGGCTATTGTTGCTCCTCCCCCCCCCCCTCCCCGCCCTCGGGAAACTGACCGGGACTTGGCCCATAAATTACAAGCGACTCGAAGGCGAGTAAATCACGATCGCCATGGAAACAGAAATCGAATAAAGATGAACGGGCCAGAGTGTCTGGAGATAGAAAAGCCCCGTGGAGGGGGGGGGGGGGAGGGGTTGATTGATGGCGATTTGAGAGATTTTTAATTGATTTATTGCAAGTGCACGGTGTACACACGCTGATTTATAAGGGCTTGTGAGGGTGAACTGATTCATTGAGGCACTAAGGGTTGAAGGCGTCAAGGGATGCGAAATTTATCAGGCTTGTGCTTTGCTTGTTCGAAAATCCCCGCTTGCTAATTGGTTGGTTTAGGACTTAACACTCCGTTATCTTGCTTCCAAGGCATCTTATTGGGTGTAAAACTACTTAACAGACCGTTAGTTCTTTAGCCAGTCATTGAGCAAGCGTGGCTAAGGATGATTTAAATAACAATAAGAGTGTGCACATGTAAAACAAGCTGTTCAAAAATGAGCAAAATGTTCTCTGGTAGCTGTCAGTTAAAATGTTCATGCTGGCACGGCAACATAATTTTTTTTCTCCCCGTTTCAAGACTTTGGAATACTCCAATTCGCTTATTCACTATTTTTATCTTTGTGAGGCCTACATTACGGCTTCTTCCTACTTATGCCTCTGAACGCAGCCCGCAGAGCAGACTCGGCGCCTCCACCTCGTGCCCCTGAACGCAGCCCGCAGAGCAGACTCGGTTCCTCCACCTCGTGCCCCTGAACGCAGCCCGCAGAGTAGACTCGGTTCCTCCACCTTATGCCCCTGAACGCAGCCCGCAGAGCTGACTTGGTTCCTCCACCTCGTACCCCTGAACGCAGCCCGCAGAGCAAACTCGGTTCCTCCTCATCTTGCCCCTGAACGCAGCCCGCAGAACAACACATATTGAAGAGCCTCGTTTAATGAAATGATTGATGAGGCGAAATATTCAATGTCACTACAGTTTAAAAAAGCACTTGTGTGTGTTTGTTTTTGTTAGTTTGTAAGTTTGTTTGTTAGTTAGTTTGTATGTGTTTGCGCGCTCTACATGCCAAACGCCTGCTTCGATTGCGATGAAATTTTCAGGGTGCCTACTTTCTTTCTCAAACTGAGACCCCCCTGAGTTTTTCAAGAAAATCCTCCACATTCCTCCCCTTCAAATAATAAAGAGCAATAATCGAAAAAGGAAATTTTTCTAAAAGTGCGTATTTTTTCTAAATTTTCCCAATATTGTATTGTTACTGTGCGTATGACATTTTTATGTGTAGATCAAGCCATCATCTTTCGCTATACAAACCGCTACGCTCAGCTTTTACGCAACACAAATTGCTTTCGCGATGCCCTAATTATAACACAAGAACCAAATCTCGAGAAATTCGACATATTTTCTGTCAGCATTTCCCCACGGAGCCGCGACCTGTGCGTCACTGCGGCAGAGATACACGAGGAGTTTGAAAATGCACCTGCAATGCATTTGCCGCCTTTGGGTCTTGCACACGGATGCACCGATGGGGGGGGGGGGGGGCGATGTTTCTGAATGGATGCAGGCATGCGGAATGACAATAATTTGACTGGCAGAGCGTGTAGACAATTTCAAACAATGGGTGGCACAATCAGCGGCCATTTTGTGCGAATGCAAGTTGATGCAGTGGAAGGAAAGATGCACTGCGTTTGTCACGGGACAGTCTCACCTAAACAGCTTTGTATGAAGTTTGCATTCTGTCATCACAGAAATAAGGATACCTTATTCATGTGCTCTCATTTTTTGTTATTTCGAAACTTGGATCGGCGACGGTTTTGATAAATATCGGGTCAGACATTTTTTTGTTTAGTTTAGGTATCCATTTGTACGATGGAAGGGAGGCGAAGCTGGAAAAGCATGTAGCATGTACGGGTCGCTCGGCCTCTCATCTCCCCGGAGATCCCCCTTGTCCTACCCGGCGAAGCAAGGAGAATGTGTGACCGAATAGCTCAGTTGGTTGAGCACCTGCCCGGCAAGCAGGAGGTCCCGGGTTCGTATCCCGGTTCGGGTGCACATTTTTCCAGCTTCGCCTCCCTTCCATCAATTGCATACTGGTAACTGCTTAAACCAGTAACAATTTCCTCTCATTTGTACGATATTTTTCGATGTTTTCTACAATATATTTCTTTATAAATGTTCCCACCGTATATTCACTAAAATTTGCACTCATGGAATGGCGAAATAGACTTGTGGTCCTAAAAAGGACCTTGGTCAACGTTTCGAACCGACAACGGGTGTGGCCTGTAAAGTGTATCCAGTACGTGGTGAATTCTGCGCGGGAAGCGGGCCGAGTTCACCGCCCAATGGACCAAAGCGTTACGTACGTTACTCATGCACCAAGGAGGCCGTGCCGAAAACACTCAGTTTTCACTCATACAACACAAAGCGTGCGGTTGCCAACTGTGAAAAAATTGAAACCTAACCGTGTGCACTTTTCCCTGTGCCCTGACCCAGCTTAAATGCCCCCCGCCCCAGCCCACCATCCCTTGGGGCTGGGAATCAACAAGTCCGGTCGCGTCGCGTCACGCCGGTCCAGCCACCAGGCGGCAGCACAAGACGGACGCCGATCGATTTCATTCGCTGCGGTCCGCATCGTTTCATGGTCGTGGACACGCCGATGGGAAATGTGGCAGGAATTTATATTGTCTATTTGTCGCCTTGAGGGGCGTGGGTTCGATCTCCGACAGGGTCCGATGGAACGAGCTGGTCTCGATTGGCTCTGGCTCCTTGGTCTAGTTTCTTGTGTGAGGTCAATTCACTTTGATTAGGTACGAAGCTGAGGAGATTTGATGCGTTTGCTAAGACATTCTGTGAACTGGACAACAGTATGGGCTGTAAGCTTTGAAACGTTTGGCAAGCCATGCCTTGGGCTGAACAACAACATGGGCTGTAAGCTTTGAAACGTTTGGCAAGCCAAGCCTTGGGCTGAACAACTGCATGGCATGTAAGCTTTAAGACGTTTGGCAAGCCATGCCTTGGGCTGGACAACAGCATGGCGTGTGAGCTTTAAAACGTTTGGCAAGCCATGCCATAGACTGGACAACAGCATGGCATGTAAGCTTTCAAACGTTTGGCAAGCCATGCCTTGGACTGGACAACAGCATAGGCTGTAAGCTTTTAAACGATTGGCAAGCCATGCCTTGGGCTGGACAACAGCATTGCATGTAAGCTTTCAAACATTTGGCAAGCCATGCCTTGGGCTGAACAACAGGATGGGCTGTAAAATTTCAAACGTTTGGCAAGCCATGCCTTGGGCTGGACAACAGCACGGGCTGTAAGCTTTGAAACGTTTGGCAAGCCATGCCTTGGGCTGGACAACAGCATGGCATGTAAGCTTTGAAACGTTTGGCAAGCCATGCCTTGGACTGGACAACAGCATGGGCTGTAAGCTTTTAAACGTTTGGCAAGCCACGCCTTGGGCTGGACAACAGCATGGCTGTGAGCTTTGAAACGTTTGGCAAGCCATGCCTTGGGCTGGACAACAGCATGGGCTGTAAGCTTTCAAACGTTTGGCAAGCCATGCCTTGGGCTGGACAACAGCATGGGCTGTAAGCTTTGAAACGTTTGGCAAGCCATGCCTTGGACTGGACAACAGCATGGCATGTAAGCTTTCAAACGTTTGGCAAGCCATGCCTTGGACTGGACAACAGCATGGGCTGTAAGCTTTTAAACGTTTGGCAAGCAACGCCTTGGGCTGGACAACAGCATGACTGTGAGCTTTGAAACGTTTGGCAAGCCATGCCTTGGGCTGGACAACAGCATGGGCTGTAAGCTTTCAAACGTTTGGCAAGCCATGCCTTGGACTGGACAACAGCATGGGCTGTAAGCTTTGAAACGTTTGGCAAGCCATGCCTTGGGCTGGACAACAGCATGGCATGTAAACTTTGAAACGTTTGGCAAGCCATGCCTTGGACTGGACAACAGCATGGCATGTAAGCTTTCAAACGTTTGGCAAGCCATGCCTTGGGCTGAACAACAGCATGGGCTGTAAGATTTGAAACGTTTGGCAAGCCATGCCTTGGACTGGACAACAGCATCGGCTGTAAGCTTTGAAACGTTTGGCAAGCCATGCCTTGGGCTGGACAACAGCATGGGCTGTAAGCTTTCAAACGTTTGGCAAGCCATGCCTTGGGCTGGACAACAGCATGGGCTGTAAGCTTTGAAACGTTTGGCAAGCCATGCCTTGGACTGGACAACAGCATGGCATGTAAGCTTTCAAACGTTTGGCAAGCCATGCCGTGGACTGGACAACAGCATGGGCTGTAAGCTTTTAAACGTTTGGCAAGCCACGCCTTGGGCTGGACAACAGCATGGCTGTGAGCTTTGAAACGTTTGGCAAGCCATGCCTTGGGCTGGACAACAGCATGGGCTGTAAGCTTTCAAACGTTTGGCAAGCCATGCCTTGGGCTGGACAACAGCATGAGCTGTAAGCTTTGAAACGTTTGGCAAGCCATGCCTTGGACTGGACAACAGCATGGCATGTAAGCTTTCAAACGTTTGGCAAGCCATGCCTTGGACTGGACAACAGCATGGGCTGTAAGCTTTGAAACGTTTGGCAAGCCATGCCTTGGGCTGGACAACAGCATGGCATGTAAACTTTGAAACGTTTGGCAAGCCATGCCTTGGACTGGACAACGGCATGGCATGTAAGCTTTTAAACGTTTGGCAAGCCATGCCTTGGACTGGACAACAGCATGGGCTGTAAGCTTTTAAACGTTTGGCAAGCCACGCCTTGGGCTGGACAACAGCATGGCTGTGAGCTTTGAAACGTTTGGCAAGCCATGCCTTGGGCTGGACAACAGCATGGGCTGTAAGCTTTCAAACGTTTGGCAAGCCATGCCTTGGGCTGGACAACAGCATGGGCTGTAAGCTTTGAAACGTTTGGCAAGCCATGCCTTGGACTGGACAACAGCATGGCATGTAAGCTTTCAAACGTTTGGCAAGCCATGCCTTGGACTGGACAACAGCATGGGCTGTAAGCTTTTAAACGTTTGGCAAGCCACGCCTTGGGCTGGACAACAGCATGGCTGTGAGCTTTGAAACGTTTGGCAAGCCATGCCTTGGGCTGGACAACAGCATGGGCTGTAAGCTTTCAAACGTTTGGCAAGCCATGCCTTGGGCTGAACAACAGCATGGGCTGTAAGATTTGAAACGTTTGGAAGCCATGCCTTGGACAGGACAACAGCATCGGCTGTAAGCTTTAAAACGTTTGGCAAGCCATGCCTTGGGCTGGACAACAGCATGGGCTGTAAGCTTTGAAACGTTTGGCAAGCCATGCCTTGGACTGGACAACAGCATGGCATGTAAGCTTTCAAACGTTTGGCAAGCCATGCCTTAGACTGGACAACAGCATGGGCTGTAAGCTTTTAAACGTTTGGCAAGCCATGCCTTGGACTGGACAACAGCATGGGCTGTAAGCTTTCAAACGTTTGGCAAGCCATGCCTTACAGGGCTGGACAACAGCATGGGCTGTGAGCTGTGAAACGTTTGGCAAGCCAAGCCTTGGGCTGAACAACAGGATGGGCTGTAAGCTTTCAAACGTTTGGCAAGCCATGCCTTACAGGGCTGGACAACAGCATGGGCTGTAAGCTTTGAAACGTTTGGCAAGCCATGCCTTGGGCTGGACAACAGCATGGGCTGTGAGCTTTGAAACGTTTGGCAAGCCATGCCTTGGGCTGGACAACAGCATGGCATATAAGCTTTCAAACGTTTGGCAAGCCATGCCTTGGGCTGGACAACAGCATGGCATGTAAGCTTTGAAACGTTTGGCAAGCCATGCCTTGGGCTGGACAACAGCAAGGGCTGCAAGCTTAGAAACGTTTGGCAAGCCATGCCTTGGGCTGGACAACAGCATGGGCTGCAAGCTTTGAAACGTTTGGCAAGCCATGCCTTGGGCTGGACAACAACATGGGCTGTAAGCTTTGAAACGTTTGGCAAGCCATGCCTTGGGCTGGACAACAGAATGGGCAGTATGCTTTGAAACGTTTGGCAAGCCATGCCTTGGGCTGGACAACAGCATGGGCTGTAAGCTTTCAAACGTTTGGCAAGCCATGCCTTAGGCTGGACAACAGCATGGGCTGTAAGCTTTGAAACGTTTGGCAAGCCATGCCTTGGACTGGACAACAGTATGGGCTGTAAGCTTTGAAACGTTTGGCAAGCCATGCCTTGGGCTGGACAACAGCATGGGCTGTAAGCTTTCAAACGTTTGGCAAGCCATGCCTTAGACTGGACAACAGCATGGGCTGTAAGCTTTCAAACGTTTGGCAAGCCATGCCTTGGACTGGACAACAGCATGGCATGTAAGCTTTCAAACGTTTGGCAAGCCATGCCTTGGGCTGGACAACAGCATGGGCTGTAAGCTTTGAAACGTTTGGCAAGCCATTCCTTGGACTGGACAACAGCATGGGCTGTAAGCTTTCAAACGTTTGGAGAGCCATGCCTTGGACTGGACAACAGTATGGGCTGTAAGCTTTCAAACGTTTGGCAAGCCATGCCTTGGGCTGGACAACAGCATGGGCTGTAAGCTTTGAAACGTTTGGCAAGCCATGCCTTGGGCTGAACAACAGGATGGGCAGTATGCTTTGAAACGTTTGGCAAGCCATACCTTGGGCTGGACAACAGCATGGGCTGTAAGCTTTGAAAAGTTTGGCAAGCCATGCCTTGGGCTGGACAACAGCATGGGCTGTAAGCTTTTAAACGTGTGGCAAGCCATGCCTTGGGCTGGACAACAGCATGGGCTGTAAGCTTTCAAACGTTTGGCAAGCCATGCCTTGGGCTGAACAACAGCATGGGCTGTAAGCTTTGAAACGTTTGGCAAGCCATGCCTTGGGCTGGACAACAGCAAGGGCTGTAACTGTACGCTTTGAAACGTTTGGCAAGCCATGCCTTGGACTGAACAACAGCATGGGCTGTAAGCTTTCAAACGTTTGGCAAGCCATGCCTTGGGCTGAACAACAGCATGGGCTGTAAGCTTTGAAACGTTTGGCAAGCAATGCCTTGGACTGGACAACAGCATCGGCTGTAAGCTTTGAAACGTTTGGCAAGCCATGCCTTGGGCTGGACAACAGCATGGGCTGTAAGCTTTCAAACTTTTGGCGAGCCATGCCTTGGGCTGAACAACAGCATGGGCAGTACGCTTTGAAACGTTTGGCAAGCCATGCCTTGGGCTGGACAACAGCATGGGCTGTAAGCTTTGAAACGTTTGGCAAGCCATGCCTTACAGGGCTGGACAACAGCATGGGCTCTTAGCTTTGAAACGTTTGGCAAGCCATGCCTTACAGGGCTGGACAACAGCATGGGCTGTGAGCTTTGAAACGTTTGGCAAGCCATGCCTTGGACTGGACAACAGCATGGCATGTAAGCTTTCAAACGTTTGGCAAGCCATGCCTTGGACTGGACAACAGTATGGGCTGTAAGCTTTGGAACGTTTGGCAAGCCATGCCTTGGGCTGGACAACAGCATGGGCTGTAAGCTTTTAAACGTTTGGCAAGCCATGCCTTACAGGGCTGGACAACAGCATGGGCTGTGAGCTTTGAAACGTTTGGCAAGCCATGCCTTGGACTGGACAACAGCATGGCATGTAAGCTTTCAAACGTTTGGCAAGCCATGCCTAAGACTGGACAACAGCATGGGCTGTAAGCTTTTAAACGTTTGGCAAGCCATGCCTTGGACTGGACAACAGCATGGGCTGTAAGCTTTCAAACGTTTGGCAAGCCATGCCTTACAGGGCTGGACAACAGCATGGGCTGTGAGCTGTGAAACGTTTGGCAAGCCATGCCTTGGGCTGAACAACAGGATGGGCTGTAAGCTTTCAAACGTTTGGCAAGCCATGCCTTACAGGGCTGGACAACAGCATGGGCTGTAAGCTTTGAAACGTTTGGCAAGCCATGCCTTGGGCTGGACAACAGCATGGGCTGTGAGCTTTGAAACGTTTGGCAAGCCATGCCTTGGGCTGGACAACAGCATGGCATATAAGCTTTCAAACGTTTGGCAAGCCATGCCTTGGGCTGGACAACAGCATGGCATGTAAGCTTTGAAACGTTTGGCAAGCCATGCCTTGGGCTGGACAACAGCATGGGCTGCAAGCTTTGAAACGTTTGGCAAGCCATGCCTTGGGCTGGACAACAACATGGGCTGTAAGCTTTGAAACGTTTGGCAAGCCATGCCTTGGGCTGGACAACAGAATGGGCAGTATGCTTTGAAACGTTTGGCAAGCCATGCCTTGGGCTGAACAACAGGATGGGCTGTAAGCTTTCAAACGTTTGGCAAGCCATGCCTTACAGGGCTGGACAACAGCATGGCTGTGAGCTTTGAAACGTTTGGCAAGCCATGCCTTGGGCTGGACAACAGCATGGGCTGTAAGCTTTTAAACGTTTGGCAAGCCATGCCTTGGGCTGGACAACAGCATGGGCTGTAAGCTTTGAAACGTTTGGCAAGCCATGCCTTGGACTGGACAACAGCATGGCATGTAAGCTTTCAAACGTTTGGCAAGCCATGCCTTGGACTGGACAACAGCATGGGCTGTAAGCTTTTAAACGTTTGGCAAGCCACGCCTTGGGCTGGACAACAGCATGGCTGTGAGCTTTGAAACGTTTGGCAAGCCATGCCTTGGGCTGGACAACAGCATGGGCTGTAAGCTTTCAAACGTTTGGCAAGCCATGCCTTGGGCTGAACAACAGCATGGGCTGTAAGATTTGAAACGTTTGGCAAGCCATGCCTTGGACTGGACAACAGCATCGGCTGTAAGCTTTGAAACGTTTGGCAAGCCATGCCTTGGGCTGGACAACAGCATGGGCTGTAAGCTTTCAAACGTTTGGCAAGCCATGCTTTGGGCTGAACAACAGCATGGGCTGTAAGCTTTGAAACGTTTGGCAAGCCATGCCTTACAGGGCTGGACAACAGCATGGGCTCTTAGCTTTGAAACGTTTGGCAAGCCATGCCTTACAGGGCTGGACAACAGCATGGGCTGTGAGCTTTGAAACGTTTGGCAAGCCATGCCTTGGACTGGACAACAGCATGGCATGTAAGCTTTCAAACGTTTGGCAAGCCATGCCTTGGACTGGACAACAGTATGGGCTGTAAGCTTTGGAACGTTTGGCAAGCCATGTCTTGGGCTGGACAACAGCATGGGCTGTAAGCTTTCAAACGTTTGGCAAGCCATGCCTTACAGGGCTGGACAACAGCATGGGCAGTGAGCTTTGAAACGTTTGGCAAGCCATGCCTTGGACTGGACAACATCATGGCATGTAAGCTTTCAAACGTTTGGCAAGCCATGCCTTAGACTGGACAACAGCATGGGCTGTAAGCTTTTAAACGTTTAACAAGCCATGCCTAGGCCTGGACAACAGCATGGGCTGTAAGCTTTCAAACGTTTGGCAAGCCATGCCTTACAGGGCTGGACAACAGCATGGGCTGTGAGCTGTGAAACGTTTGGCAAGCTATGCCTTGGGCTGAACAACAGGATGGGCTGTAAGCTTTCAAACGTTTGGCAAGCCATGCCTTACAGGGCTGGACAACAGCATGGGCTGTAAGCTTTGAAACGTTTGGCAAGCCATGCCTTGGGCTGGACAACAGCATGGGCTGTGAGCTTTGAAACGTTTGGCAAGCCATGCCTTGGGCTGGACAACAGCATGGCATATAAGCTTTCAAACGTTTGGCAAGCCATGCCTTGGGCTGGACAACAGCATGGCATGTAAGCTTTGAAACGTTTGGCAAGCCATGCCTTGGGCTGGACAACAGCAAGGGCTGCAAGCTTAGAAACGTTTGGCAAGCCATGCCTTGGGCTGGACAACAGCATGGGCTGCAAGCTTTGAAACGTTTGGCAAGCCATGCCTTGGGCTGGACAACAACATGGGCTGTAAGCTTTGAAACGTTTGGCAAGCCATGCCTTGGGCTGGACAACAGAATGGGCAGTATGCTTTGAAACGTTTGGCAAGCCATGCCTTGGGCTGGACAACAGCATGGGCTGTAAGCTTTCAAACGTTTGGCAAGCCATGCCTTAGGCTGGACAACAGCATGGGCTGTAAGCTTTGAAACGTTTGGCAAGCCATGCCTTGGACTGGACAACAGTATGGGCTGTAAGCTTTGAAACGTTTGGCAAGCCATGCCTTGGGCTGGACAACAGCATGGGCTGTAAGCTTTCAAACGTTTGGCAAGCCATGCCTTAGACTGGACAACAGCATGGGCTGTAAGCTTTCAAACGTTTGGCAAGCCATGCCTTGGACTGGACAACAGCATGGCATGTAAGCTTTCAAACGTTTGGCAAGCCATGCCTTGGGCTGGACAACAGCATGGGCTGTAAGCTTTGAAACGTTTGGCAAGCCATGCCTTGGACTGGACAACAGCATGGGCTGTAAGCTTTCAAACGTTTGGAAAGCCATGCCTTGGACTGGACAACAGTATGGGCTGTAAGCTTTCAAACGTTTGGCAAGCCATGCCTTGGGCTGGACAACAGCATGGGCTGTAAGCTTTGAAACGTTTGGCATGCCATGCCTTGGGCTGAACAACAGGATGGGCAGTATGCTTTGAAACGTTTGGCAAGCCATACCTTGGGCTGGACAACAGCATGGGCTGTAAGCTTTGAAACGTTTGGCAAGCCATGCCTTGGGCTGGACAACAGCATGGGCTGTAAGCTTTTAAACGTGTGGCAAGCCATGCCTTGGGCTGGACAACAGCATGGGCTGTAAGCTTTCATACGTTTGGCAAGCCATGCCTTGGGCTGAACAACAGCATGGGCTGTAAGCTTTGAAACGTTTGGCAAGCCATGCCTTGGGCTGGACAACAGCAAGGGCTGTAACTGTACGCTTTGAAACGTTTGGCAAGCCATGCCTTGGACTGAACAACAGCATGGGCTGTAAGCTTTCAAACGTTTGGCAAGCCATGCCTTGGGCTGAACAACAGCATGGGCTGTAAGCTTTGAAACGTTTGGCAAGCCATGCCTAAGACTGGACAACAGCATCGGCTGTAAGCTTTGAAACGTTTGGCAAGCCATGCCTTGGGCTGGACAACAGCATGGGCTGTAAGCTTTCAAACGTTTGGCAAGCCATGCCTTGGGCTGAACAACAGCATGGGCAGTACGCTTTTGAAACGTTTGGCAAGCCATGCCTTGGGCTGAACAACAGGATGGGCTGTAAGCTTTGAAACGTTTGGCAAGCCATGCCTTACAGGGCTGGACAACAGCATGGGCTCTTAGCTTTGAAACGTTTGGCAAGCCATGCCTTACAGGGCTGGACAACAGCATGGGCTGTGAGCTTTGAAACGTTTGGCAAGCCATGCCTTGGACTGGACAACAGCATGGCATGTAAGCTTTCAAACGTTTGGCAAGCCATGCCTTGGACTGGACAACAGTATGGGCTGTAAGCTTTGGAACGTTTGGCAAGCCATGCCTTGGGCTGGACAACAGCATGGGCTGTAAGCTTTCAAACGTTTGGCAAGCCATGCCTTAGACTGGACAACAGCATGGGCTGTAAGCTTTTAAACGTTTGGCAAGCCATGCCTTGGACTGGACAACAGCATGGGCTGTAAGCTTTCAAACGTTTGGCAAGCCATGCCTTACAGGGCTGGACAACAGCATGGGCTGTGAGCTGTGAAACGTTTGGCAAGCCATGCCTTGGGCTGAACAACAGGATGGGCTGTAAGCTTTCAAACGTTTGGCAAGCCATGCCTTACAGGGCTGGACAACAGCATGGGCTGTAAGCTTTGAAACGTTTGGCAAGCCATGCCTTGGGCTGGACAACAGCATGGGCTGTGAGCTTTGAAACGTTTGGCAAGCCATGCCTTGGGCTGGACAACAGCATGGCATATAAGCTTTCAAACGTTTGGCAAGCCATGCCTTGGGCTGGACAACAGCATGGGCTGTAAGCTTTCAAACGTTTGGCAAGCCATGCCTTACAGGGCTGGACAACAGCATGGGCAGTGAGCTTTGAAACGTTTGGCAAGCCATGCCTTGGACTGGACAACATCATGGCATGTAAGCTTTCAAACGTTTGGCAAGCCATGCCTTAGACTGGACAACAGCATGGGCTGTAAGCTTTTAAACGTTTGGCAAGCCATGCCTTGGACTGGACAACAGCATGGGCTGAAGGCTTTCAAACGTTTGGCAAGCCATGCCTTACAGGGCTGGACAACAGCATGGGCTGTAAGCTTTGAAACGTTTGGCAAGCCATGCCTTGGGCTGGACAACAGCATGGGCTGTGAGCTTTGAAACGTTTGGCAAGCCATGCCTTGGGCTGGACAACAGCATGGCATATAAGCTTTCAAACGTTTGGCAAGCCATGCCTTGGGCTGGACAACAGCATGGCATGTAAGCTTTGAAACGTTTGGCAAGCCATGCCTTGGGCTGGACAACAGCATGGCATATAAGCTTTCAAACGTTTGGCATGCCATGCCTTGGGCTGGACAACAGCATGGGCTGCAAGCTTTGAAACGTTTGGCAAGCCATGCCTTGGGCTGGACAACAACATGGGCTGTAAGCTTTGAAACGTTTGGCAAGCCATGCTTTGGGCTGGACAACAGATTGGGCAGTATGCTTTGAAACGTTTGGCAAGCCATGCCTTGGGCTGGACAACAGCATGGGCTGTAAGCTTTCAAACGTTTGGCAAGCCATGCCTTAGGCTGGACAACAGCATGGGCTGTAAGCTTTGAAACGTTTGGCAAGCCATGCCTTGGACTGGACAACAGTATGGGCTGTAAGCTTTGAAACGTTTGGCAAGCCATGCCTTGGGCTGGACAACAGCATGGGCTGTAAGCTTTCAAACGTTTGGCAAGCCATGCCTTAGACTGGACAACAGCATGGGCTGTAAGCTTTCAAACGTTTGGCAAGCCATGCCTTGGACTGGACAACAGCATGGCATGTAAGCTTTCAAACGTTTGGCAAGCCATGCCTTGGGCTGGACAACAGCATGGGCTGTAAGCTTTGAAACGTTTGGCAAGCCATGCCTTGGACTGGACAACAGCATGGGCTGTAAGCTTTCAAACGTTTGGAAAGCCATGCCTTGGACTGGACAACAGTATGGGCTGTAAGCTTTCAAACGTTTGGCAAGCCATGCCTTGGGCTGGACAACAGCATGGGCTGTAAGCTTTGAAACGTTTGGCATGCCATGCCTTGGGCTGAACAACAGGATGGGCAGTATGCTTTGAAACGTTTGGCAAGCCATACCTTGGGCTGGACAACAGCATGGGCTGTAAGCTTTGAAACGTTTGGCAAGCCATGCCTTGGGCTGGACAACAGCATGGGCTGTAAGCTTTTAAACGTGTGGCAAGCCATGCCTTGGGCTGGACAACAGCATGGGCTGTAAGCTTTCATACGTTTGGCAAGCCATGCCTTGGGCTGAACAACAGCATGGGCTGTAAGCTTTGAAACGTTTGGCAAGCCATGCCTTGGGCTGGACAACAGCAAGGGCTGTAACTGTACGCTTTGAAACGTTTGGCAAGCCATGCCTTGGACTGAACAACAGCATGGGCTGTAAGCTTTCAAACGTTTGGCAAGCCATGCCTTGGGCTGAACAACAGCATGGGCTGTAAGCTTTGAAACGTTTGGCAAGCCATGCCTAAGACTGGACAACAGCATCGGCTGTAAGCTTTGAAACGTTTGGCAAGCCATGCCTTGGGCTGGACAACAGCATGGGCTGTAAGCTTTCAAACGTTTGGCAAGCCATGCCTTGGGCTGAACAACAGCATGGGCAGTACGCTTTTGAAACGTTTGGCAAGCCATGCCTTGGGCTGAACAACAGGATGGGCTGTAAGCTTTGAAACGTTTGGCAAGCCATGCCTTACAGGGCTGGACAACAGCATGGGCTCTTAGCTTTGAAACGTTTGGCAAGCCATGCCTTACAGGGCTGGACAACAGCATGGGCTGTAAGCTTTGAAACGTTTGGCAAGCCATGCCTTGGGCTGGACAACAGCATGGGCTGTAAGCTTTCAAACGTTTGGCAAGCCATGCCTTGGGCTGAACAACAGCATGGGCAGTACGCTTTTGAAACGTTTGGCAAGCCATGCCTTGGGCTGAACAACAGGATGGGCTGTAAGCTTTGAAACGTTTGGCAAGCCATGCCTTACAGGGCTGGACAACAGCATGGGCTCTTAGCTTTGAAACGTTTGGCAAGCCATGCCTTACAGGGCTGGACAACAGCATGGGCTGTGAGCTTTGAAACGTTTGGCAAGCCATGCCTTGGACTGGACAACAGCATGGCATGTAAGCTTTCAAACGTTTGGCAAGCCATGCCTTGGACTGGACAACAGTATGGGCTGTAAGCTTTGGAACGTTTGGCAAGCCATGCCTTGGGCTGGACAACAGCATGGGCTGTAAGCTTTCAAACGTTTGGCAAGCCATGCCTTAGACTGGACAACAGCATGGGCTGTAAGCTTTTAAACGTTTGGCAAGCCATGCCTTGGACTGGACAACAGCATGGGCTGTAAGCTTTCAAACGTTTGGCAAGCCATGCCTTACAGGGCTGGACAACAGCATGGGCTGTGAGCTGTGAAACGTTTGGCAAGCCATGCCTTGGGCTGAACAACAGGATGGGCTGTAAGCTTTCAAACGTTTGGCAAGCCATGCCTTACAGGGCTGGACAACAGCATGGGCTGTAAGCTTTGAAACGTTTGGCAAGCCATGCCTTGGGCTGGACAACAGCATGGGCTGTGAGCTTTGAAACGTTTGGCAAGCCATGCCTTGGGCTGGACAACAGCATGGCATATAAGCTTTCAAACGTTTGGCAAGCCATGCCTTGGGCTGGACAACAGCATGGGCTGTAAGCTTTCAAACGTTTGGCAAGCCATGCCTTACAGGGCTGGACAACAGCATGGGCAGTGAGCTTTGAAACGTTTGGCAAGCCATGCCTTGGACTGGACAACATCATGGCATGTAAGCTTTCAAACGTTTGGCAAGCCATGCCTTAGACTGGACAACAGCATGGGCTGTAAGCTTTTAAACGTTTGGCAAGCCATGCCTTGGACTGGACAACAGCATGGGCTGTAAGCTTTCAAACGTTTGGCAAGCCATGCCTTACAGGGCTGGACAACAGCATGGGCTGTGAGCTGTGAAACGTTTGGCAAGCTATGCCTTGGGCTGAACAACAGGATGGGCTGTAAGCTTTCAAACGTTTGGCAAGCCATGCCTTACAGGGCTGGACAACAGCATGGGCTGTAAGCTTTGAAACGTTTGGCAAGCCATGCCTTGGGCTGGACAACAGCATGGGCTGTGAGCTTTGAAACGTTTGGCAAGCCATGCCTTGGGCTGGACAACAGCATGGCATATAAGCTTTCAAACGTTTGGCAAGCCATGCCTTGGGCTGGACAACAGCATGGCATGTAAGCTTTGAAACGTTTGGCAAGCCATGCCTTGGGCTGGACAACAGCAAGGGCTGCAAGCTTAGAAACGTTTGGCAAGCCATGCCTTGGGCTGGACAACAGCATGGGCTGCAAGCTTTGAAACGTTTGGCAAGCCATGCCTTGGGCTGGACAACAACATGGGCTGTAAGCTTTGAAACGTTTGGCAAGCCATGCCTTGGGCTGGACAACAGAATGGGCAGTATGCTTTGAAACGTTTGGCAAGCCATGCCTTGGGCTGGACAACAGCATGGGCTGTAAGCTTTCAAACGTTTGGCAAGCCATGCCTTAGGCTGGACAACAGCATGGGCTGTAAGCTTTGAAACGTTTGGCAAGCCATGCCTTGGACTGGACAACAGTATGGGCTGTAAGCTTTGAAACGTTTGGCAAGCCATGCCTTGGGCTGGACAACAGCATGGGCTGTAAGCTTTCAAACGTTTGGCAAGCCATGCCTTAGACTGGACAACAGCATGTGCTGTAAGCTTCCAAACGTTTGGCAAGCCATGCCTTGGACTGGACAACAGCATGGCATGTAAGCTTTCAAACGTTTGGCAAGCCATGCCTTGGGCTGGACAACAGCATGGGCTGTAAGCTTTGAAACGTTTGGCAAGCCATGCCTTGGACTGGACAACAGCATGGGCTGTAAGCTTTCAAACGTTTGGAAAGCCATGCCTTGGACTGGACAACAGTATGGGCTGTAAGCTTTCAAACGTTTGGCAAGCCATGCCTTGGGCTGGACAACAGCATGGGCTGTAAGCTTTGAAACGTTTGGCATGCCATGCCTTGGGCTGAACAACAGGATGGGCAGTATGCTTTGAAACGTTTGGCAAGCCATACCTTGGGCTGGACAACAGCATGGGCTGTAAGCTTTGAAACGTTTGGCAAGCCATGCCTTGGGCTGGACAACAGCATGGGCTGTAAGCTTTTAAACGTGTGGCAAGCCATGCCTTGGGCTGGACAACAGCATGGGCTGTAAGCTTTCATACGTTTGGCAAGCCATGCCTTGGGCTGAACAACAGCATGGGCTGTAAGCTTTGAAACGTTTGGCAAGCCATGCCTTGGGCTGGACAACAGCAAGGGCTGTAACTGTACGCTTTGAAACGTTTGGCAAGCCATGCCTTGGACTGAACAACAGCATGGGCTGTAAGCTTTCAAACGTTTGGCAAGCCATGCCTTGGGCTGAACAACAGCATGGGCTGTAAGCTTTGAAACGTTTGGCAAGCCATGCCTAAGACTGGACAACAGCATCGGCTGTAAGCTTTGAAACGTTTGGCAAGCCATGCCTTGGGCTGGACAACAGCATGGGCTGTAAGCTTTCAAACGTTTGGCAAGCCATGCCTTGGGCTGAACAACAGCATGGGCAGTACGCTTTTGAAACGTTTGGCAAGCCATGCCTTGGGCTGAACAACAGGATGGGCTGTAAGCTTTGAAACGTTTGGCAAGCCATGCCTTACAGGGCTGGACAACAGCATGGGCTCTTAGCTTTGAAACGTTTGGCAAGCCATGCCTTACAGGGCTGGACAACAGCATGTGCTGTGAGCTTTGAAACGTTTGGCAAGCCATGCCTTGGACTGGACAACAGCATGGCATGTAAGCTTTCAAACGTTTGGCAAGCCATGCCTTGGACTGGACAACAGTATGGGCTGTAAGCTTTGGAACGTTTGGCAAGCCATGCCTTGGGCTGGACAACAGCATGGGCTGTAAGCTTTCAAACGTTTGGCAAGCCATGCCTTAGACTGGACAACAGCATGGGCTGTAAGCTTTTAAACGTTTGGCAAGCCATGCCTTGGACTGGACAACAGCATGGGCTGTAAGCTTTCAAACGTTTGGCAAGCCATGCCTTACAGGGCTGGACAACAGCATGGGCTGTGAGCTGTGAAACGTTTGGCAAGCCATGCCTTGGGCTGAACAACAGGATGGGCTGTAAGCTTTCAAACGTTTGGCAAGCCATGCCTTACAGGGCTGGACAACAGCATGGGCTGTAAGCTTTGAAACGTTTGGCAAGCCATGCCTTGGGCTGGACAACAGCATGGGCTGTGAGCTTTGAAACGTTTGGCAAGCCATGCCTTGGGCTGGACAACAGCATGGCATATAAGCTTTCAAACGTTTGGCAAGCCATGCCTTGGGCTGGACAACAGCATGGCATGTAAGCTTTGAAACGTTTGGCAAGCCATGCCTTGGGCTGGACAACAGCATGGGCTGCAAGCTTTGAAACGTTTGGCAAGCCATGCCTTGGGCTGGACAACAACATGGGCTGTAAGCTTTGAAACGTTTGGCAAGCCATGCCTTGGGCTGGACAACAGAATGGGCAGTATGCTTTGAAACGTTTGGCAAGCCATGCCTTGGGCTGGACAACAGCATGGGCTGTAAGCTTTCAAACGTTTGGCAAGCCATGCCTTAGGCTGGACAACAGCATGGGCTGTAAGCTTTGAAACGTTTGGCAAGCCATGCCTTGGACTGGACAACAGTATGGGCTGTAAGCTTTGAAACGTTTGGCAAGCCATGCCTTGGGCTGGACAACAGCATGGGCTGTAAGCTTTCAAACGTTTGGCAAGCCATGCCTTAGACTGGACAACAGCATGGGCTGTAAGCTTTTAAACGTTTGGCAAGCCATGCCTTGGACTGGACAACAGCATGGGCTGTAAGCTTTCAAACGTTTGGCAAGCCATGCCTTACAGGGCTGGACAACAGCATGGGCTGTGAGCTGTGAAACGTTTGGCAAGCCATGCCTTGGGCTGGACAACAGCATGGGCTGTAAGCTTTGAAACGTTTGGCAAGCCATGCCCTGGACTGGACAACAGCATGGGCTGTAAGCTTTCAAACGTTTGGCAAGCCATGCCTTGGACTGGACAAC
This sequence comes from Nemoura dubitans, assembly GCA_921293005.1. Lineage (NCBI taxonomy): Eukaryota > Metazoa > Arthropoda > Insecta > Plecoptera > Nemouridae > Nemoura > Nemoura dubitans. Next base: position 27,768,092 of record OV121077.1, on the reverse strand, counting down.
AGTATGGGCTGTAAGCTTTCAAACGTTTGGCAAGCCATGCCTTGGACTGGACAACAGCATGGGCAGTATGCTTTGAAACGTTTGGCAAGCCATACCTTGGGCTGGACAACAGCATGGGCTGTAAGCTTTGAAACGTTTGGCAAGCCATGCCTTGGGCTGGACAACAGCATGGGCTGTAAGCTTTTAAACGTGTGGCAAGCCATGCCTTGGGCTGGACAACAGCCTGGGCTGTAAGCTTTCAAACGTTTGGCAAGCCATGCCTTGGGCTGAACAACAGCATGGGCTGTAAGCTTTGAAACGTTTGGCAAGCCATGCCTTGGGCTGGACAACAGCAAGGGCTGTAACTGTACGCTTTGAAACGTTTGGCAAGCCATGCCTTGGACTGAACAACAGCATGGGCTGTAAGCTTTCAAACGTTTGGCAAGCCATGCCTTGGGCTGAACAACAGCATGGGCTGTAAGCTTTGAAACGTTTGGCAAGCCATGCCTTGGACTGGACAACAGCATCGGCTGTAAGCTTTGAAACGTTTGGCAAGCCATGCCTTGGGCTGGACAACAGCATGGGCTGTAAGCTTTCAAACGTTTGGCAAGCCATGCCTTGGGCTGAACAACAGCATGGGCAGTACGCTTTGAAACGTTTGGCAAGCCATGCCTTGGGCTGAACAACAGGATGGGCAGTATGCTTTGAAACGTTTGGCAAGCCATGCCTTGGGCTGGAGAACAGCATGGGCTGTAAGTTTTGTAACCAAAAGTAAAAATTACAATGCTGAAATAAAATATACAATTTAAGAATAATTTTGTTGGCTCTGAAACATTTTTGCGTTTAGCAGCATGTAATAGAAACTAGAAGTTGTAGACTTCTAGGACGATTCTCAGCTTGCTACAATAGCGAAAGCCGCGGAAGATTGTCGAACCACCCAGTGCACCATTAGCCACTTGCCCCCCCCCCCCTCACCACCCCCCCCTCCCTTCGTAAACCACAGCAACTCGATTATCCCGAAAAACAACAGCGAGTAAACACTCTCCCTCGGCGGTTGCGTCGATCGAGAAGTCATCCGTCTTCTCTGGGGTCGCGAGGGTTGTCACGTCGAGGACTCAGATGTCCGCCCCCCCCCCCCCTCAACGGGCAGCGCCGCACATGGTCGGAATGCCAAACACAGCGATCAGAGGCGAGTAATTATTTCCAAGTTTTTTTTGGAAAAAATGTTAGCACAGACAGCAGGACTACCCAGATTGTCCACTCCAATACTAACAGCAGCTACGCGAAAGCCATCCCCAGCAAGATTCACGACGTTCCCCTCAACTACCATCTCAAATTGTTTCGCCGGCTGACGAAACTAGAAAGTAGAACTTAATGGAATTAATTGAAAATGGTGTGGCGGCTAGTTGATATACTTTCTGGATATTGGAAGGGAGGAGAAGCTGGAAATATGTGCACCCTAGCCGGGATACGAACTCGGGATCTCCTATTTGCCGGGGGGTTCGTATCCCGGTTCGGGTGCACATTTTTCCAGCTTCCATCAATTCCCCTTCCATCAATTGCATACTGGTATTTGCTGAAACCTGTAACAATTTCCTCTCTTTCTGGATATTACCATATATTAACCCATAAAAGCAAACAATAAAGCAATATAATATAAAGGATTTGAAGAATATGAAATTGAGTTTCAGTTTGATTTTGACAAAAAGATGTAACTTGTAGCTCGTAACTTCCTAGCTAGACTTTGATTGGACCTAGGACCGCTGCCATTGACTACCTGGACCCGGATTCACAAAAGGTGATTCTGTCGATTCCTCTGGAGTTTTGACAGAACCCCCAAAAGTTTATCCCATTTCGTATTCACAGCAAGGGGTTCTGTGTTTTTTTGGATAAAAATTCCCTCGTTGAAAACCCCTGCTACTGAGCAGGTGGTTTTGTCAATCTCCCAAAATCTTGATCTCTCTTCGTACTTTCAACACTATTTTTTCTCATGTTTTCCTGCGAATAAACAGCAGCATCTTATTCCAATAGAAAATGCAAGAACTAGCATTTTAAGTTAAACGTTATAGATATAATCTAGCAATTTAGAATTAGGTTAGGTGATATTGAAATCCGAGAAAACTGAAAGGTGGAGTTGTCAACTGCCTTTCATTTTGAAATGAGCTCCAAAATTGAAGAACTCTGATTAGTCAATTTCAATTTACCTCCCCTCCAATTACCACTTTTGAAACCCCTGTGAATACGGATAAATTGGAGGAATTTGTTTGGTGGTGTTGCAGAGAGAGTAAAATCTCCTTTTCGTCAAAACCCCCCATTTCAAAATCTCATCTTTGTAAATCCGGGCCATGGCGATAATTCAGCTTCAGAGTCAATTAAACTGCGATATACAAACCTTTGATTAAAGTATACAGAAGGCCAAACATTTTAAGCGACTCTGACAGACGAGAAAGCATCACTAGCAGACGAATCAGCGAAATTTTACCGAGGTACACAACAGATGCTAGCGCTTTTCGAGGCCTCTTTGAGGGGTTTTTGAAGCCTCTTTGAAGTGAGCGTGCCTCGCCGACCGCGACTCATGCAGGCCGTGCGTTGGCCGTGCTTGCTTCCCAGAAAGCCCGTCAGAGTGGCATTGGTTCGAGCAATCCCCGCTCGGCGCGCTGCGTCACGTTGAGAGCAACCCGACCTCGCGAGGATTTGGTTTGTCTGCGGTTCGAACAGCGGCGCTCGCGGCGGGCAAACTACGAATGTCCGCGCAAAGAACTCGCCCTTTGCCGACAGCTGCGTGACCTCGGCGAAGGTTCGCGTTCAAAGGGCGGTCGCACGACGCAAAGAATCGTGCGCCTGAAAACAGCCGGTCCGAAGCCGCTGCAATTTGAGTTCACGGTACACTGAAACCGGTTGCATTACGTCCCAAGAAGCACAAAAACGTTCAGCGAACGTTATTTCGAACGTTTGGTGGACGTCGAAAGGCTTACGGGGGATAACTTGCAGCTCACATTCGCCAAATTTTCGATTTGGTTATACCCGAACGTTGAACGCAAGTTGTCCCCCGTTAGCTTTTCGACGTTCACCGAACGTTCGAAATAACTGTTTTTGTGCTACTTGGGTACATACGATATTTGAAGTAAGCATTGACGTAAAATACAAAAGTGACATCTCATTTTCGCGTCATGCGCAAGGATAAATGCAATCAAAAGAGCCAGCCCGCGCATGCGTGAAGATGGGTTTACAGCCGGCAATTTCGGTGACACGATGTCATCAACATTGGCTCTGGACCAAACAGCGAGACTCCATGGCAGAGTCGCGACCAGTCGCCATGCACATCCAGAGTCTCTGATTGGTGGCAGAGCCAATGTTCGTGACTTCGTGTCACAAACATTGCCGGCTTTAAACCCAGCTCTATGTGCCGAGGTAAGAAACACATCCGAGAAGTTGCAATGTTGTACACACATGCTCGAGTGTCAGTGCGGAAATGGACGGCCAGGCTACATTTTTCGGCCCCGCAGTCGCATAATTTATTCAGCGTCCCAAGGTATAGGACACCTCGGCCCGGCCGGCTCGACTTGTGTGTCTGGCCCGTGAATATCTTATGAGGACGTGGCCACCGCGTTGCCGTGCGGTAGCGACAGTTGGGACGCAGCGCGCTTTGAGATACGAACTCGGTATTAAATTGCAACGCTGTTGCGGTAGTGAAGGCTTTAGTGGAATTTATTCTTTGCATCACTATAGTTTTAAAACGACTTCTTTTCTTTACTGATGAAAATGAGTTGAAACGACGAAATGCTTTATTGTTAACTATTGCTTCATAAGGAAGGTACTTGAAAATGCAGATTTGATTTAAAACGGCCCATGGTAAATCAACAACAAGTACAACAACAACACAAACACAAACAACAAACAATAAACACAACCCGCAAAAATAACAGCAACGAAGCAAAAAACAAACTTAAACTGTGTTTTACGTAGCACAGTCGATGCAACAACGCTCTGCTCGAGGCACCGACGCAATAAAACTCAATTTCCGAGCTTCGTCCGTGCAGGGCGTTCACGGCCCGGAGCGCCCCCCCCCCCCCCCCCCCCCCCCCCCCACCCAACGCAGGAAGCAATCCAACCGGCCGGGCACAGGAAGTGACGTTGTACAGGCGATTGTCCGTCTTAACTTTGCAAGCGATTGTTTGTCGTTTTGGCAGGTGGGGGGATCCGAGATGCTTTGAAGGTGCACTTGTTACCGTCTTTGTGAATGTTCAATTCCGCTTTGTGAAGCTCTTTTTGCCGCGAAACGGTCGGCGACAGTCGTTGCGAGTTTGCCAAACGTTTGCATTCTGAAAAACGTTTGCGATTGCAGGAACTTGTTCGTCATGAATGAAATACACGACTAGCAAAAGCTTTGTGGGGATTTTCCGTCAAAGAACATTGCAGTCGTGATGTTTTTAAAAGTGCCAAACTTCAAATGTATTGCTCTGCTGCACGGCGAAGGTAGAAATGTGTCCACGAGACTGAAAAACAAACTCAAAAACTAAATGCATTCATACTTTGTGACGAATTTTCATTGTAAACTACGGCAACATTGATTGAAACTTTTCCGAAGACATAGGTAGAGTTTTCCAATTAACACCCACACGCGTTTCGAGCCCTTAGGGCTGAGCCCGTCATATTCTAAAGCGCAGTGTGTGTACTGTCGTGTTAGCCATACTTTACCACGGCCTGGTGGACTTCGAAGTAAAATATCATTTTACTCTTTACCAATTTTGTAAAGAGTAAAACGGTAAGTAACGGTAATAATAAATATAGCATTTTTATAGGTTATGATAAAAACTTAATCATTTGATTCTTTGACATGGTACTCTATGATATGAGATCCCCAAAAAGTGGCATACTCAAATTAATTCTAGTGTATTGCGAATCCTTCTCGTTCTCGGCCTCTCAGAGCGTTTCGGGCTCCGACGGGCCCCTGAGGGCTCCAAAGTGCAGTGTGTATTACGAATCCGTCTCGTTCTCGGCCTCAGAGCGTTTCGGGCTCCGACGGGCCCAGCCCTGAGGGCTCCAAAGCGCAGTGTGAATTGCGAATCCGTCTCGTTCTCGGCCTCTCAGAGCGTTTCGGGCTCCGACGGGCCCAGCCCTGAGGGCTCGTAAACATGAACAAAGCCTTATTTGTACTGGCTATCGTTCTTGCCTCTTAATCTTATGCCCTAATGGAGGTCGCATATTCAGCATTTTCAGCATGTTCAGCATATTCGCTTGTTCAGAATGTTCAGCATATGCAGCATGTGCATTTTCAGCGTGTTCAGCGTCGTTTTTTGGCATGAATTCAACACGCATTTTTGAGACAAACATTCAATCTCTAATCTTGAGGCTTCTATCGTTAATTTCTTTATGTGGACTTTACAGTCAGTTCCAGAGTCAATCCCGTTTGTGGGCAAATAATTGCCATAAGAAAAGCGTTGCGTTTATTTGCCCACACTTGTGATCGACTCTGGAACTGTGGCAGTCCATCGAGAGCTGCCTCTCGGAGTTGTCAATGCCAAGTCATCCTGTCTTTTAGTTCCGTTTCCTGCCGCGCGTCGAGCGTTAAGGGCGCGTCACGTGACAAACGACGCCCGACGGAGACGCTCGTAAACACACTCAAATATTTAACACGGCGTCGGCGTCGGCATCTGATGCATTTGTCTTCCTGCTGACGTCGTGGCGTAGTTCTGCCCGAAATGTGGCAACCATGGCACGGAGGGAATGCAGGTTTAGAGGGTGAGAGAGAGAGAGAGAGAGAGAGAGAGAGAGAGAGAGAGAGAGAGAGAGAGAGAGAGAGAGAGAGAGAGAGAGAGAGAGAGAGAGACGGTTGGGGTCGTCGAAGTTAAGCAACACTGCGTGTAATCAGGCGTTGCATGGGTGACCACCTTGTTCGCATGCAGCTATTATTGTTTGTGAGAGAAACTGGTGGGTTGGATAGTTCCACATGATAACACTGTAATGATATGAAAGGAAAGAAAATAAGATAAAAGTAACACGCAACTTTTCAATCTTTGCATGACTGTAAAGTTCCAAGAATGTTGATACATAGTTTTTTCAACATTCTGTTTTTTGTTGATCCCACCAATCAGCGGCCAGTTTGTCGATGTGACGTCACCATCAGCCAATCGGCGCTCAGCTTTGTTCGGTGTGACGTCACCGTCAGCCAATTGGTGCGCTCGATTTGTCCGTCTCATAAATTGCTTTTTAATCAGCCTCGTTTATCACACTAAGTGACGTCATCAATGGCGTCCGCGCTGCCGCCTGGCGGTGAAAAATAGATACACGAAATCTGATGCGCATATTAAATCCATCGTAGAGAGCCTCTTTGTTTAACTTTGCCGAATGAAAATTGATGAAAATTGTTCATAAAAAAGAGAGGAAGAGAGAAAGGGAGTGTAGGAGAGCTAGAGCTGTGAAAACTTGGTAAACAACGACAACTTTATAGGCTCTTTTTATGGCGAGTAAAGTTAGGGAATCGGTTATTTTTTGCACCCCTTCCCCGAGTGCGAACAGCTGACGAGCGCTCGTAATGGACGACAGTTGCCGAACGCGCGCCTAATGGATTCTAAAACCAAAATTACGCACCGCAACGCGAAACGCACCGACACTCTTGTTTTTTAATCTCGTGAGTTCAGGCTCGGCCATTGTCTGTGCGTGCGATATTGTGCGTGCCTTCGATCGTTGCTAGGGATATGCTCAGTGCGTACCTAGAGGGGAGCAGGCATGCCAGTGCTCGGAGGCCTCGGGCTCAGTGCGTAACTAGAGGGGAGCAGGCATGCCAGTGCTCGGAGGCCTCGGGCTCAGTGCGTAACTAGAGGGGAGCAGGCATACAAGTGCTCGGAGGCCTCGGGCTCAGTGCGTAACTAGAGGGGAGCAGGCATACCAGTGCTCGGAGGCCTCGGGCTCAGTGCGTAACTAGAGGGGAGCAGGCATACCAGTGCTCGGGGGCCTCGGGCTCAGTGCGTAACTAGAAGGGAGCAGGCATACCAGTGCTCTGGGGCCTTGGGCTATGGGGGCCTTTTGGGGTCCTAGGCCGCCCTAGCAAGCGATGAGAAAATGTTTTTTTCAAGGGTTCGAAGATTTTTTTATATCTATGAAAAGTAAAGTATTAAGAAAAAATGTAAAAGTGAAGAGGATAGGGTTTTAATTTGTAAAGAAAGAATGAAGTTGACAATGGAAGAAAACAGATTGCTAAGAAAAGTGTGTAATATTGAATATGAAAAAAGAGGAAGAGGAAGACCTAGAAATAGATGGTTAGAACAAGTAAAATGTGACATAAGAAGAGAGAGGATAAAATTGGGAAGAGGCTGAAGAGAATAAAACATGGATAGAAAAAGAAAAATGGAAAGCGTTATTAGCAAAAGTGGAGGAAGAAGAAGAACATGAAGAAGATTAATAATTAAAAGTATAGAAACACCCAGAAATGCTATCATGGTGTTTGTGAAGTACCTATGCCTGAAAAGTAAGATTTCTACTTGTTAAAAAGTATGACAAGAATAATAATCGATATGAAGAAATCAAACAAAAAAAATCTATGAAATTTACTGAATCGAGTTTGATGCCACGAAATTTTGTACAAGTTATTAATCCGAAAAAAAGGCGATGACCTTTCTATTGGGACTGGATTTTCTCACGGGAGAAAAAATCCTGATATCGTTTTTTTACATCTCTGTTAAATGTGTTACTTTCCCCCGGAATGAACAAATTCTGGAAATCTGAAACGGCAACGCACTTATGGTGGTGGGGAGGGGGGGGGCAAGTGTTTGTGTGTTTAGGGGCGTGCGTTTCGAAGATACGTCACTGGATAATATGCTAATAGCTTCGTACTTCGCGGTTTACCAAGGTTGCCCTAATTTATGAAAATAGTATATCTGGCAAAATATGAAATTACTGTCTACGTACTCTCGGTACTTATCTCAATGAGTCGCGATATTGAAAAACTTCTGTCTTCTATTAGTTAATTAACTCGTGTTACCGTCGTCATCTGGTGTATACCGTTTTATTTTTAAAAAAGCAACGAGATATAATTAAAAGACTCGAAGAAATTGCATTACATTAATGAAAATAACATGGCACGAAACAGCGTTTTACAACTTTCCAACAAAGTCAATGGAGTGGCTTTGTTTCACAGCAAAGAGTCATAAAACGTTGTAACAGCCTCCTAGAAGCCATTTCAACGGGCGACTCCAAGAGGCCTGTTGATTGGAAAACAAAATCACGATAACGCCAACAAAAGCTCGACACGAACTCAACACAGCCTCTTGTCCTTATCGGTACGAGATCGCCCCCCCCCCCTTCCCCGATACAAGCCTATCTGACGTCACGATCTGCCAGAGTGTTTTCCGTTCCCCCCGCCGCGAGCGCTGTGTGTCGTCGTGAATGAGCTCAGGTAATGACGTAACGAACAGTCAACACACGGTGAATTCAGCTGGACTACAGTATTTTTCACGTTAAGAAGTAGAACGGTGTTTCACTCTCAGAGAGTCTCACCTGCTGTAAGAAGAGCCAACGGTGTAAACATTCGCAGGCTGTCCCATTGTTCCGCTAAGGGGTTGTATGATCTGAGCATCGAATGATTGACAGCGCAATGTCTGGAGCCTTATATAGGTATACAGAACAATACTTTCCTTCGTAACGTAAAAAATAGTAAATGGAGCAGAGCGCTAGCGGCGGGCGGACTGCCAAGCTAAATGCATTTTGAAAAGCCAATTCCTTTTGCCACAGTGAGGGCCACCATTTTGAAGACGAAATGCACAAGGCAGGCAAAAATGACTGCTAGCGCTGCAGCGGAAAGTCTGTTCTCCCATGGGGCAGAGCACTATATCCCGTGAGAGGACATGCCACAGCCAGTGCCACCATCTTGAAGATGCAAGGCAAAAGGCAGGCAAAAATGACTGCTGGCGCTGCAGCGGAAAGTCTGTTCTCTCGTGGGACCGAGTGTACCTGGCTAATGGTTCCCTGAAAGCATTGGACGCTGGAGGATCGACGTTGGTCGCACGAAGAGACAGGACGCGGTGCGAGGATGAGAAAGAGTCCTGAAGGACGCTGACAGGATCGCAGCACGAGGACACGGGCACTCGAAAGCTCTGCACCGTACTGTGCCGAAGGGGACAGAGCACGGACAAAGCAAGGCAGATGAGATGCAGAGCTCGATGTAAAGGGACACTTGTACTGCATGGCAGGCTTTGAAAGCACCGGGCTTTGTGGAGCTGTGAAATCGGGACGCTGTCTTTACCTCGTACGGTGTACACTTTCCAGGCCACGCCTTTGGTCGGATCGCGACCAAGCCTATCTTTCGGAATCTTCACGCTTCCGGCAGCAAATTGACACCCTTTGCATTTCGGAAGATTTCACCCGTAAATTTTTCAAGAGTTTTAAAATAACTCTGTTGAGCCGGTTCATTGAAATATCAATTCCAGCTGAGAATTTACCACACACCTGTTTACACTTTCCAGGCCACACCCGTTATCTGATCGCGACGAAACAAATATCTACGGAATATTCACACTTTTTACAACCAATTGAATACCTCATGGAACTAGGAAATATCTCCTGAAAAACCAATTAAATATTATTTCAATTTACCCCAACAACCAACAATGAATGGCCTTGGGGCCGTGTTGGCAGCTTGTGGAAGGCTGACTCGAGTTGCTTGGCTTGTGTGTAAAGAAACTGGGTTCGCGTTTTGATGAGAAACATGTGCAAACACTTCTGGTCGGGTGCTGTTATTTTACCGAGAGCCTTGTATATGTGGCAAGCAATGACAGCTATGTGTTGCACAACAAGGATGCCTGCTGGGAATACGGTGTACCACATATCTAGTGGGAAAACAGCGAGACATTTATTTAGAATTCAAACCCCAGTTTGAAATGTTTTTTTTTTATCTAATGCATAAAGATAAAGGACATAGTAGACATGATTCTAAGGAATTTTAGTGAGCGCAGTTATTTCAATACCCAATTACTGTTCTACGTCAGTGGTACCAACCGCTTGTATTTTTGCGGCCCGCCTCGAAATTTGTATTAAATTTGAAATGTCAATTAAACATGCAATTCTCCTTTGAAAAGGAATTGATTTGAAATTTCCAGAACCTCCTTTTATAACAAGTGCGTCATTTCAAGGTATTTTTAAGGTCGAAACTACCTGAAACGCTTAGATTTCCACCATAAAATTGCTCTAAATAACAATTCCTTGGGGATTGAATCCCGAAACCCCCATTGTGACGTCAGCAATGTCAATTATCATTTATCAAGTAGAAGTATGTACAAGTTACGAGAATGCGTTCAATCAACACCCACAATGTGGCACAACGCTTTATCTTGCAAATAGCAAGTTTTACGTCAAATTTCCCTTTGCGGCCCGTTTGGCCATGTGCAAAAACGGTTGAGAACCACTGGTCTACGTGTTAAACGAATCTAAACAAAGTAAAACTGCTGATCAAAATTAAATTGCAAATCATATTTATTGGTTCTAGATGATGCTTCAGTCTATTCGATACGTTCGTTACCCCTCTGTTAGCGGCGAGGAATCCAGTCTTCGGGTCCTGTTTCGGTGCGTTGATCTCGGTAACGCGAACTCTCCCTCGGGAATTCCCGCTGTAACTGGTTTGAGGGGAGAATATGCGCTCCAAAGGCGCGTTTACCTCTGGAAATTATCTTTTTTTCGTGAACAATGAAGCTCAAGGTAGGGTTGAAACGCGCGTGAGTTTACAAGTTTCCATCTGTAGGCATTTCCAGAAGCTGTTGCCAGATTTCGGCAGGCGCTCCGCGCGATGCTATTGGCGCGCAAGAAGCAAAGAAACAGTTTTTAGCTCATTTCAAAAGATCCAATTAATGTAACTCGCCGATCTGCTCCTTATTCATCTTTAAAAATACATAATTTCTATGTCACTCAAGTGAGAATCGTACCTACTCGTATGTTACAGCACTGAGAACGCACTTGCGTGTAGCTAATTCCACTGCTACGCTTTCAGTGCGCAATTCAACTCCATTCATTGGCGTCCACACAAATCTTCATAATACCATTATGATGATATCATCATATCATCATAATATTATTATACGTGATACTGTATACAGTAAACACTGCCTACTGGTTTTAAACCTGTGCGTTGCGGCTCGCTGGGGCTCTATTCTGTATATGTAAATAATATTTATTCCCGATGTCTGCAATTGACACTATTGTGACAGACAAAAATCATTTCCTCTGAAATGACAGATATATTGAAAATGATTTTCCTTCACTTTGAACCGGCCTACCACTTTAGGAGACATGGATCAGTTCGCCAGAAAGTGGCTTTCAGGCCAAAAGTTGCCGACATCTCAAGGCCACATCGTTGAAGTTGTATATTGCAAACAAAAGACGTAAATAAGGGCGAACATGGCAATTTTTTTTTCGAAAATTTTCCCCTGGAATGCTATAGAGCATACCCCGAAACTGTTCATTTTTACCCTTTTTAGAGCCATTGTAAACGAAAATGAAAAGAAAAATTTAGAAAAGGGGTCTTATTAAGGTCTTTGTCTTTAACACACTGAAACATTGGTATGATTATACTTTAATGGTGTGGCCGTGAGAGTTCGGAAACTTTTTGTCTGTTTTACATTTTCAACTTTGGTCACCCTGCGAAAGAAATAAGACACGAGGACTTGAATCATTTTAAACTGATACAGCTACTTAGGGGTGTACCAAGTTTGAGTCAACTCTTCAAAAAATTAACATTCGGAATTGTGCTTGAGCCTCAAATTGCACACGCATAATTGCGAAAACATGAAGACAAGTATATAGGTTGCATTGTAAAACTCGTGATATTAGGACATGGGAGCCGCGAAAATTCGTTCCCTTGTTTAGGGAGTCGTGGATTTAAGTAGTTTGAGAACCACTGGTAGGTACAAACGATAACGATTATAAGCTCGTCAAGTTTTTTAATGAAACTGGGTCGTTCCAAAGGCAAAACAACAGCCATCAATTAGAACGATAAGCACGGCAATCACGACGACGCCCTCCTGGGAAATACCGATAAAGCTCAGAAATAAATGGTTTTAAAGAAGTGATAGCACTTTCAGCGATTCCGAGCCGGCACGTGCTGACGTCAACGGGCCGTCGCAAGACGAAGGATGTTACTTACGACAATCGACGACCGCGACCAGTGTCCTCCGCCACATCATCCAGAATGCGTGTGTTGTCGTGCCTCGTGCTGCTGGCGCTGTCGTGGTCCGCTGCGGGCGAGACGAACACCACGAATGCGGAGACTGTGGCAACACCGGCCGCTCATCGCGATCACAAAGAGGCCAGAGACAGCGCCGAGTATTCACAGAAATCCGTCGCGCCGGGGCATCTGACAGACGTAGCCGATCAGCTGTCTGAACTGGCTCACGGTGCTTTAGATCACGACTCTATTGTCGGCAATCTGTCCGCCATCTTGGAGCGACTTGTCCGGCTTCCACCCAGACAATCGCCCGTCCCCCACGAAGAGGTGGAAGTCATCGCTGAGATCTTGGACAGCATGGCGAGCGTGGTCGACGGTTTGAGAAACGATACACAAAGTGGGTGGGTTAAATATTTAAGGAATACCTCAGACAAGGGTCGCATCAATTTCGCTGGAAGTGGGTGGCTCATTTACACTGAAATTGATGAGGAATCGATCCACTCGGTTCCCGGATTCAGTCTGGCTGTACAATGGGCGTGGTCAGCCGGCATATATATAACCTCCTACGTGGTGTACCCAGAAAACTCGAGTCCTCTGCGACCGCTGCCGAACATAGAGTTTGCCATCTCCAGATACCAGCTCGTGGAGATGATAACGTTTCTTCCCAGCTCCCATCGTTTCTATTTTGATCGCATAGATCAGAATGTATTGACTCTCGGGTGGTTCCCTAGCCGGCACGTTTCGAACGTGAAACGCGCATGCGCGTACTGGGACAATGACGAAAGGGATTGGAAATCGGATGACTGCATCGTCTTGGAGTCGACTGACTTTCCGAAGAATGTCACCTGCTGTTGTTACTTTGACAACGGAGGGATCACCGGAAATAGCTCGAGTTTCGTACTGCATCGAAAATCTGTAGCCGCCTTCATTCTGTACGAGTACGTGGAGGACTTGGCGTCAACCTTTCGCGTCGACCTGAGCGTGACGGGAACCAACGCATCTGATTTGCAGAATTTAAAATCCAGATTGTCAGACATTGCCGCCAATATCAGCAGCGTCAACTCCTTCTATGTCGATTATCTTTCCCAGTTGAGCTTCGTGATGCGTTTTGACCAAGCCACCTTGGTAAACACGTTCGACGACAAGGTCATCAAGGACATTGGTACGATTCTGGACAAAGTGCAGCCGGAGACAGGAGAGAGTGCGATTGGAATCAGGAACAACGATCTCGCCAGCTTCGTCATCGACCTGGACAGTTATAATCGAAATCCGCCAATTGGTTTCGGAGTGTTCAAAAACTTCACCGCCGGGATGGAGTATTTTAGATCGCTTGACGAACTTTACTACAAAGCGATGTTTTCCAGGCCAATTGTGTATTCATTTTTGTTTTCAAAGTCAGTCGTCAGCCAGAATTCTCGATACGCGTTCCTTCTGTACCCGCCAGACAAGTTCTTCAAGCCGGCGGCCGTCATCGACGGCCATCGAGTCACGCACATGCGCGTCTTGGACCTCGTGCTGACTCCCAACAACATGACGTCACAAGACCAAGCTCAGTTTGTGCACTTGTTTCTAATCGAAACCAAAGACACCGATCGGGCGGTCGGGTGCGCCCGTTGGAGCACGTCGTTGTACGCTTGGAGTGTTGCCGACTGCCGCCCGGACCCCGACCTCCACGACGGCGTGTGCACGTGCACCGTGGAGTCGTCGACCAGCGGCCAGTACATTGTCTACACGTTCGCCATCGAGTTTTTCAAACCTGTGGGTGGAAATGTTTTGGACGTTCGATTTCAATCACACCTCGCTTTGTTTAAGCTGAGCCAACTGTTCCGTGTACAGGATATCAACAGTGATTATGTACACAACGAGATGTCGCCGCTGATGGTGAGGGCGTCGGAATGCAACGACTGGACAAGCGGCGCACAGCGGCAAGCGGTCCGGATCGTCAGAGACTTTGTGAGCACGCATTTACCGCACAGTGAACAAGATTTGGTACAATACGGCGACTTCGGTTCAAACAAAGCAATTCTGTCTTCAGGATACTTGGGACACGTCAAGGATGCGTTCGCGATTGGCGGCATGTTAAATTCTAAACAGGAATATTTTAACTCCGTAGGATTTTCTTGCGACAGTATCTCCAGACATTGCGATTGTTATTCGGGCGAGGCCGATGCCAACGCGTCAATGAAAGTGTTTGGTGACACCACTTCTTTCGGACTTTATGTTGTGCGGTCTTCGGACATCGCGTACTCTTTCATCGTCTACCCTTGGCGCGTCTCGCTCTATCCACCTCCACGCGTGCCAGGCCACGTGATCGACGGATTTCGCGTGGCTGACGTTAGTTTCCTGGCTGGGAACGAATCGCTTGACCAATACGTCCAGTTCTATGTCGAACATCCGGCGAGCCACGCGACCGGATGCGGCTTCTGGGACGACGCGCTGGCGGATTGGACGGCACGCGACTGCAACGTCGTCAACGTCAACGCGGTCGACGGCTGCAACTGCAGCATGCAGGGATTGCTAGCGCAGCCCGTGAGTGACGAGTTCCCAACGATCGGCAATCGACTCGGCGGTCTGTACATCGTGTACAGCTATCCGACTGCCGTCTTTGACGTCGGCGTCTACGACATGATCGGAGACCAATCGTTCACCGACGCGGACGCCATCTTGAAGAAAGGAAGTGAATTAATTCGCAACGCTTCCCTCTCGATTGCGTGCGATGGTGCAAATACGGCGACACAAATAATGCACACATATGGCAAGATATTGGCAAACGTTGGCGACGTCCTGCAGAACAAGGAAATACTTAAACGCATTTTAGAAGACTTGGTTGATGCGTTTGATCGTTTTTATGTTGACCCTTTGGTCCATGTCTCCTTTATCTACGACATACCGACCTCTTGGAACGTTACGAACGCCGGAGTTGACCAGGATCTGTACTCCAACGCCGTCCTCTCGTCTGGCGCCATCGGCAGCGAGTCCACGGAGCTGTCAAACTTCGCTCTGGCCGTGATCGGGTATCAGGGTATAACGACTGGCGTGACTTTAGACGGAATAATGTTTTCGCGTAACAACGGTCACCAAGGGACAATCTCAAACTGGACCAACACATCGTCACTGATGAACATAAACCCCGAGTTTGCGTGTTTTTTTGCGTGCAATGAACTGCTTGCCTATTATCGATTCATTTTTACCGTGTACCCTTTGAACATGTCGCCGTACCCGTATTCCATGACAAATCACACCATGTTCAATTCCCGCCAAGTAGACATCTACGTAGACACAGGGAACATTTTCGAACATCTCACAGATCCGCCTAAATGCGACACGATGGTGCAAGTGTACTTCCAGCCGTCGGAGAACCCCCAGACCTACGTCACGATCGGATGCGCCTCGTGGAACGATGTCGGCGACGGCTGGACCGACGCCTTGTGCACGACAGATCTGATCGGCCAGCACCCGTACCGGATCTTGTCTTGCAGTTGCAACCTGACCGCACGCCGCGTCACGAGGATCATGATGTACGAGTACACGGACTTGGTCAACTTTTCCCTAGTCACACTCTTCAACGGACCCAGTGTCGTGTTCCTCATCGGAGCCACGGCTTCTCTGTTCGGATTCCTCGTGATCGCCATCACGGCCATCTTGTTCCCCTCGTGGCGCGACGAACTGAGCAACAAGATCTTCCTGCAATTGGCCGCCTCTTCGTTCCTGTACCTCTGCATGACGATGACCCGTGAAACCCACCTCATCTTCTCCGACATGAAGCGGCTGGACTTGGGCCTAGTGGTGTTCACGGCGTGCGTCCATTACACGCGGCTCGTGCACCACTGCTGGGGCCTGGTCATGTCCGTGCTGCAGTACAGAAGATTTTCCACGATAGCCGGGGCGTCGACCATCTCTCATCTGCTTCTCAAGGTCAGTCTCCTGGCCTGGGGAGTCCCGCTGATTCCGCTGGTCGTTTTGCTCTCGTGGGACGTGCGAGCCCACTTCTGCAGCGCGAACAAGCTCACGCACTACACGTTGTATTTGGCCCCCGCCGTCGTCATCGCCTTGCTCAACTTCGGCTTGCTGATCGCCACCGTGTTCAACATGACCAGCGGATGCGGTTGCTACGACGACGAGGAACTCAAGAAACACGGGGGAACGAACAGGGACGTTTTGCTTAGACAACTCAAGCAGACAGTGATGATGACGTTTCTCTTCGGCTTGCCGACTGCGTTTGAGACTTTCAACCACATTTTCTTCGACAGTGTCGTGATGGATTACGCCGACAAAATATTGAATCCGATTCAAGGTTTCGTGATGTTCCTCTTCTTCGTGGTGATGAATGACAAGATCAGATGTCTTTGGTATGTTCGTGTCTTTGGTGATTTCACAAAGGCCATCAAACCCACAACATCTAAGAAAACAGTTTTCAAAGCAAAAATCCATAAGATTCCATCTGCTAAAAGCAAAGAAAGTAAGCGAGTAAAAAGCTCTGAGGTTCCTGAATTTCCTGCAGAAGAAACGCAATCCACGGGCGTCAAACGCGAACTCCAGATCATCACGAGCGGTGAAGAGTCAGGGCTGGCAGTGAAATACGTGGTACACCGAGGTGACGCGACTGCGACCGCCAGCGACGAAGACTTTGTTGCTGAAGGGGAGGGCGATGATGCTGGAAGCGACAAGTAGTCGGAACGCCGTGACAACCGAGACATCGTGACCTTGGACTTGGTGTGGAACGCCGTTGCCAACGACAACGTCCGTGATAACACACAGGAGGCTGTGCACGACATTGCGATAACAATGCAGCGCCTTGTGAAAGTTTTGAACGGTTATTCTGTGATTGACGGAAAAGGGCGAAGTGAGCTGGACTCGGAAATGTTCGGCGAACAATTCAAAAGATTGCAGCTTACCATCGACGACTGAAAAGTTAAAATCACTGGAGGCCGTGTCGCTGGTGAAACGTGCGAACGATGAAAGACCCTCGTGATGAAGAAATGTCCAACGGAAAGGCAATGTTTAAAGGTCTATATTTAGAAATTTTGTGTAATTTTAAACTTTTTGCAAAACCGTTGGACGAGTTTCAGAGCAGTTTCAGAGAGCTTTAAGATGCTCTTTTAGCAACTCCGGTCCGACCGAAACTGTAGCAAAGTTATTTGGGCTTGGTGATCAGGCCAAAAATGTATGCATCCGGTGGTTACGGCTACAGTGGGAATTTGGGAACGTGTGAATTGAATACACCACGCTTTCAAGCCCTTATGGCTGGGCCCTTCGGATTCCAAAGCGCAGTACGTGTTTTACGATTTCGTCTCGTTCTCGGCCTCTCAGACCGTTGCGGGCTCCGACGGGCCCAGCCCTGAGGGCTCCAAAGTGTAGTGTGTATTGCGAATCAATCTCATTCGCGGCTCCTCCGAGCGTATCGGGCGCCGACGGGCCCAGCCCATTCCAAAAGGAGCATGTAGAAATATCCAATTTGGCCTAAACCGAGAAAAAAATAGGTTGAAAAATATAGGTAGTGATAGGAAAATGTGTTTCAAGTATGTAGAGTTAGTTGATGAGCGTAGCGAGCGAAGCGAAATCATCAATTTCACTACTGCCAAAAAAAACACTTGGTGTGTGTTTGTTTGTTTGTTTGTTTGTATGTGTGTTTGCGCGCGCTCTACAGGCCAAACGCCTGCTTCGAGTGGGATGAAATTTTCAGGGTGTCTACTTTTGTTCTCAACTTAAACCCCCTGCGTTTTTCAAGAAAATCCTCCACACCCTTCACTTTCA
Organism: Nemoura dubitans; assembly: GCA_921293005.1. NCBI lineage: Eukaryota > Metazoa > Arthropoda > Insecta > Plecoptera > Nemouridae > Nemoura > Nemoura dubitans. Next base: position 27,750,208 of record OV121077.1, on the reverse strand, counting down.
AAGCAGAAAAAGAGCAAAATTCGACAATTGGGCATGTTTGGAAAAGTACGGAAATTTATTTAAAAGTGCGTATTTTTTTCAAATGTTCCCAATTTCGATTTGCCTTTGGAAACCATCGAAACCAAATCGAAACATCACACCAGATTTTTTCCCATAAAAACCAACCCAATAAAACCCAATAAAAACCCTTAGGCATGAGTTACATCTATGTATTAACATGCATATTGCTTTATGACCTCAAAATGAGCATATTTCCGCTACCCTACAGCTCGGACAGAAGCAAAGAAAGGCCAGAATCGTTTACAATTTCAAGTGATCAGAATTTTCGAAAAAGCAATGGTCCGGCTTGCTGCTCCATGATTTAGGCTTTTTGCCTCAATCTTTTTATGCGCTAAATACAAATCGCTACGCTCATCTTCAACGCAACACAAATTGCGTTCGCCCTAGTATATAATACGTATGTTAGTTTGTCTGTGTTCAATTGACGTTTTGAGTTCCTATTAGCCCTTGTTTTAAATATAAATTTTGTATTTTTTTTTTATCTTTATTTGCAGACACATAATATCATTACCGTTTGCAAATATTGGAAAACTTGGCTTTTTTGTGGACTGAAGTTTGTAAGTTTGTGGTTGTAGTAAAGTGTTTTAATGTATTAACGAAAATGTCTTGAAACATTTTTCATTTTCTGTATTGAACACAAATAAACGGGCACCGGGTAAAGCAGTTAGTTTTTGGTGAATTCATACGTTTTACTCTTCAATCAGGCAGATGGTTGATTCGTTTTCAATTTATTAGGAAATCTCAACGTTTATTGCACAAATCAATAAAAGTGAGAAACTGTGTATTTTCCTTTCGCTAATAGCAGCCCAGTTGAAACGCACAGCGATAAACCACAGCCTTCTGCAAAAGTCTGTTCGCTGTACACAGATGTGCAGAGAATTTTCAACCAACAACGAGCCATTCTTCGGCCAATGGTAAGCCTCAATTTTCACCTCTAAAACGTGTTACCTGTCAGAGTCGATTGATTTGGCTGCGTTGTCGAATGTGTCATGTCTGTTGTTTACCTGATATGGGGGTGGGGGTAGGTGCATTTGTACCCTTTTTGGCAACACGGCACAGTAGTCGAGTCAAGGCGGGTGCACACTGTCAAAACCCGTCGAGATGAACATGATTCAAAACAAAAGCCCAACAAATTGTCACTTGGGAAGCTAGAAATGCTCTGCACACGTATATAGCGAACGGACACCAGTTTTAGCTACGCGTGTTAACACACATTATTCCAGGTCTCGTTGAGAGAGTATTATTATTATTATTCCTATTATTCACGCCAATGTCATGGCAACATTGGCAATGCTAGTCTTGTCGATCTGAACACACGTGCTTGAAATGCGCAGGCCGCGGTTTCCGGTGCACGCGCACCCGGCCGATTAAAGGCGCGTATAACGACCTCTCATTCTGCGACATCCGGTCCCGGCTGCTATTGGCTGGATATATCGTGGCTGGACTGGTTGGGTGTCGCATATTTGTTTTTGCCCAATGGCCGCCTATAAATGCTTAAAAACTCGCCGTTTTCGCCGTTTACAATGGCCATTCCAGACGACATAAAACTATCCAGAGTTCTTTGCTCACCATTTTTGGTTGGGCACAGACAATCACCCAGCCAGTCTCAGTCCTTCACGCTTCTTCCAGGACCCCCATTCTGTATCTTTTCAGATGTGAGATGAAGTGAAATGAGAGTGAGAGCCTTATTTGTTCCTTATGATAACATAGGCGACCTTGGAGTTGTCACTGCGCACAAGCGGGCCACCATGGTGCTGTGGTTCTTGGGACGCACGACTGGGTCACTGTCATGTGGCTCCAGCTTGGCAAAGAGTCCTGTGGGGACTCCTGGATGCAGTTTAGGAGTTAACCCTTGGTATGGGCTTTGTGGTCGCAGTGTCCAGTGGGCACACCAAGCAGAAGCGGCCTCTTAAAAGGGATGGTGAGAGAGCGCGGGAATGTCTCTCTCTCGATCTCTCTCTCCCTCTCTCGCTCTGGAGCGATATCTAGCTGTCTCGTTTGCAGAGAGGAGATGGCAGCCAATGAATTCGAGATTTGCGACAAGATGCCGCTCTTTGCCCTTTGAGGCGGGAGGGGGGGGGGGGGGTGACTGCTAGAGTAAATTTCAAGCCGACGTGACGACCAGTGAATCGTACATGAAAAGGGAGAAAAACATCGCCAATTTTTGCCAATTGCCGTTCCAACATCTGGCCAATAGCGGCGAACAGCTGTCACCGTGTGACGTCACAGTATCACTGCGTTTCGGGCGCGCATGAAAAGGCAATTAACGAAAAGGGACGACATGAAAATCGAAACGCGCGACACGAAAAGAAAAGGTGTGCGCCAAGTGTCGCCCCAGCTTCCTGTTAGCACTCGACAACGCCTGCTTGATCATTGGGCGCAGAACAAGCGCCGGACGACGCGGGACTTTGCATCCGGTCTTTTTGACGTCGGGTCTGGAGTGGCTGGCAACAACGCCTCTGTCTCGGTCGTCGACAGCTCGAGGCGATCATCTCTCTCCGCACGGGAAGCCTTGCTATCCCTTGCCATCTTTCGTTGGATACACCCGCTTTTCACGAAGCGAGTAATGGAGGTTTAATATAAAATATAGGACAAGGTGTAACTAAAAGGCAAGGTACAAAAGCCCCCCCCCCCCCTCCCCCCCCCCCCCCACTCACGGTTTTAAATCAGTGATAAACTTCCAGCCAGGTCATGATGCTCTATACAACACACCAAGCGATCCGTATGACGTCATTTGCATTTTAAATCCTGCACTAAAGCCAGCTCTTTATGACGTCATATTACAGTTTTGGCCAATCGCGTGCCAAATCTGTTTGGTTAATCAACCCCGTCTCGTTTGCCGCCAGTTTAATGCGGCGAGTAATTAAATATTTGCCGCCTCTTCACATCAGGGGGGCGCTGACAATTCAACTGCTGATCTGCCGCCCAGACGTCGCGTCGGTCGCTTTTTAGGCTGGGTTTACGGCTGGCGGTGTCATGCCGAATTTCACCAAAGTTGGGCTAAATCTGGTTTGAACTATAGGTTTAAACTAACCATTTGATTTTCTGTAAAAGGTAACATTTTTCCCAGTTTAAACCGGTGAAATTTGATAACACAAGGAAAAGGAGACAAATGTGAATTTTAACACTGTATTTATTCCAAAAATGAATAATATTCATTTTTGGAATAAATACAGTGATGTTGTGATGTAAATTAACGTTAAAGTTATATATGGCACTACTTTTCTTGAATTTCAAGCACAGTTTAAAGGTTAAACCGCCAACGGACACGGTTTAAAATTTTCCTGGTGATTTGCTAGGACAGAAAATATTGACAGCTATGAACAAAAACATGTTTTCTATGACAGAACATTGCCATCTTTATACAACACCTCTTTTAAAAATATGTTTGCATCTTTTTTTGTGGATAAATATAATTTTCCAATTTTAGATCTGTCAAAATGATGAAAACTCAGCAAAGTTAAAGATGGTCGTTAAAATAGGTTTGAACCAAGTCTAGCCCGACTTTGGTGCAACTGGCAATGTCAGTGACACGGTTTCATCAACTTCGCCTCTGCCACCAATCAGAGACTCCATGGCAGAGTCGCGTTTTTTTTAAATAACCATTACAGAAGCAATTAAAGTCAAACAAAATTTATCCACCACTTGCCGTTTTGTCTAATCTTTCCGATTTCAAAATAAAATGTCACAATTGAAACATCAATTCTATATTTTAATATTGCGAAGTAATCGCTGTCAAAAGTCAATACCGAAAGTTTGAAGTGAATCAGTGCTTCGGGAAGGTAATTACGGCCAAAAAACTATTCCCAGAGCTCACGATGACGTCATAGAGGGCTCCACATAAATGCTGTTTGCCACTAACAAAAATTTTGAAAAAAATTTTTGCCTCATCCATTGTTTATAAAAATGGAAAAATCTTTAATCTGAGCACAGCTTGTCAGAAGATGAGACCTCTGGCAAAAGCGAGCAGACCACGTGACATGTTCACGCTCATCGAGCGCGTGTAGCCAAATTGGGGCTCGTTAATAATCACACGACTCCCGTGCCCCGGCAAACGCCCCCCCCCCCCCCCCCCCAAGGTCACGAAGACCTGCGCTCTCCCGGCTCGAATAACGAGTCTATTAAAACGCCTCGACGAGCGATCCTAATTTGCAAGACTTCACGTTGTCGTCGCCGTCGTCGTCGTCGTCGTCGTCGTCGTCGTCGCTGAGATGCTCCGGCCGAACAAAGGCAGCCAATGCCCGTGTTGTGGAGCGAGTGGTTTGCGCGCTGCGCAGGGAATGAATTTACTGGGACGAGATGTAAATGCCGAGCAACATCTTCCATGGCATGCGAGGGCTGAGCGCGACCCTGGTGCTACCTAGTGGCGAGGGGAAGCGTCAACTAGCAGGCGACAGTGGCGTACCGTGGGGGCATCACCTGCCTTCGCCCTTTAGCCAAGAGGTGTGCGTTGTGGTGCCAAAGATTTTGTAAATGTTTTACTACAGCTGCAACAACCAAATACACATTAAACTCTTTTTACGCTTTGGAGCCCTCAGGGCTGGGCCCGTCGGAGCCCGAAAAGCTCTGAGAGGCCGAGAACGAGACGGATTCGCAATACACACTGCGCCTTGGAGCCCTCAGGGCTGGGCCCGTCGGAGCCCGAAAAGCTCTGAGAGGCCGAGAACGAGACGGATACGCCATACACACTGCGCTTTGGAGCCCTCATGGCTGGGCCCGTCGGAGCCCGAAACGCTCTGAGAGGCCGAGAACGAGACGGATTCGCAATACACACTGCGCTTTGGAGCCCTCAGGGCTGGGCCCGTCGGAGCCCGAAACGCTCTGAGAGGCCGAGAACGAGACGGATTCGCAATACACACTGCGCTTTGGAGCCCTCAGGGCTGGGCCCGTCGGAGCCCGAAACGCTCTGAGAGGCCGAGAACGAGACGGATTCGCAATACACACTGCGCTTTGGAGCCCTCAGGGCTGGGCCCGTCGGAGCCCGAAACGCTCTGAGATGCCGAGAACGAGACGGATTCGCAATACACACTGCGCTTTGGAGCCCTCAGGGCTGGGCCCGTCGGAGCCCGAAACGCTCTGAGAGGCCGAGAACGAGACGGATTCGCAATACACACTGCGCTTTGGAGCCCCCAGGGCTGGGCCCGTCGGAGCCCGAAACGCTCTGAGAGGCCGAGAACGAGTCGGATTCGCAAAACACACTGCGCTTTGGAAACCGACAGGCTCGAAAGCGCAGTGTGTATTGGCCGTTACCTTAAGCATTCTGCAGAACATTATTTTCAATTATTTTTTGTTAGTATATTGTGCTGAGATGCAAGATGTAGCTGGCATGTGTCACTGAAGATGAAATGTATTGCCGTAGACGCGGCAAAGTGAGAAATTTTACTTGCGTTTCTTACGTGTTTATTTCCAATAGCGAAAAACAGTCAAGTGCCTTTCTAGCCATCAAAGTACTTTATAATAAAATAATATTTGAGTGAAATTAAGCAAAAACTACTTGGAAAACTTAAAGTCCAGCGAACACATAATTTCTTAGCAAACTTTAGTGCACAAGTGCAGACTCCCCAGCTGGCAACGAGCCCCAACTGGACGCTATAATCCGTTTCGTTTCGTAGACGCAATGTTAAATTTCTACCACATAATTAGTATACTAGGAGCGTCAAATCGCAACCCGTAGGGGGGTGGCTTGCTGGCCACGCTCGTAGAGTGCTTGCTCAGTGTGCGTTCGATTCCACGTCGGGGCAAACATTTTGTTTTTTCGAAAAACGATTTGTTGATTCAAAACATCTTATTTACACGCATTTGCAGTCTTTTGCTTCGTATTCATGTTATTAACTAGATTCGTTGACATTCCTTAGTTTTCCTACGGACTCTATCACTGGCGTAGGAACAGGGGGGGGGGGGGGGCAAGGGGGGCAATGCCCCCCCCCCCCCCCCCAACTTTTAGGCATAGGGGGGCAACTGGGGGGTAAATTTTATAGTTGAAATCATTCATTTTGTCTGCTGCTCAGAGTTGAGTATACCTAGTGTTTCTGCTTAGCTGATGTTGAACGAAATCTTTTGACTCGTAAAAAAAAATCACTTCCAGGAATATGACTATAGCAGTAGCAGAAATGCAGACTAACACTGTTTATGTTATAGTCTGAGTCATACATGCACCCAGACTGGGAGAGGGAGAAGAAGAATTTTGTATTGCTAGTGTAGAGCTGGAATTCGCCACGGCAAGACGCTCTGCTGTATTCGATGTGCGATATTTACAGGCATCACAGAAAACGTGATAGTAATTTTCGTAATGCGTTAATTTGATATCTTTAAATTAAGTATTCTAAATGTATATTTCTTACCCCCATGTTCCCAGGCTGCAATTTTATCTCAAACCCTCAGATTTGCTTTAAAAAATATAGCCCCCCCCCCCCCCCCCCCCCACAGACCGGGTTTCACCACTGTGTGTCTTGCAGCTTGCCCCCCCCCCCCCCCCCCCCAACTTGAAAAGCGTTCCTACGCGCCTGGACTCTATCGTAAGTTATCCGGGCGTGTACTGAAGTTTTTTTTTTTTGCCCCGAACGTACATTACCGTACGTTGTCGTTTAGTGTACCCTAGGTAGTTTTTTTAAGGACGGCTCCGGTCAAATTGCCCAAAAAGCCAATCTAAATGTGGGAAATTTAACATTGCGTCTACGAGGCACGTAACGGAAACACGCCAACCGGACGCCACTGGTGCAGGTGTCGCCACTGTCACCCGCAAAGGAAAGCGTGCGAGTGTGTGGAGGAAGGGGGGGGGGATGGGAGGGGGCGACCTCTCATACCTGGCAGACAGGCGGAGAAAGCGCTCTCAAATAAACAGAACCAGCAGCCACCGCTTCTGGGTTGAAGGGCGTAATACATCTTTCACAAATCCATTCCAAGCGCATTTCGTAGGCAGGCGCGTGGGTGTTAGAGTGAGTGGGACCAAGCCGCCCACACGGGGGAGGGAGCGAGAGAGAGATAGAGGTGGGAAGAATGGGCCTTGCATGAAAGGAAGATATTTCAATTCCTTAGCGTCGACGATTTGAAGCAAACAGGAATATCTAAGTGGCGCTGTTTTCTTCGTATCATCGTGTGTGCAGTGTGTGCATAGAAAAATAAATCGTCTTGAGATTTGCTATCGGATCAAATTGCAGGAAAACTCACCGCCATCGTGTGTTTCGTTTCTTTGTTGGTCGAAAGTGTTTCGTGCTTTTCAAATTGTGTGTGTTTTGCGGGTGTGTTGCGCGCACTCGCCGCGGGGATTTGGTGGCGCTGCGATCGGCGTGGTTTAGAGGGCTGTGGACGCCGCCTTGTTGGCTCCTGAGAGGATCGAGGAGGCTCAGGCGATTAGAGGGTCGTCGACAGAGCCGGGAATCGAACCCAAGACAATCAGCTTCGGGCTCAGGCTTGGCAGGTTCTGAAACTTTCGTTGAGGTTTGGGTTTTGTGAAGACATTGTTTCGCAGCTTTTCGTCCAGTTTCACAGAATGGAATGAGAATGGGTTTTTTTAAACATGAAAATGAAAATGGATCTTAAAATTAAGTGAACTGTATTGATATGACATTATTAAAAATGTATCCAGTCAAATCAACTAAAAATAAACTAACATTGACAGTGGTTAGAATTTGCATATTATTCTGCATACAAAATTTTGCTTTGTCGAAATTTCTTGGTGGTTCGTTAATACGAACGAAATGTCACTTTCAATTTCGTATGTTGTATTTTATAAACGACTGCGGATCAGGGTATCAAAATTCTTTCAGCACAGTAATGGTTAGTTGCCCGTGAAGGAAGTATTATTACAGTTTAAGGCGAAAGATCACTTCCAGATACCAGTTTCAGTAAACCGCCTCCTATCGGCATGAGACACATCACGCGTGCAAGTTACACATGTAGACCTACATGGAGTATACATTTTTAAAGTTTGGTCGACAATTTTAGTTGCCGACATCTCAAGGCCACATCGTTGAAGTTATCATTTCAATATTTTTGTATGTTGTAGACAAAAGGCATAAATAAGGGCGAACATTGCCCTTTTCCCCAATTTTTCTTTGCACTTTCGTATGCAATGGCTCTAAAAAGGGTAAAAATTGCAAAGTTTCAGGGTATGTTCAAGCATTCCAAGGGAATAATTTTCGAAAAAAGGATCATGTTCGCCCAAATTTGCGTCTTTTGGCTACAACATACTGAAATTTTTAAATGATAACTTCTAAGATGTGGCCATGAAATGTCGACAACTTTTGGTCTGAAAAGCCACTTTAATCCCGTTAATCTCTTTATTTAAACATTACAACGAAAAATTGTGGAAAAAGTTAAAAAAAAGTATCTTCGGTACATTTTAGTTCCTGTACTGAGGCAAATGCAACCGCCATGTTGATAAACGGATCAAGTGCATTATTGCGCCAATGGAACAACCAGGAGTTCCCTGTGTTCCCGGCGCTCCCGATATTCCCGATGTTCCCGCCGTTTCCTGTTTTCTTGGTGTTCCCGGTTTTCCCGGTTTTTCCAGCTTCGTCTTCCTTCCAACCGGGACTCTTTCTGTGTTTCTGTATTGCGAAGATCGTGACTCTGAACCTAGTGAAACGCGTGAAACAGCTGCCAACGCGACGCGTCGTCGTCGACGTCACCGTATTGCTTGTCACCCCCCCCCCCCCCCCCCCCCTCCAATCCCAAGCACCCCTTTCGAGCGGCAAGGGGTCTGGGGGGGGGGGGGGGGGGGGGGGGGGGGGGCAGAGCACCCGGATCTGCTCCTAGCGGGGAACGAAAGTGGTTTCCTTTGCAATTAAACTCTCAGTGCAATTCTGACGCCCCCCCCCCCCCCCCCCCCCTCGTACCCCGTGCGACGGCGACATGACATGACTCGCTACATCGCCGATCAACTGCTCCAACGCGCCTTCGACTTCCTGTCCCTCCAATAGGGCGCCTGGGTCGTCGCGTTATTCGCCGGCCGTTCAATCTCGGTCCCTCTCCAATCCCTGAGAAGGCACTCGCTGAGAAGTGTAAGGCCCCCTAATTGCGTGTTGTGTGTACCAAGTTGTCGATCCCGTTGCACCGTTCCAAGAGCAGCCTGGGCCTGGATCTCTCCCACGACTTGGCACGAGTCACACCCTCCTCACTTGCACCTTGCGCTGTCTAATTGTGAAACGCTGCGTTTTCAGCCCAACTGCCAAAATCGCGGCCATTTCTATGCACAACAAACGATTATTCCCGCCGCGAGGGCACCTTAAGTTCCCTCCAGGGCGAAAACAGCCCCGAGTCGAGGCCCCTTATCGAGCTTCACGTGAGACAAGTCCCAGTTCGAGTCGAGGCACGCGGAGGAATAAATCTCAGGTCGAGCCGAGCGGAGCCGAGTGGAGCCGAGTGCCGCCGAGCACGCATAAATCCAGGGCCGTGTGTCTGAAGGCGGTGGAAGGGGGGGATCCGATAGACCGTGAACGTCCTCCCCCCCCCCCCACACGTTCCTAGACAGAAATAGTTTGCGATTTCACTCGTTCCGAAGGGTTGGTGTGCGATTTATATGCCCCCGGGGACGCTGGTTGGAGGCTTCGTGGCGCGCCGATGGCTGAGAAGCGAAACATGCTTTCTACTTTAGTATGAATGTTCGAGGGAGACATTTAATTGCTTGATCGGTATGGGATTATATCCCAGTGATATCACATAGGGTTGAGCCTGTCGGATTCCAAAGCGCAGTGTGTATCCGTCTCGTTCTCGGCCTCTCAGAGCGTTTCGGGCTCCGAAGGGCCCAGCCCTGAGGGCTCCAAAGCGCAGTGTGTATTGCGAATCCGTCTCGTTCTCGGCCTCTCAGAGCGTTTCGGGCTCCGAAGGGCCCTGCTCTGAGGGCTCCAAAGCGCAGTGTGTATTGCGAATCCGTCTCGTTCTCGGCCTCTCAGAGCGTTTCGGGCTCCGACGGGCCTAGCCCTGAGGGCTCCAAAGCGCAGTGTGTATTGCGAATCCGTCTTGTTCTCGGCCTCTCAGAGCGTTTCGGGCTCCGAAGGGCCCTGCTCTGAGGGCTCCAAAGCGCAGTGTGTATTCCGAATCCGTCTTGTTCTCGGCCTCTCAGAGCGTTTCGGGCTCCGAAGGGCCCTGCTCTGAGGGCTCCAAAGCGCAGTGTGTATTGCGAATCCGTCTCGTTCTCGGCCTCTCAGAGCGTTTCGGGCTTCGCCAGCTGTGCTGCCTGTTTTTGGCTCCCTTGTGCTGATTTTGGTTCAATATAGTGAACTACAGCCCCCAAATAGGCAAATTGATAGTTCACTGCTACTGGAAACTTAATTTGTTGACCGCGATGTCCTTACTTCCGGACAAGTTAGACAGTTTTCAAAGTCAACCGGAAACGGCAAACCCCTTTCCCGCCACTTTCCCGCCACCTTCCCCCCACTTTCCCACTACTTCCTGGGCAGCAAGTCAGAGTCGATCCACTCGCTTCTCTCTCTCGATGTTCAATGGTGGAGGAGTCGTGTTTGCTCTGCGGGCTGCGTTCAGGGGCACGAGGTGGAGGAGCCAAGTTTGCTCTGCGGGCTGCGTTAAGGAGCACGAACGCAGGTCGTGCTAAATAATTGCTCTTATGTAATTTATAGCATCATACCTTTAATATTTCGTACTTATTATGTTCGTGTTCTTCAGGAAATTTACTTTCTGGGCAACCAAAAGGTCCAAAAACAAGTCATTTTTATTTATTGTTTCAAATTATTTTTTGAAACCTCGAAGAAAATTCTGTAATTTCATCTTGACAATTGAATGAACAATATTGGATTCTCTGCAGCTTATGAACACGTTTGATGTGATTGAGGGAAACTGTGTACACTAGTTCTAAACGCCTTCGTCTCTGCGCTCGGTTGCAGATGTGGCCGCGACTAGCGCTGCTGGCGCTGGCGTCGCTGTGCGTTGCGACGCCGGGCGCCGTCCTGACGCAACAAGTGGCGTCGTGCGCGTTCAACTCGATGTGCGCGTGCAAGTTCGCGCCGCACGCCGCTGGCGACGCACTGCGCATGTCCGGCGACGTCAAGGACATCAGTTGCGTCGGCGTGCCGTTCTCCAAGCTGCCTGGTGAGCGGACAGCATGGCGGTCACCCACCCAACCCCTGACTCTGCGCAGTGTTGCTTAACTCCAAACCCACCCTCTCTTCCTCTAAGAGCTGGCCACGAGCATGGCGGTCACCCATCCAACGCCCGACTCTGCGCAGTGTTGCTTAACTCTAAAATCATTCAACCTCTCTCCCTCTAAGAGCTGGCCACGTGCCTGGCGGTCACCCATCCAACACCCGACTCGGCGCAGTGTTGCTTAAATCCTACCCCTCAAACATATCTCCCTCTGAGAGCTGGCCACGTGCATGGCGGTCACCCGTCCAACGCCCGACTCGGCGCAGTATTGCTTAACTCCAATCCCTCCAACCTCACTCCCTTTGAAAGCTGGTCATGTGCATAGCAGCAGTGTTGTGACTTATCTAGATAAAATTATCTAGATAATTATCTAGATAAACTTTTTAATCTATTATCTTTATCTAGATAATATTGTGCACTGTCATCTTTATCTTTATCTAGATAAAAAAAAAACTTTATCTAAACTCCATATTTTAGATAATAGATGATAGATGATTATAGCCAATTTTATTCCGATTTTTGACATTGTCATTCAAATTGTCATTAATTTCCAAAACCATTGCCATCCCAATAAAAAGTTTCTCTTGTGAGTAATGATTCGGTAATTGGGAATCCGATTCCAAGAGCTACTGTTACTGTTGGTACTGTTAGGTAGATGTAATATAATATTATCAGTCACTAATGTGGCTTTTGGAATTTCGCAACAATCCAACATCATTTCCCAATATTCCCAATTTCAAAAATTATCTATTATCTAAAGAAAATTATCTAGATAGATTTTTTCATCTATTATTTTTTATCTAGATTTTTTCAAAACCATCTATTATCTTATCTAGATAACAAATTTTCCCATTATCTTCATCTTTATCTAGATGAAAAAAAATTATCTAGTCACAACACTGCATAGCAGTCACCCATCCAATACCCGACTCGGCGCAGTGTTGCTTAACTCCAACCCTGTCTGCCGGCCGCTGACCGAAGTGCGCATGCGTGTTACAGCGCTGCCCTCCGGCCAAGTGACGCACATGGACGTGGTCAGCTCGGGCCTGGAGGCGTTGGACCACGAGGCGTTGGGCGACGTCCAGATCGAGTCGCTGCGTCTGATGAGCAACAAGATCCAGCACCTCGGCGAGCGCACCTTCAGGTAGGCGTCAAACGCGAGGAGGCGGTCGGTGTTGGTTTTGTGAGGTTGTTGCTGACGATTTCATTTGCATGAAGCTTTCTTTACACTTTCAACTGTTATTTTGGAATCTTAAGACCGAGAAATTGTTGCCAAGAATGTGAGGATTCCATGAGACACTGGTTTCCAGGGTAGATTCCTGTACCTTCGATCCGGTACGAGGTAAATTCTGCACGGAAAGCGGCCCGAGTTTACGCTCACACCAATATCCAACCACACCATAACCAACCACAAACACACCACACCACACCACACCACACCACACCACACCAACATCCAATAAATTAATAATAATTAATAATAAATCATTATTATCAATTGTACTCTACTCGCACTCAGTGCTGAATCTACCTCGATACAATTTACAGGCCACACCTTTTGTCGGTTCGAAAAGAACCCTATATTTACGGAATCTTCACTCTATTGACAAAAAATAGACACCCTTTGCATCTCGAAGATTTCTCCCGTCAATTACTTTCAAGCGTTGTAAGACAAGACAACCCTGTTGATTCGGTTTATTGAATGAGTTCGCTCGGCTCGCATCGTTCGCTACGTCATCAAACATTGCTAGTGTTCTGGATGACAACAATGAGTCGAGAAATGTTTAGAAACCGTTTCAACAAAACTGCCACTGTACATAAAATAGGAAATCCAAATGTAACAGTTTCTTCACATCGAAAAGAGGTGAACAACGAGAGTCTATTCAATCTAGAATTAATTATCAAGAAGAATGAAAAGTTGATGAAGAAAAGTTGCGCCAACAATTCGTTTTTAATCGTCTGAGTGCGCATTAACTGAGAGCAGAAATTTGCAACACTTCAAACTTCAAACTGCGAAAACATGCGACCAATATGACGACTTGGCAACCCTGCCACCCTCCCGCCGGGACATTGACGTCCCTATGATCTGTGGGCTTTATTTAATAGTCTCATGTCCGCTTGTCCTGTCTTAAGCACTAGTTTTGAAAAACTGATGGCTCGACTCACTTTATTGATGCGCGTAGCGAGCGAAGCGAGCGGAGCGAATTCTTCAATTTCACTTACCCCAAAAAAAAGTCACTTGTGTATGTTTTTTTTTGTTTTTTTTTGTTTTTTTTTTGTGTGTTTGTGCGCGCTCTACAGACCAAACGCCTGAACCGATATGGATGAAAATTTCTGAGTATCTACCTCTGTTCTCAACTTAGACCCCCTGCGTTTTTGAAAAAGATCGGTTTGGTAAATTTTTTATAAATCAATTTTTACGAAATTTTTCGATTTTTTCAGAATTTTGAACCCCTGTAAATTTCAAAGTTCTGAACATAACTTCACCAAAACTTCTAAACATGTTGACCCTATACATATTTATCATGCCTGCAAATCTTAGTTCGGTACGTTTTTCCAATTAGTTTTTATTAGCATTTTTGTGGTGTTTTTTTCGTGATTTGACGGCTGATTCAATACGAGTTCGGTTTCCTTCGTTTCCTTGGTTACCATCTTTGTTGACCTCGACGAGAAACAAAGGAACGTCAGAATCCGTATACATTTTCAAGTGATTAGAATTTTCGAGAAGGCAATGGTCAGGTTTGGTGCTCCATGGTTTTCTTGTGACTGCTGCCTGCACCGTTTAATCCGCTATACACAAACCGCTACCTACGCTCATCTTCAACGCAACACAAATTGCGTTCGCGAAGCCCTAGTAAATGTAAAAAATATCAAATTACTGTTTTTTAGCCTATGGCTTCCTAAATTCTAATAATCCTGCCAAAATAATCCAAACGAATGAATTCAAAACCACTAAACTCTCTGCACTTCATTTTAAAATGCCCATCCAAAGTCCCAATAAAATGGTATCAGCATTTCAACGGCTCTTCACCCGCATCCTTTACTGTTTGGTTCATACCTTGTGTATTTTTATTCCCGATTTGCTTTGTAAATTCCGTACATTTCCACAATAATTCGTCTACTTTCAAATAATCTTTTCTAAAATTCACCCCCTTTGTCCTGCTTCGAGGCCGTCTAGCCCCAAACCGAGCACACATTCGCAACTCGCGCCCCCGCGGACGCATGCAAAGTTCGCACGCGACGCCCCCCCCCCCCCCCCCCCCCACCGGCGTCGCGACGCCGTGCAAAGTTTCGCGTGGCGTCGAACAAAGGGCGTCGTTCGCCGCGCTTCGCCACCGTCTTCTGTTTCACTGCCGCAGAGCGCGCGGGAGAACAGACGAGTTTTAAGACATGCACGGCTTTCTCTGTTCGCTTTATTGCAGTCGTTTCGTTCCCTTGCGTCAGGGCGGCGGTGCATTAGGCCTATTAGGAGCTTTTCTTGACTTCTCATGGGAAAATAAAGGGAAATTTCCGCGTTTTCCAGTTGCTTTGGCGAGACATGCTCCGTTGTCTTCCATTGCCAGTGCCGGGTGGATCGGACTCGGTGCCGTTGAACCACAGGCTGACACGGCACAAGCCGTATCCAAGATTTTGCGAGGCGCCTAAATATAACATCATCAGGAATAAACCCGTATCGGCTATTTTCTGTCCCACCGGAAGAAAGCCATCTGACTGATGGCCTTGTTCCAGTGGAACAATCCAATAGAAAATATGGCCTTGTTCCAGTTTTGATTCACTGTCCCAACACCATCTGTCGGATGGCCTTGTTCCAGTGGAACAATCCAGTGGAACAAGGCCATAAAAAATATGGCATGTTCCAGTTTTGATTCACTGTCCCAACACCATCTGTCTGATGGCCTTGTTCCAGTGGAACAAATTCAAATTCAAATTCAAATTCAAATTCATTTTTCATTTTTTCACTCATTCAGTTGTGTATACAGGCAAAAGAACAAATAGAAGATTAAAACAAGAATGAATGAGCCCACATAAGACTGATGCTTGTGTGTGGGCTGCTTATTAAAAATACATAAAATAAGTTTTTCAATATGGGATTACAAGATTAGACTACAATTTCTTATTTGTGATGTTATACAGATTTCTACCTTGGCTGAAAAGCCATTTTTTTTTTTTCTAGCTTACGCTTACTTACATTTTTAAGACAGGATAATTCTTGGGGTAGGATGTTATTGAATTTCGGGGCCAAAAAGTTTGCGTGGCATTGACCAAGGGAAGTTCTTTTAAATGGTATTTCATAAAGCGATGTCTCATGTTCAGATCTCAGGGAATGAAAACGAATCGTTTTTAAATCACAAAGTTACATGATAGCCCCCAAGGTCTCGAAAAATGGCCTGAAAACTGGAGTATTTCACGAATTTTGTCGATCTTGGGAAGATTTTATGCGACGTCCGTTTCGAAGGTGAAACTACTGGCCAGTTTTTGACCCTTCAATTCTCGCATGATGGGTAAAAGTAAAATCAGTTGTGAGTGTCGATGAAGTAACCTTGAAGTAACTTCAAGGTCAATTTTGCCGCCGGCGACCAATCAGATGGGCTACATTTTCGTTCGTGGAAAACTCGGCGCTCGTGGATTTTATCCTGTATGTTTGGAGCAGTGGCATAACCTTCCATTTTATTTCCATTCTCGCGGCTATTGATATTTTTCCAATACGAATAAAGTTACCAAACAAAATTACAAACAATTAAAATTAAATAAACAAGTATACCAAAGAAAGCAATAGATATTAGTTATGAAAAACGGGGAGTTGGAAGACTAAGAGGGAAATGGATCGATCAAGTGAGAAGAGACGTCGAAGTACGAGGAGAAATTCGGTAAGAAGTACGTAATACAGGGATATGGTGGAAAAATAAGGAGAAGTGGATGGAGTTGGCAAAAAGAGAAGAAACGTATGAAGAAAAATAAGTATAGAAAATATGTTTAAAAAATGTAAAAATTTATCTAAATTTTTTTTTTAACTTTTGTAAAATAGCTGTATTACAAATTATAATTAGGAGAGCTTTTATATAGAAATCACGTTTTCGGGGCACGGCTTCGTGGATCTTATATTCGCTTAATTTTATGGCATTGGCAGAAAACAAATGAATTTACCCCAAAATTGGAGTGAGACTCAAAACATTGCATCGCTATATGGCAAGGTTTTCCTATCCCGTATTTGATGAGCGTAGCGAGCGGAGCGAGCGGAGCGAGCGGAGCGAAATCTTCAATTTCACTTACCCCAGAAAAAAGTCACTTGTGTATGTTTTTTTTTTTTTTTTTGTGTGTTTGTGCGCGCTCTACAGACCAAACGCCTGAACCGACATGGATGAAAATTTCTGAGTATCTATCTCTGTTCTCAACTTAGACCCCCTGCATTTTTGAAAAAGATCGGTTCTGTAAATTTTTTATAAATCAATTTTTACGAAATTTTTCGATTTTTTCAGAATTTTGAACCCCTGTAAATTTCAATGTTCTGAACATAACTTCACCAAAACTTCTAAACATGTTGACCTTATACATATTTATCATGCCTGCAAATCTTAGTTCGGTAGGTTTTTCCAATTGGTTTTTATTAGCACTTTTGTGGTGTTTTTTTCGTGATTTGACGGCTGATTCAATACGAGTCCGGTTTCCTTGGTTACCAGCTTTGTTGACCTCGAAGAGAAACAAAGGAACGTCAGAATCCGTATACATTTTCAAGTGATTAGAATTTTCGAGAAGGCAATGGTCAGGTTTGGTGCTCCATGGTTTTCTTGTGACTGCTGCCTGCACCAATCCGCTATACACAAACCGCTACCTACGCTCATTTTCAACGCAACACAATTTGCGTTCGCGAAGCCCTAGTTTTACTAATTAAAAGCATAAGCTCATTTGGAGTCAGTGGAACAGACGAACGAGGGTTCTTGCAAATCAAAATGTGCAGCACATTTCCAAAAGTTCGTGCAAAGCGAGGCACAATTGTTTTGTTGCGATGTAGTTTCTCGGTTTGTGCGGTTACGAGGTTCACAAAAAACAAGTTTGTCTGCGCGATCAAAGCTGCCGTGCTTGGTTTTAGTTCACGAAGCACACAGGCAGGTAGCGCTGCGAGCTGCGCCGAGGTGGGGAACTAACATAATGTGTTTATTCGCGGATAAAAAGGAAAACTCTGCAATTATTATAAGCGATGTAGTTACGTGGAAACATTGCTTTTTAATTGCTTCTAGTGAGTTTACCTTTGCCGTGTTCACGGCCGTCTGGTTTTCACAGTATCACTTGGCTAGAGCTGCGTTAGTGTTGAGATTTTATCGTGAAGTTAATCACGGTTGCTATGCAGTGGTGTAGGTGCCGGGTTTTTAGCCAATAGGCGCAAGCCTTGGCCAAGAATGCAAACGGAATTCGCAAAAAGGCCATGACATTTCTACAAAATAAAATATTAAATGTAAACTTCTTGTGACAGTTTCCCAACAGAATAGCCTTGGTAATGGAAAACTACAGTTCCAGTGTGAACAAACATAACGCCGTAAGAAAGCATTGCAATCATTTGCCCACACTCCTGATTAACTCTGGAATTGTAGTTGCCCATTCATCCACCGTTCAAATATTCCTTTTTGCCAAGCTGGGTTTACAGCAACATGATGTCATCAACATTGGCTCTGGACCAATCACAGGCAATATGACGTCATGTTTGCAACTCTGCCATGGAGTCTCTGATTGGTCCAGAGCCAATGTTTCTGACATCGTGTCACTGACATTGTTAACTGTAATCTAGCTTTATGTGTTATGGAAATATCTATGAACTTGAAAATCACGTTTAAATTATTTTTGAAGATAGTTCATTCAGATAATTTTTAGCTAGGGTTAATACCACACATAAATGACCCTTGAGGCTGTCACTGAGGCTAAAGCCGAAGGTGGCCTAGCCTTGAAGGCAGTATATGGTGAATGCGGTGCCGCATGACCTTGACTGTCATTTGATGCTATTTTAGTGACGAAGGTAGCCCAGCCTTGAAGGCAGCCTAGGGTGAACCCGGTGCCGCATGACACACCTGTAATTACAAGTTGAGCTGTCGATAAACACACTTTCTCAATTTCTATTCCAGAGTTTATTTCATTCCAGAGACGATAAACAAGAGTAGGAAATAATTTCGAGCAGATAATCGAATTTCAAATGTTTGTTCGCTGATATTTTTACCATTCGCTGATATTTTTACCATAAATAGATGGGACTGCCAGGAATCTAAAAATACCAATTATAATGCCCCTTACCGAACTGGTTTACGAGCTTTTTTCAAAATAGTTTCAGCCTTTTCCCCATAAGCGACCATTGCAATTGTTGAAAATGTCTGTTTATTTTGCCTATAATAATTCATAACGAAGCGGATAAAAATACCAAATGAATGAAAATATTGTTTACAAAATCATAATTGCCACAGTTGTTTCAGTAATAGATTTAGCAGCTAGAGCGCACTAGTAGAAGGATGGTCAACGTGAGTATGGTGGGCGCGGAGTGAGTGTAGAACAACGTGGAGAGAGAGAGAGAGAGAGAGAGAGAGAGAGAGAGAGAGAGAGAGAGAGAGAGAGAGAGAGAGAGAGAGAGAGAGAGAGAGAGAGAGAGAGAGAGAGAGAGAGAGAGAGAGAGAGAGAGAGAGAGAGAGAGAGAGAGAGAGAGAGAGAGAGAGAGAGAGAGAGAGAGAGAGAGAGAGAGGTTCTTTTGTGTTTCGTCCTGGGGACGCCGATGTATTTTGATTAGTTGTGGAGGGCTTCGTGCCATGGCAATATTATCGAATAAAAGAGGTTCTTCAACCGACTCCGGTGTTTAATTAAGGAACCCATCTCGCTTTCCAACAAAATTGTTATTTTAAAGATAATTTGTTTCTGAACAAGACTGCTGTTTGAAAAATCATGGTTACCGGAACAATAAGAGAGATATTTACATCAAACATGGGCAGTCGCTGGCAGGCGTATTTGATGGTTTGGCTTGGCAACACTGTATCTTTCACTACACTGACATATATCACTGTAATTAAATTAAATGTAGCTGTATATGTCAAACTTCAAAATTATTACATAATTAAATTACACGGAATTACATGAGAAATATCAAATATTCTGTCAATTTTGATCATTGACTTTAAAGAAGCGTATATACTGCGTATACAAAGCGTGTCAAATTGAACGCCATCTTGATTGGGACCATCAGCCGTCTTGAAAATGTGTCACAGCTTGGCACAGGCCAACCGACAACTTGCAAGACAGCTCTTCCAGAGGCAAAAGTACTCCGAAATCTTGTAATAATTAGTATTCATCGGATCTGGATCCGAATTAAAAGGGTCCGGACTTCCTCGATTCCGGTATGAAATTTGCATCAAGGAAGTATTTGGTTCTAATGAAAAGTTTTGATCGTATCTGGAAATAGCAACAAGTGACATTTCACAAGTAT
Organism: Nemoura dubitans; assembly: GCA_921293005.1. Taxonomy (NCBI): domain Eukaryota; kingdom Metazoa; phylum Arthropoda; class Insecta; order Plecoptera; family Nemouridae; genus Nemoura; species Nemoura dubitans. The sequence continues at coordinate 27,730,596 of OV121077.1, read as the reverse complement.
TTTCTACCAACAACAGGTCTGGGCTACCTTGATTTTAACGCGAAATTTGCACCAAGGAGGTTTTTGGTCCCAATCAAGATGGCGTCCAATTTGACACGTTTTGGTATACAGGCAGGTATGGGCGGTTGCGGGTCTAGCCTACTATATAAGCTTCCTTGAATTCTATGATTTTGATAATTAGACCCGGTTTATCAGCGGCACGTTAAATATCTAATGGTCTGTTAACTTGTTATTTGCTTAGCAACGTCCAATCAGAGCCCTTAATTTTCTTGCTAATGGACAGTTAAATCGTAACGAGCCACTGGAAAACCGGGTCTAAATGTGAGCTCTTTTCACGGTCTTGTACAAAACTCTAAAAGGCCTGAGGATGGGATCACTCATCTGTCCACGCATCTGTCAGATTTGGCCAGACCTTTCAATGGAGCACGACGCCGATAAGACAATGCTTTGAACATTATTTTCAAGTACCAATAAGTTTTTCTTAAAGCTGTACTAAAATTTGTGAAGTCACCGGGCCTTCACGCTGAGAAGTATGCACAGCGGCTCAGGAAGTGACTGCTCCTTAGCAACTTGAAAGCGAAACAAAATAGCCGTGTTTGACACACCGCACGCCGCTGGCGCCGAGTTGCCATGGCAATCGGTGTTTAATTCACACACCGCACGCCGCTGGCGCCGAGTTGCCCTGGAAATCGGTGTTTTATTCACACGGCGGTCGTAAAGCGGGAAAATTCGCGCTCATTTTTAGTGCCGCGGGCGCTTCGGGCTTTGGCCGCCAGAGTGCAGGGCGCACTTAGCGGTTTCAAGGGGGTGGGGGTTGAAGCCTTTGTGTGTGGGGGGGGGGGGGGTGAGTTAGTGTGTATGGTCTGGGCATAGAGATCTTGCAATATTAGTCCAGACAGCCAGCTACCAATGGACGACTACAGTTCCAGAGTCAAAATTATGTGGGCAAATAGTTGCCATAAGAATAACATAGCATTTATGTGGGCAAATCAGTGATTGACTCTGGAACTGAAGTCGTCCATTATCACTTGCCTGCAGTGGAAATGTAGAGGGGCTCTATTTGGCAGAGAGCGGCCATGTTTGAAACTGTTTCGGACGTCATTAATTGTCCAAATGAAATGAATTTATATTTCATGACGATTAAGCAATGTGATACGAGAAATTCATTATCACTAGGGCGAACGCAATTTGTGTTGCGTTGAAGATGAGCGTAGCGGTTTGTATTTTGCGCATTAAAAGATTGAGACAAAAGCATTTGAAAATCATGGAGCAACTAGCCGGACCATTGCTTTCTCAAAAATTCTGATCACTTGAAAATGTAAACGATTTTGACCTTTCTTTGTTTCTGTCCGAGCTGTCGGGTAGCGGAAATATGCTCATTTTGAGATCATTGAGCATTGTGCATGTTAATACATAGATGTAACTCATGCCCAAGGGTTTTATTTGGTTTTATTGGTTTGGTTTTTACTGGTGTGATGTTTTGATTTGGTTTTGATGGTTTCTAAAGGCAAATCGAAATTGGGAACATTTGAAAAAAATACGCACTTTTAAATAAATTTCCGTACTTTTCCAAACTTGCCCAATTGTCGAATTTTTCTCTTTTTTCTGCTTTGAAAGTGAAGGGTGTGGAGGATATTCTTGAAAAACGCAGGGGGTCTAAGTTGAGAACAAAAGTAGACACCCTGAAAATTTCATCCCACTCGAAGCAGGCGTTTGGCCTGTAGAGCGCGCGCAAACACACATACAAACACACACCAAGTGTTTTTTTTAGCAGTAGTGAAATTGATGATTTCGATTCGCTCGCTTCGCTCGCTACGCTCATCAATAACTTCAATTTTGCCTTTTTAGTCTTTATTTACCCTATCTTTAGGCTTTAGCCCAATTTAGTATTTTTCTCCCGGTGACAGCCAGGAGTTTGGACAAAAGATGGCGTCCATGTTATTCTTTGGTAAAATCGACATGAGCAGAGTCAATGATTGTCAGTTTAACGACGTGAAATAAATTTCTTGTCAGTTTTGTCCTAAAAATGAACGACTAGAATGTCGCTCAACGCCTTGCATGCTCGTAATATTTCGACTCGTGATGTCTTGTCTATGAATATTGCCCCCATGAAACAATTGCCACGGTGGCAGCCCTAGAACAGAGCTGGCCCTCTAGACTTATATAATAGGACGTCTATGTGTCTGGGGCTATTTCGTCGAGAGCGCAAGCGCTGTTAGCGCCGCTTTGTCTTGGAAATATTGCACACGGTTGTGTGCGTTTTCTTTCTTGAAATGCGTGAGAAATTCATGAGTCTTGAAAGGAAGAGATCTAGAGAGAGAGAGAGAGAGAGATTGTGCGGTGGTGATGGGCAGAGCGAGTGAAACAGATGTACAGTAACAGTTAGAATGGAACAGTGTGCCGGCATATCCTGATGTGTGTTGCATTATCATTTATTACAGCCGTGGTCTTGGGAGAGGGAAATGCGGGGAATGAATTACGGGGCTCTTTTCCCCATGCTGGATTTCGGTAATTTCAACAGACGGTCCATGTTCACAGTGGCTTCGTTGCACGGATCCTGCCCACGCACAGCATCGTCATGTTACGTTTATCCAGCCACCGTTGCAATGACGAAATAATTGTGTATCTTGCATCCGTGATTGCACGGGTTATCCACAGGCCGTCTCTAGGATTTTCTATTGTTGTTGGTTTATCTACCAGGGCATCGAACCTGACCCGAAAATGAACCCGAACCCGTAACCCGAAAAAACCGTAGTTCTGTGTTGAACTAGAACCCGAGCCCGAACAGGAATTACCAAATTGAAAAACCCCGAACCTGAACCGAAATTAGCAAAATTTAAAACCCGAACCCGAACCGAAATTTTACATTTACCGAACCGGAACCTGAACCAGAACCTTTTATTACGAAGTTTTTATTAACTCGCTTTTCTTGTCTGTCTGTCTGTCTGTCTGTCTGTCTGTCTGTCTGTCTATTTTTCTGTCTGTCTGTCTGTCTGTCTATTTTTCTGTCTGCCTGTCTTTCTGTCTGTCTGTCTGTCTGTCTCTCCGTCTGGTACAAATCTTGCTAGTACACATGCTAGTCTCTGGTGACAACACATTTTATTAAATTTTGAGTCCTGTCATTTACCCCCTTCCCCTTCAAGTCACACATGAGCAAAAATCAGAAATTGGGATCATTTGGGAAAATACCGAAATAATGCGACAAGGGTGGCGCAGCCCCCCAATCACAGAAATTTTAAGTAATGTCCTCTACAATCAGAATCCTTTTCAATCCAAAAAATGTGCAATTGGGATAATTGCAGATGTATTGTGTTTTAATGGCTGTAACAAAATACACTTTAAAAACGTATTTTTTTAAATCTTTCATTTCGGTTCGTTGTCCTGTTATTAACATCTCAACGTAAGATGGAAATAGAAGAACTTTATTTGGGATCCATTTGCCATTTGCCATTTGGACATTTTCAAGACACGAATTTATTTTCACAAGAAGGAACCTTGCCAGCGCCCTCTGAATGTTGTTTTGCTAGAATGGCAGAACAAGTATTTAGGTGGCTTTGGCGAAGTTGTGCGCGTAAAATGAAGGCTCAGAATCCCCAAGTGCACAGGAGGGCTCACGATCAACTAACTACTAGACTGAACGGCTGAACCCACCAGCACACAGCGGCGACCACGCGCTCACATCCACCACACTGTACTCCCTCGTGCCACCCTCGACGGCCTTGGGGAGGCGGTCGTTGTCGAGTCCTCGTCAGGGCCCGACACCCGGGGCCACCAGGACCCAATGATGGTCTGAACCAGCCTCCGACATTGCTCGGATCACAGAATGTTGCTCCTCATTCCGGTGCGATATACAATGCGAACTTGTGATTTATGAACGGCTCATTTGCAACTCGTTTTCAAATGAATACACCTGGCCCCGGATTCACAAAGAGTTTTAAATTTAATATCGTATTAGATATATATCGATTTTCGAATAGCGCTCTAAAATTACAGCTTAATATTCTTTGTGAATTGGAACTAGTGGCCAATCTTTCATTACCTTAATATTCATCATAAATTTACAACGGTATTAGGAGATAAAACCCTTTGTGAATCGCTAGGTGGCCGCTAGGGGCACTGTCGTTGCCAAACTTTCCCAACTTATGATCTTCAGACTTCTTCTGCTTCTAACAGAGGCGTAGCGACCGCCCCCGGAGACCCCGTGGAGCGGGGGGCCCCGAGGTTTGGGGGGCGCCGAGGGATTCAGGGGGCGCAAATATGCCCTAAATATTTTTAGGAATTGCCATCGGAAAATTTCGAGAGACGAAACGAATTTTCTCATGGGCCAGTCTTTTTTCTGAAATGCCCAGGCCGGTTTTTCCCCCAATCTAACCCTGGGGGGGGGGGGGGCGTCAAAACTTTTGCGGGGGGCGCATCATATTCACGCTACGCCACTGTCTGGGAGCATAGTTTGGAACGAAATATTGTTGGGTACATTTAGAATTATCAGAATGGAAATGATGGACATATTCAAGACATGAATTTATATATTATCTTCATAAGAAGGAACCTCGCCACTTGCCAGCGCCCTCTCTGAATGGATTTGTTTCGATTTGCTCGTAGGGCGAAAGTGTATCTGGGTGGCTTTGACCTTGAGCGAGATTCAACCCAAGTATTTTTTGACTCTGCCATTTTCCACAGCCTCCTAGCAGCATTCGCGCCATAAGAGCGACGGGAAACATTTCCATGTAGAAGGCCGTGGTTGTGTGCTCGGATGAAATTCAATGTGTGCTGTCGATGGCTGCCATGCCTATTGCCTTGTCACAACACTTGCTTTCGCGGTCATGGGCCTATGCCGGTATCTGTGCAGCAAGCCCTGAGTTGGCAGTGAAACGCCTCCCTCCCTGTTGCAGCTTGCTCTGTAAAGGTAGTGAAACGCCCCCTCCCTGTTGCAGCTAGCTCAGTAAAGGTAGTGAAACGCCCCCCTCTCTGTTGCAGCCAGCTCTGTGATGCTAGTGAAACGCCCCCCTCCTTGTTGCAGCCAGCTCTGTGATGTGAGTGAAACGCCTCCCTACCTGTTGCAGCTAGCTCTGTGATGCTAGTGAAACGCCCCCCTCCTTGTTGCAGCTAGCTCTGTGTTGCGAGTGAAAGGCCCCCCCCCCCTCCCCCTGTTACAGCTAGCTCTGTGAAGGTAGTGGAACACCTCTCCCCCTGTTGCAGCGGCATGACTTCGGTGCTCAAGTCGCTGGATCTGAGCTACAACGAGTTGGACGAGGTGCCGTTCGAGGCGCTGCGATCGCTCCAGGCGCTCGACTGGCTCAACCTGCACAGGTGAGCCAATCACGTGACAGCGTTCGACTGGTGAGCCAATCGGTGATAGTATTCACAAACACGCGCATTCGATGGCTTTCAGATTTTACTGTTATGCGTTAAAATCACAGATAGAAGGGCAACCTAGATTGTCCACTCCAATACTAACAGCAGCTACGCGAAAGCCTTCCGCCCGCAAGATTCTCGGCATTCCCCTCACCTACAAGCTAAAATAGTTTCGCCGGCAGTCAATGGATGGAGCCACTGTTTGTTGTGTAATCTATGTAACTGTAACCAACTGTGGAACATTTGGTCCTTTGATTACAGTTGACCTTGTACCATGGCCTGGTAGACGATGTTAAAACAGGTTGCCAACCGTCGCACCCCAGCGATTGCCGGCGAAATGACCATACATATTTTTCCGTAGCTATACGTAGGTAATATGGAATATCTGGGTAACCTTATATCTGTGGTATCACTTCCAACGCCCTCGTCTCCTTGGCCCTTCCAGCAACCAGATCTCGACGCTGGTGGTCGACGGCCACGACTGGTCGCACATGCGCACCACACTCACCAACGTGTTCCTCGGCGAGAACGACCTGACCGAGCTGCCTCGGGACAAGTACGAGACCCTGGAGCAGTCTGGAAACAGCAACACCAAGGTATTCAATCACCAAGAGGTTGTTATTTAAATTCTTAGTTTGCCCTAGAACACGTGTTCTGGGATCGTCATTACCCATTACGAATGTTCGGTGGACGTCGAAAAGCTAATTTGCGTACGACGTTGACATTCGCAAAACGTTTGATTATGTTGTACCCGAACGTTGAACGCAAGTTATCCCCGGTTAGCTTTACGACGTCTGCCGATTGCCGAACGTTCGTAATTACGGTTTAGTGATACTTGTCTACTTTTTTTGAAAAAAGGCAAGACTCTTGCCTGCTTTTCCTATCTTTAATACTATTTTTTTAACCTACTTCAAACTGGGGTGTGAATGCTTGCAATAAAGCCTTGCTACATCCCGAAGTTTTACGGGGATTTTTGTTGGTACTTTCAAATATTGTAGAGATTGCCTATAGGGGTTTTAGATTTTATTATTTAGGACGCTTATTTTAAGGGAGAATAAATAGAATTGAAGAAGACTCATAGGTGAAAAAAACAATTTGTACCTTCGTTAACGATGACATTGACAGTCAAGCTTACACCAAGTAACTTAGTACATGTAACGAACGTCGTGAAAGCAATGAGACTTTATTTAGCATCCAAGGTTAAGTTTGAAGCAGCTACTTCCTCGCGCCACCCAGGTGTACCACCACCAGAGCTCGCTGTCGGAGTGCGTCCTCCTCGCCTGGCTCAACGTGGACAACAACAAGATCGCCGTCCTCGAGCCGGGCAGTCTGCCGCCCGCACTGCAAACGCTCAGCGCCTCCCAGAACCTCATCAGACGCTTCCCCGCGGAGGCGGTGGACGGCCTCGGCGAGCTCGCCTGGCTCTACCTCCGCGGCAACTACCTCGAGGAGCTGCCCACGTACACGTTCAAACATCGCCTGCGACTCGACAAGCTCGACTTGGGCGAGAACTCGCTGTTGGCGATACCAAACAATCTGTTCAACGGCTCGATGACTGTGCGCGATCTGAACCTGGACTTCAACTATCTGAAGACGCTGCCGGCGCAGGCGTTTCGCGGCATGAACGTCGGCAGACTCTACTTGGCGATGAACAAACTGGAGACGATCGACGATCGGGCTTTCGTCGGCGTGGGTACGTCACGATGGCCTTGTTCTGCTTCCCAGCTGCAATCTTGTTTCAAGTAGTCCATTGCCTTGGTTTCAAACAACAATAGGTAACAACATAGCCTTAATCACAGAGTTGATCTGAAAGCGTAATAATAGCTGGCAAGGCTTGGGTTTGTCCTACTTGAACGCTGTACGGTGGCATCCCTTTGATTTCGAGCTTGCTAAGGTAGTCGCATATCCCGGCTAGCAATGATCCAAGGTTTGTCCTACTTGAACGCTGTACGGCGACATCCCTTTGATTTCGAGCTTGCTACGCTATGTTGCATATCCCGGCTAGCAATGATCCAAGGTTTGTCCTACTTGAACGCTGTACGGCGACATCCCTTTGATTTCGAGCTTGCTACGCTATGTTGCATATCCCGGCTAGCAATGATCCAAGGTTTGTCCTACTTGAACGCTGTACGGCGACATCCCTTTGATTTCGAGCTTGCTACGCTATGTTGCATATCCCGGCTAGCAACGATCCAAGGTTTGTCCTACTTGAACGCTGTACGGCGGTATCCCTTTGATTTCGAGCTTGCTAAGCTAGTTGCATATCCCGGCTAGCAATGATCCAGGGTTTGTCCTACTTGAACGCTGTACGGCGGCATCCCTTTGATTTCAAGCTTGCTAAGCTAGTTGCATATCCCGGCTAGCAATGATCCAAGGTTTGTCTTACTTGAACGCTGTGCGGCGGCATCCCTTTGATTTCAAGCTTGCTAAGCTAGTTGCATATCCCGGCTAGCAATGATCCAAGGTTTGTCTTACTTGAACGCTGTGCGGCGGCATCCCTTTGATTTCAAGCTTGCTATGCTAGTTGCATATCCCGGCTAGCAATGATCCAAGGTTTGTCTTACTTGAACGCTGTGCGGCGGCATCCCTTTGATTTCAAGCTTGCTATGCTAGTTGCATATCCCGGCTAGCAATGATCCAAGGTTTGTCCTACTTGAACGCTGTACGGCAGCACCCCTTTGATTTCAAGCTTGCTATGCTAGTTGCATGTCCCGGCTAGCAATGATCCGAGGCTTTTCCTACTTGAACGCTGTACTGCGGCGTCCCTTTGATTTCAAGCTTGCTAAGCTAGTTGCATATCCCGGCTAGCAATGATCCAAGGTTTGTCCTACTTGAACGCTGTACAGCGGCATCCCTTTGATTTCGAGCTTGCTACGCTATGTTGCATATCCCGGCTAGCAACGATCCAGGGTTTGTCCTACTTGAACGCTGTACAGCGGCATCCCTTTGATTTCAAGCTTGCTATGCTAGTTGCATGCCCCGGCTTGCAATGATCCAAGGTTATACCAACTCCCGAACATTCGCTCCAGGCCACACGCTGGAGTTCCTGGACCTCGAGCACAACCAGCTGTTGCGCGTGCCGAGGGCGTTGAGCCAGCTGAAGCGACTCAAGTACCTGTACGTGCCGTCGAACCGCATCGCCTCGGTCGACGCCGACGCGTTCGCCGCGTTCGCCGCGTCGCTGCGCGCGCTCTCGCTGTCCGGCAACCAGCTCACGCGCTTGCCCAGTGAGGCGCTGGGCGAGTGCAGGAAACTGTCGCATCTCAACATCGGGTACAACCAGATACGCGAGGTGCGTGCCACGGAGTGTAGTGTGGTTCACGTCGAGAAGGAGAGCGGTGTTTCACTCTTAAGAGGCTCATCTGCTGTTAAGTTTAGAAGGAGAGCGGTGTTTCACTCTCAAAGAGGCTCCCCTGCTGTCACGTCGAGAAGGAGAGCGGTATCTCACTCTTAAAGAGGCATTGTCTGGAGTATAAAGAACAATTCTTAACTTCTTAACTGTTCCAGGTGCACGCCGAGGACTTTGCCCCCTGGGGCGTTTCCCTCGACACGTTGCTGCTGCGCAACAACCGCATCGGCTGGCTGGACAGCCACGTGTTCCGCGAGACGCCGCGCCTGCGCGAACTCAGTCTCAGCTTCAACCAGCTGACCGAGGTGGCCGCCGACGCGTTCGTCGACGTCGCCGCCAGCCTCGAGTCGTTGGAGGCGAGCTTCGGCGTGCACCGCGAGGACTTCCCCGACGACTGGCTGCGTCCGCTGACCGCGCTGCGCTGGCTGGCCATGGACAACAACGCCTTCCGCACGATCGCCGCCAACGCGCTCTACCCGTTCGGCCAGCTGCAGTACTTGAACCTCGAGGCCAACCGCTTGGCGGCGCTGCCCGACACCCTCTTCCACGCGCATGTGCACAAACACTTGCGCGACGTGCGGCTCTCGTACAACCACCTGGAGACGATCGAACCCGAGACCTTCGCGGGCCTCGCCGACCTCCAGACGGCCGTGCTCACGGGCAACCGGATCCACGTGTTGCGCACCAACGCATTCCGTAGTCTGCCCAGTCTGGCCACCTTGATCGTGTCCGGCAATCGGCTGGACCGGCTCGAACCCAGGGCGTTGACCGACCTGCCCAGTCTCGTCAAACTCGACCTGCAAAACAACGCGTTGCGCGAACTCTCGCTGTCCGCCTTCATGAACGTCACCAGCGCGCTGTTTTCGCTCTCTCTGAACGCCTCCTGTAACCAGATCGCCGCGCTGCACGCCAGCGACACAGGGTTGCCGTTGCACGTCAAGACGCTCGACCTCTCGCACAACCGCGTGTCCGAGGTGCCCGTCAACTTCCTGCAGCCGCTCGCCGCGTCGCTGCGACGCCTCCATCTCGGACACAACCGCGTGGCGCGACTGGACGCGTTCGCGTTCGGCGCGCTCTCGCGTCTCGAGGTGCTCGCCGTCGAACACAACCGCGTCGCCTCCATCGGCGCACGCGCGTTCGAGGGCCTGGACGCGCTCCAACTGCTCGATCTGTCGCACAACCGCGTCGACGCGTTGCGCGCGCGCCAGTTTGCTGGCATGGAGGCGTTGAGGATCGTGGACTTGTCGCACAACGGCGTGCGGTCGGCGCCGAGGGACGCGTTCGTGGGCACGAGACTAGAGCGACTCGATCTCTCGCACAACGCGTTCGTCGCGATGCCCAGTGCGGCGCTGGGCGAAGTCGGACAGACGCTGCGATATCTGCAGGTGAGGAACAGATCGGCAATCGCTTTGGAGCCCTCAAGGCTGGGCCCGTCGGAGCCAGGAGCGCTTTGAGAGGCCGAGAACGAGACGGATTCGCAATACACACTGCGCTTTGGAGCCCTATATTGATCGAAAGCGCAGTGTGTATTGGCTGCTAAAATGGATTGGTGAACCACGACCAGTTGGTGGTGTAGTTTCGATAGACTTGGCCGATGGATTGACTTGGTCGATGGATTGACTTGGTCGATGGATTGACTTGGTCGACGGATTGACTTGGTCGATGGATTGACTTGGTCGATGCAGCTGCGATGGAAGTGTTGTGATATTTATTTATTTATTTATTTATTTATTTACAGCTTTATTGTTTTTTTAAATACAAAAGGCGGCATTCAATATAAATTGCTCTTCCATGCAACCAAATTTTAACTTACAATAATTAATATTATTTACATAGATAATGATTATAACTAGTATAAAAATTAAAATATACCTTCCATTACACTCTTTTTAACTTCTCTATGAAACATATATTTTCCCATAGTTTTAAAGCTAGGGGGTAGTGTGTTATAAATTGTTGACGCTTGATGTGTGAATGACCCTTCGTATTTGAACCTTTTTTTCTCATGAGAACATTTGATAGATGACCGATGGGTTGTGAAGGAAAGGTTGAGCACAACACAACCGTCAACCACATCGCCACATTATAGAAACTACAAAACGATACAACTCTGGCTGCTATTGGCTAGATCTCTCTTGGCATGGACTTTATTGGGACTGGCTGCCATTGGCTGGATCTCTCTTGGCATGAACTTTATTGGGACTGGCTGCTATTGGCAAGATCTCTCTTGGCATGGACTTTATTGGGACTGGCTGCTATTGGCAAGATCTCTCTTGGCATGGACTTTATTGGGACTGGCTGCTATCGGCTATATCTCTCTTGGCATGGACTTTATTGGGACTGGCTGCTATTGGCAAGATCTCTCTTGGCATGGACTTTATTGGGACTGGCTGCCAATGGCTGGATCTCTCTTGGCATGAACTTTATTGGGACTGGCTGCTATTGGCAAGATCTCTCTTGGCATAGACTTTATTGGGACTGGCTGCTATCGGCTATATCTCTCTTGGCATGAACTTTATTGGGACTGGCTGCTATTGGCTAGATCTCTCTTGGCATGAACTTTATTGGGACGGGCTGCTATCGGCTATATCTCTCTTGGCATGGGCTAGAGGACTAGAACTAGGAACTCTGGATTTCTCGAATAGATTAATTGCCGTTTCAAACAAAAATGCTTATATAATGCAGTATATAAAGGATATACCAAAAACATAGTTTTTCCGTTGATTCAAATCGTAGTCGGTTTCCTTGGCTTCCTAATGTTGTCCGTGGTGATCAGTTTTGTTGATTTCAAGTTTGTCCAAGGCAAATATTTGACGCCTCGGCAACCAATCGGTGTAGTTGATTTCAGGAAAATTGCGAGCGAAATGAAGTTAATTGGTAGGAACCAAATTGCGCAACTGTTGACGATCCAATAGGCCAATGGCAGTAATGGTGCCAGTCACCAGTTACTTGAGTAACATTACTAACCCTACTTGAGACCAATTATAATCAGAAAACTCTATGGCCAACTCGCTCATCCTTCAACGCGAACACTTTGGCAGCGTTTCCTAGTTGTATAGATTATTTACACGTCTAAAACTCATATATTCTGGTCCTATCTTTAAAGGAGTTTTTAAAATAATGTTCTTTCTGGCTTATGATTTTAGGTGGATTTCATTGAATTTGATTGGATTTCATTGGATTTTATGTGATATGATTGGATTGGATTTGATTTTTGAATATTATTTGGTTTCAATATAGTTCCGCTCGGTGCCCGCAGATCTCGCACAACCTGATCGAGCACCTGGACAGCACGATGTTCCCGCACACGCCCGCCCTGCTCGGCCTCGACCTGGCGCACAACCGCCTCGCCATCCTCTCCGACAACGTCTTCACCAGCCTCGACGGCCTCCTCTCGCTCGACCTCAGCGCCAACCCCCTGCGCGCCAACTTCAAGGAGCTCTTCCACTACGTCCAACGCCTCCGTCACTTGAGTCTGGCCGACACGGGGCTGAGCAAAACGCCCCACCTGCCACTGCCCAACCTCGTCGCACTCAACCTCAGCGGCAACGCCATCGAGGCGATGTCGGCGTCATCCGTCGAGGGACTGGAGCGCCTGCGCAGTCTGCACCTGCGCGGCAACAGACTGCACGTGGTGCCGAGTCACTGCTGGCCCTTGCTGCCACTGCTCAAGACGCTGGACATCTCGAGAAACCCGCTCAAGGTGGGCTAACACCTTCGATCACTGCTCCGGTACGGGATGGGCAACTAGTGTGTTATGCCAGCTCTCACTGCTCCGGTACGGGATAGGCAACTACTGTGCCGTGCCAGCTCTCACTGCTCCGGTACGGGATAGGCAACTAGTGTGCCGTGCCAGCTCTCACTGCTCCGTTACGGAGTGGGCAACCAGTATGCCGTGCCAGCTCTCACTGCTCCGGTACGGGATAGGCAACTAGTGTGTTATGCCAGCTCTCACTGCTCCGGTACGGGATAGGCAACTAGTGTGCCGTGCCAGCTCTCACTGCTCCGGTACGGGATAGGCAACTAGTGTGCCGTGCCAGCTCTCATTGCTCCGTTACGGAGTGGGCAACCAGTATGCCGTGCCAGCTCTCACTGCTCCGGTACGGGATAGGCAACTAGTACGCCGTGCCAGCTCTCACTGCTCCGGTACGGGATAGGCAACTAGTATGCCGTGCCAGCTTTTACTGCTCCGGTACGGGATAGGCAACTAGTATGCCGTGCCAGCTCTCACTACTCCGGTACGGGATAGGCAACTAGTATGCCGTGCCAGCTCTTACTGCTCCGGTACGGGATAGGCAACTAGTGTGCCGTGCCAGCTCTCACTGCTCCGGTACGGGATAGGCAACTAGTGTGCCGTGCCAGCTCTCACTGAATGTGACGTGCCTGCCGGTTTCTACTTTAGCTCCTTTGACAACTTGACAGTGGACAGTTGACAGTTGTCTTGGAAATAACTAGTATAATTAACGAAACTTTGAGAACCCAATAAAGATGGGACAAATGGACAAATGTAATCATGTGTCCTCTGTGTCTTCCAGATCATCACCAAGGAGAGCTTCGCCAACTTGCCGCGTCTGCAGCACCTAGACGTGAGCGACCTGCCGCGCCTGGAGCGTTTCGACGCCGACACGTTGTCGCGGCTGCGCATCCTAACCTCGCTGCGCATCGACACGTGGCCGCGCATCGAGAAGTACCGCTTCCGCCTGGGCAGCGTCCTGTCCGGCGTCCCGTCGCTGCGTCGGCTGGCAGTGCGCGTGCGCGAGACGGCGCTCACCGACCAGCTGCTGGGGGCGTTCAACACCAAGCTCAGACATCTGGAGATCACCGGCGACCAGCTCAGGAGGGTCGACGCCGACTCGTTCGAAGGTCAGTAGGGGAGGGCAGCTGTAATGCATGCCGTCCCCAATGGACGCCAGCACATATAGAAGGGTTACCTTGCCTTGGTATGGCTACGGTAAAAATTTGATGCTATATAGTACGTCTCTTTCCGGTCTTTTACTATTTAAAGTATATGCCCAAAGTCCCAAAGCTCGCAGGCAGGAACTTCGCCGGCAGACGCTGGGGTGCGTTGGCAAGTGGCAACCTATTTTAACATCATCCACCAGGCCAAGGCACAAGGTCAATCAAGGGACCCGTGTTCCTCATGTGGTTACAGTTACCTTGGTAACAGGTGATTTATGACACCGAACAATGGCTTCATTCCGTGCCTAACTATTTCAGGCCGTATATAGGAGTGAATAATCTGGGTAAAAATTACATCTGTGCTGTTAGTATAGGAGTGGATTATCTGGGGAGCCTTTCTGTCTGTGCTGTTAGTTGGTAAAGGAGTGGATAATCTGGGTAGCCCTTCTAGCTGTGCTGTTAGTTGGTATAGGAGTGGATAATCTGGGTAGCCCTTCTATCTGTGCTGTTAGTTGGTATAGGAGTGGATAATCTGGGTAGCCCTTCTATCTGTGCTGTTAGTTGGTATAGGAGTCGATAATCTGGGTAGCCCTTCTATCTGTGCTGTTAGTTGGTATAGGAGTGGATAATCTGGGTAGACCTTCTATCTGTGCTGTTAGTATAAGAGTGGATAATCTGGGTAGCCCTGCTATCTGTGCTGTTATGTTTAGGATTGGAGAATCTGGGTGGAGCCCTTTTGCCTGTGTTTGATGCTTGCGTTGACGCTTGACGTTTGACGCTTGTGCGCAGGCGTGGAGCACAACTACGAGCTGGCGCTGCAGATCCACGACACGCTGCTCGAGGAGCTCCCTAGCGGACTGTTCGCCAAGCTCGCACACATCCCCCACCTGTCGCTCGACCTGCGAGACAACAGGTTTCAGTCGCTCAGCTCAGCCACGCTCTACGCAGACGCGAACCTCTCCAGCTGGGAGGACGTCGGCACCAAGCTCGTGTCGGGTGAGACGCTAGCACTCAAATTCATTCGTTCGTTCGTTCGTTCGTTCGTTCGTTCGTTCGTTCGTTCGTTCGTTCATTCATTCATTCATTCATTCATTCATTCATTCATTCGATGTTGTTAAATTTCCATGTCCGTGACTTAGGGTGAATGATCACCTCAAGATAACAGTTTCAGTAAGTCGCCTCCTATCGGCATGAGACACATCACGTGCAAGATACACATGTACCTACAGTCAGTATACATTTTTACAAGTTAGGTCGAAAACAGACCCAACAGACCCAAAGTTGCCCTGTTTTTACGGTGACACTGTAATTAAGTTATCATTCCAATATTCGAGTATTTCGTTATTAAAATAGGTACATATAATTTAATATGGCTGCCTTCAGTCGTGTTAGCCTTACCTTACCACTTATTATAAGTATAATTAGCATAATATTTTTATTATTATTATTAGCATTTTATTTTTATATGTACTATTATATTATCTTTAGCTGACGAGCTCATACAAAAAATGTATTTTGCCAAAGGGCACCAATAAACAAACAAACAAACAAACAGCCTTACTCTGAAATATGGTACTCTATATGATGTGAGATCCCCAAAAAGTGGCAAACTCAAATTAATTCTAGTGTATGGCCCTTTTTCCAGATTTTTCTTTTCGCTTCTTTGGCTCTAAAAAGGGTTACAAAGAACGGTTTCGGGGTGGTTTTAGCATTCCTTTAATTTCTTTTCGCACCAGAGGAAAATTTTCCAAAAAAATTGCCATGGGCACCCAATTACACGTCTTTTGTCTACAACATACTGAAATATTGAAATGATAACTTCAACGATGTGGCCTGGAAAACTCGGCAACTTTTGGTCTGAAAGCCACTTTCTGTCTCTCTGTCTCCTTAGCTCTAGTTTTCAAAAAAAGTACTATTTCAATCAAAACTGGAGGGATGCGCCGACCAGGGCGTTGGACGGGTGAGGGCCTTGCATTCATGTATTGAACCCTTATAGCAGTTTGCTCGTGGTATTTGTACAACAGTGGTACTATTAAAATATATTCACGTAATTGCACTCTAAGTTCCATTCCGCTTTCACCGTGCGAAAGGGCAAACGTAAGTCACACAACATCAACTGTCGCTAACAAGTCGAGATAAAAAGTTATGATGGCCACGAAATAAAATCCGTCCACACTTCCAACCATTCGACGCAACTAGCAAAAACCCCGCGAACATTAGGGATGAACATTAGTCGCAAACGTTGCTGCTTTGGACGTTTTTCCAACTCGAATAAAACAACCCTACGTCGATCTCGGCAATGATGATCCTCCCACGCTTCAGACTCGACGGGATAAATAATGTGCTGCATGTTTTTGTTTCAAATAACAATTAAAAGCATCCATCGCGCGCTCTGTCGACAGACACGACAGTTAACAACAGTTAATTAAACGATATTTGTAATCAACTGCGCCGTGAGACGCTGAAACCGAGTGCGAACTCTTCTCTTTTCAAGTGTGCCCTGTTTCTCTCTCTCTCTCCCTTCCTCTCCTTCGTCCTCTCTCTCACTCTCTCTCCATCTCTCCCTCTCCCTCTCTCTCAACAAACCTTCGATCCATTCACTCCTACCTACCTCCACATTAATCAACGGCCTATTCACAACAAACGATAATTGTTCTCGACTCACCAATTTCTTAATTAGTTCAGCAAAAAGCACAATTTATCGTACGTACTCACACTTCCTTCAGGTACCAAACACACCAGTACCAGTATACCGAATTTTTTTCTGTGACCGCCTAAAATTTTGATTGTAAATACAAACAAAAATTTCTCCAATTATAGATCCAAAAAAGGCGCAGGAGTGGTGTAACAACAGATCCATAATCGGCCAACGAAAAAGCCGATTGTTATTTTTCTTCTCGGTTCGTCAAGGAATTGTGGTTGTACCATATGGTCATCATCTTGATACAATAATGTGAATTGAAGTACATCGTGAGTCGTGACGTTGTTAATATATACGGATCGTTAAAACTATCTCTCTCTCTCTCTCTCTCTCTCTCTCTCTCTCTCTCTCTCTCTCTCTCTCTCTCTCTCTCTCTCTCTCTCTCTCTCTCTCTCTCTCTCTCTCTCTCTCTCTCTCTCTCTCTCTCTCTCTCTCTCTCTCTCTCTCTCTCTCTCTCTCTCTCTCTCTCTCTCTCTCTCTCTCTCTCTCTCTCTCTCTCTCTCTCTCTCTCTCTCTCTCTCTCTCTCTCTCTCTCTCTCTCTCTCTCTCTCTCTCTCTCTCTCTCTCTCTCTCTCTCTCTCTCTCTCTCTCTCTCTCTCTAACAATTTCCCCGGCAGACGCCAAATTGCCCCGGCAGACGCCAAATTGCCCCGGACTAGAAACCACGAAATTCGCGTGTTCGACTTTGACGTTCTCGCCACCGCTTCGCAGATGTTTCGTCGCGAGATGCCACCCGGCCCAAGATCGCTAGGTCTCCTAAAACATTACAATACTATCTCGATTGGTAAAAGTTTTAATGGACAGCTCCGTGTACAAATGGCCCAAAAAGCCAATATTAATGCGGGAAATTTAACATTGAGCCTACTCGGCACGGAATGGCAAGGCGCCACCGTCGCCCTCGAGCAGATCACGAGAAAGAACATGACGTCACGATGGCAACGTCACTCCCCACTCGCGTCTGTCGTTAATCCATCAAACGCCTTCATAAATAGTGCCCCCCCGCACCCCCCCCCCCCCCCCAAGCTGTCGTCGTGTTGATTAGACAGGCGGCAAAACAACATTGCACCCCCCCCCCCCACCCCCTTTGTAACCGACACAGCCGTTTAGACGGTAAACTCCTAGATTGCACAGAACGCAGGGACGCTCGACTGAGCGGCGATATTTTGACGAAACTCCATTTCACGTTAGAAGGAGACTAAATTAGCATCTTCCTCGAGGACTCACTGATGCTAGACATAATATGAGCTTTGTCATGCTCAAAACGTGGCTTGTGAGTTTTGAAACTCTTAGCTCGTGTCTAGCAGCAGTGGGTCCTCGAGGTAGATGCAAATCCACTCTCCTTCTTAACGTGGAATGGAGTTTAGGTAGCCTGGATCGCCTAGTATATAAAGGCATTCAAAATTCAAGCAAAAAATCTTCTATATATCAATATGATATTGATTTTGAAGTTAAACCCATCCATAGTCACTGGAACAATGGTTTTAACTTTGGTTTACGTTCGGGCAAAATTATATTTCGAGCACACCGTTCAAACATGAATGGATGGCTAACGGTTCCAGAGTCAATCATTATGCGGGCAAATTAGCGATCGACTCTGGAACTGAAGTCGTCCTTTGAACGAATAGCTTTGGCCAGAAACGGCCCAGGTTCGAACCTCGGTACGGGCTTTGCTACGCGGGACTTTTGACAGGCGGAAAACCCCGAGCGCAGCCGAGTGACACTCGGGTGGGACAGGAATGTGCAGTCGACCGTGGAATTGGAAATTTGAAAACTTTTTCGTTTTCCCGCGGAACTCGTAATTAGGAAAATGATTGATTCGGAATTGGAGCGAGGTCGAGATTGGGCGTTGACTGCCCAAGTTGTGGCCGATATGACATAGGGCCGACGGTGGGTGGGAAACTTGCCGGGAAAGCAACGGGCCTCGACGGGGAAAACTCGCTCTCGCGGAGGGAAAAGTTTGACAGCAATTATGTCTGGACGTCGCTGCTTGCGATGCGTTGATTGGAGGGAAACGAAATCGCTGAAACCTATCGACGAATCGCGACTGGCTGTGGTCTAAAATTGATATGGATAGATAAAATAAATAGATATAACCTTGTTTTCGTTCAGGGATGCGATCATGTATCTGTTTTTCGTTCGATTAGCTCTAAATCACTCGATTTCGTATCACTGCCCCTGTGAAACCATAGGCAGTGAAATTGGAAATCACTATGAAATAGTTTGATACAAGTGAACGATAGTTGGACCGATGTTGGATCTTTTAAGGTGGTCAAATGCTAGCAAAAATCAAGAAATCCTCGTAGACCAGACAACTTTTGTTACCTGTTTTAAGACGCAGTCGAATTGAATTTAAAGTAAAATTTCATTGAAAGTGGGTCTTCTGCATTTCCACGCTCTAAATAGAGCTCACGACACGATCAATTTTCCTGCTCAGGTATATCCAATCGCACGTCAGTCCTGGAATCCGCTCCGAACTCTCGGCCTTTTGGTTGCCGAGACCGAGATGTTTGACCGAGTCCGAGATGTTTAAGCCGGGCACAAAGGGCGGACCTTGGTCTTCTCAGGCTGGGTCAGTCAGGCGCCTGTCAGTCCTGGAATCAGCACCGAACCCTCGGCCTTTTGACTGCGTACTGGGACCGAGAAGTTGAGGGGCAAGCTGGATAATTTTTCATCTCAGGCTGGAAAGTACTGTGGATTTTGCACCGAATCATGCGCCTTACTTTTGTCAGACGCGTTGAACTTTGCCTAAATCGAAATCGAATGGTGTGTTGGGGATGTGCGGGGGTTAAGGGGGGGGGGCGCACCGCACAACTGCCCACTCGGGCACTTCGACGTCGTAAACAAAACAACTTCCGGCAACGCTCCGGACACCACGCTGTCAGGGGGCGAGGTTGTAAATCGACGCCGCGTTTGTCGGCGTCGGCGTCGGCTCGGTCCATTGGGGGACTCAAAGTTGCTAAAAGGGGTGAAGTAGGTGGTAGGGGGAGGGGGGGGTAGGAAAGGGGTATAAAGATCGGAATTGTTCGATTTTGTCTGGCTTACATTTTCCGAGTTCCAGCACAAACTGGCCCAAACTTTGCTTCGTACAATTTTAAGTTACTTGCAATGTTGCAAAGTTAAGCTAGGTTTACAGCCGGCAATGTCAGTGACACGATGTCATCAACATTGATTTAGGACCAAACAGCGAGACTTCATGGCAGAGTCGCGAACATGACACAACGCGAACATAGATGCACATCCAGAGTCTTTGATTGGTCCAGAGCCAACGTGGATGGCATCGTGTCACTGACATTGCTAGCTGTAAACCCAGCTTGATTGGTCCAGAGCCAATGTTGATGGCATCGTGTCACTGACATTGCCAGCTGTTAACCCAGCTTTATTGGTCCAGAGCAAATGTTGATGGCATCGTGTCACTGACATTGCTAGCTGTAAACCCAACTTGATTGGTCCAGAGCCAATGTTGGTGGCATCGTGTCACTGACATTGCCAGCTTTAAGCCCAGCTTTATTGGTCCAGAGCCAATGTTGATGGCATCGTGTCACTGACATTACTACCTGTAAACCCAGCTTTATTGGTCCAGAGCCAATGTTGGTGGCATCGTGTCACTGACATTGCCAGCAGTAAACCCAGCTTTCTGCCCAGGCTTTCAAATGATGCAATTGTTCTTCAAGTATCTTCATTGGTTGGGAATTCCTTCGGCAACAGCGAACACTGAGCATGTACATCTGTTGGTACCACGGACAAACATGGATGTGCCCTGGCTGCATGCGGCCTTCGGTCTCTGGCTTGAGCCCCTTGGAGCTAGATCTAAGCCTCCTAGACCGACCCCTGTCCTCTTTTCCAGGCGGCCTTGTGCTCAAAGGCAACCCCTGGACGTGCGACTGCAGTCTCGTCTGGCTCGGCCATTGGCTGCGCCGTTGGCTGCGCGAGACGCTGCAGATCCACACCGTGGTGCTGGAGGGCGCGCAGCAGATGCAGGCGTTGGCGCGCGAGGCGACCTGCGCAGACCCGCGCACCGGCCACCAGATGCCCATCGTCGAGCTGCACGCCGAGGACCTCGCGTGTCACGCCAGCGCGCTCAGCGGGGCGGCGACGAACCTTCGGGCGTCGACACAGGCGAGGACGTGGCTGCCCTGGCTGGCGGCCTTGGCCGTGTGGGCGGCGTGGTGACCTCAGGCGACAAGGAGGTAGCCGGCAATCGGGCGAGAGTGCGTGTGTAGCGGTCCTTTTTACAATTGAGAGAGGTGGGGGGGGGGGGGGGGGGGGGGGGTTGCATAGCGACGATGGGCGGAGCGAGTGAGACAGATGTATAGCAAACAGTGTCTCCATCCAGCGACCGCCGGCGCATTTATTGAGCTCAGACGAGGGAAACATAATTTTGCCTAAAGCTGTTTTTGTGTATAGTTATGTAGAACATATTATCAAACGTGTTTGATGTTACAGTTTGGAAGTTTTGATCCATAGTATTATAAAATGAACGTTATAGAAGAATTTATACCGTAATTTGAGGACATTTTTCCTGGTTTGAGCAGATACCACGATGCAACGGGTGCAAGGGATGCGAAGCTGGGAAAATGTACAACCGAACCGGGTACCGATACGTAGAAGTGGGAGAATGCGTGCCCGAATAGCTCAGATGGTGGAGCACCTGACCTGCAAGCAGGAGGAGGCAAGCAGGGGCTCGTGTCCCCGGATCGGTTGCACATTATTCCAGCTTTGTTTCCCTTTCAGAATGTTAGGGTTGTTCTGTTCCGTCGTTGCGTTTCACCGTTTCACCGCAACGCGGCGCTGGTTGTCGTCTTCTGGCGTTTGTCAGCTGTTGACGACTGAAAGGCTCAATGTTCGGTTTCTGACGTCTTTTTGTTGGAGACGTCGCAAATATTAGGTACTTATTGAGATTTATTGATAAATTTTAAGCAAATTATTATCTAGTGCTTGATTATTAGTGTAGATTTAACTAACCTCGAACGTCGGCGAAAATGCGGGCAGGCGTCGGGCGAATTATGTGGAAAGGTGATACAATTATTAGCTCTAAACTCCATTCCACGTTAAGAAGGAGCGTGGATTTACGTCTTTCTCGGGGATCCACTGCTGCTAGACATGAGCTAAAAGTTTCAAAACTGCCCAAAGAGCCTTTTTTTCGGAAATGGAGTTTAGTTCTGCACCTGCAGCATCGCTGCCAACTGCCAAACAATTAATTATAACGTTGAATGTCAATACAGGGTCAGGAAAGTAGCTACCTTTCAGGCCTACCAACCCAAATAAGATGAAAAGAAAATGGAAGATGCCAAAACTGCCAAAGTTTATCGGCAGTGATATATTTTATTGTGAGCCCGGGAATGAATTTAGTGACGATAGTGGCGACAGGCGATAGCAATTTGTAAGCAATATAAATAGAAAGGTAATAAACGAAAATATCGTCAGACATTGTGACTCACAACGAAATGAAAAGTAAATATTGAAAATTGAGTAGTTGGAAGTCTTGTAGGACTCTTTCTGCTACATGTATGCCTAAGCTCCATTTCAAGTCAAGAAGTAGAGTGGAATAGCATCTTCCTCGAGGACCCACTACTGCTAGACACGGACTAAGAGTTTCATAACTTACAAGCCGGACAAAGCCGGACCTGCCAGACAAAATGCTCTATGGGCAGTTTTAAAATTCTTATCTCCTTCTCAACGTGGAATGGAGTTTAGAAGGTGTGCTAAGTACCGTGCTAGTAACTTGGCTTGACAACGGTGACCATTTCAATTCAAGGGCTCTAATACGAATGGCAACCATTTCAAAGATAACGTGACTACAGCCAGTATTTCTGGTCGCCATTTTCAAACAGTTTTCCTGGCATGGACCGTTGTATTTCATTTTACTATGTCTTCGTGTATAGTAAACTAATGGACCCACGGCCAAAAATATCTTTCACTAACTCTAGTGCCTTACCGCGTCAACGGAACTGAAACCCGTTGGTGCAAATTATTGTGAAGATGTTTATTAAACCATAATATTATCTAGAACTAAGTACGAATAATTTGATGAAGCATAATTTTAGTAGCAAAGCGCTACTGACTTTGGCTATATGATTGCACGCGCGAAAAATTACGAAACTTACAATTTAAAAAAAAATGCACCGACACAAAAACGATCTTTCTCATATCTTTGGACTTTTCAAAATGAAGTTTGAGTGAATGATTTCTCCCTCAAGAGGGAGAAAGAGCAAGCACCACTTTCACAACAATGGTTTAAAATGTGCATTTTGTATGGCTGGTTTTGTTGGTGTTTCTATTGAGGAAACTTCTTGGCGTAGTTTTTTTTAGCGTCTATGCAAAATAATAAATCGAGCGCTACAACTGCGTAATCGCAGTTAGCGAACAGGGGAAATTTTAAACGAAAACATATCGTTTATAATATTACTTTTATCTATGAGTTGACGTAAAAATCTCTAGGCTCAATTTGATTTCTTCATATCTGTTGTCTTGTCTCAGAAAACCAAGCAAGAACTTGACAGTTTTGTGTCTAAACTATTCCAAACTGTTAAAAATTGAGCTCACATAGTTGAAGTTAGTTGTACACTTGGAGTGAAAACCCGACAGCATTACAGAAGCACCTATACTAGTTAAATAAGGAACATGTTAACCACATTTATAGATGTTTATCTCAACATTGCCAACAATATTCGAGCTCTGTGTTTATGTTTTTTCTCTTGTCACGACGCAAATTGGCTCGGAGTGACTGTGTCTCTTTGTCTGACGTCGGCGTCGACTTCGATGTCGTGAGTGTGACGAATGCAGTGTGTAACTTCGTTGGGTATATTCAACATTAAACCATGACAACCAGACCTGCACTCGATAGTTTCGTCTAAATCAAATCCCAAGAAGTCCATCAAATCCCTTGACATTGACACAGTTTCCTAAGTTATTGCATTGCTAATTGTGGTGGTGCATGGAAGCAAGCTAAAAAAAAACTACGGTGGCACCAAAGCACGTTACGGCCTTCTCGGAGCCAGCAGCCTGTCCCGTTGGGTGCAAAAAAAATAAAATTACTCGGCGACAGTCCCCGTATTCGAACCTGGGTCCCTTGGATCATTATTTCAGCACGGTATCCATTCGGCCACGAGGACACGTAAGGGTTTGCAGAGGACACGGATTTGGTATTCGGACAGCACTTGTGACGTCATTTATCAAAAACGAGTGCGCGAGACCGCATGGAACAGCCAATTCAGACACGGCCTAGCACTCGCTACGGTTCTAGTAAATCGTCCAAAGACCAGGACCTCGATGTTGCCCATATGAGGTGCCTCCGCGGCCGGTTCGGTCACGACTGGCCGAGCCCGAACCCCACGTGCAGTGTGGTGGCCTTCAGGGGCATTTGGACCTTTGTCTTGGGCCTCCCCAGGACCCCGAAATGGTGTTTCGCTATCGAAGTCTGCTGACCGCGTGCTTACGATTTATCGCAGCAGCGTTTGCTCGGCCTGCGTCAATGCGGTGCGGCCAGTCGTGATGCTAAGAGTTGCTGAGGTCTGCGTCGAGCGGGACGTTTGACTTGTGAACCTTCAAAGTCGCGTTAGTGCGTTTTTCCTCCTGGACTACGGTAGGTTGTGTCCGTTGTTGAAACGAATGCTGCCCAATAGCTAACTGCTATTTCAGACTTGTAACAGATGCTTTTCTTTGAACAGATGCTGTTCTCTGATCAGATGCTGTTCCCGGAACAGATGCTGTTCTCTGAACAGTGCTGTTCCCGGAACAGATGCTGTTCTCTGAACAGATGCTGTTCCGGATCAGATGCTGTTCCGGATCAAATGCTTTTCTCTTAACAGATGCTGTTCTGGATCAGATGCTTTTCTCTTAACAGATGCTGTTCTGGAATAGACGCTGTTCCCAGAACAGACGCTGCTCTCTGAACAGATGTTGTTCCTGGAACTTAAATATATTTTTTGTTTTGTTTTGGGGGCAGAGACTTCTTTTGGACTTTGATATTTGTTTGTATGGTGGCACTTTGGGATATACACATCAGGCACAGGGTTAGCACTGTATCTTGTTTTCACGTACGGAAATTTAGTGTCTTTTTACGTATATTTTGGTTAGTAGAAAACTTGTCCCGTTTCCTACCCCCTCTACAGGAACACTATCGTAGGCGTCGTCGGTGGCTCTGAGAGATCGGAGAGTTTGCGCGGGAGATTTCCAGAAAGAGGTATACTCACAATTGTTGTGAGAAAACAGCTTTGGTTTGTGTAACCTACACGTCCATTTACATTAATGTTCAGAGAAAAGTTATGAATTTTGCTTGACCTACTACAATAAAACAAGAAAAATAAAATATCTCGTTAAAACTGCAAACGAATTGTTGGGTAGAACTTGCACTCCATTCGTACAAATAGATATTTTCTAATTATGTGGTTGATTTCGCCATGCATAAACTGTTTCCATGCTTCATGTCCTAAAGCTCTCATCCTACAGTCAAACATATGTACCTAAGTCAACCAATCAAACTTAGCAGTTCTATTTATTTTATTTATTTATTTATTTTCCATTGCACATTATACAGGTACATGATATTCCAAAATAAATGGTAGGCACACTCCACAACGGTTTTAGAATAAAACCAGAGTTAACCGGAGAGAGAATAAAACCGGAAACCAAATAGAGTTCAATGCTACTGCCCTGCATTCCTGATCATCGGGCTGCAACGGCTCCGGTGAATCGGCGGAGGCCAGCGGGCATCAACTGCCCACCACCGACAAAACATGGCCGCTGCTCTTGGCTAGATCCAGCTGATTGATTGGTGTCAACATTTCGACAGCTGGAAGATGGAAGAGTTCCAAGATTCCCTGAAAATTTCGTTCCAGTTTATTCCTTTTGTTTTATCTGTAGACTAGGTACAAAAACAATACAGTATCTAACGGAAAACTTGGACGATTCTAACGATTCGAAAACTTACAATTCACGGAAAACTTAGAGGCAGAGCGGGAGTGACAAAGTCTGCTGCGATCTTGTTCATCTTCTCTTCTTCGGGCTGGACCGGCCGTTTAGGCAGAAACCGGTGTATTACCGGCGTGAGGAGGTCCCGGTCAACGTCGTGAGGGTCACGGAATCCGGTCACGAAGCTGACAGCTATTCCAACGATGAGTACCGTAATCATGCCGATAGCGGTGAAGTACATGAAGCTGATGCGAAACGGGTAGAACACTTCTTCCCTGCAAAAAGAAAGTGAGAGTTTCACTGGTAAATTTAGAGTCGGGATCTTCGTATAGCCGTTGCTAACTGTGAAATAATAACTGCACAATGAACATCCGCACTCGTATCTTTATTTGCCGTTTTCTCTATATTTAAATCACTTCTATAGAGTTCTCTCCCTCATATGCCACTATATGGCAAAGTAACCACTTATTTGGCAAGGCCCCTACTGCAGCATCAATTTTCCCACGTAGAATTTCCCCCACATGATAGACTATCTGTCCAAGCTTTATCATTCAACTATACTCTTGAAAACTGATCAGCTTACAGCTCAGTTCCCGCTGCCACAGCCGCGGCCGACTGGTTGAACGCCCCGACGCCGACAGGACAGTGGTCGGTGAAGACGGCTTTCTTGCGGGGAACGAGTCCACCTCGCTGGTTGGCGGCTTGCCAGCCGACAGCCAGCCAGCTCACGAGCACAATGCTGGCTATACCGCCTGTCAGCGCACCCTGCAACACGATTCGATTTGTGGTTGGACATTGGCGGCCAGCGAGCGGATTGCGTGAAGGGTTGAAAGGAGATGTCTCGTTTCTAGTGACAGTGGTAATGGTTGGTTTATTCATGCCAACACAAAATGCATTCGGGAAGAAATGGAGAGGAAGCTGCAAAAATTTGGTACCGAACAGGGAATGGCCAAGTATAGAATTTGCTCTAGTGGGCGCAGTTCTCAGCTATACTGGTATTGTGCATTTATTTATGTGTCTATCAAACTATAGAATTTTGTCTCCTTTTACTGTGTTGATTGTGCCTTCACCTGTAAAATGCCTTTCACTACGAGTTGTGTGAAAGCTTTTAGTCAGGCAGCGCAGAGATTATCTTCAAGATCAAGACGGAGATTTATGTTAACGATAGTGTGAGCCCTAAAACAAAAGGTGCAACAAACAGGTCCTGACAAAAAGGGGTTGTAACTGGTTGATTTTCGTAGTATCATTTAAACTTATAACGAAGTACATGGAACTTAAAATTGTATTCGTGTAGTGTAAAAGCGTCTACATTGAAATGAAATAGTTGCTTTTCCTATCAATATCCTTTCAAAATACCATATCAATGAACAAAATGAACTTATTTCCTAGACTCATGTTGTTCAATAATGAGAAGTTTTGGAATGCTTTGCAAAAGATTCTGAGCTCTCCCCTCACCTACAACAAGCACATGTAATGATTGCCCTGGCAGCCAATGAAACCACTGTTAGTTATACCATCTGTTTCACTCGCTCTGCCGATCATCGCTATACAGTTCTCTCTGTCACGTCTGGCAGGGGCACTCATCGCGATGCCACCGCACCCTGGTGACTGCCGGGGCAGCTACTAGATTCACAAAATTCCCCGAATCCGTTACCAGGTAAGAAAGCTACGATAGAGGGGCGTGATAGATTTCATCTCTGGCCGTGTACTTTCAGGGGCGTAGGAACTATTTATTTCGTGGGGGGGTCAGACGTGGGGGGGTAAAAATTTTGGGGGCTTGGGGTGCAGCCCCAAATAAATTTTGAGTTCAAGGTTTTCATTGGAGCAAATCTACGCATTTGCGGTCAATTTGGGGCTTGAGAATGGGTTGGTCAGAACTGCATATTTTATGACTTATTTATTCTTCTAGAAGGTTCCTGAACTAAATTTCTGTTTGACTATCGTTAGCTCACTGACACATTTTTTCAAAGTACTGTTCAAAAACCAGGCCCGTCATTGCAAATAGGCGTTGCTATAAATAAAGCCAGCAGTTCAGCAAAGACTTTTAATACCTATGAATAAAGATGTATATCATTAACTTTACCACCAATTGACGACACATTTTGCACCGCAGGCGACAATTTTACGGTTTCTATAGTTTCTATAGCCCAATATCTAGACTGAATCCAGCAATTGCTGCTTGCTAAGACATGCTAATGTAAATTTGGGCCAAATCAACCATGGTTATATCAGAATACGGAATCCTAGTTTCAAATTTCCTATCAAATTAAATAGAAAGTTCCGTAAAAACTTCAATTACGGGCACGACCCAGTTACGTGACCCCGGGGGGAGTAAACTGGTCTGACCCCCCCAGTGGGGGGGGGGGGGGTCAGGCTGATGTGTGGGGGGGTATTTGACCCCCCATCCCCCCCCCCCTTCCTACGCCACTGCGTACCTTTGCGTTTGCCCACGGAAAGAACATGCCCAGCGTGAAGACGCCGAGCAGCGCGCCGAAGCACACGCTGCCCACGGTGATTGAGAACTGCGCGAGCATGTCGGCCTTCTCGACGAGCAGCACGAGCCCCACGCAAGCCGCTCCGATCAGGGCTGAAACCACCTGGACGCAGCCAACACGGCAAAGCAATCAGCACCGGGAATGGTCCAATGCTCTCTCCCATGAGAGAGTATGTCAAAATAAAAGGGCTGCCATCTTGAAGATGCACGGCAAAAAGCATGTAAAAATGGTACTGGTACCGCTGCAGCGGAGAGTTTGTTTTTAAAATAAAATAAGTAATACCTGGGTGCCTGTCAACAGATTCTTTGTTCACGTTGTTAAAGTCGGTCAAGCTTTCACCCTTGATAAAGTAACTAGCATATGTTACAAAACGTCGGGAAACCAGTGACACTTTTGATATAGCATTCAAATCCCAGTTTGAAATAGTTTTTTTCAAAAAATTCTGTTTTGTAAACATTTCATGGTCAAGGTCATGTTACAGTTTGTTACCCATTGTCAGTGAGGTGATAGAGAATTGGCAGTGTAGTCGTTTGCTACCTGTAAACCTCCAAATGGATTAGTGTGGGAATCGTAGTGATTCAAGTCGAGCTGTCCTTTGTAAGGGACCTTCATCTACAAGTCAATTTGGAGCATTATCCCTTTGAGGCATTTGACAGAAGCAGCCACTTGCAAGTGTGCGCTTGCACTGGGGTTCCATTTCCTCCCAAGTTAGCCCATGGCAAAGTTAGGTGCATAGTTCCCATCATCAAACGCATTCCGCATTTAGACCAAGGCCACAGGACTTGTCAAAAAAGTGCATCATTAAATCTCACAAATCAATCAACAACTGAATCAACCCTGAACCAACTCATTTACGACGGGTCCAATTCACTTGCCTTCAGGATGTTGCTGGCCGTGAGCTCAGTGATCGGTCGACGCAGACAAGGCCTGATGAAGTCTTCGAGAATGACCCCCGTCATCGAGTTCAAACCAGTCGACATAGAACTGCGGTTAACGGTTATCCAGTTTACGTTGCAAAAATGGCACACATGTTCATATTGTGTAAAGTAACTTTAAAGTAACTTTTTAAAGTCCCTTCAATAACGATTTATGGCACAGATATAATTTACGAAAGCTAT
Organism: Nemoura dubitans; assembly: GCA_921293005.1. NCBI lineage: Eukaryota > Metazoa > Arthropoda > Insecta > Plecoptera > Nemouridae > Nemoura > Nemoura dubitans. The sequence continues at coordinate 27,701,769 of OV121077.1, read as the reverse complement.
GCAGCAACATCGATGCTTGTTTTGGGGGTTTATCATGAGCGGCTCATGAGCGACGATTGGCAGACGAAGTGAAACAGGCAGATAATTGACAGTTGAGCCGGCAGCAAGGAGCCGGCAGCCCTTGATTGTATTTGAGTAAAATGCCGGAATATTGTCAACAAGAATATGCATAGCCACTTAATCAATTTCGAGAAAAAAAAATACAATGCTGGAAATTGATTAAGATTGCTGAGGGAGGAAATGATATTCGCTTTGGTGCAATGTTACCGAATCAGCTCGATAAACATAGGTGTCTGGAAGTACGCAGTTTGTTTGCGAAGCCGTATTACGTGTACATTTACCTCATCGCAGCGCTGAAAACTCCGGCAACAAACAATCCGGGAAGCCCAGGGATGGACTCGGAGATTTGCATCACGAAGAAGGGAAGGAGTTGGTCAGCCTTGCCGATCATCTGAAACAAGATGACAACATAAATGAACACGAAGCAATAAAGTTCTGTGTTTCTATAACTTATAACGGCTAATAATGACTGATTTCCGCGCTTGTACCTTGGTCGAAACGGGATCGCAGTCGCGGAAGAGAGCGTAGATCACGAGACCCGTGTAGCAACTCATCGTCACGATGCAGAACATGCCGACTGCCATGATCAGCATGGTGCTGCAATCGAAGGCACGAATCAGGCAAGACGGCGCGAGTCCATGTTTCTAAGCTAACTCAAGACACGCCACAAAAACCAAGTAATTCTGAACTCTAACTCTGTGTAATTGAACTCTGTCTTAGAACTCTGTCTTAGAACTCTGTCTTAATTTGACCTAGCTTATGCTGTGAAGTACATGGTTCCCCAACGTTTTGTTGCCTGTACTTTCTGATTTGTACTGGTTAGTTTTGTTACAAAACGTTGGGATTTGGGAATCCAGTTTTACTTCACTTAGCTTTTTGGATTTTTAGCTAGATTTTTGGAGACGAGTTATAGGTATTTGGTCAAATATATTTTAATTACATTTAAAAATGTAACAATTCTGTCGATACTGTGTTCAAAATGCAGAGCTTCAAACTGTTTCCATGGTTGCAAAAACATTTCGTAAAATACAGTTCCATCAAACATGAAACTTTTTTTTCCACCGAAAATTTTTGCAGGATGATGAAAAATGAGAATTTTCATAATCTGGTGGAAAATGTACATGTAAAACAGTTTGAACAGGGCCATAATATCTGTTCAGAGTTTTATAGCTTGGCTTTAGGATACCGCAGTAATTCTTGCAGGGCAATGCAAGGTTATAAGTATGAAGCCAACTCAGAGGCATAGGGTTTTCCCCCTTTCTGTGCTAGCGGCGTCTTACAAGTTTGCTCGGCGCAGGTTCGGCATGGACAGGCACCGCTGAACCATCGCTTGGTTGACGGCGCAAATGGCGCTAAAGTTGATCATCTCTCCAAACACAACAATCCAGAACGTCGAGCGAAGGGTAGGGTCAGGATCCATGCTGAAACAATTGGTCAGGTAACAAAACAACTCACAACTTCGATCAAGACTATACTGGACATGCAACTCGCTCAGCAAGCATTGAGTCGAAAGGAGGCATTCTAGTAGGACAAACCACTCGCGTCATGCTTGCAGATCAACTCTGTGACAAAGATTGTGTTGTTTTGTCAATGTATTCTAAAATTGCTCAAATTTTCCCTGGTAGCTTTTATAGACATATCAGTAGAATTTTTAGAAATCACTCAATAGATTTTCTAGTTTCATGTTTATTCACTTTTTATGAAGTGTAAACCGGGTACGCTCGTCAGCCAGTGTTGCCTATCCCATACGTGCGAAACAAATTTGCATTAACTTAAGAACAGGAAATACAACCCAGGGGCCTTACCTAGAGCGGCCACTCGTAGCCCCGGGATTACTAGCAGTATCCCCTGGCTAATTAATACCACCATAGCACCAAGCAGTAACCCGGACCTAGAGCGGCCGGGTAATATATCACCGTTTTCAGCGACTCCGACTTTAGTAACGAGCATATGAGATTGGCTGATTTGACGTAAATGCACCGTTTAAAAGCAGTCAAGTCAGCCTTATTGATAATGCTATCATCGTAGCACCACCGTAATACTGGTTGCTAGTGATGCTAAGAAATCAACAAACTGCCATTGTTCAAAATGACCGCTCTAGGTTCGGGTTATATAACCAGGCCAGCCCGGCTAATTAGCCGCATGGTAACCTCACCAAATGGCCGCTCTAGGTAAGGCCCCTGGTTTGAATTTTCACCGAGAAATGGCTGGAAAATTGTAAGTAGGTACGGAACAAAAAATGAAGGGCAAGGATCATCTGAATTAAAACAGGGCATAATGCAGCTGAGGAAATGTTGCCTCATAAGAACGTCGGAGTGTTTTTACATTCATTTGAAATGGCCATTGTAGATGGATAAAATATCGTGTTGGTAAAGCGTTTATGGCCGGTAATTGGACAAAAAAATAATGTGACACCCAACCAGTTCCAAAAGAGAACATGCCATGAGGGATTTGGTCAATAGCAGCCAGCCTCAGCCAAGAATACAAACTGGTGTCATATTGTCTATGCGTAAGTTGTTGCAGATTTGGTTCAAGCATCCCGTAACGCACCATGGTGGTTGCAAATAGTAAAACCAGGTGGATTGGAGAGGGCACATATTAACAAAAAAATTAAGCTCGTTGTTGTTGTTATTGTTATAGTCATAAAGAGACACAAGAAACTCACACTGTTATTAACTCACTTGAAGAATTCGAGTCGGTCGGTTTGCCGATTGATCTCGAGCACCTTCGAGATTCCGCCGGCTTTTATCGTTCCGAGAATCATCACCGTGGTTACGCCGCCGTACATCAGCACGGTTTGTAGCGTGTCGGTCCACACGACGGCCTTCAGCCCTCCCTGGTGGCAAGCAGACCAAAGGTGAGCCGAGATTTCACAAAACAACATTTTTTAAAAACACTTTTAGTTTTTTTTTAAAGAACTAAAACAAGGAAAAAATACATATTTCTAGCCTCATACAGATTTGTAGTCTTACAGAATACATGTAAAATTTATCAGAGAAAAACAAGGAGTGCATGTAATAATATGAAGTGTAGATGAATAGAGAGATTACCTATAGATAGATCAGGGTAGCGATTGTGTGAAGTTATCGACGAGTTATCGATGTTTATCGGTAGCACGGCCCATTGAAATAAGCAGACAACTTTAAGCTATCGACAACGTGATTGATACATTTTTACACAATCGCTACCCAGATAGATGCAGATTGGTACACCTAAACTATGTTGTAAAAATCATGAGAAAAAACATATAAAATAATAATAATGCACTTTGCTGGGCACATGACCCATGCTTACGACATCGAATTTTGCTAGAAGGCTGCAGAAAGCGTTGCAAACTCATAAAAAATTATATTCTGTTTGTTTGTCAACCATTTAAGCCTTTAGTACGTGAATTGAAAATATGAGTTTGCAGGGCCAACCAAAATATTCTGATATTTATATATTATATTACCTATTGATGTACAACCCAGAATGTATTGCAAAGGGCTTAGGAATGACAGGTGTAGTACATATACTTACAATCGTCGTGTAAAATATGCAGACAATGCAGACGATAGGAGTCACATGGTGCAAGTTTATTCCAGTAACTGTCATTCAAAAGATAAAAAGGTAATTGAGCAAAAATTAAAATAAGGAATACATAAATTTACGTTTACATTGTTGATATTTTAACGTGAGAACCACATCCTATTGATTATATAGACTAGAATGGTAGGTACTTTTCTTTCATCGCTGAATTCTTTTACAAGTGCTGGTAGCCTGGCTGATAGCCCGGATGTCAAAGAGTACCTACCAATGTATATGAAACCTGTTAGTAGTTCTTGATGGGCTTAACTGTTTATTGTTTCCATAGAAACGTTATCTTTGCAATTAAAATATTTTTCCAAAGCTAAAACTTTGCCAGGCTACCTTCCCTTACCTTGGTTGAAGGCTAAAGCTGGAACGTAGATCACAATGGGGATGTATAGGAACTGAAAGCAATTAATTGATTATTACCTACATGATTTATTCAAGAACATGCAGAAACTAAGGTAACAAAACTGACTTACCATGTTCAAAACAAACAGCACCGATCCAAAAGTTCTTACTGTCTGGTTGAAGCGGAGCCGTAAATACTGAAAACGAACAAAATTTGCCAGGAAATACTTTGTCATGCGAATTCCAGTGCCCCGAACATTCACCAATCGAAATCAGAATCGCTAAGTGTTATTACCTCATAGCTTGAGGTGATTTGAAGCTTGTAGAAAACCGGCAGGTAGACAACTACAACGATGATGTTTGCGCAAATTTGACCAAACGCAAGCATATAGAACTGGCTTCCGAAAACATATATTTCTGCCGGAAGTCCAAGTAAGAAGATAGCCGATATGCAGCTGAAATGAAAACCTGCGTTAACAGCAAGTAACTGCAATCAAATGAAATCAAAATATAACACATGGTAAGCAGCAGAGGTACAGCTATAACATATGCACCTGTGGACAAGAAGTCAGAATTTGAAAATCAGTGTCCAGCGATTTTTAAACCATAATTTTTAGGTAAAATTGAACAGAAAATATTAGCAGTTGACCAAAGAAGGTATATATAGACATACCTTGAGATCAGTGATAATGAGACGGGAAATATGCCCATAGTTTTGCCGCCCATCAAATATTCCTTCGTCGTGTTTTGTTTCTGTTTTGCGAAGAAGCCGAAGTAGACTCCGATGAGCGCAGAGCAAAGAAGCAGGAAGCCGAAGACGACATAGTCAAGGACGGCGAAATGCCTCGGAACCAAGTTCGTCATGTCCATTTTGAGCTAGAGTATAAACATGGGAAATTGGAGTAGTGACTTGTGATATTGCTAAATTACGAGTATCATATTTTAATGTCCACCGTATTTACTAATGGCTAGCTTCTACTCCAGATGAATTCTGCAAAATTCAACTTAATTGATAGAATTGAAATTGTGTTAGTGAAAGAAAGAAAGATTTTTTTAAAGACAGCTGTTCATTTATTTAGAATGACCATTAAGATCCAGTATAAAACCTTGAAAAACTTATAAATCTCCCCATGCAAGAAATATTTGGTGAAATTTACAGTTGGATACATGAGTGAGAATTATGCATGCAATTGTAGATACAAATTGTAGCATGTCATTGTGGCGCTCCCTTCCAACCACGGTTTCGCGTAGCCAAATCAGCGTAGGTGTGTACAATGTCCGTGTAAGACATGTGATATAAAATGAAAAATAGAATCAGGATAGGAATTTTAAAAATTTCCAATCTTCTAAATATATTTTCCAATGGAAAGCCGTGGTTCTGTCGTATGTATGACAATCTCCATTATCTTACAATGGAGGTAGTTGATTTACAACCCTGCTATTACAGTAGCTGTGCACCTACTGTTGTATCAATTATTTTAGTCTAAAACTAATCAACGTACCTAGAGCAGAGAGTCAAATCCCAACAATCTGTGCTAGAAATGAACTGAATTTAAGTCAGCAGTCACAAATTATTGTGGGCTTTCCACCCAGCAGATCCATGGCATCATTCTGTACAGCCAGATTCATTAGCAAATATCATAAATATACATCAGTAGAAGATTAAAAAGAAGACTTTTCAGAAAGATACCAGAGGAAATAATTTATTACTCTATGAAATAGTCCAACTACAGAAAGTGTGGTGCGGAGTCATTTTCAATTTTACGTCTTGTTAAAAATATAACATAAAAAAATATATGTAACTAATTATTTTGTTTCATTATATTGGCAAGACCAGTGAAAACCATGCATCTAGCTAAACGATGAAGCTTCCTGATAGAGCATATAGCTAAATTCCTACTTGATAAAGCAAGTTTCAACATCTGATTCACGTAAACGTTATAACACTAATCAATAAATAGGTCAACTAATTCACACTGAAACTGCATGCTAAACTTTGACTAAAATTTAAAAAAGATGATATAAGCTGAGCTTGAAAAAAGAAGCAAGGCCACAAAGCTTCTCCAGAAGCTTCTTCTGAAGTTACGCCTCAACGTTAAAGTTGAAGCAAATGACGAAGTAGCTAATTACAGTGGCCACGTTTCCCAGCGCCAACTCGTTGTCTACGTTTGGCATCGAGCAGACCGAGACCGTGACGTCTGTGTCCGAAAGCTGCCGCCTCGTTTCTTGTCGAGTTCCTTGTCGAGCGGCCGGCCAAGCAGAAGCAGACGGTTCAGCACGAGTTCGGTAGCTTTCTCCACTGCGCTCATGAGCTGGCTCAAAGTGGCGATTGCCAACAACGAAAAGGAGACGACCGTCATTAACAAAATTTCAGAGAAAGTGTATGTGGAATATTTCATGGAGAACCCATCTTGGTAAAACCCACTAACACAGTGTTAGTGTAAACTATGAGGTTGATTGTGATTTGAGCCAGACTTGCCAGTAGACAAATGCCATACAGTTAGTTCACTCTGTGCATCGTCAGAGAGAGTCCGAGGCGAGTCTTTCGCAATTCACGAAGGCCGAGGGCGCCCCCGGAGCTCTTCTCGGGTAGCACGACAGCCAGGACGGCGTTCACCGTTGCCCCTCTTGCCGGAGTTCTAGGTCCATTGACGATTTCTTTCAGGCGTCGGTTCAGCTCTGCATATCGTCATGGCCCGCGCGACCGCCCATAGGAGGCCATCCGAAGAGTCCCATTACAAGCGTTTGCAACAAAAGTGGCAGCTGGTACGATCTTGCGACGTCGTTGTTTCCTGGCAAAGCTACCGCCGCTGCAGAGAACGGCGTCGATGTGGGCTGGTTTCGTGTCGATGGACCCCTGCTGGTGGTTTCGGCCGAATGACTCACGATTGATACAAGAAATCTACGGTTAGCAATCGAGAGACTCTTGAAGCAGATGATGGACTCGTCCCATAGGTACCATAGAATGGACGCGATCTGCATGCCAGGCTGAGGACGATGGTTTAGAAACGCTGATGGACCGCTGCCAAATGCTTCAGTTGGGTGAACATGTCGAGTGAAGCGTCTTCAAGAAGCCGTCTAGACGTCTTGACCACTGGTCGGTGTTTGCCTTTGTTGCAAGCTCACAATCACACTGTCGCCATGGGAATTCTTGCAAACAACAGTCTTTGTTCTATAGTTTTGTTGCAGCAAGCATACTTTCTTTGATGATGCAAGACAAAAAGTGGAAAGAGTGTTTGCAAAATAACTTCGGCTTCGCCTGGGTTGTCAGTAAGTTACGAAATTGATGCAATCGAAGAGCAATTTCCCTATGAAAAAACGACAATCAATTCCAGCTTATTGTCAAGTTCCCCTCTGATGTCCTGTACTTTTATTGATGAGCGTAGCAAAATCTTCAATTTCACTTACCCCAGAAAAAAGTCACTTGTGGTTTTTTTTTTTTTTTTTTTTTTTGTCTGTTTGTGCGCGCTCTACAGACCAAACGCCTGAACCGATATGCATGAAAATTTCTGAGTACCTACCTTTGTTCTCAACTTAGACCCCATGCGTTTTTGGAATAGATCGGTTTTGTAAATGTTTTATAAATCAATTTTTACGAAATTTTTCGATTTTTTCAGAATTTTGAACCCCTGTAAATTTCAAAGTTCTTAACATAACTTCACCAAAACTTCTAAACATGTTGACCTTATACATATTTATCATGCCTGCATATCTTAGTTCGGTAGGTTTTTCCAAGTGGTTTTTATTAGCATTTTTGTGGTGTTTTTTTCGTGATTTGACGGCTGATTCAATACAAGTCCGGTTTCCTTCGTTTCCTTAGTTACCAGCTTTGTTGACCTCGAAGAGAAACAAAGGAACGTCAGAATCCGTATACATTTTCAAGTGATCAGAATTTTCGAGAAGGCAATGGTCAGGTTTGGTGCTCCATGGTTTTCTTGTGACTGCTGCCTGCACCTTTTAATCCGCTATACACAAACCGCTACCTACGCTCATCTTCAACGCAACACAAATTGCGTTCGCGAAGCCCTAGTTTATCAACAAACAAAGCAAAGAGACGTCTGGTAAACTTGTTATCTACGAATAATATAATTGCCAGTCGATTTTTGCAAAAGACATTATAATGCAATGCAAAGTGCATGCAATGCAGAGTGCATGCAATGCAGAGTGCATGCAATGCAAAGTGCATGCAATGCAAGTGCAATGCCGTCGCACCGAGATACGTCGCGGCCGAGTAAGACCGCGGCGATGTTGCAACGGCACGGCGCAGTCGTCACGAGCGCCGCAGTCAACTTGGCAGCATCAGCTATTAGCGCTTCACGAGATATCAAACTATTATTGCACCCTATATCTTGGGGGTCATTCTATGTGCGTTCGGCCGGCATTTTCGCCGCCGTGCAGATTGTCAAGGTGGTTGGAAGCTGTTGGAAGCGCTGAGCGTTGCTGGAAGGTGAGGACTCGGATGCCCATAAGAGGACGACTGGAGAGGCCCAGACGCAGAGAGACGATCTCGTCCCATTCGACTTGGCGACGGCACCAGGACGGCGCGTGATGGCGCGTGACGGTGACCGACATGAAGTGGACATCTCGCCTTGCGTCAGGTCTGCGACGACGTCAACTCGGCTTCCGGTCACAACATACTCTTCACGGTCGGCCGACATCTAATAGGCGTCACAGTCAACTTATTCATGCTCTATTTTTCTGTTTTGGTGGTGTTCACTCTCTTGCATCGTTTCTACCCTCTGCCGCATATTGTAGTTGCGGGTCTCTGCTTGCAACTCTCGATCGAAAGCGGTGCTGATGGTGGCCATTGGCGTGGAGTTGCGAGAAGACGACGACGACTGCGGCGGTGACGGTTCTGCTGACGAAGCGTTGTCTGATTCTAGACGACGGCATCGAGATTCAGGGCGCTCCAGTCACTTTCTCTGCTTTGGGGATAGTCAAAATGCTGTTGTCGATCCTCGAGACTGTTGCCTCGTATATCATTGTCTTACTCGGCATATATGGTGATGTTTTTAGAAATGGAAGACAAAAGTAATCACGGAACCAAAAGTAACAGGCGAGTACAGTTTTTATTGCACACAAATGCGCTTAATGCTTTTAACAGGTACACTGCGCTGTTGTGACAGTCTAATCATGTTCGGTAGGTACTTGCATTTTTTTGCATGTTGGAATATGGTATAACGAAAAGCTGTTTCGATTGCCTGCTAAATTTCAGTACCCATTAGTATCTAAGGTATAACTATCTAGGTATTTGGTGTAGGTATTTAAATATTAGCTAAATGTTGGTAGGTAAGTTGTATGTAGAAATATACATTTTTTTCATTTCCTAACTAAAATATATTTACAATATAATACAAGTATAGAACGGTATGTGAAAAAAGAAAAAAACATGTAAGTAATAATCTCTGCCACAATCATTGATGAGCGTAGCGAGCAAAGCAAGCGAAGCGAAATCATCAATTTCACTACTGCTAAAAAAAAACACTGTGTGTGTTTGATATTTTTTTAATTTTTTTGTATGTATGTTTGCGCGCGCTCTACAGGCCAAACGCCTGCTTCGAGTGGGATGAAATTTTCAGGGTGTCTACTTTTGTTCTCAACTTAGACCCCCTGCGTTTTTCAAAAAAATTCTTTATACCCTTCACTTTCAAAGCAGAAAAAAGGGAAATATTCGACAATTGGGCAAGTTTGGAAAAGTATGGAAATTTATTTAAAAGTGCGTATTGTTTTCAAATTTTCCCAATTTTGATTGTTGCCTTTAGAAACCATCGAAACCAAATCGAAACATCACACCAGATTTTTTTACTTGAAGTTGACTTCAAGATTTTACAGATATTAGAAATTTTGTCAATTTCATGCATGCAAGTTTTTGAAAGTAAGTCCACGGCATATGTATCACCAACCTAATAAAAACCCTTTGGCATGAGTTACATCTATGTATTGACATGCACATTGCTCAATGACCTCAAAATGAGCACATTTCCGCTACCGGACAGCTCGGACAGAAACAAAGAAAGGTCAGAATCGTTTACATATTTCAAGTGATCAGAATGTTGGAGAAAGCAATGGTCTGGCTAGCTGCTCCATGATTTTCATAGGATTTTGCCTCAGTTTTTGTATGCGCTAAATACAAACCGCTACGCTCATCTTCAACGCAACACAAATTGCGTTCGCCCTAGTACAATTACATGTATATCTAACAATAAAGAGCGGTTGTTATCCCGAAATAAAATATTTAAATGTAAATAATGACAATAAATATACAGTTTACAGCAATTCTATCAAACTTATACCTACAGTTACACACAATTATTATACTTTTAATGGAGTTTTTCGAATTCTTGTACATAATCTGGTATGAAAATAAAACGGCAATATCAAATTAAATATTATCTCTGTGGGGTAGGTGAGAAGGGGGGGCATATATTAAATCTTATGTTTGATGAGATCGATAGGAAAAATGAAACGTATAAGAAAAAAATATAGAGAAAGTATTTCCCAGCCTAGAGTCACAATGATTTGTTATCCAGGGTTTCCACATCATATATATATATATATATATATATATATATATATATATATATATATATATATATATATATATATATATATATATATACCTATGCATGCCAAATTAAATTTGCCAGAATAGTTTATTTGTCATGGAAATGTATAGTTTACCTGTATGTTCATACACTAAAAGCATCCAGCAAAGTGAGGATTAAATAAACATTTATTGATCATAAAAGAGAGAATATCAAAAAGATTCCCAAATGTCTCACCTAACGTGAAGTCAGCGTTTCCCTGAGGGATACGACTCTTTCCCCACTTCGAAAGAAGTGACAAAGTCTGCGGAAATCTTATTGAAGTTCTCCTCTGCGGTTTGCTCCGATTGTGCGGGCAGGAAGCGGTGGATGACCGGCGTGAGGAGGTCACGGTTCACGTCCTTCGGGTCTCGCATACCGGTCACAAAACTGACGGCCATTCCAACGACGATGACCGTGAATGCTCCGATCATTGTGTAGTACATGTAGCTGACACGGAAGGCATAGAATACCTCATCGCTGTAAGTGAGAACACAATTTACTGACAGAAATATTGAAGGAAAATCTTGCAACGCCATGATTGCGTTGCATGAGGGAGCAGTCAGGGCCTGCAGGAGTTCAATGGGCCCTGGGATAAGGGAGGGGATGGCACCCTGGCCCAGAGTCGAGGGCTGTGTTTGATAATGAAATCCAGAGCGCGCGCGGTGGACACTCTGGAATTTGTCAAATAAACGCACACAACGTTTTAGGCGCTGTCACCTAAGATCGTTATTCAGTACAGATTTACCTGAGGGTGACCACCACTCTTGAAGGAAAAATCATGAGTGTCCAGTTAATCTTTGAATTTGTTTGACACTTTGTGAGTCGATTAAACGTATCCCGCCACAATCAGATCATTTCGTCAAATTTGTCATCAGATTTGTCACAGAAAAGTTTTAACCTGGAGGGAGCCTGGAGAAAGATGCTAGAAGGTATGCAAAACAATTATTTTGAACATTCCTACAACAAAATCATTGTTGCTTCAACTTACTGATGGTGGTCTGCCGGCAGATTTAACGTCGTTTGATTGAAAGAGTCAACAGGACAGTTATCGGTGAAAACCGGTTTCCGCTCGTGCACGAAATCTCCGCGTGCCATGGCCAATTGGGATCCTGCGGACATCGATCCAACCACCAAGATGCTCGCCAAGCTGCCTAGAAGAGCACCCTAGACAAGAGATAATTTACAGATTGGTGATTATATCAACAGGCTTGGTTGTTTCTTGGAAGTATAATGATCTTTTATTTTGATTTGATTGAAGAGGTGATATTCTGAATGCAATATTTGGCATGGATTTTCATTACAAAAAGGCTGGTGAATGTTCAAAATTGATGAGAAGAAAGCCAGTGGTCACATGGTTAAGAGTTACAAATTTAATTTCTAGTGCTGTCTAATATTTCGTCTGTAACCTTTATAAAAGATGCAGTAATCTTGTTACAAAGGATGATATCTCTCCTTGCTAGTTCAGAATAGGTATAACCTTTTTTCTGCTATATTAGAACAACGCTAAACTTCAGAAATCCTGCTCATATAGACAGAAGATCGAAGCTAAAAACATTCGAAAATGTTCTGTAAATATTTAATTAACAATGGTGATACACCTGTATGGTTTTTTAGTTAAGGCAGATGAAAGAGATGTAAATTAGAATGAACAAACGTTAAGATCCAGTTTTTCAGTGGCACGTTAAATATGTAATGGTCTGTTAACTTGTTATTTGCATAGCAACGTCCAATCAGAGCCGTTCATTTTCTTGCTAATGGACTGTTAGTATCTTAACGGGCCCAAGCAATCGATAAATAATAAATAGGTCGATCAGAAAACCTGTCATGCATTAGGCACTTGCGTACTTGCTCTCGACTACTTGCTCTCAACCAATCTCTGATGATGCCGGGTGTCATGTTCACTTTCAAATGAAGCGCCTCACGCAAGCAAAATAGAACTTACCCTCACCACCACCTGAGCGGAGGGCAAGGGAGAGCGAGCCACGCACTTCTGGGGTACAGAGTACAGAGCGAAACGGATAAGAATATAGAGTGTGAAACTAGAAACAGTATTTTAAATCACCGCCTATTTCATAAAACCTACCCTAGCATTCCGTCTCAATATTCCATGCGAAAGCGATATAACACCGGGTTACTTTTGCAGCACGAGAAGCTGATGTTTACCTTGGAGTTGGCCCAGGGGAAGAACATGCCGAGCGTGAACATGCCGAGAAGCGCCCCCGAAGTGATGGACGAAAGACTGACGACCACCTGGATCAGCGAACCCATCTTTTCGACGATGAACACCAGCGCTACGCAGATTACGCCAGTCAATGCTGCCACAACCTAGGAGGACGGATGTGATGATGGTATAAATATATGGGTACACCTAGTAATTGTGTATTTGTACTTTGTAGTATAATAAAATTATTGACAGGAAGAATACATTATTTATTTTAGCAGTGAATGGCAATATTTTTGTGTCAGCAAAACATTTAATGTTAGAATTATTTATTTGAAGCAACTCGATAGTGGTGTAAAAGTTTATAATCTGGTCCACATTAATATTGAGGAACGTTGCCATGGAGCCATGCTCAGTCGACGTCATAACCATGATTTTCACTGTCGCCAACAATTTGTTTCGGTGTTTCTTTGCCAGTATACCTACTATTATCCGTGGACGAGCCAGTTTATTTCCATGGAGGCTAATTTCTGTTCAAAGTTTAGTTGAGATTTGACTCAGAGATGTTTAGTGAGTCATACTTGTAAAAAACTGAATAACTATCAGCGGGCCGGTGGAAATGCTGAGATGGCACACGACATAACTGGTGAGTGTTTAGACAAAGGTATCATAAAATTGTCATTGGTACCTATGTGACTGTACTGATTGTATAACATTTTTCTCATGGCAAGAGATGGTAGGGTTCACCAATTGCATTGCCACATTGACAACAGAAGAGTTCTTGTCTGTTTCGTGGAGAGAATTGTTACTCTGCCTGCATGTCTTTTCAAAAAGTAGATCTACATCTACATGAAAAATACTGTCAAACGATCTCAATTAGCAGATCCGTTGGGGGGGGGGGGGGCCTTGCTATCCAAATACAAACGTACAAATACGAAAAAACAAGCCTGAAATGTGATTCTAAGTTGTAACCCCTTAATCAGATTACATCTTTCTTATAAACAAATATGTAGGTATGTATGGAAGGATGGAAATAAATAAAAATAAATAAATTATTTTAGAACCAGTTTTGACTGTGAATGTACTACTTGTACAATAAATTAAAAATAAAATATAACTTGTTTGCAACTTATGAGACATGAGAGTACATAAACAGGGATTCCAATCGCCTTTAGAAAGAAAAAGTAAAGATAGTACCTAATGCAATTGAGTGAACAACAGGAACTTCATGGAAACGTCCATCACCTCTTGAGACCAAGTTGCTGTAATCAAGAATCAGCAAAGTAAATCATAGAATCCAAATTTCGAGTTTCCCCTACCTTCATGATGTTGGAGGCTGTCAGTTCCGTGATGGGTCGCTTAAGGCAAGGCCGGATCATATCTTGCACAATGACACCCGTCATCGAGTTTAGTCCCGTAGACATTGAGCTGCGAAACAATAAAAGCTCAAGTCAAGGTATGTTTCACTCTGTGAAACTGGAGTCAACGTGGGAGTGAATTAACTGCAATAAATTTGTTTATTAGAGTTGAATAAAATTGTAATCTGGAAGTATAAAAGCAGTCCTTGCATATATGACAAATGCTGTAAAACATAACGTTAGAAATGTTGTAGGTAGGTAACTGTAAATGAAACATAAACATTTTTCCTAATAAGTGTCAGCATTATTTTCATTATTTTCAATTAAAAACTTGACTGCAATCTCAGCCGAATTTCTAGTCCTAGGGAGTCTGCCATCTTATAGTTACCACCCTAAACTTGCTCTTATGAAAAGTTGATGGCATAGAGCGAGCCAAGTCATGGACAAAGGAGTCTAAAATGCGGTCTCACCTCAAAGCCGCGCTGAAAACTCCGGCAATAAACAATCCTGGCAGACCGGGTACAGACTCGGAGATCTGCATTACGAAGTACGGCAGGAGCTGGTCAGCCTTCTTGATCATCTGGAATGAAAGACCAACGCCTTTAAGCCGTACCAAACATGTTTTAGGAACCGTTGAATGAATCTTTCAAGAACATATTGTGTCAGCCATCAATGCAAGCGGCGTACCTTTGTCGAGACAGGGTCGCAGTCACTGAAGAGAGCGAAGATGACTAGACCTGTGTAGCAGCTCATTGATATTATGACAAACAAGCCTGCTGTCAGAATCATCACCGAACTGCAATACAAAACAATTTGATCATTGGCGGTGTTTCTAACGACATTCAGACTCGAAAATTGTCGCATGGCACATAGCAACAGTGAATTGAAGAGCGATCAGTTATGCGAACCTTGAATTTAATATGCAGGTACCTACAATTGATATTTTTAGGACATAAATGCAATAGTACGCGTAGATGCCTTGGTGTTGAGTTATTAGATTGATATGCAAGATGAAGACAATGAAAATTTCCTTTCGATGTCTTTCAACAGAACAGAATCTAACCTATAAATCCAGCGAGTCGATGACAGATCATGGATGTACTATGATGGTCATCCAACCAATTTCTGAACCAGTACAATGTTGCTTAACTTTGGAAATCAAGCTTAATACTTAACAAAGAACCACAGATAGAACCTACAATGACGATCGATTTTATAAATGCCTATTTTGAGTTTTGCTTTATTTATGTTTTGTCGAATGTATTCGTTTTGCTAACGCACTTCTAATGATGATAAGATATTACTCACTAGGTTGATTTTCGCAAGTTGGGCATTGCCAGGCACCGCTGGACAGTCGCCTGGTTGACGGCACAGTTCTGAATGTAGTTGACAAACTCTCCGATCGTGACGATCCAAAACGTGGAGCGTAGTGTTGGGTCCAGGTCCATGCTGGGAATTAGAGAAGTGATTTAGTCTTACTTTAATAGATACATCTTAAGATGTATAAAGGTATCTATACAGATTTATTTCACTTGCAGCAATTAGGCTTTGTGAGAATCATTAATAATTCTATGGGAACGGTACTGCTGCAGCTTGCGTTGGTGCAATGCAAATGATAAGTGATGGGTGCTTGATGGGGATACTTTAGCAATTGTGCTTGAAGAAATGATGTGATTGTGTGTTGCTAAACAACTAATATGGCATCTAGATGTGACATACTTGAAGAACTCAAGTCGATTTGTCTGTCGGTTTTTCTCGAGGACCGCGGACAGTCCGCCGGCCTTGATCGTTCCGAGTATCAGCACCGTGGTTACACCACCGTACATCAGTATCGTTTGTAGCGTGTCGGTCCACACGACGGCCTTCAGCCCTCCCTGGTGGCAAACAGACACACTATTATGTCACTTAATTGTTGGATTGGAAAATTCCAATGATTGTCATGTATTCTTGTTGTGTAGGGGAAATAGCAATGGATGTCACTTTTTATTAGAGTGGAAGGTAATGCTGGTTAAATGCTTTGAAAATTGGATGACAATGCCTTATAGAGTTTTGCGGAAGTCTTCCGAGAAGTAATTAATATATTTTTCAAAAATTGCTTACGATTGTTGTGTAGAATATGCAAACAATGCACACGACAGGAGTGATTAAGTGTAGATCTATGCCAGAGACTGCAAAAAAAAGTGATAGACGTATGGAAAAGATCCTGGTTACGGTACCAAAGCTGTAATTTTTAAATTGAAATTAATGTTATAGATATTTGTAGTAGTACCTAGTAGAATGAGAGGGGCAAACATTTTTTCTCTCAACAAAAAGGAATTTATTTTGAAAGTTTGTATTCCAAAGTGCACTAACAAGGTAAACACTAAACTAAACATTCTTGAACCGTAACGGAAGGAATGACAACACAATTGCCAAAGAATTTGGAAACTTGCGTAGAAGTTCAACAGTCTTAGCTGCCGCTAAAAAGTTGCACACTGACCTTGATTGAAGGCAAGGGCAGGTACGTAGATCACAATCGGGATGTAGAGGAACTGAAATCAAGGCCAAGACGGTTTATTTAATCACCCACTAACGAGATTCTTGCATTGAGGTAGGTGGCCATACCGAATACTGTCAGTATAATGGATCACATCGAGCCATATCACACAAGATTTTCTTTGCTCATCATATATTAAAATTAACTAACATGTAAACCTATATAAACAAAAAAAAAATCCTCGGTTAAAATGACGCACCATTTTCATAACGAAGATGACTGAGCCAATGATTCGCACAGGATGGTTGAAACGGAGATGCAGGTACTGAAACAAAACGTTAAACCATTACAAAAATGCCCCCAATGTTTATTTTTCCAGTCAGTAAATGCAGGTTGCGTGAGGATGGGATGATATGATGACCCCAAGTCAAAGAAGGAGGAAACCCCAGGCGCCGGGACACGATGAACACTACGGGTACCGGACCGCAAGATCATTTAGCGGTTTTAGAGAAAGATGGATACTAGGAACTAGGAAGCCTTCTCCGTCCAACCTTCCAGCCTCTCCCCCAGACAGAACCATGGCCATGAATACGGTCACCCATGCAGCAGCTGACTCAACGTGGTGTTGCGTAACTTCGATGATCTCATAGAACATACTATAATATTATTGATGGTTGGGGTTTAAAGTCCAAAGAATACATTAATTGAAAAATTAATGTATTCTTATAAGTAAACATTTACTTATATTTTCAGTATATGTATGTACCTATAGCAATTTTGATTTAATTTAGCCAAAACACCGCACAAATGTAAAGAAAAGCAAGCAAATCAGATCTATGTCGCAGATCCAGTGGCGTTGCCACTGGTACGTTTGCCAAGGAATTTTTTATCATGGGAATTATTACCTCGTAGCTTGAGGCTATTTGGAGCTTGTAGAAAACGGGCAGGTAGACGAACATCATCACGAAGCTGGCGGATATTTGGCCGAACACTGTCATGTAGAATTGGGTGCCGTAGACGTACATTTCGGCGGGGAGCGCCAGTAGGGAGATGGCCGAGACGGAGCTGAAAATAGGCAGTGAGCAATTGAGGGAATCATTGAGCATTAACTTAGTATGTATTTGAACCCTTTGCTCTGAGCCTGACTTTTCTCTGATTTATTAAAATTGATAAAAATGCATCAATATATTTCGCGTAATTATATGAAGTAGATTTGATGGCATTGGACTTCCAATCCGTGATTTGGACTGCCCGTGATTAGGGCCCAATATTAGATTGCCCTTGCGCCCACACCTTTTCTAATAGAGGAACTCAGTACACGCAGTACACTTTTCAGCCCGTGGTTTGGAGCCATTCGGGTTGCATAATACAGCGCAGTGTATCACAAATCCATCACGTTCTCGGATTTCTACTGGCGAATTTAAATCCGACAGGCTTCACCCCAACGGGCTCCAAAGCATACAAATAAAGCGTACAATGTAACAATAATTGTATAACTACAACAGAATCCTTATATTATAATTTTCTTTGCTAAATACACGGCCGTTTCTGTAAGGCAGGGCTCTCGGCTCATCACTTACTAAATGTGGGAAAATAATTCCCATAAGAGCAGCACTGCAATATTTGCCCACATAAGTGATTGTACTGTAGTCGGCCTGTGGTGGAAAAGTGAAGCTGATGCATTTTCCCCAGATGATAAAGGGGGATTATACTGGAGGAAATCACCAAATACCGCTAGCTCCCTTCTCTGGTATGAGATAGGCACCTACACATCTATAAAGTGCACCTTTCTCATATACAAATTAATGTTTAGTTGTAAAAACCAGCTCGGTATGTAAGGTACACATTAGATCGTCTTGTCTTAGATTCGCGTATAATACACAGATTCACATACCTTGATATCAGTGACATAGAAACGGGAAATATTCCCATGGTTTTTCCACCCATCAGATATTCATTTGTCGAATTTTGTTTCTGTTTTGCGAAGAAGCCAAAGTAGACTCCGATGAGCGCAGAGCAAAGAAGCAGGAAGCTGAAGACGACGTAGTCGATGACCGCGAAATGCTTGTCGGTGAGAATTGTAGGATCCATGCTTGTGGTGAATTGTGTACACCTAAGAACAATTGAATCGTTCTTGAATTTTTAGCAGGAGACTTTCAGGAAACATGAAATATTTGTTGTAGGTTACTTAAACAGTAAGTCATACATTCTTGGGGTTATTTTCCATCGCTCTTCGAAATTGGTAACAACCATAAGATCCATAAAAGCCATAAGAACAATGGGGAAAAGTTCCATAATGTGTAGAAGGCCCTCGTACACGAAAATAATAAAGTGGTTACGGTGGGGATGGGGGGGGGGGGGTTATCCTCTCCGAATATCTCTACATATTTCTGTAGAAACTTGATAAAGCTGACTCAATTTCCCAGCTCTCCCCGCTTCAAAACAAATTTTCACGTACCTATACACTTCCTTCAAATAAGACTGACCGTATACGAACAGTCTAGAATCAGTATTTATGTGGGTTATGTGAGTCTATATGTTTAGTTTGAAATGGAATGATGTTTTATCACGGAATACTTACTTTCGTTTTTTATAACCTCCTATGGGAACATTGTCCTGTGTGGGGGTCCACGGCCACCAGAGGGTGCGGGGTTGGAAAAGTGCGGGCCACTTTTCACTGTGCTCTTGCTAGTGTGTGACCTTGAACCTGCGTGAAGGCGAAAGTGACAAGACGTCTAAAGACGTGTCTGAATAGGTTCGGTCTCGGTCTTGCGTATTTGGTCTTGGTCTTGCCTAGTCTTGATCTCGGTGACTTCATTTGTTTCATATTCGTACAGATGACTTCTGCTACCTGACATAATTACGGTTCCGACCACCATTCTGATAACAGGCAAGTCACCGAGACCAAGTCTGCGAGACTGCATCGTCGAAGTCTCGCGTACTCGCTCTGCTATGCGGTCTTGGTCTCGGTGGCTTTGCACTTCGGACAGTATTTGTGACGTCATGTTTCAATAACGTGTACGCTAGACCGCATGAAATAGCCAATTCAGACACGGCCTAAGAGGGTCACCACCCGAAGACAAACTTCCCCAAGAACCGAACGTTACCTGGAGTCCGCTTGACACTCGAAGATCAGCTGCCGGCGTCGGTTTAGGATATCACGCAGCAGCTTCTGCTTGACGAGGAACTCTTTGATCGACGCCTGCAGCAGCGTCCCGACGTTCAGTAATCACGCCAGCGACTCGAGGAAGACGCCGCACCAAAGGCAGTTTCGCGGAAATAGTGCGAAATGGGGTCAATCGCGCGAAAACCAAATGCATTTGCGTGCCAACTCATGCGTATTAATAAAATGGTTTTATTGATAATTCGTGGGCGGACAAATTTATAGACTCCACGGTGTAAGGTGTGTAAATATAGATTATAGAATGCTTACCGCTGCCGCCAAGCACCTTCCTTTTATACATGGATAAGTCCAGTGTCATCCCTCAAGATCAACCAGACAAGTATTACACTTCCTCTAAGGTATTACCTATAACACTGCTATAACACCGTCAAAAATAGTTGAGTTTTCAAAGCTGTAGGTTACCTATGGGATAACAGACTCTTAATTGGTGGCGATCCCCGCGGTATAAGATTAGGCATATGCTTGAAAACGTTGCTCTAGTTTCGCCGGTCTCGGTTTGTTTTTATACAACAGCAAAATAATGCAATAACAATAACAATGAAGGGATTAATTTGTCTGAACCGATAACGACGGGAACCTAAATGCCGACAAAATGATTATGTTACAAGAATCGATATCAGAGCCCTGTAGACGTCTGCAGAGGGCGTCGTTCTCTACGAAATTAGCGCCTTGGCCAAATGTTGTTTGAACTTACAAAAGGTCCTTGACTGTTATTATGTTTGCCATGGACAGCTGTTATTTTTGCGAGTGCATTCTGCTACTCGACCTAGACCTATAGATACAGCTTGGCCAAAACTTGTTTTCGTGCATAATTACAATTCTACCTATATATTATTAAAAAAATGATTTGGGCGCCCTTGAAACCACTTCTTGGCAGATGGGTTCATCCTCCTTCACCCACGCATTAGATCTGCCGGTGAAGAGACCGCAGGATCACGTAGGGTCGTTTATGATGCGTGCTAACCATGTCCATGACAGTTATTGTGTCTACAGTGGGAACCCTGCAGGTCAGTCACAATCATTCGCCATAATGGGTTTATTGCTACTTTTAATGATTATTTACTGACTTTTGTACACATTTTTTCTGATTATTAACAAACATAAGACTGAAAAATGCATAGGTTTGTTTTCTATTACTACACCAACTAAGCTACAACTCTACAAAGGAAATAAAAAAAAAGTATCTGTTAAGCGTTTTAAAAATTGTGTAAAGTTAGATTGTTTAGATAATTGATAGTTATTTTTGTAATATTATTCTATACAGAATTTAGTTAATATTGTTTTTGTGTAAGATCAGTATTGATACTGAATATTGCACTTTTGCAACTATAGTTACAAGTAAAAAGTTATTATAATGCTCTTGCATATTACTATATAAGGTGTACAACCTACCGCTCCGCTGTCATGTAAGGTTCCTGCCTTCTCTGGGGTGAGGAAACTTTGATTGAGTAATGCACAGGCAGTGAATGCAGATGAATTAAGTTTATTTATACGACTGTCGGTCTCGAAGGACCGAGCAGCGTCAGCGTCCGGAGACAACTACCCTTGCGTCTCAGGGTCGCAGCCCATTGACACATCCTCGACTTACCTGCCCCTGTGGAGGGACAGGCAACTGTCCGACACTGGTGACTGAAACGTCACAGTCATCAACACGTGCTAGAGAGAATCTAATTTCAGCTGTCATTGTCAACCGTGTCGGCTGCATCGCAAACAAACTGCATGCCGATTACCTAAACTGTAGTGTATTATAAACCGCCGGTAATGAGCTACAGGTAGACTTGAGCGCCTTGAAGTCCATAAAGTTACTGGGTCAGCTCGCAAATACGTTATTTTTTAATTAGGTATCCAACCTTCAGTCAGAGCACCAAGTTCAACCATTCCATTAATAAGTCAATTTATACATTAATATACAGTCCATTACCTATAATCCATTAATCCATTATTGAGAGGTTCACTTAGTTTATATTAAAGTTTATAAAAAACGAATTAATTGTTTTTATCAAACGAATTTTAATCAATCATAAAATGAAACCATTTTAGCTAACTTCACACCTGAGCATACGTGTTAGATTCTGAAGCAATTTCCGTTACTCCTTTCCATCCTCTTGTTAATAAGTAAGAGAGCTCATTCTAAATGTAGGTACATACAGGGCCAGCCCGTGGGTAGGGTGGCCCGGGCGTACGCCCGGGGCGCCAAGATTTAGGAGACGCCAACATTTTTTAAATATAAAATAAAAAATAAAAAATAAATAATAAATAAAAATGTTTAAAAACTATACAATAACATTTTCATGTTTATGTACACTGTTATAAAATATTTCATTAGTAGCGTAGAATGAATATGATGCCCCCCCCCCCCCCCCCCGCGCAAAATATTTGACGGCGCGGGTCACATATAACCTTCAACTCAAATTTTACCCTGGTTTGCATCCCTTTCGCCACAATCGCCGCAAAACTTCGCATTTGCGGTAACATTGAAGCAATGGAAGTGGTTTGGTCATAATTGCATTGCTTGATTTGGATAACATTTCGTGTTCGTTCAACTAGAGTAGAAAATAGAATTGTTGGCGCGGCTACTCTGCGACCCAGCTACCTATTTTAATTAAGGGGCGAAAGAATTTTATGAGAATCTTTGAGATTCATTGGGAGGGCGATCTCCCCCCCCCCCCTGGATCCGCCACTGCCATGGGCGCCTCCCGCCTTGGATGGCGCTGACTAAGATTTAAGAGTCAGGGCCAGTATCAGTCCTCTTGGACCTCGCCCTCCCCCCCCCCCACCCCCCTGCCACTCCAAGGGGTGCTAAACTGTAAACGCTCGACAGATGTATTATATTTATTTTAACATTTGCATTTTTCAAAGAGATGCGTACCTATACATGAAAGTTCAGTTATCAACTAGGAAACGCTGCCAAAGTGTTCGCGTTGAAGATGAGCGTAATGGACGCAGCGGTTCTAATTTGAGAACAAAGGTCACACACTGAACATGTAATCGCAATCGACGCAGGCGTTTGGTCTCTAGAGCGCGCGCTCTACACATACCTATTAACAAACAAAAACTCACAAGTGTTTTTTTACCAGCAGTGAAATGGAAGATTTCGCTTTTCTGAATCATAAAGCTTCCGATTTGAAGTTATGCCACTGGTCCCCATCCCAAGCGATGCTGAAATAATTCTTGGTAGGCACTCGATAGTGCCCCACGAAGCTTTGTCTCACCTGTGTATTTCGAGGGGCATACTGTTTTTGAGATTTTGCAGAATTTAATTTGCTGTTGCAGGTCTAAGAAATCACGCGCCCCTCTGCACTTGCAAAAGTAGCGGCAACGGCTGCACCGCGATGTAATGCAGGATTGAAGCCGAGTGGTAATGCTCAGAATCGAGTCGACGACGGAGAAAATGACGAATCCGAAGACAGATGGCATTGACAATGACAAGACTATCAGTCTCAGATATAGGACTACGCTAAACTAAAATAATCATGCACTTTTTAGACTATTGGTGTGAGCGGATATACTCGCGTCGCTACCTGCTCACAATTTACCTCCCACTGGATACAACCCTGTTGCCATACTGTTTGTCCCATCGCGACAAAACCCATGCCTAAAGAAACCTCGACTTCCTGGCAACAAAAAGTGTTTTAAAATTTCAAAAATTTTCCCTCATCTTGTATTTTCAACCGTTTTACAACAACCCTGAAACGCCGTTTTATTGAGCGTATACTTTATACTCGGGTCGCTTCCTGCGCAGAATTTACTTCGTACTGGATACTTCCCTGTTGCCATACCTTTTGTCCGATCGCGACGAAACCAGTCACACTTTTGGTAACAAATTCTGTGTTTTTAAATACCAGTTCAAAGTTCAAAGAAAGCTTCATGCAATCATCGCCAACCGCATCAATAACCCACGCGAGCGGAATGCTTATAGGACGAGCCGTGTTATTTGCTTGCTGTGAGCGGATGGCTGACCGCTCGGGGAGGGGGGCGACCTGAACACCGTGCGGCAGAACAAGCTTAAAACGATGCTACGAAGTACGCGTTTTCGAAGCTGTTGAGGTGAAATATTGAGGACAATGCTTCAAGCTACCTTTTGATACCAATTTCACTGCATTTATTTAATTATAATATAGATTTTCGATGCGTCGAACGCGAGGGTAACAAAAGCGCGTACCGTTAATTGTTTTTTTTTTTAAATATTTAACGAACATACTTTCGGTAGTAAGAAAATTCTAGCTAGCAAACTAAGAAAGTTATCAAACATTTCAATTTTTCACTAAAAAATGCCTTCCCTAATTTTTGTATGGTGTTCCGATGATCATATTTTGTCCTATTTTCTACCACGTTCTTGAAACAATGTTAAGAACATTTGGTGCTATAACGTACGAAAAATGACCATTAATTATGTGAACAATACACCGGATAAGAAACTGCATGTAAGGCACCATACACATGTACGCAACAAAATTACTAAAAACAATACTTGTAAAGAAACAAGGGCCATAAAACAAAGGGTGAGAAAAGAACTCCCAAATAATTTAAAAAGATGTTATGTTAAAAATTTGTAATCAGCTTTCATTTATCCGACAAATTTAATCACTTCTAGACGCAGCCCGCAGAGCAAAAACTCGGCTCCTCCACGCACCAACTCATAGACGCAGCCCGCAGAGCAAACTCGGCTCCTCCACGCACCAACTCATAGACGCACCCCGCAGATCCCAACCCGGACTTTTTAGGGAATGGATTCTTAGAAAAGTAAATCCGGAGGAAAGAAGTCGACGACCTTTTTTTTCAATCCGCCGCGAGGGGAGGGTAGCCTAGGTTTTTTTGCTCTAGGGCCTCCGATTTGAGGTTACGCCACTGCTAGTGCGCATACCATTTAGCGCTTCGATCACTGCTCTGAATGATCGAGGTTAAGCTTGTCTTTCAATATTTACAAAGAAAATTGAATCAGCAACAACAAATGCTCCCGTTTTACCGAGGTAAGTTTTAAGGATACAGATCAGTTCGCCAGAAAGTGGCTTATCAGATCAAAAGTTGCCGACATCTCAAGGCCACATCGTTAAAGTTATCATTTCAATATTTCAGTATGTTGTAGACAAAACGTGAATAAGGGCGAACATGGCCCTTTTTTCGAAAATTTTCCCCTGGAATGCTAGAATACCCCGAAACTCGTAATTTTTTAGAGCTATTGTGTACAAAAGTGCAAAGCAGATTTTGGAAAAAGGGCCATGATCGCCCTTATTTACATCTTTTGTCTACAAGTTGTCTTTCCTTTGACTGAACGCTCGCCGCCCGATAATAGCTATCGCAGACGCCCTGAGCTGAGTGGAGGTTGCATTTTCTCCGTAATCAAAGCTCCAAAATAAAATTAATTCCCTTCTAAATTTGAAAATCATATCTTACCATAGTTAAGTAAGAAATGAATAAACATTAGTTTAATGGAAAATGCGTAGGAAATGAAGCGGTCCAATTAAAATGAAATATTTGATAAGAATTAATTGATTTGATGGTATTTGATGAGCGAAGCGAAATCATCAATTTCACTACTGCTAAAAAAAAGCACTTGTGTGTGTTTGTTTATTTGTTTGTTTTTGTATTTTTTTTTGTATGTGTGTTTGCGCGCGCTCTACAGGCCAAACGCCTGCTTCGAGTGGGATGAAATTTTCAGGATGTCTACTTTTGTTCTCAACTTAGACCCCCTGCGTTTTTCAAGAAAATCCTCCATACCTCTTCCCTTCAAAGCAGAGAAAATAGCAATATTCGACAATTGGGGATGTTTGGTAAAGTACGGATACTTATTTAAAAGTGCGTATTGTTATCAAATTTTGCCAATTTCGATTATTGCCTTTAGTAACCATCGGAACCAAATCGAAACATCACACCAGATTTTTGGACTTGAAGTTGAATTCAAGATTTGACAGATATTAGAACATTGCTCAATGATCTCAAAATGAGCATATTTCCGCTACCCGACAGCTCGGACAGAAACAAAGAAAGGTCAGAATCGTTTAAATTTTTAAGTGATCAGAATTTTTGAGAAAGCACTGGTCCGGCTTGCTGCTCCATGATTTTCATAGGCTTTTTGCCTCAATCTTTTCATGCGCTATATACAAACCGCTACGCTCATCTTCAACGCAACACAAATTGCGTTCGCCCTAGTTAACAACCACACTGTATTGACAACTAATCCTGACCTACTGGTGTAGTGTTTGTGATTAATTGATGAGCGTAGCGAGCGAAGCGAGCGAAGCGAAATCATCAATTTCACTACTGCTAAAAAAAACACATGGTGTGTGTTTGTTTGTTTGTTTGTTTTTTTTTTTGTATGTGTGTTTGCGCGCGCTCTACAGGCCAAACGCCTGCTTCGAGTGGGATTAAATTTTCAGGGTGTCTACTTTTGTTCTCAACTTAGACCCCCTGCGTTTTTCAAGAAAGTCCTCCACACCCTTCACTTTCAAAGCAGAAAAAAGAGCAAAATTCGACAATTGGGCAAGTTTGGAAAAGTACGGAAATTTATTTAAAAGTGCGTATTTTTTTCAAATGTTCCCAATTTCGATTTGCTTTTAGAAACCATCGAAACCAAATCCAAACATCACACCAGATTTTTCCCAATAAAACCCAATAAAAACCCTTAAAGCCATGAGTTACATCTATGTATTTACATGCACATTGCTCATTGATCTCAAAATGAGCATATTTCCGCTACCCGACTGCTCGGACAGAAACAAAGAAAGGTCAGAATCGTTTACACTTTCAAGTGATCAGAAATTTTGAGAAAGCAATGGTCCGGCTTGCTGCTCCATGATTTTCATATGCTTTTTGCCGCAACCTTTTTTTGCGCTAAATACAAACCGCTACGCTCATCTTCAACGCAACACGAATTGCGTTCGCCCTAGTTAATAAAATCCCTATTATTTCAGTGTTAATTTTTTAATTTAGAACCAAGAACCCCAGAGTCAGAATTCCGTAATCGCAATGCTGGCCTGGCCATGAGTACAGTACCTACCATTACCCTTACCTTACCACAGCCTGGTGGACTCTATGGTACCTACTCTATTTGAGATACCCAAAAAGTAGCAAACTCAAATTAATTCTAGTGTATGGTGGTAAATTTGGTCACCAGGGACCTTTCATAGATGTAGAACCTCATTGCTGGTCACCCATCCAATAACCGATTCAACCTTGTGTTGCTTAACTTGGGTGATCTCACAAAATCCTCCATTTCCCAATGCACTTTCGATGTCAATTTATAACAGCACCTGCATTAGTTCAGAAAAAAAACACACAGATTCTGAGAATATAAACATGGTAAATGCTGAATCATCGACCTCGTTGCTTATATTTTGCATGGATGGCCCGGAGGGAACTGGTGATTAAAAATTCATTATGGATGGACCACTGTTTTATTGTTATTATGAGCTTTGGCCTAGACATGATCACATTATTAGAATAATAAATTAAAAGAGATTGAAATACATAATATCAAACTGTTTGGTCCATAGCAGGTAACACCAGGGACAGTATTCAGAAATTGATAGATTCTCATTTCCAAACATTCACAAGTCCCATTCATTTTTAAAACAACATTTCTCATTTCTGCAGGTCTAGGAGAGCCTTTAGAGATTACGCAGACAGAGGTTTCAAACATATCTCACAATTTCCTTAACTAGCGAGCTACTAGCGAATCTTCAGAGAGCAGAGACTCTTTCCGCATCTGCGGGGATATGATAAAATCGGCGGCAATCTTGTTCATCTTCTCTTCTTCGGGCTGGTCTGGCCGTTTGGGCAGGAAGCGGTGAATGACTGGCGTCAGGAGGTCTCGATTGACTTCCCTCGGATCGTTCATTCCCGTCACGAAACTGACGGCCATCCCGACCACCACCACGGTGAATGCTCCGATCATCGTGAAGTACATGTAGCTGACGCGGAATGCAAAGAATACCTCGTCGCTGAAAGGGAGATTGCAAAAACACTGATCCAGAAATGTGTAAGGAAATAAACAAACAGCTCTAATTAATAATTATTATCAATATAAGTTTCAAATTTTGAATGGATGTAAATCTTTCTAATATGCTAACAAAAAGAGCCAATTTTCCCGATTAATACGAATAAACGAATATTAATATAATATAAATATAAATATTAATATTAATATTAATATAAATATTAATATAAATATTAATATAAATATTAATACGAATACGAACAAATGCAATATTTATATTAAAAGAGTAGCGTGTGTTTCCTATGGTTCTTAGCTGTTTTTCTCGGCGCATCAATCCAAAATTTCAGTTTTTCTGGCTTTTAGTTTCAGGCTCAGGTTCAGTTTCAGGTTTGGTAAAAGAGAAATTTGGGGTTGGATTTTTTGGTTCAGCACTAATTTCATGGATGGGCTCTTCATTTTGATTATTCATGTTTGGGCTTGGGTTTTGATTTGGGTTGGCAGGGATCAGGATTGTTCAAGTTCAAGATGCCAACTCATTAATTTGGTGCTCAGTAAAGTGCAAACATTATTGCAATATTTTTTAGGAACAGCTCAACTCTAGTCAAAGGTTTTTGGAAATGAAATGTTTCACGAAAAAGTATGGTTTTTTCTGGTTACAAGTTCGGATTCGAGTTCAGTGCATTGGTTTTTCCCAATGTTTTGTATCCTGTGCAACAAACTATATCAAGGGTCAAAGCTCTCAAGTAAGCATCACAGTTAGAACTCATTTAGCATTCCATACCCACATAGTACTTACATCAATCATACATCAAACAATCAGCAAACATACATGCTGCATTTCAAATCCAGCCACATCACTGCTGGTTAAGCGCTCAAATGCCCTTTAAACCCAAAGTAGTTAACTCACTGTAGATGTTCTGACGGTAGATTTATCATCGTCTGATTGAAGACGTCGGCAGGACAGTGGTCTGTGAAAACAGATTTCTGCTCGTGCACGTAATCTCCGCGAGCCAGGGCCATCTGCGATCCAGCCGACATAGCGGCGACAACCACGATGCTCGTCAGGCTCCCCACTAGCGCACCCTGGAACAGACAATGAAGTTCTAATCTCAATTGAGCATGCTTGTGTACCTATACTGTGTAGATATATGGTTGTAGACTATGGCAAGATTGTACCCAGTTTCTTGAGCGGCATCTGGTAACCGTCTTTAAGTGCTTAGTTTCTCCCTGATTGTGCAGGCAATTTTTGGTGTTGTTTTGGATGGGTTTACGCACCGAAATGAAATTAAAAGGTTAAGTGCCGGTTTTTCAGTGGCCCGTTAAGGTACTAACGGTACATTAGCAAGATAATTAAAAGCACTGATTGGACGTAGCTAAGCAAATAACAATTTTTAACAGACCATTAGATCTTAAACGTGCCATTGAAAACCCGGGTCTTGGAGCTTATGTTGTTATTGTTGTTGCTTGTTTGCTGGCCTCCAGATTTAAAAGAACAGGAATATCAGAACTGGTGAATAACCGAAACAAAAAGTCTACAAAACTACATGAAATCCATGATTATAAATTAAAGTGTACCAGCTGGAGTCATCAAAATAAAATTAAGAAATTACTACCGAACACGTGCATGGGTAAATAAATGCTACGCTTTTCTTATGGCAATTATTACCCACATAATGATAGACTTTGGGACTTTAGTCACCCATTCCAAATAAAAGCTGTTTATAGGTTTTAAAATGTGCATTTCCATCAGCCGCCAATAAAAACTTGTTGATTGGGACTACGCAAGTTGAAAGCTGAATGGTTATGCCTGATAATATGTAGATCCTAAAATGCCGATGTTTACCTTGGAGTTGGCCCAGGGGAAGAACATGCCGAGCGTGAACATCCCGAGAAGCGCTCCTGAAGTGATGGACGAAAGACTGATGGCAACTTGCATCAGCGAGCCCATTCTCTCGACAATGAAAACCAGTGCCACACAGATTACGCCAGTCAGAGCTGCCACAACCTGGGAATCATAGCAATGGCAACTATGTGAAAGTTAACATAGATGTTAAATTGTGTTTTTTATTGTAGTTAGGGCCGGTATTACAACTTACAAGTGCCTCAACCCAGAGTTAAAGTAGGAGTTAAGTTATTTGTCATGGCAACCGTCAATAGGAAGCCGTGGAATTCATCTGTTTCTGAGGGTTAGATGCTTAACCCAGAGTTGAAAAATATTGTAATATCAGCTCTTAATAGCATTTTGTATGCTGCTTAAAATGGGAGTAAGGAGGGCAGCAGCCCTGAGTGCCACATCACATATATATATAAGCCACCCCTGGTTGAATGTATACGTTATTACTTATTTATGTCACCGGGTAGCTTGAAACCACTGACAAATAACGCATGTCTATGTCTATGTCTATGTCTATGTTAACGGTGGATGAGCGTAATCATGCCAGGCCTCTCACCCTGCATGATTTCAGGCAAACGTGAGTTGGTAACAGTAAAGAGAAAGTTGAATAAAAGTTTGAAATGTCTTTCTTTGGGTAAAAAGTTTAAAACTCTTCTATGTTTTCTTAACTAATTAGCAATTGAATTAAAATTTGATTTAATGAGCAAGTTTTTGACTCCTACCTTCATGATGTTGGAGGCTGTCAGTTCCGTGATGGGTCGTTTCAGCAATGGTCGAATAATGTCTTGAAGGATTACGCCCGTCATCGAGTTCAGTCCCGTAGACATCGAGCTGTGGGACAATTCAAACGCAAGTCAACTTCGAGCCCAAGCAAACGCAACATGATACTGAATGGAGTGTTTCAAATTTTTTTTTTAATATATCGCTACAGACTACTTTTTGGGATAAATAAAGAAATAAATAAATAGATACTTTGAGGATTAATACTTTTAGGAACACTTTGGTGATAAATGCAATTTCTACATTCATCTGTAAAATTTACAAATGCAGGTACCTACACCCAATGAGTAGTCTTTTACTTTTTTTCCCCAAAACAACCAAAATTTCCATTTTATTGATGTTTTTTCAATCTTATAATTTCGTATCAGATGTTTGCTAACATGAGCCAAAAGAAAAGTTATTTTATGAGAACCAACTTTGAGGGCTCAATGCCAGATATTAACGAGAAGTCGGTAAGATTCCGCCGGAAATTGCGGTCTCACCTCAAAGCGGCACTGAAAACTCCGGCAACAAACAGTCCCGGTAGCCCGGGAACGGACTCGGAGATTTGCATCACGAAGTACGGCAGGAGCTGGTCAGCCTTGCTGATCAACTGCAATCCAATAAACCGATTACTTGATCTCATCCATTTCAGACATAGACGTGCTACCAACCATATAACCTGTAAACTTGCTGTATTTTTTAATTATTTGAGGAGAATGGAATTTTTTACTTTGATATTTGATATTGATTGTTTAATTAATGTATTTTTTAAGTCTGCCCTCAGATTCTTTTTTTATTTCTGCGTGATATTCTTTATGATTTTCGATGAAATGAGATTTTCAAAATATTGCCATGGTTACAATTTAAAATTCCACTAAGCTTTGCAAGGCTTTGATTGCAGTTGATTTTACAACAATAGCAATCAGTTTAATTTCGGAAGATAATTCTGTGTGATAAATTTATTTTGTTGGAAAAAAATTATTAAATTTATGCAAAAACATACCTATAATAGAAAATCACATTGATTGATGTTTTTCTCTCTTTTTATTGTAAAACGCTAAGAATTGTTATTGAAAAAATGGCAAAAATGCTCAAAAATTTTGCTTGCAAGTTACAAACTACGATTATCCCCGTGTTGACCACATCTATCTTCCTTCGTCCACGGTGATTCTGCACAGATCATTCTTACAGAAAGACAGAAATTCTTTTAAATGACAATGGATAATTTAGGTCTGCTTACTTGCTTACTTGCTTTTATGTCCTGGTTTTGACCTATGCTTCCCAGGTTAAATGTGAAGTTAACATAATTTCAAAATTACGTGTCATCTCATGATAAGTGCTTTAAATTCAACAGTGGTTTTCAAATATTCTACTTTAACAAATTACAAACAAATGTGATGGGGTAGGAATAAGAAAAGAAGGACTGCAACTTTAGAAGAGCTTTAACATCCCACACTAGAATAAATTTGAGTTTGCCACTTTTTGGTGATCTCATCATGGATCTCATATCATAGAGTAGGTACCTACCTAGTTGTACCATACCATAGAATCTAATGATTAAGTTTTTGTCAATAGGTACCATTAAAAAAGGTAATTATCATTAAAATTATTTACCATTTTACTCTTTACAAATCGTAAAAGAGTCGAATGATCCTTTACTTCGAAGTCCACCCGGCTGTGGTAATCTTAGGCTAACAAGACTCTAAGTGCCGGTTTTTCAGTGGCCCGTTAAGATTTAACGGTCCATTATCAAGAAAGGGCTCTGATTGGACTTTGCTAGGCAAATAATGAGTTAATAGACCATTCCATTAGATATTTAACGTTCCACTGAAAAAACGGGTCATGGAGATTACATAAACGTCGGCACATGCTTTTTCTAAATCACCTGTGACAGTCGCCTTTCTTCTTGCTTTATTACTTCCCCTTAATAACCCAATCCATTTGGCCCTCTACTTCAAGCATAAAAAAACTAATTAAAAAAACTGCAGCAATATATTTCCGTCGTCTTACCTTAGTCGAGACAGGGTCACAGGCACTGAAGAGAGCGTAGATGACGATCCCTGTGTAGCAGCTAATCGAAACGATGATGAACAAGCCGACGATCAGAATCACCACGGAACTAAAGAGTCAATTACAAAGGAATCATTGTGAGCGCTTGTAGAAAACAACTGATTGCAAAAGGCAAGTATGAAAATATAATGATGCACAAAATCTATTCTAGACGGAAGGAAGGATGGACGAAAGGGATTATCTGGGTATATTGCATCGTAGGTACGTTGTCATTGCCTTGTAGCTTTAGAACTGTAATGTTTTGTAGACCCTTGATAAAAAGTAATGCAACAGTAAAATAAGTTAACCGACACTGTTAATTTTAATAGGAGAGTAAGGTGTCTAAAACAACTTGGTCCTTGCAGAAATATAAACTTAGAGTTTGCTAACAAACGGATGTGAATGTAACAAAGACGAGTGTCCACTCACTACGTGGATTGTCGAAGGGTAGGCATCGCCAGACATCGCTGCACGACCGCCTGGTTGACGGCACAACCTGACATGAAGTTGATGAACTCCCCGATCGTGACGGTCCAGAACGTAGAGCGCAGCGTGGGGTCCAGGTCCATGCTGAAAACCACGCAAGTCAGGTAAGCACCGTTTTATAATTAGTGTCAATGGACGATGACAGTTCCAGAGTCAATCACTTATGTGGCCAAATTATTGAAATGCTTTTCTTATGGGCATGGCAATTATTTTCCCACATATCTCGCAGGTGCGAGCAGCTGCGAGCGAGGTAGTCTGGCTCCTTAAGTAAGGGTGGCAATTGGCTGAGTGATGTGATGTGGTGGGGAAAATACAGTTTTCATGTCTGTGCTATGCCTTGTTACTACCTATGACTGAGAGTAGCTATACCTAGGTGTACCATCCTGACAGGATATAAGTGATTTAAATTGTTCAGATTTAAATTCGAACAGTTGGTGGCAATCATGAATCAATTAGTTGGCAGGTCTCAACGATTCTGAGTTGACTTTGTTAAAAAGGCTGCCACTTGGTATTTTTATTGGTATTTTTATTTTCAAGAAAAATTAATGAAACTGACACCAAAAGACACAGAATGAAACAATATATTATTATATAGGAACCTACATAAGGTAAATTGTAACGCCACAGAACTTTGTGTAGGTAGTTGATAACACATACTTGAAGAACTCGAGTCTATCCGTTTGCCGGTTTTTCTCGAGGACTTCGGACAGACCCCCGGCCTTGATCGTTCCGAGAATCATCACAGTGGTTGCGCCACCGTACATCAGCACCGTTTGTAGCGTGTCGGTCCACACGACGGCCTTCAGCCCTCCCTGGTGGCAAGCAGAGACACTATGTTCATTCAAATTACTTTACAGTATATAGGTACCAGGCTTGATTTGGCAATAATATCTTGAAATCAATAAGAATCTAGCCTGTTGATTCTACAATACATCCCAGAAGTTTCTCATTTCATTTCATTATTTTCTTCTCATTTCCTTACGAAAACAAATTTGCAATTAACAACAAAAGTAAAAACTGTCAACAATAAGAAAAACACGCAGAAGCACAACAGCAAAAAAGAATTCTAAAAATATATATATATATATATATACATATATATATATATATATATATATATATATATATATATATATATATATATATATATATATATATATATATATATATATATATATATATATATATATATATATATATATATATATATATATATATATATATATATATATATATATATATATATATATATATATATATATATATATATATATATATATATATATATATATATATATATATATATATATATATATATATATATATATTCAGAAGTTTTCCTGTTATATATATATATATATATATATATATATATATATATATATATATATATATATATATATATATATATATAACAGGAAAACTTCTATAAAAACTAAATGATTAAAAAACTATCAAGGACAAGGAGGTCTTGCAAGAACTCCTTTGCAAATTCTGCTGAAATTCTGCTGATGCAGTTTCAAATATACTCTTCAAGTAAATACTTACGATTGTAGTGTAAAAGATGCAAACGATACAGACGAGAGGTGTAATGAGATGCAGATTTATTCCAGTGACTGAAAACAAATCAGTAGTCAGTATTTTTCATTAATAACAATGCATATCCCAAGTCTTGTATCGGCAGGGGTGGCTCATGCTATTGGTCTGCTGGGCGGCAGCCCCACCTCTAGATTTCGGCCAGAGATGTTTTTTAAATCAGTTACAAAATATCGCAAGTAGGTAGCAACAAAATTGCTGTGAAATGATCCGACGAGCAGTGTATTTTCATTCAAACGTTCATTCAAACGGCTCAGCGAGCGCAATACCTAAATGAACAATCCACAGGGCACGGACTCATCCTCTGGGCTCTTCTAAGCTGTGATTGCCGCAGACCTGGCAGTCCACAGCGATCTCAGCGAGCACATGCGGCATACGTTTTAGCAACGCTGTCGCTGTGGCTCAACAATCGGCCCATGCTTTGAATTATACGCGCCAAAACAAACAGATTTTTACGTTCATGTGTTCCATTTCACTATTTACGTCCAATCTACCAAACTTAACATCTTAGATCTTGCAACCAATCAGCTACCAGTCAGCTATGAAGTTCTATCATGAAACTTATAGGTACAGTAATGGCAACTACGTCCCTAAACTTCCCCCAAGAGACCTGCCTAAAAATCGTGATTCATGAAAAAAAGCTGACAGAGGTTCACGAGCCGCCACTGCTTTTAGGTATCATAAGTTATTCAAACTGAAAACTAACGCCATTGGGTTTATAATGCTAACACATTATCAACAAGTGATTCAATTTGTTGCAAGCATGTACCTTCCCAAGAAAACAGTAAACAGAAAAAAATATATAAAGTTTCAGCATAAACACAATCATTGTAGTGGAGTTCATTTATTCATTGATGACAAAAAATGAGTAATTTACACGCTCACCTTGGCTGAAAGCTAGTGCAGGAACGTAGATCACAATCGGGATGTAGAGGAGCTGAAATAATGGTCCAGAAAAAAATATTGTTTTCTCCTTAATTCAGTTCTAAAAATAGGTTTATGATAGTGGAAATGGAAAACAACAATTTCAAACCTTTTGGTAAGATTTTTTTACTAGAATTTTACTATTAATAAATTGGAAAAAAAAAAAGATGTAGGTATACTACATGACCTTTCTATAGGCCATTCATTGATGGTTGTTGAGGTAAATGGAATTAAACTTTTTATGGATTTCCAAGAGATATTTCGAAGTTCTGAAATATTCAATTCGTTGTCAAAAGTGTGGGGATTCCTTAGATATTTTTTTCGTATCAATCGGATAACGGGTGTGGCCTGGAAAGTGTAAATGGTAAGAGGTAAATTCTTAGCTGGAAGGGATCCTTTAGTACATATTTCAATAAACTGGCTAAACAAGGTAATTTTAAAACGCTTGTAAGTAATTGACGAGTGAATCTTGCGAAATAAAAATGATCCAATTTGTTGCCAGAAGTGTGAAGATTCCGAAAATATACGTTTCTTCGTGATCTGAAGAAAGGTGTGGCCTGGAAAGTGTATACCTTACGAGGTGAAGGAAACGGCTCGACTTCAGAGCTCATTGAACAGACTTCATATGTATAGTTATGTACTATATTTATATGTGGGATTGTATCTTCAAAACTTACACAAAGAAAATACGAATTTTGCTGTGCAATATGTTCTAAATTCTGAGCATGATTTTTTTCACTTTCACCCTGTTTTATGCAGCTGTTAACTCTGTGTTTACCCCCAAATATATTCAGAAGTTATAAAGACAGAAGTTTAAAACAAACTCACCATTTTCACAATAAAGATTACGGACCCAACGACCCGCACGGGATGGTTGAAACGAAGATTCAGGTACTGAAAAAAATATTAAATCATAAAAAATAATTTTGATCTAATACCTTCTGTAGGTAAGATTAAGATATTTTCTGGTAGGTACTAATGTTATGTCAATAGTCATAAGGGTTAAAACCTCATGATTGTATTATCTACTAATGTTTATACAAATTTAAATATTATATCATGTAAATTTTAAACAGAGCGTGTAAATATATTTTTTTAAATATAGAGATTGCTAATGGAAACACACATATATATATATATATATATATATATATATATATATATATATATATATATATATATATATATATATATATATATATATATATATATATATATATATATATATATATATATATATATATATATATATATAAAAATAACGATTTTAATATATTTATATATATATATATATATATATATATATATATATATATATATATATATATATATATATATATATATATATATATATATATTAAAATCGTTATTTTTTGGATTGAACTGTGTTATAGTTATATTTTCTTTCCCAACGTTTATGTTTCCCAACGTAGTTTCCCAACGTTGGCACAACATACCGATGAAGAAGGACACGTGGTAGACTTCGCAAACGCCCGGACGGTGAAAAAGTAAGAAAAACTCTACCTGCGCATAATAAGGGAATCTATAGAAATAGAAAAGCGTCCCGCCACAATGAACAAACGGGATGACGCCAAACGACTGCCACAAGTTTGGAAACTAGCCCTTCTACCCTACAAAATTACAGCCGCATCCCCAAAATCAGCATCTGCGTCGAGCACTAGAGAATCCATGCGTCATCCACCCACTCCTACCCCTGGTCCTATGACAAGAAGCAGGACTACATCGGCAAGACTGCAAAGTCAAGACAATCGACCTTTACCTCCTGGCTAAATTTTTTCTTTTGAAATGTCCACTACCGACTCGATTCGAACGGCGTGAACGATTCGAACAAGTGCAGCGCCGTTCGAATCCAGTCGGTAGTGGGCCAGACAATTTGGTCGAAACGTTGGGAAAGAAAATATAACTATAACACAGTTCAATCCAAAAAATAACGATTTTAATAAACCTTGCTGTGAAAATCTAATTACACACACATATATGTGTGTGTGTGTGTGTGTGTGTGTGTGTGTGTGTGTGTGTGTGTGTGTGTGTGTGTGTGTGTGTGTGTGTGTGTGTGTGTGTGTGTGTGTGTGTGTGTGTGTGTGTGTGTGTGTGCGTGCGTGCGTGCGTGCGTGCGTGCGTGCGTGTGTGTGTGCGTGCGTGTGTGTGTGTGTAAAATATGAAAGGATGAATTGATCTAAATAGGCAGGTGAAATACACAAACTAAATAATTACTTCGTAGCTTGATGTGATTTGTAGCTTGAAGAAAACGGGCAGGTAGACGGACATTATTGC
Organism: Nemoura dubitans; assembly: GCA_921293005.1. Taxonomy (NCBI): domain Eukaryota; kingdom Metazoa; phylum Arthropoda; class Insecta; order Plecoptera; family Nemouridae; genus Nemoura; species Nemoura dubitans. Next base: position 27,664,083 of record OV121077.1, on the reverse strand, counting down.
GTAGCCGGCAAATACTTGACCAAACACAGTCATGGAGAACTGCGTGCCGTAGATGTACATTTCTGACGGGAGCGCCAGAAGGGATATTGCTGATATATTGCTGAAACATAATAAAGAAGAAACAACGTTAGGTACGTTAGGCACACCATAGGTACGCAATGCCAAGAGAAAGGGTGGAATGTGGTGTAATATGTTTTTACTATTGATAAAGCATACTCAGGTCAGATGGTACCTTTATTATCATATTATGTAAATGTTGCACAATAGCAGGTACATGAGAATACATAAACTGCCAGATTTTTTCCCCGCTTGCTCCAGCGATCATTGCATACATCCGCCCATTATACTATTTATTTTATCATTAAAAAAAGTCCAAAGCTTTCACGTTCTTCAAAGAGGACATGCTAGATCTAAAAGATTTCAAGCCCTTATTTTTGGGTAAATAATGGTTCTATGGTCAGATTGTAATGTTTTACCCACTGGCCATTACATTCAGTGGCAGATTTGCATGCTGGCAACCCCCCCTTCTTTATAATTGTTAAAATGCAGAACAGCTTTTCAAAAATGCACGATTTGGTTGCGTAGAGGGAATGAATCTCTGTGGTTGATTTGTAGAACTAGAAAGTCATACCTAACTAGAAATAGTGTAGAGACAAGTATTATTCCTAAAGTACATATACCTTGAGATAAGCGACATCGAAATGGGGAAAATCCCCATAGTTTTGCCGCCCATTAGATATTCCTTTGTCGAGTTTTGTTTCTGTTTTGCTAAGAAGCCAAAATAGACTCCGATGAGAGCAGAGCAAAGAAGCAGGAAGCCGAAGACGACATAGTCGATGACAGCGAAATGCTTCTCGATCAGAATTACAGGATCCATTCTTGCTGCGAGTGCCCTAGGAACAAAAAACATAAATGCATAACAGATTAATACCTTTAACAAGAAGTAGGTATGCAATTTTTACAAACTTATATCTGCTCATAAAATTGAATCGTGGTCGCACCATTTTTAAATTATTCCCATTTGCAAACAACCATTAAACATACCTATATCAAAGCAATAGAAAGCTGTGAAAAGCAGTGGATATAAATTGAGTTCACCTCGACAAAGAAAGTCTAGTTGCAACAAAACGCCTTGCCCACACGAGTTACATCTCATAACTGAATCTATCTGTACCAAAACCATGGTATTCTACTATCGGAACACGTTTTGTTCTGTCAACAAACATCGTAAATATCCTCGACATTAGAATTACTGTCCTAGCCCCTGACATTTTAGATGGTGATTTATAATTGAATTTAATATAATATACGATATACATGCAGCTGTGACGTAAAAGGCTAGATTTTAATCAGGTACTTCATAGTATGGTAAGCCTTAAGACACACAAAACAAATAGGTACAGTACCTACCAAGCTGTTCTGATAATTTGTTCACTGGGCTTTGATGTTGTTTGTCAAACAGCTAAATGCATATTTCTGCATTTTTTCTGGGGTCGTTGGCACCCATACAATAGCTCGATACAAATTGCAATCCTTCAAGTCACTATGCCACTAATAATGAACAGATTACAAAAGGATGACACAACCAGACCAATCGACCAATTTTTCAATTATAGGCATCTAGGGTAACAAGCTTTGATGGTTATTTCAAAAGAGTTTATTTAAAGTTCTTTGGGTGTTTATTTCTTCTGCATTAAATCTATCAAGAACACCTATCAATAGAAGAAATCTATCATCTTTACCAAAACATTTTTATTAATGAAAATATTGATCATCTTCTAATGTTTAATCTTGGAATGTCATAAATTAAAAATTCACTGAAGCACGATATCCACAAAGTCTTCTGATACAGAAATACATTTTAGCTCAAATTTGTAGTCTTACCTACTTATAACGTCGAAAACAATGGAAATGAACAACTTGATTTTGATCGTATGCAGTGTTCAACGGCATACTTTTTTGCCAGTGCATGGCCCTCGGTCACTGGTTTAATGGTGTTCATGAATTTGATAGAGTGAAAAACAGGATAAATGACAGCCTATAGAAAGAAGGAGGGGTAAATAGGTGCCAACATGTACCATAAAACAATGTCTACAACTGACTTTACGTCCTTTCCAAAGGAACTACTTGAACTACACGGACACCTTTACATAATCCATGCTGTCGAGCAATTCATGAACAAGGTGAGCAAAGCTGTTGTAACTAACTTCAATCCCTCCAACCTCTTTTCCAAATTGAACTGGCTAAGAGGGTGGTCACCCATCCGATACCAGACTCAACGTAGTGTTGATTAACTTCGGTGGTCTCACAAGAACTGGCGTTTCCACATACCGAGCCATTAGGAACGCCGTTTAAGAATGTAATCACAGAGAAACTGTGAATAAAAACTTGGTTAAGCGTGGAATGCCAAGAGGGTATAGGTGATTAAGTACAAAACGGTTGAAACGATAGTTTATTTTATTCGTGGGGCTTGGCTTACATAGCCCTGATCACATAATCAGAATGTCATGTAATCAATACAACAGCAAATCAGATTACTAAGAGCATAGAATATTGCAGAATTCAAAACTAGAAGAAAGTTTCAAAAGGCGCATTAGCAGATTCTTTTTTCCAAAAATGTACAAATCCCATCTGCATTTTAACACAGAAATGTCAGTTTCTGTAGGTCTAGGAGAGCCTTTAGAGATTATGCAGACAGAGGTTTCAAACAGATCTCACAATTTCCTTACCTAGCGAGCAGCTAGCGAATCGTCAGAGAGCAGAGACTCTTTCCGCATCTGAGGGGAAATGATAAAATCGGCGGCAATTTTGTTCATCTTCTCTTCTTCGGGCTGGTCTGGCCGTTTGGGCAGGAAGCGGTGAATGACCGGCGTCAGGAGGTCTCGATTGACTTCCCTCGGATCGTTCATTCCCGTCACCAAACTCACGGCCATCCCGACCACCACCACGGTGAAAGTGCCAATCAACGTGTAGTACATGTATGTGATGCGGAATGGGTAGAATACCTCGTCGCTGAAAGGGAGCACGGAAAATTACTGAGTGAAATACTACAGGGGAAAAAAGAAATTTCTTTCGATTAATCATTATAAAAATATTTAATGTTTAAAATTAACATTGGGATTGTGCGACACTGGCTTCCAAAAATATTTTTAAAGGACCATTTACCTACCTCCTGAAATTATTTTTTGCCATAGATTCGTAACTACCTATAGAAAATATAATTAGAAACTGCCGCATTTAAAATTTATTTTCTAAAAATGTAGATTTGTAATTAATGATCTAAGATTTATAGCTTTTCGAGAGGTGATCTCTAATCTGCTGCTGCTACGGCTCAGAGCAGGCACTCTCAGAGCGGCACTGCACGTGAAATATGCAGGACGCTAATTACATACCTGTGGTAATTTGCTTACGGATGATCTTATCAATGAGCCAAATTATTTCAAAACAGAGGATGGATGGGGCACTCTGCTCAAATTATATGAATTTTATCTGACAAGTGGTTTGTCTAAGTGCTAGGGATTGAAAAAGCGCTATGGGTGAATCCTTACAGGAGTTGATTTCTAAGCATCCTAAGCTCAAGAGGTAGGTACCTACCTAAATGGTCCTTCAAAACTCCAGGAAAACATAATAAATTTGAATGAATTGCTAAATAAATATTGAATACGGAATGCCTGCTATTAAATTCTAGAAACTCATGTTTACCCAACCATTGTATGATTAATAAGTACCTAACTAATAACAATATTTTGAAAGGTATGTTTACTATTTTTGAAAAATATACATAAATAAAATTGATCTTGAACACTTTTATTTGGATCACTGCTAGTTTTTCTTAGCCACAGCAAAATACCAATTAAACCAAGAGAAGAACTCACTGTTGCTGATCAGCTTGTGACTGCATGATCGTCTGGTTTAAAACCCCGGCAGGACAGTGGTCTGTGAACACCGGTTTCCGTTCGTGCACGAAATCCCCGCGAGCCATGGCCATCTGCGATCCCACTGACATTGCGGCCACGACCACGATGCTCGTCAAACTCCCCACTAGCGCACCCTGGAACAGATCATGATAGAAGAAATTACAATTTGGATTTGGACTCATGGTTGGCTATTAATTACTTGTTTTTTGACTGTTTTGTACTACAATCAAGAAGTTCATATTCAGGATGGAGTGTAGGTACAACTGGAGGTATCAAAGTAAAGTGAAAAACTATCAATTCAGGTAGAATCAGCTCAGTTACAAAAAGAAATTCACTTTTTCAACTCCTGCAAATAAGAACTGAGGCAGATATGACGTTTCCATCGCAAAATTTTCACAGCCTGGATTTTAACAAAACTTGTTTTTTAAAGCTTAGTGTTGGAGCACACTTGCGATGCTATCTTTTCACATCCATCGCCAATTGTTTACCTTGGAGTTGGCCCAGGGGAAGAACATGCCGAGCGTGAACAGCCCCAGCAGCGCTCCTGCCGTGATGGACGAGAGACTGGTGGCTACTTGCATCAGCGAGCCCATTCTCTCGACAATGAAAACCAGTGCCACACAGATTACGCCAGTCAGTGCTGCCACAACCTGGAAAACATAATTTAAAGAGTTGGTTTGATGGAAGTTTCCAGAGCATCTTGACATAATAAAAAACCTCCCAAAATATTATAGAGTGTATAGTGAAATATTTTAGAGAAAACCAATACATTAATTTTGAGAATTTGTCTCCGGTTTTTGCTATTTCTTTCACACTGAATAACTTGAAATCACAGTAACATGACTCAGAAAGATCACCAAATTAACACGGGATACTTGTTGTATTTTCAAATGCCTCACTGGTCATTGAAAGGATGATGCTTTTTGTAGTCTTTACTTCATTTCTTCTTCAATTGTTGCTTTTTTATTGATTACTCTTCCGAGGTTTTTAATGAGCCACTTTCTCAACACTCATTCACTTCATTCCCACTTTCTCTTGGTGTTGTCTTTCTTTCCAACGTCATAACTTCACTGTTTTCATGACTAATTTTTAACAGGTCTCCTCATTCCACCTGTTTACTTTTTCTTGAATTTCTTCCCTACTATCGCCCCATCAAATTACATCATCTATCCATCCCTAATACAAAAAGAAACGGCAATAATACCCTGCCTTGCCTTACTCCTTCTCTCACAATAAAGTTATAAACCAATTAGATCTTCCCACCTCAGCCTGAACTCTGAGCTCTGAATGCAGCTCATATTTTTCATTTTTTCATAGGTTAGAACTGAGATTATATTCTTTCTATCGAACCATTGCTCATTCTTATTCTTTATCCATTCCCAAGCTTTTCTTCTTGGCAGTCTGTCATAAGCTTTCACTAAGTCTAAAAAAACCATGCATAATATCAACTCTCTACCATCTCCTCTCCTTAATCTGTCGTAATGTAAATATTGCGTCTATGTCGTTTCTTCCAGCTCTGAAACCACACTTCTCTTAAATTTCTTAGACTCATGTCTACTATGTCCTATCTTAAGCACTAGTTTTAAACAAAACTATTTCAAACTGCTCTTCTCTCATGCATTCCTCTTCTCTCATTTTCAATCTGAAGTTAAGGAACTTAGAATTTTTTACATGATTACCTTTCTTAAATAAAAAATAATAAAAAAAATAATAAAAAAATATATCATAGTCTATATGCTAAAGAATTAAAATTATAATATTTTGCAACCCAACTGTGTACTTTTCCTAACATTAGCTTTTGAAGAAAACAGGTGTAGAAGAAATTTCAGACGTCTCTACCTTCATGATGTTGGAGGCTGTCAGTTCCGTGATGGGTCGTTTCAGCAACGGTCGAATAATGTCTTGAAGGATGACGCCCGTCATCGAGTTCAGTCCCGTAGACATCGAGCTGCGAAACAATTCAAACGGTAGTCAATGTCTCCCCCAAGTCGAGTACGACCAAATATGGATTACAAAAATTTAAAAATACCGACTTTTGTGTTGTACACAGAAAATAGTATGACAGAATATTTGACACTTGCAAGAAATACTATATTCATATTGTAGTTTGCTTAGTTTTCTAGTTTTCTTTTTTCGCTATTCCATTTTTATACCAAACTCGTAAGCACGTTCTTTATTTTTTCCCTCTAAACCAAATTTATTCCAATAAATTTATTACAAATTTATTAACATATTTATTAACAATTATTCCTAATTATTCCTAACACTCAAAGTCATTTCATGCAACATACAGATAGAATATGGACATTAAAAGTCGACGAATAATCCTGAATCAACATTGTGTTTACATGAGCCAAGGGAGAAGTTCCATTGAGTAGAAAATGATTTCTGATAAGAACGGTAAGACAGAAAGATTCGCACCTCAAAGCCGCGCTGAAAACTCCGGCCACAAACAGTCCCGCCAGGCCGGGAACGGACTCGGAGATTTGCATTACGAAGTACGGCAGGAGTTGGTCCACCTTGCTGATCAACTGCAATATGGGAACAAAGAAATCACAATGGTCTCTTCAGCTGAAAGCGGTGGGATCGAAACCATTCAACCGAACTCAATAACGCCTGTAAACTTATTCTCTTTGAAATTAATATGAGAATAGAATCATCATTTATGGCCACCTATTTAAGAAGTTCGTACACTAATCTGCTATGAACTGCTTCTTTTTCTGCCTCATTCATCATATTTAAGATTCACAATGATGTAAAATTTTGGAAACATTGTCATGGTTGCAAATTGCAATGAGAAATGCCATTGATACGATTTTAAACTGATGCAAAATAAAGAATATTGTCCCTAACAATTTTACAACAATAGCTTAAAGATGGAAAAAATAAGTTTGGATGTGTTTTACATCACGCACGTACAGCACATTTAGCACGTGTTGGGATGGATTCGTGTGATGGATTCGTGAATGTTGCAACGTGGAAAAAAAATCGCAAGCACCGAATTTTGATATTTTCGTTTTGCGAGCAGCCGCGCGCTGCGTCACTATATCACTACTATGCTGACTAGCCGGCGTGCGGCCGCCGGCGTGCGGCTGCCGGCGCGCCAGCTAGCTCTGTTTGCTGCTCAGAGACGTAGAGTTTTAGCAATGGGTTTTCTGAGTTTTGACTGCTATTATAAAGAGCGAGCTAAAATTAGGTTTGCTGTGTCAACTTCATGATAAAATGTCCATGCTTCCTAGTCGAAACAAAGATTCGGATGAGTTCACATGTACGTATAGTACAGCCATGGCAGACGAAGTGATCCAGCCGAATCAATTCGAACCGGAGTATTTTGACAGTGAAATCGAAAATATAACATTAATACAAGAAGTTTGCGCCGGATTATCTGTAGATGTTTTATCAGGGAGAAGAGGCAACAATAGTTGGTGTACTTGTAATCGTTGTTTGTCCATGCCCACTGATCACGAAAGCTTGTGTTGCTCTGAAGCAGAGTCGATGCGTAAAGTTAGGGAGGGACACACATGTATAACCGAACATCGATCTTCTCAAAATTTTATTATTGACAGTGATGTGTTGAATCTGTTGCACCCGAAGACCGAGCAAAATACCATATTTTGTCCAATTAGCAGCCGAACTTCACCAGTGCAAGTGACAAACTGAGGCTGCTGCCTGCTGTAGCGCGCGTAGCATGGCTCTGCCTGAGATAGGCTGACGTAACTCTTTTCGCTCAACGCGCTGCAGGCGGGTATACGCTGAGCGGCGCTAATAACCGCGTGTACGATTGTTTGCGCCTCGGAACTGTCTTTCTGGAGCCGAAAAGTCGTAAAACGGGTTGTGTGCCCCTTTAAGATAATATAGCATTTTTATTTTTCGTGGGTAAGATGCAGAAAATACTTGGAAATATTCCTCCATCATCTTACCTTAGTCGAGACAGGGTCACAGGCACTGAAGAGAGCGTAGATGACAATCCCCGTATAGCAGCTAATCGAAACGATGGTGAACATGCCGATGATGAGAATCACCACGGAACTGGAACATCAAACAATGCCATAGTTTAGGGTTCTTGTAAAACAAACTTGTAACAAAATTTACCTTACAACCCAAGTGCAATTTACTGTTGTGCGCAATGAACATTATTGTAAGCAAAACCAGGTCTACAAGGAAGAGGGGAAAATCTACCTATAGGATAGGTACATTATTCCTTGACATTGACATATCTGGGCTGTTGGGAAACGCTTCCTTTGCGTTCCGGGATGGATCCCTGGTCTGAATCATATTATTTTATTATAATTATTGCTAAATCAATTAAGGTAAATAAAGTAGACAGGAGTGTCAAGAATTTAATAACAACGATACGTCCACTCACTACGTGGATTGTCGTAGACTGGGCATCGCGAGACATCGTTGAACGACCGCCTGGTTGACGGCACAATTCGAGATGAAGCTGACAAATTCTCCGATCAACGCGGACCAAAACGTCGCGCGCAGCGTCGGATCCAAGTCCATGCTGTGGATGAAGGAAGGCGGATTAGTCTACTTGAGCACAGATGTTCTAGAATTTATGATCAGTTTGTCTAAACTAAATTATTTTTGGGTTAAAAGTAAATAGGCATTGCCAATTGGTTGAGTAAATGTGATGGAGAGAGAAGATTGGAACACAACTGATATGAAGTTGAACCGGGACTAACGAGAAAATACTGTGCCAAAAATTCGACAAATCCTTGTTTACGTGAGATGCCAGATTATACTGAAGGGTATTTGAAGTTTGAAATGATTGCAATCATTCATTGAGGCTTAGAATGATGATTCTGGGGCAAGTTTTCTGTGGTTGCATTTTGGTCATGACTGGTCACTTTTTTCTGGTTTTTGCACAGCATTTTCACCAAAAACATGGAAAAGAGGTGTAAATATGGCATAACTTTGCATGTACATACTTGAAGAACTCGAGTCGATCAGATTGACGGTTTTTCTCAAGGACCGCGGACAGTCCGCCTGCCTTGATCGTTCCGAGAATCATCACCGTGGTTGCGCCGCCGTACATCAGCACGGTTTGTAGCGTGTCGGTCCACACGACGGCCTTCAGCCCTCCCTGGTGGCAAGCAGACACACTGGGGTAAATCACGATACCACCGATGGTCCATGTCTGTGTTGATATTGGCTACGCGAAAACCTGATGGACATAACGGCCAGAGGCGTCAGGCAAGGCAGTTTTCTGGGTGGGCAAAACCAAAGAAAAAAATGAATAGCAAGTGGTGCCTAAATGGAATGAAATTTGATCCTGACTGTGGAACTGAAATCTGAATAAAATATTGATTGATAAATATGTACATACATCCAGGCAGCAATTGAAATTTCCTCTTTTAAAGTAGGTACCTAGGTACTTACGATTGTTGTGTAAAAGATGCAAACGATACAGACGACAGGTGTTATGAGATGAAGATTTATTCCCGTGACTGAAAGAATTCAAAAGTTAAACCAAGAAAATGCAAAAACTTGCACCATAAGTTAATCAAACTGAATTGTCTGTAAGCATTTTCAATTTATTGCAAGTGTGTATTTCAAAGTAAAGAGTAAATAAATAGTGACAGTTCAGCTACTACAGTCATGGGCAGAATATAATTGCAGTGACAGCACAATTGCTGAATAGGTAATTGTTGAATAGAGTAGTGTAAAAAATCAATAACTGCTGGAAAAAAATTACACGCTCACCTTGGCTGAAAGCAAGCGCAGGCACATAAATCACTATCGGGATGTAGAGAAGCTGAAATCAAGGCCATGATTGAATTATTATCTCCTTTCCAGGAACTCTCTTGTCAAGAATAGTAAATCAAGAATCAAGAACTCATCAAGAACTTTGAATTTTTGGGGTTTTTGTTTTAGTTGTGAAAGACTTTAATTCACCTTTTGTGAGATGATTGATTGGGTTATGTAACTATTACATATTCAAAATTTTCACCGATATATTTTTTTTTCCCTAGGTATAATATTATGGCCCGAATGCAGAGACGTCACTCAGTGCGCACTCACACTCAGTGCTTTCTCAGTGCACACTCAGAGGGCAATTTTCATTGCACAGTCAAAAACCGTGAGTGCAGTCCAGACCACACTCAGCGCACACTCAAGGGTCATTTCAGATATTTCAAGCCACATTTCTATGAAATTTTAGACAAACCACAATGGTTTTGCGCTAAAATATCATTCATGGTACCTACATGTGTGGTTCACATTTGTTTTACATTTGTGTGGAACATAAATAGAACGAGAGTAGCTACCTGAATCTGAAAACAGGCCTCTCCAAAAATGTACCTTGCCAGTGATATTTCCGTCTGACTGCTGCTGTCAGTATCAATATTTTTGACACCACCGTCTGGATCCTTAGCTGCCAATAGGCTGTAGGCTAACCAAGCAAATCAGTTCGTTGTCAAGCATATTGCTACGTTGCCATATGCACATTTTACGCAGGGTCCACTTGGCTGAGTATGACAAAAGTTTTGTCTCTGCAATGAAATCGTCCACTCACCTTCCACTCTCACTCAGTGCGCACTGAGTGGAGTAGGCCTTGAGTGCGCACTCAGTGCACGACTGTGCATTTGGGCCAAGCCTCTTTCATAGAGTTAAGAAAGCAAATTAGTTAATATAACTGAAATTTCTAGTGCATTTGAAATCTCGTATCAATTTGAGTGTATAAAATTTAGTTAAAATATTTAAGAGAATTATTTTTCCCAAACTCACCATTTTCAAAATGAATATTACGGACCCAATTACACGTACAGCATGGCTGAAACGAAGGTTCAAGTACTGAAACAAAAAATCAATAATTTACAATTTTGAGCTAAAACTTCTTTCAGGCTCATAAAATTAATTATTTTATTTTGCCTATCTACCAGCTTTATTAGAGGAAATACCCTCAGCCTATTTATCTATCTATCAATCCCATTATATTATGTAAAGCTTTAACTGCACTTCTCCATATATTTATTTGTCTGTTAGTATTGCACAAAAATGTTCAATGGATTAAAATTTAAAGTCATAGTGGAAAAACCTTCATTGAATCACAGACAGTATAAGGTTACCCAGATTTTCCCCTCCAATACTAAAGCAGCTAAGCGAAAGCCCTCCGCCCGCAATAATAGTTTTGCCGGCAGTCAAGGGATGGAGCCACAGTTTGTTGTTACATCACCTGTAACACAGGTAACTGTAACCACCTATGGAACATTCGGTCCCTTGATTATAATTGATCTTGTGCCATGGCCTGGTAGTTGACGTAAAAACAGGTTGCCAACATATTACAGCGATTGCCGGCAAAATTGACAGCATAAAATTTTTGCCGTAGCCATAGCTAGGTACGGTAGAATATCTGGGTATCCGTATATCTGTGGTTTAACGCGATATTTTTTGTAATCTTTGGATTGCTACGGAAACAATTGGCGCTTTGAACCCAACAGGGGGAATTTTTGTCGAAGATATACCATGACAACGAAATTCAAGCCCCGCCCGTTCAAGCCCCTCCGGTTCAAGCCACTCTGAATGATTTTGTGCCATTACTTTTAAACAAATTTGCAGTTAGAAGGCATAGGATTAGTTGATTCCAACCCTAGCAGGGCTTAAAAGTCTCTTTAAAGTTTAAAGTGATGTTAATAACACTAGGAAACGCTGCCAAAGTGTTCGCGTTGAAGATGAGCGTCGCTGTTTGTAGCAGCTGTTGTCGAAACAGAAACAGCCGATGTGTTACTTAATATTTCCAAGTTAGGTCACACACAAAGTCACATTAACTTTTGGGAAAATTACTAAAAAAATAAATAAGTTATAAATTATTTAGGGAAAAATACGCACTTTTAAATAAATTTCCGTATTTTTCCTAATTTTTCCAATTTCGAGTATTGCTATCTTTTCTGATTTGAAGGGGAGAGGTGTGGAGGATTTTCTTGAAAAAAAGCAGGGGGTCTAAGTTGAGAACAAAATGAGACACCCTGAAAATTTTATCGCAATCGACGTAGGCATTTGGCCTGTAGAGCACGCACAAACACACTTTACAAAAATCAAACACACACAAGTGTTTTTTTTTACCATTAGTGAAATTGAAGATTTCGCTTCGCTCGCTCTGCTCAATAATAATTGCGATATTTTGTGGCTTCACAAAAAGTAGTTCTCATTCTAGTTTGAATTTCATACGCTTTACATCATAAAAAAGAGAAGACGTCCCGATTTAAATCCTACGACAAGCCACGAAGTGCAGGAAGATAAATGCACATACCTCGTAGCTAGACGTGATTTGCAGCTTGTAGAAGACGGGGAGGTAGACGAACATTATGACGACACCGGAAAAAAACTGACCGACGGCATACACGTAAAACTGCGTGCCGTAGACGTACATCTCTGCGGGGAGCGCCAGAAGGGAGATTGCCGATATATTGCTGAAACAGACGCAGAAGAAGGTGAAGTCCGTTTCCACTAGGTATAAACTTATTATGCACAAAATGCCCAGGGATGAGTAGGATGGAACAGAAACCCTACAATAAATGTATTCCTTCATTTTCACCTACAAGCTAAGTACCATGAGAATACTGTCAAGGGATGCAGGCACTACATGTAGTTATTATATCTAAACTTCGATTGCACTGTCAATCATTGGTATGCAGTTTTCTAGCCACATGGCTAGGTATGATTCATTGTTATACCTGCACCAATATCAAGTACTCATGTTTCTCAAATAGCCGTTGCTCCATAGAATTACTTGCTGTGCTAGGTATATGATAATCTATGGTCATGCTACTTCATTTCATCATAAGAAGGGATAGTGCTGTTTATTTAAAAAGAGAACATGATGCATGTACACAAAATGTAGCAAATGCATTTTTCTAGTCGTAAATTGATGGAGTACACCTCAGTGCAATAAGTGTGTAGAAATTTGCTCCTTAATACCAAATCAGTTTTCTCAAACAGCGACGTTGGTCTAATTAACGTAGAGTAAATACCTTGAGATAAGCGACATAGAAACGGGAAATATTCCCATAGTTTTCCCGCCCATTAGGTATTCTTTCGTCGAGTTTTGTTTCTGTTTTGCTATGAAGCCAAAGTAGACCCCGATGAGCGTTGAGCAAAGCAGCAGGAAGCCGAAGACGGCATAGTCGATGGTCGCGAAATGCTTCTCGAACAGAATTACAGGATCCATTCTCGTGTCGAGTTCCCTGAGAACGAAAACCATCGCTGCACTTTCCTTTTCTGACACTATACAAAAGTAGAGTACATTCCTGAACAAGAAAAATGCATTAAAATCTGTTAAACAATTGAATATTTTTCCTAATTTTGTTCAAAGTTGGAATATTTCTTGAGAACAGCCCTGCACCATACCTATATCACAGCAAAGTTTCTGTAGATAAATTGCTTTTGCTTTATCAAAGAAATGCTTTGCCTCTTCGAGCTACATCTCTTTACTGAATCCGACTCTGCAAAGACAATGATACATATTCCGTTATCGGAGGCCAATTCATTATGTCATCACACATCAAGCATCATAAATAAATTATATTCTAACTGTCCCAGGTCATAGACTTAGAAATGTGATTTATTAGTGAATTGAATATATATGCAGCTGTGACATAAAAGGTTAGATTTTAATCAAGATAAATAGTAAATGCCATTAATAGGTAGGTATGGCATGACACACATTAAAACAAATAAACCAAAATTTTGTTCAAATTGGTTTTTCATAATCTGATGAAACTACTATGATTTGAAGTTCAAAAAGCCACGTCATGCATTTCGTCTGGGTCAATGGCACACTCGATACATGCTGCAATAATTGAAGTTGCATCATCCAGTGCAATGAATGGATCACAGAAGGATGGATGACTTTGTAATACACTGTCCAGGAGTGTATCAAAATGTCCTGCAAAATTTCTCATCTAATGAATATCTCTCCTAAAAACAAACTGTCCTACATTGTCCTATAGACTTCCATCCTTTGTTTTGCATGTTTTTTTGCATTTTGGTTTTTTCTTTTGCATTAAGGTATCTCCTTCAATATATTTTTTGTTGTATTTTTGTATTTTCAATAATCTATACAATATTTTTCTTCATTTTTGCCATAAGTGTAATGTTAAAAGTTTGTGTTAATATCTCGATAATAGGTCCGGTAAGGATCTGTTTTCTATTTTTTTTTCAATTAGTATAGAGGTATGAACAGTCTACTGCCAACGTTTCACGAATTTCGATTTCCATCGGAAATTCTTTCGTGATACTTTTAATCTAATTAGGGCCAGTATTACAAGTGCCTCAACCCAGAGTTAAAGAAGAAGTTAAGTTATTTGTCATGGCAACCGCAAATAGGATGCCGCAGAATTTGTCTGTTTCTGAGGGTTAGACGCTAAGCCCAGAGTTGATATATATTGTAAAACGGCCCTTAGAAAATACACCTGTAGCGGAAATCCATGGACTGTCCTTAAACCTTTTTAGATGATGACCATTGCTCATTTTAATCCAAAAGACAACACTTCTCGAAATTTCAAGCTTTACAAATTAGTTGTTAGCAGATGACAGGCAGGTAAACAAAACCATAAAAAAGGGTTTTCTTTTATGCATTCATACAATTTTTGTAGTCAACTTAATTTCGTTGCACATAAATGAAAGAAACATCTTCAGCTTATCAACAAAATCTTTGAAAATATCCAGACAAGTTATCCTTATCATCAATCATACAATCACATCATTCCCCATGCAACAAATTAAACTGAATTCTTATTTCCACATTTCCGTTGTTTACCAGGTAACACACTCTGTTTTTACATATTATATGCAACATTGTTGTTTGGCCCTTACGACTAATTTTGCTTGGGTTTCATAAAACCCACAGATATCTCGATTTGCGCATCATAGGTAAATGGGTGCCTATGTTAAAATGAGAAACAAAGAACCAATAGGGAAAACTCGTTAAAGTTAGATGTATTAGAGATAAGCTAGAACTTAGCATACCTGCGTATACCAGAGTATACCTTTAAAATAGAGGCGAGTATACGCTAATTTTGAAAATAAAACCGTATACATGTACTACACCACTGGTGATGGAAATGCAATTGTTTGGTTGTATAAGAACAACTGCTAGCACAAATTTTTTCCTGCACAGCCTTAGCTCCATATGACAGTTGCATTACTTGAAAGCTACATTACCGAAAAGTAATTTTATTAAGAACTCCTTCGCACCTGAGGGGGAGTGACAAAGTCGGCAGTGATCTTGTTCATCTTCTCTTCTTCGGGCTGGACCGATCGCTCCGGCAGGAACCGGTGAATGACCGGCGATAGGAGGTCACGGTTCATGTCCTTCGGGTCTTGCATTCCGGTAGCATAGCTGACCGCCATGCCAACGACTATCACGGTTATTGTACCGATGAGGACGTAGAGCATGTAGCAGATTCGGAATGGGAAGAAGACGTCTTCTCTGTGTGGAAATAAGATGGATATAGCACTTTTACAATCCAGAAGGTGGGAATATTTTGGTAAATAATTGTAGGTACAACATACTAGATAGATATAAAATTTGGTTTTGATTGAGACATCATTGTAGGTAACTTGGCATAGAGATACAAATACATTAATGCAGAAACATTTGAAGGAAATTTTTTTGGTTCATTTAGTTTCCATAGATATTTTTCTTTAGTAAAAGTTTAAGTTGAACCAGGGAATTGGTACTGCTGCCCACATATCAGAACCAAAATGAGGACAGTATATTTAGAAATGTGGTGTATTTTTACTTGTTTATTAATATATGTTACGTAAAAATTATGTTTTAAATCAATATCCGTTAATGTACATCAGCTGTTAAAAGAGGAATTTATTTTCTTGGTATTATGTCGGGAAAACTGGATAATTTGCATGGACAAGTAACTGCAACACTGTTTTGGATGCCATGTACAGAAACTTATTTAGAAATTCAATAAAAGTGAGATTGGTATTATCGTAAAAAATTTTATTATTTATACAGCTCTAAGATAAACTTATTGGTACTTGAAAACAATGTTCAACGCTCACTTATCAGCGTCGTGCTCCGTGAAAGGTCTGGCGATGAGAGATCCCATCTTCAGGCCACTTAGAGTTTTGTACAAGGCCGTAAAAAGTGCTCACATATATTATCAAAATTGACTGAATATTTGATATTTCTCATGTATACCTAATCCCGTGTAATTTAATTATGTAATAATTTTGAAGTTTGATAATGTAACATTTAGTTAAATATAATTTAATTACAGTGATAAATATGAATAGATACAGTGTTGCCAAGCCGAACCATCAAATAGGCCTGCCAGCGACTGCCCATGTTTGATGTCAATCTCTCTTATTATTCCGGTTACCATGATTTTTCAAACGACAGTCTTGTTCAGAAAAAAAAATCTTTCAAAAAACTATATTTTCATTCATTTCGCACATTTATCCACTTCGTTATGAAAATAAACAGAAATTTTCAACAATTGTAATGGTCGCTTGTGGGGAAAAAACTGAAACCATTTTGAAAAAAGCTCGTAAACTTGTACGGTTAGGGGCATTATAATTGGTATTGTTCGATTCCTGGCAGTTCCATCTATTTATGGTACAAATATCAGCGATTTCTCATTTAGAGCCCCTATCCCTGGTTCGACTTTAATTAAATTAGTACCCAACAGATTCTGGTTTCCCAGAAAACTATGTCCCTGAAAAACCAATACTTTCTTGTGGTGCCAGGTCATTTTAATATACTTACTGACACCAGGAAACTGAATTCTCGTTTAATTGCCCAAAACTCGTAAATGAACCGATCGAGAATTTCCCGTCAACTTACGGCTGGTGCGGCGGCAGTGTCTGGAACGCCGACTGGTTGAAGACGCCGGCCGGACATTGGTCGGTGAAGTACGCCTTCCGTTTGTGCACAACGTTGCCCTGGGCCATGGCCGTCTGCGAGCCGACGGACAGCCACGTCACCAGCAGGATGCTCGTAATGCTGCCCACCATCGCACCCTGTCCTCCGATACACAATAATAATAATAATAATAATAATAGATGTACACAGTAACGCAGCTTATGCAATAGTCTATCATGTGGGACGGGGAGTAAAGATTACACAGAAAACGTCTGTGCTAGCATGTGGCAATTTAATTCTTGCTACTCCTAATTTTTGCAGCTTTATAGTTTTAACCAGCCATTTACAATTCACAACACAATATATTCCACTGCATTCCAGGGGGCGAATTACAGAAGCTTAACGTAACTTTAAGATATTAGTTAGCTGTTCGTCGTAACTTTGCAATTCCTGAGTCGTGACAATTTAGATAATATATAATTCTAGATACTTTTATTTGAAATAAAGTGATCTTTTGAATATTCACACTGCCCCCTTGATGAAATTTCATACATTGATAGCTTCAAGAAGGCTGTGTGACTTTTCAAAAAGGTTCTGTATTTCAAATAAAAGTAACTAGAACTTTTTGTCAAAATGGTCAGTACTTCTGTAATCTGAACTTAACTTATTATCTCACAACTTCCAACTAAAAATACTAGAAAGAACTAGGTTTTTATCTTCAGTTGTTCCTGTAAAGTTTCTGGGAGAAATATCAAATAGATTGTGGGTTGCATTAACTCAGCAGATGTGCTCAGGTACGTAATCAGTGCAACCAACATTCAATATTTCTCAACATTTGTCAATCGAACCTCCATCAATATGCCATTTCAAAACCTTTGGAAGCTAAATATACAAAACAAAAACTTAATGGGGTCATGTATAAAGAGTTACAAAGAGTCGAAATAGCTCGTGACCAAGTGCCATCCGTTGTTCTCTTTGTCCATTTGTCCACAGAAGGATTGTTCATTCCAGTTCCTACCAAGAAAGTAGGTAGGATAATGTTTCACGTGGTTTTACTTGAAAATACATAAAGTTGTCAGTTCAAAGTCGTCCAATCCACAGCATGTATCCAAGCTCACTCCATTAAGGCACAACTTGCTTTCATTTTTTTTTGCTTTATTTAGTAGGATGCCACTGCTTTGTTTTGCACACCTAGAAAATTGGCTTTCCTGACTCCTTTGATCATAATATATCCTTGTCTACCTATTTGAGGCCTTGAACAGCAAAGTGGTCCTCGGAAATTCTTCGTTTTAGAAGAATGACATTCTGATGCAATGTTACACCTACAGATACTTGGATTTGTACATATTCAAACAGTGGTGTAAGTCAAAATTTGATCGTTTTTTACTGTCAATTTGCCAATGTTCACTAACAAATATCAGGTTGTTTAAAATCTGACCTGATTTGACTTTGACCACTGGCTGTTCAACTGCTTATTTGTAAACTAGGTATGAGTGATTCCATTTTAAAGTTGCCTAGAGAGGGACATAAAATTCCGGTTGACTGAGCTGGTGCAAGAAGCAGGTGACGTACCTTGGAGTTGGCCCAGGGAAAGAACATGCCGAGCGCAAACACCCCCAACAACGCACCCGACGTGATGCCCGTCAGACTGAAGACCAGTTGCGCCAGCGATTCCATCCTCTCAACGATGAACACGATCCCGAGGCAGATGACGCCGATCAGTGCCGATACCACCTGGATATCATCGTTGTGATCACTTTTGGAAGCTTTATGGGTCTTTGGAAAACAAAATTTCCTCACAGGTTTCCTCTGCTGTACGCTTTTTTAACTTACACTTTTGAGATGTGAACATTCAAATACCACTTGCTTTTACCAATTCAAGCAGAGCACTTAAACATTATTCTAGGAAGACATTCATATCACCTTTACAAAATATGTACCAAAATAATAAAGACAAAGCTTCGATCACTGCTCCGGTACGGGATAGGCAACTAGTATGCCGTGCCAGCTCTTACTGCGTTCAACATGTATGTTGCCGTTTTTCCATGATCTTAAAACTGAATAAACATTAAAACAAACAAACAAGGGGATTATTTAGCTACTTCAAAAATTCAATTTACTTATTTAGAATGTAGGTACTAGTAAATATTTAATCTTTTAAATAGCAATACATAACGGCATAATCATGGTTATAGAGTTGATCTGACCGAAGATGACAGCTGGTCAGGCCTATACTTTAATGTTGCATGGGAAACATACAGCGTTGAGCTAGTTGCGTATCCCGGCTAGCAATGGTCGAAGGAAAAAGGACACATTTGAATCAAATTAAATGAAAGTACTGTTGGATTTAAAGAGATGTGCTTGACCAGACTTGCTGGCTAGGACTGGCTCTTACCCCAGATCTTACCTTTAAGATGTTACTGGCTGTCAGCTCTGTGATTGGACGCTTCAGACAAGGTCGTATCAGATCTTCGAGAATGACTCCAGTCATCGAATTCAATCCCGTCGACATCGAACTGCGGCATTAAGCGCATATTTGGTTCTTTAACGTATTCAAAATAATTTTCTCACAAGTTCCAAAATAACTTTGCTTTCTTATAATTTTCTTATATTCGTTCATTAAGATTTTTGCAGGATATCGGTTTGAACTCGTCGGGGCCCGAAACACCCCGAGAGGCCGAATACGCAATACTGCGATTTAGAATCAGACGGGCTCGGTCCTTAGGGCTCGAAAGCCTTGGTGACAGCTATTTTAAATTATAATAGAGTCCACCAGCATTTTTTAAATTTTAATATACACCTCAAGGCAGCGCTGAAAACGCCAGCAACGAAAATCCCGGGCAGGCCGGGAACTGCGTCGGAGATTTGCATCACGAAGAACGGCAGGAGCTGGTCAGCCTTGCTGATCATCTGCGACGAGAATACAAAATCGGCCATCACATCTCATTGACTTTCCTCGAAGGTTTTCGAACAAAGCAATTTACAGAAGAAGCTTAACATCAATAGTTTAAGAAATTGTGGAAAGTGAGTATGAGAAATCTTCGACAATTGAATTCTGGCTCATTCTTTTTTTTTAATAGGTACTTACATTGATATGGCCACAAACACTATGTAAGCCCATGCCTAATTTTAAAACAAAACTCCAGTCAAATAGTAGCCATCACAACTTTGAGGTCAGAAATAAAATTTAAAGTTCACAACTTGGTAGAACATTAATTTTGAGTGAATTTGAAATTACTTAATCAACTTCTTATGACCAAAAATCAAATGCATCTGATGGCTCCAACAACATTACCTTGTTCATACTTCAGTTTACACTTTACAAAGATATTTTATTGAATCCCTAGAAAAATATTGACAAAGACTCTAAAAATTTAAAAAAATTATAAGCTCTATAGTGCATCGCTCATGTTGAGTCACCGCACATGTTGGGTGCAAACTAGGACATACCTTGGTTGATATTGGATCGCAGTCTCGGAAGAGCGCAAATATCACAAGGCCCGTGTAACAGCTCATAGTGACGATCGTGAACAATCCCACGGCAAGGATCCACACGGTGCTGGAATGACCAGACAAGACGCAGCGTGAAGACGCAAACTCGAAATTATAATCTTGTTTGACGCGTAAATATTAAAGGTGTGCGAATAGTGGTTTTCTTGATTCGAATCGAAGATCGAATAACTTACAAATCATAATTCAAAATCGAATCATATCGAATAATACATTTTTGAAACAGTCGAACATCGAATGGAAGCGAATAATTCGTTTGGCTCGAATAATATACCTGGAATGCAAAAATTTTCAGCAAAGTGCTTATAAGTGGCGCCAAATATTCAAACTATTCGAATTTTTCGAATTATCGTTTTTTGAATAATAAAATTTCGATTTCGAATACGAATACGTGTTCTAATAGTTAAAATCCACTATTCGAAATTCCAGTACAAATAATAACGAAAATAATTCGTCCAATAATCCGTCGATTTCGAATATTTGCACACCCCTGGTAAATATATAAAATCTACTCTTTAAAATATTTGCGATGGCATGGTTCTGAATATTTCCATGGTAATGTGATTATGTTGCTGCTGTTGCTACTTGCTTGCATACCGTCGACAGCGATTTCACCACGACGACGGCAGAGTGGACTCACTAGTTAGAGCGGCGCAAGTTCGGCATGGCCAGGCACCGCTGGACCATCGCTTGGTTCACCGCGCAGATCGACGTGAAGTTGAACATCTCCCCGAAGAAAACGATCCAAAACGTGTAGCGTAGCGTAGGATTTGGATCTAAGCTGCGAAGTTAATTCCATTTTAGAAAACCGTTCTTACAATAATAATAATCTATCAACGTCTGCCTTGAATACAAGCATCTCTAGCCAAACAAACTGAGAGCTTACGATAAAGAGGTGCCGATAAAGCTGTGGACATGGCTGTCTGTCTTTGGATATGCTCTGTATACAAAATATACCTTTTTCTGGAAGGTAAACTTCTAACGACTCACTTGAAGAACTCGAGTCTATCTGTTTGTCGATTTCTTTCTACGACCTCGTAAAATCCGCCGGCCTTGATCGTTCCGAGAATCATCACCGTGGTTGCGCCACCGTACATCAGCACGGTTTGTAGAACCTAACCGAAGGTTATTATATAGTATCTTTGGTTTGTAGCGTGTCGGTCCACACGACGGCTTTCAGCCCTCCCTGGTGGCAAGCAGACACACTATGATGACGGAATGTAGGTACACTTATTCAGCTTGGATGTAAATTAGGGTGTACCTAACAACAATTAATAACCCAAAAATTCCAATAAATTGTTTTCATGCACACTATCAATTTCCATGTTTGTTTGTATATTGGTATCTATACTCTCATATTGTAAACCGAGTTACAAAGGTACCAAGTTTCACTTACAATGGTTGTATAAAAGATGCAAACAATGCAGACAACTGGAGTTATGTGGTGAATATTGATCCCAGTGACTAAACAGAAACAAAAACAGTTCAAACAGAGTGCAAATTCTCATAATATCTCATTCTACAATCTAACAACAAATATAAATAATGGGCGGCCTGAATGCAGAGTTGACACTGAGTGCACACTCACACTAAGTATGCACTCAGTTCACCCTTAAAGGGCAATTTATTATTGTAAATGTCACGTAAGTGCGCACTTAGTGCACTCAGTGTAAGTGCGCACGCAGTGTCGACTCTGCATTTGCCCCACAGTTTATAATAGGTAAATTAAAATGTAAGAAAATTTCGTTTCTTGCATACAAAAACTAGCAAAAGGTTCTCAAACAATGAATATATTTGTCATGTAATGGCCTTACCTTGGTTAAAAGCCAATGCTGGAACATAGATCACTATCGGTATGTACAGGAACTGTAAACATGATTAAATATCACAGAGAATGCAGGTTTCAGTAGCACGGTCCCCCCATGGCCTCTGGCATCAATACTGTACTAAATTGTAGGCATACCCAGTCCTTTTTTTGGGCCGGAACGCACCGGAACGCCGTTCCGGCACCTCTCTGTAC
The DNA here is from genome assembly GCA_921293005.1 of Nemoura dubitans. Taxonomy (NCBI): domain Eukaryota; kingdom Metazoa; phylum Arthropoda; class Insecta; order Plecoptera; family Nemouridae; genus Nemoura; species Nemoura dubitans. Next base: position 27,641,810 of record OV121077.1, on the reverse strand, counting down.
TCGAAAAGAAAAATTAAATATCGGCGGGAATATCTGCAGCCGCTGGAGAAATATACACTCAATTTCACGTTAAGAAGAATAATGTATTTGCTCCTTCCTCGTGAGCCCTCTGCTACTAGACATAAGCTGAGTTTAAAAACTTACAAGCCATATCTAGATCCAGACGAAAGGCTTTATGGGCAGTTTTGAAACTCTTTGCTTGTGTCTAGCAGCAGAGTCCAAGAGGAAGATGCGAAAACACTCTCCTTCTCGACGTGGAATAAGGTTTAGTGCGTCCCTGTTGTTTTTCGTGTGCCCGCGTTCTTACCGAGTTTGAGGACAAAATGAAGAAAATTAATAATTTTTTATTTACAATAATTAAAATGATTAAACGTAAGGGGGGGGGGGGGTAAAGGATAATTTTCTATTATGAAAATTGGCGTTCCGGCACCTTTATTTTGCCCAAAAAAAAACGCTGGGCATACCCATCCATTACCCATGACTCCCATGAGTATTTTTTGAGGCCGCAGTGAAACGTCTTACGACCTTGATGGAATGATCAGGCAGCTGATATCACGATTTATTCAATACATTTGACATTCGCAATGAAAATAAGATTTTCAGTCACGTTCAGGCAATTTGAAAGATAGCTTAGCAGAGTTTTATGCTTACCTGACTTAGTATGAAAAGTATTGAACCACAGATTCGAATAGAATTGTTGAATCTGAGATTAAGATACTGAAAAAAAAATCCAGAGTGAAATAATTCTACGGACAGATGACAGTACGATAGTCGATAATTAAGAGTTCGGGTGTTGTCAATATCGTACCTCATAGCTTGATGTGATTTGTAGGGTATAAAAGACCGGAAGAAAGGCGAACATCATCACCATGGTAGCGATTACTTGGCCGAACGCTAGCATATACATCTGGCTGCCGTAGACGTACATCTCCGCCGGAAGCGCCAGCAAAAATATGGCCGAGATAGAGCTGTAAGTGAAAAGTGTGGCTGTTACGGGTTGGGATATTAAAAGTAAAGAAATTCTTATGTTGTGCAGCACATCAAACCTAAAATCAGTGAGTGGTACTAGCAATAAAATTAAGATCATTTACTTTTCGAATTTAAGAAATTCAAATAGGTACTGCAGATATCAGGTGAGAACATAGTTTATTTTTCTCCAAAGTTTTAAAACAATTGCTGCAGTGAAAGCTCTCAAATGGAATTTTTGCAATGTTGCTTTTCTTATATTTATATTATAGTTGCATCACTGGTCTTATCCCATGGGTCCTATGAGCAAGCCTTTGAAAGTATGATATAAACAATGATAATGCAAGAAATTGGGTACTACCTGGATATAAGTGACATGGAGACAGGAAATATTCCCATGGTCTTTCCTCCCATCAAGTACTCGGTCGTAGTATTCTGTTTCTGTTTAGCAAAGAATCCAAAGAATACCCCGATGAGAGCAGAGCAAAGCAGCAAGAAGCCGAAGACGACGTAGTCGATAACCGCGAAATGCTTCGGAACCAAGTTTGTCATGTCCATGGCTGAGCAGGAGAGCACCTGAAACAGGTAATGACAAAACGATAATTAGCCTTTTGGTAAAGGCACTACCTACTCGATTCGAACGGCGCTGTTCGAATCGAGTAGGTAGTGGGTAAAGGTATAGGTGCCTACTACTAATATCCGACAATTCTCTACAAAATAAAAAAAATTTATCAAAAAATTCCGGCTGCATATTTTCAAATTTCATATTTAAGAAAGAATGCCAATTCAATGATCTTTGTAGTTCTGAGGATTTTATTTGTGCCATGTTAGCCGGATTTCTGCAGATTACAACCAAACATTACGTTCTCCCTCTTTGATGTTCTTCACAAACCTGTGCAGACAAGGGAAGTAATTTAAAGGATTATTACCTACTACAAACAAGCACAAATATTTTGTCTACCACAAGCTTCCTTTGTCAGCAAGATGCATCTCCATACTGAGATGCTGTGATGATAAAAACCTAGTCTAGTTTCCATCAATCACCTCCAATCATCCTTCATCTTACCTAATATAAGACTAAGTATACAAGCGCATTTCAGTAAATATCATAAATTCGTTCGCAAATAGATGTGGCCTAGCTGTTAACTTTTATTTAGACAATAGTTTATTACTCAATAAAGTTAAGTCCCATTTTAGTGTAGATCAAATTTTTGTTGAACTGCATTATTCAAAAGTGGGCATTTTTGACATAAAAGTTTGTGTGTCCTTTTTCCTGAGCTTGTTAAAAATAATGTCCTGTCAAAATGGGTTACTCTACTACCTAAGGCCATAAGCCACTAGGGCTGCAACCCGCCGATCCAAAACGCCGATTCCGACCTTCATACGAAACCTCCGACTTTCATAGCGCACGCGCGCAGTGCTTTGAAACGTGACAAAGTTCTGGCAAGACAAGATTTCATGCAGGGTATATCGCATTGGGTTTTCAGCTAACTTACTTTTAATACCAGTGCCCGATTGGCGCCCCTAGGCTAATATATTAAGGCGCCCCCCCCCCCCCCCCCCGTCTTACGAAATGTAGCGCATAATTTGTATTTTAAGAAATACGCTGGAAGAAATGTTACCAACAAATGCGATGCCGTTGTGCTGTCTCAGATTTTTTCGCCGTGATTTCACCAGGACACGAAACTCTAAATAATGTCAATAGACTCTTCAAGCTGGTCGCTGGCTAATTTATCTTGCATTTATTTGTCTCAATAATGGTATTTAAACGTATATTTCTGTTAAAACAATAAATCAATTTGAGAAATGATGTATTTCCATGTCGATTTTGGCAGATGAAAAGAAAACAGCCGACAGGGATAAATGTATCGGCCGCTCGCCTTGTTCCAATTGGTCGGTTCTCGAAAACCCGCGGGTTCCAATCTTTCGCGATACGAAATTATCTGCCGAGCTGTACGCGCAATCTGTCGCACGAATGCGCACTGAGTACTGACTTCAAAACGAACCCGCCGGGTCCAAACCCGTGGGTTGCAACGCTAGTGGAATATGGCCTTTAGGTAGTAGAGTTACTTTACTCTACGTAATAGTACTTTACGGTTCAATTTTAAATTTCTTACGATATGCGTCAACTATGCCCAGCCTCAAAGATAATATTACCCGGCCCATCCCAACCACGTCTGTCACTTCGTTTGTCGCCAAATCTGACGCAAATCTGTCACTTCGTTTCGATCTCGAAATTACAATACCGGGTGCGTTATCATGTCCATCTCGCTTGACATCGTTTCGACAATAACTATCAACGAATCAAAGAGTTTAAATAATTGTAAACTTGCTGAATGTCTTCCATCAACCCATCATTTATGTCATCTGACAGACCTGTCATCGGCTGTCATTTCGTTCCGTGCTCCGTCGCACTCAGTCGATTGTGGGCGCCAGGGGCGGACTGGCTCGAAAAGGCCCGGCTTGCTGTACAAACTTTAGGCCCGCAAAATTTGTAATGCATTGGGAAAAAATCGGCCCGGGCATTTCAGAAAATAGACCGCCCACGAGCTAAAAAAAACGTCACCCGAAATCTTTCCCGAGGCCGATCCCTAAAAAGAAGTCTCCCAGATTTTTCCCAAGGCCAATGGTATGACCGGCAGGGGCCCGGAAAGCCCGAGGCCCGGGGTGCGATAGCCGCACCCCGGGCAGTCCGCCCTTGGTGGGCGCGAATGCGTTCTACGACTTGCGTGGTATTTCTTGCGTGATGCGCTTGCGACATCCACAATTACAACTACGTCCATTGTGCGCGGACCTTAAGGGTCAGCAGGGATTTATGGGAATTGGGCTCGCAAATACGGGAGGAATGAATACGACACGAGAAAGATTGCGAAAAGCTTAGTTTCAATGCCCTTGTCTGAAGATCAATTGCGTACATTTCTAGAACCGTATCAGGGTTCGAGTCTCCCCTGCCGGACTTAGTCGTGGGGAGCTTGGACTGCGAGAGCAAAGGCTGCAGCTGCCAAGACAGAGCCGGCCAAGCAAGGAAAGGGCAAGGGCAAGGGCAAGGGCAAGGGCAAGGGCAAGGGCAAGGGCAAGGGCAAGGGCAAGGGCAAGGCCCATTGAACAAATAACTAGGAATCTACCGGGAAAATTGCTTCTTTGGCAATCAAACCTGACAGTTAACATCATCTTAAAGAACAATATTTTATAAAAGTTCCAAAAAAACAAAATCATACCAAGATAAATGCAATTAAATTTATGAATCTAACGGCCATCGGGTAAGGATAATGGCTGGAGATGGGGATACCAAATTTCTACACCACCTAGCTGGCACCTTTCTCTTTGTCACTGTCAAAAAAATATATCGTGTTTATAGCTAAAGACTGTGTCCTGGAATTATTTTTGTCACCCTGAGCATTTTTGGTGTCAAAAAAGAAGTCTTAGAAACATCGCAGGAGAGTTTTGATTGCAGCACGACATGTCAAAAATTGCGGTTAGTAAGAGGTCCAATTTTCAAACAGTAGTTTCTACTAACATTTCCGCATCTTTGTCACTTGATTACGATAAAAATCTTTAATTTCTGCTATGGCTGCTTTGATATTTGGATTGTTTTTGTTATCAGTTACCTGTCACATCACCTGTCACCTGTCCCTGTCACGTACATACATGTGAATGATGACCATAAACTAACTTCCATTCATTAGCGCGATAATGACCTCTAGTCGACCCGTTAAGCTAATGGACCATTAGGGTCTTTTTAACAGACCATTAGCGTTAACAGACGACTGAAAGACACACAAGAAAACATAAAGTCTTGTTATCTATGAAGGACGCCTTAACGGGCCACTGAAAAACTGAGTCTAATTGCCATCACTTTTTTTAAGCTAATTAGTAATTAGTGTCTGGTTAATCTAGATTCTAGTTAGTAAAACCAGATGCTCATTTGGAACTTTTTTATGCAAAGGTAAACAGCTTATGCCAGGCCTAAGTTCATCGTCTCAATCCGTATATATCCGTTTAAGCAGGCATGAGCAACCCCCGGCCCGCGGGACTATTTTGTCCGGACCGCCGGGTCAGGACTATAAGCATTATAGATAGGCCCATTCTGTGTCTGAGCATATGAACATATTTTTACTAGGGCTTCGCGAACGCAATTTGTGTTGCGTTGAAGATGAGCGTAGGTAGCGGTTTGTGTATAGCGGATTAAAAGGTGCTTGCAGCAGTCACAAGAAAACCATGGAGCACCAAACCTGACCATTGCCTTCTCGAAAATTCTAATCACTTGAAAATGTATGCGGATTCTGACGTTCCTTTGTTTCTCTTCGAGGTCAACAAAGCTGGTAACCAAGGAAACGAAGGAAACCGGACTCGTATTGAATCAGCCGTCAAATCACGAAAAAAACACCACAAAAATGCTAATAAAAACCAATTGGAAAAACCTACCGAAATAAGATTTGCAGGCATGATAAATATGTATAAGGTCAACATGTTTAGAAGTTTTGGTGAAGTTATGTTCAGAACTTTGAAATTTACAGGGGTTCGAAATTCGGAAAAAATCGAAAAATTTCGTAAAAATTGATTTATAAAAAATTTACTGAACCGATCTTTTTCAAAAACGCAGGGGGTCTAAGTTGAGAACAGAGGTAGATACTCAGAAATTTTCATCCGTGTCGGTTCAGGCGTTTGGTCTGTAGAGCGCGCACAGACACACAAAAAAACAAAAAAAAAACATACACAAGTGACTTTTTTTTGGGGTAAGTGAAATTGAAGATTTCGCTCCGCTCGCTTCGCTCGCTACGCTCATCAAAAAAGTTAAACCCACATTTTTCAGATATATTTCTAGTGCCTTCTATAGAGTTTTAGGGCTCATCGTTATCCTTGACCATCTCTCTCTTGTACCAATCAATTCACGATTGGTAGCAGCGTTCAGTGAGCTGTAAAGGAAAATTCAGATTTTTACTCTGATTAAATTTGGAGGGTTCGATTGGATATATTTTGAAGACTGGGGACAATTCATGGGGAAATGATCTCGAGAATGAACCGTCTATTTATCCCAAGTTTAGTTTCATAACTTTGATAATTTTTGCTGCAGAAAGGGGACGAGCACAGACCAAGATTTAAAAAAATTGTATTCGTGGTTCATTTTGGAGCCATCTATGCTTTTATGGCCATTTGTGCCTCTAAATAAAGATTGTACCATTGACTTCAAGGAAGCGTATACACTTAGAATATAAGGCTAGACCCGCAACTGGGTACTGAAAAGCATGTCAAATTGAACGCAATCTTGATTGGGACCATCAGGAATGCAGCTACTCATGCGACTTTAGCACCGACTTCAAACGCCACGTGGCGATACACATAGGGGAGCCGAGCTTTGCTTGCACCGGTGCGATTACAAGGTCACGCGGAAGAGATCCTTGGATCGTCATCTCCTGACGCAGAGCAGTGTCAAGCCACACGCCTGCGCGGTGTGCAGCTTCCGCACTGCGCACAAGAACCACCTGTCTGAGCACATGCGCACGCACACGGGGGAGAAACCGTTCAAGTGCGTCCAGTACGACTTCGCTGCCACCCAGAGCGGTAACTTGGTCAGTCACGTGCGCTTTGCGCACACCAAGGAACACCCGTTTGACCGCTCCCAATGAGCGTACACGTGCGTGCAGAGCGGCCATCTTGCGCGGCACATGCTGACACACAGCGAGGAGAAGAAGCTGTCCTGCGCCGAGTGCAGCTTCAAATGCAACCCGGCTGCGCACTTGAAGAGGCACATGTCCAACCCCCACGGGGCACAGAAGAGGCTCGTCTGCGCGCTGTGTGCGCACAGATGCAACGAGGCTAGGGACTTGAAGCTGCACATGTCCAACCACCACGGGGCAGCGAAGAGGCTCGCCTGCGCGCTGTGTGCGCACAGATGCAACGAGGCTAGGGACTTGAAGCTGCACATGTCCAACCACCACGGGGCAGCGAAGAGGCTCGCCTGCGCGCTGTGTGCGCACAGATGCAACGAGGCTAGGGACTTGAAGCTGCACATGTCCAACCACCACGGGGCAGCGAAGAGGCTCGCCTGCGCGCTGTGTGCGCACAGATGCAACGAGGCTAGGGACTTGAAGCTGCACATGTCCAACCACCACGTGGCAGAGAAGAGGCTCGCCTGCGCGCTGTGTGCGCACAGATGCAAAGAGGCCTGGCAGATGAAGAAGCATCTCGCCGCCACAGCACGCCAGCTAGGCGATACACATGAAGGCTATTGTATAGAATTGTTGATTACGATAAGCATATACCTGTGTTTATTGACGCTTTTGACTTTTATGCGTCATCAAATTATGCTATTCTGCGTTACTGTGAGGCAGGTCATGTGAACCGCAAAACCCAAATGCTTGCATTACATGGGAATTGAGGACTTCTTATCCCTCTTTACTAAGTTTTCTGGTGACAGAAATGTTTGGTATTATGGCTGGTTCATATCTCTCACATCCTCCGAACGCTACAGTAAAAAATTAAATTGTACATTTTTAAAAATATTATCTGTTAATCCGCGGATGCTTTTTTCTATTTTACATCTTCGATCAGTGCTCTGGTACTGGGTAGGCAACTAGTAGGTATTCACGAGGGTGTCGCATTTTCACGTTATTTTTAAAGTTGATTCTCATTGAAAGTGAAATAAGGCAGATTCCGTGTACATGTTATACTTAACCGTCTCACGCACACAAACCGTCACAAACCTACCCTGGCATGACTCTTAAAAAGTCACCAGATTTACAACCCTCCGGACGTCACTTCAGACAAAGGCACTCGGCCTTCGTCTTCGAGCCGACAGTGTCATAAACCTTGTGGACACTGCCCCGAGAGCAGACCCATTATTGTCACTTCCTTAAACCCCAAACTCGCTCTGTTCTGGTGCGACTCTCTGAACTGTTCGGACGTGCTCTTGCTCTAGCTCCGCTGTATCATGTAAGTCACAATAAACCTTCATATACTCTAGTTAGCATGTAGTATAGTTTTTTTAGCAACACATCCCCATTTCCATCCTCGACATGTAGCCGTGGAGCCGACCTAACGGACAAGGACCCACACAGCCTCCGGAGGTCGTTCGTCGCCGCACTACTCTACGACGTGGTGGCAGCGGAACTCTGCGCTACCAAACAGGGCATCATCCTCTAACAACCATGGAGCCTTTGTTACATTGGTGGCAACCCGTGTTATCACATTGGTGTCAACGTTGGCATTTTGTTACAAAAGAAACAAACTATATGGGATTACTAAGAAACTTCTAAAATTCATTTATTATAAGTGAATGAAACTAGTTCATTGGAAATAGACTTAACATGAACTTTTATAATATATTTTAGCTTTCAAATAGCAATATAACGTAATAATTTTCGTTATAGAGTTGCTCTGACCGAAGATGACAGCTGTTAAGGCATATACTTTAACATTGCACGAGATACATAATATAGAGTGCTAAGCTAGTTGCTATCCCGGCTAGCAATGGTCGAAAATTATTTCAACGTTATTTCCCAATATCCATATCCAGTATCCACAGAACAGATTGTAAGGTTGGCATTTTCAAATTTCCAAACTTCAGCCCCAATTGGCTGGATCAACAGAACAGGCTGGCTATAAAATTTGTGTTGCGTTGAAGATGAGCGTATAGCTGTTTGTGGCGGATTAAATATTCTTTAAAATATGGGCGAAGGAAATCTTAATTAATTTAAAAAAAGATTTTGATTGCGAAGTATCATCAAAAAACACTCAGAACTTTTGACCAGCTGCAGCGGTAAAAAATTTACGAAAATATTACAATTTTCGTAAATATTGAGTAGTTAAAAAACTATCTAGTCGAACAAAGGGATGTCCTCTGAAAATTTCATCGAAATCAGAGCAAGCTTGTGAGCTGTAGAGTGCGCGGTTTTCGCTCCGCTCGCTCATCAAATGGCATGTGTTTTACGCAAAGGATGCGGCCGTTTTTTGTGGTTGAGGAACAACCGTATAGTTAAACGAGTATTCATGAACCAATGAATGTATGTGCATTTCAATGAGACAATTACTATGCCAATGGAACGTCAATGTATAATAGTGATCTCATTGCTTGCAATATAGAGCAGTTTTTCGATAGCTTATACTCATCTAACACCTCTATAAAAAGAATACACATGTCAATCCCTAGTTACATTAATTATTGATAATCCCATTTTAAAAAATGTGACCGAGTTAAGATTCGTTAACTCTGCAAAGTCCTTGTAAGGCCCTAAAGAAAAGGGTTATTTCAATTGCATAGTATTTTTTAGAAAACCTCTAAAAATGTGCATTGAAACGTTGGCACCGTTTGCAAAAATTATTTAAAATTAAAATACACTGGACAAACGAAAGTCGGTCATTCTGACCTTTAGCTGCCATCATAGAACACGATCCCAGACATCGGAACGATATCAAAAAACTGAGACTCAAGAATATTATTATCATTAAGAACGTTAGCAATATAAGGGTATTCAGAATATCAGAGTACAGATGCCTATAAATACCAAACTTTCGTCCTTGAAGTCAAACTTTTACATTCTTACATTTAAGAGCCCAGACTACCTCGTTGCCAGATGCGAGCAGCAGCGAGATAGCACGAATGCTATAGATAAAGAATCAGTCTGCATCGGTAACGGGTCCATTTTGCTCAATTTTAATCTCCTTCATCTCTTTATCGATTCACGAAAAAGCGCAAAAAAGAGCAAAATACAACATTTTAAAAAGCGGTTTCGGCCCTGTTAGACCCAAAAAATTGCCCTGTCTAAAGACACAAAATTCGATCATTTTCTCAAAAACTCGAAAATTACACATTTTTGGTTTCTCACTTCAAAGCTTATTTATACTTAATTAGCTTCGAAGTTCGAAGTGTATACTCATTGCTACATAATATAGATAATAAGCTCAATAAGGGGGTGACTTTCGAACACAAGGATCTAGAGGAATGTCTGTGATTGGGCAGAAAGCAAGTAACTTGGTACCAAATTTGAGTAAAAAAGAACTCTCATTTTTCGAGCGACATGTAATGTCACAATGAATTAAACAAACAGGCAAACAAAACAAACTATCCACATCAAACACACACGACAGTTTTATTTAGGTGGTGTCAAAATCACTCACTCAAAACTAAACAAAATAACCACCAATTACGGCCCAAGAATACCTGCCCCCTCCCCCCCCCCCCCCCTCCCCACGCCCAAACCAAGGTTACATTCTAATGACAGAATGTCTTGCAAATTGTACGAAGTTAGTCACCAAACGCACGACCGAGTGCCAGCACCAAAAGGTATACTTTTAAGCGCCACGTAAGACAAATTCGCATTCAGCTATAAGACGCTAAGATGGTCTTTGAGAGTTTCCGGACGATGATCGTTGACTTGGCAGATGAAATAGGAGGTAAGTTGTATGTATTATTGGACTTTATCATTGGATACTCTTTATGACTTCTATTACATTTTAATCTAACTAGTGGCGACATGACGTTTGTCGAAAGCAAACTTTTCTCATCTTCTCGCAGAAGTCAATTTTATTATGCAAATATTCCATGCGGGTCCTTTATTCTCTTCATTCAATTTTAAATCAAACATTTCGCATCACACAAACTCAATTGTGTAATCATGCTCCCCGTTTAGCTCAAGAAGGAAAAAATTGATCTTCCAAGAGGTCGAAATGACCCACTTATAATACAGACCCATAGCGTCATGCCGTGGTTTGTTTTATTTTGACTATACTCTAGCGCGAGCAGCCAACAATTTAGCAAAATATTTGTATAATTGAAATCTTCACTAGATTTTGTTAAAAAGCTTGAAGCTGTGTTAGCACGGGAGCATTGTTGACAAAAGTCTGCCACAAAAGTTGTACGCTGTCAAAACAACATGGCTCTAGTTAACATAATTGACATTATTATTATGTAAATTATTATTATGTCATATTATTTTTATTGACATAATTTTACAGTTTCTCATTTATACTACATTTATACTACACTTATGTTATTTATAAAATAAATATGATATACGATATATAATACACCAATAAAGGTATTATGAAATGTAGCCATGTTATTTTGACGGCATAAGCTGTGGCAGATATTTGTCAAAATGCTCCCGTGTAAACGGGGCTTTAAAAGGAGCACACTAAATAAAGCCAGAGTTCTTTCACGCTTGCTTAAAAATCATGTAATGCAATTTATAACTTCGTCAATCCATGATCACATATTTTTTTACCAAAGATATACAGCAATTAAAATTGCATGTTAACCATTTTATTAGCTTCTAGTTTAATTGCGACAAATAGTTGAAGTAATTTGTGAGACATTTGAATACTTTGCCAATGGCACGTTTTTTGGCGGTACATGTTTCTATAGGATGATAAAAAATAGTATCGGCAAACCCCATCATTAAAAGAACTAATGATCATTCTCCAAACTGCAAAGTAATTAACTTTAGCTGCCAGCGGCACCGATGGGGGAAAAATATATAAAGTCCACATGTGTTACCTTTAGTTACCTTTAGGTTACCTTTAGGTAACACATGTGGACTTTATATATATATATATATATATATATATATATATATATATATATATATATATATATATATATATATATATATATATATATATATATATATATATATATATATATATATATATATATATATATATATATATATATATATATATATATATATATATATATATATATATATATATATATATATATATATATATATATATATATATATATATATATATAGATATATATATATATATATATGCTGCTTTGCCACATTTCTTTTGGCGCGTCAGCCAGAAGGTAATTTTGCGCCCTTTTGTATTATTTGTTCATGTTTTTTAGCTTTCTGGCTTTTTAGCTGTTATAGCTTTCTAAAAATTGAATAACATGTCTATGTGTCAAGAGCACTGATCTCAAATAGCCTGGATAGCTGTTGCCATGAGTGCGGATTAGAAGTCAACAAGCAACAATGTAGGAGTCACAAATTTAAATCTCCCCATAAGATCCCATAGTAGTTTTAGTGATTTTGCTAACCGTTTTCGTAGCTTTTAATCAGATATTTACATCAAATTGAAATGTGTAGCATTCAGAGAGGCTTTTTTATGTTTTTATGTTCCCTGCTTGGTGATTAGGCTCGCCATATGCGTGTGAATAGCACATAATGTACACGCTGTGAAACAGTGTGAATAGCACATAATGTACACGCTGTGAAACAGTGTGAAAAGTCTTATTAGCAAATTTAGAGAAGTGCTGCCTCCCAAAATCAAATTTCATTTAACCAGGCATTATTTTAGTGTCGGTTGCTGCAACTTTGATGTAGTAATTTTGCTGTACCAAACATGTTTTAAAAACCTCGAATTGGCGTTGAAATCATATGTTGTGCACAGATTTTGGGACTCCTACCTGTTGCTAACAGTGACTGCTTGCTGACGACTTGCTGTCATCTGACTTCAATTTTTAGCTGCAAGCTGGATACTATGCTCCATCCAGGCTATTAGAAATCAGTGGTCAAGAGTTAACACCCCGGACTTTTGCTCTACCGAGTAGCGTCTCATTTAAGCAATTGCGTATAAAACAGAGAATCCGAATAAAAGCTGATAAACACGCTCCACTTCAGGAAATACGAATCTTTGAGCTGTTGTCACACCATGGCTTCGGAATCCGGGAATTATTAATGGGCCAACTATTTTACCGTGGTGTAGAAAGATCCGAGGGAAAACGTTTCAAAGTTCCAATGTTAAAAAAATGTAAAAATAAAGTTTGGTGCCAATAAATAACCGTTTTGAGACAGCTGAAAAAAATCGCCAAGAACTGTATTTACCTAGATTCACATAAATTATCCATAAGCATTCTTGTGTCTTACACTTGAACACAATGTGAGTAATGCAATGTGAGATACCAAATCGTTAAAATATACACTACTATGTATAGGAATCAAATTATTCACATTAAAATAGTAATATCAAAACCCTTTGTACTTGTCATAATATGTACCAAATTGATGTGACATTTATAAAGTTACGCCGCATCCAAAGGTGTAATAGTATTTGGGGGAAATGACGCTTCTGGCGCATTTTGCCAACCTTTCTTCGATGAAAGTGAAATGGTATACTATTAAAGAGACAAAAAAAATGTTTTCTGTTTTACAAAAATAAGCTTTCATCTTACATTAAAAACTTTCTCGCACAGAATTAGTTTCAAATAATTACTTAAAATGACATTAGCTATCGATGAAAAATAATTACGGCATATCTGTCACAAATTTTTGTCAGTCAAAATTCAAAACAATTGTAGGTACCAAAATGGCTGACAGTGCGTAATGGCCATACTCCACCACGATTGCAGCCTGCCAATCTATGGCCCTCTAAATGGTTTTGTTCCATTGGTGGCGATAGTAAATTTGCGGCAAGAAGGCCTAGGATCAGCAGGTTGCAACCCTTGGAATATGGCTGTTCTGAACACAACAACAAACATTACGTTTACATTAGCATTACGTTAAAGGCACATATTATATACATTCGGAGACAGATCAGTTCGCCAGAAAGTGGCTTTCAGGCCAAAAGTTGCTGACATCTCAAGACCTCATCGTTGAAATTATCATTTCAATATTTCAGTATGTTGTATAGACAAAAGACGTAAATAAGGGCGTCGAGAGAGAAACAAATTTGCTAATTGTGCGATTTTGGCCGCCCTGAACATAATTTTTCGACAATACTTGTAAAAATGTGTACTGCATGTAGGTCTCCATGTGTATATCTTCGTGATGTGTCTCATGCCGATAGGTGGCGACTTACTGAAACTTATATCTGGAAGTGATCTTCCTCCCTAAAAAAAACAATAATTTTTGTGAACTGTGAACCGCGCACAGTTAAAACATTACAGGCTATCAATTTTGGTTTATTTTGGTTTATTTTCCATGTTGCAGATCCTGACCCACGCATTAAAGACTTGCCGTTGATGGAAAGCATCGGACCAGTTTTCGTGATCGTAGCTCTGTACATGTCGTTCTGTGTGAAATGGGGCCCGAAGTTGATGGAACACCGCCAACCCTTCGAGCTAAAGAACACCCTCGTCGCATACAATGCCGTCAACGTCGTCGCCAGCGTGTGGATGACTTACGAGGCGAGGTTATTTTCATGTGTTTATCTTGAAGCAACTTTATACATTTCGATTTCAACAATGTTAGTGTTACATACACGGTTAAAATCAAGTTTTAACAGTTATATAAATTATTCACAATGTGTCTAAACTTTTTTGACATTATTAGCATTATTAGCAGACAGCTTAAGTTTTAACAGTTATATAAATTATTCACAATGTGTCTAAACTTTTTTGACATTATTAGCATTATTAGCAGACAGCTTATTAGAAATTCGAAAACATTAAAAAAGAGTGCTACGGGAAATTGAAGTTGGGGGAGGGAGGGGTGACGCCACGTTATTGGTATGCACCAATCGTTTTCAAATTATGGTTCACTAGTGCTTCAATTTGTGTGAGCTAAAGATGAGCTAAAGATTTTTGTAACGAAAAATAATTGTGAATGCAGAACACAGTGAACAGTAGGCCGTGTATTGAGGAATTTGTCAATGCTATAAAAGAGGTGTTTGAACAAGAAGCATCTAAGTTCGTCTTTGAAGTTTCTTGAGTTGGCCTTGGCTTATTCCACCTAAGTAGGAAGTTTATTGAAAAAGCGCCGGCCTGCCACAGAAACACTGTACTCGGTCAATTTAAGTCTTCAAAATGGCCGTGGTCAAGTTTGAGGCTCTCTCTCCTGGGCCTGGATCCACAAAGCAGGTTTAAGTTATAGTTATCACTACGGTGATTTCCCCTGAAATGTGCAGGCACCGTCCGTGATGGGATGTACATCATTTTACCCCGAGGGTTACTTGTTAACTCCGCTTTGTGGATCTGCACTGTGATTCTTAGATTTTACCGCGATCTCGATCGACAGCTAGAAATGTCGACATCGTGGAAAAATCTAGGAATCGCAGTGCTGGACCCTGTGTACCCACTCACCCCTATCGCTACAAGGTGCCCTGGGCCCTAACCCCAACATAGATCGTATGGTTTTCTTCTGGGCTTTGAGTGCTCGAGTGTTATTGGTTGAATGCACCCTGAAACACGATTCCGTATAGAGTTATAGTGACTGCATGGTGCGCACTTATGGCAAAGACTCCTCACCGTCGTCCTCTCCATCTTCCTCGCTACAGTGTTCGAACATCGAATCACAACGTTTACCTTGGCCAGCTTTTTTACTACACGACTGTATATTTATGACTGTATTACATACTTTTTGGATTTCGTGTAAAAAAACGTAACGAACGAAACAAACGTGCAGACTTTTAACGATGATAATTGCTTGAGCTCATATTGAACGAACGACTTATCCGATTTCGATTATAATAACGTGCTAAGTTAATTTATATTCGTGTGAAGTTTTTATCTCTTCCCGACCAAATCTTAAGCGAAAAAGAACCGAATTTGCTGTTTGGTTTACAAAAATGAACAAACAAATAAACAAAGCCCATGAGAATATAACCCCTTTCGGTGATCCTGAATGCCAATTGGAATAAACATTATCTCTGTTGCAGGCCTTAGCAAATGGATGGTGGAACGACTACAGTTTCAGATGTCAACTTGTAGATTACTCAGACAATCCGAAAGCAACTAGAGTAAGTCTGTCTAAATATTCCATATTATAATATTATAGACTTTCAACAAAACAATATGTTCTCGAACAACAATGTGTGTTTTATCTTGCAGATGGCCCGCTTGTCATATATCTACTTCGTCTGTAAGCTGTTCGAACTTTTGGACACGGTAAATTAAGTTTACCGTATATGACCAACAATGTGACCAAATTTTTAAAATTTCAATTACAGATTCCTTGTCTTCAAATGGGAAACTACTAATGCCTGGTTTTACCAATTTTGTTCACTCCTAGTTGAGATCCCAACTAGGAGTTACAACTGTTTTCAGCCAATCACATGCAGAGAATTCAGTTGTAATTCCCAGTTGGGATGTCAACTATGAGTTGAACATTTTGGTAAAACTGGGCTTTAATTTCTCAGAGTATATTAACTATGGCTTGTGACGAATAGGAACTATAGTCGGAACCGGCGGAGGATAACTTGGGAAACAGATGCACACGAGACACTCGGTTTTATCTCTAACACAATTGCTTTAATGCACGAATCCAATCTACATAGCGCTATAGTACGTCTCATGTTCTTTTGGCAGCGCCTCGGGGCATTGGGCCTATACTATAACAATGTAGAAACCCGGTTAGTTGCTGCCATCAGAACCTGAGACGAACTATAGTACCAATTCGTGTGAAACCTCGTTGCCGACTGACTCTCAAAACAAATTAGTCGAACAAGTAACCACACACAGGTAAAATTCCTACACCACCGAAACAATAAGACTCAAATGGAGATCGTTACAAGCTTTACAAACAATACGAAATATATACATTCAAATTAGCAACTTCAATCTTTTAAAACATTTGTCTCAGAAAAACCATTAGCAATTCTGTTTTGTTCATTTGTCACTGACTGTTTATAACAAGTAAAGGTATTGCATTTTTTGTGGGCGTTGTTTTCCAGGTATTTTTCGTCCTGCGCAAAAAGAACAGCCAAGTGACGTTGCTCCACTTGTACCACCACTCGGCCATGCCGTTTCTTACGTTCTACACCGCGAAACTAGCTCCAGGTGATTGGCCATCACAGTTCAAGGCCGTGGGCACGACCTTGCAAATAGGCAGCCTTGCACGGACCAATAGTTTGTTATAATGATTTTGTGTAATGTTGCAATATTGTAGTTTTATATCCATATACAATGCGTTTAACATCTAGATGTAACTTTGGATTTTTGGATTTTGGAATTAAGGTTTTCTTTGGGTTTAAAGTACTGGGGGCGAATTACAGAAGCTTTGCGTATCTTTAAGATATGATGAGCTGTTCGTCGTAACTTTACGCAAGCGCTAAGATGGACTTAGTCGGCGTTTAATTCGATATTACAGAAACATTTTGTCACTTATTTTAATGGTGTCGTAAGTCATTATGAAGGTCATAATCGTCTGAATATTCGAGTGATCAGAGTTTTCGAGAAAGCTATGGTCCATGGCTTGGTGCTCCATGGTTTTCATAGGCCTTCTGCCTCCACCTTTTTATCTGCTGTACACAAACCGCTACCCACGCTCATCTTCAACGCAACACAAATTGCGTACGCGAAGCCCTAGTTAACTAAACACGTTCCAAGTATTAGTGTTATAGTAATGCAATCATTGACGCCCAACTTATATATTATTTGGGATGGATCATGCTTATCTTTATGTTGCTACAAGCTAATTCTAGTCATTGTGACTATGGTCGGATCCAAATATAAAATACTCGTTTTCGGCTAGACATGTGCCGTCCATATTTTCTTCCAGCACGCAGCCAAAATACCGATGTTTCGGTAGTGATTTACGGACTGACATTCACATGGTTATTAGCAAACTTAAGTGAATACTTTGATATATTATGGTGCCCTGCAAAAGATATGTTAGCGATAATAGCCCCCAATCACTAAAACTGACTAATAGCATGTGATGCTTGCACTCAGGAGGTGCCACGACATTCGGGATCCTGCTCAACTGTATCGTCCACTCCGTGATGTACAGCTACTATCTGCTGGCTGGGCTGGGTCCGCAGTACCAGAAGTACCTCTGGTGGAAGTCGCATCTCACCAAGATGCAGCTGGTAAGACCGCAAACAAGACAACATTACAGCACGTTTTGAATTTCTTAATTCTCATCCTAGACCGAGCTGTAACACATGGATAGCCCATGATCTATGTAAATATGGGCAACCGCAAAATTTTGAGAGAATGGAGTCCCAGTACACAAATTGTGCAATATACTAGGGCAACGCAAAACGCTCTTTATCGCGTTGAAGGATGAGCGAGTCAATCAGACATGCATGACAATCTGACAATCTGAAAATCAGGCTATCACATGTTGGATCAGGCGTCTATAAACACCGTACAGCTACATGAATGCGAATAAAAACCATTTGGAAAACTCTACCGATCAAATATCTTCAGGCATGACAAATATATACATGTATAGGGTGTCGCATACGTGTTAAAAATCTGGTGAAGATTGGTTAACAACTTTTACGTTTACAAAATTCAAATCTTTAAAGAAATTTAACTATTTCGTAAACATCGATTTATTTAAAAAAAAGTTCCCAACCGATCTATTTCAACGTAGCAGATCAAAGTTTAGAGATTTCAAAGATGTCCTACAAGTTTCATCAAAATCGCTTCAGCCATTTGGTCAGAAGAGCGCGGACAAACATGGGGAAACATGGGAGACTTTTTTATACGGGCTGTCGGAATTCAAGGCTTCGCTCGCTTATCCAATAAGTATTGTAATTTCGCCGCTAACAATTACCCCTGTACCCCGGCACTTCTGTTGTTATATCTTATTCATCGCTAATCTTATTATCGCTGTATAGGCATACTGTTATATTTCCCAAGACTTACGTTGGTATGAGTTAACCCTATACCAACATCGAATAGCTCCATATAGTGAACTATCTTTGTAAGTTATATCTGTGTTTTTATTTAAACTCAGGTTTTACATTTAATTCGCTTTTCTTTTTGCAGATCCAGTTTCTAGCGGTCATCGCGCAGCTACTACCGGTGTTCCTGACAGACTGCAAGTTCCCGAAAGCGATACCTCTGATGCAGATCACCAATTTGATGGCAATCTTCTTCCTGTTCCTGTCCTTCTACAAGCGGTCCTACCGAAAGCCGCAAGGCGAAAAACTCAAATTGTGAACAGGATCGACTTAAGCCTGATTTACAATCAACTTAGCCGCTAGAATTAGCAAGTATTATAGGAAGCAGTATAATCACAGAGTTTAAAGCCGATCATTGATTGTTGATGAGAAATTGATTGAATGTCGCTTTTTTTGAATTTCCATAAGATATTTCGAGAATCCAAGATATTCGATTGGTTTTCAAAAGAATGAATGAATAGTGGGGCTTTGAGGCGTGTCAACCTGTTGGTCATTTTGCGCCTTCGGTTTTCAAAAGTCTTTTGATTCCGTAGTTATTTGTTTCGTCTCGATCCGATAACGGGTGTTGCCTTTTAAAAGCATGTTCATTGAGCTGTTAACTCGGGCCGTTTCTCTTACCTCGTACGATGTACACTTTCCAGGCCACACCTTTGATCGGAACATCACGAAACCATATATCTATAGAAACCTCACACTTTTGACAACCAATTAAATATCTCAGAATCTCGAGATATCTCATGAAAATCCAATGAAAGTTTAATTCAAATTACCTCAACAATCATTAATGTACGGCCTTAATTAAGTGTATCCGGTAAGAGGTAAATCTTTGCTGAAATGCATATTTCAATGAACCGGCTCAACAGCGTCGTTTTACAATGACTCTTGTAATTAATTGACGGGTAAAATCTTTAGAAATGCAAATGGCCAATTTG
Source organism: Nemoura dubitans (assembly GCA_921293005.1). Classification (NCBI taxonomy): domain Eukaryota; kingdom Metazoa; phylum Arthropoda; class Insecta; order Plecoptera; family Nemouridae; genus Nemoura; species Nemoura dubitans. The sequence goes on along the minus strand of OV121077.1, from coordinate 27,622,332 downwards.
TTTCCGGAAGAGTGAAGTATCCGTAAATATAGGTTTCGTCGCGATCCGACCAAAAGTGTGGCCTGTAAAGTGTTCTCAGTAGCAAGTATATCAGGGAATTTGGCCCGAGTACGAAGATAAATCAACAGGCTCAATTTGTTTGGTGAATGCGTATCCGTAAACCTGTCTACAAACCAATAGAACATAACCGAAATATAAGAAAATTTTCTGACCATGCCTACTTTTAAGGAAAGTAAGTCAAAACTTAGTGAAGAACAAAGCAGCTTCTACACAGCCAGGCTATAAATGAGATTCTCCCATATTTAAATTGTAGAAATATAAGTTGAATAATATAATAATAATTATTTATTTATTTATTTATATACACGTTCTATAATATATCTACTTATAGGTAGAACATGTTCGCATATGTTGGTAAAAGAAATTCCGAAAAACTGTTTGAAATGCTCTCTCTCTCTCTCTGCAGAATATTTCGCACATGGACCATCTTTGATATTCTATATCTGTGATCCTAATAGTTCACCAACAAAAGCTCAATTTACATTGGAGCTGATGTACCTCCTGGAAATTAGTCGACGAGGTTCAGGAAAAATAAATTTTGAGAAAAACATCTTATCCTACACTACACCCTTGGGGCTCCCCGTTCATCGCCGTCCCAAAAAATTATTATTTCGTTTTTAGCGCAGATTTATTTTTATAAGAACTTAAGTTCAATCACTTGGATTTCAACCTGGGCCTTACAATAAGGCTCCCAATTCCACAATCCCCCCCCCCCCCCCCCCAATTTCACATCGCAATAATTTGATCCGCGATCCGAATAATCCGAGAAACCATGGTAGGTCCTGTGTACTCTGTGAAGCGTCTCCCTAAGAAGAGGAAGAAACTGGACCAGTGTCAGAACTCAGAAGATCCGCGAAACACCACAAATCATTCCGGAGGAAGAACGGCAGAGAACATCATGGACCCTTCTTGCCTGATTCTCGTGTATGATATTAAAAATATTAACTAGGGCTTCGCCGAACGCTCTATACCGTCGCGTTGAAGGATGAGCGTTCGAGCCTTCTCGAAAGTTCTGATCACGTGAAAATTTCGATGACTGACTTTTCTTTGTTTTTCCCTGTAACCAATCAAAAAGCTCAAATATACTTATTTTGAGCGTATTCAGTAACAAAATCGTAAATACATAAATATTAAATATTCTTAAAGGTCTTTTATAAGTTTCTAGCTACATTTGTGGCGCTGTTTCCCTTTCAATTAACTTCATAAACAGAATTGCCTAGCTTCCAAAAGCTATCGAATATTTCCCTTGGACGAACTTGAAATCAACAACACTGGTTACCACGGACAACATAAGAGAACCAAGAACACCGATCACATGTTGAATCAGGTGTCGAAAATCACGAAAAATCACTAATTAAATGCGAATAAAAACCAGACGGAACGTCTTACCACTCTAAGATTTTCAGGAATGATAAATATCCATAAGGGCAACATGTGTACAAATTTGGGCAAAGATTGGTTAATAACCTTGACATTTATAAAGACGCAAAATTTTGAAAACATCGAAAAATTTCGTAAAAATCGATTTATGCAAAAAGTTCCGAGCCGATCTTTTTCACAAACGTGGCAGATCTAAGTTCAGAGATTTTGAAGGTGTCCTACAATTTTCATCAAAATCGCTTCAGCCGTTTGGTCAGTAGAGCGCGGACAAACAGACAAAAAAAAAAAAATGGGATACTTTTTTCTACGGGTGGTGTAATTGAAGTCTTCGCTCGCTTCGCTCGCTCATCCAATTATGTTAAATACATGAATAATTATTTGGCGTTTACTCATGGTTTACAGTGCTTTATCAGTGTGTGCAATACAAGTAAAGAAGACCTGAGCGGCAAGTTGCTCCAAGATTTATTGTTTCTACGCGTATACAAGTAAAGAAGACCTGGGCGGCAAGTTGCTCCAAGATTTATTGTTTCTACGCGTATACAAGTAAAGAAGACCTGGGCGGCAAGTTGCTCCAAGATTTATTGTTTCTACGCGTATACAAGTAAAGAAGACCTGAGCGGCAAGTTGCTCCAAGATTTATTGTTTCTACGCGTATACAAGTAAAGAAGACCTGAGCGGCAAGTTGCTCCAAGATTTATTGTTTCTACGCGTATACAAGTAAAGAAGACCTGAGCGGCAAGTTGCTCCAAGATTTATTGTTTCTACGCGTATACAAGTAAAGAAGACCTGAGCGGCAAGTTGCTCCAAGATTTATTGTTTCTACGCGTATACAAGTAAAGAAGACCTGAGCGGCAAGTTGCTCCAAGATTTATTGTTTCTACGCGTTATAAACTGCATTTGTGTTATGCATATTAATTAAGGACTGCAAGGCATCATGGTGAACGAATTGATGAGCTCTTAGTGTTTGGAAAAATTCCTCTCTTTTGGACCAGAAATACCGAAATTGGTACTTTTCTCAAGAATATTGCTGAGGGTTAACAACAGGTCTGAAAAAGTGGGTGCTGCTATGGGAAACATGACAAGAACTATTGGCAACTAATCCGAACCCCTACATTTTCAAATACATAAATGACAAGTAAAATAATTAAACATTGCGAAAACAATTATTTTTTAATTTTTTGTTCGCGAATTTTTTTAATTGATCATTTGGTACGGAAATGTTTGTTTACTGCCGTACGACCACATGTTAAGTTTGCCAAAGTTAAGTTCTTGCATCCTTCAAACTAGCTCGTCGGTATTTCTTTTAGCTTTTGCCTCATTCATATACAGAAGTTAAATACATTTAAAAAATATATTTTTTACACAAGCCCATTGCTTTGTCCCCAGCGGACAGACCTGTGTATCATTGTTTTACAACGAGCAATATCAGAGATACGATGCCGTTGGAAGAAAGAGATTGTTAAATAGACCTAGCCCAGTTGCAGATTTTGTGAACCTAGACGACCGGGAAGTGCGTATTTGTTTTAATATTTTATCTCTGGCCAACAATGTCATGGCTATAAAAACAACTACTTTCAAATGTCCCACCCATCAATTTAAGTGCGTCTCAAAGATCCCACCCCTGCAATAATTGTTTGTTTGTAATATCCCACCACTGGTTACCACAGGTAAAAGGTCTTCGTTTTAAAGACTCCTATCCCATTAAGCGATATATATATATATATATATATATATATATATATATATATATATATATATATATATATATATATATATATATAATAGTCAAATAATTTATCAAATGAAACACCATAAAAAATTATATGTTCAAATTGACCTAAAAAGCATAGATATGGGCTCCAAAATGAATGTTGAATTTTAAACATTCTTCCTGGCTGTACCTGGGGTTTCCCCCTTCCCCAGGCTTTGGATTGTCCCAAGAATATTATCCAATCGAACCCTCACATTACATACATTAAATGAAAAGTGTATACTATTTTCACCCAAAAAAAGTCAAAATCAGACATTTCCTACATCTGTCATCTACCTCATTGCGAAAACTGTTCTGCAAGTCGTGAAGACAATTTTACCATAGAGAGATGTTTAAGAATGAACATGAGCCCAGAAACTAATAGAAAACAATCAATATGTTTCCGAAAATTCGAGTTCTTTTAAACTTTTTAAATATTTTTCTTCAGACACATTCTGGGCCCATGTTGCCAAAATTTATGCCAAATGTCCAAAGCCCGGCGGACCGGACAAAATAGGCCTGCGACCCGAGGGTTGCATGCCTGCTCTAGACAATTTACTTTTAAATATGCTTTAATTACAGCTATATGCTCAACTACATCGCCGCTCAAATAGCGTTAACGAAGCATCTACCCAATTGAACTGTGTAACATTTACATTATTAAAACGTAAAAACATGTAAATAGTCTTGCCCAACTCTCACTTTAAATTACAGTTGGAGTTGGGTAATTTCTCGTGATTTATAAAAACAGATCGTTTCGATTTTTTAATTGCATCTCTGCCTAAGGCATAAGACAATTAAGCTCAAGGTGCAGGCACAAAAAATGTCTGGTAAAACCTAAGACGCGAGAACTAAATAGCAGAATAAGTTCAAAATAGGAGACTAACGTGTGGCAGACTCCCAATTGCAACATCCTGAAGGAGAGCACGTCAGTATCAAAGTACCACGGGGACGAAACGCACCACAGATCAGTCCGAGAAAGGGAAGCACCGCGTGTGCGATGGAGTTCCCGTGGCTCACCGGCGTTTACAACACATTCAAAGAAGACCTGAGCAGTAAGTTTGACCAACAATTCATGGTTGTATTTATTTCCTATAGTGTAGGTATCTGTTACGCATTTTACATTAGCATACCTTGGTGTACGCATTGATAGGCACTTTGCACCATGATATTTTTTGCAGGGATTGTAATATTCTAACTAGAATGCAGGACGATTGTTGGGATTTTTAGTAACACTGGTGCACAGACCAGGTTTTTTCTTTCAGTATTTATATTGAAGTCTTCTTCGGTTTCGCTCGATTTTCTAATTAAAATGTGTACCTACTTAATACTTTATAGAGTAGACAGGGTCACTAAATTTGAAAAAGGGCAACCAATGTGATAAATTTATTTTTACGGTGTAGGTCTTTTTTATCTCAACAACTCACAAGTAAACCTCAAAATGTAACATATTGAAAACAATACAAATTTCAGTTGAAAAAGTATTTGAAACTGGGATTTCATTGGGATTTTGAGTGGTTTTTTTTGGATTTTTATGCCGAAAAAATTTATTATTTTTATTATTTTTCGACTTCTACTGGTTCATTGGAGTTTAGAAAGTCTAGATTAAAAGACAACAATTAGTTATTTTGTTCACGTTTTTAACGTCAGTCGAGCTTGATCCTTGACCCTTGCAACTAGCTTTGGTAACTAGTATATGTCGCGAAACGTCAGCTAACCGTTAGTGATACTTTTATTTAGCATTAAAAACCCAGTTTAAAACAGTTATTTTCAAAACTAGTGCTAAAGATAGGACATATTATAGTATAGACATGAGCGTAGAAATTTTATTTTTATCATTGATGGGCATACGAGCGACGCGAAATCTCTATAATATCAGAATCCCTAAAAAAATATCCGCTGTGTGCGTGTGTGCGTGTGTGATGTTTTTTTTTCATTTCTTGTGTGTTTGTGCGCGCCAGACCAAACGCCAGTGGGCAGTTTTTGAACCGGTCAAAATTTACGTAATTTTTTTCTTTCGAAAACTTGCTAACGCTGCGTATAGCCGGAAGTTCAGAATATGTGTTGAAAACCTGAAATAAACCATTGCTCTGAAATTGTTAGTTCTGCATGACTTTTCGTTCCCTTGTTTCACTCTTTTACATATTTACTGTTTTAATACACAAATCATGCAAACACGTTTAGAATTCAGATTTCCTCAGCCCATAATTGAAGACATATTGGCACATGATTAGCCTATAATGTTTTGCCTTCTGCTTTTAGAACATAAAACGCGTTATAACAAACATGCTCAAATTGCTTGCGCGGCCCAAACTAGCAAGACACTAATGTATGTCATTACTATAATTAACAAATATAACTATATAACTATAACTATAATGTTACCTGCTGAAACCTAATAAACGGGATATCAAAAAAAATTTTAATCCGTTGCAACGAACACACACAAGAAATTATACACGTTCGGCCTAACTTGTGTACAAATATTTGTCCTTGTTTCACGATATTTTCATAGGAATACGAAAAGAAACTTTTTATAACAAAACAGAGTGAAAGTGACGCTACTTTAAAAACCATATCAACAACATTTGCCAGTTTTCGAGGGTTGGTAAAACCCTTTGCAAAACTGGGGTATGATTGATAAATAAAGAATTCACTAAAGTCAAGCTTATAATAGTCAATCACTAAATGTTCATCAGTAATATGTTAACTAGTAAGTTATAAAGGAATTTCTGAACATATCTGAATCAGTTAGACACTATCGATGAGCGGAGCGAAATCTTTAATTTCAATACCCCCGAGAAAAAGGCCACTTTTGTAAATAAAGTTGAATTTTTTTGTGTTTTTGTGTTTGTGTTTGTAGGCTCTGTAGGTAAAATAGCCCAAACGTTTGCTCCGATTTTGAATAAATTTTCATGGGACATTCCTTTGTTATCAACTTACAAATCTACCTCTTTCCCGCTAAATAAGGTGGATAGTTTTGTTAACTAGGTAATCAAAATGTACGAAAAGGTGCATGTTTTTCGAAAATAGGCAGAGCATATTCTAACAATTTTTTGATGAAACTTTGCAACAATGTGAAGCATACTGAAATAAACCATTCAAAAAAATTTGAATCTGTATATATGACTTTTAGTTTAACATTTTATTTATAATTTTTTGGATTAATTTGGGAAAAGGGCCATGTTCGCTTTACGTCTTTTATCTACAACATACTGGAATATTGGAATAAGAACTTTAATGGAGTGGCCTTGAGATTTCAGCAACTTTAGTCTGTTTCACAAATTTTTACTGATCAATTTTCGACTTCGGTTACCCCATTGACTTCAAGGAAGCGCAAATACTGCGTTTAGAAGGATAGACCCCCAACCGGGTACTGAAAAGCGTGTCAAATTTGACGCCATCTTGATTGGGACCATCAGCCGTCTAGAAAATGTGTCACAGCTTGGCACTGTCCAACAGACAACTTGCAAGACAGCTCTTCCAGAGGCAAAAGTGCTCAGAAAATGGGATCTGGAATAGCAACTAGTAGTACCTCACAAGTATAGTATTTTTCTTGTTTTCTTTTACAGTCCGAGACCAACGCACCCAAAATCTTCCCTTGATGCAGAACGACATCCTGTTGTTAACTATCCTGGCTGCTTACGTGCTGTTCTGCGCCAAGTTGGGCCCGAAGTTGATGGAAAACCGCAAACCCTTCCAGCTGAAGAACACCCTCTTCGTCTACAATTCAGCCAACGTAGTCATAAGCATTTGGATGACGTACGAGGTATATGCATGAAACGGGTGTTATAGTTGAAAGCATGTGGAAGTAAGGCTGTAGCCAAAGCCGAATGGTCACGAGAAATGCATCTGCAATTATTTTAGCATAATAAAACATTAAACCAAATTGTATTCTCGGCTGAGGCAGGCTTTTACTGGCTGGATCTCTCGTGGCATGGGCTCTATTGGGACTGGCTGCTCTTGGCTAGATCTCTCGTGGCATGGGCTCAATTGGGGCTAGCTTCTATTTGCTGGATCTCTCGTGGCATGGGCTCTATTGGGACCAGCTTATATTGGCTGGACCACTCGTGGCAAGAGCTCTATTGGGACTAGGAATTCTATTTGCTGGATCTCTCGTGGCAAGGGCTCTATTGGGACTAGCTTATATTGGCTGGATCGCTCGTGGCAAGGGCTCTATTGGGACCGGCTGCAGATAGAGGGATGCTCTGGGATCGGTTAACAAATAAAACGTCACAAAATTACCAAAAGATACTTTTTTTCGAAAGCAAGCTGTGAAAATTGAAGCCGAAAGTGATATGAGGTCGCAAACGACATTATACTGCTATAATTGCCTCTGAAACAGCTAACGAGCTTGCAATTACAGTGACATGAAGTATGAAGTCGCTAACATCGGCTTCGGACCAATTTGAAACCATTGGCATCGTGTTTACTACATTAAGAACTGTTACAAGAAAAGCGATGGTCCAAATTTGGTTCTAAATACGAAAAAGTTTGGCAGATTGAGGATTTTATTTTGCATTGTCGTCGGTGAAGAAAGGACTTTTTTCCTAATTAAGTAAATGATGACTCGTGTTTACTCTACCTGACATTTCAAAAACATACATTCTTTTTTCCCCCGTATTCAGCTGGGTTTTGAAAGCCAGATGAGGTGAAACCGATGTTCCGGCGTTTTCGGGATGATACGTTGGGATAGCAGTTTAGACATCACTTCTTTAGCATGCAAATTCTTGAATAGAATATAAACTTTGAAGTGTTTCACAGTCAAAATAATTGGCACTCACCGCTCCCGAAAGGGTATGGGTGCTTGATTACCATCGCTAGACAGTGATTTCGAAATCCGAATTTGGTAACAGTGAGAAGAAAAATTACCGGGGGGTCGTTTAGGTATCGGTTTTAAGTTTCTTATCATGTCTGGCTTTTTCCATTCGCATGTCTGTTATCTGGCCACCACCGAAAACTCGGTCTGCTTGCGGCGCGCTGGGACATACTTTGTGGTAAATCATCAACTGAATACAATCGGTTGCATGCGTTGGTGAGTGGTTGGTGGAACGACTACAACTTGGGATGTCAGCCCATGGATTACACGGACAACCCCAAAGCAAATAGGGTAAGTGGACTGTCAGAAATGAACCGAAAGAAGTCGAAAAAACCATTCACAATTTTCGGTAAACATTTCTGTTACGGTTTAGGACATTTTTTATTCTTTCGTTTCCGGTTCGGTTACGGTTCGACCAAAAATCCCGGCTTTTTCGGTGTTCGGTTTTCGGTTTCTGTTCGGTTCAAAGCCCTAATAAGTGGTATTAATTTGTATACTTAGGCAGACTTGTACCATGCATAAAATTAGACGCAGTATATAGGTACTTGCAACACAAAATGGGAATTCCTACAAAGAAGAGATGTTGATGAGATTATTACTCTACAACGTTATCTCCGTCACAATTGGCACCTACAAGCAAAATATGTTTCTTTTACCGCTATCAGTGATAGACGATATAGGATATAAACTATTAGCATAGGTACTCTTATTAAGCAAATAAAGCTTATTAAGCCAGAAATATACTGCATAATTCTTTAGCGTCATATTGCTAAGTTGTTGCGGTTTCGTTGCAGTAAAAAAAATGTCCCTGCCCCATGTTAATGATACAATTGATGTGCATGGGAATAAAATGCAACAAGGATTGGAATGCCCCGATTCGTTTGTCTTTTCAGATGGCTCGTTTGGTGTACATTTACTTCATCTGCAAGCTGGTGGAACTTCTGGACACGGTAACTCATAAGCAAAGCGAGCGGAGCGAATTCTTCTATTCTTCACCCCCATCCTTCAACCTTCCTTCCTTCAACAGAAAACCGTTGGTGGCGCTGGGTGCAGAGTTTGAGTATTCTTGTGTGTGTTTTTGCTAGCGGTGCTCGCAGGTCCTTTGATCGCTAAGTTCCACGAAACCACACGTGAAACGTTGACGCCTTCATTCCCCAGATTGGCTCTATATGTGTTTTCACTTTTCAACTAAACAATATTCACAAAAATATTTTAAGAATTTTCGCAAACTTTCTCACGCTGTACAACCAAAAGTTCTTAATAGGTTTCTCAATAAAAATTGCAAAGCTTGAAAGCACATTCCAGAAGCAACCCGTCCTGCTGAAGTTGCACAACTCTTCGTATACAGCATAATTTTCGGCATAATTCGCAGGACTTTGTGCTAAACTGAAACAAAATCGTTTTGAAATTAGATTTTCACAAACTTTTAATGATGTAATAGGTAATTCTCACGCCCCATGCTGTTAAATTTGGGCCGTTCATGAATGTCATGCGAATTTCACAAGTTTTATTTAGATTTTTGGAATGCCGCGCAAAAGATGGTTCAAAAGAAGGTTACACGGCTTATTAATTTCTTTAATAGATATGCTTTATAAATACGAGTTCAAGAATTCTAAGATACCTACTCCAAATCAAAATCCCAGTCTATTTTTCTTTATGTATGAACCTTTATTTCTAAAACCGTAAATTTATTTTTGTTCGTCTGCAGGTGTTTTTTGTGCTTCGCAAGAAAAACAAGCAAGTGACGTTTCTGCATCTGTACCACCACACGGCGATGCCAATCTACACATTCATGTCGGTGAGAATAGCGCCAGGTGACGTGGACTTACTCCCAATTGAATTGGGATTTAGAGAGAAAGGTGCCATGGGCCAGTGGTTCTCAAACTTATGGATCCATGAATTCCTTAACGTGGGGACGAATTTTCGCGGCTCCATTGTACTAATATCACGTGTTTTACAATGCAACCTGTACTTATCTTCACGTTTTCGCAAGTTAACTGTGCAATTGACACATCTCAAGTGGTCGACTCAAAGTGTATTAAAATAAATTTCTAGATATCTGTCATTTGACAATTGACAAGGATTTTTGTCAATCGTAATCATGACAATTGTGTGTACCAGGAATAAATATTCATTCTGAACAGAAAAATTGCGATACATGGAATCTTGTGAAAATGCTGAAATGCGCGACGCGCCTGGGGGCTTTGGGAACCACTGGTCTAGGTGACATTAAAACATATAGGCATAACTTTACAAGAGCATAAATGAATAGCTTGAACATGTCAATCGGTGGGGAAAATAATACAAGTGCATTTTGCGACACCTGTGTGTTTTTAAGATAATCATCGCGAATTCCGTGTTTGGGTTTTTGTCAAAAGAGTACAATTTGACATTTCCTGATTTAATGTCTTCAAAACTGCGTTTTGTATTATGTGATGAAGAAACTTATGAAGTTTGTTCGTAACTGCTTACATGTCACTTTTGCAGCCAATCATTTAGGACTTTGGTTGCCTTTTTCACTGAACCTCTCAATAGGTCATACTCCTTCGGAAACTATATAGTTCTTGTTGCTAAAGTTAAGCAGCATTGAGCGATGTCAGGTCACGGGTGGGTGACCATTATTCCTAAATACCCTTCATGGACATATCTGTTTGGGAAAGAAAATAGTTAGTTGAATATTTAGTGAGACACCAATTGTTCAGCTAAGAAATTATCGGAATGCAAAGACACTACTGGCAGCAAGAATTTTGGAATTGGTAGTGTATTTCCTTCGATCAATCAATGATCGAAGGTATTTCGACATATTCGACGGAAGTGTGTTTTATACATCATCTGGGACGCCCATAATAAATGGCTAAAAAGGCGAGCTTTGAAAGCATTTATGTTTGAGTAACATTGACCAAAAGCAACAAAACTATACCAACAAAGTAGGTACCAATAGAGTCCATGCTTCGAGAATTGAGATATCCAGGCAGTAGCAGACAGTACCTCAACCAAGAATGCAAGAAAGTGTCATTTTGTTTATTCCACGGCATCCTATATATTGGCGGTTAGGTACATTGACAAATAACTCTCCTGTAAGACCGGACGTTAGTGTACCATTTCCGATTTCAACGTTACAGGAGGCGGTGGAACTCTCGGGATCCTACTCAACTGTTTCGTCCACTCGGTGATGTACAGCTACTATCTGCTGGCTGGGCTGGGTCCGCAGTACCAGAAGTACCTCTGGTGGAAGTCGCATCTCACCAAGATGCAGCTGGTAAGATGCAGTTGGATTAGCCATATTCAGACCGGGATTATCAGCTTGCGCAAATAAATTATTATAGTTATTACATTTTCTGACATTTTTGTCAAGCACATACCAAAACAAATAATATTTTAAAACAGCATTGAAGGCTATAAATATATTACTTTTTCTAAGCATTCGCAGCTTGTATAGCACCACAGCTAGCATAACGAATCGTTGGGACTTGATTACCAAAATATTCAATACACTGCAGGGAACTATTTTTTATCTCAATCGTTTTTCTTTTTTTCAGCTCCAGTTTGTGGTGGTCTTAGTCCAGCAATTTACAGTGCTACTCACAGACTGTAAAGTTCCAAAATCATTTTCCATTCTCTACATAGCCAACGTGACAATAATCACAATACTGTTCCTGATATTCTACAAGCGTTCGTACATCAAGAGTGCCGAAAAGATTGCTAAAAGCGATAACAAGGTCGATTGATCCATGTTATAGTGTAAAGCTGGGTCTAGAGCTAGCGATGTCAGTGGCACAATGTCATGAAAATTATAAAATAATCTCGGTTTACAGCTAGCTATGTCAGTGACACGATGTCATGCACAAATTGGCACTGTACCAATCAGCGACTCTGGATATGCATGACGTCATGTACGCGACTCTGCCACGGAGTCTTGATCTTCCATGGATGACAATATTCATGACATCGTGTCACTGACATTGCTGGTTTAGCCTTGTGCTGAATGCTGCTATTGTGCGGTTTCCATGACGTTTCGTATGATTTACATTGTAACGATCGGTTAAAAATTATATTCGTACAGATGTTTTCTTCAAACAAATCATTGCATGCTAAACTATTACTGCAACGTACCGTATACCAAATATTCAAACCAGCAGCCTTGCCTTAGCAACATTTAGCATCCGAAAAACGTTAACTTTTAATCATTGCATAAGGCGAGGAATATGTGGAGATGAAAGTGTAAGATTTAAGTCTAATAGTTGGGCAAACTGCAAATTGTGATAAAAGCGTGCAATTTTCAAATACCTATTATTCAAGCACGAGTATTCCGAACCGATTCCGTATTGAGTATTCATCGGGGTATCGATATAATATATATATTTAAAAATATATAAAAATGTTTATACCGTTTTGATCAAATAACTGCATTAAATATGAGAAGCCCGCAATCTCTCACCAGCACGCGCTGAGCTCGTATTCTCGAGTTTCAGTGACGAACGCCGTTTAAAACTTTCCTGGAAGACTTAAAGCCAGCGACATGAACGTTGGTACACTCGGACCACTGGCAAATGACTTGGGAGTAGCAACTTCTTCCAAAAATGTCCTGGGGTCACCACAAGCACAATACATCCTAAATAAAGTGACTAAGGCATGACTGAAACTCGATAATTGGGTCATTGGCGACTGTCGGAGCGGGAGCGCTCGGTTACCCGGCCAAGCACCGTTGCGTGCCCGCCAGCGTCGACAGCCTCCCGTGCTGACACACAAGTCACCCTTCACACCAACCTTCACACAAGTTGTGCTAGAATTAAAGATTTTGTCTATTTATTTTTATAATCAATAAAAATCAAATTAAATTTTAAAAAATACCAGTGTTCAAATATTTTCCCTGCGACTGGGTATTGAATGCTTTTAGAAAAGTCGGGTTTCCCATTATTATTCCTAGAAAGTACTATATCATAACGAATCGTTTGAATTCATTTAAAAAAATACCCAGTTTATTATTTTTCAACTCAATCTCCTTTTTTCCAGCTCCAGTTTGTGGTGGTCTTACTGCAGCAATTTATTGTGTTACTCACTGACAACAATTCCGAAATCATTTTCCATTTGCATGTTTGCGAGTTTATAGTCATCTTACTGTTCCTGGTTTTCTACAAGCGTTCGTACATCAAAACTCAAGAGCACCGAAAAGAATGCTAAACGCGATAACAAGATCAATGGATCCATGTTATATAGTTTGCATAGTTATATAAAGTAGTTGTTATGTATATAGTTTATTTATTTATTTATTTATTATTATCAGTTTGTTGAAACATTACATTTAGACTTTATGTAAAATGAGTACAAACATTGTTGATGAGCGAAGCGAGCAGAGCGAAATATTCAATGTCACTACCCCCAGAAAAAAGTAACTAGAGTATGTATTTTTTATTGTGCGCGCTCTACAGACCAAACGCAAGAACCTATTTGGATGAAAATGTCAGTGGATCTACCTTTGTACTCAACTTAGACCCCCTGCATTTTTGGAAAAGATCGGTTTAGAAATTTGTAAATAAATCAATTTTTATCGCTGTCAGAAGTAAGACATTTTCATTTATGGAAGTAATTGAAGTCAATCCCCAATATAATAAGAACCCTCGGGCGTAATTTACATCCATTTATAGACGTTCAAATTTTTAATTAGTTCAAAATAAGCATATTTTGGCTATTTGACAGACCTAGAGAGAATCAAAGGAAAGCCACAATCGTCTAATTATTCGAGTGATCAGAGTTTTCGAGAAAGCATTGGTCTGGCTTGGTGCTCCATGGTTTCCATAGGCCTTCTGCTTTCACCTTTTTACCCGCCATAATATACAAACCGTTACCTACGCTCATCTTCAACGCAACACAAATTGCGTTCGCGGAGCCCTAGTTAGATACAAAATATTACCAATTTGTGGTTTATTATGTGTTTACAATATAATTAATGACGACATGACCGGTAAATTGCTCCACATATCGTTGTTAAATTTTTTGTGCATTTTAAATCAGAACTTCAAGGCATTGTGGCAAGGACGCTATGATGAACACTGAGTGCAAAGTGCCAGTTTGGACCAGGCAGACAGATATTGGTACTTTTCTCAAAAAGCTAAAGTGGGCCCTGGAGCAATTGTAAAATGGGGGGATCACCCCAATTACAACTTGCCTAGCCTTTAAGGCATCCGAGGGTGAACCCGGTGTCGCACGACCATCGCCCGCCATTGCAGGAAACTGCCGACAACGCTCGGAGAATTTTCCAAGGTCAGCGCCCAGTGGAAATACGTTTCGATGTCGAGTTTCGACTTATCCCTATACGACTATTTTCTTACTGTCGGTTTTTCAGTGGCCCGTTAAGATTCTAGCGGTCCACTAGCAAGAAAATTAAAGGCTCTGATTGGACGTTGCCCTAGCAAATAGCAAGTTAACAGACCGTTAGATATTTATCATGCCGCTGAAAAACCGGGTCTTAGTCCCATAACTCCCATAAGACGAACGTTAATTTACCGAGTGCGGGCGCTCATGCTTGGCCCGGCCACCGACCCTTGCCTGCCCGTCAACTGCGTTGGCCGCCCGTGCCACCACAAGTCCTATACTATTGGACATAAACTATATTCGTTTTCATTTCTGCATTTATGCAGAAATCTTTTAAGAATCTTATAAGAGCAATGCTGTTTGACTTGGCTCCGTGGCTAGGTGGAGATGTTTATTATTGGATTCCTGATTTGGTCCTACTTTTGGTCACATATTCCGAAAATATTTTAGCAATTTGCTTCTGAATTCTCATGCTAATGCAACAAAACCTAACGCTCATCTGTCAACGAAGTAATTATGACTCCGTTAGCGAAACAATCGTGTATGCATTATATCCCCTCCCCCCCCCCCCCCCCCTGCTCACATGTTCGAGTGATGAACGGAGGCGACAGTCTCGAGGCGGCAGTGAGCCGGCGTGCGGCAGCCTTCCAGTGGCAAGCGAGAGAAGCCGTTCCAGTGGAAGGATGCTGCTTTCCGGGGTGCAGCGCGTCTGGAACGCATTCGTTGAAGACGTCAGCTGTAAGTTGTTCCAAGAGATTTATCGATTTGTGCTGGTTTGTCGATTGATTGCTGACAACGGGCCAACGGGAAAATTTTTCTATTGACATGTAATTTCCAACCCGTAAGTGAATTTCGGGGTCGAAAAGTGAAAATTGCTAAGGCCCAAAACAAATTTTGCCCTTGCGGAATCACCGGACCACAAAGTGTCAAAATTCCAAAACGAAATCTATAGTCTGTATACCACTGACATTGTTCCAACTTGGCGTCGGTGAAATATGTATATGGTCGCCGCTGGAAATGAATGATGCTGAAGCGATTATAGCTGAGAATTCGGCGATTAATTGAATTAATTTGGTGTTTAACGACGCACTGTTTTGACAACTGGCCCTTTGGAACTGGTCTAATGGCGTATATGCAGCACCCTTACACATCGCCTACGTCTGTCAAAAAGTAACAAGGGGGCCTCCGACTTAGTGTCTTTTTCTATAAGTCGGTACAACTTGAACAGAGCAGGATTCTTACACTAATCCATGCTGTCGAATGGTTGGTCAGCAAGGTGAGTGGAGCTGTTGTATATTAACTTCAATCCTTACAACCACCTTCCTGAGCAGAGCTGGCTATGAGTATATTGCGGTCATCCATCCAATACCAGAATCAAAAGAGTTTTGCTTAGCTTTAGTACCTATACTATACCTACATCATCTTTTGAGACACTTTTTTGAGACATCTTATGTTCACACAATGTAAATCTCGTTAAATTCGTTGTGTAGGTAATGTGATAAATTAATTGTTACACATTGTTGAAATACAATACATTGTTGTTATACATTGTTGAAATTTTAGTTGAAAGACGATGCAATTGACAATTATAGGGAAATTATTAAATAATATACAGTGATAGTTTTCGCATGGAGTTACGTATTCGGAATCATGATTCATGTCATTTTATACAAGCGTTTCTCGTATAGAACATTTATTTTAAAGAGGAAATTGACATAAATGCGCTAATATATAAGAGAGCAATGTTATGTAAGAAGTCTATCGGGAAAATTCAAGTATATAGAGAAAAACGACCAATTGATCCGAGAACTTAAACAAATTGTTTATTACAAGCAATATGTATAGCAACGCGTATAGCGTTTGAGAAGCTCATCTCGGGACTGTAGCAACAAATTTGCACGTAACCGTCGCTCCTTCACCGGCAGGGGCGCCTTTATGGTCGGCGGGGCCCCTACGGGCAGACGACTGACTTATGTGGCCCACTTAAAAAAGTTCATTCTCTAAAAAAAAGGTAATCGCTTAATTTTTCTTATAAATTCTCTTAAGAAACGTAATTTCTTTAAGCGATTGGTTCTTTTAAAAATTTTGGGGGCCCCTCGACCACCGGGGCCCCTAAGCGCGCGATTAGTGAGCCTAGGCCCAAAGGGGCCACTGTTCACCGGATAGTATTTATGTAATGTATGATTACTATTAGCTGACGGTGACGAGGACGATAACAACCGTAATCGTACTGTATATACACGTGATTTCCCATAAAGTCCCACAGTCAATCCCATAAACAGAGCCGTAAAAGGCCCGATAGGTGCACAATAGGCGCAACAATGACGTGCGTTTGTTTATAAATCTGCTCAATGAATCAAGTTCCACTGTTATTAATTTAATCATGCGCGTTGCGAGAGAAGCGAGATATATAAATTCACTTCCTTCCAGAAAAGGCATTGCTCTTGTGTGTGTTTGTGCGCGCTCTACAGAATAAACGCTGCTCCGATGTTGATAAAACTTTCACAGTATCTACATTCATCTACATTCGTTCGCAACTTAGACCCCCTGCGTGTAAAAAGGAAACTTATGGGATTCCCTGCAGCAAATTTTTACCAAGATCTTGCAAGATCATCTAAGTTCTTATCAACACATTGCAAGATATTGCCACGATCTTGCGTGATCTTGTCACGGTCTTCCAAAATATTACAATATTTTCACAATCTTGAGACGAGATCTTGCAAGATCTTGACTTAAGATCTTGTCTCAAGATCTTGTCTCAAGGTCTTATAAGTTTGTGGAAAATTCTGTAATATTTTACAAGATCTTGCAGGATCTTGCAAGATCGTGGCAGGAGCTTGCAAGGTCTTTATAAGATCTTGCAAGATCCTGGTAAGAAATTTCAGCAGGGTAGTTTTCTAAATTCTTGCCAATTCAAAGCTATGAAAATTGTCATTATTTAAAAAAAAATTTATACGCAGATAAGAGACAAAGTCCATGGCCCAGATCCACGAAGAATGGATTTTGAAATTGGTTGTTTTGGCGAAAAAGAGAATTTATTCTCCAAGCGAAATCCCCAAAAATATTCCCCCAATTATCCTTATAAATGACGTTTCACACGTGGTAATTAGAGGAGAGGTTAAATGTAGTTGGCCAATCAGAGCTCTGTCAATCTGGAACTGATTAAAAAAAAAACACAGGTGACAATTCAGCTGTCAGTTTTATCGGATTTCAAAATCACCTAACCTTACTTCAAACTGCAAGATTTTCGGGCTCTGTCAAACCCCCGGGAGATTTCACAGAATCTTCTATTGATGTTTTTAAAGAAATTTTGCCCACCTGAAAGTTGTAGCTCTGCGAGACGTTTCGTTTATATACGCCTTCAAGAAGTGGGCCCCTATAAACTCCCCCCCCCCCCCCCCCAAAGCTGTTGTCAGCTCACCGGCCATCTTACAGTCGCTCTTATGTTTGGTCGCCGTGTCCATGGCAACGCCAATTTTTCAAAGTAATTCTGTGCAAAAAAGTGTACCTACGCGCCTGGAAAAACTTGATAATTTAATATGATAACATCTATTTAAAATTTAAGTCGTAACTAACGTTGTTTTGTGTCTGAGTATTTTCATGAAAAAAAGTTGCAAAAAAAACGCCAAAAACGCCACCCTCAGAATTCGGTGATCCCAGTTTTTCTTTTTCTGAGTATATTCAGCAGAGAATTATCTTTAAAATATGTAGAAATTTGTTTAAATGCCATGGTTATATTTGAAGCTATCATGGGTTATATGCTGGTTTTGAACTGATTTCCTATGCCGCCCACGTAAAATTTTGAGTTTTCCTGTAATTAAGCAGGTGACCCCCCAATATTATTACACCGTTGGATGCGGCGTTACATTTTCAACTAAAATCGACAGATATTGAGATTTGTTTATGAACTTTGAGTTATAAGTGAGAGCCTTTAAGCTATCATTCCATGGGCACCTCGCCGCACTTCGGGCCCTATGCCCTACGCACACCCTAACTCCTAAGTAACAGGCCCTAACCAGTGTGCCCCGTTCACAGTATGTTTTCTCTGCAGTTTCAGACCCACGAACCAAGGACCTGCCGTTGATGCAGTCCATCGTCCCCATCTTTCTGCTGGTAGCTGTTTACTTGCTCTTCTCTGTGAAATTGGGCCCGTGGTTGATGGAAACTCGCAAGCCCTTCGACCTGCAGAACACAATCTTCGTCTACAATTCCGTCAGCGTCGTCGTCAGCGCGTGGATGACTTACGAGGTGAGGGTTTTGTAGGAGTTGAATCGGAAAACGTTATCATGTCAAAAATAAGGCTTACACTAAGCATATAATATGTTCGTGATTTTCAGATGTGCGAAATCTTGCGTAAACACGCTATACTCTGAAGAGATGGAGCAGTTATTATGTGTTTCACTCGCTAAGCGTATCTCTCAATCCCATGCAAAAAAAATCGCAATTTCTTCGCCCTGTTTACAGTTTTCTGTGTCACATTGGGAAGTAACACTAATCAGGAAGATAACGCTCTCATTCATTCAGCGACTATTATATTGGAATGGAACCCATCATGCAAACAAACAGCAGACGCGGATTTAAGGGGCAAAAAGTGGGCAGCACACACTATCGCAGGGGCCCCAACTTCCTAAAAAACTACCCTTCCCTAATAAAGTCAGTTTTCGGGTAAACTTTTCAAAAAGTCTGTTCCCAAAAATGTCGTCATATCTTTTTCTCCAGCGCTGGGGCTTCGCAAGTAAGTTCCCCAGGGCCTCCGAGATACTCTTGGAGAGGGGGGCCTCGTCCGCATTTGCGGAAATTCTGACCGTTTGATCCCAACAGTATATGGTGTCAATATTACATAAATGCCATGGGGAACGTTAAATATACTAAAAGTAAAATGTGTTTCTGTAAAATTGTGCATGTTTATATTTTTCGGCAAGACGTTTGTGTGGCTATTGCCTGCAGTTTGTAAATATTAGATAATCATCGCATTTAATTTTGCAGGCTTTGGCGAGTGGCTGGTGGAACGATTACAGTTACAAGTGCCAGCCGATGGATTACTCGGACAACCCCAAAGCAGCGAGGGTAAAACAGTGAACTCCCAAACTAATTGATTGACTGACTGACTGATTTATTAATTGATTATTATAGTTCGGTTGATTGATGTGTATTGCTTAACGACCCATTGTTTCGATATAATTGGCTCTAAGCCACTGGTCTACTGGCGTCGGTGAATGATAGGTTAATTAAAAAATTGACATGGTGAACCTATCACCTAGAATACAAGGGAGGGGATGATATCCGGTCCACGCACGTAAAGCCTACTCGTGTCGTCAGAACCAAGGGGACATCTGCGTTGTGCCCCTTCCGAAGGATGGTACCACTCGAACAACAGGATTCCTCCACTAATTCTGGTTGTCGGAAGGTTGAAACGCAAACTGAATGAAGCTGTTGTACTAAATTCAGTCCCGAAGAGAACTGGTCATGGGTAGTATACGGTGGTAACCCATTTAAAACATGACACAGCACAGTGCTGCTTAACTTCGGTGATATTAGAACCCCTGTTTCTAGCCAAAAGAATGAGAAGATAACAGCATCATCAAAACACGAGTAGATTGTCAACAATGTCCTTGTTTTTCAGATGGCCCATTTGATGTACTTGTACTTCATCTGTAAGAACATCGAACTTCTGGATACGGTAGCATATTAAGACAATATCTTTACGTTTAAACTTTTGTTCCCATCTTAAATCCTGATGGCATGATTTTTTATTAATGAGACCAGTTGGTTTCTATGAGGGTATTGCCAGAAATGTAAATGAATAACAAGCATCTAAAGGATAATTTTTGAGAACATTATTGATGAGCGTAGCGAGCGAAGCGAGCGAAGCGAAATCATCAATTTCACTACTGCTAAAAAAAACACTTGGTGTGTGTTTGCTTGTTTTTTTGTTTTTTTTGTATGTGTGTTTGCGCGCGCTCTACAGGCCAAACGCCTGCTTCGAGTGGGATGAAATTTTCAGGGTGTCTACTTTTGTTCTCAACTTAGTCCCCCTGCGTTTTTCAAGAAAATCCTCCACACCCTTCACTTTCAAAGCAGAAAAAATAGCAAAATTCGACAATTGGGCATGTTTGGAAAAGTACGGAAATTTATTTAAAAGTGCGTATTTTTTTCAAATGTTCCCAATTTCGATTTGCCTTTAGAAACCATCGAAACCAAATCGAAACAGCACACCAGATTTTTCCCAATAAAAACCAACCCAATAAAACCCAATAAAAACCCTTGGGCATGAGTTACATCTATGTATTAACATGCACATTGCTTTATGACCTCAAAATGAGCATATTTCCGCTACCCGACAGCTCGGACAGAAACAAAGAAAGGCCGGAATCGTTTACAATTTCAAGTGATCAGAATTTTCGATAAAGCAATGGTCCGGCTTGCTGCTCCATGATTTAGGCTTTTTGCCTCAATATTTTTATGCGCTAAATACAAATCGCTACGCTCATCTTCAACGCAACACAAATTGCGTTCGCCCTAGGAGTATCATAATTGATGAGCGTAGCGAGCGAAGCGAAATCATCAATTTCACTACTGCTAAAAAAAACACTTGGTGTGTGTTTGTTTGTTTGTTTTTTTGTTTTTTTTGTATGTGTGTTTGCGCGCGCTCTACAGGCCAAACGCCTGCTTCGAGTGGGATGAAATTTTCAGGGTGTCTACTTTTGTTCTCAACTTAGACCCCCTGCGTTTTTCAAGAAAATCCTCAACACCCTTCACTTTCAAAGCAGAAAAAAGAGCAAAATTCGACAATTGGCCATGTTTGGAAAAGTACGGAAATTTATTTTTAAGTGCGTATTTTTTTCAAATGTTCCCAATTTCGATTTGCCTTTAGAAACCATCGAAACCAAATCGAAACATCACACCAGATTTTTCCCAATAAAAACCAACCCAATAAAACCCAATAAAAACCCTTGGGCATGAGTTACATCTATGTATTAACATGCACATTGCTTTATGACCTCAAAATGAGCATATTTCCACTACCCTACAGCTCGGACAGAAACAAAGAAAGGCCAGAATCGCTTCAATTTCTAGTGATCAGAATTTTCGAAAAAGCTATGGTCCGGCTTGCTGCTCCATGATTTAGGCTTTTTGCCTCAATCTTTTTATGCGCTATTAACAAACCGCTACGCTCATCTTCAACGCAACACAAATTGCGTTCGCCCTACTCTAATATATGTATTCACCTATGTTGAATCATGGTTAAATAAGGACTTTTCTTTGTGCATTGGCAGGTGTTTTTCGTGCTTCGAAAAAAGAACAACCAGGTGACGTTTCTTCATTTGTACCACCACGCTGCAATGCCGATCTACTCTTTTGTCGTCGCCAAAACAGTTCCAGGTAAAACATTCTTGAAACCAAGCGTCTATTAAGTATCATAGTAAGTACTTAGTATAAACTCAGGACGTGTTTGAATAGGTTTTGGACTTGCACACTTGAGCTAAGTACGCAAGTGCACATGAAACCTCATTTTCAGACACGTCCTCAATGGTCTTACCACAGACATATGGTTACCAAGACATTCTACCTTACCTATAGCTACGGCTACGGCAAAAATGGTTTGCTTGTAGTTTGGCCGGCAATCGCTCTTTATCTATGCCATGGCACAAGGTCAATATAATCAAGGGACCCAATGTTCCACAGGTGGTTACAGTAACCTGGTTACAGGTGAAATAACAAACAGTGGCTCCATCCCTGGACTGCCGGCGAAACTATTATTGCGGGCTTTCCGCGTAGGTGTTTTAGTAAACCATTCTATCTGTGGTAAGAGCCTTTTGCACTATAGTTTAATTTAGAAAAAAATCAATCGTGGAATGTTATAAAGGGAGGTTCAGCAAAGGCGAGCGCAGCGGTGCGGCAGACGCGGCACAGGCCGTATCTAAAATAGTGACAGCAAGTTTCGTTGTTCAACATCTTATGGAACTGGAAAGTGGAAATATAAATTAGTACCTATCCATAATGCAAGCTAATTGAAAATCTATGTACTTTGTAGGGATTGTGTGATTTCGAGAACTGATTGTTTTGTATTAATTTGCCATTTAGACAAGAAGTAAAGTGAAGGAACCTTGTCACTTGCCAGCGCCCTCTGAATGGATTTGTTTCGATTGGCTCGTCTGGGAAAAATGTCTCTAGGTGTCTATGACCTTGAGCGAGATTCAACCCGAGTATTTTTTTACTCTGCCATTTTCCACAACCTCCTAGCAACATTCGCGCCATAAAAGCCATGGGAACCAACCAGGCCCTGGTTGTGTGCTCGGATGAAATTCAATGTGCTGTCGATTGCTGCCGATGCTGCCGATGTCCTTGTCACAACACTTGCTTTCGCGGTCACGGGCATCGAAAACGATTTGCATTTTGTGACCATCATTTTGGCCCCCCGCCGTTCAAGGCCGTTTCCATTTAGACACTCTTTGGCCGTATCTAACCATTTACCCTAAGCACGCCTATTAGGTTCAGCTATTGTCTACATTTCTAAACTAGTTTTTTAAACAATATGGCAATTAGTGGATGAGCGAGCGAAGACTTCAATTTCTGGATGAGCGAGCGAAGCGAGAGAAGACTTCAATTTTTGGATGAGCGAGCGAAGCGAGAGAAGACTTTAATTTGACTATACCCATAGAAAAAAGTATCCCCTGTTTTTTTTGTGTGTGTTTGTCCGCGCTCTCCCAGCCAAACGACTGAAGCGATTTCAAAGAAATTTGCAGGTCATCATCGATATCTCTAAACTTAGAAATGCCACGTTTTTGAAAAAGGATCGGTTGATAACTTTTTCAATAAATCGATTTTTCAAACTCACAAACATACTAAACCAGTTTTGAGAATTTGTTTTTTCTGAAAATTGGAAAAAATTTGAAAATATTAGGCAGCCTAGCGGGAAGATGTGGAAATTCGGTAACTAAATGATAACTACACCTCGGCAACCAATCGGTGTTGTTGATTTAAGGAACTTAAGCACGAAATGATTTTTGGTACGAACCAAATTGCGCAACTGTTGACGATCCAATAGGCCAATGGCAGTAATAGTACCAGTCACCAGTTACTTGAGGACCATTACTAACCCTACTTGAGTCCAATTTTAAGCAGAAACTTTACGGCCAAAATGCTCATCCTTCAACGCGAACACTTTGGCAGCGTTTCCTAGTTTAATAAATAATCAACACACATGCATTGAAACTTGTAGGCTTCCGGCATTCGATGTTATTGTCAGTTCGCCATTTTCATCAACTACACGAGTCACGACGTGTGAGAAAGGATGTTTTAACCATTAAATGCTGATATATATAAATTAATTTGTTTGTGGAAGTCATATGCCCTGTAACCAGCAGTTGGAAATAATGATTTTAAACAACTGGGTCAGCTGGTTAGGAAAAACATTTAAAAATAAAGACTGCAAATGCAATTTTAGAATTGAATTGTAGAGCAAGATATTGGTCGGTAAGAGTGCGCGAACACACACACACTGAGAAACAAACAAAATATGCACGTGACTTTTCCAGGGGAGGTAGAGAAATCGAAGATTTCGATCCACTCGCATTGCTCATCGAAAAATTATGCATGGCAATTTGGGGCTTAAGAAATTTGAGTTTCAGCATCTCGCTTTCAGATGCCAATGTTTACAGGGGGCAGCGCATCTTTCGGTCTTTTGCTCAACTGTATCGTCCACTCGTTGATGTACAGCTACTATCTGCTGGCTGGGCTGGGTCCGCAATACCAGAAGTACCTCTGGTGGAAGTCGCATCTCACCAAGATGCAGCTGGTAAGATCAAGATTGATTTGTGCTGTTTAACGACGCATTGTTTAAACAATTCTGACCACGCGGCACGAATATAACCTTGTGGGATAATCCGGTGTCGGCAAGTATAACCACCTAACTTCGGCTTCGGCAAGAGTATAAAATACTCTCAACGGTGTTGGTGTTACCGCAAGTTGAGGGCCAATTCAAGCCGCACAATCAGATTTGATGAAAGCCTACGCTAAAAAGTCCAATGAAATATGGAATTCTAGTGAAGTTCACCACATTACTGTTTGGTTCAGGTCAGTTCGCGTTGTCATGCGTCAATCCCCGTATATCAAGGTCGTGCAAAAAATCTAGCTGGAAGCATAGGGAGGTAACTGCAGCTGTCTTTTCAAAATGTGAAAATTCACCAAAAATTCGCTGTGAAGCTGAAGGTTTATATTTCTGTCTTGTGAATACCGTACTAAGGTACAGCATTATGCCATAAAAGAGTGCATTTGCTGGTTGTAAATATAGATTTTAGTTTTTATTTATTTATTGATTTTTATCGATATCTCACGAAGATTACAGATATCCAGCTTGTGGCCGTCATTAATATGTACACAAAATGTCATGCTAGTACCACGATTTGCGCGACTGTGCCCAAACATTGGGCTAACAGACTGCACTATGACATGCAAATTATCTGTCATAAAATAATTAGACCACTATTAATTATGTGCATACAGCAGTTCAGCGCAAATACCGTATGTGACCTCATTAGAGCCAACAGCACATTCGACATCTTTTTTAATTCAAAATTAATTTTATTTTCATTTCGCAGGTGCAATTTGTGCTGGTTTTGGTGCAGCAAATTCTGGTGTCTTCTGCCGAGTGTGAATTTCCTAAAACGGTTCCCATGATCCACATCATTAACTTGACCATGATAACCTTCATGTTCCTGTCTTTTTACAAACGTGCCTACTTCAAGCCGGCGAAGCATTCACGTG
This sequence comes from Nemoura dubitans, assembly GCA_921293005.1. Taxonomy (NCBI): domain Eukaryota; kingdom Metazoa; phylum Arthropoda; class Insecta; order Plecoptera; family Nemouridae; genus Nemoura; species Nemoura dubitans. The sequence continues at coordinate 27,597,244 of OV121077.1, read as the reverse complement.
GCAGCGCCACCGTCGGACTTGCTTGCAGAGTTTACAAACTCGATTGATCGCAATACTTAAAACATGTGGATAACTCACATTAATTATGGGTCACAGCACTGGCGTAGGAACAGGGGGGGGGGGGGGCAATGCCCCCCCCCCCCCAACTTTTAGGCCTAGGGGGGCAACTGGGGGGCAAATTTTATAGTTGAAATCATTCATTTTGTCTGCTGCTCAGAGTTGAGTATACCTAGTGTTTCTGCTTAGCTGATGTTGAACGAAATCTTTTGACTCGTAAAAACAAATCACTTACAGGAATATGACTATAGCAGTAGCAGAAATGCAGACTAACACTGTTTATGTTATAGTCTGAGTCATACATGCACCCAGACTGGAGAGGGAGAGGAAGGATTTTGTATTGCTAGTGTAGAGCTGGAATTCGCCACGGCAAGACGCTCTGCTGTATTCGATGTGCGATATTTACAGGCATCACAGAAAACGTGATAGTAATTTTCGTAATGCGTTAATTTGATATCTTTTAATTAAGTATTCTAAATGTATATTTCTTACCCCCATGTTCCCAGGCTGCAATTTTATCTCAAACCCTCAGATTTGCTTTAAAATATATAGCCCCCCCCCCCCCCCCCCACAGTCCGGGTTTCACCACTGTGTCTGTCTTCCAGCTTGCCCCCCCCCCCCCCACCCCCCAACTTGAAAAGCGTTCCTACGCGCCTGGGTCACAGTCACACTCACAGTCACAGTCAAGGTGTCTGTGGTGCCTATACTCTATTCTTCAAAAGTATACCCTTTAGGATTGTACTTCATACATTCACACTATATGCATTCGTTTATAATTGTGTTACTTTATTTTTTCTCAATAACCTACCTACCTATATACATAGGTACATACTTTATTTTTGACTTGCTTACGGATAAATTACTATTAAAATACTTTTATACCTACATACGCATATATGTTTTACAATAAAATAGTTCCTGATACAAAATATACAATGTTTGTATTGTTTTTGTATCAGCTTTTTCATTTTGTTCTGTACAAGTTTTTGCTGACAAACGAGACGGGTTTTTCGTCAACAGTCGTCACTAGTTTCACACTTATGTCCAGTGTTGTGACTAGATAATTTTTTTTTCATCTAGATAAAGATGAAGATAATGTGCAAATTTGTTATCTAGATAGATAAGATAAGATAGATGGATGAAAAAATCTATCTCGATAATTTTCTTTGGGTAATAGATAAATTTTGAAATTGGGAATATTGGAAAAAGATGTTGGATTGTTGCGAAATTCCAAAAACAACATTATTGACTGATAATATTATATTACACCTACCTAACAGTACAACATGAGCTCTTGGAATCGGATTCCCAATTCCCGAATCATTACTCTCAAGATTAGACATGTTTGAAACTTTTTATTGGGATGGCAATGGTTTTGGAAATTAATAACAATCAGAATGACAATGTCAAAAATCGGAATAAAATAGGCTAAAATCATTAATTATCTAAAATATGGAGTTTAGATAAAGGATTTTTTTATCTAGATAAAGAAAAAGATGACAGTGCACAATATTATCTAGATAAAGATAATAGATTTAAAAAATTATCTAGATAATTATCTAGATAAATCACAACACTGCTTATATCCCCCGCAGAACGTAAAAGCCCGAAGAATGTTCCACCCAAGGACCCAGACCAGCAAAAAGGAATTTTCATACCCCTGCGAGAATTGTGTTATCTCAAGGACGACACGCCAATGAAATTCACTGAATACTGAATCTGATTGGCTGAACACAAATATTCTGATGATTGCATTTGGATGTTTCCGCCACAAAATCAAAATGTAGGTACTATATAGGCAGGTGGCCAGATCGAGGGCACACGTTTATTCACGGAAAGGCAGTGAATCAGTCATCGATACCGACGATATTTGACCAGAAAATCTATATTCTGGCCCGTACGTAATTATTTGAAAGCAATTTAATTTCTGTACAATAGCACGGGTTTTCTTTGTGCCGCGCAAGAAGAACTCCCAGATGACGGTCCTCCACGTGTACCTCCACGTGTACCTCCACGTGTACCTCCACGTGTGTCCCCAAAAGTGCCTCCACGTGTACATCCACTTGTACCTCCACGTGTACCTCCACGTGTACCTCCACGTGTACCTCCACGTGTGCCTCCACGTGTCCTCAAAAGTGCCTCCACGTGTACATCCACTTGTACCTCCACGTGTACCTCCACGTGTACCTTCACGTGTACCTCCACTGTGTACCTGCATAAACTCGAATTATATTTAAACTCCGAAACAAAACAAACGTCTATTGATGATATATCCGTTTCCCATTTTGCGAAAAGCTAAGCTAAATACCACTGTTTTTTTTTTAACTGGAAGCAAAAAAAAAGCATGTTCAACAGAAGAACAGAATTATCAGAATTTGGTCGGGCTCATAAGATTAATTCGACCGCGATGTCTGACATTCCACATTATTAAACAAAGCTGTGGGAACGATCACCTCTTTTTTGGGGTTGGTCCTAGTCATGAGCAGTGAATTGTCAATCCTTCCAAGTGACATGTTTTCAAAAATTCTTGAAAATACCTTACAAATATAGTTTATATAACTTGTATTACCTCTACTGCAAAACGGCTGTGAGTATTTATATTAGCAAGAGAGCTTAGTTTATGAAATTATGAATAATCGATGCTTTAAATGGTAAATAATATAGGTATTGCCAATAATTTAACAGTGATCGAAGCTATCATTTGCTTGTGAGCCTTTAGCAGAAGAAAAGTATTTGAAATAAATCGAATAATAGCGAAATTAAGAACATGAAAAATAACCGTTGTCACTCCAATTTCATTGAAAAGAGTTACGCAAATTCCAGTACCAGTCACCAGAGCGCACGTAATCGATAAACGGAGTGCATAGATTTAACAGTGTTGATATATTTTTAATCGCTTCTTTATGAGTGCAACTTCATTACTAAAGATGCAATTAGTGGCATTTGCGAGCGCTCGCGTCGCAGGTGGTTTTAATATTTAGGCTTTACTTTAGCAATCGTAATGTGATACCGAGCAAGGTCGTATCGTATCCAGCGGCTTGTGTGCGTGAATATGGGGCCGCTGTAATTATAATGTAGTTGGTACCTGCAGCGCGTTTGCTCATACCGAGAGTGAGTGATTTCCTACATATTATACTACACCTACGAATAGCACAGTGTCAGAATACCGTGTTTTTGTTATTGATCATGAAAGTGGAAATGGTTCAACCTAAAACTACAGTCTTCCAATATATTTTCTAAACTATTTGTGCCAATCAATTTCATCGATCTTTTTTCTCGAAGATTAAACGTCGGGGATAATTAATTAATTAATTAATTAATTAATTAATTAATTAATTAATTAATTAATTAATTAATTAATTAATTAATTAATTAATTAATTACAGTGTGAGGTTGCGAAAGCTCACATCATTTCGTTGCACCAGCTGTTATCATAAGACCTATGCTGCAAAAGCTAGAACAGACCGAATCATTTTCGACATCAGAATTAACAAACCAGTGGAATGAATAAGGAATAGGAATCTTTTTAGCACATTCCGAGTTATGGCAGTCATATTGCTCTGGTTTAAAAGCTTGCTATTATTTTCTCGTGGCAAAATAACCTCTATGACAAGTTGAAAGGTATAGGTAGGGATTATTTGTTTGTACTCCACGCCGCTCGACGCGCTCTTTCGATTTTCGTCAAGATTTTGGGACAGCGTCCCGAAAATTCCACACAGAAGGCCCCGAATGTGCTCTCAAATTGAATTTTCGAAAATTTCGCCCTTTTTTTCTAAACTCGTGAAGTCATCGTTTCTCACACTTCTCTAGTGACGAGAATGAAGAATCTAGATCAGATATATGTGATAATATGTATTGCATGCGATGAAAATAGGGCAAACAATTATTTAATCGGTTTAAAAAAGTTAATCAGCCATGGAAAGAAAACCCACATACAAGGACAGAAAACATATCGCAAGATTTTCTAGAAAATAATCGTGTCCCATTGTTGTCCACCTCCCAAACCAATTTAAGAAAGTATGCCTATGGCATGGCAACCTTTGGTATGGATCCCATTGTCGACAACAATGGGTAGATTGTGACGTCTGGTTAATATAGAACCTAGGTGACGAATGCACGCAATATAGCTCTTCCTTTTGGAATACGTGCAGGTCCAGTGTGCTTTCCGCTAAGGTAAGAGGTACATGAACCACCGAGGGATCTTTAGACACACATTGCATACTCAATGTTATTGTATATAACATTGTATGTAACATTGAGCATACGACCACCTACATTAAAATTTGACCATAGTACAATCTAATTTATCGTTTCACACGTACTGATTTCTGTGCTTGACATTTTTTGACAATAGCATAGGCTATTATAGGGTTATAGGTTACCGTTGCGAGAGTTCGGCACTTCACACAAACGTCTCTTAAAATCAACGGCAGTCCACTCTCAAATCTCAATGCACTCCTCAATACGACACGGAGCCAACCTAATTTGGAATTTCCGCGTCAATTATAATCATCGCGGAAACAAGCCGACCACCCGAAAATATGTGAGGGCAGTGTAAAGAGTTCCTTCAGAACGACATGCGAGTTCTATTTTCTGATTGACATCGAAACTCGTCTGCTATTTGCATCAGGGTATAGCTAGTGAATTATTTGAAAAAACTCGATAAAAATAATCTAGGACGGAAGAGGTAACAAAGAACCATCAAGGCTGACTGCCTGAGCTCCAGCGTCGTTCATTTGTTTGGCACAGTTCATTTTATAAAATAATCGGTTATTCATTAAAAATATTATTTTGAACGAAATCACGAACGATACGGTTGGTGCATTCGACATTCCTGTTCACAGGTATCATTCTAGAGAGAAAAGTGCAGTATATGGACGTCAATATGGCTCTAATAGCACATATTTTAGAAACTTACGAAAAGTTTGTTGCGGAAAACGAGGGTAAGTCACTCGTAGCTCACGAAGATTTGTGTCAAGTATGTCTAGTAGGTACTGATTCTGACTATAATCATCCTAAATATTGTAATTCCACTTTTCAGATCAGCGTACCAAAGACTTGCCCCTAATGAGAAATCCAATTCTGCTGCTGTTAATAATAGCTGTTTACGTTTCGTTCTGCGTGAATTGGGGCCCGAAAATCATGGAAAATCGCAAGCCTTTTCAGCTGAAGAATACTCTACTTGTCTACAACGCAGCCAACGTAGTAATTAGCATTTGGATGACATACGAGGTGAGCCATTTATAGATACTTTTGACAGAAAAACATTAGCGTCCAAAGAGACAAACCCAGCCCCTGAGTCTGAGTAGGGAATGCTTGTCAAGCATCTCCATCAGAGTCCAACCACTTGACGACTGATGAGCTCTGTTAGGCAATCTTATTTCTCTCAGTTTGCGGGTAAGTTTTTCATTGATCAGTGCTGCCATAAACCAGATGAACACGTCAAATAAAGGGACAATATGCCATACGGGCATGGACACCATGGGCATCGGGCAAATAACTATTAAGTATTTCACTGCAGTACGAAACAGTGAACTCTGACAGCACTGACGGTCTCTTCGATTATAGTTATGGTTGTGATCAAAGATATTAATGAAGTGAGAGACTCTGTGGTGTTTAACGTCGCACTGTTTGACAGCGTAGGTACTGTGTAGACCCTTTGAGATAGAATATGTCGATTGTCAATGGTAAAACAATAATATGTTACTCATACAAGGCACCGGCCAGTTCATCACAATGGTTGGGGGGAGGGGGAGTTAGGTAGATAGGTACTTAAAACAACGGTTCACACGGTAATGTCAAAACAGTATCTGCTCACAAAAGGACGTGCTTAAAGGAATCATTACGCTATTCACATTCTACAAGCACATCACACATTACGCTTTTCCCACGCTTTCGAGTCTATGGGCTGGGCCTGTGGGCTGGTCCTGTCGGAGCCCAAATCGCTCTGAGAGGCCGAGAATGAGATGGATTTGCAGTACTCACTGCGCTTTAGAATACAACGGGTCCAGCCCATGGACTCGAAAGCGTACAGTGTGTGTCAAGGGTTCAATTAACCTAGGAAGGTGGCCCGGGAACGCAAATGTTAAAGGCGATAGAGATTGAGATTTTCTTTTCCAATGTGCAGTGTTGTACTCGACAAGCGCAGGTCATTGAACGCAGCAAAATGCCAAAACTGAATATTATTTGTCAAATGGCTTCGTTTGATTCGCAGGCCCTTGCGAGCGGATGGTGGAATGATTACAGTTATCGATGCCAGCTCATGGACTACACAGACAACCCGAAAGCAAAACGTGTATGTAGAAACCTCGATTTGAATTGACATATTTTGTTGTAGCTGTGACGTGGTCATGCATTTAAACTATTTAAACATTTTTTCCTCAGATGGCCCTGCTGTCATGGATCTACTTCTTCTGTAAATTGATTGAACTTCTAGACACGGTACGGAATAATTGATGGCATTTTGTATTAAATTACAAGGCCAGTGGCAGGAAATAGTTAACTCCAAGCAAACTTATCAATACCATGTCAATCCTTTATGTTATGACAACTTTAAAACTCCAGTTTGGATCATAATTCTTAAATTATCAAAATTTTGTTAAAATCCCATGTTTTCTTTAAAGTAACCTAATTTTCGAGCTTGTCCCATACAGCGCTGCATCCTAAAAGCAACAGAGTTTATTGGTTTCAATAGCAGGTAGTTCCAGGAAAATCCAATGTACAAAGTAGGTACCTAGATACTAGGTTTCAGAGGGTTGTACTAGACTTAACGCAATTGACGGGTCCAAATATATTATTTTACTACCGTGTTCTTTGTACATCCGGTTAATATATTCCTTAAAATAAATTTTAGAGTCATTTGAATGTGGAAATGACAGGACCCACCAGTCGGTAGCTCCAGTTGCTTGCTGATTAAGAAAATTAACGGTCCATTGGTCAAGTTGCATCATATTTGCAGTAAATCTTTGTATCATACAGTAAACAGTTGATTCTTTAACCAGCCATTAAACATAACTTGAGCTCAGAGATAGAAAGCATTTTAAACGCCTAATCACTAATCGTTCCGCAGGTATTTTTCGTCTTACGTAAGAAGAACAATCAAGTCACCTTCTTGCACATGTACCATCATACATTGATGCCCCTCTGCACTTATCTCATGACAAAATTTTTACCAGGTAGGTAATCAAACCAATTTTTAACATCTGGGGCCTCACTGTTAAGGGTTTGCTTTATACATTTTGTCTGTGGCTTTTGAATAGAAATGTTAATAATAATCTCTTTGCAAATTAGGTGGACAATTGACCTTCGGCATCATGGTCAACAGCTTCATTCACTCGATAATGTACAGCTACTACCTCCTTGCCAGCATGGGACCAAAGTACCAGAGGTATCTCCGACTGAAGCCCTGGGTCACCAGATTGCAGCTGGTAGGGAAACTACCCATTACAATGACAGCTTCGAGAAACAAATCAAAACAGGTAAAACGTTTTAACTCTTTTAATCACATGTCTTGTTTTCTCACTTGCAGATCCAATTCGTGTTGATATTACTGCATCAGCTTCAAGTCTTCGTCACGGACTGCCCGTTCCCGAAAGCGATTCCGGGGCTTCAGGTCGGCAGCGTATTCTTCTTGTTCTGCATGTTTTTTTCATTCTACCAACGTTCCTACGTCAAGTCAGACGGGAAGGACGCCGGTGACAGCAGCAAAGATGGATCCGGATCAACATGTTTTGCGAGTGACAGGCAAAAAACAAAATTGAGTTGATTGTTAAGTGATTGATTATTTCAGTGTTAGTTGGTATTCAATAATATTCTTTTAAAACTCTGTGTTTATTGGCTAACTGTTGCGTATAGCCTTGCTGTTATGTTTTAGTTTCTCATCTGAGCTTGAAGTAGGTTTAAGGTTTCTGTTTTGGAGATGCTGCTGTGAAAAAATAAAAACAATTTGATAAAATGTTAAACATAATAATATGTGGCAGCCTTGGCAGTTGGAAGTCTTTTTTATTTATATTTTTGCTCATTCTGGGTCCGGTAACTACGTAGGCATTGCCTAATATCCATTCCAGGCTAGCGATTGTGTAACTTACGTCATACCGTTATCGGTTCTGATGGATAAAATCCCTATTGTTGTCCTCGTAAATTTTTTAACTTTGTAACCGAGAACGGCAAAGTCAGAGTTACGAAACCGCATTGCAGATCCTACGTTTTGAAAAGTCACCGACCGATTTCTAGATTTACTTGAAATTTACTTGCTTAGCATTGCAGAAAGATACTACTTTTTCCAACCCATTAGAACTGTTTTCTTTTAATCTTTCACACTGCATGGTATTGAATAGTGATGTTTAACATTTCTGATAGAGCATTGATAGAAATTTCATTGGTCTCATTGGTCATCAGTCATCATTCATTGAGCCATCAAAATATCCACAGCTGGAACTCACCTAATTTGCCTTGTGGCCGCGATGCAAATCCCCAAGGGTTTGCGGTGCCAGGGGCCCTTGCCGTACTTGAATCGGCTGTCCTTTCAGTACTTGGAGTGGCCAGCAGTTGCTTCTTGATTGCTTTGATCTCGTCAAACATGGAATGCAGCAAGGCGCTCTCTTTCTTGTTGTCACACTGCGTTGGCGCTGACGAGCAGCCCGACGATTGGCAGAATCCTCCGTTGAAATCTGAATGGGAGACGCGTTTAAAAGTTAGCGACAAGCAAGATTTAATATTTGTTACGATATTTGCAGTTAAAATCAGGGCATTGAACCCAAACCCGTAACCCGAAAAAATCGTAATTCTGTGTTGAACCCGAACCGGAATCAGGAATACGGAAAATTTGAAAACCCGAACCCCAACCGGTATTCTGGTTTTCAAGAACCCGAACCCAAACCGGTATAATTTTTTGGGTTTTTCAAAACCCTGTGTTTTATTCAAATGTGCAGTATCCTTGCAGGTGTGACGCAAATGCAACATATTTTTGCGGAACTTAACCTAAATGTAATATTTTAGTTATCGCTACTTCAAACTGGAATCGGCTTGCAGAATAGACGACTAACGACATAATGAAGGTAAATGTGATCATGAGAACGTCATCCCAGTGGCGGAGCCAGGCGCCCTTAGGGCCCCCATCGGCATTCAACCGACTTCATCTTTACAGTAGAAAACATCCATAAATCCTAAATGAAATCTTAGCGTAAACAGCTCACTTATCTTAAAGTTACGCAAAGTCTCTGTAATTCGCCCCCAGAACCACGGCGTAACGCATCTTTCAGACTGTATCAATGGATGACTTACGTCAACTTTAAGAGCGTTGAAAACGATTGGATTCACAAGCCACGTTGCGTGGCCAGGGGTCGGTGCAGAGGTTCACGCGGGAACTTCCCTACACCAACAATTATTAATATACAAATCTGGAAAAGAAACCATAGACCGAGAAAGAACCAATTGATGTCGGATGGTAGTTTTTAATACAAGTTATGGCATACTTTTTCCATACGAGCTACGTAAAAATGCCGTAAATCTGGTATTTTAGGCACTTTTTGAAAATGCACCTCTGTCATTTTTGAAAGTATAATAACCTAACACACCATCCGACATCCAACAACCCTTCAACTACACGTGTATTTTTTTCCAAAGCTCTGTGTTAGTATTTGCGGCCAGGAGAAGTTCCCGCGTGAACCTCTGCGAACGACGAAAACACTGGCGTTTCGTTGCCTCTTAAGATAAGTGATACAATATTTCTCTAATACCGAATTAACAACCACCTAAATCCATCTTAGCGCTTGCGTAAAGTTACAACGAACAGCTCATCTTATCTTAAAGTTACGCAAAGCTTCTGTAATTCGCACCCTTGACCTGAACTAGAATCAATAACAATTTTGGTTCGATGCTCTGGTTAAAATTGTTTTGTTTCTAGCAAATATTGTTTGACTAAAATCTCAAACAATACAAATATTAAAGAAATACTTGTTTAGATAGTAACTTCCCTTCAATTTATTGTAGCAGACTTTAATATTTGCACTGAATTTTATCTTATAGAAGAATTTTCAAACAAAGCCAGTACAAACTAAATTTTTAAGACTCATGCCTGTTTGTACTAGCTGTGGCATTAGTTATCAAAATAACTATTTCAAACCAAGTACTCACCGATTGGAATGTGCTGGCAATGCAAGTCAGGGGCTGTGTAATTCGTTTTCAACACCAACGATTGTATGAGAGCAGTGTGCTAAGAAAAAACACAATCAAAATGATTGACTCGGTTCACCAGGGGAGTAGGAACTATTTTTTTAGTGGGGGGGGAGGGGGGGGGGGGGGTTACATGCATTAAAAAATTTTGGGGTTTGCAGCCCCAAAAAATGTTGAGTTCAAGGTTTTCATTGGAGCAAATCTACGTGTTTGCGGTCAATTTGGGGCTTGAGAACGGGTAGGTCAAAACTGCATATATTATGATTGGTTTATTCTTCAAGAAGGTTCCTGTACCAAATTTCTGTTTCACTCGTTACTTGACTGTCTCATTTTTTGCGGTGTTGTTCAAATACTAGGCTTGTCATTGCAAATAGGAATTGCTTTAAAAAAAGTCAGCAATTCAACAAAGATTTTTAATATTAAAGATGTAATTCAGTAATTTTACAATCAATCGATGACACCTTTCGCGCCGCAGGCAAAAATGTTATGGTTCTTAGGGTTTCTATAGCCCAATGTTTTGTCCGAATCCAGCAATTGCTGCGTGCTAAGACATGCTTATGTAAATTTGGGCCAAATCAACCATGATTATCAGAATAGGGAAGCCTAGTTTCAAATTTCCTATCATATGAAATAGAAAGTTTTGTAAAAACTTTAATCACAGGCACGATCCAGTTACGGGACCCAGGGGGGAGTCAACTGGCCTGACCCTCCCACCAGAAGGGACAGGCCAATGATTTGGGTTTGACCCCAATCCCCCCCCCCCCCTTTACCTATGCCCCTGCTATTCACACAGTTGGAAAAATTGTTTTATGAACTGTTATAAAATAAATAAATAAAATAAAAATAAATAAGCAAACCTCCAGTTCCAGGAGAAAATCCCCGCTGTCGGCCTGAATTTGGGACGTCGGTTTTCTAGTGGCTCTTATGACGACTTTCATCGGCTTCTTGCCAGTGCCCGGTTTCGGCTTTGCGGCCCCCGATTTTCTTACGTCGATTTTGTGTGTCGGTGTAAGCGGTTTTGCTGCCTGAATTTCGTCTATTCAACAAGAGAGTACATACTTTTTGAATCAGCGTATATCAAGTAACTTGAATGTGACTACAGAAGCTATCTAGAATCTAGAATCTGAATTGCTTATATAAGTCATAAGCTTAAAATTTATTTTTTGGAGGATTAACAATAACATCACTTGCATGTTGGATAGAGAAAACTATGATAGAAGTATTTTCTAAAATTACTTTAGACTAATTTCGAGAACCAAATGTAGGAAAGCGTAAACGCTAAAAAATGCATACCATCTTCTAGAAGACTGCCACAGGTTCTGTCATTGCAAACCGGGTTAAAAACGTATTTGTGCTTTGAAGAGTTTCTTAGCGATTCGACGGCACTGCAAGGAAAAGTCTTTGTTAGTTTCTGACGGTGACCATACGTGTCAAATTACACTAGGGAATGTTGTTTATTTATGAATCAACTTATTCAAAAAAGTGAACTGAAAAAGTTCGAAATATTTATTTACATTATTATGTTCTAAATACTTTTGAATAATTTTGTGAGTCGATCGTCATAATTTGGATTTGTCCCGAATACCAAGTTTTTTTTGCAGCAATGGATAACAAAGGAATACCTACTTAAGGCACAGATATAAGGTTACCCAGATTTCCAACTCCCATACAACAGCAGCTACACGAAAGCCCTCTGCTCGCAATAGTAGCTTGCCGGCAGTCAAGGAATGGAGCCACTGTTTGTCGTTACTTCACCTAAAAGAACCAAGGTAACTGTAACCGCCTGAGGAACATTGGGTCCCGGGACCCAGCTCAATATAATCAAGGCCTTGATTATATTGAGCTTGTGCCATGGCCTGGTTGATGATGTTAAAACAGGTTGCCAACGCACCCCAGCGATTGCCGGCGAAATCACTACCACCATATTATTGCCGTAGCCGTAAATAGGTATGGTAGAATATCTGGGTAACCTTATATCTGTGCTTAAAGTTAGTTATCAAATACACTATTTTTCCATAAAGCAGAGCAACATTTTCTTCACACCAATGATCTTTGTTAGGTACCTGATTTCGATCTCGCAGATGAAATGGTACGAAAGTGTCCACGCATCATCGTAAATTGTCCCTGAATTGTGGAACGAAATGCAATCGTCCAGGCCAGCATCGTTGGGTTGCGGTGGAGATTTCGACCAGACCATGAAGGCTTGCGGGTCAACTGGGTCACCTGCCAAAGAGGGATGATTTCAATCCTATACCTACTACCTACTAACAGCCAAGTTTGTGAGTGTTTTCACATCGATTTTCATCTATGATCTAAATCACTCGTACACTGCAAATTTATCCGACAAAAATAATCCCAAGTACCTACCAAAAATATCAGCTTTTATCTTTACAAGTTAAACAGTGCGTGGAGATTCCAGATATTTTATTTTCACAGCTGAAAGTCTGAGCTAATAGCATTTGACAATATTTCTTGCTCTATCTCTCTGTCTTACTTTGAAAAGCTCCAAGCAATGCAAAAAAGGGTCCAATAACCAATCAAGTCAAGCTGATAATCCAGAAGTACTGGTTGTGAAACGTTTGAGAAATCATTTCGAGAGTTGCCTTAGAATTCAAAATCCAGGTAAAGACAGACTTTTTGAGAAAGAGTCCCAGGTAGTGATTGTGTCAAATTATCTCGATAGGTAGCCAAGGGTAACCAGTCAATAGCTGAAAGTTGCCTGCTTGTTTCAATGGACCGTCCTACCGATAAGCATCGATAACTCTTCAATTACTGTACATCATCGCCACCCCCCTTCGTTGGCAAGAAAGCGTACCGAAAGGATCAACAAACTGCGCATGCGTCCCCCGCTCGTGAGCGCCGACCCACACGTGGCCGGCGTTCACCGAGCTCGGAACGGTCGGGTACTTCTTCATCAGCGCGATCGTCGCGTCCGCCTCGGCCTGCGACGAGACGACGAGGAGGTGAGCGCCTTCCTGCTCGCACACGCTCTGCGCCGTGAACCAGTTGGTGCCGAAAGCGTGGACCTTGTAGTACGAGCGCAGTTGCAGGTCGACGACGTAATCGTGCGGAGGCCACGACCATTCCGAGTGTGGGCCTTTGCAGTCGATCAGGTAGTCATTCGGCGACCAGCTCTGGACCGGGGAACCATTTTCTGATTAAATTGATGCAAAAAAGTGCTTCGTATTTGGTTATAGAAACTGAAACGAAAATATTTAATTATTCCCATTTAAAAGAGTGCTTCCCATAGAAATCTCTACATTCAGTTCCACATTCCAGCGTCGTCCATGCTTCGACCATTGCTAGCCTGGATACGCAACTAGCTCAACGCTGTATGTATCCCATGCAACGTTAAAGTATAGGCCTTACCAGCTGTCATCTTCGGTCAGATCAACTCTATAACCATGATTATGCCGTTATGTATTGCTAGTTACTAGGACTTCGCGAACGCAATTTGTGTTGCATTGAAGATGAGCGTAGCGGTTTGTTTATAGCGCATAAAAAGATTGAGGCAAAAAGCTTTTGAAAATCATGCGCTGCAAGCCGGACCATTGCTTTTTCAAAAATTCTTATCACTTGAAAATGTAAACGATTCTGACCCTTCTTTGTTTCTGTCCGAGCTGTCGGGTAGCGGAAATATGCTCATTTTGAGGTCATTGAGCAATGTGCATGTAAATACATTGATGTAACTCATGCCAAAGGGTTTTTATTAGGTTGGTGATATATTTCTGCCGCTGACTTACTTTCAAAAACTTGCATGCTCGAAATTGACAAAATTTCTAATATCTGTCAAATCTTGAAGTCAACTTCAAGTCAAAAAATCTGGTGTGATGTTTCAATTTGGTTTCGATGGTTTCTAAAGAAAACAATCGAAATTGGGAAAACTTGAAAAAAATACAAACCTTAAATAAATAACTTTTCCAAACTTGCCCAATTGTCGAATATTGCTCTTTTTTCTGCTTTGAAAGTGAAGGGTATGGAGGTTTTTCTTGAAAAACGCAGGGGGTCTAAGTTGAGAACAAAAGTAGACACCCTGAAAATTCCATCCCAATCGAAGCAGGCGTTTGGCCTGTAGAGCGTGCGCACACACATACAAAAAAAAAAAAAAAAAAAAAAAAAAACACACACACCAAGTGTTTTTTTTAGCAGTAGTGAAATTGATGATTTCGCTTTGCTCATCAAAAAGATTAAATATATACTAGCCCATTCTAAATATGACGATTGAATTTTAGAAGTAGCTAAATAATCCCCTGTGTGTTGGTTTTTATGTTTATCCAGTTTTAAGATAACGTAAAAGTGGCAACATACATCGTGAATGCAGTGAGAGCTGGCACGACATGCTAGTTGCCTATCCCGTACCTGAGCAGTGAGAGCTGGCACGGCATGCTAGTTGCCTATCCCGTACCTGAGCAGTGAGAGCTGGCACGGCATACTAGTTGCCTATATCCTTTACCGGAGCAGTGATCGAAGGTCCATCCAGCAGTCCACAAAAAAAATCACAAGCCGCCGTGGTAAATTATTATAATTTTTAATTGTAGTAATTATACTAACCATTGCGTTTGGACTGTACAAATCAGTCCAATATATACTTCTATGTCCATCTGGAAAAAAAAGCATTGAAGTTTTTTGGTACATCAAGTAACCATTTGATTTTCTATCAAAATTAAATAGTAAAATGTCAGAAATATAAGTGTCCCTTATAGTTATATCAAAGACGTAGATGTCATGGGCTTTGATTAAGCAGGTTGTGACAAGTAAGCAACATTTTAAAGTAACAAATAGTTTCTAATCACCGAGTCCTTGGCAACTTTGACCATTGCAGACTGTTTCAGGAAAGCGATGCAGCATGGGATGGTCCTTTACATACTGTGTTGCACTGGAAATTCAAATTGACTGTTAAATTAATTTCCTTCTACCCAGAATGCAGCAAAGTTGTTATCCAGTAGGTTCATATTCACCTGCGTTCAATTTCACAGACGAAAGGATATCTCTCGACCACGATGCACGGGTCGTCGTAAAGCACTCCCGTGCGGAAAAGGCTGGCGCAATCGTCGAGACCGGCGTCGTTTGGTTGGCCAGCCAGCCACGGAATCGTGTACCCCAGGTCTTCCACTTTATCACCTGTCGGTAGAACATGCAAGATACTTGAGTCAGTTGCAACGTGCCACCCCGAAAAATAGTTTTCTGAGCAATAACAAACTTTGTAGCGTAGAGAAATGTGTCTATTACAGAAACCGAATTTCAGGCTTTATCAGAGAAACAAATATTTCAGGGTCTACTATAACCTACAGCAACCACGGTAAGTTTTGATCTTCTCTTTGAGCTTCCCGATAACAATTTGCAAGGGCAGATATTTATGAACACATTTCTGGAGATATCATTATCCCACCCAGCAAGGCAGGAGCAGCAAAACCCAGATTGCTTGGTTGGTAAGAGCAACCAGCAATCCAGAGGTTCTGGATAATTGAAATCTGCTGCAACTGATATAAACACTTAATTGTTAAATATTCTTTAACTGCAACGTACCGAATATCGTAAAGTATTTCCCTTGGACGCCTCGTTCGTGAATTCCCAGCCAAATGTGATCAATTCCAGTCGCTCCAACCACGTCTCTGTTCTCGGTGAAAAACTGCAGCATCAGCTTCATCTCGTTCTCCGAATCTACGATCACCAAATGAGCTCCATCTTCCTGGCAAACTCGGTTGGCCGTGAACCAGTCGGTGCCGAACTTGTAGAACTTGTACAAGCTCAGCTCGGGAACGTCGACGTAGTCGCTCGGCGGCCAACTTTTTTCGTCGGCCGAAGTGTGGCACTCGAGCTGGTCGTGTGGCGGCCAAATCTGTGACGAGAAAGTTTCCTGATTTTCAACAACAAATTCCTGGATTCGCTTCCTTGCTTTTTGCATTGCAGTAGGTACGATATTCTTGTGTTCTGCAGTAAAATAAAAATTGAAATCAAAGATTGGGAATTCATTTTCATATGTGGTTTTCAAACAATTAGGTTTTTCACAAAGAATCAATGTAATTTTTTTGTTTTGTTTTGGAAAGACTTACTGAATGACTCGATGCAGGACAATTCAACGAAGTTGATTCATCAGCTCGAACACCTGTCAAAATAATGTGCAGAAAATTGAAATGCAAATAGAACAAAAACTTATAAAATGGCAAAATTATTTTTAAAAGCAACTTACCAAAGTTCCTCAAAATTAAAAAAATGCCGACGAAAAGCACAAAACTTAGTCTAAAACGTTCCATTTTTATTTGCTTCCTAAAAATCAACCGTGTGGATGTACGTTTGCTCTGCGAGAATAATTTATCAGTATTTGGTCAGCAGCCTGACCTCAAAGATAAGGTATCCAAGGCAATTTTTACCGCTAAATTATTTCAACGGAAAAAAACAAAACCAGGCACAAGGTCAAGGTGTCAGAGGTCATCCGAAATGATCATGCTAATCTTTTCGAATCCCTCGTGCCAATCAAACCAAATATATTGCTTCTTTTAGCAAAGGTTTTGATCGAAGAAAAACATTGCCATGGAAGTGTCACATGCAAAGCTAGTGTTGTTTCTGATTTTTGTGGATTTATCAGGTAATTTATTCAGAGTACAATAATACCTACAATACCTGAAATAAAATAATTAGTATTGTTCAACTCTTGAATCAAAGTCTTATGTTACAGGAATTTCTGGAAATATCGGATTTTACTTGCCAGCGGCAAAAGAAGATGCCAGTATTGTGGTAAAACATATTATTAACATATCTCTCTCTTTAAACCTTCAGCAACATTAGCTGAATACCATGTAGGAGCTGAACCAGTCCAAGCTGTCAAACCAAACATTAATCGGCTCGTCTTCAAGAAACAAAGCTGTAGTAACTAAAGTACCGATAAAAAATACGACCTGAGTTACCATTCTTCTACAAAATTGCCTGAAACAATTCCAGTATTCAACCTAAAACAATAGGCAAGGGTTGTCAGAATCAGAAGAGGACACCGGCCGTGGAGACACCTAAGCCATATAGGAGCGCCTGCATGTTTATCCGGAATGGCCATTGTAAATGGTTGAAATGGCAAGGTCTGAAAGCATTTATAGGCAGCCATTGGCCATAAGCAATTAAGTGACACCCAACCAGTTCCAAAAGATCCATGGCACGAGAGATCCAGCCAATAGCAGCCAGCCTCGGCCAAGAATGCAAACCCGTGCCGTTTTGTCTACATACTGAATTTACTGCAGACTATTCCCTCGCTTCCAGGAATGGTCAGCCAGGCCACATCTCCTGTCGTGCTCCCCGAACACGGAGGAACGATCGTACCCGCCGAGCGATTACAAACTCATCCCCAACCTCGGCTACTACAAGTTCTACCCGATCGGCGTCTCGTGGGACGTGGCCAAGACGGTGTGCGAAGAAGACGGAGCGAGTCTGGTCGTCGTCAACTCCGACAAAGAGGCGAGCGTGCTCGGAGAGCTCAAGGCGGCGAACCCCGTTGCGCAGGGCGCCGCCGACAACGTTCACATGTGGACGGGAATCCACGAACGAGGCGAGAACGGAAAATTTTTCTCGATGGACGGTAAGATTTAATTGCAAGATTTGGTTGCGAACCGAATCTCGCAGCAACCTTCTCTCCGGAGCAAAACCAGGATTAGTGAATTAGTGGCAAACGTTTCTGTCCGCGAGGCTCGAGCAGACCGCGCGCCAAAGATGCGTTGCGGTTACCCGTTCGTTCACGAGTCACTCGGCCTCTCTCCATTCAGAGATCCCCAGTCCTACCCGACGAGGCGAGGAGCATGCGTGTCCAAATAGCTCAGTGGTAGAGCACATGACTGCATCCCGGTTTTGGTAGCACATTTTGCCAGCTTTGTCTTCGTTTCAAGAATATTAGTTTGGCCACACCAAATATTTGTGGGTTTTTTTTATCATTTGATGTTTTTGAAAGATTGTATGCCGTCACTAACCTATCGATTACAGCCTCCCGGCTTGTATTTGGGAGGTACCATAGGTTTTGTACTGTTGGCAGACTATACATCCGAATGGTGGTTTTTCCGTGGATTTCCGACAAGACCGCAGAATCTCCTTGCTCTCTTCTTTACTGATTATCAGTCGCTTCAAACAAACCGTTAGCGGATTTGAATTGCTTGTTTGGCTTCTGAACATGTAACATAACATTTAAATTTAAGCTTTAAATTGCTGTACCTAAATAAGAAAATTAAAATAAATCTGTCAACTTTTGCACTCCATTAGGATTTGTGTTCAAAATGCCAGCAAGAGTTGTGCCCCTGAATCACAGCTCCTGTTTTTTCCCAGGCAAGAGTATAATAAACACTGGCTTCTGGAAGTGGAGTATCGGAGAGCCCAACGACGCTGGCCTGGACGACGCAGTGCTCTTCTCCGGAACTACTAAGTTTCTGGCCGATGCACCGTCAATCAACAAGTACTCTTTCGCGTGCGAGATAGAAGTGAGGTACGTCTCAGATCGATTTCCGAATGCCGATTGCTGTTTTCAGCAACACTCAATTTTGTTCTCATTTTTGCAAAATGGTATAGGTACAGTATTCTACAGTTCACTTGCAAATTACTACTAATCACAATATTTTGTTTACAGCCAAATTGAGCCGAGGAAGAAGTGGATGGAATTGAAGAGACACCAGCAGTAACAACATCAAAATAACTACCTATCTAAAAATGTATTTGTTGTTTGCAAATTTTGAAAATTAAACATTTTTAAATGCAGTATATTTTTATTTTAATTGAAGGCAACTCATATAATATGCAAAAAATATGCAATTTTGTAGGGTTTCTGGAAAATTTTATAAAATATTCCCTTACACTTGTCGCAAAATCAAATAAAGCTTGCCGTGGAATTTTTTCTGATGCTAAATAACGGTCTTCTCACGAGCAAGAAGATTTCACAGCAACGAAGCTAGGTGTTGCAGGGCCCTGTTTCAAGATTTCAAGTTGGCCCCTCCCTTTGGAAAATTGGGTTCAGTATAAGGGGAAAGTAAAACTAATATGACAATTTAACAATCCAACATATACTTTACGGTAGATTTAAAATCTCTGAGGACAATGAAATTAGAATTGAAGCATTTTTGAAACAAACTATCTTCCAGCAAATGGTGGACACATTCAGCTCTAAATGTACAGCCAAAATTCCCCATGAATAAAACTTTTAATCTGGAAGGTCGTTAGGGTCATGACAAAAACTTTGATGTCCGAATTCCCCCATGAGGTCAAATTGTAGATAACTAAGAGATAAGGTGCATGTATCAAGGGGCCATTAAATTCAACACAAACAATCCGCAAATAACTTTCTTTTGCATTGGATCCCTTCCAGTCCTGGAAAACTTTCACAAGCCAACCATGAGAACATTTATTTATTTATTCGCTTTTGTAGCTGTGTGCATTTATGGTAAGACAGTAATTTGCTCTCAGCGGTAAAATTCTGGTTACTTTCGGAAAACTTTTGTGACCATACGATTTCTTGCAGACACAGCTGCAGAACCCGGCAACTTTTACTACCCGGCAAACTTTGACGACGGCAAGCACGGGGTGGTAAGTGAAGCACATGTGCCCTAGGTGTGTGTTAGATACGTTACTGTGGAACGTCTTGTCACGAGCCCCGAGTGAAAGACCATGTCGAGCAAGAACTCGGAATGGGACACGAGAAACATTGTCATGAGTGTGCAGCACACCGAGTGCTGGTTTTCAGTGGCCCGTTGAAATACTAACGGTCCGTTAGCAAGAAAATAACAGGCTCTAATTGGACGTTGCTAGGCAAATGGCAAGTTAACAGACTATTAGGCATTTAGCAAGCCATTGAAAAACCAAGTCTTAGTCTTTGGAGAAAGATCTGTAAAGCGATGATTGGCAGAGCAAGTGAAAAAGATATTGAATTCAAAATTACTTAAAGGGGAATGCCAGAATTCAATCGTCTACGTTCCTGAACATTTTGCATAGCCATGGACAACCTGAGTAACTCTCTAGGGGAAACATTCCAATTCTCCAGCTGTTGTAAGTGGGATAAGGGGATTGGTCGAACACCTGACCAGCAATCAGGAGGTCCCAAGTTTGAATCCTGGTGTGCTTGCACATTATTCTGGATAAGCTACCCTTCAAAATTTAACATTTTGTCTACTGGGCTCGAAATGGAATAGCACATCCCGGCCAGGAATGATCAGAAGTTAAACCCTGCAGCAAACATTCAACTCCGCCTCGTTCCTCGTCAGCGCTGGGCTCCGCAAGCGCGTTCCATGAGCTGCGCCGGCAAGGAGGCCGACCGCACGTGGCCGCCCAAAGACTACAAGCTCGTGCCCAACCTCGGCTACTACAAGTTCTACGCGTTCGGCTGCACGTGGCTGATGGCGAAGCAGATCTGCGAGGAGGACGGCGCGCACTTGGCCATCATCAACTCGGAGCGCGAAGTGGCGGCCATGCGGGAATTCTACGCGGCCTATCCGGCGTCGCCGCAGGCCGCGGGCGGTTCGCTTTACGCGTGGATCGGGATGCGGGAGCGCGGTGTCAACGGACAGTGGTTCACTATATTCGGTGAGTTTCGTTAGCGCGATGCTGTAATGGTCGGTCCCGAGTAGCACAGAAACGTTCGGCGGACGTTGTTTCGATCGTTCGGTGGACGTGAGTGCTTCAGATAGTGCTTAAGATACAGACTTGCGTCTTAGAAATTTGATAGGTGCTTTTTAGCAAGTTTAAGATGGTGGTGTCTCGAAGGAAGATAATATGTAAACTATGATCAGCGTCATGTTGGGAAAATCCTCTTTCGTTGAAATTTTTTTGCTCTAGCTTCAGAGAAATTGAACTAACTCTACATCCTATTGGTATTCGTGAAACTTCACTTAATCACTTTGCGCATACTTAATCAAACATCATGTTACATGCAACATGTAACTAAATTCATGAAATTTTTGTGATTTACAATTTCACTTTCTATGAGCATGGGCAGTGATATCGGGCATTTCAAGTAAAAATAAATAGATTGCTACCAAGTACCAAGATTAGAAAATGAGGACAACCAGTTTACTTGAGGACTAGCATTGCAGATTAGAAAATGAGGAAAACCTGTTTACTTGTAAACTAGCATTGCAGATTAGAAAATGAGGACAACCTGTTTACTTGTAAACTAGCATTGCAGATTAGAAAATGAGGACAACCAGTTTACTTGAGGACTAGCATTGCAGATTAGAAAATGAGGACAACCTGTTTACTTGTAAACTAGCATTGCAGATTATAAAATGAGGACAGCTTGTTTACTTATATGGACTAGCAATGCAGATGAGAAAATGAGGACAACTTGTTTACTATATGGACTAGCATCGCAGGCAGATGAAATCACTTTCGCTATCAGGCGATCCGGTCTCGGAGGTCGGCTTCTACACGTGGTCGGGACCGCAGAAGGCGGGCGCCGATGACGGGGGACTTCTAGCTCTGACCCTCGGCGGGTACGAGAGCAATCCCGTCGGAACCAAACACGCTTTCATTTGCGAGATCGAGCTCAGGTAACTGGTCGCTATCACTATCTAGCATCCCACACATTTGGAAGTCGCTCATTCTTTACAGACTGGGGTAGTAGCAATGGCTTTCGACCAGAGTTATCGAGTATTGTCAGCAATATGTACACTGTACGGCTCATGTGAATAAGCAGGCTTCACATTGGCATAGAGTGGCCTCTCCCTTGACAACTTCACGTGACTGCATCTTGATTTAGATAGTTTTTAACCACAAAACTGGTTCTTATTTCTCCGTCCCCTGTTATCTTTATTTATTGCCGCTGCTTTCCCAGTTGGTGTATTGCGTGCTTCAACCGTTTTTACAAGTCTGGAAAATATCTTGTGCTTTTACAAACTAATTGTAGTGAAGCATACACTAAAAGCATGGTAAAGCTCTGACTTGCTGCTCTATGCTACTCTTGTGGTATCTATATGAAGATAATATGTGGACAAACCAATGAATACAAATTTAGGCACAAAACTCATGATGAACTTGAAAAATTATGTTTGTCCCCAAAAAAATATTCTAATTGATGACTTTTTCTTTTTCAGCCAAGTTGAAATACGCCGGGAGATGCTGAACGCAGCAAAGAAGGGATAGAATTGCATCTAATGTGAATATATTTCAATTTCTGTAGCTGAACTGCAATTTAATTGTTTAACTATGTACCTTAATGCAGTGCTGAAATAAAAAAACCAGGCAGACAATTTGCTTGAATCTAAAATCATCATGCAAAATGATAAACAAGCAAATATGACTCACCCAGCGTTGACTTCTCGAGTCTTGGTAACACAATCCCACGTACAACAATTGCAGCGTGGTATCCGTTTCAAATGGGTAGAAAAACGTTTAGCACCAATGAAATTCTCTACGCAAACAAGTTAACACTTGAGAAGATTGTTTGACACTGATTTTAGTTTAAAAATATATTTATAAACAATACACTTGCACTTTGAAACACGTCTTCTGGGCATTCTGGCATTGTGCCGAAACTTATCGCCAAGCTGTCCGGTATCTGAAACGCAAAGAAAAAAGTATTCGGAGGTTTTAAGAAGAATGCAAATTACCTATACTAAATATACCAATTTCAATGAAAGATTGGTAACCCTCGAGCGAGATTCTGTCCCTGTCCCCGTCTCGAAAACATTCATGTTACGGCAATATTCGTAGAAACTAGAAACCTATCGTCATTGGTCAACAGCACTTCATCGAGAAATTATGAAATTGATAACATTGTAAAAAGGTATGATTTGTTTCAATAAAGTTCCACTGGTGTCAGTTTCAGGTCAAATGCATTGTGATTGGTGATACAATAAATTAAACTTCAAATTGGTTCTTGTATCCTATGTAAACTTCCAAAATCAATTTTGATGCTTCAGGCCAGGAGGATGCCTATTCTTCTAGTTGTGCAAATTTTTCCTCCAAAAGTAAGATGCATGCGATACAAAATTTAAAAACAGTTTACTATCGTAACGAGACCACAACATTGATGAAACGATACACATGTTTGGTTATAAATTTTCTTAGACTCATGTCTACTATATCCTAACTTTGGCACTAGTTTTGAAAAAAACTATTTCAAACTGGGTTTTGAATGCTAAATAGCCTCTCCTCTCTCTGTTCAGTGGCATTCCTTTTGCTTCACTGCTTCTACTTTACATTTAATTGACCATGTGGCATCCTGCTGTCAACACAACATTTAGGGCCGGTGTTACAAGAGCCCCAACCCAGGGTTACAGTGGAGTTAGGTTACTTGTCATGGCAAACACCAATATGCTGTGGAGTTCATATGTTTCTAAGAGTAAAAAAATATTGTAATTCCGGACATTACTGGGGAACAAATTTGCAGTAGCTTTGATGGAGTTGAAAGCAGAATAAATAATAGCTCGACTCACCGCAACACCGAGTTTTCCTCTTGTCCTTGGAAATTCATACTGGCGGCAAAACACTTTCCAGAAATAATATACGTCTCACCGACGAGGAGAAAAGTCTCAAAAAACTTTGTTCGAATTTAATTAGAGCGCAAACATAAACACTTGTGAAGTCATAGGTTCTTACTGATATTAGTTGAAAGTTTGATTATAGTCACTTGCACTTGCACTTTAAAGATCCAAAATAAAAACACTACTGGATTTCATCTTCCGGCATTCCCGGCAGAGTGTCGAAGCTTATCGTCGAGCTGTCCAGATTCTGAAAGGAAAGGGAACTGTTTCGTAAGACACTTCGAGCTGTCCAGATTCTGAATGGAAAGGGAACTGTTTCGTAAGACACTTCGAGCTGTCCAGATTCTGAATGGAAAGGGAACTGTTTCGTAAGGCACTTTGAGCTGTCTTCTATTTTCTTGTGCAAAGTTGGAATCAAATCTGATACCCAACTTGCAGTTGGTAACAAGTATCATTATTAAGTTTATCACTAGCAGGATGCTCTTATACAATTCAATTAGGGTTTCATAAAATTGTAATAAACATCTAGAGCATAGAAATTTGTCGGTGCACAAAAACCAGAAAATTTGTGGATAATAATTTAGATAATACGGAATTTAAAATAATTGCCATGAATTGGGCAAAAGAACTGTAATGTAATGAAATGTATGCAAAATACTGGCTTTATAGCTAATAAATAAACAATATTATTATTATTATTATAAACTACAAAAACTAGTATAAAATTGTTCCCGCCTACCTTGGCCCTCCTTCGGTCTCTCGACGGTCCAGCATCCTCCAGCTGGATCTCCTCGCCGGTGAGCAGCCTACCAGCACTGCCCCGCCCCTCCCGACCCCCCGCTCCCGCCCCCGCTCCCGCCCCCCTCCCGCCCGGCAACGAGCGCTGCAGCCGGATCAGCCCGAGCCGCGGCACCTGGCAAGAGGAAGGGGGAAAAAAAAACACGCTCTGTGGTCAAGGTCAAGTCACAGTTTACATGTCCTGATGTTCGTTCACGTGACTTCGTCAAATGCACCAATTTGCAGCTGATACAAGTTTAAGCTGTTCTCTAGTAACAAACAATCGGACTTTAACTTGCACCGCTATTCAAACGCAAAAATTTGAATGTTTGACAAGCCAAACAGGGTAGCGATCATGTCACTTTTCTTATTCGATTCAGCTCGAAATCACTCGAATTCAAAACACGCTACACCATACACCATCGCTACACCACAGGCAGTGAAAATGAAAGGGATAATATTGAAATCACAAAGTTACATGATGGGCCACCAGGATGTCAATCTTCAAAAACAAAAAATTTACTTGCGCAACTTGGCTATCCGAGGGCTCACGTATCAGAGTTGGACCGCACCTGCAGTATCTGCCCGGCCAGCCCAAGCCCGGTGCCGGTGCCGGTGCCGGTGCCGGGCTGGAGCTCGGGCATGGGATCCGTCGAGAACGAGACGGCGCCAACGCTGGGCGCGCTCGCGCGGTACCGCGCCAACGACGCCTCCGAGCCGTCCAGCGACTGCTCGAAGTGGAAGCGCCGGTAGCGCAGCGTGCGGCCCTCGGCGCTGGCCTGAGAGCGTGAAGAGGGAAGGCGCTTAGGATTTGCACAGTCGATATGAAGGTCATTCATTGATGGTACACGATTATGATTGAACAAAGCTTTTTTTCAATCTCCAGTGGGGCTTTCGAAGTGCTGCACTTTGTCGATGAACGACCACACTGCCAGAGTCAACCACTTAAGTGGGGAAGTTATTGCAATGCTTTTCTTATGGCAATCATTTGCCCACATGATGGTTGACTCGGGAAGTATAGCCATATCCATTGGCTGTGATAAGTAAGAGTAATAGTAATTGAGTGATAGTAAGTAAGTAATAACGGGTGTGGCGTAAAAGTGTTTACGGACTTCAGTACGAGGTAAATTCTGCGCTGGAAGCGACCCATTAAGTGCCTACACTGTCCAATGAACCAGCGCAACAGGGTACTTTTAAAACGCTTGGAAATAATATATCGCTGTAATCTTTCGAGATGCAAAGGGTTTATAATTTATGGTCCATTGAGAGGATTCTATAAAAATAGAAAGGTTTTGTAGCTTTCCAAAAGTAGGTATGGCCAATAGAGTGTATTCAGTTCGAGCTAAATTCTGTCCAATAGGCGTGCAATAACACACCAGCTTAAAGCGGGCACATAGCATCCGAGCACAGCTCCGTCCGTGGCATCGTCTCACCTCCATCTCTCTCTTCCGCGCCGAGTCTCTCCGTTTGCGCACGATCAGCACCGCGATGACGAACACCGCGATGACGGTCACGCTGATCAGCATCGAGCTGATGGCGCCGTACACCAGGGCGTCGTCGTCTTCTGCCGATAAAACAACGTCGGCATTGACACTTTAGACGGCCGGCTGCACCAGTGCCTCAATCTCCACATGGACTAATGCGTGATTCACCTATAAATTGACGACTTTAGTATTTTTCACGATAAGGGGGAAAGTGTTGTAGTCATTGCGCTGCCAATCATTCGATGCACAGACCATTCAACCCTTTAGCGGAACAATGGGACGGCCTGCGAATGTAGTCACCTTTGGCTCTTCTAGCGGCAGGGGAGCCTCTTTGAGAGTGAAACAATGCTCTATATTCACACGTGAAAAATACTATAATTGTACGTTAAAAAAATTGTCGAAATGCCTAATTAAATTATAATCAATGATCAAGGAGGTAAGCCCTGATAAAACTTCAATGACCTGAGTATTGTGAAAATATCAGTACTACACTTCGTTAATATATCTCTGGTAGCCGATATCAACACTGACGAGGACCTTCTGTGAAATGTCATCTGCGGCTCGTTCTCTGCTCACCTTCCCGGTACGGCTCCATGACAGTGATCCTCTGCTTGGGAACATCCATCCGCTTGCCCCCGAGGTCGAGGAGCTCGAGCAGGCCGTGACTGAGCAGCTGCGCGATCACGTCGATCACGTCTGCGGCCGCTGCCACGTCCGTGTCCACCAGGTGCAAGGTCACCGTGATGCCGGCCAGCGAGGAGACCACGTCGGGCCTCACGTCTGGGCCTGGATGCACGAAGCAGGGTTATCATATCTCTAGGGGTAAATTTATTATTACCGTGGTGATGACTGCTAAAATGAACTAAACATTGAATCTGAGTGGTTGGAAAGATGTTCAACCCCGCTTTCACCCCAAAAACTTTTAACCCTGTTTCGTGAATATCCACGCCCTGGGGGGGGGGGGGGGGGGGATTGGGAAGGGGGAATGGGGTCGCAATGGAAACGGAGAGAAGTGTTTTATAGCATGGACAACTAGATTTTAAGAAAAAAATGTCAGTACAGATGAATTTTTTATGATTATTGTATCCCACATCCTTCTAGCAATACCATTCGGCAATACGAACTGATTTTAGTAGGGCATTGATACTGGTTTTGCAGATATCGGCTATTGCAATGGTTGCAGGGTTGCAAAGCTGGAAAATGTGCTATCAAACCAGGACACAAACGAACTGGGATATGGTGAAGCGAGAGAATGCGTCCCCGATGAGCTCAGATGAGAGAGTGCATGACTGGCAATCAGGTGGTCCCGGATTCGTTGCAAACCCGGTTGCAAACTTTTCCATCTTCGCTTCCCCTCTAAGTTAACGATAGTATGATTTCGACCAAAGCTTGCACGTCAGCTACGTGCCGACATGAAATGTTTTAGCAAAAACATGAAATGTTATTCTGCGACAAACCTGGAGCCACCTCGATGTCCTTCACCATCGCGCGCGGCATCTTTGACTGGTCCACGATCTGGTCGCGGATTCTCTCCTCAAACTTTTCCTTCTCTTTTCCGACAGTGGCATTGAAGTTCTCTTCTATTCTGCAAAGAGAAAAAAGAACATTTAAATACGATTGAAAGTTGCAACACAGATATTCAATGCCATGTTGAAATAAGCTACAGAAAATCTTGCGAAGTGACGCACAGCACAGTTTCTGGCTTTCCCCTTGCCAACAAGTTTTATTTTAGAAAACAAATAAATAAATGAGATGCACAAACCTACTTCATTTCTGGCCGTTCATTACGTCATTGCTCTGGCCAGCATTGCCACAAAGTTTGCTCACTTTCATGGCTTGTCAATAAAATTATAGTCTTTGCCAACAAATAAATTGACTACGACCTATATTTTTCATTTTGGAAGGAGAGTGACGTTTCACTCTCAAAAAGACTCCCCTGTTGTTTAATAGAAGAGCCAAAGGAGTCGACATTCACAGGCCGTCCCATTTTTCCGCTGAAGGGAGGAACGATCTAAGCATCGAATGATTGGACAGTCCTTTGTCTGGAGTCTACAGAACAATAAACTAATTCTATGTAATACAGAAAAACCAAGAGGAAACTACTTCTAAAGTTGTTGCAAATTCATTAAACCTACCTGAAAGAGACGTTGTGAGGGGTATTAGAGATCGGGACCCCTATTATGTTGCCTTGCGTTTCGGTGGTCCCTTCCGTTATTTCAGCCGCAGATTTAGTCGTGGTCGAGATTTTCGACGTCGTCGAAGTTGAAGGAATCGTTGTCGTTTCAGTGGTGGCGCTTGCAGTCGTCAGAGCGGTTGTCGCGGTAGACGGAATCGTGGTCGACGGAATTGTGGTCGACGGAATTGTGGTCGGAGAAGTCGTGCTAGGTTCGGTCGTGGTGGTCGCGACGGTGGTGGAAGGTGTCGTGAGCTTTGTTGATGTTGCAGTTGATGTTGATGATGGTGTGGTCGGAGTGGTTGATGGAGCAAGTGTAGATGTCGATGCTGTCTCCACGCTTTTAACCGTAACCACTCTAAAGGGAAGAAAATTAAACCAGATAGATTTCGAAATTACCTTTTAAAAAAATTTTAAATTCGGTTTTCACTCAATTGTAAGGGATGGCAAACCAAATTTTTGAAGCTGGAAAGAGTTTACTTTTTTCTACTTTTAAATATCTTCAAATACTTTTTGAGAACAATGAAAGAAGAATGGAGAAAGTTATTGGAAGTTATATTACAAGCAAGTGGCAGGAAACTATTTTTCCATATCAAGTAGCCACTACATGTTCAGAAAACAAAGTAATCTTTAGTCTGAAAACAGATGGAGTTACCCACATTGTCCACTCCAATGTTAACGTGGCTACGCGAAAGCTTGCCGATCTTTCCAAGTCTTCACCCCTCAGGATTCCCCCCCCCCCCCCCCAAAAGCTGTATTGGTTTCCCGGGCAGTCGACGGATGGAGCCACTGGTAGTTACACAGTCTGTTTCGCTCGCTCTGCTCATCGTCGCTTTACAGTTCTCTCTGCCTTGTCTGGTGGCAGCACTCAACGCGATGCCAACGCACTCTAGCGCTTGCCGGGTCAACTGCTAGATTCACTACTGTTCCCCGTAGTCATAACTAGGTAGGAAGGTACCTATAGTTTATTTTATTTAAGAAGATACTTTTCCGCTGGGAGCGCTACTGTCATTGTAGCTTACATGAGCGCCAACCTGAACCAACTGAAGTCCTGTAGTCATCTTTAGTCTGCCATATTGGTTTATAATTCTTTCTAATTTTACCAAAGCTTGTATTTGTAATTTATTTGTTTATATTTTGATATCATAATTATGAAAAAGATTCATGTTGTCATTTTTTGTAGCCGAAATAGTATTTTGATTTCCCGCCATTTAAATTTCTCTCACAGGATAGACTCTAAAGCTGTGTTTACAAGGTTCAACGTTTCGTTCAATGCATTGAGCCGCCTAAACAACAATTGAATTCAATTAATCATTGAATGAAAGCTTTAATTCAAGGTTGAATTCAAGGTTGAATTTAATGTTTTCTCATTTAAGCCGTGTTCTAAATATTGTTCAATTTTCTTATCAATTGAAGGAAGAGTATGTTACTGCCTTCTAGAAACAACAATTTGGAAGGCTGTGCAACGATTTTCAATGAATTTAGAACATTGAGTCGTGAAAACGACTCTTCAAGAGCATTCAATGTTTCGTTCAATGCATTGAGTTCAATGCATTGAATTGCATTGTAGTCACAGCTTTAGAAAGAATATTTGGGAAAATGTAATCCGTGGTCTCACTTGAAGTATCCCGTGGAGTAGCACCGGCACCGGACCACCGCGACGCCGTCCCTCCGTTCGATCCCGTCCGCAACGCAGCCGTCGACGTCCCAAGCGGCGCCCGACCAGACGGCGCAGCGCACAACGTGGCCCGCGCCCAGCGCCGTCTCGACGACGGGCAGACGCAGCGATATCGTTGCGTTGGGCAGCGTCAGTTTCAGTAGCTGCTGGCCGGCCGAGTCGAACAGTTGCACTTCGAACACCTGGCTGCGTTGGGGCGAGCGAGATAGGTTTGAGAAACGGTGCTCGAGATTTGAATTCGACATCTCGAAGATGCGAGGCCGAAGAGAGAAAAGCGACATGTCATAGGGGAGAAACCATTGGAGTTCGGTCCTATTCCTAAATTTACTAGGCTTAAAAGCTCCCCAGTAGCATCCATAAAGTATCAATGGGTTTGACTTTGATTGAATCTGTGATAGGTTTAGGAAAGGATCCAGTCAGATTTCCTACTGGCCCAGTACCCCAATAGCTCAGATGATAGATTCAGAAGCAAAAACAATATTGTTTTTGGACAGGACCACCCATAGCAGTTATATCCAATCATTTTAATTTCAAAATATAACTTTTCATTTGTAATTCCGATTCGCAATTTTGGTTTTGCAATGTGAGAACTGATTACTGTAAAAAGTCAGTAGGTACTAGAGATATCGGGGGGGGGGGGGGGGGGGGGTACCCAGGTACCTCTGGGACCCTGTTCCAAATCAAGACCTGTGGAACCACTCAAAATATAAAAAAAATTTTGAAAAAATTTTGAAAAAAAATGTGCGTGACTGTCCAGGTACCAGTGAGCTCCAAGCATGGTGGGAGCATGGTCTGGTCAAGCTCATGGCCCAAGGCATGCAGAGTGCAGTGGCCTGGAGCCACTTGAGCCTGTCCAGACATGTCCCTTTGTATGTTTCCTCAATTCTAGTGATTTATTGGCTGTCCCCAAGGCCAAGCAGAGTGTGGGGTTAGGGTAGTTTGTTTATGCCACCAAATCACTTTGTATGGCTTCACCACTCACAAACATGATTGACTGGTTCTTTTATTGGGGTAATAAAGATAAAAATCATGTCAGATAATATTATGCTGACTTCTTCATAAATGTCTCGTCCACGCAAATTATAACACTATTTCGAAACAACCTTGCAAGTTACAATATTCCATGTTGGTACACTAAAAAAAAATTTGTGAAAATTTGGAAAATTGGAAAAATTATTTAATTAATAATTTTTTGGTTTTGAGCTGACCCAGGTACCCACGCAGGTACCCGGGTCCAATTTCTGGGTACCGCCAACATCTCTAGTAGGTACCGAAAGTTTGAAGTGAACCGCTCCTATTAAGGGAAGGCCTATTATTAAGGGCTCCTATTATTACATCCGAAAAGCTAATCCCAATGCCCTAAATGATGTCAAAAAGGGCTCCACATAAATGCTGTTTCTATAGCCTCAAATATTTTATTTTTACTTTTGCTTCTGCCAAGTATTATAAAATTAAAACCTTTCATGTGACCACAACTTGTTTGAAGACAAGCTCGAAGTCTTTTTAAAAAAACCAACTATCTACCTGGCAACAAACTGGTTGCCCGGTTCACTTCGGTACACTTCGGCCAGATAGTCGTGCGCGAACGCCGCGGCGCCGACGCAGAACGGCGGCTTGTCGACGATTTCTGCGACTTCGGAGCCGAGAACGACGGTGGCGGGCGCGGCTGGCTTCGTCCGCTGCCCCGACGGCACTTCGATCTCCGACACGAGCATCGATCTCGTCAGCTGCTGCACGCTGAAGCTCACGATCGACGAGTCTGCAAACGGTCGAGTCGACAGCAGGTTGGCAAGATTTCCGTCCTTTTGCTTTTATTTTTAATCTTTGCAAAATGTTCATGAATAGGGACTGAAAATCTCTCAACTGACTGACCAGAGTGACGTATGGACGTTTAATATTGTTTTATATGCTAGAAGTAGAAACTTGTTAAAATATAGACAATACTAATAATTATATCATAAAGTTTGTTACTTGTCAATGCAAGCCAAAATAATATGTCATGTCAAGTTCACTACAGCAACATAAACCACCACCTGGGTATAGCAAATACCGCTAGCCCATTCTATGGAGTCACGACTATGTGGGATACACTTGAGCTAGAGGACGAGATACCTAAAATAGCCCTTGTTGGCACTTTGATGTTTGTTCAAAGCACATCTGACAAAGAGAATTCTCATTTATTTAACTTGTAGGTAACGCATGCAGTAATTCCTGCACGATTATAGAATATTTTTACCAAAGATTTGATTATTCATTAAAAACTTGTATTTCAAATCTAGGAAAGTCCATATTGTGACAGGTTTCAAGTAGGAATCACCAAATGAGCACAAGCAGCAAACAGCAAGATTAAAAAAGAGCAAATGACTCACTGAAGAAGAGAGGGAGTCCGCCAGCAATGTACGAACTGTTGTGGCACAGGTTGTTCATGTACGAGTGGATCTCCTCCTCCACCAGCTTCTTCTTCATCTCGCTGCGGTACTTTTCGTACGTCTCGTCCACGGTGGGATTCGTGATAACCGCCTCCATCGTCTTCAGAAATGTGTTCACCTGGAATTTATTCTTGCCAATAGAATGAAGCCAAGATAAAGATTTTACATTTTACATTTACAAAATTTAATGGGCATGCCAAGTAATTTATTCTTTATCTCGAGAGAATATCATCTTGAAGCCAGCAATCCTTACACGTTCTCTCAAGGGACAGAGTATAACTTGCCAGTAGCTAGTAACTCCTGCCAAAAGCCCACATTGCACATTAAGCAAAATTGCACTTATTTATAATTTTGTTCAGCATGTTGTCCTCTTACCTGCACATTTAATTTATTTTTCCTCCAAAAATACTAAATTCAATTGTGGTTAATGGCAAAGCTTTGAAAATTTTGAAATTAGAAGTCAAATATTTCATAAATCTTACCATTTCAGTCTGTTTTTAATAAAGTAAGTCCCCTTGCAAACTTTGATTTGTCTTCAACTCTTTATACCTTGCCTTTAAAGCAACTGCAGTCATTTCCAATCCAGTTCAAACATATCTATTTATAAAAATATATCATTTCAAATAAAAACTCGGCACTTGAGCTTACGCTTTCCGGTGTGAACCCCGACTTGGCCGCAGCCCTCTTAAATCGCAGCGCCTTCACCCTCGCTGGAGCGCTGTCTTGCAGCTTCATGATCGTGTCTTTGAGCCGCGTGAGGTCCTTTAGGTCGATCGAAGGAAGGGTGTTGGCAGGGAACTCTCCGATCAATCGCAGTGTCAAGTCCAGGAAGTCGAGACCGAGTTGGAGCGAAGCTGGGCACGAGTCAATGCTGAGGATCAACCAGAACGGTACTCCGTGTTACGTTAATACGTTATTGTACGTTTCAACGGTTACCTTAAGTAACCAGTAACTATGACCACATTAGTTGAGTGATCTTGATATTGAAGGGTTTATTCAGTTCGTTTTAAAGAACACCAAGCTGCTTCCGATTCCGATTTTCCAATTTACGGAGAGTCTCAAAGGGAGAATTTAACTCTCTATCAATATTGATAATTATTGATATTATACAAAACAAAAACTTGCTTTTTCCAAAGAAACCTAGTCCTACAAGTTTCACGTGTACTAGCATGATGAACCGCAGGCCATTTATTGCTTTGCCAACCCTCTCACTGTCATTGGTGGTTCACTTTTATCACTTTTATCACCTGTCAACCCCAGGATCATTCCCAAGTCCTAGCTTATTCCTAACTCAAATCGAATAGAGTAACTTGCGATGGATATTGGTTCAATTGCTCTCCAGTTTTCTAGAGTCTGCCCATTAGGCCAAATAATTTACAAGACTACCCAGAACCCACATGTCCTTGAGGAAGATGATCTCTGCCTGCATCCGATCCCCGACGGATTTCGAGGCGGCCGCGAATAGTTCGGTGCTGACCGCGGTGAGCAGTCGCAGCAGACTGCTTGCGAGGTCGACAGACTGGGAGTAGTGCTGCGTCGACATCTGCTCGTCCAACTCGCTCATCACGCGGCTGAGGAAAACATTGCCGTTAGAAATGCGAAGAGGTTTGGAGCCGTCGGTGGATGTTGTGGATGGTAGCAGTCTTGCTCTGATACGTCTAGGTAGGTACCTAAGTATTGTAGACACCAATGCAGACGAAACGTTACAAACTACAGGCTTGCCCATAAGAGACGATTCCGCAGCAAGGACTGTCCCTTTGGTACTACCAACTCATGGAACTGAATTTCAATGGCAGGAAAACAAAATACTATTTTGGCGCTATCAACAAAAAATTACAACATAAATCGCATTCCATAATTATGATTTATAATAACAAATTTAAACAAATTTAATAGATGAGAAATAAAACACAAGCTTCAGTAATATTACAAGGCATTATAAACCAATATGGCAGAGTAAAGATGATGGCAGGACTGCAGTTGGTTCAGGTTGGCGCTCATGTAAGGTTCAGTGACTAGCAGCGAAAAAGTATATTCTGAAATTAAATAAACTATAAAGCCTTTTTTTTAACCGAAAACCACTCACATCAAAGCAAGACTGCTACTATCTATTAAAGATGCGACTTTGTTTTTTCGTCGGCCCGGCCTCAGCCCAAAAAATGTAGGCCGGACCCGTTCGGCCCGTAAGTCTAGATCTTTTTTAGGCCCTAACCGGCCCGAATTTTTCCCGGAAAGTAAAGAGTCGGGCCCAAAAGTCGGGCCCAGTTGACCCGACTTTGTAAAATCTCGGCCCGAGACCACAAAGAAGTCAATTCTCTAAAAGAAAAAGGTAATCGCCTCAATTTCTCTATGCAAAAATTTAAATATCCATTCCCTAAAAAAAGGCCGAACCCAGCCCGGGCCCGAAAAATTTCTGGGCTTTCGGGCTTTATTTGGCACCTATAGTAGTTTCCTTCTAGGTTCTCTCCCCTACCTCAGTAGGTACTAGTCACCCCACACCTCAGCCAACCTAAAAAGTAAAAACCCTAAATGTTGATCAAGAAATTTGTTTATAAATTTAACAATTCAACAGCCAGTTGTTGCTTTAATGCTTGGTTTTAACTTTAAATAACAACCATTTGCTCAGTTCTCGATGCCATCCCTAGTAACATCCCAAGTAGCACAAAAACCGTTGTCAAGAATGTTCAGAGAACGTCGAAAAGCTAACAGGGGATAACTTGCGTTAAAAGTTCGGGTAGAACCAAATCAAAAATTTTGCGAATGTGAACGTTGAATGCAAGTTATCCCCCGTTAGCTTTTTGACGTCCACCGAACGTTCGAAATAACGTTCGCTGAACGTTATTGTGCTACTTGGGATTGGCAAGCGTACTCAAGGTCTGTCTGGCTGAAGGACTTGGGGAACAAGGTGGTGACGTTGCTGGAGCCGTACACCGTCGTGCAGGTGTTCCTGGAGTCGCACACTTTCAGCACCGGCCGCACGCGGTTCTCCGACTGCTCTTCTGCAACGAGAGATCGAAATCTGTACACGCAGATCACTAGAACTCCAACTAGAATCGTGGTCGACTGAAAGATATGCAGACCATCTCCAATCCACCTCTATGATGGAATCACGAATTCACCACTGAACAGTAGTATGCTTAATTCTTGAGAACATTATTTAAAAAGATATTATCAAAAAATTAGCTAATAGACGACGTTTGGAGAAGGCTGATATAAGTAAGTGATTTCAGTAGGATGCGCCAGAACCAACATCAGCCATTGAACCATAGATAAGATAATATAACAATTAACCATTACAAAACTTTGGGAAAACTGTAACAACCCAATTGGTTTAGGTTGGCATAGTTTGAAAATTGAAGTAATATCATTTTTAAACTTACTAGCAGTATGGGCCCGTGCAACGCATGGTGAGTGCCGGGACTAAGCCGCCTCACTTCTGACCTCAAAATTTGTGAGTTCAAACTCCAAAAATGTATAGCTAGCAGCCAAGCAAGTGGCTTTTATCTTTCATTTATGAAATCTTGCACGGACAGTGTGCCGGACCAAGAGTTTCCGGGGT
Organism: Nemoura dubitans; assembly: GCA_921293005.1. NCBI lineage: Eukaryota > Metazoa > Arthropoda > Insecta > Plecoptera > Nemouridae > Nemoura > Nemoura dubitans. Next base: position 27,561,475 of record OV121077.1, on the reverse strand, counting down.
ACTATGATATTGAAATAATTCTTTACACATAAAATACTAATTAAGTCACTTTTTGAGTGTATTATTTTCCATCCGTGTAGTACCGTTCCAGCCTAAAGAGCAATGGGAACCAATTCCAAGCTAGAAGACTCTGGCTGGGTGCTCAATTAAAAATGTCTCTGTATCGGTTAGGTACATTCGATTAAATTCAAAACCACAAAAAACACATTTTTCACCAAAACTTTAAAAAATTACAATTCTCTGTTTATAACTTTGAAAGAAGCCCCATTAAGCCACAGCCAAAAGCATTACGGTACACAAGAGCCCCAACAACTCCAGCACAAGTCGTTCCGATCGCTCACCGGCGGGCAGAATGGTCCTGATCTCCCTCTCGACGGTCGACGCCCCCACGAACACCGGCTCCTGCTCCAAGTCCATCTGGTAGCCGAAGTGGAACGTCAACGGCAGGTCCATGAGTCGGTCGTAGGCCGCGTCCGCCGAGAAGGTGAACACCGTCTTCAGAGCCTCGCCCTGCTGCGGCCGCACCTGGAGAGCACACGTTTCTCAAACAGCTGTCAAGATTCGGTAGATATATTCTGTTAATCTTTTTTTATTTTATTTTATTTTATTTATTTATTTACAACCAGATTGATTACAATGCAGTAATATTGCTTTGGTCATCTTATCATAAAATATACAATAATACATAGTCATTGATTAAAATATTCTTGCAAAGAGTAAAAAAAATTTTGTATTAAAAAACTCATTAGCTTTGTGGAGAAGTCATCATTATTTATCCTAGTCTTTAAAACATTAGGCAGTTGTTGGCGGTTGTTGGCCATCATACCTGGATAACTAATCCTTATACCTGGTTAACTAATCATTATACCTGGTTAAGTAATCCTTATACCTGGTTAACTAATCCTTATACCTGGTAAACTAATCCTTATACCTGGTTAACTAATCCTTATACCATGGTCATTAACTATCGACATTTTAGCCAAAGTCTTTGATATAGGTCCTAATGTACAATTTAGGAATAATTTTGAACAAAGGTTTAGAATAGTTTATGAGACATTGTCATTGACATGCTTCTCAGTTATATCACGATCCTACGCTAGACATTCAATCTACATTCAGTTCTTGTCATTGTCATATTGATAAAATAAGAATGTGTTATATACCCCATAAGCATAACTCATAAGTTGATTTACTAACGCTTAATCCATTGAATGAGTGAACAAGTAAATAACGTTGAAAATAACCTCCACAAATGTTAGACACGATGTGCAAATTAGTTTTCAGTGCCTCCCTATACCACGGTGAACGACTGTGCATGGCGTCTCCGTCAGTGTTGCCGTTTCAGATTTCCAGAACGTACCAGATCGCGGAGGGAAAACATACTAGATTTTATAAAGGCGTACTGACGGACACCAAAATGTACTAGATGTAGTACAATTATCGTACTGACGTGGCAACACTGGTCTCCGCGCCTTCACCTGCAGACGTCCGACGACTGGCGCGCAATTCGTGTGGAACGTGACTTCGCTGTGGCCTTCGCGCGCGACGCCGCCCGTCACGCGCGCAGGACAGAACGCTGACAGCCGCAGCTTGTACGCCGCGTCGCCGTGCAGTCCCGGCCACTTGCCGATCGGGACGGGGACCGCGAGCGGGAAGTCTCTGTCGGCAAGCGCACAGGAAAACGCTGGGATCACGGATTTGTAGTTAGAGTTTTTTTTTTCTGTTTGTCTCGCTGCCAGAATTCGTTGCTGGTCCAAGACAACATGTCAACTTCATCTTGTATCACCATGAATATTTTCTAGGTAATTTCATATAAAAATGATAGAAAAGGTACCAAAACAAATGTGAATTTAAGATCATTCATTGAGGAAGATGATCGTGATGATTAAAATATGATGCCCTCTTTGAATTTTCAGGGAGGTTTTTGAGATACAAAGGGTGTCAATTGGTATCATGTTTACTATGTCCTATCTTTAGCACTAGTTTTGAAAAAGACTATTTTAAATGGGGTTTGAATGTTAAATAAAAGTCTCGCTGGTTTTCCGACGTTGCTCGACAGACGTCAAAAACGTGTTCACGATTTTCACGTTTGGTCATGTTTTTGGCGTCAGTCGAGCTATCACCCTTGAAAACGTAACTAGTGTACGAAACGTAGGATAACTAGCGAGACTTTTATTTAGTATTCAAATGCCATTATGAAATTGTTTTTTCCAGGTGTCAATTGGTAGTCATCATAAGTGAGGATTCCGTAGACATAAGTAACGTAACGATCGGACAAAGGGTGTCTCCTCTGTATGTAATTCTGCACGGGAAGCGGCTTGAGTACACCACTCAATAATTCGACTTGAAACATATGCTGAAACCCAGTCACCTCTCGGCCAAAACGGCCATCCTGGCCTCCCCGTCCTCCTCCATGCCCAGCCTGACGTTGTCCCCAAGTCCGATGGCGGCCAAATCCAGGTGCTGGAACCCGACAGCCTGTTCGGAAGCCCACCTGGGACAAAGCACAACTAATATTCTGATTCAAGTACGTAGTAATAGTACCATCATTTAATATGTTTATTTTGCTTATGAACGCAGGCACAATCTTATAGCCAACTCACACCTATGCTTTCGAGCCTTTTTGCCTGGGCCCTTCGGATTCTAAAGCGCAGTGTGTATTGCGAATCCGTCTCGTTCTCGGCCTCTCGGAGCGTTTCGGGCTCCGACAGGATTCAGTTTTTGGCCATAATAACCTTCCCATAGATTCTCTTCTATCTTTGTGCAGTGACTCTTTACAGTGATCAATTTGCAATATCAAATTTTTAAATAGGTACCTTGATGTATTGAAATTTCTAAATTTTGTTTTGATATTGGAAACAAAAATGGCTAATGGTTGCCTAAAAGAGTTTTTTTTTGTCTGTATTGGTTGTAAAAAGCCGAAATCTTTTGTGTGAGCTCTACTTGTGTCAAGACAAAGGAATTCCTTTAAACACTATTTGAACAGCAGACAAAGTGCACCCGTTCGGGGCGACCACCCACCAGACGCTGCATCCGGGCTTGACCCTCCAAGCCGATCCTCGCAGCGTGACGCCGGTCCACGGGTTCACGGTGAGCAAGCCGACGCTGGGCGAGATCCACGTCGAGGGCGGGGTGCCCGGGATGACCAGCACGCGGCAAGAGGTGCAAGCCGGCGGCTGGCCGGCCTTCGAGATCTCCACCGTGAAGACGTAGCTGCCAGCAGAACGGTTTAATTTATTGTACCTTTTTTATTGTGCTTTGATCAATTATCATTATTGTTCTTATTTATAGTAAACATGTCTGGCTTATTAATAAGATTGATTACTAGTTACTATCATACCTACCTATTATACCTTTAGTTAGTTGAAGTCTGTACATTCTACTTTTCTGCACAGTGTACGAATTTTTAAGTCTCAAATAAAATAAATGCGTTGGTCGAAAGTAAAGGCTGGTTTACAATCAACTTAGCAGTAATAAGCATTACAAGAAGCAGTAATGTTTGGTATATGCATTTCCGTATTTTTTAACGTAAAAATATGTTTCACCGTGTCAAAAATTTATGTTAAGCTAAAGAGAAAACATAGTGGAGAACCAGATTCCTTTGCCACCAATACCATGCAAGATTAGACTGTCATGCCGTGAAGAATTAAAGGTGTCATTATAGACAGATAACTGAACGTAATAACTAATAAGTAATAAACCAGTAACCAACAATTAACGTATAAATAAAGTTACTGCCAAATTTCTATGTGAACCACCAGCCTTAACTAGTGCAGGTTAACCTCTGTTATGGGGATCATCCTCTGTTTAGCAAATGATAGCTCAACTAATACAAAGCTGGAAAAATGTGCTACCAAACGGTGATACAAATAAATAAATCAAAACTTTGTAATAAAAGAATGTTCGATCTCTACCACTTCACAGTTAAACTCTTTCAACAGCAGATCAAGTAACTTTTACCAAGTATAGATGGATTTTACAATGGGATAAAACACACAGTCAAATTCTCGTCCTACATTTACAGACTCCTATCGTCAAATCCATCTTCTCCCTTTCCTGTGTGTTAAACTATTATTATACAACAGAAAAATCAGCAACTATATCCAAATATGAAAATGAAATACGATCTAAAATTATTAATTGCCACATATTTACAAAGCGACTCACGTTCCAACGGGCAGGTCGCTGCCCGGCAGCACGAGCACGGCCTCCTCCATCCGTGCCCCGTGCTTTGCCTCGAGCGCGATCGCGCCGGGTTCGGGCACGAAGCACGGCCCGCCCGTCTCGCGCCGACAGCGCCACCGGAACGCGAGCGGCGCGGGCAGGTTGTCGGGATCGGCCGAGGCGGACGCGTCCAGGTGCAGCACCTGGCTCGTGCCGAGGGTGATCTCGCTGGGAGACGCGAAAGGCTGCAGGCCGCGACGTAACACGCGGAGCCGCAGCGATGCCTGGGACAGGGAGGTGCGTATCAGCGGGCGGAGGTTTGTAAGCGATGACTTCGGTCGAACTAACACCCTCGAAAAGGTAACTAGCGCCCTCGAAAACGTAACTAGCGCCTTTGAAAAGGTAACTAGCGCCCTCGAAAACGTAACTAGCGCCTTTGAAAAGGTAACTAGCGCATTTGAAAAGGTAACTAGCGCCCTCGAAAACGTAACTAGCGCCTTTGAAAAGGTAACTAGCGCCCTCGAAAACGTAACTAGCGCCTTTGAAAACGTAACTAGCGTCTGTTACGAAACGTCGGGAAACCAGTGGCCAGAGGCATTCCGAAGAAGTGGCGATGACATCTTTTTTAGGGAATGGATTTTTTTCACAGGAGACAAAAATCTGATTTAAACCGGAATTTTTTTTTACATTGGTACTCTCCCCCGCAAGTAATAATTCTGGAAATCTGAAATGGCATCACTGGTGTGGGGGAGGGGGCCTCGGTGATTTTTTGCTCCGATTTGAAGCTACGCCACTACCAGTTAGACTTTAATGTAGCATTAAAATCCCAGTTTGAAAAGGTTTATTTTTAGTCCAAGAAATTTAGTATGTAAAATTGTAAACGTATTGTCTCTTTTACTGCTAAGTTTCTCTTGGTGCAACAGAGCAGCTGTGCTGAGTACTTTTTCCTATCCATGCATTTTCTAGCCATGCATTTTCTAGCCATGTGTTTCCAACTCCAGTTTGCCAACAGTAATATCCAATTTCCCAACAGCTCCGCAATTTTCTGGGTAGATATATTTGCTTAACCTTAAGGCTAAAAAAATCCCTACTTGTGTTTGGTCTTTGAGTTTGAGCGGGTAACCGGGTCCAGTTTCGGTACCCGCCATTATCGTTTGTCTGTAGCTTACTTGTTCGCTGGTGCGTAGCGGTTCGGACGCCTTGGACGTGACAGTGCAGGAGACGGAATACGTCGAGCCTCCTTGCAAAGTCGTGGCCGGAATCTTCAGTCTCCTCCCTCGTTGGAATCTCACGTCGACGTCCCTGCCTTCAGTGGTGACACTCCATTTGTACTGGCGAAACAATTACGCTGGGAGTGAGAAACTGTTCCGATCAATTTAAGGTGAAGTCGCTCAGTTGAAAGGGTCTAGAAAAATCCTTCAAAGCCGTCAATAATGTTGGTACAGTTACGCTGCATCCAACGGCGTAATAATATCGGTAGGTCACCAGCCTGATAGCAGAGATATGAGGGCTTACCACTTTACAATCACGAAATTAAACATCAGTTTGAAATAAGCGTTACCGTGGATAGTGGATATCAAGACTAAACGATGGAACCACTCAAAGCATTATCACAAAGTAGGTACTGAAGGATTCAAAATCAGATCAGATGGATGACATTCACATGAGATCTGATAAGTCACGTTGGGACAAGAGGTTGATACATTTGTGTTTTATCAGTGAGACGTGAGATGCCGTTACTGGTTACTACCCTTATATTTGATCCTCCTCATCCACTTTCAAATGTGGCATGGATTTGCTCATATTTCAACAGTAACTATACAGACAAACTATCGATATACCAAAGCAATCTGTCGAATGGTCCAGCATGCTAGAAACACCGTACTCTGAGATCACCAATGTTAAGTTACACTACGCCGAGTCGAACACTGAATGTATGGCTATCAACTTGTGGCAAGCACCCGAACATCAAACGAAACTCCGTCATAAACTTCAAAGACTCTCGTCTGCTTTTCCTACGTTAGCACTAGTTTTCAAACAAATATAATATTTCAAACTGGGTATTGAATGCTACACAAAAGTCTTGCTATTTTCCAAATCAGTAGAAATCAGTGGGACTGTGAGGTGAGCTGAAGTGATTAATTAAGCACTCGAGCAATAAGTCATTCACTGAAGCTATATTTTACTTGTTTCGAAACATAATTAGATGCAAGTTTTTATCAGAGTACAAATCAGAGCTGTTGTCTCATTCGAGGTTGAGGTCCGAGTCCCTTCTGTCTTTTCTTACTCCGTGCCTTCTGGTTCCATTAATGGGAAAGATTCCCCACAAGACCTTTATTTAGCGTTCAAAACCCAGTGTGAAATATTTTGTTTAGGAAACTCACGTCGAACGGCCGCGAAACCTCGACCCCACAAACGGTGACCTTGGCGCGGACGTAGTAGTCGACATCGACGTACGCGGTGCTCGAACCGAGCAGCGCGACATCGTAGCGGGCGGCGGCATCCGCGTTCTCCACCGAGTTGTCTTCCACCAGCCGCAGCGGGAACGTCTTGGCGTCGCCTCGTTGGAGCAGAGAATTGCTGGCCGTCATGTTCACGTTGTACACGACGCCCGGTCGTAGCTGGACCACAGTCGAGTGCATCGGTGTTAATGGTTTGAGCATTATACCTTGGTTTATTGCTAGCCAGCTTCGCAAGCTCGAAGTCAAAGGGATACCACCGTACAGCGTTAAAGTAGGACAAACCTTGGTTCATTGCTGGCCGGGATAAGCAACTAGCTTAGCAAGCTCGAAATCAAAGGGATGCCGCCGTACAGCGTTCAAGTAGGACAAACCTTGGATCATTGCTAGCCAGCTTCGCAAGCTCGAAGTCAAAGGGATACCATCGTACAGCATTCAAGTAGGACAAACCTTGGATCATTGCTAGCCAGCTTCGCAAGCTCGAAGTCAAAGGGATACCATCGTACAGCGTTCAAGTAGGACAAACCTTGGATCATTGCTAGCCAGCTTCGCAAGCTCGAAGTCGAAGGGATACCATCGTACAGCGCTAAAGTAGGACAAACCTTGGATCATTTCTAGCCAGCTTTGCAAGCTCAAAGTCAAAAGGATACCATCGTACAGCGTTCAAGTAGGACAAACCTTGAATCATTGCTAGCCAGGACATGCAACAAGCTTCGCAAGCTCATAGTGCTAGCCAGCTTCGCAAGCTCAAAGTCAAAGGGATACCATCGTACAGCGTTCAAGTAGGACAAACCTTGAATCATTGCTAGCCGGGATATGCAACTAGCTTCGCAAGCTCGAAATCAAAGGGATACCATTGTACAGCGTTCAAGTAGGACAAACCTTGAATCATTGCTAGCCAGGATATGCAACTAGTTTCGCAAGCTCGAAGTCAAAGGGATGCATTCAAGTAAGACAAACCTTGGATCATTGCTAGCCGGGATATGCAGCCAGTTTAGCAAGCTTGAAGTCAAAGGGATGCCGCTGTACAGCGTTTAAGTAGGACAAACCTTGGATCATTGCTAGCCAGGATATGCAACTAGCTTAGCAAGCTTGAAATCAAAGGGATGCCGCCGTACAGCGTTCAAGTAGGACAAACCTTGGATCATTGCTAGCAGGGATGTGCAACTATCTTAGCAAGCTCGAAATCAAAGGGATGCCGCCATACAGCGTTCAAGTACCTAGTACAACCCTTGGATCATTGCCAGCCGAGATATGCAAACAGTTTAGCAAACTCAAAATCAGCTATATATTCCCTTGAGTGAAACTCAGCGTAAAAGATATCAATTCGACAAGCACAGCGTATCGTACAAGAACGTTAACAGTTAACACAACAATACGTACTATCGTCGAGTTGACAAATATCTCGTCGTCGCCGACGTTCTTCGACTTGAAGGCCAGATCTCGCTGCAGTCTGCGGACGCTGTTCCAGATGATGATGTTGTCTCGCTGGCTTCGATCTTTCTTGGGCTGGTCGAGGTCGAACAAGACCTCCCACTTGTAGTCGAGTGTCTGTCCCGGTGCCGAGATCCTGATGGGCTGCCCGCCGCCGCCAAGCGATGCCGAGTTCGGGCAGATGCGCGTCGGCGGAAACACTTCGTAAACAGGCTTCCAGTTCTGGAACACTCAACAAATATGTATATAAATATCAAAATATATTATCTTATAAAAAATGTAAAAGTAGATAGTTGCGATTTGCACGTTTGCACTTGGTGCCATAGGTGAGATGGAGCTGTCAGCGTGTTTTGGACAGTGTCAGCATCAGAAAAAACCCAGCAATGCATCAGCAATGGCCCAAGTGGGCTCCTGTGGTCAGGACGTGTCAGAGAGTGGAACAAGCGACGAGGCGCAGTGGTCAAGAAGGAAGTTCAATGTATTCGGTGAGCAGGAATATTTATATTTTATAGTACCACCTTTTTGGCTTAGTCAAAGCTAGATCTCTAGCAAAGCCAAGAAGTAAGAATCTAAATTATCTCGAAACAACGGCACCCTTGTTAACTAGAATGTAATGTCACGAAACGTTGCGAAATCAGTAACACTCTTATTTAGCATTCAAAACCCAGTTTGATCGCACCCACCTGCATCTCCTCCATCGTCCCGGCGACCTGCACGCTCCCGCTCGCTGCCAGCGCCAGCCGCGGACTCGACAGCTCCGCGTAGACCCCGCTCTCCGCGGCCAGCGCGATCCGCGACCCGAACCGCACGGTCGCGTCCGCGCCGAGCCCGACCACGACCGTGTCTGCGACGTCCGCGCAAGTCGGGTCCGTCCCGAGCAGACGCAGCGTTTCGACGGCGAAGGTGAGCGCGCAGTCGCCGGCAGAGTCGACGTTGCGGTCGAACGTGACGCGGAGACTGTGCACGTCGTCGGACAAGGCGGCCGAGAGTAGGTTCGGCGCCGGCGACGTGATGGAGATTTCGACTATGCGGCCGTTGCTCTCCCTGAGAGAAGTGGGAGATTTTTAAAATTTACTGAACTCCGTTTCACGTTGAGAAGGTGAATGGATTTGCATCCTGAGTGGTTTCAAAATAAGGGCTAGAGAAGATTCAGGCCTTGGTACCTAATAATTGTCAAAATTCCAACAATAAAAATTTTAAAACAGTATTGCATGTTTGAGAAAAATTCCATTTTTTAAACCCATTATTGTAAAATTTCCGAAACGCAAACTAGTGCCAAAGATCTGGCAATTTCCGGCGGCCTATCGTCGAAACCAACCTGTCCATGGCCGCCTCTTCCGTGTACGCCACACCAAACTCTACAATCTTGGCCTTCTTCGCCGTGAAGTTGAACCGGACCTCTCCGTCGCGGATCTCGACGAATCGGATCAGGTACGTCACGTCTCTGTTCTTGTCGTGAGCAAAAGTCACCAGCTCCGTGTCCGGCTTGGCCAGCGGAACTGACAACACCATCTAGAAACGCAAAACAATTCACACCTCGCAACTGCGATGCGATCATTTCGCTCTGACTTTGACTTTCTCGGTGTCAAAGTTAACAAGATATCATTGGCGACGAGTTTCAGAACCGTATCAGAACCGATAATGGCAAAGAGTAAATATTACACAGGTAAGCAGATACCAGTAGCGGCATCAGGAGGTCCAAGGTTCGCACCCCGTTTTGGATGGTCATTTTTCCATTCTCTGATTTTATTCTTGGTAACTAAGTTTACCAAACACCAACACAAACCGGTATCCTGCAGGCAAAACCTTTGCCAAAATCATCGATCAATGCTAGCCGGAATATGCAACTACCTGCCAGGCTTCAAGTAGGACAAACCCAAGCCTTGTCAGACTGTCATATTACTGACAGATCAACTCTGTGAAAAAGATTGCTTTGTTTTGTATTGCTATTTGAATGCAGAAATATTAGTGGCTTCTATATAATATGTCAATTGAATTTTAAAAGTTACTAAATAATTCCCTAGTTTTTTGTAAAATTCTCTAATTCCCTAGTAGGTAATTCTTTTGTAATAAAAAACAACTACTACCCAAAGATACTTATATAAATAGGCTCTACTACCAACATGATTTCATGTTTATCCACTTTAAAAATGAAGTGGAAACCAGCACGTGCATCGAATTCATCGAATGCATCGAATGCATCGAACGCTGCCACAGCAACTAGTTGCACATCAAAGCCACGTCAAATCGAAGACTTGGCCAGCCTCACCTCCACCGTGTCGCCAACCGCGAGACTCTTGACGTTGGCGCCCGTCACCGTCAACGCGCGGCTGTCCACGACGGCCAACGCCACGCCGGCGGCGACGTCGATGACTCCCACCCCCGCCGTCTCGCAACGCACGGCGAAGTTGCCGACTTGTAAAGGCCCCATCAAAACCTCGAGCTGGATCACTCCGTCTTCAACCAGTTGGCGAATCACCAGCAGGCCCTGGATAGAGGTCAAAGCCGCTCAGTTGCGGAACTACGGTACTTCAATCGTTGATAGCAGCTAGAGGATGGGAAACTCCCTTATATCTTGGTGGATCCACACAAAAAAATGATTTTTACAATGGGAGAATTTTGTTACCTCCGTGTCGACAGCCAATGGGATTCACAGCACACTGGATCTGATTGGCTACAGTCTTTTGTGGATCCCTTGTTGTGGATCTTGGTCCAGGCTAGCGATTTTGTAACTTTTACGTTGTGCCGTTATCGGTTCTGAATTCTGATGGATAAAATTAAAATCCCTATTGTTGTCCAAGTTAATTTTTTTTATTTTGTAGCCACGAACGGCAAAATAAGAGCTACGTAATCACACCGCTGGTAGGCTCTGGGTTGCGTAGGTGTGTACTCTGTAGAGAGTTATCTGTTCTTGTTTTTAAGATCTCTCCATTTATTCAGAAATAAAAGGTAGGCATAACGTCAAATAAGTATACTCTGCTTATCTAAGATTTGCCTTCGATTACCCTCTCAAATCACCGTGTACGCCATTTTTCAACAAAGCATATCGAAAGGTAACAAAAGACTTTACAAGGTAGATTTGGAACTGGCATTTTAAACACTTTTTGAACATGTAGGCAAAGTTACTACAGGCAACAGCAAGTACCCATTTTACCGGTAATACATTCACGCAACGTGCTCATTAGAAAGGAACAAAGCAGTTACTCACCGCGGCGCCTTTGGCCTGTCCGACGGACACGAGGCTGCACTGCGTGTTTGGCGTGAGCGCCGGCGAAATGCCGACACCCTTAAGAGTGACGGTCGCCAACAGTCCCAGCGACTTGTCGAGCACGCGTGGCGCGGCGTTGGTCAGCTTGGTGCAGCCCGCTGGAAGAAGCAGTTTGTCTAACGTTGCCCGAATGGTCTGCCATCTTGTTATCTGCTTAGCAACGTCCAATCAGGGCGTGTTATTTTGTTGCTAACTGACCGATCGTTAGTATATCTTAACAGGCCACTGAAAAACCGGCACTTATCAACATAGAGCGTACACATGGCTGTGGTTCGATGGATGACTACAGTTCCAGAGTCAATTGCTTATGTGGTCAAATAAATGCAATGCTTTTCTAATGGTAGGTAATTATTTGCCCACATAAGTGATTCGACTCTGGAATTGAAGTCGTCATTCCTACTCTAAAATTGGCTACGAGAAGTCTAGAGGGTCGCAAGAATAACTGAAATACGTATACTTTACACCAAAGACTGTATATCTTACCAGATAAGTATTGTATATTTGATCAATTTTAGCATATTGTGACTTATCTAACATCATGTATTTGATCAACTAGAAAAATAAATGACAATTTAAAAATAAAAAATAAAATTCATTTAAAAAAATTTTTTAAACAGCATTCCAGTCAGTGTTAAACAATAGGCAGTAAAACTGAAAACGAATTGTTTTGAAATCACACGATCGCACATCTGGCAATTCAATGATAATGTTGCGAATTGGATAATTTGATAATGTTGTTGCGAACGTGACTCCCGCCGCCGTACCGTTGAACGCTGGATCGGCGGGATCGAGGCAGCGGCCGCAAGCGTCGAGCACGGCGTCGGTGTCGGCGAGACCGTCGCAGCCGAGGCACGAGTCGTCCCCGTCGCAGGCGCCGCAGCGGTCGGCGCCGTGCGAAGCCGCGCGGCCCGTCGAGCCGCCGACGCACGCGCCACATCTGAGCGCAAAACGTCGGACTCGTCGGTGGTTCATAAAGGCGTTCTCGAATTACTTACGGGCGTTCGGCTGATTGTCTCCTCTGGGTTTGGAATCACGAAGCAGGGTTGCCACAAAGCTGGGGGTACATTTTTTACTACCCCATTAATAACCACTTAAGTACGCTGAAAATTGAACCTCATTGGCTGAAACAATTTTAGCCCAGTTTTGTGAATCCAGGCCCAATAGATTTATTGGTTTATTCAGCTGCGTTTACAGAGTTGCGAAGTGACGGCGTCGTAGACGAGTTCGCAAGCAACAGCCAATCAGAAGGCCGTTCCTGGTGACGTTACAGAGCTTAGCGACCGTGTCGCTTCGCTTTGCCTGACATGGAATTTTATCTTTTTGGTTGCGAAGCGACAAGATTGGTGACGCCATCGCTTTGCATCGCTTTAAACGTTGCTTTGATGTTTTAACAATGCACCATTTTGATCGTGGGCCCTGTCGCACTGGTGTTGGCGCTGTTGAATGATGGGGTGCTGACGAGGATGATGATGGACCTAACCGAATCTGAACGAAAGACGGCGTTGGAAAATGAACTGTAACGAGAACGATGATGAAACGGATTCCTCCCCTAAGCTGTTGACGTTGTCCAACTTCAGTCACTCCACGGCCTGCGTCTGGGACAGCACTGGCCATGATGAATGTCACACATCCGGAACCGTCCTTGCCAATGGTGTTATCATGGTAATGGTAATGATTGGCAACACGAAATCTTGCTTACCTAATTACCCGGTGTGCAAGCTATATAAATGTGAATGCAGCCAAAGTGTACCAAAATTATTTCATCACTTTTCTATTTCTGTTCCCTTGCGACAGACTATCTAAATATAACAGCGCAAAGCACTCTGGAAGTAATAGGTGCTCTTTTTTTTGGAATTGATTTTTTGGAATTATATTTCCCCTACAATAGAATTTTTATTGGAGCACAAAACCAACCTACTCTTCAATTCATACGTATGTAAATATTATTTCCAACCCTGTCTGAATACCTACCATAGAATTATTTTTATCAGAGCACACAACCAACTACTCTTCAATTCATATAAACAACGTAAATATTGGTTATTTACACTGCCGACAGCACACAAAAATGCTTTTAGTACTGCTGATGATGAAAATTCGCCCGATGTTGGTCGAATAATAATAATAAACAATAAAACAGTTTCTGAATGTTAATAAAGTCCATCCAATATTCCCCCCCCCCCCCCCCCCCCCACTATGAAATGAAAGAAAATGCCAGGCACGAACTCCTTGGTGGTGATTTTTCATCCTCTAGAAAAATGCGATTGCCTATAGTTCATCGGAGGAGTTTTCTCGGAATTGTATCAAGAACTAAAGACACCTGTACTCACAATCCCAAGAATTCCCCACCGCTTTCGTCACAGGAAGACTTGAAGACTGCATTCTGCGAACAAAGCACACGTTCGTTAGCACAAACAAAGCATGCTCTAGCCGTACCCTAACTTGGTCCAGCTCATGCGCGTGAAATACACAAAACATCTTGGCATTTTGGCAATGTCTCGTCAAATTAAACACTTTTCAATCAATTACATAACAAACCGATTTAGTCGGACTACTTTCCTATCAATTCCCGAGCCCGCGTCTTGTCTTACCAATTATTTAACAAACTATTTAATAAACTAATCGCCAGTAATTACGAATTAGTGCATGACCCCGTTTTGTTGATGAGCGTAGCGAGCGAAGCGAAATCATCAATTTCACTACTGCTAAAAAAAACACTTGGTGTGTGTTTGTTTGTATGTGTGTTTGCGCGCGCTCTACAGGCCAAACGCCTGCTTCGAGTGGAATGAAATTTTCAGGGTGTCTACTTTTGTTCTCAACTTAGACCCCCTGCGTTTTTCAAGAAAATCCTCCACACCCTTCACTTTCAAAGCAGAAAAAAGAGCAAAATTCGACAATTGGGCATGTTTGGAAAAGTACGGAAATTTATTTAAAAGTGCGTATTTTTTTCAAATGTTCCCAATTTCGATTTGCCTTTGGAAACCATCGAAACCAAATCGAAACATCACACCAGATTTTTCCCAATAAAAACCAACCCTAGAAAACCCAATAAAAACCCTTGGGCATGAGTTACATCTATGCATTAACATGCATAATGCTCAATGATTTCAAAATGAGCATACTCCGCTACCCGACAGCTCGAACAGAAACAAAGAAAGGTCAGAATCGTTTACATTTTCAAGTGATCAGAATTTTTGAGAAAGCATTGGTCCGGCTTGCTGCTCCATGATTTGCATAGGCTTCTTGCCTTAATCTTTTTTTGCGCTATATACAAACCGCTACGCTCATCTTCAACGCAACACAAATTGCGTTCGCCCTAGTAAATATAAACCAAGTTCGTTATACAGGAGAACAACCTCAATTTCATGCCAGATCGACAATGCTTCTAGCCCCGCCAAATAGAAAAGCACTTTCTGCGAAATGCAGTTTGATTGTATGTAGGTATAACTTGTTTCATCTACATTTCGGTTCTTTGAAGTTCCAATTTCGACCAAAGAATAAGCATGACATCGTTATGGGGCCGATACAATGCTATATTTTAATAAATATTTAATAATATTTAAATAGGGGTCGAGAGGGTTGAACGGTCACCCGCTGTGACCCATTTATTCAGGCACGCAATTCGTCGATCAATAGATCGATAAAAATACCTAGCCATTACGCCAAATAACGTGGGCGGCAGCAAACAATAGGTGGCATGCAAATAATTTGCACGGTCACACACAGTTTTAAATGGAAGAACACGTCGCTATGAACAAAACTGAATTGCTACATGTTATCAACGTTTTTACCGAATTTGAGCACGCGT
The DNA here is from genome assembly GCA_921293005.1 of Nemoura dubitans. Lineage (NCBI taxonomy): Eukaryota > Metazoa > Arthropoda > Insecta > Plecoptera > Nemouridae > Nemoura > Nemoura dubitans. Next base: position 27,546,342 of record OV121077.1, on the reverse strand, counting down.
TTTTCGCCAAAGCTGAAGCGCTTCTTAGCAGTACCATAAAAAAACATATTCGTATCAAAATATCCATTATATCTTATTATTATTTCCACGTAACACCGCCACAGTCTTTATGTCTTGTAGGTTCGTCTATTTGACGTTTAAATAATGACGTGTTTGACTCCCAACTTGATATATTATGCAAAACATATCTTTTTCAGTACATGTAAAAAACGCAAAGTCAATAGTACGGTCAAAGTTTTTCGTCCGCCCGTCCTGTTCCCGTTCCCGCACGAAACTGAGGAGTTGCGGGAATTGTGTTTCATGCACAAACACCCAAGCGTTTTCTTGTTGCCATTGGAAACAGCATGACTCCATGACCTGCGCCACACACAGAATTCCTTTGAAACATTCAAGGAATGCCATCAATATTTCACTAATCGAATTGGTCGCAGGCATTCGATGGATTTTAAAACAATTAGGTACCTACTCCACAATCCACATTAGATAGAGCATGTAAATACGTAACGTTAAACGTTGGTATTCCCATGTGGTATTTTGTGTCTGAAAGATAACACAGATATAGGGAAAATACTAAAGATATTTATGTAATGTTCGAATTCCCAGCTATATATTATGGCTCCATATTTGCGAATTATATTATTATTTACATCATTATCATTGGCTATTGCTAGCAGTTGTTGTCGGTATTTTAGTTGTGTCTGTCTAATAATTCAAACCCCATTTATAATATCTCCTTGCTGTGGCATCAATTTGTTTGGCAGTACTGGAGTCTTCGTAATTTAGTGCACGGAAATAAACAAACACTAAGCTGGGATTCCAGGAAAACTGTCTGTCTTCCAGAACTTTCATGAATTCACTTCAATAGGGACGCTCCAAGGAATTTTATTTTCCTAGAGTTGTCATATTGATCTCTCTTTGTGGGTACTAGTTGCTCTTGTATAATATGTTGTTCTATCATGCTTGCATTGATAATTTATTATTGAAACCCGTTGAATTAGTGACCTTGAATCGATTTAGTTTTCAAACATTTAAACATTCGCTACATACCTACAGAAAAGACACTAAGCTGTACCATAGTGTAACGATATTTTACGATTATTCTATTTGATTCTATCTGATTTCTCTGTTCGAACTTGCAGCAACAAGTCGCGGCTTCTTGGAAATATAATATTTTGTCAAGTTATTTGGTTTTGCAAACCCCCAATGATCACCGAATAAAAACCAAAAAAATTCCAACATTTCTGACATCACACTTTTCGGCCAACCAATTTCAAAATTTCCCGTTTTAGATGCGTGAGATCGTGAGCATAGAAGTAGGCCACTGCGGTAATCAGCTTAGCGCTAAGGTACCCCAAAATTACACCTCATTTGTGAACTTCACGATTTTAAAAGAACAACAAACCCCGGCATTCGTTATGTTTAACGACGCACAGCTTTGAGAGCAAGTCCTCTGGAAATTATCCAGGGAAACGCGAATATATAGGAAGCTGGTGGTGAAGTAGATGAATGACTGACCAGATGCGCAAACTACTATAAATAAAAATCATTCCCCAAACACACAGGATTGTTCCAATCCTAAACCACATAGAATAGCCCGTTTTTAAAATTGGTATAATTTGGAAACCAAATCAGTAATGCAATTCAAGAAGCTAATTGCAATGTCATTGATCCATGTAGATACTCTGTGCTAATTTCCTCTGCGCATTTCAGTTCTGGGAGGTAATCTCCGACAAGCATGGCATTGATCCCTTAGGAACCTACCGTGGAGACTCTGATGCGCAAATTCAACGAATCAACGTCTACTACAACGAAGCGAGAGTTACAACTTACAAGGCATTTTGTAGTCTGACACTAAAATAACACAATAAATAATAAATGGAAACAAGTACCCACTGATTTCAGCCATAGTTTTTGAGTGGTAAATATTGGTGCAGTTCCCTTTCAAGAAATACCTTACCTATACTCACTACATTTTGACATTGCAGCCGCTTTTCTAGGAATACAATTATGATTTCTAGGGTGTGGATTAAATGACAACTTGAGCAAGCAGCTTGGAAGTAAAATACAATGTGCAAAGCTCTCCACAGATCCTGTAACCCGATTCCCGAAACAGGATTGTAGGTAGTTACAGTTTTGGGCGTAATTATACGTCCAATGTATTTATTCTTGCATTATAAAATCACTCATAGTTTCCAATCACTGCAGTTTACGATCAAAATATTTGCAAGTATGATAAAAAAGAGACACGAATAGCTGTGAAATGTAAAAAATTCCCCTTCGGCGCCAAATAATGTAAAATGTGGTGAAATTGCTGTTTCCATTGGCAACACATTTCAAGGATGTTTATATAAATGGGAGATTTAGCAATAAATAACGTTAGACATCTAGAGAAAAGACTGCACTTAATGGAAGCAATGGCTTGCCCCATAGGCGTGCGCAGCGGTGCGGCAGACGCGGCACAGGCCGTATCAAAAATCGTGGCAGCAAGTTTCGTTGTTCAATGTCTTATTGCACTGGAAAGTGGAAATATAAATTAGTAGGTATACCTATCCATAATGAAAGCTTAATGAAAATCTATGTACTTTGTAGGGGTTGTATGATATCGAGGACTGTTTGTTTTGTATTAATTAGCTAGTTAGACAAGAATTCAAGTGAAGGAACCTTGCCACTTGCCAGCGCCCTCGGAATTAATTTTATTCGATTTGCTCATCTGGAAAAAAATGTATGTAGGTGTCTTTGACCTTGAGCGAGATTCAACCCGAGTATTTTTTGGCTCAGCCATTTTCCACATCCCCCTGGCAATATTCGCGCCATAAAAGCGATGGGAAACATTTTCATGAAGAAGGCCCTGGTTGAGTGCTCGGATGAAATTCAATTTGCTGTAGATTGCTGCTTTGCCTGGTCACAACACTTGCTTTCGCGGTCACGGGCATCGAAAACGATTTGCATTTTGTGACTATCATTTTGCCCCCCCCCCCCCCCCCCCCCCGTTCAAGGCAGTATCCATTTAGATACTCTTTGACCGTATCTAACCATTTACCCTGCGCACGCCTATATGTCTTGCTCTACAACGATGTGATAATGACCTGCATTCAATGCACTGCAATGAGCCTAGCCTGGCCTCTTGTCAACTTCAACGCCAGTTGCGACGAATTCAAGCAATATTTCTTGGAAAAGCATCATCATTTTCTGACAAGACTAACAAGAGCACAACTGTTACCTATTTTGTGCACAGTACCTACAGTGCAAATTGCAATCCTTATCGAATGAAATGTCAATCGACTCTTTCGTCCAAACAGTAGGACATTTCGTTCCCCGATCCCCGCGGCGTGTTTGTCGACCTCTAACCAGGAACAATGGATGTTGTAAGTTCAGGACCTTTCGGTCAGATCGTTCTTCCCAACCGCTTCGTGTTCGGTCAGGCAGGCGCGTAAAACAACTGGGCGAAAGGCAGTGCCCGATTTACACCATTGGCGCCCCTAAGCTAATATATTAAGACGCCCCCCCCCCCCCCCGTCCTACGAAATGTAGCTCATAATTTGTGTTTTAAGAAATACGCTGGAAGAAATGTTACCAGCAAATGCAATGGTGAAGTGATGTCTTGACAACGCACTACAGGTTCTTGCGCCGTGATTTCACTGTTGCGAAACTCAATTTACAGTTTTGGACATTGATGAGTCTTTTCTCAGCCATTGTTGAGCTGAGGTGGTTCTTAACTCTTGCCAGCGTTGAAAAATTAATTGCACTTTTGAAATTAATTCACATACTATATACAATCGATCGATGGATAAAACGCGACACAGGCACCAGAGGCCACGGAACTAACTTTGCTGACAATGTCCAGGATCAGGTCGCGCCACGAACACAACCATCCCCTTCAAGCTAACGCGGCTACTGACCATGTGTCATGCTACGTTATTTACTATAAATCCATTACTGGGAATAAACATCGAGATACAAATCTGGAAACCGGAATGTTTCAATGCTAGTAAGTAGTACCTATCTTCAAATCTCATGGTCATTTCCTAAAATTTTCAAAAGAAGACTGATGTTCAACAAAAGAATAGCAACCGAGGAGCCGGGTAGAACATTGTTGCCGTGTGCCAGCAAAGCCGCACTATTTTCGGAATTGTTCTAATTCGCCGAATCGACGGTTGCATTTTCCTTAAGATTGCTTCCTTAAAACTTGACTTCCTGGGTTCTCTGCACTGTAGAGAACATTAAAAGAGTATTATATTTTTTTCCTAAAAGTCAAATCTATCTACACCTTAGCGGCGTCTTTTCTGGCGCCCCCCTCGGACGCGGCGCCCCTAGGCTACAGCCTCGTCAGCCTATGTGTAAATCTGGCACTGGCGAAAGGTCACTACACGCAGGGCGCCGAGATCGCCGACTCTGTCCTCGACATCGTGCGCAAAGAAGACGAAGCGTGCGACTGTCTCCAGAGATTCCAGTTGACACACTCGTTGGGCGGCGGCACAGGATCGGGCGTGGGCACGCTGTTGATCGACAAGCTCCGTGAAGAGTATCCCGACAGGATCGTGAACACGTTCAGCATAATCCAGTCGCCCAAAGTGTCGGACACAGGGACACTGTCCTCGAGCCGTACAACTGCGTCCTGTCGCTACATCACTTGGTGGAAAACACAGATTTTACGCATTGCATCGACAACGAAGCGCTTTTCGACATTTGCAATCGAACATTAAAACTGCCGGCGCCTACGATGCAAGATCACAATCATTTGACATCGATGACAATGCCAGGAATAATGGCTTGCTTCCATTTTCCCGGACAATCGAATGCTGATTTGCGGAAACTAAGAACTAACATGGTTCCCTTCCCGAGACTCCGATTTCTCGTGCCCGGCTTTGCCCCGTTGACCTCCCGAGGCAATTAGCAATATCGAGCCATCACCGTTCCCAAACTGGTCCAGCAAATGTTCGACGCCAAGAACTTGATGGCTGCTTGCGACCCGAGGCACGGAAAGTATCTTACAGTAGCCGCGATATTTCACGGCAGGATGTCAATGCGCGAAGTAGACGAGCAGATGTTGAACGTGTAAAACAAGAACAGTTCGTATTTTGTCGAGAGGATTCCGAATATCTGCAAGAACGCCGTGTGTGACATACCACCACGGGGATTGAAGCTGGCGTCGACGTTCGTGGGAAATACGACGTCGATTCAAGAGCTCTTTTAAAAGGGTTGGCAACCAGTTTAGTGCCATGTGGAGGAAGGGCTTTCTGCATTGGTACACAGGATAGGGTATGGATGAAATGGAATTCAAAGAAGCTGAGGCTAACTTGAACGACTCGATTGCCTAGCACCAAATGTATAAAGAGCTACCGTCAACGAGGCTGACTTTAATTATGACGTTTATTTCGATGAACATTGATATTTTCATTTATTTCTGGAATAATGACCTTTCTATGTAGACAAACTGATACCTACTCAAAAATGTATCAATGACACACACACAAATTAAACACACTAAAATTGCAAATTTGTACATGCTCATATATTAATTTTTAAAGTGATGATTTCAGCACCTTAGTTTTGCTAACCTTATCGTATAAGATGTTGTGTGAACTGTGAATTTATAGGAAGTTTAATTAAACCTGCGTGAATGCGTAGTACGTATTAAAGGTTCTGGAGTTTTAGTTAAATAATTGTGATTTCCGCCAAAGCGACTTATGGTTGACACGAAAACAGCCCAAGAATACTCTCAAAATCAGTCGCAACAAAAACTTGTAAACACGTTTGGTATCCGGTTAGTTTAATGCAATAGTTCGTAGTCGAGCATCAAGGAACGATTCTCAATGGAATTTATACCATGCATCCTACATCGCTCCTCTTGTTTGCTAGAAAGCTCTGATAAGGTGTGTACGAGAATTTAGTTGCTAGGGGGTGGAAAGTCACTCACTAGCTACATTCGCCATTACTCATTCTCACGAGTCACGGAGCATTTATTAATTTCCAAGCACCGAATCCGAAAAATTCCGACTTTCATGGTTTTTGTCTATGGGGCGTAAGCAATAGCATATTTTCAGTGTGCTTGCTATAGTGCTGTAGTTCAAAATCAGTTGGCGTGTAAAGTTTTAGTTCGCAGTGGTTTCGTCAGGTCCGTTTCGAATTTGGCGCAAGGTTCTTTCCCTCTTCGCTCCCACGTCGCACCCTCGACACCAAAGGCCCCAAAGACAATCCACTTCTAGCTCATCTTACATCGGCCACAAACAAATCAAAACCCTTTCAATCGACGAAAATAAACACAATTTTCAATCGGAAAAGCTGATCTAATCGTTTTCTCTATTGGATACAGAATTACTTTATCAATTAAAAGTGGACGTTATCAAACGCGTCCAATCAAAACCTCTGTTTCCTGTCACGTGGATCCTGTTTGCAGTTTTGTGAACCCCGAATCAAACGTATAGCATAGCCACCGGCTACCGGATCTCGCTACCTTTCTTTGCTTTCACACCACCGGCGGGGACGGTCCCGTTCTTCGGCTGCTCATCACCAAGGACTTCCACCTCTTTTTGCGCCTGAATACGGTTCAAAACGTCTGCATTCTTCGACAAACACGAAGAACATTAATCTAAGTAACCAGTGAGCGTAAAAGTATCGCAATATTTTCGTTATTTATTGTGAAAATGGACTTGGAAATCGAAACCACGTGGTGATGAAACACGACACCGAGCGTCCTGCATACCGGGTGAAGTACCATTTATTAATCAAATATTAATCTGCTCTCACAGCTACTATTAGAATTACTTCGGAGGTAGATTCACTTTTCAGACAGTACTCGAGGACCTATAGGTAGTGGACCATGCCTAGGCTATTGACGAGTGTTGTAAGTGTAACAATAGCTCTATAAAAAGTGCCTTTTCATGCTTGAAACTTAACTTCTATCCGCTTTCAACATTCTTCCTCGAACAACATGAACTATTCTTTGAATCGGTATGGATATGCTGGCCTTTCAGGATAATTCGGGTTAGGTTCCCAACAATGCCTAGATCTACCTAGATACCGGAAATCTTAAAAATTGAAGGCTTGTAGATCTTTTAAAAATTCAATAGCGCCTCACGTTCCTATCCAGATTCTATAGTCCACACTTCCCCATAGACAGCAAACGGAACGCAAGTTTTGCCAAGGTGCAACAACGCGATCTGGTAGTTACCAACGGGGACTTCATTCTTAATATCTCGTCCAACGCAAGTGTCTTTGATTCATTGCATGGGGCAAGATTTTGAAAAGTGGCCCCAGCATTCAGCATCGTAGAAAGCATTCAGCATTCCGATCCTGAATCCGATGACGGTTTGAGAGCACATCCGATCCCTGCTCGGTGAAATCGGATACCTTAAGAGGTATAATGCTCCTGATACTGTTTTTCAGTCCTTACCTAAGCACTACAATCCAAAAAGAAAAATGTTGCTACACTTGTACCTACCCGGAACTGTTTTTTTTTTAGTATTTTTGATTCTGGTCACCTTTTCATAAGAAAATTAGTCCCAAATAACCAAAGACCCCGATGCCCTGCTTAAAAACTACAATTCAGTTACGATGTTAGGTTCGTGATTTTCCAACGGTCATGTTCTTCGACAGTCCCACCACCAATTCTTGGCCGTCCAACCAGCGATTGGTACCAAAACTGCTTAAATTATTGTCTACACGTTTGCTGCCCTTTGCTATCGTTTGCTGAACTTCTATTTATAGGTACCTGCATGGATTATTTTAAATTTCGACTCTTTGAAGATGTGTTTAAAACCGTAGCATGCAAACCTATCCAGGAATATCCCAAAATTGCTATTTTCCTAGTAGGTAATTTTGGTAAATTCGGTCCCGGCACTTTCCGCAACAGATATGCATCGACCCGGCACCTCCATCAGTGGCTGCTTTTTATAGGAACTCTTCTCACTTTGTGATTAATTTTGATTCACAGTGGAAAGCGTTCCTCATAAAGCGGTCAACGTTCGTCCGCTGCTTTTTTTGCCAAGCGTTGTAACCACTTTTCTGCATGAAACCCAACTAATGAAAACTTTTGTCTACTTCATTTTTATTATTTATTACAGGAATAATTTACAGGGGCATATTTTTGACAGGGAACTGCTTTTTGTTGGCACATGAAGTGCATGGAGTGTTTTTGATTCAATGTACCTCATGTGCCTTTGAAAATTGGTCCCGATAACCAACGAAGCCGAAGCCCAGTATGAATAGTGTTACATATTATTTACCCACCATAATGTATGTTTTTATTGGCAGAGCATCATTTCTCCTATGCACGGCTACTTCATATCTGTTTTAAATTTATAAATATCTGATGTATCTGTTTGTACTGTAGGTAATTCAGGTTTCCTTAACCCTAAATCCTTAGTCCTTAACCCCAATTTTTCCTGTGCATATTGAAAATCATTCGTCAATGATCTTGATTCATTGACTCACAAGGATCTACTTTGAGTAGTGAAATGAAGCGTATTTTGTTATTTTTAGATCAAAATAACTTCACTTCACTACATTAAGTAGCCCCCGACGCACACTGACACAACCGCGGCGGAATCTGCGGTCATCTCAGCCGCATCCACTTTCTATCAACGACTCATAGAACATGAAAAGCAACAGGGCAAACTGATTTCTGAAGGAACTTGAAGTGTGTTTGAGTGATTTTGATTCAGTGCACGTCATTTCTCCTTACAAATGTGTAGCGTGGAAAGGTCGTCTGTTGTAGCTTATTACCTACTGATAATTTTTAGAGCCTTTTCTTGGTAGCAAAATCTTTCTTATGGAATGGACATGAATACCTACACAGCTAGTATGGTCATTTTTCACTGTATTGACATGTCTTCAAATTATTTTAACATACCTGGTAATCATTTATATGTTACTGTTTCAAATGCTGGTTTTTCGATGGTCAATTAAAAGACGCACAGTTTCTTGGCAAGAAAATAACAAGTTATGGTACAAAAAACAAGAATTCACTGACAATTATATTTTTTAACTGTCCACTGAAAAACACACTTAATATTAACTAGGATTATTATTTTTGCATGTAAGAAACAAATCGATTTGCAGCAAAGTGCACCAAAAAAGTCAACTAACAGGGACTACTTTCCTGCAGGTACTTGTTGTCTTTGGATAATTTTCACTTCAAAAGCCACAAGTACCTGAAGAAAGTGGTCTGCTCTACATCAGCATTTCTCACACCAAAAGCACCTTTCTCTACTTCCACTGCAACTGATTTTTTGGGGGAAACCTATTGGGTGTTATTGACTCAAAGTTTGTTTTGAGTATTGAAAAAATTAACCCCCTTCATGTTCATCAGTTCTATTCATCGATCGCCCTTATGTTGATGGAAGGGAATTCCATAGTATTTATTTTGTTCTTTTTTGATTCTTACCACATTACTAATATAGGAAAGATGGAGAAACCAGAACTGCTTTTTCATAGGACTTGATGATCACTAGGATTAGTTTGCATTCAATTCAATGATTGTCAAGTTCTTTCAAAAAGTAGCTTGAAATCAACTCAACAATCATCAGTCGCCAATCATTGTAGCGTTTTAAGAGCTGTGCTGCATTGAAACTTCGTCTCCTACACACACACTTTATTATTTCTTTGTAACATGATTTTATAATAACATTAAATTTATTGGTCTAGCTAGAATTTAAGTGCCTGAGAATACTGGGACTTTTTTTTAACTCACACTGCATGCACAGGAGTATTTTTAATTCTATGTGTGTGATGTGTCATGTGATGTTAAAAGGGGTCTCTCACGTCAACAATAAGTCAATTATCAGCCTTTCCAATGCATCAGTAACCAACATTATAACTTGGGCACTACTTATTCAGGTACATTATGTACGCTTGCGTGTATATATAAAAGCCTAACGTACGTTGTGTACCTGTAATGAGTGGCCGTTCAATCGTCAACGTCGCCTGCTTTTCTGGACCGCCCGACAATCAACCAATCCCAACGTATTTCTGATTCTTTGGTTTCGCAGCTCAAGAACTATCTCATGACCTCAATCGACTTCACCTACGAATTGTAGTGATTTAGATTCTTTTTAATGCTACGTAGGTAAATTTAAAAAATTACTAAGCAGTCTGCAAACAACTAATATTGTCTTTAAATCTGTTGTGTCGAGAGTACTTTCTATTTTTGTAGTCTGAAAGTTTCCTCCTGTGTTCTATGCTTTTGTGTAGAACAATATCATCACGTCCTAATTTATTTTCAATAATTACAGGTTTTCTTTAAATGTTGATGAGTTGTTTTGTTCATCGGATCCATCTAACATCGCAATGCACAGGTGGTTTACTTTCGATGCCGGACATCTGTTGTACAGTATTTTCGACTTGTATCACAGTTGTTCAGCATCAAAACGTGAATTGCACTACCTACTACTGGACCAACGGCTCAACGTGAAGATAACTTTTACTTTGTCTGGACATGCATTTGAAGGATTTTCAATTTACAGAATACCTAGAAGTGATTCTGGTCCAACCTGTTGATTAGGGTTTGATCATATCAACCAAGATCCTGAACTCTGCAGATCCTCTCAGAACTCAGATTCTTACTCAGATCCTGAAATTCTTCTCTAAACCTAACTTTCTACTGCCACAGACATAGGGTTACCCAGACATTCTACCATACCTAGCTATGGCTACGGCAAAAGTTTGATGCTTGTAGTTACGCCGGCAATCGCTGGGGAGCGTTGGCAACCTGTTTTACCATCATTAACCAGGCCATGGAACAAGGTCAATTATAATCAAGGGACCCAAAGTTCCACAGGTGGTTACAGTTACCTGGTTACAGTGGCTCCATCCCTTGACTGCCGGTGAAACTATTATTGCGGGTGGAGGGCTTTCGCATAGCTGTTTTCTTATAGGAGTGGAATATCTGGGTAACCCTCCATCTGTGCTACTGATAAATTCCTTCCTTCTACTTTACCTTCAACAGATGGTTTGAATACTGTTTTATCCTTGATTGTTCAGCTAAAGAATCAGAACTTGACATATAAATTTGTAACCAGCCAAACAAGAAAGTATAATGTAGATTATTACCTAAATTCAAAGAACAGATCATTCGCGTTCACATTTTATGTTTCAGGACAGGATTCTCGAATTGGTGATGCTGTTGCAAGTAAGATGTCACACCTGCCGCCTCTCCACCTGTTGACATTGACTACAGATTCAGCTATTGACTTCGGATATCGACCTGCTCCCGCCGCCTTCAAGTAGCAATAACTTTGGCGCAAGACGCTGCAGGTACGATAACTCTTATTTCTTCTCATTGCCACAAAACTTCGTAAATAATTAAATTGTGACAGCATAATCTATTCACTGGTGATAGCAAAAGGCTCCAATTTATAAAATCCTATACATTGTCCAGGATAACTAATCATTCTGTCAATAATCATCTGCCTACATTAATGATGAGCGAAGCAAAATCATCAATTGCACTACTACCTACTGGTAAAAAAAAAAACCGTGTGTTTGTTTCTGCGCGCTCTACAGACCAAACGCCTGCGTCGATTGAGATGAAATTTTCAGGGCGTCTACTTTCGTTCTCAACTTAGCCCCCTGCGGTTCTCAAGAAAATCCTCAATACACCTCCCCTTCATATCAGAAAAAAGAGCAATATTCGAAATTGGGAAATTTTTCGAACAGTGCGTACTTTTTATACATTTTTCCAAAAAGTATTGTGACTTCGTGTGTGACTTTTGTGTGTTTAAAGCACGCCATCATCTTTCGCTATAAAAACCGCTACGCTATCTTCAACACAACACAAATTGCGTTAGCGAAGCCCTAGTACTATCAATTTCAATCTTGTAGGTAGGTACCTACTAGCAATACTAGCATTGATTTTTTAATAGGTTGTCGATATTGTCAATTCAAAGATAATTAATTCTATCCTAACCTAGAAATTGTTTCAATGTCACGGCCTCCTCAGCACATGGCAAGCACGTGTAGTCCAAAATGTGACGCTGCACCATAATAATTGGATTTGGTTAAAAGAAGAATGCCTTACTTTATCGAATCGCCAATTGAACTTGGGAGTTGAACCCCACGCAATTCAAAAACGCGACTCTTTTCACACCAAAATTTTGCACTTTAATTTCAAACCTTGCTGATGACCTAGTGCACTATAGCAGCTATTACAACAACTAAAACTGGCCGCCTATTTTAAAATCAATGCAAGAGTAATTTGAAAAATGACCATCCATATAATATATCTCATAATTTATTAGAAGCTTTTATTGTTGCACCAAAACTTAATTAAATTTTAATTATCTGAATCTGTACCAATCTAACACTATTACAATACCTACCGAGCTCCTCATCCAGAGCAACAAGAAATGAGTCTACGAAGCCTTGCAGCTTTGCATACAATGTTTACCAGTACTCTCCTATCGTTATCTATTCAGGGGTTCATTGGTAAACAGAATTGCAATTCTGAGGAAAAATCAACAAAATTAAACACTTCTCAGAATCACCATTACCGTACCTTTTTATATCAACATCGAACTGGATTTGGATGCGGATCTAAACCCAAGGTCAAGCGGTGATCTAGTTGTTCGAAGCCGGATTTCGAACGATTGCACCCATATTTTGCTATCGTTAATACCACACCCCTGTGGATTAAATCAGAACTGTGAAAATGAATGTGCTGCACAATGACGTTTTATTCAATTAATTATAACAAAATGTAGTAATAGGCACCCGCACAGGTACAGAATATAATTTTTCAAAATGTCAAATCAATATTTTTATAAAGCTCCATAATTATTTATATTCAAATTTCAAACAACTTTTAATAATCTACGTATAATAATTATTATTAACTACGAATGTACATAAAGATTTTGACGGCATTTATGTTCGATGCTATACACATTGAAATTAATATACTCAAAGGCAGCAAAAACAAAATCTTGCAGTATTCCAAGTATAATATATTAAAATATTTATTTTCAAAAAACTGGTATAAAATGTATAAATTATGTTTGGTTTCATTAATAGTTTAGGTTTGACCTAGTTTTTAATAAATAAATAGGATGATTTTGTCTAATGATTAATTATTATTTGTTTCAGACTGTTGGGCTGAGCTCTCCTTCCTCATCAATGACCTCGTCTTCGAATTCTTCTTCGGCAGTCGCCTCCTGCGAAAACACCAAACAATTTTGCTGTTCCAACGTCCATTTTGTATAAATGCTACATTCTTCCCAAGTAACGAGGAAGTTATAAATAAGTCTACCGTTCATTTCTTATGATTTCAACTTTGTGAAAACATGCAGTCTTATTTTGATACAATATTAAAGATTTAGGAAAGACATAAGTTCTTGGCACAGAGCTAGTGATTCTTATTATCTTTTGCAAAATGTAAAAGCACTGTCATCACAACAATAAAAATACGTCCTATTGTGTAATTTACTTGTTTAATCAAATGTAATAAATTAAACAATTAGTCTGAAATTATCATTCAATTATTGTAAATTACAAACCTGATATTGCTGGTATTCCGAAACCAAGTCGACGACGTTCGATTCCGCCTCCGTGAACTCCATCTCGTCCATGCCCTCGCCGGTGTACCAATGGAGGAAAGCCTTTCGTCGGAACATCGCGGCAAACTGCTCGGCGATTCGTTTGAACAGCTCCTGGATGGCGGTCGTGTTGCCGATAAACGTCGACGACATCGTCAGCCCCTTGGGCGGGATGTCGCAGACGGCGGTCTTCATATTGTTCGGAATCCACTCGACGAAGAACGAACTGTTCTTGTTCTGGATGTTCAGCATCTGTTCGTCCACCTCCTTGATCGACATTCGTCCTCTGCAAATTGGGAATTTATCTCAATTCCAAAACTGATTGCATAGTAGTGAATATTATTGGATAAATTATTACTTGCAATTAGGTGCATTATGAGTGTCAATTAAATCCAAGTGCATTGTGTTTATGACTAGGTTGAATGCATTCATTATTTTAGAGTCTTTCAACCAAACTGAAACCACAAAATTCAGGAGAATATCTTAAAGCTGCTATTTTGTTTGAACTGCACCATAAAATAAATGTGTTCGTAGCATTTTTAATAGGTAGGTAGGTCTCTTTACCATTGAATCAATCAGCTTGTATTTAGTGCAATTCTAGCACATGGGATTACCTAGTAATACGTAACTCTGATTTCAAAGTTGTTTATAACATTGGTTTTAAAAACTGCTTCATTACGGATAGTTCGGAGAGCAATGAAAGTTATGTTAACTGCAACGTTAAATGTGTACCTGAAGATAGCAGCACACGTGAGGTACCGGCCGTGTCTAGGATCGCAAGCGGCCATCATGTTCTTAGCGTCAAACATCTGCTGCGTAAGTTCAGGAACGCTCATCGCTCGATACTGCTGATTGCTCCTCGAAGTCAACGGAGCAAATCCGGGCATGAAGAAGTGGAGACGAGGGAACGGAACCATGTTGACGGCGAGTTTGCGGAGATCGGCGTTCAGCTGGCCGGGGAATCGGAGGCAGGTGGTCACTCCGGACATGGTGAGCGAGACGAGATGGTTGAGATCGCCATACGACGGATTCGACAGCTTCAACGTTCGGAAGCAGATGTCGTAGAGGGCCTCGTTGTCGATGCAGTAGGTTTCGTCGGTGTTTTCGAGAAGTTGGTGAACGGATAGCGTGGCGTTGTAGGGTTCGACGACTGTGTCGGACACCTTGGGCGAGGGCATCACTGAGTAGGTGTTCATGATGCGGTCCGGGTATTCCTCTTTCATCTTCGAGATCAGGAGGGTGCCCATGCCGGATCCAGTGCCGCCGCCGAGCGAGTGGGTCAGCTGGAAACCCTGGAGGCAGTCGCAGTTCTCGGCTTCTTTCCGCACCACGTCCATCACGGAATCGACGAGCTCAGCACCCTCCGTGTAGTAGCCTGCGCAAAATGAAGATGCGTTAGTATTACAAAGTTCAGTTCTACAATTCAATTATTAATATTAGTAATAGCTTATAGTGAAGCCATTGACAAGTCCAAAGTAGTTGAAGTAATGTCATTACCAACAAAGAAGTCAAATAAAGTTAAGACTATACATTGGATGGAAGGGAAGCGAACCTGGAAAAATGAGCAACCAGTCGGGATACCAGCCGGGATCGAGCAGGCGAGGTCCCGTGTTCATATCCCTGTTCGGTTGCATATTTTTCCAGCTTCGCTTCCTTTTATTACAATATTAAAATCAATTCAAATAGCTTACATATTATCATTGTAAATCCTATGGAGCAATTTTCTAGTAAGGTAGTAGGCATGATACAAGTAAGAGCAACACTGTATTGTGATGTCTGGCTAAGTGAATGAAACGGGTGCTATATTATGTAGGTAATAGCTGTAGCGCCAGCTTCCCAAAATAGAATTCTTTTCTAAAAAAAATCTCTTGGGTGAAGGGCAATGCCAGAATACAATAATCATTGGATTCCTTTCTTCATGGTTCTGCTATGCATGTTAGAAACAACAATTATATTCACTGCCCTAAGCATTAGTTAATTTGTTATGGAGAAGGTGGGCACACTTAGGAGCATCCAGTGCGTGGGGAAAGGGGAGAGGCGTAAAACCCACAAAAAAGTGCACTAATTGCAAAGACAGGAAACTTTGATATTACTTTGCCACAGCAAGAATAACACTACCGATAAGAAACTTGACAAAAATTGGCAAACAATTTGGCTCTGTACATTTGTGCAAAGTTAATTGTGGAGATTGAACAAAGAAGTGATTGGCCAAGATTGTGATTTCTGGTTTTTAAGATTTTCATAATTTATTGTTTTTTAAATGTCTTATTATAATGGAAATAGAATTGGTTTCCAAAGTAGAAGACTAACTAGAAACTTAAACCTAATTTTCAGTTGTGATTTCATTTTTTTCCATTTAATTGTAATGGAAAAGGCATAGGTACTTCTTATTATTTTTGGGTGCCATGCCACCGGACACCGGTAGTCAAGGACGTAGAAAGCACGTTCATATGATCAACATTTTGATCCCCGCCCCCCCAGTTTACTATTTAATTTGTGACTCGGCCGAATCCCATTTTCCCAGCGCACTCCTACGCAACCTTCACCAACTCACCCTTCGCCCAGTTGTTGCCGGCACCCGATTGGCCGAAAACGAAGTTGTCCGGTCGGAAGAGCCGGCCGTACTCGGAAGAGCGCACCGCGTCCATCGTTCCGGGCTCGAGGTCGAGCAGGATCGCGCGGGGCACGTACTTCCCGCCCTGCGAGTGGTTGGCCACTGGAACGGAGAGACGGGAATCGGCTGGTGCTAATTGCTGGGGGCACGTACTTCCCGCCCTGCGAGTGGTTGGCCACTGGAACGGAGAGACGGGAATCGGCTGGTGCTAATTGCTGGGGGCACGTACTTCCCGCCCTGCGAGTGGTTGGCCACTGGAACGGAGAGACGGGAATCGGCTGGTGCTAATTGCTCGGGGCACGTACTTCCCGCCCTGCGAGTGGTTGGCCACTGGAACGGAGAGACGGGAATCGGCTGGTGCTAATTGCTGGGGGCATACGGCTGGGTTTTTAATTTTAATGGCTTCATTCATAACTATAGCCGTTACGGGTTTGCCCACTCCCTGTGCCTCATGGTAGAGAACATTTTAAAGATCTCTCGTGAAATTCTCCGGAAATATTATACATAAAATTTGTATAAATTAGCTGTACAACATGTAGGTACCTTGATTTAAAACAAAAGTGATACTGTTATATCGATGTAGGTAGGTTAGTATACCAATGAGTGCACGTAAATTTATATTTGTAAAAATATGTTTACCTGTGAATGTAAACCGGAAAAAACCGGAAACCGGAAAAACATTTTTCCGGCTTTGCTCCACTTACAAATGAATAAATGTTTGCTCAAGGTACCTTTAGGTACTCTTTGTTACTGACTTATTGGAAGACATTTTGGGCTGGTGAATGAATTGAAAAGCCGGGAATGAAATTATAAGGACTGCCGTTCTAAATTTACGAGTCCAAGTACCTGCAGTTAATTTATCATTGGAACTATAATGAACCCAAAGAGTAAAGAAATTTTTGTTAACTATATTTCTTTACTAAATTTGTTAAAAAATGCATTTTTGAGAATTAATTTCACAAAATCTCATCATCAATCAGCCGGCCATTCTACCTACCTGAAGCCTCGTTGAAGTATACATTGATTCGCTCTAGTTGGAGATCGCTGGTTCCGTTGTAAGATCCAGTAGTGTCAATACCGTGCTCATTGGAGATCACCTCCCAGAACTGAAACAGAATCGTCATACCAAAGTTTAGCTGGCGAATTTTGTTGTATATCGACTTCATCACTGACCCTTTGAAATGAAACCACATGTCAATGACCTGAAATAAAAATTTAATAGGCAAGAAAGGATGAGGACAAAACTCCAAAATGATTAGGTATGCTAATTTTGGTCATTACCCTAGATTGCCTGCAAGCAATCAAATAAATCCACATAACCATGATCTAAATTTAAATAAACAAAAAAATCTTAAAATGGTAGTAATTTTTATTATCTATATCTCTAAGCATATAGATAAGTGTCGGATATTGCACAATTTTGTATGTTATTGGCAAGAGTATGAAATTCGGCTAAACTCATGATAAGAGTGTTAAAGCAGTAGCTGTTATACCTACTTCTTAGTCCTACCTATTTAATAATTGAATATCTTATTCCTATAGTTCCTACATTTCAATAATAATGAAACATCGAATAAGGTATATATTATGGTCTATGGTATAGGTACCTACATATCTTCATAAATGTAGTTCATATCTTTCGATATTTACACGAAGTTAATAGTTTAGACTTTAGGTAGAGTTTACTCATACACGGTCGCTACATGCCGAATAAACTAGAAGTGAATTTTGTGGCCAATGTGTCATGATGATACATTTTAGCTAATCCCCAAAGACATTTGAGATGAGTGTACCCCGCAAGACACAGATGGTTTTTAAGTGTTTAAATGTGTTTTCGAGTCAGACAGAATTCCCGAGACGCCGTTCGAGCAGATCTGTCTGAATGCGATACAAGCTGAATCACTCAGTTCACTTGGCTTCACTATGTAATCAGTGGACCGAAGATGTATGAACTACGTAAAGCCCTGTTGTATTAATATCGGCTTGGCACAGGCATTTTACTGCAAATTTACGTTATTTTCAGGCAACTTATTGACACATACATTTACATTAGTTGATATCTAGTTTTACGGTCAATTTTGCCATATGTTGCAAGGATTGCTAAAACTGCATATTCGAAAATTTCGAGTAAAGGTACCGATACCTACTAAGAGCTCTCTTTGAAATGTGTATAACATTAACATATGAACTAGGTATATTTAAAAAAAACAGTGAAGATGAGAATTGATGTTTATTTTTACTTTCCATGCATGCCATCCACCTCAAGATCTTCGGATTATTTATAACATTTGACATGCCACTATTTTCACTCCGGAGTCACCATGCAAGCAGGCAGACGAAGACTAGCTTGCTTCCAGGGAAATGCAGACAAAAAAATTGGTAGACTATTTTGTCATACGGCCAGCATCTTTCAGAGATCCGATACCCTTGGAGACGTTCACGAACAATTCAGGGGCAATTTAACAAGAGCAACATGGATTATTTGAATGATGGATGTAAGCGAGACAAATTATTTGAGTGCCATTGAGTTTGTTTGAAAATGCCACAAGAACTTGGGAACAGTATAAGCTAAGTCGAGCATAACAATTACAAAAGCACTGCAATGTTTACTTATTTTTAGCTTTGGGCCTTCATGGGATGCAAACAAATCTATGTATTATTGTTGTTATAGTGATCGGCATGATGGTGTCGTAGAGTAATTACCATTGTCTGCGTCCTTATCGTTAGAAGAGGTTTGCCAGACTGGATACCTGAAGTTAAATCGGCTAGCAAAACTTGGATGCTTTTTTTCAAAGATGCGCGTTTGCATTTCCTAGTGCAGTTCTTTTTTGGATTAGATACCTACTCCGTACTATACCAATACCTAGCCAACTATTACAGTAAAGATAATGCAATGAAGAATGAAACAAACGGCAAAACTAATTCGAACTAGACAGCTGCAGCGAACAAAATAGGTATGACCAGTGATTCGGAAAAAGAATGATGTCTATAAACTAGATGACGGTGTCCGATTCTGAACCCTGTCAATATTCATTGAGGTGTGATGAAGGGTCTTAGTCTGCGGTTTTTCAGTCACTGTTCGTCTCTGTCGAGTCGAAAGTCAATGAGCGTATCAATTTCCAAGTCGAAGAGCTATTGTTCGACGACGACGATCATACGTGACCGGCGTTTGCGGTTAGCAGCCAATCAGAACGTCGCTCCAGGAAACAATAACCGTGCAGTGGAGACGATTATTGTTTATTAATCAAGAGCATACGCTGCTTTGTAATCTGATGTAATTAGCCAATGTAATTGACTTGACTATATGGACGGGGAGTCGAACAGAGTCAACGATCCTATGTATATGCGTGCAATAATAATGCAGTCAAGGCACATGCACCGTTTGGTATATGTGATCGTGACTTTCTAATTTTACACTCCATTTATAAATGTAATAAAACGTAGCATACAAAACTGTTTAGAATTGTTTGGCGGCAAGAAATTATGGTCACTAAAAAAGGTCGAAGACAATTGACTGATCACGGAGCAGCAATCAATTTAAATTTAAAACGTTTTCTTCATTTATAAACCAACGTCTTAATTCTTTGGCAGGTCTTATAGAGAAGCCGAAAGCGTACCACCGATATCTTAAGGTGACAAAACAGAACGGAGGGTCCACAGTTGACGATCCAGCCTCCCCTTGCCTTGTGTTTCTTGCAGCCAGAGATATTTGTGGCATGTATAAATCACCGGATGCAATAGCTCACTGGAATGAGAACATCAAAGCTAATAATGAACTTTTCTTCACGGGTTTTTCGATTGCATCGTTGAAAGACGAGAGTTAGGGGATGGTTAATTACTGTTTGTCTAGAGGGCCACACGACTTTGCGAAGGGGAATCGATGAAAATAGATCACAGAATGGTTCCATGGACTTTCTTATACACATATTAAGTGCCACTTTCAACCTGCTGAAACATTATTGTGTATAACATTATTCAGTTGTGTATTTTGATCTTGATGTTTTAAATCGCATACGCACAACCCGCTACATTAATTATAAGTTTACAATCTATCAGCCGATGACCCAATATGATACGTTTGTTGTGACATTTCTTTATAATTACTTCTGAAAGATACAGGGGCTGATGCTTTAGGTATTATTTTATTGAGTCACGCCATTGATTGTTACAATAAAAGTTAATTGGAATGCAGATGGCACATTTATTTCATGAGGACCATCAAGTATTAGATATTTTTATCTGTACAGTGTGCACACACCTTTCTGTATACCCGCATTGTTAACGGAGATACTCATTATGAAGAGGACCATATAAAATTAATTTAATGACATCAACTAATTAACATAACCTTCAGCCATTGATAGCAAGTAACTGCAATGCATGTGTCTTGATTGCTTAAACGGACGATGTCGTCGAGCCACCAAAGTAGAATGCAACTCTCCGAAGTGCATTTTGCAATGCGGCAATGAACTTGGATTTTGACATGCTCTAGTTGTTTTATCAGCTGCTCCTGCAGAACTATAACATTGCCCGCTTTACCATCCATCACCTTCACGAAACGCAAGCTTGCGCGGCGAAAAGTGGAACTATATATACTGGGCCATCAATTAAAATGATGTGCTCGAACTGTTGTTGGAACGTAAAATTTGCTTTTTCAGGACATGTTCTCGATTACTTGACCGTGGCCGTTTTGATTGCAGGTTATATACTTTGATGTCATGTTGGGTTGGGTGTATGTATATAACCTGTGATTATTTGATTAGAATTGGCATTTTTTTGCGTTTTTGCTGGCCCATGGTGAATTCGGTTTGAGATTGAACTACGATTAATGTTATATTATATAGCGATTGTGCATTTCCAGAGGCGAGTGACTCGATATAAAATTCTTGAATTGTTACCGCATTGGACTTGAAACACGGCAAACAAGATAAGAAAATACTTGGAGTGGCGATTGGTTTCCCGTGTTGTGGTTTTCACCTAAAATCGTGTCAAAAAATATGCGGATAACAGAGTGTGAAACGCCTATGCTTACTTCTGGCGATGGAATTAGATACGCAATTATTTCAAATTCGTTAAAAAGGCTGACACGATTGATAGCTTTTGGAAATTAAAACAAGCATGTATTCCTAGAAGGATAGTTAAATTTTTTGTAGGGAGAATGACACTGCCCACCCTACAGTACGCAAGACACATTTGGTCCTTCTGTGATCAGTGACATATGCAAACAAACATGTGTTCAACAAACTTTAAATGTATCTCTCGCTATCATTCCTTCCAGCGTTGGCATTGTTCGTGATGAATCAAACTGATGAATCACAAAGTTCAGCTGCAAATTATATCATCGGTTATAAGTCATCAGTATTAAATAAGTTATCGTATCTTTTGAATTAATGGGGACTCTAGTTTAGAATTCGAAGCTCCCCCCCCCCCCCCTCATCACCATCATCCAAATACCCAGACAGTAGCGGGCATCGAATTTCGCGGCGAGGAAATTGATTAATTGCGTTATTACATCTTTTAAAAGGATGCAATAACATTTAAATTTATAGTGTTTTTACAGTAAAATTTAATGTTTAAATTAGTATAAAGAGATCACTTCTTTGAACAAAACAAAAAAACTTCTGCGGTTTAGGTCATCACACCCTAAACGAATGAAAATCAGACAAAAACGAAAAGCACACAGAACTAAGAAAACTTTATAGATGTCGATCATTGTTTATAAGAGATAACTATTCAACTTCTTAGGCTCATAGCCTGCTTTCCCAATCTGAGTCAGTTAACTAAATTCGAAATAAAGTTTTTACGTTTTCCCTCAAAATTAGTGAGACTCGTACAATCAGGAAATCAGTGGGCTTTATTAAGCTTTCAAAACCCATTTTGATATAGTTTTTTCAATGAGATAACCGTTCCCCAACAACAAACAACCTTACCGACTTACTCGCCAAAAACATTAAGAAATCTTTAAAAATGCAAAATATTAGATTTTCCTCTAAAATAAATATAAACCAAATCCACTGACCTTCGAGCCGATTTGGTTTCCACACTGTCCCGCTTGCAAATGTACGATCTCCCTCATTGTCAGTCAGCACTACTCCAGGGATACAGGACTACTGTCGAACTGACTGACACTGTTCTAGCCAGCCAGCCACTATCATCTAGCTTTATACCTCAGGGCATGCTCGGCTCTCCCCTCTACTGCTCGTCCACCAATCACAAGCAGCACACCATGGGTACTGTTATCAACATATTTTTAGACGGTCAGACACAGACATAACTAATTATGAAGGGAAATTAATTATAGTTTGAGTAGAATTTGATTAGAAAAATTAACGATGTAAAAATTGACTATCAAATTTTAAGCAATGATTTAAACGAAATAAATTGATCGATTCTAGCAGCGATATGTATTACATGAATTCACAATCGCAGTGTCTCTATGCCCCATATAAGTTCAATGATGCTACTGTTACATATGTAAAATAGAAAACTATTTATAATGGAATTCAAGTTTCTAGATGCTCCACTCCAGTTGCATTTTGACGCTGTGACAGGCTAGATCAATAATACACGTAATGGAAATGATTGAAAATGGTTAAGATGAGAATTATTTGTTGAGTCACTTAATGCAAGAGCATCTCCCAAAATTCCAATGAGTTCGGGAACGAAAGGTTGTCGGTAGAATAAAAGAATCAAAGTCATCATGGTGCCAATTTTGATTGTTTCACTGTGCGGATTTATAGCTTTCAGTGGCCATGCAAGGGTCTAAACATGGTTCATCAATTATTGTTCTCAATGGCATCAATGGTCTGATAAGAGGGGGGAGGCCGAGTGGCCGAGGGGTCAGTTACACCCCCACCTTCTCACAATTCACCCCAAGCCAAGTACCGAAATGTTTACAATCTTTGAAAAACTGGTTATCAAAAATCACAGAAGTTAAGCAACAGTGCGTTGAGTTATGGAGTCATGTATATTGAATTGGTGACCATTTATCATAAACTGCACTGGAGTTCAGTAGAGAGAGAGATTGAAGAGACTGACATTTGAAGTTAGAACAACGCATGCCGCACTCTGCTTCCTTATCAACCTTTCGACATTGCATGGATTAGAGGAAGAATCCTATTGTTCGGTTGTACCTTTCTTCTGAAGGGACGTTTAGGCCGGAGTCCCCTTGGTGCATTTCGACAGAAGTAGGCTACGTGCGGACGCCGGGTTCCTTCAAGGCTAGGTCAGGTTCAACATTTTCCTCGTAATCCCACTTTCATCATTAGCCAACTGAAAGTAGTAGGTACGCGATGCGAGGAGGGGTCTAGTTGTCTGTCTAAAAATCTATCTATAGATGTAGCCATATCTTCTATAAAAATGAAATGATGCTTGTACTTTTTTCATTGGTTAATACAAATTTTACTTGGCTATAGACTATCAATTACTGTGACGCCATAGAATGATCAACGAATGTAATCTATCATAAATAGATCTATGCAGTGCTTTTTTTGAAAAGATATAGGTGCCGGAACGCCAAATTTCATAATAGAAAATTACCCTTTGCCCCTCCCCTCCCGCCCTCACCACACACCAAAATTCGCCACCGCCAATAAACGACAATCTGATTATAGCATTTGTTGTGTTGATACTGGACGCCGTTGTTATAGCTTTGATGAGCTGTGATGGCAGAATTCTTCCCATCTCTATTCCGTTTAATCATTGTAGGTTTCTTTCTGATTCAAAATGATGAACTACTGGGTTTGTTTTGTCACTTTGTACGCGGTACGAAAAATTTTGCCAGTGAGTGACAACTCTTTTATTGGACAGTGCTTTTAATAACACGTTGTCCAGTGGCTGATTCTTTGTGGTCATGCACTTTCTTGCGCAAAGATGTCAGCTTCTGCTTTCTGGTTTCCCCGTAAAAGATATTTCTGCGTTAGCCCATCCTTTACAATTTTCATCCCTGCTCAGAGTTCCAATTTCTTCGCAAGCAGTGCAGCCGAGTTTCTTGTTTTGATAACAGAGCCAATTGTTTTTCAAGCAAACTTCATTCTTCTGCTCTAATGTCCAGCAGCTAGGCCAGTTGTCAGCCAGAAGCTGCTCTTCAAGATCACCTCCCGGTGCGTCTTCTGATATCTCAGGACCACAATTCGGAGTTCCACTAACACTAGCACACCCCGTTTCATCTCTCACACTCACTTCATCACTTGTACCAGCCCTTTTAGTAATTGGGTAGAAAAAAAGTAACCAAACAGGCACACGAAAAACAACATGGACGCACTAAACCTTATTTCACGGTAAGAAGGAAAGTATCTTCTCATTTTCCTCGAGAACCCACTGCTGCCATGGACACAAGCAAATGGTTTCAAAACTGCCCATGACCATAGAGCATTTTGCCTGGCTCAAGACAAGGCTTGTAAGTTTTGAAACTCTTAGCTCATGTCTAGAAGCAGAGGGCCCATGAGGAAGGCGCAAATACACTCTCCTTCTCAACATGAAATGGAGGCTGGATTTTTCCAGCGATCGGCGAGCGAAAATATTCCCGGTTTATTTTTTTTTTTTGTGTTTATCGATGTGAGGTGTCGGAACGGCATTCCGGCGCGTTCCGGCACAAAAAAAAAACGCTGGATCTATGAATCGATCCGTCATAGAATGATAGTCTTCTAGCCTAACCTTACTTGCCTAGCCTGGCTAGAAGAGGAGAAGAAACCCGTCACCCGCTCGTACCCATTCCCTTCCCAAGGACAGTACAACTCGAATATTAAAGGGATTCCTCCAATAGTCCATACTTTCGAGACTCGGGCGGTTGGAAAAAAAGACGACACCAACAACCTCTCTCTGGAACAGATCTGCGGCCTACGAGTAAATGATGGTCACCATACCATGATGGTCGCCCATCCAAAACCTGCTTCAGCACAGTGTTGCTTAACTTCGATTATTTCAAAGAACCGGTGCTTGTAAATGCAGCTAAGCTAGCACATATACCAGGTACTTAGAATTATAAAAAAACGAATTGTTAATACAATAATAATATGCATTCCAAAGCAACCAATTAAACCAGTCTGGAACGTATATAGAAATTATAGAAATTACTTCATAGACGATGTAAAAATCGAGCACTGTAAATCAAAGAACGCTACAACTCTCTGTGCGCATGGCCAAAAGGTGAGTGACACGTGGATAGGATGTGAACTACAAACTGTACCTTGTCGAGAAAACGAGCACCTTCTTTACCACCGACGCCAATAGGGGATGGACATGCAGCGACGCTCGCGACGTATCTAGACATTACAATTTTGGGGCATTGCTGTTGCTGTGTTTATTTAGGGTGGCTTTCGTGTGAAGAGATATATTTATACTGGCGTCGATTTTGTTTGTATTTCAAAGCGATATACAGGCCTAGAACCTTGGAAATTGATGCCAAAATACTATACGAATTCTAATTGAGAGTACCTATATAGCATTATTGCACAGCTCAATTGACAAATGAAATTCACATATATCTAGATATTTTATTTTCCCAATCCCAAAACATGTGTGTGAATTTAAAACCCTGAATACTTTAATTCCCTTACATTTAACTCAATAAATTAATTGACATTAGAGTTCACTCAACAGCTGTGTAATACAAGGAAAATGCAGGCTCAATAATGTAGCAAAGATTTCTACAGATATGGGGCAGATATAATGTAGGCTAAACAAAATTTGTCGCCTTGCATGTCTGAATAAACACCATTCTGTGAGACACGCCACAAATAGGCCTTCGGGGCCGCGGTCAATACCTTTTATTAAATACACTCACCACCAAAACCCGTACCTTGAGCATGTATACATTGCTTTTGAATAAGGTCTTATATAGAGAGGGTTGAAGATCGATTTTTTGGATGGCGCAACTTTCGTGATGAGTCAGAGGGAAATTATCATCGATGACCCAAATGCTAGATCGAGTGCTTTGGGGGTGGGTATATATTCGTCACGTGACATGACGTCATTCGGGACGAATCACCCTCTAGGCATGAGTCACCCTTGGTTTGGGGTCGGGCTAGCGTGAAGTTGTGGGTGACAGTTCAAAGAAATTCGTTTTATGTGGTGTTTATAATTTTTAACGCGGGTCATAGTTTCTGTAAAGACTTCTCAAATGGATGGCTATTTTTGTTTTACCTTTAAATATTCTCTGTTGGTTTTAAATAATCTGAACTTGTTTTCAACTTTGTATTGTATTGTATTTATTGTGCTACGGACCGATACATAATATCTGTATGAGCATTTTAAAAATATAATTGGTAATAAACTAAGTTGGGGGATTTGTGATAGTAACAAAATGGTAGGTGATAATAGGGAAGGCAACAAGAAGAAATCGCATTGTATCAATCTATAACACATCTGAGTTTGTTTGAAAAGCATTTGAAACTCCAAACTACATAGAAATTCCCAACGATTGTGGTGGCGGTGGTACATTAGATTCTTCTATTCACCTCCTGACTGAGGACCAATCATTATACCAATCATGAAGTTATCCTAGCACATGTAATTATATTTTCTAGTGCATCGTTAACCATTTCGTTTACATTGTAAAACAAAAATTGCTGCCTGTATGATAATTTTACAGTGCAGTGTGTGTGTACTTGCTTTTATGTGTTCTTACTAAAATAAAATCTCGATATTATGGTTTATTTACAAAATAAAACAGGCGTAAAATAATTAAAGAGTATAATCTAGTGTAGGTAGTGGTAGGTATAATACACATTTTATTACAAATATTAAAATAATTACAAGTCCGTAAGCATCAGAACTTACAACTCATTAGTTTTTAGTAGACGCAAATCTGGCCGTCAAAAGCAAGCTTCTCCAGCCAGATTTGTCGGCCTTAAGCAAGCGTCGTCCCCTATCTTTCGGCTTCTTCCTCTTCTTATCGCTGGCAGGAAGTCGTATCAGGGATCGGACACTCTCCAATTTCCTACCGATGATTCGAGCGTCCTCTTCGTCCAGTTCGTCCTCATCGCCGACGATTTTGATAGTCAAATCGATTCTGGCCTGAGATTTGACGTGTTCTTCTGTTATCGATTCACCTGATCGGAAATCGGTTAATAATCATTATAAATTACTTAATGTTAACTGTAAAGTTATGAGCAGATTAAGAATCATGTGGAAGGCATAGAGCATTTGAGGCTCACATAAGATTGCATCAAGGAAAAAGTTATAACTATAAGTACCCCTGTAGGTAGATTAGCCATGAATGCCCCTTAGCAAAATGAAAATCTTGTTAATTAAGTAAGTGTCGCCAATCCATACTACCCCTAAATTTGGCCTACCATGTATATACTAAATAGCACTGTAACTACTGAATATTGAATATTTTTACAAAATTGTTGTATTTTTATTATTATTTTTAATGATTTCATTATAATATGTGTAGATCTTTAGTATTGTAGTTTACCCCTTAGTAAATTGTAAGTAAACACTGTCTGCAAAATCATGTTAATTGATTGTTGACAATAAATAAATTGAAATTGAAATTGAAAATTGAAATTACTTTACTAGTCCATAGTGAATTAGATTACTATACCAAAACATATATGAATGACAAGTGAGATTTATTTAATTTCTTTCGTATGGTTTCGACATTGAATAAAACTACTTTACCTATGAGGATGACTTCCAAGTCTTCGTCTGGATCTATTAGAGGGAAGTCCTGTAAAAATTTGCAAGTTATCTGCTCAAATAGTATTTGTGTAGCATCGCTTTTACCGTTGATTTTGTGGAAATAGTAATGCCTGTCAATGGATGTCATTCTGATAAAATAATCTGTAAAAACTTAAAAGAATATCGATATTTCGATGTTTCTAAGGTTTTATCTTTTATATTTCTAGCGCCAAATGATTGTTGAAAAGAGAGCCGTTGTGGTTGCCTATGAGGTAGGGGCAAGTCTAGCCACAATAATCCACTTAGTTTGGCTTCTAATCAATGGACACAATCTATGCAACGCTACGCTCATGAGTGCAGCAAAGGTTGCCTACTCAGAAGTCGCAGGGGTACGTGTCGCCCATTTTCACATCAACTGCCACACCCCCATTTCACATGCCCAGGAACTCGTCTGATCTTGTCTGGACCACCCCGGGCACCGTCGGCTTTAATAAAAATCGATCTAGCGATCAGAACATAACGCAATGTCGCTACCCCAAGGAACGTTTGGTTTTAGAAACCTATGCGGGACTTTGTAGAAAGTTTGTTGCTGGATCTAAAAACGCCAGCAATCCCAACAACCAAGCAGCAATGAACGAAGAATGAGCCATGAAGTCACACTAGGTCCAGGTGACGCCGAACTCGCGAGACCAAAACGGAAGGGCAAAGTGCCAACCAATTACTTCAAAAATATTACCGAGCAACATTAGAAATTGAGTACGCACATCAGGACATCCCTAGCTCATACGGGAAGCTGAACCATGAAGAGTGTAAAGGGCTAATAACTAAGGAGCAGGAGAACTTGAGGAATCCTGAAATAACATGCTCATACATTTTGATCAGCCGTTTAATTTTGATTTGTGGTAAATTTGACAATAAGCTCGTTATAAAGCATCACTGGAAAAACTTAATATCAAATGTTCAACAAGAGTCAAGCCGAAAGCAAAGAGTAGTCATTAATTCCGCCAATTCGTCCGAGAATGCAACGAAATTACCGGCTGATGGTCCAAAGGGAATGTCACTTTCAGAGAAAAATGTCATAGAAAAATTTCAACCACCTTGAACATTCATACTTGAATACATTGAAAGCGTTCGACAGATTACTATCCAACAGGGGGTTGGTTGGCCTAGAGCAACAAAAAAGGTTTACAAATTACATTATACAAAAATAGAAAAATGAAGACAATCTCCTTTGTCGAACTCAAAAGAGTGCGCAAGGGTAATCGAAATGGGGGCGAGATTCCAGACGTGACAAGCGGGTGTTTAGTTCTCGTCGACTTCAGCCTCCTGCTCCTCGTCGAATTCCGCATCCTCGTCGGCGGTGGCCTCCTGGTACTGCTGGTATTCGGACACCAAGTCGTTCATGTTCGACTCGGCCTCTGTGAACTCCATCTCGTCCATGCCCTCGCCGGTGTACCAATGGAGGAAAGCCTTTCGTCGGAACATAGCGGTGAACTGCTCGGAGATACGCTTGAACAGCTCCTGGATGGCGGTCGAGTTTCCGATGAAGGTGGCGGACATCTTGAGACCTCGGGGAGGGATGTCGCAAACGGCGGTCTTCACGTTGTTCGGGATCCATTCGACGAAGTACGAGCTGTTCTTGTTCTGGATGTTCAGCATCTGCTCGTCGACTTCCTTCATCGACATGCGGCCGCGGAAAACGGCGGCGACAGTGAGGTAACGTCCGTGTCGCGGGTCGCACGCGGCCATCATGTTCTTGGCGTCGAACATCTGTTGTGTCAGCTCGGGCACGGTGAGCGCTCGGTACTGTTGGCTGCCGCGGGAGGTGAGTGGTGCGAATCCAGGCATGAAGAAGTGGAGTCGCGGGAAAGGAACCATGTTGACGGCCAATTTGCGGAGATCGGCGTTCAGCTGGCCGGGGAATCGGAGGCAGGTGGTCACTCCGGACATGGTGAGCGAGACGAGATGGTTGAGATCTCCATAGGTGGGTGTGGTCAGCTTCAGCGTTCGGAAGCAGATGTCGTAGAGAGCCTCGTTGTCGATACAGTAGGTTTCGTCGGTGTTCTCGACCAGCTGGTGAACGGATAGTGTGGCGTTGTAGGGTTCGACGACGGTGTCGGACACCTTGGGCGAGGGCACAACCGAGTAGGTGTTCATGATTCTGTCGGGGTATTCCTCACGGATTTTGGAGATGAGCAGTGTTCCCATGCCGGATCCGGTGCCGCCCCCGAGCGAGTGGGTCAGCTGGAATCCCTGGAGGCAGTCGCAGCTCTCTGCTTCCTTCCGGACTACGTCCAAGACCGAGTCGACGAGCTCCGCGCCTTCGGTGTAGTGGCCCTTGGCCCAGTTGTTGCCGGCACCCGACTGTCCGAAGACAAAGTTGTCGGGTCGGAATATTTGTCCGAAGGGTCCGGAGCGGACAGAGTCCATTGTGCCGGGCTCCAGATCGACCAGGATGGCTCGGGGTACGTATTTTCCGCCGGACGCCTCATTGTAGTAGACGTTGATGCGTTCCAACTGGAGGTCTGAGTCTCCGTGGTAAGCGCCGGTGGGGTCGATGCCGTGCTCGTCTGAGATGATCTCCCAGAACTGTGGAAACAAAGAGGAGCCACTGTTAGTACATTGCCAGTGAAGCGCTTACATGTTTCAATGCAATTTGTGAAACTAGTCTCCCAGCAAATTGGCTCGAACATGATACAATGACCTAATTTAAATATAGAAAAGTCGGGATTGCATGTCTGGTAATGAGCAGTGATTAGGCGTGTTGTTGGACTGTTATGAAAACTGGGTCCATAAATTGGATAAATTCCATATAAGTCCTTAAAACTGCTGGCTGTAGATAGTAATTATCAATTTGAGAATCCTGAAGATAGAAATGCCCCCAGATAAGATTACGCAAGCTAAGTGTCGAGTTCGACAAACATTCGAGTAGTACCCGCAAGAAATGAATGCAGCCGAATTGATGGCACGTTCATTATATTGTTGGCGAGGCCATTTTGGGAGAGCGCAACAATAGAATGGCAAGTAGGTCTGGCTGAAGTTGGATGGTTCAGCATGACCGCCTAAGGAATTGTAAAATGCTACTGCTATGTGACGCCAATTCATCAGGCAATGCCGTGAGGTAGGCCTTGGAGATATTAAAATACGATATTACGAGTGGGTTGATAACTGGAAATTGCACGCGCTCATTGTGGGGCGTTTTGCGAATGGAAGGGCAATAACAAACTATGGAGTAGATTTTTACGCTACATGCGAATAGCAAATGACATCACCGGCTTTGAAATGTATCGTGACTAATCTACATGTCTGCTTCACTTGCAGAGGTTGTAGACGAAATGTTGGGATCTTTTACGAGTTAAATTTGTTCGATGACCTTCTATGATCGTGGAACGAGCACCATGCATGCCGTGTTTAACGATTAATTAACACAATTAATTAATAAAAGTGCCGGCGTGATGGAACAGATTTATCCGTGGAACGATTTTTATTATAATGGTCAGAAGGCGGAACTTATTGCAGAGTCCTGCTATCTGTGCCTAGCGAAACATTCCTGAAGACATGTTTCTTTATTGGTTAGCTTGCGGAGCGTAAAATTTTACTTGCGGCCAACAACCTTTATACAGAGTAGAAGATAATATCTGCACGGAAAACATCCGAGACGTGCACCAGAAATAGCCACGGAAACGCGGATATTTCACGGCACCAGCCTAGAAATATATCGAACTGGGGAGCTATTTTCTCAAGTTTTTTGAAGACTGATTATTATGACATTGGATGCCAGCAGGGACGAAACAATTTCGTTGCACGGGTAGTACAGAAGGTAATAAAAAATCTTGGCAGAATGCCAGTGAAGCGAGTTGAAAGAACGAGGACCTTAGTCAAGGCAAAGCTCGCTAGGATTTCAAGTTCAGAGGAGGATGTGCATTCAGGCTTTGCTATTCTGTTCGGCACTTCTAGGGTAGCCGGCTCTTGAAACGTTCGAAAACACCTGGCATACTCAGTATACTGCCTTCCACCGTACCATCTGCCTGCATATCGATTTACACAGGTAGTGAGAACCTATGAGGAGCTTTTAAAAAGTTTCCCCTAGCAACT
This sequence comes from Nemoura dubitans, assembly GCA_921293005.1. NCBI lineage: Eukaryota > Metazoa > Arthropoda > Insecta > Plecoptera > Nemouridae > Nemoura > Nemoura dubitans. Next base: position 27,514,479 of record OV121077.1, on the reverse strand, counting down.
AACACGGAAATAGCCAGCGAGGACAATAAAATTGACACGATTTCTTCCAAATAGCAAATTATGGTTTATATCGATCATTGCTTTGAAGTCACGCAAAGCTCTCGTATTACATTGATATTTTATGACTCATCAGACCTCATGCATAGCTTTCGACTGCTGACAGGACACAAAGCAAACGCCAAACAGTTTTTTCTAATCGAACCTCGCGATAGAGGGGGTCATATTTTATCAAACCATTCAAGCGAAATTCCAGTGATAAAAATTGCGCAATAACGGGTCTAGCCTGAGGCGAAGCCCACTTTCCCGCCGAATTTTGGCGTCACCCCTTGAAAAACCCCGTTCACTGAATAAAATCACGAACTGAAGCTACAGTTTCCGCTGGAAAAAGTTCAGAAATATCAAAAAATTTCGGATGTCTTCCAGGCAAGTGTACCTTCACCGAATTTCCCATCTTGAACCATAAAAATACGTAAAATGCCGCACCCTACCATGGCGGGTCCTTCCGCCGGCTTCCCAGAAGGAATCTAATATTTCGTTACACAAAGGATCCAATTCTACGAGAATAATAAAGACGTTTACCTTAGCACCAATTTGGTTTCCGCACTGTCCGGCTTGGATGTGTACAATTTCCCTCATTTTCTTTCTTGTTTGATAAATTAGTTACAAAATTAATATCAAAGTCACGAGCTGGCTGCTTACTCGTCGACTGCCGCGGCTGAAGTGAATCGTTCGTTGCGATCGACGCCGTCTCATAGACGACCAACGGATTCTCGTTCAACCAACACACAGTTGTTACGCGACTTCTCATTGGTCCGTTTCAAACTGGTGACCTACGTAATTCTTGTGCGCACCCTACGCAAAAAGTCACTAGGCATTATGTTAGTTACTTTCGTCTAGCCGGCCTTTGGAATCGCGTTTTAGTAAGTAGACACATAATAACCTCACGCAAAATTAACTCATTGCCAATTGTAATTAGTAATAGTTACGGCAACGCCCTCTGAACTACACGTTCGTTGTTTTGTAGGAGCAAATTTGGTTTTGATAAAGTACCTACTACACTTAAAGCACAGGCTAAAAGGCGTGGCACATGGTCATTTATCGCTTTTCTCAAAGACTAGAGCATCACGAAGCAACTTCATCGATTAAATAACAATCTCGCCAGTCTTCAAAAGTCTACAAAAATTGGAAATATGCTATTTTATTCATATTCGTTTCTGCAATCATCGTGAAGAGTGGGACCGACCAATGTTATCAATTATTTTTTCCACTTTCATATTCACCTCAAAATAATATAGATTCTCATAAGGTTTATCTCATTTCAAATGACACATTGACTAACAACATGCAAATTATTCCGGAACGTCAGTAACAATCAATGTGTAATATTGCCAAACCCTTTCAACATATAAATAGAATAACCCCAAAATCAGTCACTCCAAACTCAGAAGCAGTAACTTTATTGCCATCACGTTGGCATCACGTCCTCCTCATCTCGGACAAGAAATTCTCCTTCTACGGCAGTAGACATGTACCCCCACCCTTCGAGGAGGGCCTCAAAGAGATTTGCATACAAGACAGAACGCACGCAAGGACAAGACCAGTGGACGGCGCCCACAAGCGCTGGGAAAAGGCCTAAAGGGGGGCACGCACTCACAGAACTGTGAACCACGCCGACCGAATGGTCCACTCCATTGTAATCCCTCAGGCCGTCATCATATGATCTCGTATACCAACCCACGTCTACTCACTTATATGGCACGAATAAGCTGGAAGTGCATAACATGTTTTCTGTAACCCACTTCTTTTTAAAGAGACGGAAACGCTGTGTGGGATTCGAAACCTTGCTTTTAAATCAATCGAGGAAAAGAAAATTAGATATACAAAACGATGCAGGTTATTCTTTCATATTTAACACACCCATTGGGTTCTATGGTTTATTGACAAAATTGTCGGTGAATTTTAACTGCAACTGCATGTGTGTCAACAGTCTGTCAAGTGCTAGCATAAAAACTTGTTTGACTTTGGAAGTGCAAATATTTTGCTTGCAAATGCGATATGAATTTGTGATAAGTCAATAATCAAGCTGTTGAAAACCAATTAAATTTAGGTAATACCTGCAAGTACAAAGATATCAGGAATGTAATGTTATGTGAACGATCGATTGCTTATCTTCTAGGTTTACATACGCCCCTAAATCGTTTATTGACCCCGTTGTTTGTCATCTTATTTCGTTTTCTTCAAACCTGGAGAGAAATCTCAGCAAAACTGTGTCCTTGTAATTCTTACCTACCCCAACCGAGGCTAGGACTAGGCAACAGAAATAACACAAAAACATTCTCCCCTATGTGCCAGCACGATGCAATCATGCAACATCCCTTACCGCCTGTAGGCAAACAATGGTGGAGCATTATATGGGATACGGAGGAGAGATTTTGACACACCCTTGGCGTTATGCATGGCACAGCTGTTCAATTCGCAATGCGAGGATGACGCATTGCTGGATGAGCAACTGAGATGTAAGAGAGAGCAAACGGTCCATGTCTAGATCGATTCAGTTTCTCACACGCGAGAGGCTCAGCGGAAATTCTTACCCTTAAACTTGTGGCACTGGCATGTCGAGTTTGTGGATTGTTCACTTCACTTGTTCGTTTCGCATTGGGGTAGTTACGGTTAATGCTTGGTGCTGAGAATAACTTTAGGTAATTAAACACAAAGTTGATCAATTATGCAAACTCGAATAGGCATAACATTGTCAACAGGCAAAACTTATGTTTGCCAATTTGATTGTTATACCGATCTATTCTCGCTGGTTGGGGTGGTTGTGTTACTTGGCGCATTCTTACTAATTAACTATCGAGTTGATAAATTATTGAAGTGAAAATAATATAGTATCCCGCGATTTTACACATGAAATGAAAAATAAATCAGCGTCAGCGTGTATGTTTTGCCAACGATGGTAATATAATAATACTAACTAATTTCGTTCTACTTACCATAAAAGGACAAGATAAAAAATACCTCTCGTAACTAGTTTTGACTTTTTTCCAAGTAGCGTTCGCTGGATATCGTTATGTGTATACCTATACTGGCATTGCAAGATGGTGTTCGATACGAGAGATTTCACTGGAAAGTGCCGTTTTGAACGCAATCACTCATTGGTTTGTGCGACAGAAAAACGTGGCGTACCCTTTTTTGGAAGCTGCTCAGTGTGACATTTTACCCTTTATAGTTTCGTACCGACATTAGACATGGTTGCTAATTACCCAGTTAGTCTGTATTTTAAAAAATTCTCATGGTAAAACGATTAGGCAGGGTCAACCCCCTGTCAATAAATAATGATGGGCTACCTACGAGAACGCTGGACATTCCTATATCATCACAGCAAAAATGCGGATGAACATTGTGCCCCGTCACCGTAAAAATAATCGTTATCCGTTATCAAGTCCAATTGCGTTGATAACATCAACGACTGTGTAACATTCTGATCGGAATATATTAAATAGTTGTTCTCGACATTTACAGGAAGCCGGTCGCTCAGTTTGTTCACTCGTTCAACAAATCCGCCGAACTTCTCGTTGAAAACGATGGCTACTCGTTGGGGCATCGTCAGTGCCGGGAAAATCAGCCACGATTTTGTGACAGCCGTCAGCGTTTTACCCAGCACCGATCACGTGGTCATCGCCGTCGCCGCAAGAAAACTCGAATCGGCCGAGACGTTCGCGAAAGCCCACGGCATACCAACATCTTACGGATCGTACGAAGATTTGGCAAAGGACAAAAACATTGATGTAGTCTACATCGGGGCCATACATCCTGAACATTTGCGAATCGGGAAAATCATGCTCGAGCACGGTAAGCCAATACTCTGCGAGAAACCATTGACGATGAATCTGAAACAGACCAAGGAGCTATTGGATCTTGCGAAAGCCAAAAACTTGTTCGCGATGGAGGCGATTTGGTCGCGATGTTTCCCGATTTACGGCGAGCTCAAGAGCCAAGTCGACAGCGGAGCCGTCGGCGACGTCCAACAGGTGATCGTCAACTTCGGGGTGCCGATCGAAAATGTCGATCGCATCAAATTGAAAGAGTTGGGCGGAGGTTCGATTTTGGACCTGGGCGTCTATTGCATCCAATTCGCCGTGTTGGTGATGGGCACCGAAATGCCGACAGTCAAAGCTATCGGTACAACTAACTCGGAAGGTGTTGATTTGAGCATGGCCGCCGTCCTACAATACAAGAATGGCAAGACTGTTTTGATGTCGACGCATACGAGGTGCACTTTGCCCAACGAAGCTACTGTCGTCGGATCTAAGGGCACTGTGACCCTCGCCTCTCCGTTTTGGTGTCCGACTAAGATTACGACGCCGACAAAGTCACAGGAGTTTGTCTTGCCAGAGTTTGACGCCAATACGAAGACGTTCAACTACGGGAACAGCGTCGGTCTCAGCTTCGAGGCCGAGGAGGTTCGAAGGTGTTTGAAGGCGGGATTGATCGAGAGTCCGAGGGTGACTCATCGTGAGAGTCTTGTCATTGCTGAGATCCAAGATGAGCTACGTCGACAGATCGGGGTTGTTTACCCCCAAGACGAGTGAATTGATAACCTAATAGTTTGTATCGTAATTGCGTGTCCAGCTGTTTAGGTTAACGAGGAATGTGGGTCGATTTGATAAGGTGTTGGGGGCTTGATTTTTTTTTTGTTTAGATTGTTAACAGATTGCTTTGAATCGATTTTGTGTTATCTTTGATACTGTTTCAAATAGATCGGTGCATGCTGTTTGATATTATTAATAAATATCAACTGGTCGTAAAACCTTCCAAGTTCCAACTTTTAAATAACGTACATGACTATTTTTCCTTTATCCTTATTCCGAATAGTTTATAACATTATTTTCTACCTGAATTTAAGCAATAATATTATGAAGAATGCATCAGTCTTCATTACCAAGACAAACTAATAATTCCGAGCAAACAATCCATACATTGTTGAACTTGGATTGTTGTCGAATTAGTAGAATTCCAGAGTCCAGGCTAGCTTCTCTATTGAATTGGTTCTCTGGTTACGATTTAACTTGTGTCTGTGAATAGAAACGAAGCAAATGCATCCGAGCTGCGATATAATAAAATATTATATCTTGAAAGGTAATCAGGCAAGGCGTGTGCAGTTGGTAAAGCTCAGCCAACTGTGAAGCCAGGCAATCATATCGGAAAAAATTATCCGGTCTGCTGGGATGGGGCATATTACAGACGGAATATGATGTAAAAATATGGTAATCTGTTAGCCTTTGAAATCGAGACCACGTGTGTGGTTAGAATCCAAAACCAAATCCCTTGGTTGGTGAATTGAAGGATCTATATAAAGTATAAACTAGAAACTACAGTAGGACCCATGAGTTAAGATCCGATTGTTTATAAGGTATTTGTCAATGTTGTAACTTGATTTTGATGATAGCTGTGGTAATTATACCTACCCATATGACATATAAGTGCTTCTTCAATGAGAGTGGCTACAGAAATCAATCTGGTTTGGAGTCGAAAGGAAATAAGTGTACATTTTTAGATAATTCATCAGATATTTAATTCGATTACAATATTTGCATTATCTTGACAGATCAAACGATTAAATTGAAAGGAGCCAGTTAAAATAAAACATTTTTCTCTTCCCCCCCCCCCCCCAGGCCTACTACCGCTTGAAATTTCTGAAATTTCTTTCAGAGCTGAACACAAAACAGTGACTTCTTGCTGGGATAGTTTCCTGAATTTTATTTTTCTCAAGACGTTATAGAAAAAAAAATTTAACGAAATACCCGAAAGTCGCTGATTCTAACTGACCTAATATGGCCTTCAGAAATATCGAGATATCGAAAACATTGAACAGTTTCCATTCAAAATCTTTGCCGTCAGCATGGCTCGGTCAAAAGAGTCGCCTTTTTACTACCTTTTGTTCTCGATAATGCATCACTGCACCAAACATGAACCGAACAAATTATCTAGTAATTTTCGAGTTCACCCGCATCGCTCTTGCTCATAAATACCTAATTATGCTAAAATTAGCAACATGCAGCATGTGTACATTTCCAGGGGGACTACGTCCGTCATCCCATAACGCTTTTGGCAAAAACTCAGCCGCGAATCGCAAACGTCCGTGTTCTTCTTTCCGTGCGAGCTGCCAAAATCGCAATAATGTACGATTACACTGTCACTCCGACAGTTAATTGTCATCTTGGGAACCCGTTATGACAAAAATAAAAATAAATCTCCGATTTCCACACCCTCTGACCCTAGGTAACGTACTTTACCATCCCGATGCGGTCACACCCTTATAAATTCCTGGCAAAACCTCAGGTCCAATGCACCAAAATCATCGATCCACTTTGATCAATGCACCAAAACTTCAAGTGCGCACTCACACCCCGGAAAGTCATGCTGGCACGCCGAAAAAAGAACCACCATTGCAGATGTTCCACAACGCGGTACAAGCGGATTTAGATCTAGCCATTGGCTCGGACTTGGATAGTTCGTTCACCTACTACGCCCCTGCTTCCAGTTATTGACCTGGCTGGTTACGAACCCTAGACCTCTCTCAGCTCTCTATGCCGTTCACGCTATATTGATCGGTCTACGACGTCAAGCCTAGGTACTAGCCGTTTCACGTATCTGGCTTCGCGATACGCAATACGCATAACAAAGTAAGGGTGACTCATTGTATGTCTGATGTCCACGGATGTCTACTGATCCCCATTCTTGTTTGTACCTGTAGAGTTCGTCTGGTTGTTAGGGTGCCGCGAGGGTTAGGGGTTAGATTCTTGTGTCAACTTGCGGAAAGCTGGGCGAAGCATGATTCATGGTGATTTTTGTTTCACCGTTTGGGGGGAGGGGAATGTGAATTGTAATACGAATTGGGAATCACTTTTGCGGGAAAACTAACTGAAAATGTGCAATGCCAGTTCAGCTCACGTATTTTCTATTTCTTCAAATGAATGCTGTGTCAACAATGATGAAAAAAGTATATAATATTGTAGTTATTCACTTAGTCGACATTTCATTCCCAAGTTTTCAGAATTTCCGCCTGTCGGCCTCGGTTCTTTTATACATGTATTCATTCGCTTTCCAGTTATAATCTAGAGATCAAAAGAGCCGTACGTCGCATTGAAAATGAAACACACATTTCCAATCCAGGGTCAAATTTTAATATAATGCAAATCAGCATGATCAGTGTAATCGAACTGGACTGCAGTGAAAAAATAGCACTGTTTGTAGGGGTCAGTGCTAATAATTCAATTATTGTTGACAAAGAATTGAGAGCGCGAAGAATTTTGGATTTTGAGAGCGTCTGTCTTCTGAGTCATACTGGCGAAAGCTGTATCAGTTTGTCGGCAATTCTCGGAAACATGGAATTGTGTTGAATATTCAGCCCATGTGTTCGCTATATTATGGTCGTCGGCAAGTTGGTAGTTGGTACTTGGTACTACAAAGTTGCTGCAAAGTGTCGTGTTGGTGTTCGTTCATTACATGTTAGGCCGGTCATGGCCAGACACAACTCGGATTAAATTATTGATTAGTCTTATCATGATTTAGTTATCATGCGTGTCATGATAAAATCGACGCCAATTGGGGGGTGCATGCTGAAAGGGTGTAGGGAAGGGAAGTGTTGAACGGTGTGGTTGGTTCGGTGATTGATCCAAGCACCTGGGACTAGGTCCTCAAACCAGTGTAGATTAATTATTCGTCAGGGGTGGTTGTCTGTTGCGACGCAAAAGACTTGGGGTTGATGCACTAAGTCAGTGCGTTTGCAAACACGTTATAGGAAAAGCATTCGCCTGTAATGTTTTTGTATTTAGCTTGCACCAACGGTATAGTCTTGTCTCCAAAAATGACATTGTATTCAAAATTCCTTGCGGGCTATGTCATTTCTCGTTGCCTGGGTTTTGACTGTTCGACTTGGCCTCTCCCTTCTTCGTCAAAAATGGTCTTAGCTATCCCGTTCTGATATCACGGTCGCTAATTATTTATGAAGACTATATTGAAAAACAAATCAGAACTGAAATAAACAACATTGACAAGGTTGATTGTCACTCAATGCTCCATCTATCGCGTGGTGAAAAGCATGAAAATATACATTTGCAGAGAAAATTCCAAGTAATATGTATGCCATTAAAAGTATACCATTTACTTTTCCTTCGTACGTGTCTACCAAACCTTTGAAATTATCAATTTAAAACGATCAAATGCACGATGAAAATAGTTCACTGATAACAATCTGACCCAAATTGCTTCGATACTTTTCCGCATTGCAAAAAGGAAACTCAACTTGATGGCGACCTATTTCTCAAAGCACATCATGGAACAGAGCCTCGGCATAAGAAATGCGGTCTTCAATAATTTGCTCTCCCAATCGAGATATAAACGACTTCCTGCTAATAACATGGCATAACCAGGCGTCAATCAGAAATAGAATAATGCGAACGGTTGATTCGTTGGGTGGATCTGTTTAGCTCTTTGACAAGGAGAAAGTCTTCTGTGCGATGACGTCGCCGCGGTCTTTGAGGCATGAGAAACTCATAAATGGAAGTGCATCAGCAGGGGGATTTCAATGCAACCACCGGTGCGTTTTGACAGATGACAAACAAATTATGCGTTTAGGGCGTTCTTGGCGTGCTGGTTTTAGAACTTAATTGGAACTTTGTGGGAAATTGTTTGGCACAATGAGAGGAAGGTGCGAATCTAACACAGGTGTCACTTGGGAGGTTGGATCAATAGATTAATTGACTACATATGTACCTCTGCTATTAATAATAAACAATACATAATTAATCAGTAACATTTTCACGAGAATATTAGATTATTTTATTTCATATTACACGATTTAACACAACATTGCACATAATATGTAGGTACCTGTATAATGTGACATATGGTTTTCGTATCCCCAAAAACTGCGATATTCTGATTCAGGCTAGCAAAATGCCTCCAACCAATATTGTCCTTGCAGCCGACAAATACAGTCATGGCACTTATACCTGGTAATTAACCATCAAGCCTAATCAGATTAATGCCATACATCGGTTCAAAATCAATCAAGATCTTTCAGGACAAACCGCTAATTATTACCTCACACTCAATTAATATAACCACATTCGTCTATGATCTTTTACCAACGTGGTATAAAACAGATACTATATGGTGGCACCATAGCTAATGTCCTTTTAACGATAAGGTATACTTACAGACATTGCATAACCGTATCCACCTTGCAAACATTTTCAATGCATATTCAAGTACGTTGCAAGCAAGGTATAATTGCTGTTTGTATAACTGTTTAACTTCGAATGAGAATCATGACTATTTTTAGCGCCATGACAGCTGTATTAGACTCATTGAAATAGTACTATTTTCATCTGCCATACAGAGTTTTATCTTATTTTCTTTCTTTATTTCAGACATTCACGTTTCATCCCTTACGCATCAACCCTTCTAGATATGTATCGTTAAACCTTGCATTACAAAATATGAAAATTCAACAAATCTGAGTCCATGACAGTCATAATATTATGACCAATCTTCATATCTTTACAAACCAATCCAAAATATTGTTCTTTCATTTGATAAACAACAATACCTACAAGTAATAACTGGAAATATATCCACAACTCTAAACAAGTAACATGAATCCAGTACAAACAAAATACCTCAATAGGTACTTAACATCAAGATTGTACGAAGAAGATAACAATACAAAACAAACGAAACCCATTGTCAACATAAAAGAACGTCATCCCAACATGGACCTCATCAAACAAAATTCCACCAGCCCTTTAACCCAAGCAAATGATCTTTAAACTTTAAACGCGGGACTTCATAATAAAAAGCCATCTGAGCAGCTGATTTTGATGCATTGCTGTCGTGTCGTTCTGTATAAGGTAATGGCTTCAAAACTCTTCGCTGGTGCGTAGGCTGGTTTCATGTGTGGGCTGAATTATTGCCGTGGTTGCTAGCAAAGCACAAGCTAACACCGAGAGACAGAGAGAGAGGAAGATGTTGAAGAAACCTGTAGGAGGAAAGTGGGCTTACGACACTCGACTAAGATCTCTGCCCTGTGCATGGAGGCCGAGTTAGCCCGTTATGGGCATGGTTCGAGGTACGTTCGCTTTCGTATGTCGTCAATAAGGTGACTAGATCGTTCAACAACAACTGTTTCAAAGTAGGGTATTAATTTCTAAGTGAATTTTTAGTTTTAGCAGTAAGCAATTTCGAGTCATTGTGCACATGGTTTGAAAAAGTATTTTTGAAAACTGGTGTCAAAATGATTGTTGACCCTTGCATGTTTCCCTTCGGATCTGTGACATGTCGATGAGGCTAATTATTTCTGTATCCCGAATATTTTTGTGAGATATTTGTCTAAGGTTTGTTTATATTTGTGAGATTTTGAAGCAAATGGACTAGAGCTATATAAATGTGCGTATAATCTCATAGTAAACAATTATTTCAATGATTCAGGTCTAAATTTGAAGCAGAAAAGTGATATTGTCAATGCCACAGTTCAAATTTCAAACGGTTTTTATGATACCCCGCACGGAAAAATAAGCTTTGGTTTTAGCGAAGATAAAAAAACACCTACTACACTTCTTAAAAAAAAATATATATATAAGTTATATATATATATATGAACTATTGGTACACATATTATATGGTGATAGACATTTCATTATTTAATTTGGCTATGCTTCTTTCAATGAGAGAATATGCGACAGTGCCCTGGCACCTTAAATGGACTGGAAATACGAACGCCCTTTCCTCAAAGTTACCTATACACCTCTGTGCGTAACTTTTGGGGGGCAAATTTTGTGTGAATTTAATCATTTTGATCATAGAGTATTTTTAAACTCGGTTGGGTCGACACCTAGTTTCTGTGTAGGGGCACAACGGGGGTGTCGACTTGTTTTTGTTGCTCTCGTAATATACACGTGAGTGTTCGGGTGTGAATATTTTTACAAAAATTTACATACGGTTCCATTTATGGTTCTATTATGAAAATCGAATTTGTTTTGAAGGTTTATAAACATTGGTTTGGGCGAATTTCAATTAAACTAATATCATATCATTAAACTGAATAAAGTCCAATAAATATAATCGTCGGAAAATTTTGCTGTTTTTGTTGAAAATAAACCAGGAGGGACAAATTTGAGCGAATTCATTCGTGCCAACCTAGCGGGCAGTGATTTCAATGCACGAATTGCAGTGAATATTAATTGATAGCAACAAGTTAGCAATTATATCTCACAATTTTTACAAATACCTCCCCAGAAATATATACATAGTTGTACAAGAACTGGTAGTTTGTTTTCCTCACAAATAAAACGTTTAAATTCTCTTGCAGACTCTTTGCTAACTGCATTATAAATTATCTCGAATTTGAGAAGGAAATTACATTGGGCAGCGGACCTTAAAATATAATATTGGTGCTTTAAAACACCACGTGGCAGTTTATGCTGGTGACAAAGCCAAGGGCTGGGAAGAGGGGAGGAAGGGCAATTAAATTTAAACAATGACTTCACCACAAATTAACTTCAATCAAGACGACGCTTTACGCCGCTGTTCGCAGCAATAACCGAGCAATTAAAATCTACTCATCTAAGCACAGTCCGGCAAAGATCATCATGAAATCAAGCAACGATTCAATGCCACAATGTGTACACGTCACTTCCCTTCGTTATGCTGCTATATATTAGAGACGATTGGGAAAAATGCAGCTTCCACTTTTTAAGAGGACGCCGGAGCCATGGTTTCCAATAGCAAAATCCATTCATGCTTTTCATACCATTGTATACCTGAGAAACTTTTCGAGCAATAATTGCAGAGAGAAAATATGGAAACTCATTGGTTATTATGAAACGATCACCTGCAAGTAATAAATATTTTTCATGGATTCGAATTTAGATCATCTTTCTTCCGAATAGCTTTGAAGTTTGAAATCACCGCTCTTTCATTGCATTTTAGGCTACTCCATGATGTTAATTTTCTCAGTTTTGTGGATATTTTAAACGAGTTGAGAAAACGGGTTGAATTTTTCCGGTCCGAAGAAGTCGACGAAAGATCGTAATAATATTCATGAGCATGAGTGAGATTGAAACCGCTGTTAAATACCACGATGTTTCGAAGTCCTCTTAATCGACAAAGTGTCAGCAAAACAATAATGGCAAGGTTGTAAATACTACGTGCCATTCATATCCGATTTCATCCGGTTTGATTGAATTAATCGTCATGTACTGGATGTATGTGGGATGGGATTAACTTACAATTTAAAATGTGAAAGGCGGGGAAAGAATTGATCGTGACCCCATTTTGAATAACTGACCTGTCACTATTACAACGATATGATTATGAAACAGCCAAGCTATATATCGAACCAATAGTGAGTTGGTCGGTTTTTGACAAAAGCCCACTTATAGTAACTTGTTTCGATTCGGTTCAAGTCATGTTAATCATTTGTAAGATAACGGCAATGCGAGCATGAGTACAAATGCGTACCTATGGCGTCTTTGCTATATGCACCTACCTAGTATACATACATTGATATGATATGGACCTACATACCCGAATCATATGGATCGAATTTGGTATTACAGGTTTTATGAAGAGAAAATGATGTCGCACCCGACTGTTCAGCAGGCAAATAATAAATTATGGTACGTTTTTATAGTGCTTTGCTATTATAAATATTGACAGCTTTGTTAGAAAATGTATTATAGCCTTTAAAAATACCAAACCGACGCCAAATTGGCTTATTTTTGGGATATTTTTGAGTTGGAGAATGAATTGTTACTCTTTTGATGAAAAGGTTATGGATGGCTTTTGAACAGTTTATAAAAACAATCCTCGAAAATGATAAATGGCAATATATTTGGTAGCATCAGGTACCTTCTTATAATGATTACAAATTTTAAAGTAACAATAGCTTCAAACAACTTTCATTAATTGAACACATTTTGGTACAGGCACACACCATTTTATATCGGTACAAGTAATTCCGTTATGTGCGTAGCGCGGTAACATTTACATACACACATTTATATATACAAAACAATCCTTGCTAATGATTTATAGTGTGAAAAGTTCGCAAGCGGTGCTATACAATTGAGACCCCGGTCTAACTATAGATAAGGTGAATACGTAGACGATAAACAATAGATCAAGTGAACCTATTTCTATCTTCTAGAGTTCAACGCGGGACGGGGGACCAGCCGGGGCGTGCCGCGTTTTTCTTAGCGAAGGGTGCTTGTTAGAAGTTAGAACACGCATTGTTCAATGAAGATAACGATATTTTCAACAGTGGTGGAGTCACGGAGATATCCCCCATGGTTATCTAATTTGACAGCATTTGAAGAGCCGGTGTCAAGGTTGACCTCCAATCACTCAAAATCTATTTATATTATGGCAATGGCAGTGTTTAGAAAATACATTCGCGGATGATTTCGTTTGATTGTGTGGCACACAAAAAGCACGAGAGTTCATGTTTTTGACTGTACAGATTGGGAATATAATGAGTCTGATATGGATCTCATGGACATTCGTTAACGCCTGCAAAATACATTTGCCAAAATTAAATAAAGTTCAATTAACTTTAGACCAGCTTAAGACGGTATGTTTGTCAAACCAACTACTTTGAGTGCATATATTATACATGTCTCTCTTCCCCAATATACAACGGTGCACTTAGAATCTACAGTGTTTCCACAAAGTCACCAAATGTTTCCACTAGACATTGAGCGGGGAAAAACGGAAAACAACGACAAAAAGCACCACGGTCGACGCCCTATACCTTCGCCTGCATTTCGAACTGGGGTATGAATCATACCAGAACCCTGCGTGTCAAAAATCCACCCTTTCCCATAATGCCCCAACTACGCCTCTAGAATTGTGCACCTCTGTACACTATTACACATCAATTTACACAGATGGAAATACATCTTGTGACGATCATAAATGGTCATAGCGTCCGCCACTGACTTGTCTAGCGAGCCAAGCACGAAGACACACCGCTGCGGCGACGGCGCCGACCAAAGATACTATATAATAACCTTCGGCGCCGACCACTGAAATCGGTTCCCCATGCAAATTAGTAAGGTGGGTGACGTAACGTTGGGATGCGTCATTATAGATGTGCAGGCTGCACTCACCTACGCCTCGTTATCGCGATACCTTAGGCGTGCATTAGGGAGGGGGGGGGGGGGGGGGGGGGGAGGGGCAATGCTCCCCACGCTTGCATGCCCCGGGGGCCAGAATTCGGAGGGGGTCATCTAAACAATGGGAATTCTTTTCCAAAAAAGATTCATTCAAAAGTTTCAGTTGAATAGAAATAAAAGTGATAGGCGACTTTTACTACAATCTGTGTGCGAGGTGTTTTATTATTTGTACTGTTGCTCACAAATCAGTTATCTTTTTCACCCATCAATCTATGTCTATACTCAAAGGCGTGCGCTACGCTGCGGAAGACACGACACAGACCGTATCTAAGATCTTGACAGCAAGTTTCGTTGTTCAACATATTATTGCACTCGAAATGTAAACTATAGTACCACAGAATGCAGGCTAAATCTAAAATCTAGTACTTTGTAGGGGTTGTGATTACGAGATGACAAGAACTGATTAGTTTGTATTAATAATTGTAATTGGTTAAAACTTCAAGACAAGAATTAATTTTCAAATGAAGGAACCTTGCCACTTGCCAGCGCCCTCTGAATGGATTGTTTCGATTTGCTCGTCTGACAAAAATGTCTCCAGGTGGCTTTGACCTGAATCAAGATTTGCACCCCAAGTATACTTTGACTGCCATTTTCCACAGCCTACTAGTAACATTCGCGCCATGAGAAATGGGTAACATTTTCATGTAGAAGGCCCTGGTTGTGTGCTCGGATAGAAATTCAATGTGTGCTGTCGATGGCTGCCATGCCTTGTCACAACACTTGCTTTCGCGGTCACGGGCATAGAAAACGATGTGCATTTTGTGACCATCATTCTGGTCACCCCGTTCTGGGCCGTATATTACCCAGCGCACTCCATGTTTCTGTCCTGCATAAATGACGACCTGAGTGAACCGAGACGCTGTATTATTATCTTGTCTGTTTTGCTCCCCCCCCCCCCCCTCCTTGTCATTACTTACTTAGGATTTGACTGTAACGAAAGTTTGGTCTGGAACGGTGGAATCAAGTCAAGTCACTTAGTCCATTACAGTCCATTACAGTACTTATAGTTTCGACTTTCGGATATATTTTTTTAAGGTTCAGGTTGATGTATAACAACCCAATGGTTGCAGTTACAAACACTGTCAATGTCATCATTATTATGATGGCCAAAGATGCAAATGCATGGAGACATATCTTCGAACAGTGTATGGAAAACTGAGAAAAATGCAGTCTTGCAAACTTGAAATCAACATAGAGGATAAGGCATTCTAAGTTCTAACTTCTCTGACGTGAAGTGCACGTTTGGAAAATAATTGTGGGTGTGTACTGCTTCGCTACATAATACATCACTGTCTGTTAGTAAATATATTTAGGGGATAATTAAATTTAACCTTGGCCGTTTGAACATTTCACCTCCCACATCTTTATATGGATTTAACAATGCGGCCTCAGGTTCATAAACAAAACACGAAACTAGAGTGAATATTTAACTTCAAACCCATGCAAGGTATTTAAATAAAATGTTTGTGTTGGTATTTAAATAGTTTCATGCGATGAAGCTGTATAACAATATAAATTTTCTTGCATGTTTCTCTCAATTTCACCCTGGGGTATATTATATTAGAGAAATACAATGGGACATACAAATATTTGGTAAAAAACTTTGGGAAAAACTTTCTTTTTTCAGCCCACTGTTATAAGACCACTTGGTATTATAGAGGAGAGCTCTTTAAAAACTAAAGCACATGTAGTAAACTGATGTGATGACACAGCAGAAAATCCAGGAAGAAATTTGTTTATCAAGATTAATTGGTTTTTTATTGATCATTAGTAAATGCAAATAATATGAAAGGAAGAAAATATAATCACAATAAAAAAAATACTTAATAGGTACCTTACAAAGATTGATAGCTTTTTGATGATGTTTATTGGGATATAAAAATGGTTCATCCTTGAGATTTCATCAGCTGGAACTTAAATACTGACAGCAAAGTGATGAGCATATAGAATCGGCAAAAACGAAGTAGGTAATTTGGCTCAAAATTAGGTACTGGTTCAATATAAAGCAAGCGATGAGGCCGTATTTCGAGTTTACCTTGAACCCTTCTCTTATTCCAAAAGAAAATCTTGGACCAAAGCATTGAACTCTTTGGCATAGCGGAGGTGGATGTTGTGTTTCCCTTCTTTGAACACGTGCAGTCTGAAAAGATGCACAAGATTTTAATAATCTATTTTAAAATAAACGACAAAAACCTGATATTGCAGTGAGGATTCCTACATGGTTGGATGGCACAAATAACAAACGTATCGATTGATTTATGAAGGTCTAGTCTCAGCTCGCCTCTCTGAGCTGGTCTCACAGTCCATGAGATCCGAGTCCAACCATGTAGAAATCCACGCTTCAATATCATTCACATTCTGTACTATCATGCAATACAAGGAACGAGTCAAATCCTAAAAATGAACCTGCAAAGTTTATTGACAGGAAGAGCTGAAACCTTTTATTATCACACAAAATATCCATTCTTTTAGAGTATTTTGTGTCAAGCGTTACACAATGTAGGTCAAGATTATGTCCAAAATCATTGAGCATGCTAATGGTTGAGAAGGTGTGAACCCAATTAAAATTTGTGGGTGCGCTCGGCATATTTGGGCGAAGATCAGGTATGTCTTACTCTTCGATCATTGATAGTCGGGATATGCATCTAGTTAAGTGTCCGCTGTAGGTAGAAACGATTAAGAAGGAATGGGCCTTGCCAGCTATCGTCCTCTGTCAGATAAACTCTTTAACGAAGGTTATGCCATTATGCGTTGCTATTTAAAGTTGAAATCTATAGGTACCAGTTAATTCTAAATAAATGAATTGAAATTTGGAAGTTGCTTCATAATTTCAGATTGTTTTTATTCATTTTTATCTGCTTTAAAGATTGGAAACCAACACGTCGGCATACCAGTTGCCTATTCCGTATCAAAGCAGTGATTGAAGGGTACCTACCTAGGTACCTATGTGGAAGCATGTGGAAGATCCAATTCATCCAATTTGGGGGCACAGCCTGCCTAAATAGGTACTAGGCAATATCCCTTTTGCTTTTGGTCGATACAATAAATAAATTAAATTTTAACTTAAATAAGAAGCAAAATCAAAAGAATACCTTGATTTTTTTATGTTTTCCACCAGATATTTTGGATGCTCCTTAGCGATCATCGGGTCTTTCTCCCCGTGAACGACTAGGGTTGGACACTGAATCAGCGGCAGCGATTCCTTGCAGATGTTGCCCCCGTCAGCATGGATCTTGATGAACGCGTCGACCCACGCGCTCCACGTTTCCGTGAAGTATTTCTCTCCGTAGAGTTCGATCAATGGTGCCCTCATTCGTTCTGACCATGTGCTCACGTCTCTGATGCCTGCAAACACGAACATCCTATCAGCACTAGAAGAACTAGCAAAAAGCAATGTTTGCTTCCACTACTACTAAATCTTTTGCCATACCATGGTAGGTACCTATTACAAACTGTGATAAACGAAAAATAAAATGAGAAATTACAACTATAATAATAGACAAGTAATTTAGGTCTACCCAGGTCTAGTTGAGTCTGGTCTTAAGTGCACAAAGTTGTGTAAAAGTTGTTTTCTAGTTGTACGTTTACCTCTTCATCAACTTTAAATTTAATTCTAGCTATCACTACCAAGGATAGGTAACTGCAAACTCAACTTCAGTCCTCCTTATAAATGGTAGCTTTTAGAGTAAACTGATTTAATTTAGTTTGACCTCCACCAAACTTACTTTCATATATTTTCATCTCCTCGTCGACGACATAAGCGTTAGCGCCCCAAACAACGTTTTTCAGAACTTTCTTGGGATATTTGCCGGCGATAATGAGGGCAGTAATGCCACCGTCGCTCCATCCCAAAAGCGAAAAGCGTTTAAAGTCCAGAGCCTTCATTAGGTTCACGGCGTAATCTGCGTCTTTGTGGAAGAAATCTTGGGTGAAATTTCGGTCCGGAGGCCGGCTCTTTCCATAGCCCGGTGGATCCCAGGCTACGATTGTGAATTTCGATTTGTTCAATCCAACTATTTGAGGCTTAAAGTCGCTCCATATCGATCCTGTAAAAATAGATGATTATCAACGATTGTTCTTTGCAATCTTACAAGGGTTTTGTACAAAAGAAAACCAGAGCTGCCAAAGAAACAATGAATGAAAACCACTTAGTTGATATATTTAGGCTCACAACAGAAGGTACTATGTCCACATCAAATGGTACATATACTTTTCCAGCAATCAGAAATAGGAGTTGAGTAGTAGGTAGGTAGGTCAGAGGCAACAGGCAAGCCAATTTTCTGGGTGGGCAAAACCAAAATGGGGTATCCGCCCCCCCCCCTTCCATACTAAAATGAGCAAAATAAATGAAAATCAAGTGGTGCCTACATGGATTGAGTTTGGATCTAGGCAGTGGTTTGGACGACTTTGAACTGACAACTTTAGGTCTTTTCAAATAAAACATTATCCTACCTACTTTTACTTTTGTGGTATTGAACTGGAATGAACAATCCTACATGTGGACAAATGGACAATGCTAACAACGATTGGTCACGAGCTATTTCGACTCTTTGTAACTATCTATATGTGACCCCAATTAGTTTTTGTTTTGTACCTTTGCTTCCAAAGGTTTTGAAATGGCTTTTGATGGAGGCAAGATTGACATATATGTTGAGAAACGGATGACAAGATATGCCAGGTTCAGCGATTGCACTGACCACGTACCTGAGCTTGATAAGCAATCACAGTTCATGCAACCCACAATCTGTTTTATATCTCTCCCAGAAACTTGAGACTAACAACTGAAGTAAAATACCTAGTTCTAGTATTTTTAGTTGGAAGCTGTGAGATAAGATCAGATTACAGAAGTAGGTAGGTACCTACTGACCATTTTGACAAAAAGTTCTAGATTCTTTTATTTGAATTACAGAGCTTTATTGAAAAGTCACACAGCCTTCTTGAAGTTATCAACGTTTGAAACTATCAAGGGGGCAGTGTGAATATTCAAAAAAGCTCTTTATTTCAAATAAAAGTACAACTTTTTGTCAAAATGGTCACGACTCGTCAGGAATTATAAAGTGGCATTGGAAACAGTTTCGATTATTCTCAGTTCCATGCTCATTACCGCAATTTGTGTTATATTACTTAGAAGTGATGAAAATCAATGCCCGGAGCATTTCTATGTGAACAAGTTACAACCCTTACCTGGCCCATATAGCCCGGTTTCTGTAATTCTGATACCACTTGCATTTATTAGGCAACACAACGTTCTAAGTAAGCTGTTCGCTGACAGAATCACTACACGAATAATTTCTTTACAATTTCCAACCAAAATATTTGCTCAATCTCCCAGGTAGTCCCAGGCATCTCAAATCTCAATTGGGGGTAGAGATATTGCAAAAATTTAATTCATTCACAATCATTCACAATTTGACACAATTCATTCACAATCTCGTCTTCATATTTTATTATTCTTTTGACCGACGCCCTTGCTCGGCTCCTTTTCGGCGGGGGTTTCATAATATTTGGTGGGCAGGAGCCCACCCAGACCCACCCACAGCGGACGCCCCAGAGGTAGGTCCTTGAATGTGGAATTTTCTAACTAATTTTTCTGTTTACTTACCTGAGAAAATATGGAGCACATTGTCATTGTTTGTTTGTATGGATTAGAATGTGCATTCTCAAATCGTGTTATCTTACTGGTGAATTGGTAGAAAACGTTTATAACTTCATGCCTTTCGATAAATGACGATAGGAATAATTTTACATTTGATCATTACCTAAAGCACCTGGAAGACATAAGACAGCATGCTCGCCATCACCAGTTTTGACAAAGTTGACTTTGATTCCATCTACTTCTACTTTTGCTTCCTGTAGAATTAGAAATTATTAAATTATTATTAATATTTATTTAATAATAATATTTATATATCCTAATTAAATTAGGATATTTATTAATCTATTATACTACATTTAATATCTTATTATCTTTATTTCTTATTGGGTTCTTATTCCAATTCTTGGGAAACAATTTCAATTAGAGCTCAGATAAAAATTTCATCCATGAAATTAGGTACTTGAAATGAACAACTCTATTTAAAAAGTCAGCGCGCTTCGCCAGTTCTACCAACAAAATTAACCTAAAAGTTACTATAAAAGTACAAACTAGTTTACTGACTGGGGCAAAGATGGTCGTAACTTTTTATAAGTTAAAATTTAAGATTCCTACCTTAAAACCCGTCGAATAGTTGCTTTTTATCACAGATGAGTGAACAATAAATTTAGTTCTGATATGTGCTTTCATTGACTCCAACCCTATTCCGAAACTACGAACAGTCGAATACATTTTTTCGCCCAATCTCTCTACCTCCCTCAAGGATTTGATCGTGGGGCCACTGAGGTCAAATTCCAAAACTACTCAATATATCAACTGGGAATGAGGCATTTTAACTTCCGTTGGCTACAGCTTGTAAGAGCAAATAAATGATATGTCTATATTTTAAACTTTGGAATTTACATTCATTAGCACTTTTCAGCCTGCTACAGTACCAAGGTGGGATCGCCGATTAATGTGCCGTAACTTTGCTGCGCCAAGCAGCCTCATCAAAATACCGCCCGATTTACCTGGAAGCTCCCTACTAGGTGAAGCAGAAATTCATACCCCCAATCCATCACACTCCACTCGGCAGACAATTTAATTTCAATTTTGATATTTTAATAATTTAGCTCAGACGTCAAGATATGCAAAAAAAAATTGAGCATGATTTTTGTTTTAGTATAACGACTAGTACCATTGCTAGTGCCTACGTGAATCGCGTCTCTAATTTCCTCGATGATTAAGCCCCCGGGGAAAACACAATTATACCAGGCATGGTGGATCAGATATCGCACATCTGCCCCGCGATTATGTTACAGTACACATTTCGATCATATACAAGCATTAATGTATCATTCATGAGATTTTCAAGCAATTTGGAACCTTAAACTAAAGTTAAACAATATTTAGAAAGCGCATTGATGTCAACGGTATTCGAGCTATGAGACTGCTGCCGGCTGACCAACCATAAATCATCAATGCAACTCTTTGGTTTGGGCATTTTATGGCCCCTTGGAAAACTGCTGAGGAGGTCCTCACGGAGCCAGACAAACCACTACACATGACTTGTCCAGCTAGTGGCTGAATTTTCTAGTTACTTTCCTGTCTATTGAAGCTTTGCGAGAAAATTATACTCTCATGCACTCTTCCTCTGTCTAGGTACTGTGTCGCCTTAACACTAGTTAAAATAATTTAATTTATTTTAAGCGACCTATAGTGGTACTGTGTCTCACATACAGAATGTATACAGCAAACTGGTATTCTACAATGTTTTTGTACCTGCCCCATGCTCCGGGGCACAGAATTCCGAACCCGATACACAGTATAGAGCTATATTCCCAAGAGATTATAACTCGAATGAATTTGACAATATTCAATCAAAGTCGGACAAATTCAGTCCATTTAAAAATAAAATGTGGTACAAAGTGTGTTAAAAAGCTTGCTGCTGTTACCGGCTGTAATAATCCTACATGTAATAATTTTAATTCATATGTCTCTGGAAACACTTGACCATAAAAACACTTTTAAAATACACAGTACCTACTTATAACTATAAGTTAAAACGCACATAGCTGCATGACGTTAAACTGATGAGATAACTGAGCATAAAGCCAGGTAGAATTTTTTGAAGGTGTAGTTTCAATTACAACAATAATTTGAAGGGTTCAAAAAAAAAGTTATAGGCATATTTTCTCGATGGAATAAAAAGCCCCGTCAACAAAATGCCATATGATCTGTCTTAAAAGTCCCAATTATTCTTTGATGTTTGTAACTTTGGATGGTAGCTTGTTAAAATATTTGAAACTAGCAACATGAATATAACCATAGATATTACATCTGAGCTCTGCCGTAATTTAGTCATTGTACATTTTGCTTTCGTAGATTAGTCTAGTTTCTATGTGTGATGTCGGTCTAATTTCTTGTTAGTGTTTAAAGCTTATTCGATAAGAATTTTTCTACGGATACCAACACTTCTGTTAATGTTTGTTTCACCTATTCTACCGATCATCGCTATGTATTGTTCCCTCTCTCATAATGACATGGTAGAAGTGATATTGCTCGTAACCAAAATTGCTCCACCACTAGGTATATCTGTGGGATAGATCATCAATTGACACATTCTTCTTCTGTATATTCTTGCCATCAGAACCATGCAATAAAATAGCTCTTAAAATATCATGCTTTGTGACTTTATACTAAACTTAGGGACAGTAGAACTAGATACGTCTCTATCACCGTTTGTTGTTTACTTGCCGAAAAACAATAGAGAGGAAAAGGCAAGAAAGTAAGATGCAGACAGAATGTGAACCTACCATGTCCATGACCATAGCATTATTTTTATGGATCTCTGATTTTGTGTATATAGCAAATATGTCCACCTCCACCTAAAAGTGAGTACATTTCTTGACATATTCTGACTTGTTTGGCACGTACATTGTCACATGATTGTTAATTTTGTTATCTGGGATTACTACCTCAAAAACCTGTTGGAATAGATGCATTTTTAACCCACATATTATGATTGAACTTTTAAATTATTTCTTATGTGGGGTTTCACTGTCACCAACCTTAACATTAAGATCCAAATTCCCCACAAATCACAATGATTAATGACGGTCGAGGCCACATTCCAAAATTGCACATGCAAATCATGTTTAAATAAAATGAGCTTAGATATTTGGACACAAAGTAAGTTATATTTTATTGTTCATTTAATGACACAAATTGGTACACATCAAAAACATTTTTAATTTAAAACTCTATAACAATACAAAATAATTTGCAAAATGATTGAAAAAATTATAGTTCCTATTAAAAATATAAGATTGCAAATATGTCTCACGGAAAGCTTGGAAAATTGTTAGTCACCTAAAAGTCAAGGTTCCTCCGTAGTATTTCATATCTATACACACACAGTGAAAAAAATATACACGACCACCGAACGAAAGCAGCAGTTGTTAAATTAAATAATTGCACTACTATTATTACACATTGCTACCCTTAAGATTCTTTTCGTACTCGTTGTGCAGCTGCCGCTTGTATTCAACCTGGTCCAGCCATAAGCTGGCCGCCTGCGGATTCAGTGGACTGTCGTTGTTGGGTTCTGAAAGGAAATAAGAACGGAATTAGCCAGTGGACTCTCGCAATCTTGGTACGATAAATGCCCTCTCTTCCGTCGTGACTAGAGGCAGGAATGTATGGTTTTATTATTTGGTAAATTTCGCTTTTCGTTTCTTGGATCGCGTTATGGCAGTCATGTTGATGTTTTGAAAAAAAATTGCAATTTTGCTGATCTAGGCATATTTCTAGAATTTCACAAACTAATTGTCTGTTGTGGTGTTATGGCCGAAATTCCGCGTTTTGTCGTGATTGAGAAATGGCGGGAAATTTATGAATATGGACACATCTGCACAGAAAACTTCAATTTTCATGGTTTCAACACATTTCGGGATTTCGTGGGGCGCGAAAAATTCCTGTCTCTATTCATGACACAAGGTTTGCACAAGGTTTGCTTTGGAAGGGACGATTCAAAAATGGAAAAAACTTGATTCCCCGATGGCTTTTACATGTCGGCTGGAAGAGTCCTAAATGTCATCACCTAGGAAACTTCCTCTATTTACCGCCTATAATCACCGCCCCTTGGCAGCAATTCACTTCAAACTTTTGAGAGTGACTTTTTTTAGTGACCTAACAGTGATTTAAATGTTAAATTTAAATTTTGAACTAGAAAAAAAGTATAAATCTTTCACCTGGATACGATTTGTGTACCGATGTGTACCGATGTGCAGCAACAAGGTATTGTTTTTAAAAGTTCTAGTTATGCCGTGAGGGGCGCTGGGCGTCAAACTGTGTTGTCCGCCAACATAGGGAACTAAAACTTGGGTCACCGCGCTGGATTTGGAACGTTCCTTGTTTATTTAGGCGGAAACAGCACACTGGTAGTATTTGCAGTTTGCAGCGTGGGATAATTTATGAAGAAAGCCAACTAATTGTCAAAGTGGCCCAGCGATTTTGCAACTTTTGCGTCATGCCGTTATCGGTCGCAATGGATAAAATCTCTGTTGTTGTCCATGTTAATTTTTTAACGTTGAAACCGAGAACGGCAAAATCAGACTGGGCTGAGGAAGTCAAAATGTCTGAAAGTTGCTCATTTGACCCATCTTGTATATAGTACGGGACATCCGGTAATGGCAATCAAAACAGATCAACTCATGTCATCAAACCCCTTGCGTTTTCCTTGGGCAAAGACCACAGACACTAATCTAAACCTGTCCCGACGTGTACCTCCGAGCAGCGATTGTATCGAGAGGAGAATGCTTCGCACGTCAAACAGCGCCGACCACTTGTCCTTGAGGATGTCGAGGCAGATGGTGCCGGTGTTGTCGACGTTGGGATGGTAGCACGGCGTCACGAATCGGACAACGGGCGGCGCGTACGGGTAGCTGTGCGGGAACTCGAGGCTCAGCTTGTAGGTCAGTCCGTCGTAGACCTGCGACGTAGAAGGACAGCGGAGCCAAACGTTAGCCTCACATACATTTTAGGAACTCATGGCGTCTTCTAATCTTATCAGCGATTTTCTATAAAACAATTTTCAACCATGGATCGGAATCGGAACCACGTGTATTTGAAATGTTCATTATTTGAGACAAAAAAAAACTTTTCTTTTAGGTTCCATATAGAAAGGTTTCATAAACACCAATGTTTCGTTGCCATTTTTGTCATTTTGTAATGCGAGCAAAGACATAAGGTACCTAGCTACGGCAAGGGCAAATATTTGATGCTAGTAGTTTGGCCGGCAATCGCTGGGGTGCGTTGGCAACCTGTTTTTAAATCATTTACCAGGCCATGGCACAAGGTCAATTATAATCAAGGGACCTTATGTTCCTCAGGTGGTTACAGTTACCTTGGTTACACAACAAACAGTGGCGACATCCCATGACAGCCGGCGAAACTATTATTGCGGGCCTGGAGGGCTTTCGCTTATCTGCTCTAGTATAGGAGTGGAAAATCTGGGTAAACTTTTATCTGTGCTTTGATATTTTCCCCTAATAAATGGGGTGTTGAACCTAACATGTTGTTTAACAAGTCTCACCTAGTGTAGGTACCTAGAGCATGGGAGATTGGAGCAAGCCTGTGCCTACATGCACTACGACCAACTTGCTTTCAAATAAAAATAAATAAAAAAATACATTACCTTGTTTCAAAATTGCAGACATATAGTAGGTGTATATATAACTATAAGTATATAGTAGGTATAGGTATATATAGGTAGGTATATATATATATATTAGGTATAGTATACTATTATAATGATTGGCGATTGCAATTAAGAATTGATGCACAGATATATATATATATATATATATATTTTAGTGATTGAAAGTTTTGGCAGTTCAAATTCTGTTTAAAAAAAGCTTTACGGTTAAAAACTGCAAGGATAAAAACGTTTAAGAGTATAATATGTACTCCAAACTTTTCTTATGTCTGCAGTTTTTAACCGTAAAACTTTTTTAACAAACACTTATATACCTATATAATATACAGTATTTTGTGAGCTTGAACAGTTTTCAACAAAATTTACGCGTCTTTTTAACTCTCCATGATACAAAATACAGTTTGAAATCCTTTTCCAGTAATTTCAAGTGATTTGGTGCACATCTTACCGTTTCTTCTGGGCCTGTGATGGTTCCAATCCACTTGAACAGGTTCTCTCCCTCAGG
Organism: Nemoura dubitans; assembly: GCA_921293005.1. NCBI lineage: Eukaryota > Metazoa > Arthropoda > Insecta > Plecoptera > Nemouridae > Nemoura > Nemoura dubitans. The sequence continues at coordinate 27,488,443 of OV121077.1, read as the reverse complement.
AAAAGCGGACACAGATTTGTCAGAGTTCATCTGTGTAAGCAAACATGTTAAATCCTAAATTAATACTTCTTGTTGATGAGCATAGCGAGCGAAGCAAAATCTTCAATTTCACTACTGGTAAAAAAAGCACTTGTGCGTGTTTGTTTGTTTGTATCTGTGTCTGCACGCGCTCTACAGGCCAAACGCCTGCTTCAATAGCGATTAAATTTTCAGGGTGCCTACTCTTGTTCTCAACTTAGACCCCCTGCGTTTTTAAAGAAAATCCTCCATACCCCTCGCCTTTAAACCAAAAAAATAGCAATGTTCTAAATTGGAAGTAAGGAAGAGTACGGAAATTGATCTGAAAGTGCGTATCTCTTCCACATTTTCCCAAAATTGTATTGTGACTTAGTGGTGACCGAACTTGGAATCAACAAGTCGGATGTTTACGACATTCCGCATTCAACTTATTTGCTACAAACAGCTACGCTCATCTTCAACGCAAACACTTCGGCAGCGTTTCCTAGTCTAAAACACAATTTGCAAATACAGTGTTTATTGGTAGTCTGGGGTAAGTACGTAGGATCTAAAAATAACAGTCTCTGAAGATTAGATGAAGAAACAAAACTCCTCAGTTTATTATCAGTTACCGCCAGTAAGTAGGCCACAGAAAAATGATACCAAAACTAAAAATGTATGTTTGGCAGGTAGGTATATGTGTAGTGTTTCTATATTGCATGTCTCAAAAACCCTACGAAATTTCCAGATAATTTAAATTTGACATATTATAGTTTTGTTCTTGTGCTTTATGACTAGTCTGCCCTACGTTTTCCAGTGGTGAAACATTCGTAGATGATCGGTCGATTGTGCATTGAAAACTTACCATAAGCGTCATCAGCTCCTTTTGCAATCTGAAAATAGATAGGGATTCAATTAAGTATTTGACCAAGTAGGTCATATTTTAAGTTAGGCGTTGTGTAAAGGATCCAAGTCTAATTATGAGTTATGTATATAACGGAATAGGCCTAAACATGGAAGCTGGAGGAAAGTCTAGTCCCATGATGTTAGAATTAAAGACAGACGGACTCAACGTATGTTTTTAGGTTAGTTTTAAAAGATAGAAGGTAACGAGAATACATTCACAGCGACATAAAGAGAACTCTTCATTGCAACGAAGGAAAGAAAACGGATGAGATGCTATATAAAGTTGGGCGTCAGCTTGTCCATGTTCCGTTGCAAAACACTGATGTCATTCTCACCGTTTGCTCACTGCATGATTATCTTTCGAGCGACTTTGATGTTCTTCGCCCAACTTTGAGTGGCTTGAAGATGCCGTGTACGTAGGGTTGATGTTTTGATCCATTATTTGTCGACTTGTTCAAAGAAATGCCCGTTGAGATATGCGTTGGAAAAGATGCAACCAAGCCCAATGAAATCCAAACAAATAATAGAATTTCAAATGGAGATTTCCGACCAATCAGCAATCGCTTACGTCGACGCTGTCATGACGTCATGACGGTTAGTGAGCGATATTCAAAACCTGTTGGAGTTAAAGATTTTTCAAATAAAAACACACATATAATTTTAGAGCAGCCATATTATTTTCGTTAAACTCTACTGTACACTATGTAAAATGTAATATTCCCTTCAAGAGAACGAGCGAGATATCAGTCTTTGACTCCAAAGTGGAAATGTACATGGATGAAACGGAGACTGTGTAAAGAGCAAGCAATGAATTTGAATGATTGACAGGCGGTAATGGAATGGTAATAGCATATTTACTTTTGATCCATACGATCAATTGCTAGCCTGCAGCTTCGATACGTTACATTTAACTTTGTTTTGTTTATAGAATGGTCGTGCCTATGACAATCAGGCGGTCATTCGAAATGCGTTCAAGAAGCACGTCATTGTAACGCATGGTATGCCAATTCTGCTATTCTCATTATGTTTTCACTTTAAATCTATCCAGTGTCTGAAGTATATGGCGAGGTATCATTGTTACTGTTGCCATTTGCAGAATCAGTCGATGAACTGTTCACTCTTTTCAAGGGATACCGTGGTTCAGAATCATCGTCTTCGTCAGCAACTTCCTTCTCATCTAGTCCCATCTTGGTGAGATCTGATTCGGTATTTATTGAGTTGGCATTACTTGGACCTGGGGTCGCTTCTTCACTGTCTTCTGGTATCGTTTGATTCTTCTCCATAGCTGCTTGAAACGCTTGGGGATATTGCGATGAAAGTTTTGATTTCAGTCCACGAATTCGTTTGAAAATGCTGTCCAAGTCCTTTTTCATTTCACCGAGAAGTTGCGTATGCTTTTTGAACTCGGTGCCTGCAGTTTTCAGTCGATTAACAGAAAGAGCATTGCAATTTGTCAGCATTTCATTTGTCTTCTCAAAGCGCTGCAGCCTAAAATTCACAAAATTCCAAATGAATGAAACATATATAACCTAAAATATTTCTTAAATAAGGTGAAGCATTATGTGGAAGAAGAGCTTACATTTGCTTTTGAGCACGAATCATGGATTCTACATCTTGTTGGTCGACTATTCCTGCTAAACCTTGGATAAATACTTCCGGGGCTGTGTAGTTTTGAAAGCACTCGATGCTCCCAAGTTCACTTTCCGGCGTATTTTCTGCCATCTTTGAAACAAAATTTCCTTGCACTTGCAATAATCAATACTTCTATCATGACTCAAAAATACATGTAGTTTATCACTCTTTATTTAGCTTTGGAAAGTTTGCAAACGGCTGCAAAACAGTTTCTACAATAATGCTTCATTTTTGAGTTGAATAGGTATTACCGGCATAGAGTATATATTACTGTATGGTACTGGCATGTACTGGTACACAGATTTTTGCCAAAACTTTAGCAAATTTACTATCCTCCACACCAAACATCTTCACACATTATTTCCCTCAATTTATTCCAACCCTTTCGATTCCATATGTATGCTTTGCTTGTGGACTAATTTTTCTGATAATAAATAGAAGTAAATTAATTAATTTTTAGAAAATTTCAACTATAAATCAATTTGATGTGTAGGTACCTAGTACAAAAGATCTGAAAATTCAAAAAAACGTTTATGCAAATTGCAAGCAAAGTCTTTTTTGGGTTTGCCACTTTTTACATCCTCTGAGTAGCATTTAGTTTGTAGCTGCCCTGGTTGTGTGCTGGGATAGAAATTCAATTTGTAGGTACCTATACCTACCTATTTACCTTCACCTATTCAACAGTTTCGAATAAGATTTTTGGGACAGGTTGTATAAGGTATTTGGGAATATTTTATGTAGGAATTCCCATGGAAATTTTAATTAAATTTCTTTCCATTGCCGTCTTTGTTACAGATTTCTATGCTGCCGAATGTCACAGCATGCCCATAAATGATGATACGTTTTAATTTTTGAAGGCGACGTGGCAACAGTACGCTACATGTACGCCGAAACTAATTTGGATCGGGATTCGGTATCCACTTTTGTATGCACATTTCTGAAAAATGAAATAAAGTTGTTATTAATTGCGTATTATCTTGCATCAGTCTATTCCAGCCCTGAGCTTACAGTTCATTTCGAATAAGCTTACCGACTACATGAATGCTACTTACTCCGAAAGTGGTAGGTACAGTGATTAATTAAATCCCAATTATTGTGATGTCAATATTTAAAAAATTTAAAACTGAGAATGGCAAGATATCAGATTTATGTGATCTAAAAGTACATAATGTTATGCTTGTTGTGCATGATTCACAGCTGTTTTCCTGCTCAATAGGATGTCAGTTGGTTGACAAGTGCAGGAATTTCATAGACATTTGTTTCGACCCATGATCTAGAAATGGTGAGTATCCCGTTTGAGGTAAATTCTGCGCAGGAAGCAACACGAGTGCACAGTTCAATATACCGACACTACGGGGTTGTTTTGCAACGCTTGAAAATAATTGTCGGATGAAATCTTCCGAGGTGCAAGCTATGATTCCGTAAATATAGGCTTCGTCGCGATTCGACAAAAGGAGTGAAGTATGATCTAGTACAACGTAAATTCTGTGCGTGAAGTGGACTCAACTGTACTTGCCATTGCCATTATCAAAATACCAAAGGGGCCATCATGTTACTTTGCAATGTGAAAATAATTTGTTTCCAATTTCACTGCCAATGGTTTAACACGGACCGAGACTTACAATCGAGTGATTTCAAGCTAAATCGAATGAAAAAATGTTACATGTCACACTTTGCCAATGCCAATAAGACAATTATGCCAATGATGCCAATGCACATAAAATAGAATTAAGTGTATCAGTTTTTATACACAAAATTATGTTAGGGTTGGCACCTGAATATTTAAAGAATAAGATTAATATTGTGGACAGTGTACATAATCATAATACTAGAAAGAGGAAAAATATATTTATCCAGTCTGTTAAGTTAAATAGTATACTGACGAAAGGTTTAAGTGATTACAACAAATTAGCGGCTACAATTAGGAATACGAAATCAATAATAAATTTTAAAAAGGAAATGTTAAATAAATTTAAAAGTGAAATGTGCAGTGAATTTGTTAGCGGATAATCGGATAATATAATATAATGTATTTTGAATAGCAACTGTGCTAAATAAAAATCTTTCAAACAAACAAACAAATACCAAAATAGTGAACTGCGTCAAACTCTTAACTTTGTCTTGAAGATCATATACTACATTTCTACTTATTTGTATTTTGTAATCTATTTTGTGAATCCATGAAAACGGTGGATAATTTTCGCAGCCAATTGCATGATTTGAACGAGTCCCGCGAGGGGTGAATTCTATTCGAGCCACCTGATTGGCTGGATACTCCCAGGGGAAAGACGGCTAGTACGGTGGCGCTTCTCAAGTAGTAGCAGCCAGTACTGGAACATGTTCGGGAATTCTGACGATTCCATGGATTGAGAGCGGCAAAATTCGAGGCTTTTTTTTGGATCGTCGACTAGAAGTCAGTAATCGGATTTCTATTTAAAGATGAAAAAAACACCTGTGAGGAAAATTTATTACGGAGATAATATGATATTAGAATACTGTTTCTGATCTAAAGCTTTGAGTATTGTAATAGTCTGTAGTCCACGGTTCGAATCCGTGGACTGGGAGTCCGTCGTGTGTTCTATAGTATAGCTATAAAGAATGGAGACTGGATTAATTCATTTGTGTTGCTTAACTGCACACTGTTTTGACAACGGGACAGCTGTGGCACTGGTCTAAGGTTGTCGCTGAATGAAAAGGTGATGAGGAGGTGGATGATAAACTTAACCTTGATTAGAAGGGAGTAGGGATCCCCTTAGATTCTTATAGTTTTATCTTATGGTTTTACTCTTACTCACCTTATTTCACTGGCAATTTTATTTTGATCGACAGAGTTTGGGGGGGTGGGTGAATAATTTGTTTTGAGAGTGACTAGATAGTTTTTGATAAACTCTAATCAGATTTCTCACGGGACATAAGTATAAAGAGAACCATGTTTCAGGGAAGAATTTATACTCAAAAGTTATACTAAACGCCGGGTAGAGGCTGATGTTTTTTGCCTCCAAATTTTCCAGCACCTAGTCATTAACCCACTCAAATAGATGAAACAACACAACTATTGTTTACCCTGCACAGTATTGCGCGGTGTGCAATTGTTCCTTATAGTATACAAGAAGCAGGAAAGACTGAAGGTCCGAAACGCCCCCCGGGGCCCCGGCATATGTCGGCGTCTGGCGACAGTTGGCGGCAGTCAAATCGGGATTAGCATCGATGATGATGCGGAAAACGACGAAAGTGGCAATTTTCTTGTCATTTACCACGCATTTGGTGGTGCGCACATAGAGATCGTATACGATTATATTTATAAGTCTAGATGGGTCAGCTACGTTCAGTTGCCATGTCGCTAACATGGCAATATTGATCATTAGGGCAAAATCCATAGGCAAGAGATCACGATTTGGAACATTTCGAACATTGGAAGGCGTTGCGCGAGACTCAGATGCGCATTTTTTATGTCAAACTGGCAATTATTTTATCAAACGTCCGAAAAATGGCCATCATGGACTCTGCGAATGTCAATTTTATTCACTTCATGATCTCTTGTCCATGGATTTTTCCACCACCAAACAATTAATTGCGATGGTGGAAACATTTCCATTATTAGGAGCTGGCTGGCCCTCTAGATTTATAATACCGTAGGGTCTCTATACGTCCGCTCTATAGACGTATCGTATAATTTGGTCCAGAGCGAAACTCTAATTTGCAGAGTAGCAAGGTTGGACGCTAACATGGTTGTCGTTGTCAGAGGGAATGTACTTCCCCTAACGATGACTAACAATGAGTAACAATGAGTAACAATGGGTGTCGAGTGTAACTTTTTCGAACCGTTTTCAAAATTGTAAATCTATAGCAGTGAAACTTGAAAACGAATTGGTATTTGGTAAGAAGTCGTAACTTTATGGATTGCGTGATAAATCCACAAAATTCATCTGTGATTGGGTGTTCAGCCCCTAGGTTGAAGCTTTTGATGATCTGGACCCAAAAGAGCAACTGCACAGATAACTTCTCCTGAAAAAGTTAATTGTATAAAGAACAATTGTGGCTACGCGATAAAATTGTTGCTACAATTATAGCTGAAGTTCTCAAACTTATTGAATCCATGTTAAAAAGGGGACAAATTTTCGCGGCTCCCTTGTACTACTATAATGAGTTTCACAATGCAACCTGTTCTTATCTTCACGTTTTCGCAAGATACCTGTGCAATTGATACATATTATGTTAAAATTGTAAGAAAATACATATCTAGATATCTGTCATTTGACAAGACAAGGATTTTTGGACAAGGGTTTTTGTGTGTGTGGATTGTTTATATCGCGAAAAAATATTATTTCCAAACAGAAAAATAGCGATGCATGGAATCTAGCGAAAATTGCGCGATTCCCGAGGCACTGTTTGAGAACCATTGCTATAGTGCACGATGGTTATGACTGAGTATGACCAGTATGACCAGCATGACCCGTAATTACCAGCATGACCAGTATGAAGCACGCCAAGTCATTTAGAAGGGAGAGCAATGCATCTAGTGATGAACAACAGAGTGATTGAAAAGGATATAATAAAATATGTGCCGGCATATAAATTGAAAACTTATCTCTACGGTCGGGTTCGACCTGAGAAGACAAGTTTTACTCAGCTCGCCCCTCAAACATTTCTTGCCAAAAGACCGAGGGTTCGGTGGTGACTCGCAGACTGGTGAAATGGAAATAAGCAAACTTGGTCGAAGAATCGGATAGCCGATGTCCGAACGAAACGACCTGTTCAAGCGATACTCGAACTCGTCTTCCCTGGTTGGATCAGACTGTAAATGGACTTAGAGCTACAGTATTTTTCACGTTCAGAAGGAGAGCTGTATTTCACTTTCAAAGAGGCTCTCCTGCTGTTAGAAGAGACAAAGGTGTCAACATTCGCAGGCCGTCCCATTGTTTCGCTGAAGGGTTGAATGGTCTGAGCTGAGCGTCGAATGATTGACAGCGCTGTGTCTTGTCACTCACAAGAACTATACTTTTCTTGCAAGATTTTGTTTTTCTAAAACTATCAGGATAGATGCTTAATTAAACCAGCAAGCGATGGATGGAAGGAAGACGAATCTGGCAAAAATGTGCAACCGAACCGGGACACGAACCCGGGACCACCCGATTGCCGGTCGAGTGTTCCCGATGTGGAGGACATGAAAGGCAATCAGGGGGTTCCAGGTTCGTACCCCTATTTAGTAGAACATTTGTTAATTAGTGTTTTCTTCATTCCAATACTTTTATTACTTTTCTTCTAAACGTGAAAAATATTATACTTCCTTGAAGATATCTATATAAATGCATGCAGGCCATCACTTTAGTATCACCTAGTGAGCCTATATCGGGTTAGAGAGTGGCCAACGCGGTAACAATTTTCTTTTGGCTGTTCAAATCCCATGCTAAACGGACGACATGTTTTTACCAAGTTGATCACGAAGCACTTGGCAGTTGTCTATATGAGTTTATCATATTCCTTTGCACATCTATACGTATTATGTACATGGTGAGGTAAGTTCGTAAAGTATCAACTACTGCTGAAAGGGCCGTTGAATAGTTGACGGTGGTAAAAACATGGAGCCCATACGCAGAGATGGCCACGTTCTAACCCTGTATAGGCTCACTAGTATCACCATGTTACGTATAGTGCATCTAGCATTGTGAGTTGTGACCGCTCTATAAGCCCTCTATGTGCCGTCCGCTCTGCGGCCATGTTAAGTTGTGCATCTAGCACAGATGCCCGCTCCATTAGCCCTCTATGCGCCACCCGCTCATGAGGCCATGTCAAGTTTTGCATCTAGCAGCACAGATGCCCGCTCCATTAGCCCTCTATGCTCCGTCCGCTATGCGGTCTAGAGTGTGCAGTGCTCCAGCCCAAGCGATCTCTGATTGTTGGCTGGCAGATGTCGGCAACAGCTGACTCCGACCGAACAACATGTGTGTGCCGCAATGCTTTGCTCGTTACTTGACAGACGGCTGCGACGACGACGACGCCGACGACGACGACGATTGCTGCTTGCCGGCGTTTGCGCTGTGTTATTGCTCTTGCTAAAAATAAGACCGGTGCGCGCATGAGTGTGTGTTTGTTTGTCATGTGTTGGACGACTTTTGTTTGATGTTACGTTCGGTTTTCTTGGAGAATCAACAATCGAGTTGGGGTTTCTGATGTGTGTACCTGTACGGGACGTATTACCCGCCATGTACACCACTGGTGAATGAAAAATGAAGTTTGGGTGTCTGTCGTTTGTGGTGTATGTGGCTTGGGCACTGGCAGAACTTTGGCACATGGGTTTAAAGAGCGGGAGGGGGGGGGGGGGGGGGGGGGTTAAAAAGACAACAGTAATTGTTTTGAAATAGGAAGTGGGTTATTATAGTGTATCTTCGGATATGAGTTTCAATATGTTTTGCTTTGATGTGAGATAACAGGGAACATACTTAAATTATGTCACACTTCTTAAGTCACTTTAGAAGACCACCCCCACTGAAATGACGTCACAATGTATGACACCCCTAAAAAATTGAATTCGGGACATATGTGACTGCATACAAAGTTGATGAAAACACACGTGGCCCATCCCAATCACCTTGCTGACCTGAAGGGTTTCACGATTATTTTAAACAACATTTTTAACTGCAACAAACAATGTATAGAATATTTGGAATCACCAATAACTGGGTCGCAAGTTAGCAAATGCGAACTACCTATACCCAGGTCTTAAGTCATAGAATTGGCCACATAAAATAATACAAAACAACAACGCAATCACAAATCCAAACCAATCACAGACAAATGTACCATAACTCAACAACTTTTTTGTCTCTCATTTTCCTTTCCACCCGACGAAAACTCAATTCGCATCCGGCACAAACTTTTCACCACGAGTTTCCTCTCTATCTCTCTCATTTTCTATATAATATATTTTCGCCAAAGATCTAGCGCATAGCTCAAAATCCTGTGTACAAGCCGTGGAAGAGACGCGGGTGCGGCTTCTTCCTTATTATTATTGTAGTGGTGATTTTTCACATGCCAAACGCAGAGGCAGGACCCAGGAAGCATGGGTTAGTCGAGATCCTGGCAGTGACAGCAACTTCATTCACTCCTCAACTTTCTTGTGTTCATATCAATATATCTAGCGCGTCACGGGCAGACCGGGGCCGGGGGTCGTAGTCCGTGGCCCCGGCACCAACCCCGACGCTGCTCTGCCGCTACCGAGCTCTATGGGGCACTGATGAAAATATTCCCCACCCGTCGTCGCATGGCTGTTTAGATTGGGTCGGCAAGGGACATTGTGGAACGGGTTGCTCGTTGCTGAAATTGTTCACTAGCGATATACTTTATTTGTAAGTTTTAGTTTCTTATTAAGGTGATTCAGGACCACACTGCGACCGATTTAAAAAAATCGATATATTTACAAATCTTATGTAGTTTCGTTTTCCAACTTGCTTTTGGCACAATAAAAAATTTGTATTATATATTATAAAATATATAACGCAATTTGTGTTGCGTTGGAGATGAGCGTAGGTAGCGGGTTGTATATAGCGGATAAAAAGGTGGAGGCAGAACCATGCAGCCCCATGCCAGATCATTACCTTATCGAAAATTCTCATCACTCGAATATTTAGACGATTGTGACCTTCTTTTGTTTTTCTCTTGAGCTGTCAGATAGCTAAAATATTCTTATTTTGAGCTAATTGAGTAATTTGAACATATATATTCAGAGATGTAAATTACGCCCGATGGTTCTTTTTATATTGGAAATATATTTCTAGCGCGGATTTACTTTAACTATACTTCCATTAATGAAAATTACTAAATTATGATATATCTGTCAAATCTTTGCCATGGACAAACTTGTAGTCAACAACGCTTGGTCACCATGGTAACGAAGGAAATTGATTCAGGCGTCAAAAAGTACCGAATATCACGAAAAAAACAATACAAAAATGCTAATAAAAACCAATTGGAAATTCCTCCTGACCTAAGATTTGCAGGCATAATAAATATGTATAAGGTCGACATGTTTACGGGTTTTGGTGAAGATATGTAAAGAACTTTGCAATTTACAGAGATCAAACATTTTGAAAATATCGAAAATTTCGTGAAAATTGGTTTATTAACAAATTTCTAAACCGATATTTTCCAAAAACACAGGGGGTGTAAGATAAGAACAAAGGTAGGCAGTGTTGTGAATAGAGAATTTTTTATTCATCTAGATAAAGATGAAGATAATGGGCAAATTTGTTATCTAGATAAGGTAATAGATGATTTAAAAAAAATCATCTAGATAAAAGATAATAGATGAAAAAATCTATCTAGATAATTTTCTTTAGATAAAAGATAATTTTTGAAATTGGGAATATTGGAAAATGATGTTGGATTGTTGCGAAATTCCAAAAGCCACATTAGTGACTGATAATATTATATTACACCTACCTAACAGTACAACATGAGCTCTTGGAATCGGATTCCCAATTCCTGAATCATTGCTTTCAAGATTAGACATGTATGAAACTTTTCATTGGGATGGCAATGGTTTTGGAAATTAATAACAATCTGAATGACAATGTCAAAAATTGGAATAAAATTGGCTAAAATCATCTATTATCTATTATCTAAAATATGGAGTTTAGATAAAGTTTTTTTTTAATCTAGAGATAGAGATAAAGATAAAGATGACAGTGCACAATATTATCTAGATAAAGATAATAAATTAAAAAATTATCTAGATAATTGTCTAGATAATTTTATCTAGATACCTAAGTCACAACACTGAAGGTAGGTCATCTGAAATTTTAATCCAAATCAGTTCCGGCGTTTGGCCTGTAGAACGCGCACAAACACAAAAAAACATACACAAGATACTTTTTTGGGGGTACCTATAGTGGAATTGAAGATTTCGCCCCACTCGCTTCGCTTGCTACGCTCATCAACAAGAAATTTTGCATTAAAATTGTTGAACAATCGCAAAGAATCGTTGGGAGGCGTAATAGATAGTTGAATGCTCACAAAGAATCGTTGGGAGGCTTCATAGATAGTTAAATTAGTTTGAATTATCATGTTTGATATAGATGGCTTTTTGGGTTGAGTTTCAAAATTTGCGAAATCCGAGCTTCTTTTTTTGGACCACACAAGTAAACGACGAATAAGTAAATTTGTGGATTAAAAAACAACATGAAATCAATGACTTGACAACAGCTATATATCGTGCATATTTACTATAGATATGGTGAAATGTGTTTGTATATAGGCATAGTATATAGGTACTACTATGCATATATAACAATTTCTCTACCGTACTATCAGTACCTATATAATTTCCTACATAAATAGGATACACTACACTTATAAGATACACTTGTATTATAAAATAGGAAGAGTATTACCCTTATATACCTAAATGGGCCAAAAACTCTATCGGGACATCTGGCATTCTAATATTTGACTTGGTACACGCCTAACACAATTTCTGAGGTTTTACATAATTTGCATATAAGCATTACTTTAATCCATTAAATGACCAGTGGCAGTCTTAACCCAGCGACAGCACAATTCTGTTGTCAATCCAACAAACATAAAGGAACCCGCGCAATATACTTTGCCAAGCAACCAAATAACAAGTGAATTCTCTCTTCTCGACCAATTAACACGCTATTATTTTGATAAATGTCTGCTCCGAACATGTCGACGACGGCAAGGGGCTGCGGGGGGTGGGGGAGGGGGGGGGGGTACATCTTGCTACCATGGAAACGTAGAGACTGTTTTTGACAGGTCGGAGAGCCATCAAAGAGCATAGGAGAGCGATCTCTGCGCACCCCCTACCGCACCCCCCCCCCCGCCCCGCGCCATGCCTTGCTGCTGGCGCCCCCTACCACTCGATACCATGCATTAACACCCCCCCTTCCCACCCACCCACCCTCTACACCACCCACTTGGAGCATTCTCTTTGTATTGCTAAATACCTGAACATGGGCGCGGACGCGCCCTTGACTAGGGGTTAAAAAACGGGGACGGTAAAGGGGAAATATTGGACTGGTTTTGGCAGTTTTTTTACTCGGCATGGTCCGGAGTGATTCAATGATAAATTGGCCGTGTTTTTTGGTGATTTTTTCGCATAGTTTTGCCGATTTTTGGGAAAACGTTTTTCTGGTCTAAAGATTGTTGTTGAGAAGAATATTGGTCTTCTTGAGTATGACTTCGGGTAACTGTGTACTATGGACCCGATTGTAGGTTCGGGCGTGATGCGAATATGAACCAATCAACCTGGCACTGTGTCAGTTTCTCAGTAAGAAGATACTCCACGTTTCGCGTCTCTGATTGCATCAGTGCATCCACGGCTGCTTGGATCACAAACACTCAACTATACAATTCCTTACACACTTTCTTTTCTATAAACATGAACCCATAAACTCCCTCGTAAATAAATATTTAATTTCATTAACAGTTACTTTTATGTCACTAGCTACCTACTAACCTCCACTTTTTAACAAACTGTTACCAACACAATATCTCTGAAGAGTTGGAGTAGAAATTTGAAAGGTACGAAAAATTTGTGGTATCCCATCTCTAAAATTCGTTAAATTGTCAACACATAAAAAAAATTCAGTTGCTCCTTCATTGATGAGCGTAGCGAGCGAAGCGAGCGGAGCGAAATCTTCAATTTCACTTACCCCAAAAAAAAGTCACTTGTGTATGTTTTTTTTTTTTTTTTTTTTGTGTGTTTGTGCGCGCTCTACAGACCAAACGCCTGAACCGATATGGATGAAAATTTCTGAGTATCTACCTCTGTTCTCAACTTAGACCACCTGCGTTTTTTGCGAAAAAGATCGGTTCAGTAACATTTTTATAAATCAATTTTTACGAAATTTTTCGATTTTTTCAGAATTTTGAACCCCTGTAAATTTCAAAGTTCTGAACATAACTTCACCAAAACTTCTAAACATGTTGACCCTATACATATTTATCATGCCTGCAAATCTTAGTTCGGTAGGTTTTTCCAATTAGTTTTTATTAGCATTTTTGTGGTGTTTTTTTCGTGATTTGACGGCTGATTCAATACGAGTCCGGTTTCCTTCGTTTCCTTGGTTACCATCTTTGTTGACCTCGACGAGAAACAAAGGAACGTCAGAATCCGTATACATTTTCAAGTGATTATAATTTTCGAGAAGGCAATGGTCAGGTTTGGTGCTCCATGGTTTTCTTGTGACTGCTGCCTGCACCTTTTAATCCGCTATACACAAACCGCTACCTACGCTCATCTTCAACGCAACACAAATTGCGTTCGCGAAGCCCTAGTAGAAATAATTGCAGTTGCAACAATTTTAGCTTGATATAATTTGTTTGATGACTATTATAGTATTTTATAAAGTTCTTCAAAGCACATATCAAGCAATACCGTCGCCAAAACTCAATACGGCGTTATATTCTCATCTTTAAAAAACAGCCCTTCAAAATTCGCAGAACATATCTCAAATCAAGTGATTGGGACGTTCCACACATCTGTCTCTGCCAATTACGGCAGACAAGTACAAAACCACAAAACCTAACTAAAAATTGGTCGTCAGTATTTGCGCCGTCGCATACGCAAATGTCCAGACACCACACGTCCCTAGCGACACCGACGCCGACGCCGACGCCGACGCCGACGCCGACGCTTCGGCCGTCGCAGCTGGCGTCCCTAGCAGCAGCGAGCGCTCGGCAGCAACCATTAGATCGGCAGCTCTCGTCGGGCGAGGTCGTGTCAGTACCGGACTTCACTCTGCTACCCGCGTGTACGGGCTGCGTGTATCTTGACGCAGCTGCGAGCCGGGGCTGGTTTCTCTTCGAACCTCGGTGGCTAGTTTTTCGTGGATTTTGACACACGCGTGGGGGATTGTTTTTTTGTTTGTTTGTTTGGCGGTTAGGGTTTTTGAAGTAAATTTATTCAAGATTTTTCAAAAATCGCTCAAGGATCTGGCGTTGAAGGTAAGAGATTTAATAATGTTTTTTTTAATGTGACATTTTTAGGTTATGTTTTTATATGTTTGTTTTTATAAGTATTAACGGTTGCCCTTTGGTATTTTCATACATTTACCCACAATTAATTAGACGTGTATATAATATAAATGATATAATTTCCTCGATATTTTTAAAAATTTCGGTACCTGTGTTCGAACCGGCCAATGTGCACGTGGGGTTTCTCACTATAGGTACATATCACAACAGTACATTTACAGTTTTAAAACACAGATGCTATAAATATTTCTATATAAAATTAACAATTTTTAATAATGCATGGCATAGGAGTGGTTGTATATAGTGGCATTGAGTTACATAAAAATTCATGAATACTCTACATTTTTTGTTTTTATATGTTTATGCAGCGAATTCATTTGATTATAAAATAATTTCTTTGAAATGTGCTAACCCGCAATGGTTCGGACATGAAACGAACCAAAATCCAAGCCTAAATATTAATTATCGTCATAATACTTCAATGAATCTAATTATTTACATTACAAGAAGTCAATGCATACGTGTTTGCAGCCATTTCAATAAAATCAATTATCGTTGAACTCACGTACTAAACTTACCAAAGCAAAAAAAATTGTTGGTAACTAAAAGAAAAAACATATTACAGGATTTCTCACATTTTACCTCACAACTTTAACCAACTAACCCAACAATATCTCGAGTATTCGACCGCGTTTGCACTGCGTCTAGTACCAGGCATCTGCCGAGCTGTTTCATTTTGTCTAATTGTGCTCATCTGTTTGCCACATGTCACGCATGCCATTTAGATAATAATGTGAAATATGCCGTATCTTGTTGACAGGAATAGTAGGTGCATACTCTAAGTACGCAAAGGACACTTGAAAATATACGTTCATACGAAAACCGTGTGTGCGGTTGACATTTTCGCAATACTTTCAATCCAATGTGATGAGCCAAATTTATAATGAGATCGCAAATTAAGCTAGTTAAGTTACTGTTGTTGAATTTGGAGTGGGTTTTGACAGTTAGTTCATTGCGAGATATGTACTCTAGGTAATTTCCATACGCAATGCAGAAATATTTATAGGAATAATTCTTATGACAATTTTGTGATGGTAAGTTCAAAGAAACAGACACAAAAACTTGAATAGGCCCACCATCAAAGCCTGTTTGTGTAAGATCATTTCAGTATAACATCGCTTGCCTTTGTGCTTTTTTGTCCTACTATTCCGATACTTTTTGGCACATCAGCAAATTCGCAACTAAGTTCGATCTGTGTGTTCCACAGTAGGTACTAGTTCATGTGTCACCATGTGCCCACATCATATTCGCACTAGCATGAAGGTGCTATAATTCACACTGATCTTGCACCTTTCACTATTGCATAAAACAGAAAATAGACACGTCTAACTAGAATCTCTATAACACACCTTTTACAAATATAAAAGTAATATTAACGTTACAGAACTAAAACCAGCTAAAGTATATTATGCACATATGTCCATCGTTTTGTGAAGTATGGCAACAATGTTTTTTTAGATTTACCTTAGTAAGTCTATGTAATTGCCTAAACTGAAAAGCACATATAGTTACAAAAAATATATATATTTCAAACTGAGTTTAATGTTGAGTGCTATTAGTGAATGTATTCAAACTCTCAAATTATCGTACAAAAAAAAATTCTGCAAAAATGTATGATCCTGATCCCCAAATAACCCCAAATAACCTACACACGATTAGAAGACCCCCATACTAGCTCGAAACTCACGTATTAGTAACACCACACGTGAACAAGTCTCAACCAAAAGATATCGCAATTCGTGAATTTGAGTTTGCCACTTTTTGGGGATCTCATATCATAGAGTACCATACCATAGAATCAAATGATTAAGTTTTTGTTATTACCATTAAAAAGGTATTTATCATTACAATTATTTACCATTTTACTCTTTACAAATCGTGAAAGAGTCAAATGATACTTTACTTCAAAGTCCACCAGGCTGTGGTAATCTTAGGCTTACACGACTGTATATATCACTAAAAATCAAAATCGCACCCTCCGCCCCATGGCCCAGCCCCATAGCCCAGCCCCGTGGCCCAGCCCCATGGCCCAGACCGATCGCACATGGCGTTTCCTTCGCCCAACTCGCCGGCTGTCACTAGATATGTGAGCACATCTGCCCCTCCGGTCCCCCCCCCCCCCCTCCTGGAATCGAGCACGTGCTACACCTCGGCAGTCGTGGCGGGGGGGGGGGGGGGGGGGGGCAGATGTTACCTCGTGCGCCGCGCGGAAGTCAGCGCAAGGTGGAACGCAAAAGCTGAATTCCAAACTTCAAACAGCTGTGATGCAGGTTTTTTTTCGGTGTGTACTTTTGACGCGACGTTAGTGAGAGAGAGAAAGAGAGATGGATGGAAAAAACTGGAGTATTGGTTTGTCATCTGCCCGTATACGCTTATTAAAAAGTGCATGTGCTCGGTGGATATTTTCGGGTGCACTATGCTATACTTAGAATAGTTTCGTGGATGCCGAGTGAATTATTGAGAGGGTTGTATGTTTAAAAGTTTTACGACACATTGTCGGTTGACTTGGAGTTTTAGTTCGGTTTTATGCATAATTGTGCGCTAATTTTTAATGTAATTTAGAAAAAAAATTGCAGATATTGTATCATGGAGCGTATTTTGTGGTGAGTTAGTTGTCCCATGATTGCAAATGCCAAAAAACTGCGTCATAATCTTCAACAACTATATATGCGCCGTTACATATGAAGCTCGTGCCAGATAATTCTGAATCTACAATCCCTCATAATTAAATATAAAATACTATTTATTTATAGGCACCGAATGGAAGCTTGCGTATTATTCATCTTGTCATTTACATGGATATTCTATTATTGTAACATTTGGGGGTTTATCGGGATGTTTGGGTTCGAACCCAGTGCCATCGCAACACAGTTCGGTCAAAAATTACCTTTTATCCGAGCACACAACCAGGGCCTTTTGAATGCAGTTGCTGCACACCGATATTATGGCTCCAATGTTGCTAAAATGCTTTGAGAAATGGTACAATCCAAAAGTTTGAAAATAATGTGAAAATGACGTCGCTGAATTCTAAAAATGTCGGTAAAATGTTTCCACGCAAAATTTGACTGCCTAATATACCCATCAGTCGCAACAATTCAGCCGCGTTGCCGTTTTTATACAATTATGAAGTACAAACTTAGAGGGAATATCTTGCCAGCAAGTTTGCAAATGCAGATATATTTTTTTATAGACATCTGCACAACTAACAAGTAAACACTGACAGAAGGTTCCTCATCCGATCATTGGTCCCATTCCTTGACGTGTGTAAGCGTGGTCATGCATCTGCCAGTGCCACCTTACCAGTCGCGAAACGTGTGAGATTACCAAACTGTTGAATTAAAACACTAACCTCCCGGGCAAGATCCATAATTTAATAATCTCAAATTCCAATCATAATAAAAAGAAATCGCTAAAGTCTTTGACCCGTAACTTGCTACATCTTTTGCGCAGACATAATTGCTATTCACGACAAATTTTCAGCCTCATTTGTTCGGCCAATTATTTTTTATCTCAACACTTCACGAATATCTGGTATATACGATTTACGTTTATATTGAGTAATATATAAGCGATCGGCTCTGACAACATTATCAAGACGCATCCTGCCAGGTTTTTCGTAATTTCTTATCTTGCAGATCATGCCTTTTGGTCTCGTATATAGCTGTGTTCCTTGTTCGTATATAACATCAGAAGGTAGCAGAAGGTTCCGGTATATATACTATCGAGGAAGCAGCAGGAAACATCTGCGGGCTGGCCTGTTTGTAATAATAGGGGCTGGATTAAGAATCGAGCCAGACAATAAGAGTGCGATAAGACGATTGTACGAAAGTGGATGTAAGTTTCGAGAAGGGGGAGCAAAGACGCACGCGGTGTCAATTTTCGCGTGTCAATTCGATCGCTGGGGGAATGACAAATGGCCTATTGCGTGTGGTGAAGCATAAGAATGAAAAAAAGTATTATTTTTTTGCGTGGTTCAAGCTGCGTACATATTGTGTTGCAATATTTTCAGTTGAAAATGGCGCTTTATTAACACATTTAAATCAGACTCTCTTGGAAAACACGCACGTTTTATAAATGTATCACAAGCATAGATTAAGCAAAGCAGGGGAAACAATGTGTGCCGAATGCAGAGTCATCACTGAGTGTACACTTATATAGTTGAAATTTGCGGTGATAAATTGTCCCCAAAGTGCGCACTGAGTGCGGACTTGGTGTGAGTGTGCACTCAGTGTCGACTCTGCATTTGGGTTTGAGACTTCACTCAACATTCAATCCTCATTGGATTTAGTTTACTTATGCTTTAGTCAAAAGTGTTAAAACTTAAGTCCATGGTAAAACTAATTGTAGACATGATGAGTGTTAAAAAATGCTCACTATTGATGATGCTATACTAAAACGCGTCTGTAATTTGTTCGTGTATTTTGTATAGATATTGCATATTTTAATTTTGTAACCCCTAAAATATGAAATGGCGAGGTCGGAGGTTCTAAAATAAATCTGCGCGTGTTATTTGCTTATCGCCATAATATGAAAGCTCTATGTATACAATTTGGCAAAGAGAGAAGTATACAACTACAATTATTATACTTGAATATTTCCATTCATAAACCGTTCATTCAGCTTTATTCACACTGCCATTGCAGTTATATGCAATCATAAATCACTTGCCTATGCGAGCATATTACTGGGTTGACCGTCGAGTTTTGAGTTTTGAGTTTTGAGTTTTATCTTTATTTTTATTTTATTTTTTACATATGAGTGGTTTCAAATCAGCAAATTGTAGCACACGACGAAAGAAATTGTCGGCACCGTTTCAAACGGCAACTGTACATGCAATAAGAATAATTATCAGTCGACCATATAGTGCTGCTCGTTCACATAACAAAATTGACGTGGACTCGCAGTTATCACAACTTACTGCATGTTGGGTGGGCTTTGCAGTTGGCACAGATGCCCTCTAGAAATCAGCCATTATACGCAAGGAGCACATGGAATAACCAGACCTCCACCAGACAGCCAACTAAAACTTGAACCATTGAACATTGGGGAGCAGGCATCATGGTCTGTCTCCAAGCCATTCGCCTCCGCCTCCTAACTAAACGTGTCTGCGACTTATATCTGTTGGTACCGAACTCAACGCATCCCATTAGCATTTTGTAGCCAACGTCAAAATTAAAAATTTTCGGAGCTTAACGCCGTTATTTTGTGACCTTGCCATGTTTCACAGCCTTATGAATCATTCGAGTCATAAGAGCAATGGACAAAAATTCGTTTAGAAGGCTCTGGTAGTGTGCTTGTTTGAATTGATATCTCCTTTTTCGTTTTGGTCATAATGTTTTGGTTTGGTCTAGATATCATCCAGATTATAGCCCAAGACTGTCTTGTCACATGGTTTCTACATGGTTTCTTGACAATAAACATTATTTTTATTATTATTATGATCAGACTAGATTCAGCCAATATATCTTATTGACGACCTAGTGGTACCTCGTGGTACTCAAAATTGTATCGGGCTTCGAATCTCTATGTGACATGCCAGGTTATTGGTGCTATTTACTTTCTGCCTTCAACGGAATTGTTGGAATTGTAAAAAAAAAAATGAATTTGGGACCAAGGACATAGAGTAAGATCTAGGCGTAGCAGATTTTGGCCATTAAAAATGTTTCAATTTGTACCAAGCATTCAAATTTAGCCATAGTGTACGAGATCGATTGCCCGATATTGTTGCTTAATTACTTGGTTCAATCAACGATAGAGTTTCGAACAATGCATTGCTACACAGCACAGGACCAAGACGCAAAACCTAGCAAGACCCAACAGAATTTAGACCCGCTCTGAGATCAAAACTCTGAAACCCGTGCTATAGGACGTACATATTACTACTCAAGTACCTACATAGCCATGAGCATCGTCTAACTAGCACACGTCCTAACCCTATATAGGTTCCATCCATGCTATAGGCAATATTGTGTACAGCTCCCATATGGTCGGCTTCACATGGTGTAGTGGCGTATAGCGGCATGCCAGCAGAAATGCCAGATGCTCCACATGTGTTACCCTGGTGGTACAGTCGCGTGACGCTGGCATGTGGCCCGCATCATTGATCTATTTGCCTCGTCTTGTGGCTGCATGCGTATGCGTGTACGCTCCCTTTTAACGCACGTGTGTGTTTGTAATTGTCTTGTCGGTGAAGGTGGTCTTTCGTGGAAGATTGAGTAAACAAATGTTTGTGTGGATGAGTTTTTTTTTCTTGTTTTGTTTCGATTGTTTGTGATAATCATTGGAATATTTCGATTGATTTGTTTTTCGAAGTCAAAAGTGGAACTGTTTTACTTTTAGTGTGGTTACGATACATGGGACAAATTATAGATATTGAAGGGGAGGTGTATTTTTACGGCGAAAGATAAAGTGTTGTTTTTTAATTTTATATGTTTAATTTGGATTCGTTTATGGATTC
Source organism: Nemoura dubitans (assembly GCA_921293005.1). Taxonomy (NCBI): domain Eukaryota; kingdom Metazoa; phylum Arthropoda; class Insecta; order Plecoptera; family Nemouridae; genus Nemoura; species Nemoura dubitans. Next base: position 27,467,394 of record OV121077.1, on the reverse strand, counting down.
TGTTGACCGTTGTTGTTAAAATCACTTTTTAAACGCAGAAAAAAATCATATGGGTATATGAAAATAAATGTGTTTTATGGTGTATAGCTTTTGCAAAGGACCAATTAAAAATTTGATTGCAGACTCCGTAAAGTCAGAGATATTTTGTAAAAAAATAACAAATTGTTGGAGTAGGCATGAGGGAATGTATAAAATACATTCAATCACAAGTTCCTGTTCAGTTTGTCACTCTGCAATTTTAAATTTCTAAATTAGTCTACATTTAAAATAAACATATTCCAACATTTCGAAATATATCAAGGCGTATACATACAAAAAACAACAACTTGAGCATATCCTCCCTTCTAAAAAGGTGTGTCATCCCCCAACATATCGCAGGGGTACGAAAAACAAGCGACAAAAAAGTCATAGCTGCCATCAGCTAAAAACTTGAAACAACATTCAAAATATTATCACAAACTGACACATTTCGTTTAAAAATAGCGACCTCCAATAGCAGACATTAGACACAGACACAGACATTAGAAGCCAAAAATTTACCCTCCATTTCATCCCCCCTCTTAAATGCCTAAAATAATATTCTCCAAATTTGTCACTATAGTAGTTTCTCTAGCCGAAAATGTTATAGGTTGATGTCAAAAAGCAAAATAGTAAATTGTGAAAATTAGTCAGTCATAAATCTATAATCAGTCAACCCACAATTTGATGAAATCACACATGTTCACGCAGATATGGATTTAAAATGGAAGGAAATTAAAAAATAGTTTTATGAATATAAAATGCAATGTTTTAATTAAAACATATTCAATGAAAACCAATTCCCAAAAGCACCACGTTGCTAATCATTAGACTAGAATGGAAAAATTCCAACATTTCAATGATTTTGTCGGAATCATAATATACACAATCTTACACTTTTCTAAACCAACAATAACTTAGAGACTTGCCCACAATCAATGTGATAGTAAAAAAATTAGCAAATAGGCGAATACAACAAAAATGTACCTTTACTTGGAATTTAACTAATAAATACAAGAAAGGTAGTACAAGAAAGGTAAAAGAAATAAAAATGTGTCAACTCTAGCCAGAGACGTATAACAAAATTTTATTTAAAAAAAAAACAGTTTCTGGACGTTATCTCTATTTTCCACTCTGCGAAACGTATATTAAATATCTAGGTTAAATTATGATATAGGTAGTTACCTATACATGTGACAATTGCGTTTAAACAAAATCACGTCCCCCTCTGCCCGAATCTCACACCCAGCAAAGCTCCCAACGATCGGCATCTGCATAAGGGTAGCGTCACCCCAGGTGGAAGAGCGATTACCCCCCCCCCCCTCCCCACCTCACCCCTTGACACACCCGTTTCAGCCCAGACGTGTACAAGCGGCCAGTCAGCTGTTTGCCGACAAACCGGAACTATAAGGGTGCCTCCATATCCGCTACTAGCGTCGACGGCTTCCTTCTTGCGAGACTGTCGATTGTCTTGGGAATAATTAGATGTAACAAAGAATATAGTACACTTTGCGTTAATCCAATGGGTCATAACGAATTACTTAAGTCTTCATTGTTTAATGGCAACCATTTATCTACTTCATGGCGTTGGCTACTCTATCAGCATAATCATGATGATTGTCGATTTATATCTTTTATATATGGATGTTCAAGAAGCCATTTTTTAAACGGTTTTAACGGTATGCCGATTGGAGGTTAAGCAACATTGCGAATGAAGCAAGTGTTGTTGGGTGACCATCGTTCGCTGCACTACAGTCGTGTTAGCCTAAGATTACCATAGCCTGGTGGACTTTGAAGTAAAATATCACTTGACTCTTTTACGATTTGTAGAGAGTAAAATGGTAAATAATTGTAACGATTAATACCTTTTTTAATGGTAATGATAAAAACTTAATCATTTGATTCTATATGGTATGGTACTCTATGATAGGAGATCCCCAAAAAGTGGCAAACTCAAATTAATTCTAGTGTATCATGGTTCTGTACGGGAAAAGCTTTGGAGAATACATGTTAGCACAACAGCAACGATTAGTGGAGGAATTCGCGTTTATCTGGTTTTACTGTCCTTCGCAAGGGATGTTTTTTATTGAGTTATGATTCATAAGAATTTCAGAAGAAATAAGACTGAGACCCGGACGCAAAAAAAAGCGATTTCAAGGTTGTTTTAGAGCGAACCCTTATAATAAATAATAGCATGTTTTCTATAGTATGTTCCAACCATAGAAGTACCAAACATCTCCTCCGAGCGCGCAGCCAAAAGGCCGAGGGTTCGGTGCTGATTCGAGGACTGACTTGCGAATGGAAATAAGCAGACGTGATAAAAATAATCTTTTAACCGATGCCAAAAAAGGTATGATAGCGTTATCTGTATTCTCCTTCTCGGGCTGGGACGCAGTGTAGATGTGATATTTGTGGAAATTATTAAATGTCGCGAAATTGTGCTACTGTCATAATATGACAAATAATATTTTGTCCCAGCCGAGGCGTTGCCTAAATGTGACAAAACAAACTCTGTAAAAAAATGAAACCCTCGCGTATTTTCCATCCGCGAGCAAAGTAAGCAGCTGATTAGTTGAGACAACTATAGTTTTCACAGGGGAAAAACCAAGGTGCACCGCCACACACCCTCGCTCCCGTGGTTCGCGTCAGGGAACCGCATCGAAAAGTTGTTTTTGCGCGGCGGGCGCCACGGCACACGGATTGTAAAACAAATTTCCAAAACAGCTGACGGAAACACAAACTAAATTCTGGCGTTGAAATAAAATAATTGTCAAAAGTTTTCGGCAAAACAGTTGAGAACAAAATTATTCCAGTGGTCGAGCAATGGCATGGATTGCTTGGTGTTGTTTATACTGTGCCCTGCTGGCTGTCTTTGATTCAAACACTGCGCCGTTGTGCTGCTTTCAGCGTTCTTTGTTGAAATTATTTAGTTTTCTTTCCATGGAACACACCTCCCTTTGGGGGACTCGGACGGGTTGATTTTGATTTTTAGACGCATATCTGCAGTTGAAATCAGGCAAGACATCTGTTTTACAAATATGTTTCAATGTTACTTAAATTTGAGATGTAAATGGAGTCTTGTTTGAGCCAATTCCCTCGTTATTGAATTTGGTCCATCATCATCATCCTCCTCATTCTGGCCATTAACACCATGACGTTCATTTTCACCAAAGAAACGCATTTTTTGTAAACTGATACGTCACAGCATCATCAACAAGTAAATATCAACCAAGAAAGAAACATATTGTAGCTTCTTTTGGACTGCATGCGTGTATGTAAAGCTGTGTTAACAGCTAGCAATGTCAGTGACACGATGTCATCAACATTGGCTCTGCACCAATCAGAGACTCCATGGCAGAGTCGCGAACATGACGTCATGTACATCCAGAGTCTCTGATTGGTCCACAGCCAATGTTCATGACATCGTGTCACTGACATTGATGCTGTGAACCCAGCTCAACCATCCACATATAGTTGAATTGGGACAGTGTTCGAAAACAGTTTAAATTTAAATTTTTAACAGTTTTAATATAAAAATATATACACACTGTATACCTAAATACACTGTATACACTGTATACCTAAATAAGCTCGTTGTGAATATTTAATTTACCCAATCTTCGATTGAGAATTAAACGTTTAAGACGTAATTCAAAATCAAATCGCGTCAGAGGTTCATACAAAGTCAACATTGAAAAACACACACAGCGAAAAAAGGTTCAGCGCCAGACCACCAAAACGTCCAACTCACTCAAAAACCCTGCAGTAAATCTGAAACTGAAAGAAACGTCGGACAAGTAGACGACCGCTTTACCGGCACGAGCGCGCTCGGGACAGACACAGATTCCAGCCCGCAGCCGGCGGCGGCACGGTCCAGGGTTGATGAGCAACATGCATGCGAGGGTGGTCTACGCCCCCCCCCCCCCACCCGCCCACACCCCCGCGGCCCACGTCACTTCGTGCGGCGTAGCCTTGTCGGTGACAGCGTCCCGAAACCCCCCCCCCCCCCCCCCGCCGAGTGTGTGTTACCTCGAATGCACAAGGGTTTTTATATCCCGAAACGCGATGCGGTTTCAAACTGTGAGTTGTGTCGGCCTTCATCGCGGATTATTTGCACCGTTTTGTGATATAGTTCGTCTCAGGTTCTTTGGCAGCAACAAACCGGTTTTCTACAATGTTATAGTATAGGCCCAATGCCCCGAGGCGCTGCCAAAAGAACATGAGACGTACTATATAGTTACCGATTTGATAGATTGGTACCGCTACACACAGTTTTGCACCGTTTTGTGATAGATACCGATTTGATAGATTGGTACCGCTACACACAGTTTTGCACCGTTTTGTGATAGATACCGATTTGATAGATATCGTTAGACACAGTTTTGCACCGTTTTGTGATAGATACCGATTTGATAGATTGGTACCGCTACACACAGTTTTGCACCGTTTTGTGATAGATACCGATTTGATAGATTGGTATCGTTAGACACAGTTTTGCACCGTTTTGTGATAGATACCGATTTGATAGATTGGTATCGTTAGACACAGTTTTGCACCGTTTTGTGATAGATACCGATTTGATAGATTGGTATCGTTAGACACAGTTTTGCACCGTTTTGTGATAGATACCGATTTGATAGATTGGTATCGTTAGACACAGTTTTGCACCGTTTTGTGATAGATACCGATTTGAAACGATCTCCTCGATTTCTGTGTGATATCATATATACTTTCCCCGCTATATTTGATAAATGTAGCAATTTTGAGGACCACCTGAGTACCTCACATGGTTGAAGTTCAAAATAATTCTTCCCATGATTATGTTCAACTTGTGAAAAAAAGGGCTCGCTACTCGTTGTCATCCAAGACTCGAAATATGATTAGCTTTTTCTGCATATAATTGCAGTGCTTCTTCCCATATTCTAATTGTTGCCAATATTAATGTAGACATGGTGCCATGCACAATCAGTGCAAATTCAGTTTGCATTCACGTCATACGCGCATAGCTTGAACAAGGCAGGTCCAATATGTCACAGATCGGCTCATCACCTGTTGCACTATCGTAGCATGCATTACACACCTAGAGACCACACTTATCTACTTGTCCGGAGTGTACTGTCAAAAAGCAAGAAGTATTTTTAAAAACACGTTTCAGAGGCTGCAGTTCATGTTTCTAGTTTATGCTGCATCGCATGATATTCGAAATAAAAAAAATCACGTACATTTTCATTTTTAGGAGTAAAAACGTGAATTTTGAGTAATCTAACCTAACCTAACGTATCACATGGGTCGGTTTTGCAGACTAACAGCCAAAGGGGGACTTTAACCATCGATAAAAAATTGGAAAATTCTGTGATGCCGGCATCTTAAAAGTGCATTTTTGTCAAAATTCTTATCATCTCCGAAATGTGTTGAATAGATGCTATAGGTTAGTAGAGCGTGCCCAACGCAACGCAGAGGTCAGTTTTGCAGAAAAACGGCCTACGGGTGTCAACCAGATGGGTCATACCCGGGGGGGGGGGGGGGGGGGGGGGTATGCAATAAATAAAACATATGCATTTAGTAATTCATATCGCAACAAATGAATGAAACCAACAAAATTATTGCACCTGTGCATCCGATAGGCTAGAAAAACGTGAAAACGTGCACAAGAAAGTAAAATGGTTTCGCAAACGCGATCGATCTTCGTATAGCTCCGGGAACGATTCCGAAAGTCGGCACTTTCTTCGGCGTCTCGCTTTGAGCCGCCTCGCCGCCCCTCGGTCGCGCATTCCGCACTGACACGAACCAGACACTTGCCGCCGTACATTTCTTGTCGGTGCCCCCCCTTCGGTGTCGAGGTCTGGCTCTTGTATCCCGGCGAGGGACCGCTCGATGGCCGGCCAGGAAGCACTGCAGTGGCGGCTTGCTGCCAACGGGAACTAGAGGACACTCACTGTCTTCATGTTCGGACATTTATTTCGTTTCGAAAATGTCCGAATCGGTTCCCAAGTGGAATTAGGTATCTGTGTATATACACTGATATTTTGAACTACACAATTAGTGCATTCTAAATGGTGTTTCATGTGGATGGTATGGTCGTATACAATATCGTGTTTCATCGGTCCTATAACTAGAGATTATTTGTTTTCAGTATTCGCTAACAGGTCGATTGGGGATCGGTTATCAGATTCTTCAACCAAGTTTGCTTATTTCCATTCGCATGTCGGTCCTGGAATCAGCACCGAACCCTCGGCCCTTTGGCTGCGTGCTGGGATCGAGATGTTTGAGGGAAAATCGGGTAAAACACGTCTCCTCTGGTTGGGATCGGCTATTGAGTCTTCGGAAAAATGGGAAACTAAATTATAGGTACTGCAAATAAACTGCGACAAATCCAAGATATGAGAAGTTCGCGTTCAATTCCTTAATGTCCCAGTCTACAGCCATACTGGCCACATTGTTCACTTTAGCGACTTTAAACAGTTCACTGTGTCCTCGACGTCCTTGAAGGTCGAATGAACAAAAGTTTCACGACCTTGAGCCCTCGGAACTCGTTCTATAAAGAATCAAATCTATAACAACTTTAGAATATAGACAAAAAGACTCGGATATCATTCGCAGCTGGAGCTGGCTGGAAAATATTGTTAACACTCAACCTGAAATGATGAGCAAGGGCCATCAGGATCAGACGAGGACAATGGCTGTGTGTGTGCAATGTGCAAATTACGCCATATTGGAAAGTGGATTATCTATATCACTTGAACTGGCTAAAAGATGCGAATTGTGAAAGCGTTCATGGGCGACCATTGGCCACAAGAAATTATGCGACACCCCAATTAGTCTCAATAAATAGAGCCCATGACACGAGAGATTTAGCCAATAGCAGCTAGTCCCAATAGAGCCCCTGCCACGAGTGATACAGCCAATAGCAGCTAGTCCCAATAGAGCCCCTGCCACGAGTGATAAAGCCAATAGCAGCTAGTCCCAATAGAGCCCCTGCCACGAGTGATACAGCCAATAGCAGCTAGTCCCAATAGAGCCCATGTCACGAGAGATCCAGCCAAAAGCTGCCAGTCCCAATAGAGCCCCTGCCACGAGTGATACAGCCGATAGCAGCTAGTCCCAATAGAGCCCCTGCCACGAGTGATACAGCCAATAGCAGCTAGTCCCAATAGAGCCCCTGCCACGAGTGATACAGCTAATAGCAGCTAGTCCCAATAGAGCCCCTGCCACGAGTGATACAGCCAATAGCAGCTAGTCCCAATAGAGCCCATGTCACGAGAGATCCAGCCAAAAGCAGTCAGTCCCAATAGAGCCCATGCCACGAGAGATCTAGCGAATAGCAGCCAGCCTCGGCCAAGAACCAGGGGACTATTGTGTATTATAAAGAGCATATTTGTTTCTCGTCCCCTGGTTACGCCACTGGTTGTTCGGTGCAGTAGCATAACCCCACTGTAAAACGCCTCGGCTGAAACAGAACAGACGCCGAGGCGAAACAGAAAACAGAGCTCTGGCTGCTGGTGTTTGGTGGCTCGCAACGCGCGGAGGCGCCCGGTCCAATCAAACATCCTGACTCCAACTCCAACAATGGAGTGATAGTGTTGGTCGGTGTCTGGTCGCCGCCTCGAAGTGATGAGGATGTTTTGGCACGGCGGTGAGAGAGGATTTCGTCGTGTTTGGATTTCCTGCTCCGAGGTGTTTTTGGCGAGAGGCTGTGTTGGTTTTTGCTCGGATTCCGTTGGATTGATGGCTTGAGAATGTGATCTTATTTTTGGGGAATGTGATTAGAGTGGGATTTTTTTGTGTATCATGGGACTATCTGATTATAAAGTTTCATTGAGACTTCAGATTGGTATAATCCAAATGTCGTACTGATTGTCAAATGGTTTTATAATTAATTATTTAGGAAACCTACACGTATAGGCAAGTTTTATCATAAGTTTTATAACTAATTTTAGGACGCCTGTCAAAACACAATTGGTTCTTTTGTGAACGCCGTCAACGTGAGACATCCACACCCTCGAGGAAGATACTGGAAGATGGAATGGCGCAGTGGTTCTTTTGTGAACGCCGTCAACGTGAGTCATCCACACCCTCGAGGAAGATACTGGAAGATGGAATGGCGGAGTGGTTCTTTTGTGAACGCCGTCAACGTGAGTCATCCACACCCTCGAGGAAGATACAGGAAGATGGAATGGCGGAGTGGTTCTTTTGTGAACGCCGTCAACGTGAGTCATCCACACCCTCGAGGAAGATACAGGAAGATGGAATGGCGGAGTGGTTCTTTTGTGAACGCCGTCAACATGCGTCATCCACACCCTCGAGGAAGATACTGGAAGATGGAATGGCGGAGTGGTTCTTTTGTGCACGCCGTCAACGTGAGTCATCCACACCCTCGAGGAAGATACTGGAAGATGGAATGGCGGAGTGGTTCTTTTGTGCACGCCGTCAACGTCAACGTGAGTCATCCACGCCCTCGAGGAAGATACTGGAAGATGGAATGGCGGAGTGGTTCTTACCTCTTAGCCGTGATCAAATAGTGGTGAAGTGAAGATTGTGCTCTGAAGTGGTGGACTTGTGGTCCTGGACTAGGACCTTGATCGACATCTTCCGGAGTCTTTCAGGACTGGACTCGGATCATGCTTTAGTCCTGACTCCTGAAGATGTGAAGCTGTCTTTGTGAGGACCACTCGTCCAACATGTAACATACAACTAAACCACAAATCCGCACTATATTATTTGTTGCAAAATGTCTGAAAATTAGAGAGACTTTCTTTAGCATTCAAACTACAGTTTGAAATAGTTATTTTAGAAACTGTGCTAAAGATAGTACACGCAGCCGTGGGAATTATTATTTTTTTAAATCATGGTAAATAAGGTACCTATACGCACAATGAAAAATCAAAGAAACATTCTATCTTTGGAGTGAATTTATTTTAAATCAAAAAGGAAAAATTTTCAATATCTATAAGAAAAAACGAAATCGAAATAGTTGGGATCTCAACTGGAGTTGGAAAACTTGGTAAATCGGGCCTAAGTATATATGTTTACGTTTTTTAACACACAAGAAAAGTAAAATTTTCTGACTTGTTATGTAACGAAAGCGACGCTAAGAATTTTTCCCGACAAAACGATAAAAATCGGACGAGAACTCTCAGGCATTTCCCATCTGCGTCCGTCCACCAAGCAATACCAGGCGATACGATGGAAGTGATTGAAAGCATTTGGTAGGCCCGTCACGCTCTGGCGATAAAAAGCACGACTTGCCTGTACACGACGGCGCATGTGCAACAACTGCATTACGAGTGCACTTTGCATTCCCAACGATGCACCGTTCACGGTGACGTGGACGCGACAACAAAACAGTGTTTACAAAATATAATCGTTTTACGTTGTACCGCGCTGCGTTTTGTAAAATAATGGAATAATTTGAGGATTTTGGTTGTAATTCATTTTATGGTGATGCGTAATTTGACCAGCGAGTTCGACGTGTTTGTTATTATTTAATCACGCTAGAATTACTAGATTTTGCCGGGAATTGAAACAGAATTTTGTTGAAAAATTAATCTGATTGATTCAGGAAAAAACAATGAAAAATAATCGTAACCAATGACCAGCAATTTATTTCATGCGTAGAGTAGGTACCTACACTGACTATTTACATTGTGTGTTATTTATTCACTCAACAATTACTCGATTTGCGGATATAATTTGAATAATTGATTGTTAAATCAATCTTATTTACATTCAACAATCGATGTTTGACCAATTCTGGCAATTCTGGCATGCCCAACAAATTAACAACCCAAACAACAATTCCATCATATTACTTATGCCTAGAAGAATTTATCAATAATTTTCCGTTTTTCTTCGTTTCATATTGATCCTTCATTAATGTTTGCATCCTCCTTTGCAGTTAAAAACTTTCAACGAAGCCTATTATTATTTATAGGCACACTCGAAAGAAAATAAAAATGCATCGAACACTTCACAATACAAACAGAAACATTAATTGATAAAGTTATTTACGTCCAACCAATACCCAACTGCATTAAACATCTACAAACTCAATGAATTATTTCATACACACACAAATAACCATTCTCTAAATTCACAGTTTACCCACAAAAAAAAAGTAAACACAAACACAAACAGCACCAGACAAACAATATATAATATATATTTAATTAAAACGCAATAATGATATCCCCGATATTTGTTTCCACTTGCCCGCTCCCGCGCTGCGATTGATTTCCGATTAGTAGGCCCCATGTCGGCTGCATTAGCGCAGGACGCAACATTAGCAAACGCGAGGACCAGGTGCGCTCACGGGCGCGCCTGGTGGCAGGTGCATGAACCTCCTACCTCCTGCCACCGCTGTACACAGTCCATAGAGAGCCGACGTGCGGTGCGCGAGTGGCTATCTGCTTGCGCGGACGCCATGTTGGTAATTACGCCGTATACATTAACTCCATTTCACGTTCAGAAGCAGAGTGGATTTGCGTCTGCCTCGAGGACCCACTGCTGCTAGACACAAGCTTAAGAGTTTCAAAACTACAAGCCATGTCTTGAGCCGGACAAAACGGCTAAATGGGTAGTTTTGAGTCTCGTAGCTCGTGTCTAGCAGCAGTGAGTCCTCGAGGAAGATGCAAATCCGTTCTCTTTCTTATCGTGAAATGGAGTTTAGGCTTGTCTTAGGTAACAATTACTGATTTAGTGATAGCATAAGGCAGTGGTTAGGTTAGGTTATGTTAAGGTTATGTTAAGGTTAGGTTAAGGTTATGTTAATGTTAGGTTAGGTTAATTTTCGCGGCTCCCTTGTACTAATATCACGTGTTTTACTATGCAACCTGTACTTATCTTCACGTTTTTGCAAGAAACATGTGCATTTGATAAAAATTATAAGGGTCGACTCAAAGCGTATGTAAATACCTATCTACAGATATTTGTCATATGGCAAGACAAGGATTTTTGTCAATCGTAATCATGTCAATTGCATATATCGAGAATAAATATAATTTCGTAATAGAAAAATTACGATGCATAGAGCCCTCTAAATGGTTTTGTTCCGTTGGTGGTGATAGTAAATTTGCGGTAAGAAGGCCTAGGATCAGCAGGCTGCAACCCTAGTGGAATATGGCCTTTACTCTGACTTTGCCGTTCTCGGTTACAAAGTTAAGAAATTAACATGGACAACAATAGGGATTTTATCCATCAGAACCGATAACGGCATAACGTAAAAGTTACAAAATCGCTAGACAGGTCATAGGAATACGGATGGAGCTGCGAAGAGCCGATGTGCGGTGCGGGAGTGGCTATCTCCTAGCGCGGACGCCATGTTGGTAATGGGGAGTCACAGTTTTGAGTTTCTCACCCCAATTTAGGCATATTGGTTTGATTTTTGCCATGAGATTAACACTTATAGACTTTTTCCTTTAGCCCGTGTCTCAAAAATATGCTATTCTCTCTCATACTGCGGTTGAAAGTGTGCTCCAATCGTGGTGCAAGAAATTTAAAAGAATTTTGTGCCAATGGGCAAGATAAATTGTGTCCATTACTAGAGAGGTCTTGCACCAGAGCGAAATGACTCTCTTATATCTACACAGATACTCATATGAATTATGTGATACAAGTTGCCATCGTCATAAAAATTCAAAATGGCAGTGGCGTAACTTCAAATTGGAGGCCCCAAAGCAAAGAAATGCGAGGCCCCCTCTACCCCCAGCACTCCAGCAGTGTTGCCAATTTTGTAAAAGTTGAACCGAAAAATGAAGGCCGATGACGTTTTTGTAGGGAATGGATTTTTTTGAAAGCTTGTACTGGGAAAACGTATACTAGATTTCAAAAGTCCATTCCGTAAAGTAAAAGGTCATCGTCTCCCCTGAGCCCGAGGCCCCTGAGCACTGGTGTGCCGGCTGCCCTCTAGTTGCGCCCTTGCATAATAGGTGATGAGATAGTTATGAATTTTTAAATTTTTTGCATATACTACAGTCTGGCCCATGAGAGAAGATGCCACAGCTGGGCCTGCCCCCTCACGAACTACCAACTCGTGAATTTAAATTTTATTGGCGGGAAAACAACACACTATAATATTTCGGCTACCAATAAAAAAATTACAACATGAATCTATTTCATAATTATGAGTAAAAATATCAGCGAATAAATAGTTGAGAGAAAAAACATAAGCTTTGGTAATGTTATAAGGTATAAAGATGATAACAGGATTTCAGTTTTGTCAAATTGGCGGTTATGTAAGCTAAAGTGACTACTAGCGCTCCCAGCGGAATGGTATCTTCTTAAATAAAACGATGCTCATAGTTTACAAACTATGACTCAATACGATGAAAATGGTTAGACATTGATCGGCAACATTTTGTGGACCAACTTTATCTATACGCTGCACTCTACGTTATTTTGTCTTGAAAGAACTCGCATACAATAATTGTCCACGACTGCATGTAGTACATGACAAAACATTGCCATTTTATTTTCTTTCTTTGAGACATACTTCTTTCATAAACCATGTAGGTACGATCTAAAATCAAACTTTATGTCTCACTGACACGGTAGAGCCCCAAGTACATAAAGTGCCTGTCGCCATGAACACACTAACCTGATCCTGACAGATATTGATCAGCAAAACACAATAATTTGCTGTAAGTACTTATGATCACCATCCTAGTCTTAAAATTGAGGCTATCAATAAACCTCTTTAATACAGCTAACTATGTCAAATAAAAGTTATACAACCGACCAACTCTTTCAATTCATGATCGCATTTGCAACTATCATGGCACCCAGCTCACGACCGAACAAGCTTATAATAAATTGAAGTCTGTGCCCCCCCCCCTTCCTTTCAAATCCACCCTTAACACTACCCTTAACGCCACCCCTGGCAACCGCCCGATTACTCATCAGGGTCGAAGCCCCTTTGAGAACACCTGAGGCCGTCGCTCCAGCAAATGCTGGCCGTATTACGCCAAGGGTTTTTGGAGGATGACATGCACTTGTTTGTATACAGGTGTTAGAAATGGCCTTAGAATCGCATGCTCAGAAGAGGGGAGGAAATTTATGTATTTGTTCAATCTCGGATGCAGAATTTCTTGTGTGATGGGCGAAATTGATGTAATTTAGTTGCGCCTACAAGCATGCACCAATTCATAACAAATCTTTTTTTCGTAACGTATATAAGTATTTGTTTTGTTTTAGCCCTCTTGAGCCAGCTAACTGCTGGTTAGGAGTTAACGGCCCTTTGACTTGCCTTCAAGGCATCTGACCAAGGCTGCCCAAAGTGCGGGCCTAAATGGAGCTGATTGTTGGCATATTTTATGTTGCATATGTCATAAGTTCCATAAGACAATAGAATTTTGAACGCTGGAGTTTTGCTTATCTCTGTATGTCATCTTGAGAAGCGAGTGGGATTTTGCAAGTTTACAAACCACAATTTCGATTTCTTCTTCCGGCGGGATGAAAATAAAAATCAGTCAAAGAATGTCAACTACACGTAACTTCCGCAATGGCATCTCTGAAGAAGTGTCTGTTTTTAGAAAAGTTCAATTATTTCAAATGTGTCGAATTTTATGCACGATTGAATCCATTTTCAAATACATCAGTTCCGAAGTGAACCTGAGACGTAGGTACCGTTACTTTGTCGAAAAATATATAACCATTTCAAATATAAGTTTATGGATATCCTTTTGTCATCAATCCACTATCGTTTTAGGCAAAATTATTTTATTTCCAACCATATCTACCTAACGGCAATTCAGTGGTGCAAGCCTCTGAAGGCTCCCCCATCCCCAATCCCCCTTAGCGCCCAAAGCATTGTCCCTTGTACGCCTACGCTCTGGCAATAAGGTGGTCTCATTAAGTGGAGCGGAAAAAACAACCATGTGCACATATTCCATTACTTCGTCTAATAAACGCGGGCTACAGAAAAAAAATTGTTTAAAAATTCAGTATCACAAATTCAATATTGTAGCCAGAAGCATAATTTTATAAAAAATCACTAAGGCATTCACTAATTCGCTTGAGCGTTTTAAAAAACGCGCATGATTTCGTCGTGTACCTACATATGTGCTGTAAAATTATTTGACCAATCATTAAATATAACCGGAAGGCATTCTTTATCTATACTTTTTTTGTCTGTTTATTTTTTCAAAACGTTATAAAAATGTTTACCATATAAAAAATGCTAATATTATGGTAATCTTGATTTTGCGGTTAACGCTAGAGTTGGCCGGGCTGTATAGGTGGGGGATTAGGAACAGGCTGCCGCGATCGCTGCTGAGTTGTTTGTGTAATAAGAAAAGTTATAATTTACTGGGGCACACAGAGCTCAGTTATAGGTGAAACTTTCGCATCGATACCTTCGGGAGAAAAATCTGTTACTTATGTGTGTGTTCGGAAGTGGTGAAATGTGTGCTAGAGCAAGAAAAGCGTCGATTTTCCGAGATTTCCATCGGGCTTTCGTTTCCCGCGGTATAGTGACGAATTTTTCACGCTTTTCTTACCTTTTTTACTGTTTTCAGATAAACATCTGTTGTGCCCACATGTATTATGTATAGGGTTTTCATTGGTCTGATAAATAAAAGAAAATTGATTAATTATTGAATCAATGTAATATTTAACTGCTACAATCAACACAATTGTACACAGCATGGTTATTTATTTTAGGACATGTTCATTGTACCTAAAGTTTCCGTGTGTAATATACCTATTTATGATTTTCGTTTGCAAGTTTCTGAAAATTGTTGAGGACAACACCAACTATCAAAAATGTTCACTTTGAATTATTGTCCTAGCACAGCAGAACCTTGTGTGCGAAATTGTTTCCCATTGCTCAAATGGCTCGAACGGTACTGGAAGTCTCGTGAAACTTAAACAAAATATATAAATCGAACTTTGACATCAATGCATACGGAGAAACGCGAGGAAAATTAAGAAACGGTGTTGTAGCTAACACAATAATCTATTCATACAGGACAATCATCGATTCTTTTTTAAGGAAGCGTTTCAAAATTCAAACATTCAGGTGCGAAAAAAACTCCAACCTCTGAAGTCCAAAACCGGAAGCGAAATTTGTGTTCGGACGTCCGATTCTCTTATAGCAAACGTCGTCGATAGCCGCCAGGGGCGCTGTGGTGTCGTGTAGAGATTTCACACACCTGCTACACTTGACAGGTGTATGGACTAGGAACTAATAAATGCCCCCTTCCCCCCACCCCCCACCCAAACCACCCTTATGCTATATGCTGCACATGTGGTACTACACAGTTTGAAACGGGACGGTCGGTATTGGCTATCCATTAAACGGATCCAGATTACATGTTGGGGGGAGGGGGTGGTAATCGCGAGGCGCCCGGGGGGATGTGAGAGGTGTTGAATTAAAATGTTCCAGAGGTTTTTTTGGGGCAAGGTTTCGGTGACGGTTTGCTTGGAGGTTTTTGGTAGAATTGCTTGATAGGTATTGGTGTTTTTTCCGTTGGCGTTTTTAACAAGTATGTGCTATAACCTGTGCTCAGAGCATTTTTAGCAAAGGAGCGTAAGTGATTTTCGTGATACAAATACCATATCGTCTTCATTGAAATATCTAAGCAAGACTTTCAAAAATATATACTGTCACTCGAATTTTGCATGGCTGAATTTGTTATATGTGTATTTTTTATGTAAACTAATACCGAAAGCAAATTGTGTAACGTATAACGTAAATAGAGTTTTTGTATATGTTTGTGATATTTTTTTCTATCTTTACGATCAGTAAAATATGAATTAGAGGGATTTGTTACAAATTTTGTTATTTTCCGCTTAAAAACTCGTAAAACTAAAAACTGTGGACAAAAAAGAAACAGTCGCGCAGATTTTCCCGCGCATTTGAGACAGTCTCCTGCCGTTATAATCCATCAATTTTGAATCCCAACCGAACGTGGATCGCCATTTGTTTTTTCGCTGACATTTCAAATTCTGAGTGTACATGCTCTAAGCTAGCTAGTTAGTTTACGATCCAAATGAAACATTGAAATGTAATTTGTGGATCTAAACTGTTAGGGAATAAAAAAAGGTAATATTATAAAGATTAGTGATTGAAAAAAACTCAGCCAACATATTCGCGGTCCGAATATTGTTGCTGGCGCTACACATTGGATTCCTGGTCGGGCTATTTTTGCGTATATGTGTGGTATTGTTTTGATCAATTATTATGCAGCCAAGTTTTTATGTTGATCACGTTCTGGGAATATTTCGGTGTAATGTTTGACGGATTTGTAATCAATTGCAGTGACAGCGGCGCGATCGTAAAAAGTTAAAAACAATAAAAAATAATTGATTGTGCTACGTGCAATGAAACGCCAAATTTTTTATCAGCTAAATCATCCAATGCAGGGTTTGAAAAATCGGCGATATTTTTGGGGGTGCCAAGCCTGACTGTCATAGCGTTTGCTCAAAGTTTTTGCAGTTTTTAGATTTTGTGTGGCAAAAACCGTCAACCCAGAGGAAGAATATACAAGTTCTGATATACCTTTTCTTGTCGAGCTATCATAACTTTTATATATAAATATATAAATAACATCAAATCTAAATTGGTCTACAGCAATATAATACTACTTCGATTTGAACCTTGGCCAAATTTGATGTTACTTTGCTATTTATTGATCGTGAAAGGTCAAAAGTTTTACCAATTTATCTACTAACTTTATCAACAATAATGAACCATATTGCTATTTATAGAGCAGGAGAATAAACCTATTGCTTCTGAAGTTTGGAGACATCTTTGCGTGCACAAACTTTTTATTTACCCACATCGAAGACAAAAGCACCCAGCTAGACAAATTTCAATCCACAAAGCATCGGACAAAACAAATACATTTTAAACTTCCTTTCTATATAGCACACAAAAATATATGCAACGAATAAGAAAATCCAATATTTCCCCATATGTTATCTAAGATATGAAAATTCTAATATCGGCTTAAGAGCCGGACACCACATGGGGCCCTCACGTTCCCGTTTATGTGCGCAAGAGCCGTCGCGGAGACCGCTGGTCAAATAGGGTCATCCTCGGCCAGTGGTGGGGTGGGGGGGGGGGGGGGGGGGGATAGCAAATGCACCCATAAACTAGGGGCTGGCTTTGCGGCCGGGCATGGGGGTATCGAATCCGTGCACAGACATAGGGGCTGGGATCTAGACAACTTTTCGATATTGGTTCAGCCCTTGGTGGGGCGGGGGGGGGGGGGGGTCTGCGGACGATCGGGGCAGTGTGCGCCCCTGAGCTCTGGTTTTTGGGGGGCGATGGCATGTGTCACGTGTGTGCAGTGTACGTGTTGTTGTGAATGCCGTGCTGTTGGGTTGTGGTTGGTTTGCGAAATGATGCGGTCTTTGTGGTTTTTGGATTTTAAATGTTGGTAATTTGTGGTGAAATGAGTTTCTTCATTTTATCTCATTTCAAATTGGGTAAATTTTCTACACTTTTATCAGGACAACAGTCGTTAATCTATACAACTAAGTTATTTACAAAATTTACAGTTACTGTAGATACAATGCCATAATATGCAATATACCAACAACGCATTCATTAACTAGTTTAATTTATTTTAAGCCAAAAATGCGATGATACTTACAGAGTTCGGGTACTAAAGTTTAATATTTTGCGCAGAATTAAGAAGAATTGCTCAAGGAACATTCGGTAATTTATAGAAGAGCCACCAAAATCAGGAAGAGAATTGATTGCAATGCATTCTCCGTAGTTAAAAAATTCAACTATAGCTTGATTATAACCAAAACAACGACGACTTTATTCTGTGTTTGTGAATTTCTAAACTGTTCGCGAATCTGGGTATGCTTGCATGCTGGCACCTTCATGTCAGTGCTTGACTGGTGCAAATGTAATGCTGATGAAATATATAGAACAATTCTATTTCTAGCCCTATTATTCTCATGATTTACTCTTAAATTGACGGTACGGACATTTAGAAAACTTCGTTCGATGATATTACATTAGCAAGTATAGGAATATAGAAATTTCAATTACCTAGTCATACAACTGATTATTTTTGTTTTCGAGTTCGAGGTTTCAAAAAACATAGGTAGAGCTTTTGCGCAAAAGCTTGGTGTGAAAATGAATGTATATTCGTAGGAATTTGTGTATGTGACAGGTTGATGGTGAATGCTTCCCCCAATACAAATGGTATTGAGAGGTGTGTAAAATATTGGCAGCAGTTTGAAATGCCCCGACCGGTCATTTCTATCGGCGGTCACCCACGCAATACCCGTTCTCTTGGAATAGTGCTTAACTTAGTTGTTGTGCGTAGCGACCGATAAGAGAACAGTGTGAAATATTAAATTTCACTGTAGGGATACTAGTCCATAAAAACGTAAATTATTTGTGGATTTTGTTGTTGTGCAATAAAAATTTCAAAGCCGATAAAAATTTACGAAAAATTTAAGAATTCTCTACAAAAATAACAAAATAATAAAATACACACTGTCCTGGAGAGCGGATGTCACAGTAAGGGCTGTGATTTCGAAAATGCAAGGCAAAAGGGCAGGCAAAAGTGACTGCAAGCGCTGCAACTGAAAGTGCATTCCTCTATGGGACAGATTATATAGCAGAACCGTATTAATGTGACTAAATTATTTAAAAAATGTGTTCTTAAGTACAGAGTCAAATGACCTTTGAAAATCATGCTCTCCTTCTTATGGTGAAATGAAGTTTAGTTAGCATACTCATTCGAGCTCTATTCAACGAATTTGCAACTCTGTCTGCAGCAGAGTTAATCCATACACCAACTTGCGAACTATGTTAGGGTCCTGTCCACACTGTCGCATTGCTAATCAGGACGTGGTTCCCCTCTGTGTGCCCCAGCAGTCAATGGAGACGAAGCTGATCAAGGAAGAGGCTCCTGACCGCGACTCTGGGACCGTCAAGGACACCTGCAGACGTCAACCGACGCCTCCGACCAGCGTCGACAGCGGTCCTCCGAGGGGCAGACACAAAGGTAGGACTTGCTCCATTTGTATCCGGTTCCTGTATGAGTGTATATGCCATTGCCTCTTGAGCGTTATTACTTATAACTGATTTTATCCTGAAATCAGAGACAAAATTGATGTGCAGGCATGTTTATCATATGGAACATCGGCTACGCGAAACACGTTGTTGCTAGTTCGGTGGTATGACTCATACCAAGTCATGAAATATTGAGATAACAGTTTGGTGGTCGGAAGCGCAAGTGAAACCGAAACAAAAATCGTAGCGTAGGGTTTTCAGCATTATTTCACGTATAGCCGAATCTGTGTCTGTTCTTTATTTGTGTTTTTACTTGTTACCCTGCACGGTATGGCCGCGCTATTACAGGGTTGATGTGGGACGATATATTCTACTATTTTTTAGCACTATAAACAGGTTGACCCCTCATGGAAATGGCCTTGACGCTTTGAGCCCCCAGCGTAACGTGACAAAAGCGGGGAACTTCAGCGGGATATTTCTTAATTAATAGAATATGCTTTCTTTGGAGGTGTGATTTGATGTGCGGTATATGTAGGTATTTTGAGAGTGTGTATACGGGTTTCAGGATTTTCAATAAACGTGTGTGATTTGTGCAATTCGAAATGTTTGTTCGAACGTGCATACAGTCGCGTTAGCCTTACTTTACCACAGCCTGGTGGACTTCGAAGTTAAGTATCATTTGACTCTGTACCATTTGTAAAGAGTAAACTGGTAAATAATGGTAATGATAAATAGTTTTTTTTTAGTGGTAATGATAATAACGTAATCATTTGATTCTATCATAAGGTAATCTATGATAGGAGATCCCCAAAAAGTGGCAAACTTAAATTAATTCTAGTGTGTGACTACATCCAGTTTGAAATCAAACACAGAGAGACGAGTGAGAGAGATCGACTATGCATTTTTTTCTACCCTGATTTTTTTCTCCAATTGAAATTAGAAAAAGAAAATGGATTCCATCATCACCGATGGACTTTCAACCTGCAGTGCGAGGCAATATTTTAGTCTGAGCCATTGTTAATTTCCCAACAATGGAGTTTCACTCGAATTACGGTTGACAATCAGAGCACAGATTGTTTGGGGGATGAAAAACGAAGGGATTACCAAAATTAACTGAATATTCCATCTCGCACTATATTTTGACAGTTATAGTCACATCGTTTTGATTATTTTCTCGAGATAAAAACAAATTAAAACTCAACCCTTTTAATATTCTTTTCATGCAGCACCCCCAATCTTAATCGACAGCTAGTCGCAAGTGTCAACTTTTTTAAAACCGAGTTAATGATCGAGATTAGCGTCGCTCCTCAAGAACACCCCGCTGTGATTTTAATTGCCGGATTAAGCTGTCTTTAATCGAAGCTTAACTACCCGCAAATTTCACCCACACAATTTCATATAACACCACGGCACTGAAAAAATAATAAAAATAAAAAAATGCGAGGTAAAAACTTTGGACGAATGTTTCGCAGAGATAAACCCAATTATTATATGACGAAAATTGCTTCGACGTAATCTTTTGAAATCAGTTTTTCGGCGATTAAATTTTCTCTTTTTTTTTACGAGGACCGTCGACCCCGCCGTGGGCAAATTAACCCGACTATGAATTTTCCTTTAGATGGCCGAGATTTCCGCGCGGTGAAAGGCGGGAAAAGAAAATCTCATTTTCGTCGTTACAATTTTCGCCGCGCGTGGCATAGAAAGTCGGGCGCGCTGGCGTCGAGGATTCAATCCGAAAAACTGCAACTCGCGCTCGAAAAAATATGAAATATAGCAAAGGGGAAAGAAATCCAGCAGTCTCGACACTTTTGTATTTTCATGAATTGCAGACTTAATGGGCTAAATTCTCTTTTAATTTTCGACTGTTAACATTATGGGTCGACATTAAAGCAATTTTGTGCACTGCTTTCATATATTGTATTTCGTTTTACAAATTCACCTGGTCTGTGACTGTGAGAAGATTGATTCGTCTCTTCCCTTTGCCAAATTGCCAAATTACCAAATTGCCAAGCGCCTTGGCTGTTTGCGCAGTATTATTGCAAAGTAATCATCGGAACTCATGTGATATTGGTGTCAATGACAAAGAGTTTATACGCATTTGAGTCGAAACAGTTTAAAAGTGTCAGTTTAAACGTAACAGCTACAATAAACAGCAAACAAAATGCGAAAAAATACCTGAGATCCTGAAATACCTTGAGATCCTGAAGCATTTCTCAGTTACAATTATACAAAAATGTAAGAATACCAATTAAGCCGAATTACCTCAATAATTTACAGCGGTTAAAAATTGCGAGCTCCAATAAAATAATAAAAAATCCGATGTGGTCAAGCAAAACGAAAATGAATCACCAAAAGTTACTTACACATAATATACCTGTTACTCCAATCAAAATTCACAAGCAAGCTTCACAATTTTATCACCAGCGTCGCACAGTTGATAGGAAAATTGCCTACCGCCGAGTCGCATAAGATGGATTATTAACACAATTTCTCACCGACGAGCCTAACCGTGGCACGCCTGGTCCTCCCAAGATACGCTCGCCCCCCCCACCCCCTCCACCCCATCCACCCCACGGCAATCTTCCCTGGGCGCCAACGATTCCTAATTTACATATCCCCTCATTTATCCCCTTATTTAAGGGATGCTAACGCTCGCAAAAGCGACCGTCGAAAAACGCGACCGACATTTTCCGGGCATTCATTTTCCCGGTGCTTTGCGTGAAAACGGCGTTTCTAATGTTTTTTATTACTGTGTGGAAAATGCTGTGGTACGATGGAGCTCGAAGGAGGGGGAAATTTGATGACGTTGTTGCTGTCGTAATCAAGTTGGGTGAATGCCTTGCGAATTCGGAATTATGCGTTCAAGTCGACGATAACAAGGGGTTTTTCTGTTGGTTGTCAATAATATTTGTTGTGATGTACAAACTTAAATAGCCCCACAGAAAAATTCCTATTTTCATGCATAATTTCATATCAAATTTCTGCTTATCTAAAACTTATTCGCCAGGTTAAATGGGATAAAGTATAGTTCTGAAGGTAATTTTCAATCATGTCAACAGACCCTTATAATATCTCTAACTTGGATCCCTGAACTATCGTCAAATCAATTTGCGACGGTACAAAACAGTCGTTTAAGAAGCCCAAAATTAATTCTGTATAACAGGACACATTTTTGATAAGATATAACACCAACATTCGAGAGGAGTATAGGCTAGGTTCCTGCATCGGGTTTACGTGCACCGGCAATAGGTCCATCATCTTCATCCTCTCACCTCTCATCATGCGACAATATACCAGTTGCACAGGAAGGCCATTTGTCATAACAGTAGGTACATCTTGGTAGGTACAACATTACAAATTATTCACTTAAACTTGCATTCATGTCATTTGGAATGTTGTAGGATGCATAAAAATTACAAATTCCATATTAGGCACATATAATTATTGGTATCTGTGATTACATATTATAAATTATAATCCATATAATTACAAACAATAAATGATATATATATATATATACACCAGTGCTTACACCCTGACCTTACAAAATGAACAAACCACCGTTTCTCTCCCATGCGATAAAACCATAGACAACTCTAATCTAATTTACAACAGCTCTATATATATTTATACGCAGTCTTGTTATCACCAGCGCTCGGCAAATTTTTTGCCTGCATTTTAAAATTTTTTCTCATGCATTCGCGCGCTTTTAGCTGAGGGCGCCCTGGTTATTTTCGGGCTTCTGCTCGTTTTGAGGGGGGGGGGGGACTGAAAAGAAGGATGGGTACACACGATATTCATACGGGCACCCCCATCCCCTATATTTGAACTCTCAAAAACAACCGGCGTGAATGACTGTGTGTGTGTGTGTGTGTGAGGAGAAATACGCGACGCTGTGAATGTTTGTCGTTATCACGACACCGAAGTATATAATATGATGCCAATCGTATGGTTTTGTCGAATATGGCGAGTTTTGAACGCAGCTCGCGGTTGTGTTCTATGCCAAAATTGTTGTGGTTTTTCGGAGGCACTCGCCGTACGCAAGATTTTTTTGTATTTACCACGTTTCACAGCCTCCTGGTAACATTCGAGCTACAGTAGAGATTCGAAACACTTTGTTAGGAAGGCCCCAGGGTAAAAAAAAAAAATGCACCATCGCTTGCACGATGGACCAATTTTACGCCATTTTTGAAAAGCAAGTTTAAAATTAATACGTTGATTAATTGTTTATTATGAACACAGTAAAAAGGGTAGGTTGGTGCCAACCATTTATTTTATCTGAGAATTTGAATCTGGAATGGAGAGAGTGGTTTGCATTTACCCACGATCAAACTCCATCTTCACGAACAGAAAAAATTGGAACTAAATGTGTTAGTTTTTAGAGTAGGTACATGGATACGAGTGTATACCCCTGAAAGTTCAAAAGTAGCCATTACTAGTAGCCATACCTACCTACAGTGTAAATTGTAATCAACTGGAAAATAAATTGAAAATGAAAATGAAATAAATGAAATAAAACTTATAAAATGTTGAGCGAATCATTTTAAATGACAAGTTAGTCGTAACGAACAGAAGTGAATCGACGAGTTGATAGACCAGATATTTTTAAAAATCCTCTAGCAATAAGACAATACCCTGCATGGTGCATTTTTGTTTTAATTGCTTCATTTATTTCTCGTGAATGTAGGTATGTAAGTTGTTGCAGTGTGTGTCGGTTGTTCTGAATGAAATAGTTTTGGAAGTGTCAGTCGCAACGTTCGGTCGTTCGTTGCCGGTGACAGCTTGAAAAAAGAGAGCTCTCGGTGTTCGCTGTGGCGCGCGCCAACACGCGACGACGGCCGCCAGTCGAACTAGACTCCCACACCTTTTTATACTGTCACGCTTTAGCAAGTTTTGTCCACAACGTTTAAAAGCAGGACACCGCGCTTGTCAATCTATAACAAAGACAAGGTTTTGCTTTAATACTTTTTAATAGCACATCCATAGATAGCTTTGTATTTTCACATAAAACCAAACGAACATTTGAGGTATCCCTGTGGTATCCATTCGAGGTAAAATAAATGTTTTAGGTACCGAATTCTGATCAAGTTTACACTAATTCTCTATATTGGCTCTTTTTTACTTGCTTTTGAGGAAGGAAATGAGAAAGAAAACTGCAAAAAGTAGCCTTTTTTTGTGCAGGTAAAAAAAATCCAACCCATAGTTTCTAGAACAGTGAACATAAAATTTGAATGTAAGGCTTACATTTGGGGTCTTCACTCCATCACTACAAAGGTTTGAAAATGAGTACCATTTCAATGCAACGGTCTTACCGTCTTCATATTGCAAGCGCATCTTTAAAAAAGTTCCAAACATGTTTCAATAATGCATTCGTGTCCTTAAAAGCGTCCTTCGATACCTACTACGAGTATCGAACTGAATTCAGTTTGAAAACTAAAACCACCTATATATATATATATATATATATTTATATATACATCAAAATATTTGCAATTTTTAGTAATAACTTCAGACATTACCAAAAATAATCAACCACACTTAAAAAAACAACAATATAATCACTAAATTCCCACCATATTCTAGCCTATAGATACCAAAAAATATTCCCTCCCACATAATACCACCCTAAACATGCCCATCATACCTATAGACATGTACACAGAAAGCGTCAGATCCATCAACGCTTCGTACGTCTAGCCGAGCTTAATATACATGTTATCCCCACCTGTCCACGCTCTCACGGACCTCGGCAGTGATAACACCACCATGCGCATGTCTTTAAGCTGCACACACCCGCCGGCTGTATTTATGTATTCAGCCACGCGCTCTTTTTTCCATTCACACAACATGTAGTAGTGTGTGTGTGTGTGTGTGTGTGTATGAAATCGCATCGCGGGGCTGGACAGTGGTGTAGAGGATAGTTCATATGCATAGACCCCGTGTACAATCCCAGCGATGTTATTGCAGATATTATGCAGATATTGTGCGGTGATGGGGGATGGATATTCATGGCGTGATTGTGTCTGTATGGGATAAGTCGCGGGAATGGACGTGTTGTTTGGCAGGGGGGAATTTCGATGTCAAAAATCTAGGTGCATGCGTTATTGTCGGTGTTTGGAGGCCTTGTTTTAGTTGTGGAAAGGTGTAGAGTTGATTGTAAATTGTATACCCTTACATACGCGGGGTTTGCTTATTATAGGATTGTCAATTTGTTGCCGTAGAATAATTCCCAAGTAGCACAAAAACCGTTGTCACGAACGTTCGGTGGACGTCGAAAAGCGAACGGGGGATAACTTGCGTTCAACTTCGGGTAGAACCGAAATCGAAAATTTCGAAAATCGAAAATTTGGCGAATGTGAACGTTGAACGCAAGTTATCCCCCGTTAGCTTTTAGACGTCCACCGAACGTTCGAAATAACGTTCGCCGAACGTTTTTGTGTTACTTGGGAGTATCTGCAATGGGATTTCTTGGTTGTTTTGACAATTGGTTAAATAATTTAACTATATATAGCGTTTATATATAGAAATGGCAGCTCTTGGTGTGTGAGGTATGCCTGATAGCAAATTTCTACCTGTCAGGAAATGATAGAGGAAAAAATAAATAAACGATATTAAAAAAAATAGCGTTTCGTAGCTACGTCTGGTCAGACTTGTGAGGTTTTTTTGGGTTGCTAGGACGACTTTTGATTTCGTTATCAGTCCAAGGTGTTTACTACTGTTCTCAAATCAGTCGGACTCTTCCTTTTGAGATTGAGAAAGAAATACAGCGAGGATATGAAACGTAGGGAAAGAAGTAAATGTACTTCGCGTGTTAAATATACCCAGTTTGATGTGGTATGTTTTTATACTCAGTGTGATTTTGTACTAAAGTTGAGTGGATCGGCATTTTCCAGCAGACCCACTGCTCCTAAAGACAAGAGTTGGACAAGTATTTCACAGATAGAGGCTCATGCCTTGTGGTAAACATAAACTAAAAACTTGATAAACTGTTCGTACTGATACTACAATACCTTGCTTCCATCAACCGTGGGTCCTTTTAGAATGTTCTAAATTCTTGGATGAAGCGGAGCGGAGAGTATATTAACATCAAAGCTTCACTCAAGCGTGCAAAAACATTTCATTCTCACGGTGATCAGGCGCGGAACTTGGATTCGCGGGCCCGACCGCAGATTTTGTCAAAAGTCCCCAGGTCTAGGGTTTGGGGGCACAGCCCAAAAAAATGTGGAACTAAGGTCATTTTTTGGGGCATTTGAAGCAAACATTTCAAGCATTGTATCTTATTTCAAACTGACGCATTGGAAAAACAGCTAAGAGCTAGAGGACTAGACCCTTACCGATGGAAATACACGTTTGAGTGTTGAAAGTACGATACTTGAAATCACTAAGGTGCCCTGCGCTGTCTATCAACATCTTTGGCTCGTAATGACACAATTGGGTGCAATGCAACTGTTCACAAATATAATTGACGATTTCTTTCTTTAGTTTTATTGTATATTTTCTGTCGTTTTATACCCTGCACCTTGTCATGAGGGGCCTGTGGGTACCAAATTGACGCCCCCCCCCCCCCCCCCCACGAACAGGCCCAGTGTGCTTCACGCATTGAATATGCATTTAGGCGTGAAACAAGTAAAATTAAACGGGAAACGTCGCAAGAAAGAGTTAATCGCATTTCGGATTAAGAGATGTATCCGAATAAAATATGAAAGCGGGAGACGGGCCTCCAAAGGCCCTGCGGGTCCCCAAAGGCCCTGGGGGCCCCCAAAGGCCCTGCGGGTCCCCAAAGGCCCTGGGGGCCCCCAAAGGCCCTGCGGGTCCCCAAAGGCTCTGGGGGCCCCCAAAGACCCTGCGGGCGTCTACTTCCGCCACTGACGGAGATTGAGGATATAACCATACTGGAAAACGTTGGAAAAAGTAAGCATCGTGCGCTCGAACACAGGGCGGATACACAGCAATCACCAAACGGAGCAACGGCTTCGCGAAAAACATTATTGCTCACACTGTGTGAAGTCAGGAGTGAGAGGGAAAATTATCAAAGTTTTTCAACTTTTATTTGAGATCCAAACTAGGAGTTACAGCCGAATTCAACCAATTTCATGCAGCGAATTCAGTTGCAACTTCTTGTTGGGATCTCAACCAGGAGTAGGTAACTTGGTAAAACCGAACATGACATACGACAGTACAGTACTTACAGGTACTTTTGTCAGCGCCGGGGCGAAATTGGGTATACTACACATTGTGGAATGCGGTTGCGATTGCGGTTTGCTGTTACACATATGTATACACGTGTATACATGCCTCGAAACTGATAAAAATTAAAATCCTGGAATTATTTCCTCACGACTCGGTCCTCCGAAACCGCCACTGCCTTGCCTTAGCAACGTGTTTTCGTTTGTAGCGAGGTGTGTGTTTTTTGTGGCGGAGGTTTTGCACGTGCGACGGTCGGTGTCGGGTCGATTTTGACGAGCGAGGGCGACAGGCGCGGGCGAAACGTAGGCCACCCCCGGACATCAAGCATAAATATTTTAGTTGCACACCTGTGAATAGTACAGCAGACGGGCCGACGGTGTTTTTCTCACGGCACTGGAATTAGCCACACTCCGTAACACGCTAAGATGGATAGTGGATTTGCATCTTCTTATAGAGGACCCCTGCAGCTATATAGACAATAGCTCACAGTGCGCATGGGTAAATTGCTCTAATAGTTCATTATCATATACGGAGCACGGCTACGCCAGTGAAATTGAAGCTATTATATTTTTCACGTTTAGAAGGGATGTAGACTGTATACATTGCACTGTCAATCATTTGACGCTCAGACCATTCAACCCTTAAGCGGAACAATGGAACGGCCTGTGAATGTTGACACCTTTGGCTCTTCTAACAGCATGGAGCCTCTTTGCGAGTGAAACACAGCTCACATTCTAAACGTGAAAAATACTATAGTTCCACGTGCGTCGCCACGTGCTGCCTCCCCCCCCCCCCCCGCGCCCGTGCGAAAGCGTGGAGTCGCACGTCCGGTGCTGGGTTCGAACCCCTGTTCTGTCAGACAGCCGAGGTGAATTTGGCGCCCGCGAGCTCAGGTGCGTTGGTTCCCGTCCATTGTTTTACCTCTCCACCCCCTCCCCCCTCCTTTCCCCCCTCCCCCCCCCACCCGTCAGAAGTAATGCCACGTTCTAGCTATCGGGTATTGTCTGCCAGGTGGACTGGTTTACAGGCTGGAACGACCGGGAATAGCCTGGCATGTCATGAGACAGTCTGGAATAACTGGAATAGCCTGGAATATTAGATTTTTGAGGTTGATGTCAAAGAAACTGTTTTTAGCTGGGGTTGTAAGCAAGATAAGTCTAGCTGCTTTGCAAGGTTCCATATTAACCGGTACTAAGTTTTAGTCGAGAATGTGACCAGTGTTGGCTAGGAAATGTTGGAAAAACAGTTAGAACAGAACATTTCGTTCAGCATTCAATAAATCCAATGTGTTATATATTTTTAACCATAGTATTCGATGAGATATTCAGATGTGTCCCTTTGAGACAGACTAAAATATGTTGGGGAATAATATCACGGGAAAGTGTGAATGGACGTACAGGGCGAATTGGAGAGCCCGTGGGAAATCCTGACCAATGTAATTTCGTCTGGAATACTCCGACGAGTGTATGCTTTGAAGTTGACATATTTACGTTAAAAACGTACAACCACTCGGTTAAAAACACACTGGTGGAATGTTGACAACTCATTTTAAGTTCTGACAAGAAAATCTCACGTACTCTGAAACATACGTTTTACACATCAAAACCTTTTAAACAAACGCGGCGCAAATTAGATGCCCTCTTGCTCAAAGGGAGGAAAATTAGAGCTATATTGTTCTGACGTTTGAGGTATCAAATGGGTATAATTTGCCTAAAAGGGGTAACTGTATCTACTGCTCAGTTTATCTATATGCATCTCGTTTTCCAAACTAGGGTGTCTAAAGGAAGCAAAGGTTAGGTAAGGTAGATTTGAGATGGCTTTCAAATACTTTTGAACAAGAGGCAAAGTTACCCCCTGGAGGCAAAGTATACCCACTTGGCCGGTAGTGCAAGGGAAAGCAGATTTTACCCCATTGAGGGCACTTTATGTCTTTAATTTCATTTTTATTTTCGATACATTTATTTTGTTTCCATTTCAAATCGAACACATTTTGGTTCCTACCGAGCCAACTACCGAGCCAAGCTTCAATCCAGTCTCCTTAGCCAACATTAACTATATCTCTCAGTCACAAGTGCCGCAATCATCTAGCCTCCTTAACACAATCCAACGAATCATCGTCCACTACCGAGCCAAGCTTCAATCCAGTCTCCTTAGCCAACATTAACTATATCTCTCAGTCACAAGAGCCGCAATCATCTAGCCTCCTTAACACAATCCAACGAATCTTCGCCCACTACCGAGCCAAGCTTCAATCCAGTCTCCTACATTTTGGTTACAGATATTCTTAAACAGTGAAACATTGTTCATACATGCTACATTTGTATGGACAAACAGATACATTGAACGGACAAATTTGTAAAGAAAAAGGTCGATAGATCAGGTGAAGCAAATAATATAACAATGGTGTGTCGTCATCCCAGATAAAAATTATTTAAACTTGTTTGCAGGCGAATGCCAATTTAAATTCAAAATATTGCGTATAGCCAATACAACGTTGCCACTGCCCAAATGTGCAAATTAATCTTGTGATGTGTCTCGATTTGCGAGATCCCTCACAATACTTAACAAAAGTTCAATCATCTAGCCTCCTTAACATAATCCAACGAATCTTCGCCCACTACCGAGCCAAGCTTCAATCCAGTCTCCTTAGCCAACATTAACTATATCTCTCAGTCACAAGAGCCGCAATCATCTAGCCTCCTTAACACAATCCAACGAATCTTCGCCCACTGCCGAGCCAAGCTTCAATCGAGTCTCCTTAGCCAACATTAACTATATCTCTCAGTCACAAGAGCCGCAATCATCTAGCCTCCTTAACACAATCCAACGAATCATCGTCCACTACCGAGCCAAGCTTCAATCCAGTCTCCTTAGCCAACATTAACTATATCTCTCAGTCACAAGAGCCGCAATCATCTAGCCTCCTTAACACAATCCAACGAATCATCGTCCACTACCGAGCCAAGCTTCAATCCAGTCTCCTTAGCCACACATGCACGTGCATGTGTGTGGGCGCACACGCCGGCAGCGCTCCGCGTGGCCGTGACATGCAATCAAGCAAGCGCTGCAAAGAGCCCCACCGCCGCCGCCACCGCCTCGCAAGGCTGTGGGTGAAGAGAGAAAGGCAGCAGATCGGGGACTGCGTTTGACAAGGTTCCCGCTAGGTCGTTGCTGGCGCCACCTATACCAGGCCTACCCCCTCCCCCCCTTCCCACCCCTCCAACGGCTGTACGGCAAGACGTCTTGAGTACTTTTGAACACACGATTCTTTAGAAAAGGAGCTTTTAAAATGCCAAACCAAAAAAATAATATCGAAAAAGATTGCTAAGTTGTGAATTATGAGAGGAAAATTGCCAGCAAAAATTGCCGATATAGGTGATTTTCGGCCTTGGTCCCTCGGGAAAAGATTCCAATCATGGAATGACACGGGCGATTTTTCTACCCATGGGACCAAGGTATAAGGGATGATTTTAAAAAGTATTAATTCCCATTTTTACATTTTTGTTTATTTTTTGGACAAAATGAAACGAAGAACACTTGGATACCTTTGGTTGAGCTACAACAGCAAGTTAAAAAAGCAACGTGTGTTCGTTCCAGCAATTTCCTGCGCTATTTTCACGTCGAAATGCCACGTCGCCACGGGCTCTGGCTGGAATCTTCGTAATTTACTTACAATTACTATAGTTTGGTACCAACACTTTTTGCATGTTGGTTAGGGTCTTACCTGGTGTATCCTTTGTCCACATTTCCACACACAAAATAATTTGTCCGCTGCAGGACTCCTTAAACACCGCTGGGGGTTGTGAGCTTGTGTTTATATTTTGGCGCGTGAAATAATATAAGTACCTATGACTATGAATACAGTTGTGGGGGGAGTTTTGATTTTTTTAAGTGTACTTGTACATACATACCTACAGCGATTTGAAGAGGTACCAATAATAAAAACGGTTGTTCCAAGAGTCATAACGAAGTTTACACCTATTATTTTTTATATTTTAATAATTTGGCTGAATAACTTAACAGAGAGCAAAAATCGAAAGGACGATTTCATAATCTTCGTCTCGTATCTTCGCATCGTTTTCTTCAATTATAAGAGCGTTAAATTAAAACATTTCGGAATTCCACTTTCCCACGTCTCCAACCATTGCCGGAAAATCCCCGCACACCCAACTATACACACGTGCCGAGTTGATACGCGGTCCCGTGGAAGCACAGCTTGCACATTGCACTTTGCGCTTTGCACGGGGCACGGGGCACGGGGCACGGGGCACGGGGCACGGGGCACGGGGCACGGGGCACGGGGCACGGGGCACGGGGCACGGGGCACGGGGCACGGGGCACCCCAAGGTCCCTTGTTTACCCACTATTATCATGCACACGTGTGTGCTAAGGGTGGGGGTGGTATGGGGGGGGGGGGTAACATATGGTGATGTTCACACAACGAGTAGCGCTGCCTGTGCGACGGGAATCACAACATTTGTGTAACTAATCTCGATTTTCTTGGAACCGGCCCGCGCTGCGATTAAGACTACATTAAATGGACTGCATCGGAGATGAACGACCTTGGGTAGTTTTTATGATGGAGCAACGGCTACGCGAGTTTTGTTGCTGCCAGAGCAACACAAAGTCACGGAGAGAGAACTGTAACACTACGATCGGAAGTTCTAGTGATACAGATAGACCCTGGTGTATCTATACCTATACCTATACCTATACCTATACCTATACCTATATAGGTATATCTAGATATACCCAGGACTTCGCGAAAGCAATTTGCGTTGTGTTGAAGATAAGCGTAGCTGTTTAAAGCGGATAAAAAGGTCAAGGGGCAGAAAGTCGTAACCAGAATATGTATGGAATAACTATATCTTTCAAAAGGGTCAAGGAAACTTTATTTCAAAACTATTTGCTTCGCTCGCTACGCTCGTCAATATGAGTGTGCCAGCAGCCCAAAATGGTGTCCTAATCTACTTGCAGTTTGTAGTTTGTTGGCTTCGGGAATGCCGGGCGTCAATTGCAGGCTTTCCCTTAAGCCGGTCCATTGCATGATGCACATAACGAGAACTTCACACTGTTGACAACCAGTTGGCTCTCCATACAGTAAAAACAAACTTGACATTCAAAAAAATCTTAATCAATCATCACCACCATCGTAATTTATCAACTCCCACAAGCGAATGACTGCAGTGAGATTTGTGATCTGTGCACTCTCGGTTGAGCACGAACCGGGACCATCATAACTTTCCCGGGGCTATTTTGATTATAGCAAGTGGCCCGCAATTCATTAAACAGAGTTAACGGTTAACGTACGGTGTTATTAATATCATGGTGAAGCAATTATTCTTCTTATTTCTCCTAAATAAACAAACGTGAAATATTGTTTGAGCAAAGTTAAACCGGTCGACCACTCCTAGATGCAGCCCGCAGAGCAAACACGGCTCATCCACAGCAATGAAGATCATCTCGACCTTGAAAACACATGCACGCACAAAAAGAAACAAATGTTGGGAAATTTGTAAGCAAATTAAGTATTTTCATTACACATTTGATCAAATCTGATTTCTTGAAAGGATCGGTAAATTCTGGGAACCTTAATACGTGACGAAGAAACGCCCGGCTTTGTCTGATGTTTTTAATCCGCTGTTCATGGATTGTGCTGAAAATAGTGCATACTCTATGGAGCAGCCACCAAGCAGGGCTTAAATCACATCAACTCCTAGACGCAGCCCGCAGAGCAATTACGGCACCTCCACGGAAGAAGTGCATCAAATTCTTGCTCTTGAAAGTCCCATTTTGTAAAGTCGATGATGTGAAATCATATCAGTTAAACAAGATCCCGAGACACTTTATAAGGGGCCTGATGGCAAGACGAATTTCAACAAAGAATTCTAACCAAAGACCACAAGGGAACCACCGGCTTCCTTCATAGTACGGTACAACACGTACCGGAGCACTGCACTAGTCCCAGCTGTCGCGATTGGGAGCTTTGTTTGGTCTGTACAGTATAACGACACATTGTTTTGACAGCGGGCCACTGCAGTGGCGCTGGTCTCAAGGCAACGGAAGATGATATTAGGATGTCTAGCCTGGAAGGGAGACGACCGGACCTAGGATGGGCCCCGGTGCCGGCCCTTCACAAGTACGGTACAATTGGATCGGCAGGATTCCTTCACTGGTGCTTGCTCAATCAACGGGCACACTAAACGGGGTTAAACAATGTTCAGTCTTAAACCTGGGTCAAGTTTGTTTTCAGCCAATGAGGTTCAATTTTCAGTAAGTTTTGGTGGTTTGGTTGGTGGTTGGTGGTTTTGTAGTTGGTGGTTAATTAACCCCCCGGGGTAATGATAACCCCGCTTCGTACCAGGCCCAGAGAGCTCAAAGCGAACATCAAAGGTTTGGGAATCCTTTCTGCTAACTTCAATCCTCCAAATTTCTCTTCCGAACACGTTGTGAGATGTGGCCAGGGAAAATTATTAGTGCTGCTAAAATACTTTTTCAAAGTAAGTATTGAATGCGAGGTGCATTAGAACTCTTTCCCCAATGTTACGTAACGTGCACTTGCCCTACAGGTATTTTACAGACTTTGGTAACTCATAAAGATTGCATTAACAAAGATAACAATTAGGCGATTTAAAAAAATCATATTTATATTTCATAAATAAATAAAAGTTATGGCAGGTAAAAACTAAAAAGTACATGTCAGGCATGTACACTGACAACATACGTAATAGTGCACGGAGAAGTTAATACGTCAAACTTGACAAGGATTTCTACCCTGTAAAGTTATCCTTATTTTCCAGGAAGCGCAATAAACTCAGGGTCAGTTTTCTTCAGAAAGGACCAACGGTTGTCGGGGCCGTGACTGCTTGTGACTCGGATTCAAAAAGGATTTCTCGCGCCGCGAATATAATTGTTTGCTGAGAGCGAGACAGAGATGGAAAGAGAGCGAAATAGAGAGAGAGAGAGAGAGAGAGAGAGAGAGAGAGAGAGAGAGAGAGAGAGAGAGAGAGAGAGAGAGAGAGAGAGAGAGAGAGAGAGAGCAGGAAAAATCTCAACTCGGCGCCGAGCGTATGTCACAAAAATCTGTGAGCCGCGCACAGAGCAAAGTCAATTAACTTTCCACATGGCACTTGATCGATTAACTAAGGGTATGGGGGGGGGGGGGGCCGCACGTCATCTACATCAAAGACAATTTTATAATATATTATTAAAACAAAGTTAATTAGAAATCTAAAGCTCGGCTTTGGTTTCGTCTGGAACGAGACGGAGCATGGAGTTGTGGAGCTCGAGGGAGTGAGATGGAGGGTCGTGGAAGTTGCCGTTGTCGGTTGAAGAAGGAAACCGTCGTTTGACGAGTCGCCCAAGTTTTATTATAATTTGCCCTCCATTTTTTTAAAACCTGGGCTCCGTTAATTGTATGATTAACGTAAAATGGACTCCACATTGTGGTGTTTTGTTTTGAAGTTTACTTCCATTGACAAAACATGAATTCTTTGGTTCATAGCTGAATTTATTCTACATAAATATATAATTTTTTAAATTTAATTAACGTTTTCTGGCAGACGTCCTTTGTGAATTGACAGAAATACATTTTTGTATTGAACATGAAAGTCAACATTTTATTTTTAACGACAATTCAACACACATGTGTTTCGTACGTGCAAACACTGATTCGAAATACAAAATTTCACAATAAAATTAGACAGGAAAGTGAGCTTACTGTGAAAAAATCTCGAAAGCTCACCATCTTAAATTCGCTGGATTTTGAACAGTATCAATTTCATAAATAATCCCCCCCCCCCCCACCCTTCATATATCTTCCGACCCCCTTAACTTTACCAAGTCCATAACATCGTGACTTCGAAACAACCCAGAGTGTCACGGCTCCCCCCCCCCCCCGAAAAACATCGAAGACACAATCCAGCCAAACAATATCACAGCAGCCCATTATCAAGTGTGCGCGCGCACGCGAAACTTATCTCCGCCGAGCCGAAGGCGACGAAACAACACGGCGAGCACTGTTGCATGAGACGATCATCTGTTGCTTTCTCCTCCGAGCGTCTCGTACGTGACAGCGCCCCGTCGCGCGGACTTTGGCAACGTCGGAGGATCGGGTAAAGACGTCACAGCGGAAAGAAGGCACGTTCGACGACGACGATCGGAGAAAAAAGGGTGTGCACTTTCACGGTGTTGGGTGATCGACGAGAGAAGAGGTTGGATGGCGGAGGCGTTGTTGGTAATAAGAGGCTTTTGCAATGGCGTTACGAGAAGGATATACGGCATGTTACTGGGATTTTAGATCGGATTTTTAAAATTTAGTACAGATTTAGTTTAGTAGTTTTGAAAATTCATTATTTTGGACTTCAGCAGGAATTTGTACTGAGCATTCAAAACGTTGTTTCAAAACTAGTGCTTTAAAGTCAGGACAATCAGACACTAGGCTTAGAAAGTTAATTATTTCGAAGGTTTTGTGAAATGTTAAATTTTGGTACTCGTTTTTAGAATCGAACTATGCTGGGATCTCAACTGCTTTGAACCTTTGAGACTCTTTTTCTAACTGCCATTTTGCACTAGGATTGCTATAGGTTGATCCTAGTCTTCTTTCCGCAAAATTGCTATCAGAGCCAATAGAAAAAACCACTTAATGGCATTGGAAGTTGCATATGGCCTTAACCACTGCGATTGTTTGAATGCAGTCTAGCAAGAACCTCGCTGATAAAGCAACAAGTTCAGATAACGAAACGTTTGGAGACCAGCTAGACTCTTCATAGCGTTCAATACCAATATGAAGTAATATACTTCTTGCTTTGTACCGCTTGTGATTTTTCATAATCGCTCCATTTGATTTCTGGGTGTTTATGGTCGAGTCAGTCTTTCGGCAATTGGCCCTTGTTTCATTCTCTAGGAGGCTCCCCTGCTGTTAGAAGAGCCAAAGGTGTCAACATTCGCAGGCCGTCCCATTGTTCCGCTAAAGGGTTGAATGGTCTGAGCGTCGAATGATTGAATGCCAAATGTTTTGAGTATACGAATATCTACTAAATATTTTTTTCACGGACAAACTTTAAGTGAAAGCCCAAAACAAAATAGCTAGTGCACTAGACAATTTATAAGGCTTTCAAATAACGTATGATTAATTTTTGTTTTAAGATTTTATATTTTTATGAAACTTTATTAATTTTATTAAGTTTCGAAGGTTTTTCTAAATTTTTAGCAAGGCTAATCAAAACAAAAATTGACTCTTACAGTATTTGAAAGCCTTATACATTTCATAGTGCACTAGTTATTTTATTTTGGACTGTCACTGATAGTTTGTCTGTAAATAAATATTTTGTTGTTATTCGTAGGCCAAGGGGTTCCTCCACCTTAAAACAAAACCGTTAAATGGTTTGATAGTCCAAAACACGTGCCCAAAAGCACAAGGACCCGAATGCAGAGTCGGCACTTAGTCCGCACTCAGTGCACACTGAGGGGACGATTTATCACTGCAAATGCCAACTCAGTGCACACTGAGGGGACGATTTATCATTGCAAATGCCAACTAAGTGTGCACTGAGTGCGCACTCAGTTTGAGTGCGCACTCAGTGATGACTCTGCATTCGGGTCTAAGTGTCCTTCCCGAAGGACAGGCTTGCATTCTTCCATGTTGCCAGCTATCATTATTTATTTTTTAGTCTATCTTGGCATTTTCCCTCAAATTAGAATAATTCTCCCTCGTGTGACTCCCTTATCTCACCTAACCCAACGAAGGTGGAAAATATGTGTAACTACGCAATACTCAGTTGATATGACCGGTAAATGGTAATCTGCAGGCCTCGGGTTCGATACCGGCTCGGTTTCACATTTTTCTAGTAGCACTATACCCCGGCCTAAAGTTAAAAAAATTTCATCCCAACTGAAATTTCAATTTTGGATTTGAATTTCTAAAAATTCTTCAAATTGTATAGTTCATTAGTCTAGAAGAAGTAGAGTAGAAGGCAGAGTAGAGTTGAACACGTAGAAATAGCGAGTTGATCGAAAACAAGTTTATAGTATACACTCAGCAGTCAATACCATACCCTATTTGATTTTTTTTGAAAACTACTCCTAAGTTTTAAAAAATGGAACTCGAGAGTTTCAAAAACATTTCTGACGCTCAAGATCGCAATCCATCAACACCATCAACACTAACGTTGACCCCACGCGTCACAAACACAAACCCATCAACACGCTTCACCAAATAAGCACGCACCCCCCCGCTTCCTCGTGTGCTCCAACAAAACTGGGTCACTATGACCTAAGACTAATACCCCATCTCAGACAAATCGCTACCCCCCGTTCATTACACAACACCGCGCCGAACCCACTGATGATACCAACTCTGCCTTTGAAAAGGTCATCCACGCCGAGACGACACTACTGTCCACTTCAGACTCAGCTCACCATAACCAAACTGTTGCACAATACATTAGGTCCCGGTGGCCGGTCTCGTCCCTAAACACAGTAGCTGACAGCCGTAACCCGTAAGGACGTTTCCGGGAATACATCATAAAAGAACATGCGTTGGCCTGGATTTTACGCATGTGTCTGGTGCTGTGTGGTTGGGTAATGTTTCGCGAGATCTTGAAGTGACCTTTGTGCGAGTGGTGTAGGTGCGTTAGTGCGTGTGGTTTCCGTGTCTGCTGGTTTCGGGGTTGGGAGATGGGGGTGGGGGTTGCTGCGTTCGTTGGCATGTGGTCGGCTGGGGGTTGATTATGAGCGGACAGATACGTGGATTTAGAAACGTGATGGTTTATGTCAGGGTTTGGTTTCTTGTCGTGTGATTTGTTGGGTTCATTTGTTGGGCATTTTTTTTTGTAACCAATTGTGGATAGTGGATTTAGCGGAAGATTTTTTAAAAGTATAATAATAATATATGTTTTAATATCTCGTTATTTTTATCGAGATCAAGATATTATTAAGCTCTTGCAAGATTATAGACAGTCTTGAAAAATGTGTATCAAAAAATTTTTTTGTGATTGTTTTGTAGCCTGCTTTTAACAATGTATATACTTAAAAACACGATATTTTAAAATAACTGGCAGTATGGGCCCGTGCTATGCACGTGCAGTGTACTCGTATTTTTATCAAGATCAAGATATTAAGTTATTGCAAGATTTTATACAGATTTGAAAATAGTGTAGACAAATTTGTTTTGTTATAGTTTTTGTAATCTTGTAGATGATGAATTCGGAGTAAGATTTTATGTTTAAAAAAATGTATATAATAAAAAAACACTTTATTTCAAAATAATAATTCGTTGTAATTTTCGTACGTGTATGTGGGTCTTTCTTTCGTCGTCTCATGAGTCATTCGAAACTTTTTATGTTCTTCCTTGTCCCGTTTTGTCAATAAGTTGCCGTTTCTAAGTCAGTTAATTTACTTTACAAATCATTACATTGAACTGCAAGTTATTTGAAAGCAGTACATTTTAACAACATCGAAAGCTAACACAAATTGACGCACAATGAACAAAATTTTTCAATTAAACGAAAGTATAGGTACAACATAGATACTTATCAGTTACCAGATATAATTTTACGTAACTACCTTACTCTTGTGCTCATTTGAAAGATTCGGGTATACCTATATCAAAAGAATAGAAAATCTTCAATTACAACCTTTGCGACATTCGTATTTCCAATCGAATTCGAAAACAGGTCAAATTTGTTCGTGATCTACAAAAAAAAAAAACCAGGTAAGCACGGGAACAGTTGCGTAATCCATTTACGATACATACCTACATGATGTGTAGACTGAATATGTAGGCCAATAATCGCTCAAGAAAATATGAACATGTGTGGAAAGCATCTGTGCGCGACAGACACTCAAATTTAAATGTCAGCATCTTCTAAGACACACGAAGCCGCCGATAGTTTTTGTCATTTGCCATTTGGGTTAAACTGCTTCAATAACAACACCATACACTGATTTCCCAGACAACAGAATCGAATGGGTGAAATTTGTTTCTGATGAGTGATTTGGAATATGACACAATATGGATTCATTGAATGGCAACAATGTCATGCAACAATTTGTCGTATATCTGGCAAAAAGTGTGTGCACTGTGACACAATCGAAACGCAATGCGTAATCATATATGATTAGTGATTACGCATTGCGTTTCGTCTTCTCGTCGCATTTGCGTTTCGCAAATAATGTGTGCCATAATTCGTAGTGCAGTACTGATAGTTCTTATACCACAATCTTGCAAGACATTATGAAATGATAAGATCTGTCATGACAATTATGAATGAGGTTTTTGCAACATCTTGATATAATATAGGCCCGAATGCAGAGACGTGCTCACTTAGTTGGCATTTGCAATGGTAAACTGTCCCCAAAGTGCGCACTGAGTGCGGACTCAGTGTAAGTATAGTGTGCACTCAGTGTCGACTCTGCATTCGGGTCTTGCAAAATCTAGAAAATCGACAGCAAGATCGTGGTTTTAATTTTTAGCAGGAATGTCTTTTATACTGAATAGCTCTCTACCGGATTTCAAATTGTCTAATTCGAGATGTCAGCCGCCTTTATTGCACATTTTAGATGTACTTTCAGCTCAGAACTGAGCAGAAATTATTTGTTATTTTTTAAAATATAATGATTACATACATACATAGATATCTAAAACCTTCGAGAACATGTTTTCTATTTTCTTACGTATGCACTTGTTAGCGTACAAAGAAAAAATTCAAAATTTCAAAATTAAGGGTCTTACCTCCTCCCGTAAACACTTTACGAAAACTTTTTCATGACTTCGCTTACTCATTTTGATTTTGAAATAGATTTTTGAGATTCTTGTTAATTAAGAAACATCATTATTAGAGATCATAACAAGTGTATATTTATTCTTAAATTTATGAAAATATTGCTGTATAATCTAATATAGACTTGAAAATGAGTCTGTTAAATATCTTGGTTTATATTGACAAAGTATCCTATATTGTCAACCTGTGCAATAGCTACAACTCTGCGACCCTTTTAAATAAGACGAGACCCCCCCCCCCCCCGCCGCCCAAACATCGATCAACAGGGAAATGTTCCCAGCTACACAAGCGTTCGCAGCGCGGTCTCCTCAAAGACAAAACACAAAACATTCCACCGCAGCGGCAGAAACTCCGCGCCAAGACGCCGTGCCGCTCAAACAAACTTCGCTAAAAACTTTCCCCCCACGACACAATGGAAATTACCTTTTAAATAAGAGAATTTCCTTGAAAACAAATTCCCCTCCTCGCCACCGCCGCCCGCCTCCTTGCGGCTTGTGCCACGGCTTCCTTTGCGCCGATGTACATCGGTATTGTTTTCACACGGGCAAATAATTTATTAGGAGGCAGTGTTCTCGTGGGGACATGGAATTGACTCGAGGCAATAATTGTGTGTCATCAATAAACTTATGAAAGAGATGCATTGAAGTTTGTTTGAACGTTTTGTTTTATTTTCCGAGACTGCTGGGGTGTGATGTTTTTAATTCCATTCAAGTTATATATAAGCGGACTAAAATAGAAATCTTAGACCCAAAAATAATGATCTGAGGTTAAAAAGAATGTTGTATAAAATAGATATAGATATTTGTTATTTTTCCATTAACATTTACCACATACGAATTTAAATTTGACAAATGCTAAAACAAAAATTTCAAAAATCGAGCAGAAAGTGCTTTCTTTTATTAATTGCAAAAAAAAACATTATTTTTTACACACTCGTCACTATCAAGATCTCAACGGAATACGAAAGTGTTGCCATTTTCAACCAATCGGCGTTCAAGGCCACCCGCAGCTCACCTTGAGATGCATTTGACCAATTGGCGCTCGAGGTTTCTCAGAGCTAACATTCCATTCCGATATCGGCGCAATTGTTTTTTGTGACCCATTCTCCAAAATTCGTGCAGCGAAATGCAAGAAAAACTCCATTGCAATTACCGTACATTTATTATCTCGTTTTTATACCTTAAATTTTCTGAAGACATAAAAAAAATTATTACACTCTACTAGATCTTTCCACCAAACATAGAACGAACAAACATTTTCACAGTAACCAATACCAAACAAATCTGAAGAACCAATCGCAAAGCAGGCACAGACCGGATGCCATCCCTCCACATCGTACCCCTCATCCCTTATCATCACCGACATCCCAGGGGCATGGGATTATTCGCAGCATCCAGAGCACTGGCTTTGCTCTCGTACAGATGCAATGGGGAGCGACGCCGACGCCGACGCCGACGCCGCGTCTGTATCTGACACCTCGGCCCACTTGCACATTCTCCTTTGATAAGTCAGCTTGCTCCAGCGAAGCCGCCGCTCGCACGCCGTCGTGGCCCGGGCTGGTCCATTCAATACCAGGTATTGTCAAGGATATTTCTCGCCGACGGGAGAGAAATACGATGCAGGGAAAGGGAGAGACTGGATCGGGAGAGTGGGGGGGGGGGGTTGGAAGGGGGTTGGCGCCTTGCTTGAGAAGGATACGCGAGGAGTGGAATTTGTTGGAAGCAGTCAGGTTGCTGGGAATTGTGTAGAAATTAGGAAATGCCGCAGACGCTTTGGTTGTGATTATCGTTACAGGGGTTCGTCATGTCACAAGACGTTATCAAATTTGTTTTAAACCGCTGGGAAAATGTGGTTTACTGAAACATAACTTGGGTGTGGAAAATGGAGAAAATAATTTGGCAGAGGTGACTATACACATCCCACGATGACAAAATATCTACTTAGCTTGGTGGAAAAGACAATACGTCTTGCTATTTTGGACATCATGCAGGAATATACAAAATTAAAGTGTTGCAATAACGTATAATCACCGTTATACTTATGTCATTGATCATAATCGACTCAGGAGAACATTTCGCTGCAGAAGAGGAACTGTGTCTTTGAGAAAACATTTCGGCAAAACTGCGGTGGTATAAATTAGAAAACTATGATTTTCTAACATCGCTTTTTATGAGTTCTTCTACGTTTAAGTCTACGAGCCCTCTCATACGAGTCCAGTCAGGTAGTTTAATGTTATTGTTGGTTTGGTTCCATTTGCAGGAATATGCAATTATAACCTTCCGATAGAAAGATAAAACGCAATTGGACTTCTGAGCACCCAAATTTGACTGCAGTTGCAGCCATATATTTTCGAGTCCCAAGCATTTAAATCTCCCGGGCTCTTTCGCACACGAGAAGGGTAACTATCACTTCGTAAATACATCACCCAAATCCGCAGTTTCTAACTGTAAAGAGGAAGCTTCTTTTGATGTCCGCTAGTCAAAAACAAACCTACTGTGTAATGTGTATAATTACAGTGCTGTTACTGTGTACAATACATGCATATTTACTGGGAACTAAGTTAAGTATTCACTCGTATTTCACTCGTACTTTACTTCGTAGTAACTTCACGCTAACTTCACTACTAGCTTCACGAGTAATTGCCTTCACAACTAGCGTCACAAGTAATAGCCTACACAACGAGCGTCACAAGTAATAGCCTTTACAACGAGCGTCACAAGTAATAGCCTTTACGACTAGCGTCACAAGTAAAAGCCTTCACAACTAGCGTCACAAGTAATAGCCTTCACAACTAGCGTCACAAGTAATAGCCTTCACAACGAGCGTCACAATTAATAGCCTTCACAACTAGCGTCACAAGCAATAGCCTTCACAACTAGCGTCGCAAGTAATAGCCTTCACAACTAGCGTCACAAGTAATAGCCTTCACAACTAGCGTCACAAGTAATTGCCTTCACAACCAGCGTCACAAGTAATAGCCTTCACAACTAGCGTCACAAGTAATAGCCTTCACAACTAGCGTCACAAGTAATAGCCTTCACAACTAGCGTCACAAGTAATAGCCTTCACAACTAGCGTCACAAGTAATAGCCTTCACAACTAGCGTCACAAGTAATAGCCTTCACAACTAGCGTCACAAGTATTTGCCTTCACAACTAGCGTCACAAGTACTTGCCTTCAAAACTAGCACTTTTCAAAATCCGAAACCTGCAGTCGGTATACATAAAAAAGAAACTGATTTCAATTGCAGACATTTTCTTTCAATCTTAATTACATAACCAGTAAATAACGATCCTTCTTCAGCATCTGGCTTCGCGTCAATATTCCCCATTGCACAGCCCTCAATTGAATGCATTTATAATCGTTGAAATCATAAAACTG
Organism: Nemoura dubitans; assembly: GCA_921293005.1. NCBI lineage: Eukaryota > Metazoa > Arthropoda > Insecta > Plecoptera > Nemouridae > Nemoura > Nemoura dubitans. The sequence continues at coordinate 27,424,047 of OV121077.1, read as the reverse complement.
AATGAAGATATCTGGAAGTGAATGCTGGCTGCTCGGTTCACCTTACTTAACCCTTTATCTGCTGCCAATATACCTCGTCCATAAAAGCGTCTGCAGCGATAATATTCTATGCACGAGGAGCCAATCGTAGCGGTTTTCCAAGAAAACTTTGCACTAATTGACTTAGCAATAACTTGCCTATTGTCTTATTGATGAAAGGGCTCTGGATCGTAATTTGAAAATACAAGCCCATAGTGGATTTCTTTGGTCGAGAAATTTATGGGAATTGTTAAGTTTCTTTACAGTTGTGGTGGTAATGGGTGTACCTGGGTGCATTGTCTTAATGAATAATAAAGCGTTCTTTAAGATGGAATGGTTTTGGCATATCATTTTGATTAGTCCGAGAATATAGGGGTAGCTCTGGGAAGCAAGCGTAAATTTTGTGAATCTCTTATTGGAGTGCAGAATATTTGGGTGAAATATCATATTTGTATGTTGCAAATATATAATTATTTGTAAATTACACTGAGAAATGAATTCTCGAAGGCAATCACCTGGTATTAGTTTGCGCCATATCACGAAATGTCCATGTCTGAAAAAAAATCGCAAAATCAACATGCGTAATGAAAAGGAAAAACTGTTGATTATAACGGCTAATTCATAAGAGAACCCTTATGCAAAGTTTTTCATTTAATCAATAACTATTCTCCTTTCGCAAGCGTGCAATTATTAGAAGTAGGCCTTATTCATGCTTACAGTGAATACGGAAACGGTTCAGCAAGCAAAGACTCCACCAAACCCATATCCTTATCCGCACAAAACAAAAATAAAAATCCAAAAACCTTCTAGTCATACCCCACATTTCCAAAACAACAATTACCCCAATAGATCCCCTTCAAAACAACATCACAACATCCCAAATCCCAACCCTTTGTTCTACACCATCTCCCAAATTTCGCCCTCAATTCTCGCGGAACTACGCGGGAGGGGGGGGGGGGACCTCTCACATTTTACATCCGCCGTCCCGCATTCCGAGGGAAGACGAGAGATTAAAAGCTTTGCCACCTGTGCCCCCCCCCCCCCCCGTGGCTACGTCATAAGCGACACATGGGCCCGCCGCCGCCGCACCAATTAGGTTAGCCCCGTAGGTGGGTCTGCCCCCTGCCCCCCCCCCCCCCCCCCAATGGGGCAGCCGGGGCCGGCGGGAGAGACAATGTGTTGCCAAATTACGTGTAGTCGCCGTGGGCTGTATCGGTGAACATCTAGGTATGGTCGGTGCCAAAAAATATTACTATAGATAGCTGTGTATAGGGTTAGGATAGTGTTTTGGGGGGGGGGGGAGGGGTTGAATTGTGTGCATGGCGCCAGGTTTTGGGCTGTTATGTTGTGTGGGTGTGAGTCTGGGGCGGAGGCTGTGTTTGATTTTGGCACGTTCGTAATTTTCTGTGGTTGACAAGGTGGTGTGATTGCTTGTTCATCGTTTTGAACAAATGCAATACGCGTTGGTTCATACAGAGCGTTGCAAGTGTCGTCTTGTTGAAGAAAAATAAACAGCTGTTAATTTATGGTTTTTGCAATGAAATCTGTTTTTAATTTCATAGACCTCACCTTATCAACAAGTATAGTTCAAAAGAAAACTTGTCAAATCTGGGTAATGCCAATGAAGTCTCAAAATTGACGAAAATAAACTGACAAGGAAATTGTTTCTGCACTTTCATGGATAATCGTTATTTTTAAGGGTAAGTTAAAAGTTTCAAATTTCTCTCAGATGAAAGACCTTTACTTTTTGTAACTCACACAGAAACAGAAATATCAAAAATAGTCCCTGACTTACCGTTATTTCTAATCTTAAAATTGCAAATAAAAAATTACAATTTAAACAATGGCGGTTAACAATTTTGATCTTGCGATTTGATCGCGTCACCTTATGGGTCACTCCCGAAGGTTTGCACGAATCGCTCGAATCCCAAAGCCCTCGATGACGTCATCCAGGGCTTGCTCCAAGTCCAACTGACACTTAAAGGCTAACGGCAAACTCAAACAACTTTTTTGTTTTGATGCTTCAGCACGGTTTTTAAAAGATACAAATCTTTCGTCGGAGCACACCTTACGTGAAGACGAGATATATCCTTAACCCAGTGGTACTCTGCAACCATATTTTGCACAGGCTCAAATAAAAGAAATTAAAAGCCAAATAAAAGGAACCCTTTAGGTGCCGCAAAGGGTCAACTGACAAAACACTTGCAAATTGCAAGATATAGCGTAATTGAACTTCAAAGTTCATGTGGTACAACTGTTGTACCACAGCGCCTTTAGAGAAGTGACATTGGCAAAACTGGACATGTTTAATGTTGTCTTCAGGCTACATACGCAATGCTACAAATCGATATAGGGAATAACAACCCTTATGCACACAAATAATAATTTTGTACTTTAGCCCCTCTTGAAGATTATAGGCTACAATAATCGATTTTCATAAATTTAAAAAAAAACTGTTGTTTTGAATTTTTTTGTGATTTCATGTCTAAAACCATTAAAGTTTTCGAAATTTCGCCCCTACATATCTTGCCACTTAGAGGGCTAGGATTAGATAAAGAAACATATACGATGATTAAATTTCTTAGACTCATGTCTACTTTATCTTATCATGAGCACTAGTTTTGAAAAAAACTATTTCAAACTGGGATTATCTAACAGCATATGCTATCACCCTTGATAAAGTAACTAGCATATCGATGGTGTACAGGCAGAAGGGCTTAAGCGCCATTTTTGGCAAAATCCATATTTTGGTGGTTCCTGCTCAATATTTATACCATAACCTAAAAAAAAATACCGTGTAAGCGACAGTCTATTACTTTAGCCGATATTCACGCTTTAATTTGGGCGTACGCGACATCACTTGCATATCTGCATCACTGCATTTCTCTTTTGTATCCAGACTTGGGGCGTAACCACCATACATACAAACAGCAAGTAAGCAGCATTTTAGGGCATATAATTTCTATTATTGCAGAAAATTTATAAAATTAAAATTAAAAAATTAAAAGCCATTCAAAATTTGAATTGATTCATCAACAGTTGTTTAATTGAGAGTTTTTTTTCACTTCCTGAACAATTGTGAAAATGTCGCTTACTCCCTTCTGCCTGTACACCATCGATATGTTACGAAACGTCAGGAAACCATCGAGACTTTTGATTTAGCATTCAATTCCCAATTTGAAATCCTTTTTTTTCACATCAAATACGATGACCATATAAGACATAATCATTTTTATGAATGTCAACCATATAGGACCTAAACGCAATCAATCCAACACCATTGATGCCAATCATCATCATCATCATCATCATCTCACTAATTTACATGAAATTGATCACCAAACCTACAGCTGCCAATTCACACGCACGGCGCGCCCATAACCCCCCCCCCCCCCCCCCCCCCGCCGTCCTTACCGTCGATTAGGTCGAGTTTAAGGGTTGGCTACCCCTGTTATTAGACCTTATGCATCGCAGCCGGCGTCTCAGTCGATATTTCCCGCCTTTGGCCGTCGGAACTGCACCATCTGTCGGAGCCCATGCCCCGGGGTAGCGAGAAACAAACCTGCAATCACTTTAGATTGGACATAGAGTGGAGGAGTTTGCTATCATAGATGAGACTGACTGATATTGGCTAAATCCTTCGTAACTGCACTATTGGCTCTATTGGGACTGGCTGCTATTGGCTGGATCTCTCGTGGCATGGTCTCTATTGGGAGTAGCAGCCATTGGGTGGATCTCTCGTGGCATGGGCGTTTGCTTAAAAATGAAATTCCGAATAATTTTTTCTATCCTAATGTTATTACAGATTTGTTTCTCGCCACAAATGACGCCCTAAGACAAATCATATCCATATGATTTGTAGCATCATAGCATTTGCACCATGGTGCAAATGCTATGATTAAAATAACCGGTGCTAGTTAGATGGGTACATGATACACATTCAGTCCTTTCTATACAAAACTGTATAGTATAGCGCTAATATAGCGAGTGCCACAGATGATAAAATGGGTGCCGACATTTCAAAAATTGTGTTTTTATATACGTAAACCTATTTTGCAAGGCGCACAATGGAATTGCCAAAATTCAATCGCGGGCCTTGGTATTTGTAATAACACAAACTTATTTAAGCATTTAACTTTCCTGAATTATTCTTGGAAATAAATTTTTATCTTTACTGAATTTTGCTTCGAAAGACATGAACACCTAACAAATTCCGTACATCTTTCTTATTCAATACACGAATAACATGTGCTTAGCTGTGTCTTAACCATGAATTAACCATAACTCTACAACATTATAATGTTTTATACGGTTATAAGGTATTTTTGACAAAGCAACGCCAGGAGCGAAGCACAGGACTGCGAGGGGGTTTGCACTGAGCCACGTCGGTTGCAGCCAGTGAGCTCTTCACGTTCAACGTCGACTGCCAGATTAAATGCCCCGCTTTCTTGTGCGAAAACTTTGCACAAACGACAGGAAACTTAATTACATTTTATACACTATACTGACTAGCGGTGACTTGCGTGTGTGACTAACATATTAATTTCTGCTGCATTACGTCGTGGGACCCTCGAGGGCTGAGAGCAAATGCAGATGTTTGAGACTGCTGGTTCAAAAACTTGACGTTATTTTGAAAAGACAGCCGTTATTTTTTTGTTAGATTTATAGTTGCTCTTGAGTCTTGAGTCTTTTATAAAGAGATACATTTCTGTTGCTGATGCTGAAGTTTTTTTAAGACGTTTTTAATAATCTGAGGTATAAGATATGACTATAAAAAACAAATAATCGAGCGACCTTAAATAGGCACTGAGCAATAAAATATGAAAAGCAGAGCTGTTATATTAATATCATTGCGTTTAAAAATTTGTTTAAAGCGTGCTAAAATTTAAAACAGATTTAAAGGTTGACGAAAAATAATTTGACTCATTATTTATTTAAAAAGATACATAAATATTTGGATTTCTCCATTTATAACATTTAAAGTGACAAAAGAGTAATTTGAAGAGGGAAGTAAACGGTTGTCGTTTTGGTCGATTTTCGCATAAATTTCACATTCAAACGGAACGTCTCAAATAAAAAAATAAAAAATACACGCGTTGTTAAAAAGCTGCTGAATGGCGGATATTTTTGTTGTTGTTATATTTTGAAAACTTACAGCGGGGGAAATTTCCAAACAGTGCCATTGTAGGCACTTTTGGACACTTTTTCGCAGCTGAACGTATTCAAAAACGAAAAAAAAGTAGTAACCGCCATGCAACAGCTTTTTACCAACTCGTGTTTTTTTTCAAATTTTTTGTTGACATTTGTAGCCAGGAGACGTTCGCTTGTGAAATTTATTCGACAATCGACCAAAACGGCAACCGTTTACTTCCCTCTTAACATATTATTTCGAGTTCTTTCACGACTGTTGAAGACAACTCAAGTAGTTATACGATTTTTTAAAAATGGGTTTGATTGGTTGACATTTAACCTTTTTAGAACCTACAATTACTTCTATTTCCATATGCAGGACATGAGTATAGCAACACCCGGCAGTGTAGTATATTTCTGTGAATGACGCACGAGCGAGCACCACGTGAATATCACAGTCTTCAGAGTCTTGCACGCTTTTCCGAGCTTTTCCTGGCTTTTCCAGGCATTCCCACGCGCACACGTGTGGCAACGTGATCGCATTCTCATTGGGCAGAAATAATTGTTACAGCTCGTTTTCGGAAATAACATTGGAACAGATACGTTTATGCTCCTTTATTTTTGAGTATTTTTGGTTCTGCACATTTCGCAATGACGCAAATTTACCGCGTTTGTTCTTCCGCCTTCTGGGAAGAAACAACTAGTCTTAGGTCACGATGACGTAAGCGATGCGAGTGTTACCACCGCAATGACGTGCAGGGGACGATGTTTTTCTTGGAACTCATTAGCCAAATTGAGCAGATTATTTTATACCTATTTTCAATTCGTCAAAAATAAACTACAATTTTGTTATACGTACGCATGAAACTTTATATTTGGACCGTTAAATGGTCACTTTTTAAATAGACTTTCTTGTTTCAGTATGCTGCAAGCAAATTACATTTTTTGTAAGAGAAAATTTCAGTTGTAATTTGTTAGATGCTTTCAAATAAAGTAAGAATATTTTTTTTGTCATGATAACTCTTGCTGAAACTTGTTCATTACTGTCAAGTACAAAATTTAAAATGTTTTCCGTGGTTATGGACACATTTCCGCTGATCTAATCATAAATCACCACTCATTTTACTTTATTATAAAGCCTTTTAAATTACCTTGGTGTCTGGCCATTTTACAAGGCTGTTACTTATAGTTTCCTTTTTAAAATATGTTTGGTCGAAATACTTTGACTAAGTCCTTCCTTGTTGTTTGATATAAAGGTTAATCGGCGGAGAACTGCAACTAAAATATTTTATTTTCTTGTTTGTAAATCAAACATTGAAACTTGTAGCTCAAAAAGCTGTAAGACTTTTGCTCCAAATGCTTCTGATGTGGAGGTGCCGAGTTGTATTGCGGGCTGCGTCGAGGAGTAAATGTTACTATACTGCTATACTGTTTCTTTTAGGGTGCACTATTCACATTCGTAGTTTTAGTCACTTTGTAGATGAGGCTGTGGGGCTTCAGAATGGGTTTGTATAATGGGTGGAGGCGCCGAGATTGCTCTGCGGGCTGCGTCTAGGGGCAGAGCGTTTGTCGTGTCATATCATTTCAAGAAATATTTGATAATTCCTACTCACACACTGAAACTGGAAGTAATCATCTCAATGAATAGCACCACGGTAGTTCTTTTCCACAAATCTGTACACAATCTATTAAACTTATTTCGTTAAAAATGTGTTTCTACAGCTGGCATACATTTCTTCATTTGCTCCACAAACATGTTTAAGTTCCTTCTATAATCTATTCTAGACGCTCTTTACGCTCATTATCATTCCTCTCAATTAATTAAGTTTCGTGCTAAGTGTGTCGAAAATATTTAAAAAATCTCGTATTTTCAAACAATTCGTTCAAAATAACCCATAGAATTCGTCAAAAAAGGATGAGAATATGATAAACAGTATTTTATCATCGATATGCTAAAAAATGTGATATTATAGCTGCAAATTACAATTACATAAAATGTGATGTAATATTACATAAAATTTAAATAGTTAACAAAAATTTGACATTTAGACGTGTGCCGAAACAAAAGTATAACATCAAAAACATATTGTAATTTATAACAAACACAAACTTTAACGCGTCCAAAATCCAAAAATCCAAACAGAAAAGCACAAATCTGTCATTCCACTGCAGACCCGAAAATTCTCCTTTCCCTCCTGATTCTGATTTTCTCTCACAATTTTCCCCACTTTTCACCAGCAAACGCACTCGCCATCACCCACACACTCACACACACACACACACACACACGCACAATCGGGCTGTCACCCGCACAAAGGGCTGTCCTATATTGCCCCCCCCCCCCCCCCCCCCGCGGCGGGGTAACAGGGCGCCCTCAAAGGGGAAACATCATGTGCACTAGAAGATTTTCTGCTATCGCCTTCGAGCTAAACCCATGCTGTGTAGCGCACGTACACAAAAGAAATCGCACACTGCGATTGGATTTGACGCGAACCAGTTGGGTTTTGGACGCAAATCGGGGACGTACCAAGATTATGTGTGCTGGAAGCTTGATTTTTGTTGTCATGGCTTGTTTTAGATTTCAATTCTTTGTTAGGACTCTTGCGATTTAAAAATATTGATCAGATTATATCTAGGCTAGATAATATTTATTTGCGTTTGCCATTCCCTTACAATTTCTTTGCCTTACCGTACAATAATACAATTTCATGCATTACAAACATTACTCTTACGTTACATTACAATTTAATTAACCAACAATTTAATTGGAAAGCTCTGGTTATGTGCTTGGATTAAAATTCTGCTGTGGGCCGTATTACCACATTTATTTTGAATTCAGTCTAAATATCAAATGACCACAAAACAATTTAAAATAGTTATAATGGTGAGAAATACACCAATAGACAATTTTCTGTATGGAACTTTTATACAACAAATTCATTCATTTTTGACGACAATTGATTGCGAACATCCTGCCTTACAATTATTCAAAGAGTCTGGAATATTTAGGGAACGTTCGAACATTGAAACTGTTAAAAAAAAAGCAAACATCACATACGATTCCAAATACGACGCTAAAAAATTCTTAGTTTTCAGAAGGATGACATTTTTCTGGATTGTTCCTGTAAAATGAAGTCCCTCAGAATCGACCACGTTGGTACGTCTGTGCAATTACGAATGTACAGAGACACGACATACTCTATTTGCGTACCACCCATCATCATTGTAGAGCGGTGAACGTTGCGACGGTCAAATCGCAATGACGCCGAAAGAGTGAACGCTGGGATGAAAGTGACATATCGAATGAAGCGATCCGTCAACAACAGACTTTCGGTGCAGACATGTTCTCCTTACTGGGCCGTGCCTGAGAGGCCGCCACTCATCAAGGGGGCCCACCTTGATTGGCCTTTGGACAGTCGAGATAATGTCGTTGCAAATGTCGACGAAGATTGTTAGTGAAACAAAACCAGCAGATGAGTTTATACTTTAAATGTATACCTATGTTTAGTCTACGAACGTAGAAATAAATTATTTTTATTTGAATGTTTTCCAACATCAGTTTTGGAATGCTTTTTGTTTTATGATAAGAATTCCCGAAAATTATCCATAACCATGTAAAACACATTTAACTTACTATTTGACAGTTGATTATTTTAAGCAAGCCTAATCATAACACAAACATGATTCTTATTTCTTACTTTACCTGAATGCCTCTGAAACTAACTTGTTCCCCATAGCCATATTCTTTTGGGCTGTTACTAATAGTTTGCGTTTAAAAAGAGAATTCGTAGATATATTCAAACGCCTAGGGGTTCTTCCCACCCTAACCCTTCCCTAGTTCCTCGAGTTTCTAATTCGCGCAATTGGCGCCCTTTGGCACGACATACAAGAACCTAAAACTACTTCGAGCAACCTATACCGTTCGACCTACAATCGCCAAGCAATCGCCAGAGCTTTGGGCGAGCAGTACTACCAGACTAACAAGAAAAGAACCCCGCTTGCTGTCTTTGTGCTGTTGAAGGTATACCACCCTTTGAACGCTACGGTGTAAAGATACATCATGTGCTCAATGTAAGGTGAGGTGCAGAAATTGAACGTGTTATTAGAGAAAAGGGATGGTAACTTGGCAGTTGGCAAAGGTGTACGTTGTAGTTTGATCGTACGCCTGCATTGCCTTCGGGCAGTTTTGCGGTTGCTTGGATCACTGTACAAAGGTAGTTGAGTTTGGTTAAGGTTGTGAGCATAAGATTTTGGCGTGTGCGCACATAGCAGGCAGTTTTCGTATTGTACGTTTATTGTTATAATAGTGAAGCTCCCCAAGAATAACAATTAATTAGGCCTTTAGGGAAATGGTCAAGTGTTCTAAAAGATGTTGTTCAGTCATCTTGAACAATGTGTATATTAAACATAAAGATTATTTATGTTTACCTATACATAATCATTAATTATAAAGACCCATTTATATATTATTTAAACCATGGGAACATTAAAATATTATTAAAAAAAGTAAAACACATAGAACCATAAATACAGTGTTCATGGTATAGGTACGTCAAATCTGGCATGAACTCTCTCAGGAATGATCACCATTATTGTCGCTTTACAGACAGAGAAATTAGAAAGGATGGCGCTGTTATTATATAGGCGCACTCTTTCTGCAGTTAGTCGTGTATGCACAGTTCTCCCGTACCTAACTTCGGTGAAAACATGAATCGCGATGATCAGTCATATGTTTAAAGCGTATAGTCTATACATATTATATAATATGATAGAAGCTATAACCTGTATATAAGGTATAATGGTAAATGATCTCTTATTATTTTGAGTTTACCATAGTACAGTCTTCTAACTGGAGCTTACATTTGCTCCTATGACCATTTGTATTGAGAAAGCTGTGGGAACGTTAATCTTAAGTTAATACAACTGTACATGGTTTTCCTGAGTTTATTGTATCACTTGCAGAAACATTAAAAATATATTGCGGAGCCCAAACTAAGAAAATATGTTGTATTAAAGATAATGTTTAGGTATGCACAAATTACCTATACGACATAGCAACTATTGTAGTCCATGCATGTAGCTTTAATCACACTAGAATAATAGTATAGCATCTATTGCATTAATTAAGATTTTTTTCAATTATTTGAGAAACTTTCTTTTTATTGACGCCATTCTCATTCCAAGAAAAGCCTAAATGCTTTCACGCTGCACATTTTGTACATCATGATTAGTCAGACGGATCGTGAACGTCATTCACCAACGCGCTAACTTCGGCGAATGCAGGCGAAACCCTTTCCAACGCAGCGACCACTGGATCGAATTGAAATCAAAGTAGATGACGCTTGATCGAATCAAGTTGATCCGGCTGATCGCGAGAGAACAAGTCCATCAAACCTTGCGCTGGCGATGGCAGATAGACTTCAATCCACGTACCAGTACAGTGCGTTACGTATAAGAGCATACTTTGCTGTTGACCAGTACAATACGTTACGTATAAGATCATACTTTGCTGTTGACCCGCACAATACGTTACGTATAAGAGCATACTTTGCTGTTGACCCGTACAATACGTTACGTATAAGAGCATACTTTGCCGTTGACCCGTACAGTGCGTTACGTATAAGAGCATACTTTACTGTTGACCCGTACAGTGCGTTACGTATAAGAACATACTTTGCTGTTGACCCGTACAGTGCGTTACGTATAAGAACATACTTTGCAGCCGCAGCGCTAGTGATCACTAACACCATGTTAACAACCTAACAAACTAAATTGCTGTTGGCATTTATGCCAACTTAAACTTCTACGATTAAGAAATTAAGAAATAAACTTGTACGAGCAACCACTGTGGTGGGGGTAACCGGTTAGCAACCGGTTAGCAGGATCAAAACAGGGAAATTTGTATAGCCAATTAGAACGAGTATGTGAATTTTAATGTCAGAATTTCCAACTGTCCAAGCAGCCGCCATCTTGTACACCGAGCAGTATCGACTTACCCCGTACAGACTGTTAGATCCTACAGACTCATTGGCCAGACTTGTTCGGCTATCACCTTACCCCGTACAGACTGTAAGATCGTACAGACTGTAAGATCGTACAGCTCACGGGCCAGACTTGTTCGACTATCACCTTACCCTGTACAGACTGTAAGATCCTACAGGCTATGTCGTACAGACTGTAAGATCGTACAGACTGTAAGATCGTACAGTCTCACGGGCCAGTCTTGTTCGACTGGTACGAACAATGTGTTTGGCCCGCGCGGCGGGGGCAAAAGTTTTCCCTTCAATTCTTGTCACGTGCCAAGTGTTTAGGATGTTCCCACATTCGGGGAGATAAAAGTCCAGAAAATGCGCGCCCCGGCAACCCCAAATGGGCGGAGGGGAGTTGGGGGGGGGGGGGATGGGGGGGGAATGGGGGTCGCCGTAGGGGTTGGGGAGGGGCATCAGTTTCCCCCGATATGGGTGAACAGGGCGATGGTTCTCAGGGGAGTTCGCCCTCTCTCTCTATTTGACCCGGTTTGGTTGTGGTGCGTCGTGATTTTTATACGCTGCGTATGGGGATCTAATTTGCACCTGAGAATTTCACTACTTGTCGGTAATGGTCAGTTTTACATTCGGTTTTACCACAGTTGGTTTACAATTTTCGCAACTTTCAGTATGTCAGTGAGAGTTGAAGTTAATATTCAATGGCATATTTAATTTTGTTCCTTGCCTTTGGTAGCCGGAAAACAATACCTGGGTGTATAGGAACATAAATGTGTGCATACATATTCTTGCAAAAATACTTGGTGATTAATTGGGTTAATTTGTCCGATAATACACAGTTACTCAATTTAATGCTTTTATTTTATTGGGAGTTGTTATTGTTTGTTATTTATTCTATTTGTTTTGCCTAATTAACTAGTGGATGATAGACACGCAATTTCATTATTTTATTGGTAGTGTACTGCAAAAACCGCGTACATTATAACAGGAAAGCGATTATATTATTCTAATATAAAAACAACATCATTATGTTTTCATTTTGGTCGTCGATGGGTTTTGTTATAACGTTAACTACTATTGGCTGGGAAATGTCACTACATTGTACTTGAATTTTATCACAACATGGCATACATTATTTTTTATTTAAACATATTATAAAAATATTGTAGACCGGAAATTTATTTGAAACAAACCTATAAAGTTTTGAGGTTATCTCAACTGTTATCAGTCACTGGGGTATGAAATCATCGCAAACTATGCATATTTTTAACCACAACCATACAAATAAAACATTAAAAATCTCTATGACGAAGTCAAACCACCCCTAACCTACCTAAATGCAAGCACACCAGTAGGTCACAACAAAAACCCACCCCACCCAAAAGCACACTTCCAAATTACCTACAAAAAAAGGCGGATTACCCTCATTTCTCGTCCAAAAACTAAACATTGTAAGTGTCAAAAAAACACACGAACTGTTTCCCCGGTAGCCTTGTGCGCTCTAGCCAGACGCCGACGCCGACGCCGACGCCGCAAGCACAACACACATAGCACGACCGCCGCGAATTCACCCAACGGTTGTCCATCATTTATCGTGTCAACTGCATAAAGACCACCCGCGGACACGAACCAGGGGCTTTTTGATGCTGTCAAATGCAAAACGGCGTCTCTGTTCCCCGCTCGCATCCTACCTTTTCAAAATCATGCTATTAATAATTATTAATTGATGAGCGTATAGACCACTGGCATTATTTTGTTATAGAGAAAATTATGTTTGTCAGAATTTATAGGTTATTGGAAGTGAGGTTATGGATATTATGTAAAATGGTATTGATGATAGTTGAATTGTATAGTGATGCCTGGGGTTTTGATTTTGAATATAGTGACGGGCTGTTGTTTGTGTTTTGGGCATGAAAATAGAGTTGGGCATTTTGGCGGCTTCGCGAAATCATGGTTTTACTCTTGTTATGTTTTTGATGTGTGTTTTGGATGTTGGTAGCACTGGCGCCTGAATGTGAGTTATAATACACTGTACGTGTATGGCACATCAACTGACAGGCGCAGAATTTTACTGCTAGTTGTATAAATTCGCGTCTATATGTGGCTGTGTTGCAGCGAATTTGAATTGCTGACAGTTCTTTTGCGTCAATTTTTGTTTTGTTTGTTGAGTTTTTATGTTGTGATCCTTGGATTTTCACTTTGGAATTTTGCAAAAATTGTCGTAAGGCTCAGTTTGGTAAAACGGTAAACATGTATACGGAACGTAAGACCATAAAATAAGTATATTTGATTGGACTATTGATTCGTTTTATGTCGGTATGACTCATACCAATTGTCATGGAATAGGGAACTGGTTTATATCGGTGATCGGCAGAGCGAGTGTAACCTTATACAATAACAGAATAGTGCAGGCGGTCTGATTGTATTCCCAGCTACTTTGCATTGAAGGTGAGGAGAATGCCAGAATACATAGGACGAACCCACGCGGCGAAAAGGGATAATACGTGACCGGGTTGCTCAGTTGGTATCACCTGACCGGTCGGCAATCAGGCGAGGTCCCGGGTTCTTATCCTGGTCCGGTTAAGCATTTTTACGGAATGCATTTTCTAAAATACTTTTCTTGCTATTTTCTATATTTTCATTGGGATTTTGGATGGTTTTTAAAATGTAGGTGGGTAAATTTATATTTTTTGTTTTATTATTGGACTTTGACAGGATCATTAGAATTTAGGAAGCTTAAATGAAAAAAAACAAATTTTGGTTCTTTAGTTCACGTTGTTAACGTCAGTCAAGCTTTTACCCTTGATAAAGTAACTAGTATATGTTACGAAACGTCGGGAAACCAGCGAGACTTTTGATTTAGCATTCAAATCCCATGTTTGATATAGTTTTTTTTTTCAAAACTAGTGCTAAAGTATACGTGAGTGTAAGAAATTTAATTGATGAGCGTAGCGAGCGAAGCGAGCGGAGCGAAATCTTCAATTTCACTTACCCCAGAAAAAAGTCACTTGTGTATGTTTTTTTTTTGTTTTTTTTTTGTTTGTTTGTGCGCGCTCTACAGACCAAACGCCTGAACCGACATGGATGAAAATTTCTGCGGCGTATCTACCTCTGTTCTCAACTTAGACCCCCTGCGTTTTTTAAAAAGATCGGTTCAGTAAATTTTTTATAAATCAATTTTTACGAAATTTTTTGTTTTTTTTTAGAATTTTGAACCCCTGTAAATTTCAAAGTTCTTAACATAACTTCACCAAAACTTCTAAACATGTTGACCTTAAACATATATATATCATGCCTGCAAATCTTAGTTCGGTAGGTTTTTCCAATTGGTTTTTATTAGCATTTTTGTGGTGTTTTTTTCGTGATTTGACGGCTGATTCAATACGAGTCCGGTTTCCTTCGTTTCCTTGGTTACCAGCTTTGTTGACCTCGAAGAGAAACAAAGGAACGTCAGAATCCGTATACATTTTCAAGTGATTAGAATTTTCGAGAAGGCAATGGTCAGGTTTGGTGCTCCATGGTTTTCTTGTGACTGCTGCCTGCAGCTTTTAATCCGCTATACACAAACCGCTACCTACGCTCATCTTCAACGCAACACAAATTGCGTTCGCGAAGCCCTAGTCCTATTGCTGATTAAAGCTCCCACCCAGAGAAACCAAAAAGCTGCAGTAAACTGGCTTCGAATGAAAAATCAAGTCCCACCGATTTCCCGACGTTTCGTAACATATATAGTTACTTCCTCAACGGTTAAAGCTCGACTATCAAAATGTATTTCAAAATCATGTTTTTCGAAATTTACTCTTTATTTGGGTTTCCTCTGATATCTGCGATGGCTAGTCTGTACCGATATAGGTACAGTTTTCTCTTATTACCGACCCGCTTGTGTGTGCTAGTTTTCCCACGATGTCTCCTGACGACGACCGGAGTGTGGACGCCCGCTTTAAGAGTGCCATCGATCAAGACGCGGGAACCGCCATCTGGCGGCCCGGAATCCAGCCCCCAATTACAATAATATAACGCTGGACGCCGCCGCCGCCGCCGCCGCCGCCGCCCGGCGAACTAACGGGCGACGGAGGCGGCGGCGGCGGGAAAAAAATCAAACGGTCGGCAAGCAAAGGAAAAAACATGTACACATGACGAAATAGCGGGCACGTAAATTAGTTGGTCAGGGTAAATGCGCTGGGAATGGTTGGAATGGTTGGAAGGGTAGAAAGAGTTTGGGGGTTTGGATGGGGAGAAGTGTGATGGAAATGGGGTGTAAATAAGGGATGTAATTTTGTTTTAACAGCTTTTTGATGGGGTTTTAATTGTTGGTCGGGAATTGGGTTGAGAAAAAGAGAGCGCGTGTTTGTGTTTTGCGAAGACGTTTTGGCGCAGTTTTCTTTGGTCAACGTATTGGTGGTGCTGGGTTTTTGTGCTAGCCGGCTAGCGTTTACGAAGTATTCTTTAGTGAACGGTGCTATTCAACACGGTGAAATTGATTATTTTCCGTTTGATATGTTAACATCAAATCTGCCAATATATTGTGATGTTTGGGGAAGGTACACGCAGCTGCTGCGCTAATACAGATAGATTAATAAGTTAGTATATAAAAGAAAATTTAAGCTAACGCACAAATAGCCAGTCTTTTGAAGGCTTCTAAAATATTTATCTATATATTCTCGCTTTAGGCTTAGGGTATATACAATAGCGCAGGGGACAAAAATATAGCGGCTAAATATATAACTTAATATTATTATCTTATTTGTAACGACTTTTACAAATGATGACTATTCCAAATAATGACTATTCTAAAACAATTACTTATTCAAAATAACTATTTTTTACCACTAAAAAATAAAAAGCCATAAGATCTTTGTTAATATTTTCACAATATACTCCGCGAGACATTCTATAACTCCATTATTTTTTGCGCTACACGTATTCAATTCTGTATTTATTCATCTCACTTGTAATCTTCCTGGCAACTTGTATTTACACTATGAAATATTTTCACACGACAATTTAAAGTCTCAGCCAACCTATTAAAAATTTCATCAAAAGAAAATCTTTGCCAATACTTTCACACAATTCCTCAAGAATACAGTATAATATTCTATACCTCCACCATGAGACTGTCTACACCGAAAAAATAAACTCGTTCAACACCTCTGTGTTTACACCGTGCTCTCGACTCCTTTCAGCCTCCCTCCCCGCCACCTCCACATTGTTATTCGATTAGAAAGGGAATCTGTATTGTAAGTATTGTGCTCTCCTTTCGGGATGAAAGCTGGATTAGGAGGGAGCGAGCACAGGAGCAAGTGAGACAGATGTGTGGCAAGACGCGGCGATGAGACGACGCGCGCGAGAGAGAGGGAGAGGGAGAGAGAGGGCGACATGAGAGCCGGTGCCATGTGTTCGCGGGAAAGCGGGAAAGCGGGGAAAGCGGGGAACGCGTCGAGGATTTCGGCAACGGAGATCCCGGGGCCGGGCGCGCGACGATTGGGAATCGGGCAGGTGGCGCTATTCAGATCTCGGCGAGTGTGGAAGAATTTCGGTTCGGTTTTGAAGGGAAAAGTGTTTTGGCATTCCGTATAAGTTTTTTTTTTCAGTCTTATACGTAATGATTTGAAAGTTTGCAGTGCGTTATTTCTTTGGTTTGTAATTATCTTCGACTTAGTTTTTCTCCTCACTATGGAACGGACACCGTACATAAATTCGACTCCCAATTACCATCAGTTTTCCCAGATTAACGAAAAAACTAAATACCTGTACCCGGTGCTTTTTTTGTGCCGGAACGCACCGGAACGCCGTTCTGTCATCTCATTAAACATCGGCGGGAATATCTGCGCTCGCTGATCGCTGGAAAAATCCAGCTCTCCATTTCACGTTGAGAAGGAGAGTGTATTTGCACCTTCCTCAAGGGCCCTCTGCTACTAGGCATGACACGAACTAAGAGTTTGAAAACTTACAAGCCATGTCTTCAGCCAGAAAAAAGGCTCTATGGCCATGGGCAGTTTTGAAACCATTTGCTTGTGTCTAGCAGCAGTGGGTCCAGGAAGAAAATGCGATGACACTTTCCCTCTTACCGTGAAATTAGGTTTGTGTTAGTGGAACTCCGAATTGTGGTCCTGAGATATCAGGAAACGCACCAGGAGGTGATCCTCTGGCTGACGACTGGCCTAGCTGCTGGACATTAGAGCAGAAGAAAGAATTTTGCTTGAAAAACAATTGGCTCTGTTATCAAAACAAGAAACTCGGCTGCACTTCTTGCGAAGAAATTGGAACTCTGAGCAGGGATAAAAATTGTAAAGGAATGGGCTAACGCAGAAATATCTTTTACTGGGAAACCAGAAAGCAGCAGCTGACATCTTCTAAGGGTCATTTTCTATTATGAAAATTGGCGTTCAGGCACATATCTGTACAAAAAAAGCACTGTCTCTGCCTATACATTATGTATAGAATAGCTAAAGCATTTATCTAGTAGCAAAATTTAGAGAAAGAAATGTCGCTAATTTTCCAGCTATTAGCGGAAAGCACATATTATCACCATCAAAGGGGCCAGTACCCACGACTATTTTTAATTTTTTCAAGTTTTCATTCTGTATTTATTTTTCAAATTTGGCTGGACATTAATTGGGTCTTTCAAGGAAAGTATGCATGTATATATATCAACACGGAAAAGTTTATGTTCAAGATTTTCAAAATTCAGTTTCATTTTAAACACCGTCCTAATTGAGACCCATGAGTTCCACATTGCCAATCAAGGTAGGAGTCCACCTGTCCTCAACCAATTAACTGCCACCACCCACGATTAATGTAAATATTCACAAAAGAAATAAAAGAAAAATCCCAAACGCACACAAACATAAAGGTCAAAAAGCCATATCCATAAATCACACTCGACAATATTACCCGAATATATAACATGCATGTCCGCGCAAACTTTTCGACATGTTTAACTTAAGGGGGTGGGGTAGGGAGGGGGGGGGGTGGAAGTAGTATCCATGTGTATCAGGTGTGTTGCCTGAACGCATATCGGCGTGTAGGAAAGGGGGTAGCATATTGTCGCAAGCACCCCCCCCCCCCCAAAACCCCGTCGGTGTTTGGACGTGTTGTGATGAGCCTGAAATATTAGTTGACTCGGGGTTTTAATCACAGTTGGCGTTGTTGATCAGCTGCCTGTGTGGTCTTAGGGGGGGGGGGGGGAAGAAGGGGGAGGGGGAACTCACTGAAGCAGAAGGGACGATGGATATAGATGCACGTGCGATTTTCACAACTGAGAAAGATGGATTCTTTTGCAGTGGTGGAGGTGCGAGAATTTCGCCGTATATAGGTAGTTCCAAAAAACATGCTGTTGATAGGAATTAGAAGATCTGAAAAGAGTATTCGAGTAGATGGTCATCATTTTGATTCGATCGTGATTTGATTTAAGCTTTCTTTTAAAATCAATGTTTTTCATACTAATAGGTGCATTTGTTTCTGATCACACAACCATCGACCTCCATAGTACGGAAATTACTTCGCTCTTATGGCTCGAATGCTGAGAAGGCTGTGGGTGAACTGGAGGCAAACCTGTAAGATAGGTACTAGAATTTTCTTGCTGTACGCAAGAAAGGAGAAAAACTTTTAAATTTTTATAAGTTTTTACTCAACCACCATTTCGGGTATGTTGAGAACACAATCATTGCTGCAGTAGATTTCCAATACTTGTACCCTGCACAGCTTTGAAGCTATTTGATTTAAAATATTTGTAGAAATTATCGCTAATAGCCAATACACACCTACGCTTTCGAGCCCTCATAGGGCTGAGCCCGTTTGATTCTAAAGCGCAGTGTGTATTGCGAATCCGTCTCGTTCTCGGCCTCTAGAGCGTTTCGGGCTCCAACGGGCCCAGCCCTGAGGGCTCCAATGCGCAGTGTGTATTGCGAATCCGTCTCGTTCTCGGCCTCTAGAGCGTTTCGGGCTTCGACGGGCCCAGCCCTGAGGGCTCCAAAGCGCAGTGTGTATTGCGAATCCGTCTCGTTCTCGGCCTCTCAGAGCGTTTCGGGCTCCGACGGGCCCAGCCCTGAGGGCTCCAAAGCGCAGTGTGTATTGCGAATCCGTCTCGTTCTCGGCCTCTCATAGCGTTTCGGGCTCCGACGGGCCCGTGAGGGCTCCAAAGCGTGGAAAAAGCGTGATGTGTATGAAAGATAAAAGCACCAAATTGATTAGAGACACCTCCCGCACTTGCATGCACCTCCCATGCCTCAATTCAGAAGCCCCTTTTCCACATGCACTCTGCACTTGAAACATTTCAACGTTCATCAAAAACAAAACATAGATCTTTACACCACTGGATGGATCGACGTTACAGACCTCTCTCTCTCTCTCTCTCTCTCTCTCTGTCTCTCTCGCCCTCTCTCAGCAGAGGAGAAGGAAGGAGACGGAGCGATTTTGATATCTCTCAGGCGAGATCTACACCTGGGGCCCGAGCGTTTCACAGTTTTCACGCCAGGATCGTGCAAGTCGGACAAAGTACACGCGTGTGAGAGGGTGGGGAGGGGGGGGGGGGCTCACCACGGCCCAATGGTTCCCACCACACCACGAGAGGGTGGGGAGGGGGGGGGGGCAGTGGTGTTTCCGGGTGGGAATAAAATTGGGTATGTATGCACAGTGATTTTTCGCCTGCGGTTCAGACGATCATACGTGAAATTTTGAGACTGTATTCTACGGTTTACTATTAGTTCCGCACGGCCTTTTAATTGGAGCTGTTTTACATTGGGCCATTTTCTTGCCAGAAGGCTGTGGAAAAGTGGAATGTATAATTTGTTAAGCAAACTGTTATTTGCAGTTCTTTGATTGCAAAGGCAATCAAAGTGAGGAATTAATTGTTAAGGAAGACTACTTTGGCAGGATCATTAGAATTTTAGGAAGCTTAAGTAAAAAAATAATAATGGTTCTTAGGTCGGTTTTACAAGTGCCTCAATCCAAAGTCAAAGTAGGAGTTAAGATATTTGTCATGGCAACCGCCAATAGGATGTAGTGGAATTAATTTATTTCTGAGGGCTAGGCGCTTAACCCAGAGTTGAAAAATATTGTCAAAGAGACCCTTGAGGAAGTAAGACTAGTGTATGTTACGAAACGTTGGGAAAACAGCGAGACATTAGTAGGTATACAAACCCTGATGTTTGAAACATGGTCCTAACGAACTGTTGCATTGCAAATATACTCCATTTCACGTTAAAAAGGAGAGTGGATCTGCATCTACCTCGAGGACCCACTGCTGCTAGACACGAGCTAAGAGTTTCAAAACTTACAGACCGCGACCTGAGCATGACATAAGGTTATATAAGCGATTTTGGAACTCTAGCTCGTGTCTAGCAGCAGCGAGTTCTTGAGGAAGATGCATATCCACTCTCCTACTCAACGTGAAATGGAGTTTAGTGCTAAAGACAGGAAACCCAGACATGAGTCTTATAAATTTAATAACAGCAAATGTTAATATTTCTGATTCTGATCATCCTTGCCTGTCGTTTTAGGTTGGGTACTTGCGAATTTCCAGCCAAGTCTCAGCGAAGAATGCAAACTCGAATCGAGATTGTTTATATAGTCGTAAGTTATCGAAGATTTGTATCAGGCAGCATCCAGGTCCACACCACGTGTGGGGAGGTGCGGCCGAATCTGATGAAACATCTCACGTTTTCCGAGGTTTACCTACCAATTCGGGGATTTAGGGAGAGTGTCTCGGGATAACGTGTCGCGTGTACGTGCGATTCCCGCGTGCGGGGCAGAGAATTCGGCGGAGGGAGCCGTGAATTTATGGTGGAAATATCATAACCTAATCGATGGGCACCGTTTTTTGTTGGCCGACGGAAATTGATGTCTTGTCGATGAGATATTTCGTGGGCAGATGACGTTGATGAGACGTACACGCCTATAGGCATAGTGCGTGTACGCACGTGCGATGACTAATTCAAATGTGTTTATTCCCAAGAGATTGTCAATTATATGATGCTACTGATGAGCGCACACAGATGGTACATTAAAATTCTTAGACTCATAACTACTATGCCCTATCTTTAGCACTAGTTTTGAATGAAAACTATTTCAAACTGGGATTTGAACACTAAATAAAAGTCTCACTGGTTTCCCGACGTTTCGTAACTCTTATCCTATAGTTCTTCAAGTGTGAAGAAGTAACTAGCATATGTTACGAAACGTCGGGAAACCAGTGAGACTTTATTTAGTGTTCAAATCATTTTCTAATAGTTTATTTGGCCAAGCAATTGAATTCCGGCATTGCCCTAACCTTCAAGCAATATACGCATAGATAAGAGTTCAATTTTTGGATGGTGGCACAAAGTTAGAAACTACATCACTGTTTTACTTGCTCTGCCGATCTTCGTTACACAGTTCTATTCCTCTCACAATGCGCGCCTAACTAGAACTCATTTTCTCGCATAGCCGTTGCTCCATATGATCTGTGTTGGCGAGTGTAAATTATTCTAATTTTTTTAAAGTGCAAACGCTTGAAACACAATTAAAATTGAGAGAAAATTGTTACTGGTTTATGCAGTTGCCAGTATGCAATTGATGGAAGGGATCAATTAAATTAATCAATTAAGTAAAAAAAGAGGATACTCAGCCACAAGTTGTCAGCCACTGGCGGAGGAATTGATTTCATTTCACTGTGTGGTGCATTTAAAATGACGACGGTCATTGTTGTCATTTAGGCGCTCATCTTAATTTTTATATGTTTTTTAAGGAACCCCGTCCTTGATGTCATTTTGCACCTGATACATTTTTATTTATTGATTTATTTTTATTATTGGTATTTATTTACTCGGTGTTACCATGTTTATAACTACTATCTTTGAGTTCCCAGCCAGGAGTTGAAATGTTTGGTATAACCTGCAACAGGGCATCTTTGTCAAGTGGAGAAGAAATGCCTCTGGGTTTCGCATTCTTCAAACGTAGTTTTCTTTATCAAGTGAAACACCATGATAAAAAAAAAATATAGCAATGGTATAGAAAGACAAAAATGAACATTAAAGCAATGTAATTAATAAACTGCTCTATCGTAGACAACCTAAAAAAATATACATATAACTAAACACAACGATTAAATTGTTAAAACAGTCTGTAGTAATCGTGTTTGAAACTAAATTATCAGCTCTCATGCGAACAGAACGCAAAAATAAGATAACTTAAATAGAAGATCACGACACCCATAACCTCAAAAGTCAACGATAAACCAACAAAACGCCGAAGACACCGAAACAAACCCAACAACATACATATCACCTACCCACCACACTCCAACCCTCCAAACATCCAATCCTTTATCCTCCAAATATTTTCCCCACACACCCCCACATAGATATATATACAGAGTAGAGTACAACAAAACGTTTCGCGAACTAATAATTACTCTTGAGGATATTCGGGCGTCGAGCGTCGGGCGTCGGGCGTCTGCTTGCCCCAGCATTGAGATAAGGCACGTGTGGGACGACGTCGCGACGCCGGGTGGGGAGGGGGGGGGGGGAGGGGAGGGGGGTAAGCTAGCAGCGTCGGGCGGCGGGGGTGCATGGCTAGCACGCGATACCGGCTACTCAGAGTAGCGACGGCTGCACATTCGAGATAGGTGCACCACGTGGCCGCGACAAATGTATGGCGCTGCGGTGTGTTTCGAGATGTAGTTAAGGCGGGGTGGTACCTACTGCAATGCTGGTGTGTAGATTGCAGCCCAGTGCGGCTGACTTTGGATTTGAGGGTTGAATTCGGCATTGAATCTATGATGAGTATATAAAGAATGCCAGTCCCGATTTTGGTTTCAGTAAATCGCTTCCTAGATCAGCATTAGGCACATTTCGACCAAGATAAACATGTTGACTTATAATATTATACATTTATAACACGTTTTTGCGCATTTTTAAAGATTTGCCCAGTTCTGAGGCTTGTGTTGTTAGGTTTTACTGATATTTGAGTTGCACGTAGCTTGCGAATATCAGTGTGTGGATGATGGCTGTATTAGATTGCAAGTTAGGTGACTTCATGGACTTGAGGCTAGATTTCGGTAATGAAACTATGTTTTTAAAAGGATGCAGAAAAGTCAATGCGATATATTTATGGTCGTACTATACCAGAAGACCATTTTCCCAGGTTCCCCCCATTAATATTTCCCCCCAGCACGCAGTCAAAAGGACGAGGGTTCGATGGTGATTCGAGGACTTACCTGCATGCGATTGAAAATGTGCAAACCATAGGTGTATAATCTAATAACCGAAGCCCAAAACGACTTGTTAGGGGAAAAG
The DNA here is from genome assembly GCA_921293005.1 of Nemoura dubitans. Taxonomy (NCBI): domain Eukaryota; kingdom Metazoa; phylum Arthropoda; class Insecta; order Plecoptera; family Nemouridae; genus Nemoura; species Nemoura dubitans. The sequence continues at coordinate 27,400,640 of OV121077.1, read as the reverse complement.
CCTATTTATAACCTAACATCCTCGCTTGTCTGTTTCCGTGCAGGAGTCCCCAAAGAGCGCGTGAAGACGCCAGACAGTCCGGAGGGCGCCCGTCTCATGCTCGGCGCGAGCACGCCGTCGTCGCTGCTTAACCACTCCAACTCGACCAGTCCGACGCACGGCGTCTCCACCACGGCGCCCACGACGCCGACGCCGACGCCGACGCCGACGCCGATGCGGTACGCGGCGTCGGGACTGCACAACGGCGGCGGACTGCCCGGGGTGCCGGGCAATGCGTCGCCCGCGATGAACGGCAGCGGGGGCAGCGGCGGTAAGCGGTTTATTGGGACTTTGGACGAATTTATTGAATGATGGTACAACTTTATAGATGACCTGTGTAGCGTCTGTTTTCAAAAGTAGGCATATCATCAGCCCTGAAAAATGTGTTTTAACTACTAAATTTACAACAGAAAATGTGCAGAATTTCTTTAAAAATCATGGTTTTTGCGAAAATACTGTTGGCCTTTGTCTACGACTTGTCCTTAAATAAAAGTATGAAACTCGAGAGAATTGAATGCACAATAAATCCCCCCCCCCCCTATTTAATTCGCAATTTGATTTGATTTGTATTAGCCGTACTTGGCTATGAATTGACTCAAAGGTCTTCCAATTAGAAGATGTTACGATCTATGTTGCCGTGTTTGAAATTCGAGCATTTCTATATTAGTGTTACCAACATTGACATAAACGAAAGACAATATACATGAGAGTGCAATCGTTACACCCATAGAATGTCTTCAAATCGTACCTACTGGTTTGCAATTCACCTTAATCCGATAACGATGCATAACGCCAGGGTTTGATAGGGGAAAAAACCGGCCCGGCATTTCAGAAAAAATGTAGGTCCACAAGAAAATCCATTCCCAAAAAGAAACGCCACCCGCTTTTCCAAAATTCCAATCCCTAAAAAAACGTCGACACTCTTATGAGGCCTTCCATCCATAGTTTGTTTCTTGTGTCTCGGACCACGTGGGCGGCCCCCAGCCGTTCTACCGGCCCAGAAACTACAGGCCCTTCGGGCATTTGCCCGGTCGCCTAATGGGCCTATCCAACCCTGATAATAACACAATCTTCGTCACAGAGTTGACCTGCTAGCGAGATGTGAGCTGAAAGCCTCCCTTGCCTGCGAAGCGATACGCACCGTCACATATTATTATCCCCTATCCATAACAACTATAGTCTTGATCGAAGCTTCAATCCATACTTGAAAACTGGAAAAGCCGATGAAACGTTACCAAACGTTTGGAAACCAGGTAGACTACGCTTATTATTAAATTTCTTAGACTCATGTCTACTTTATCCTATCTAAGCACTAGTTTTGAAAAAAAATTTCTCAAAATGGGATTTGAATGCTAAATCAAAAGTCTCACAGGTTTCCCGACGTTTCGTAACATATGCTAGTTACTTCATCAAGGGTGAAAGCTTGACTGCGCTAATCATACAATACCCAGCTTGGACTAGTTACTTTGAAAACTCGCACCAAAACTAAGACCGCGCCCGCCTGTCTCGTTCGCAGGCAGTCCAACGCCCCCACTGCCCGCCTCCGCGGCGCTCTCGCTGTCGATGATGGACGCACAGAACACGGCCACGTCCGGCATGAGGACGCTGGGCAAGATGAAGAGGTTCCTCAGCACGCTGGTCCAGTTCGGCGGGGACATCGCGCCGGACACTGGCGACAGGGTCCGCTCGCTCGTCTTCAGTCTCGTCGTAAGTCACCTTCACGTATTACATTTCTTAGACCCGAATGCAGAGTCGACACGGAGTCCGCACTCACTGCGAACTTGGGGGACAATTTATCATTGCAAATGCCAACTAAGTGTGCACTGAGTGCGGACTCAGTGACGTCTTTGCATTCGGCCCTTAGACTCGCATGTCTGCTATGTCCTATCTTTAGCAGGACTATCACACTTGAAAAAGTTACCCTTGAATCACGTTTGAAGAAGAGACTATTTTGTATGCAACGAAACGTCGGGCAACCAGTGAGACTTTTATTTAGCATTCAAATCCCAGTGTGAAATAGTGTTTTTCACTTCCATGTAATTGATGAGTACAGCGAGCTGAGAGAAATTTTTAACTTCGTTTTACTGGATGCCCATACAAAAAAGTCACTTGTGTATTTTTTGTTTCTTTATTTTTCTGTGTTTTCTTTTTTCACTCTACAGACCAGACGATGGCTTTTACTTTGATGAAATTTCAAGCGGATTTACTTTTTTTATGCACCTAGAACCCATGCGTTTTCTAGCAAAATCGGCCTGATAGTTTTTGAATCAGTAAAAATTTACGAAAATTTTCATATTTTGAAAAAATTTGTCGACGCTGTATGAGCCGAAAATTATTACTATTTTTTAATGAAACTTTGCAGAGATGTGAAGCACATTGCAAAAAAGTTCCCCTGAAGGTTTTTAATATCCGCGTGTTTTTTCGTATTTTTAGTTTTTTGGCATTTTTCAACAAAAAATTGCGTAAAATTTTGCAGTTTTCAATTTTCTTACGATTTGAAATAAAAATTGATCAGTGACCGAAGCTATTGAAATAAATTAAATCCCTCCAGCCTGTCTCCCTAACAGAACTGGCCGAAATAAATGGCGGTCACCCATTCCAACCTAACTCAGCGCATTGCCGCTTAACTCGGGTGATCTCAGAGCATCCGTGCCGGACACTCACCCGCCGGTCCCTTTGGTTCCGCATCCGCAGGGCAACTCGATCACCATCGAGGAGTTCCACCACTCGCTGCAGGACGTGACCAACTTCCCGCTGCGCCCGTTCGTGGTGCCCTTCCTGCGCGCGCACCTGCCGCAGCTGCAGCGCGAACTCGCCAATCTGGCGCGCGCAGCCAAACAGGTACAGTGCAGCACAGATAGAAGGTCACCCAGATGTTCCTCTCCAATACGAAAGCAACTACGCGAAACCCCTCCGCACACAATAACGGTTTCGCTGGCAGTCAAGGGATGGTGCCACTGTTTGTTGATATACCACCTGTAACCAAGGTAACTGTAACCACCTGTGGGACATTGGGTCCCTTGATTATAATTGACCTTGTGCCATGGCCTGGTTGATGATGTTAAAACAGGTTGTCAACGCACCCCAGCGATTGCCGGCGATATTACTAGCATCTAATTTCGGGGGGGGGGGCATTAACTTGTGTCACCGTCGGGACCTTTGTTATAGCCAGTCAGACATAGGCGTGCAAAGGGTAAATGGTTAGATGCATGCGGCCCAGAACGTGGGGTACCAAAATGATGGTCACAAACTGCACATCGTTTTCCCTGCCCGTGACCGCGAAAGCAAGTATTGTGACAAGGCATGGCTGCCATCGACAAATCACATTGAATTTCTATCCGAGCACACAACCAGGGCCTTCTGCATGAAAATGTGGGCCATTTATCATGGCGCGAATGTTGCTAGGAGGCTGTGGAAAATGGCAGAGTCAAAATATACTTGGGGAGCAAATCTCGATTACGATCAAAGCCGTCTAGAGACATTTTTTCCAGACGAGCAAATCGAAACAATCCATTCAGAGGGCGCTGGCAAGTGGCAAGGTTCCTTCACTTGAAAATTAATTCTTGTCTTGAAGTTCCAATGACAAATTAATACAAAATAGTCAGTTCTCGTCATCTTGTAATAACAACCCCCAAAAAGTACCTAGAAGTTCATTTAGCCTTCATTATGTGGTACTAGTTAATATTTCGAGTGCAATAAGATGTTGAACAACGAAACTTGCTGTCAAGATTTAAGATACGGCCTGTGCCGCGTCTGCTGCACCGCAGCGCACGCCTGCAGTCAGACACTGTGTATCGCTTATACACAGACAGGATTTCGTATGGAGCAATGGCTACGTGGTCAGCTTGTCGTTGATCTCGCAGTCGCTAGGGTGCGTTGGGGTAAAGATTATCTGAATTGAGAGGGAAATTTGCAGGGATGATTGGCAGCGCGAGTGAAAAATATGTTATTAGATCATTGCCAGCATCCAAAGACGTAATCCTCATCAACTTAACTTGCATTTAACGCGAGTGCCGGAATTCAAATGCCATTTTCTCGTATAAAAGTCAATTGTGCCACTGACACGGACCGTCTGTGCAAGCTCTATCGGCGCCCATGTGCACGGTTCCCTAATTTTGTCGCGCCCTCGGGAGACATTGATCAGTTTCACCGCGGAGACTGATTGATGTGTTGATAAATTACGACGCCGCGCGTAAACGCTGGAACCGTCACTGCAACAATACTGGAAACACCTGGGGCTGGCCGAGAAAGTCTTGTGCAAACAAACGCCTGTGTCGCTGATACAAGTTAGACAGACAGTCCGCCGTGTGGTGCAACAAGACAAACACCGGGGCCCGTTGGGTGGGTGTGACTCATGCTCAGTCAAGGGAGAGAGATCTGTGTATCGATGACAGGCAGAGCAAGTGAAACAGCAACAATATACGAAAAACCCCGCACAAAGAGATATTCTGTCATTTAAATAGTTAGGTTTCGGATTTTGCTGTCATAAACACCAAAAATCAATTCGTAATTAAATTTGTACTTGATTACCTTCACTGAAATATCGATGAAGTTAACGTGTGGGTCAATGATTTTGCATTCGTTAAATCATAATTAATTTTATTACCCTGGTCCTGAGCACACATATGAAAATGGAATGCTAGCCGGCACCAGTTTTCAATACAGAATAGGATAGGTATGGAAAAACGGAGACCTCTCACTTTGTTGAGCTGTATTGGTGTGAGGATTGCGCAAATACTTGCGGGTTTTTCTGAAAGATTTCGCGGAGTCAACCAATGTACCTGTGTATATCTAACTGTGCCTAAATGCATCTAGATTTGGCAACGATTCGTTAACGGTTGAACGAAAAAAAAAAGAAAACGAAACAAACATCACGACAAAATTCAAACGTCTTCTACAATATTTCCCAGCACGCTTCACCGTCGCCATTGTAGTGTGCGGATTTTCCCGCCAGCTGGCAGCACCGTACCATAATGCACGCACTCTGTGTTAATTTCCCTCACCTTGCTGCGACTAACAAGGCCAGGTGCGCCCTCTAATCCGGTTACGCCGACAATAATTCTCTGATCAAGATATTGGAAAAGTTTTACGAAAGTGTCACCCCCCCCCCCCCCAACCGGCTGGCAGTCGGGGGTGCGAAAACACCCTTAGACTTTTCTCACATTTTAAGAAGGGTGGTTGGGGGAGGGGGGGGGGGGGGGGTCGGACGTACCGCCTGTTGGCGACGTGCATTCCTTGAATTAGTAAATCCATGTGCCCTGCTAATTTATAGGCGCCTTGATTGGTTAAACGATCCTGTTACTTTTCGTTGGCGGCTGCCGTGGATGTCTTTAGCGAGCTTGCCGGGCCTGAGAGACCTACTTGATGGTGACTTGGAGAATGTTTGATAAACGATAACCACTTATACCCTCTGTTGTTGCCATAGATCTCATTCGATAAGATTGATTCAGAACTAAATTACTCAATGTGAGCGAAAAAAAATCACTACTTACGCCAATTTAAAGCATTAAAAATGCACTGCTGCCACCAATGTATAAATATCTCCCTCGACTACTGCCACTAACATAGCAAAATCCTGCCACTGCCACTAATATAACACAGAAAGTGCCCACTGCTGCCACTAATGTAACGAGTAGGCTTCGCCGCCACCAACGAAACGAAATTTCCATCAACCACAGCCACCAATTAGGAACAAAACCCCGCCACTATCACAAAAGTAACAAAACCCCCCACTTCCACCAAATTAACAAAATTACACTGCCACCAAACTTACAAAATCCCACCACTGCCACCAAAGTACCAAAATTACACTGCCACCAAAGTAACAAAATCCCACCACAGCCACCAAAGTAACTAAATTACACTGCCACCAAAGTACCAAATTTACACAGCCACCAAACTTACAAAATCCCACCACTGCCACCAAAGTACCAAATTTACACTGCCACCAAACTTACAAAATCCCACCACTGCCACCAAAGTACCAAATTTACATTGCCACCAATGTTTACCAAAAAAACCACACAACGTCTCCACAAAATACTTTCTAAATACTGATCTGCTTCCACAAATTGCAATGTGTGGAAGCCATGGTGTCATTTTGGTACATTGGTGGCAACGGTGGCAACGGTGGTATTTTCTTAGCATCAAAGAATCCTAAGAGCAACGTCTAGTCGGGGAGCCACCGAGGCATCCGGTCTTGGTGCACATGCAATCGCTGTGTTCGCGAGCGGAAGGAAATGAGCATCACGACACGTCGAGCCCTGCCTGGTGGATCCTCTGGTGACGTCATCCGAGTGACAGGCGGATGGGCAGCGTGTTCTGTGACGTCAGAACGAGATTAGTCGCATGTAGAGCGTAATTCTTCTGGAGTTGTCAAGCCGGAAAGTGAGACGTGTATAGTTTGGGAGGGAGTAGTTGTTCACGGACTTCTGACGGGGACTTTTAACAGAAATGTTCTATGATTGAAGGGGTTTTTGAGGCCAGTTCTACTGTTTTGTAAACTTGGGGTTTAAGTAGGGTGTTAAGTTATTTAATACTCCTATCTCAACCTTAGCAGTGTCTAGAAATGCTGTTAAATCTTCGATCTAGCATTTCGATCTATTCATTCGGCTAGCAATGATCGAAGGTTAAATCCATATGTTTGAGAAGGCAGTGCAACTCGTGTAAGAATTCAGGAAGGCGAATGCAACTAGCAGACTCGGAGATCGCCTGTCCCACCCTGCGAAGCGGGAGAATGAGTGCCTGATTGGATGGTGACCGGCAGTTGGGAGGTCTCTGGTTCGGGTCCATGTTCGGGTGCATGTTTTTCCAGCCTAGCTTTTCTCCCAAGACCAAATGATTTTTGGAGTCTGATGAATCTGGAGCCTGATGTGAAAAAATTCATATTTGTTTATACCTTCTCTTTTACCGAAGTTCAAAATATTAAATTTGTGTGTAGTCAATAAATGACTACCACAAATTAGATGATATGGAAAACAAAGAATTTGCAGTGATAAAAATGTCCTTTCTAGCAGCTTTGTTACAGATATGTAACTGCGTACCTTGGAAGTTGGGACTCGTTTGTTTCGTATATCTTTCTTGTAGTGCAGAGGATTCCCTGATATTTGTAATCGCAGGTTGTGAGAACTTGGAGTACTACTTCCTTCGATATCGTTCCTCGTGATACGGAAGACGAAGATGACTGAAACTCGGTCGGTCGACGAAGTCGAAGTCTCTAAAAGTGCTATCAACCTGCGGGACAGAAAATATAAAATAGCTTTTAGCTTTTCAAATCTTCGCAGCTTAAGAAACGTTTATATAAAATTTAAAAAAGCAGGGAGAAAATTTCTCCAGAGATGCAGAATTTTAATTGAACTCTGAAATTAATGAATTTCAAGAACGGAAATGTATACATAGCAGGAAAAAAAGCTCCTCTATATATTTTCCAATCGTATTTACTTTCAATTTGTATTATTTTTATAAAGAATTTTGCACTGAGCGGCATCTGCTACAACTTCCATGCTTTTCCCCTTTTCATCCGCCCGCTCAAAAATTAGCATATTTCCTTTTAGTTAAATGTTGACTCAGCGTTCTTTGTTGCTCTTTCTTAGAAGTACGCCTTCTTTCCTTTCTCATCACTCCGTTTTCTTATTAATCCTTCCCATGCTTTTTCAGCGCCCTAGCTAGCTAAACAGTCCACACTCCTTCTGTTATTTCTTGATCGGGAATCAAGTTTGCAACGAATCAAGAACGAAACTTAACTGGCCAAAGTAAACTTTAAACTTGTATAGCATGGTATATTTTTAAACAAATCAAAACATAAATGTAAAAGAATTGAAAACTTCTTATACGGCGCGAGGCCGGGAAAATCTCGAGAAATTTTCTTAATGGACTTTGAAATTTGATTAGCTTTCCGTTAGAGGAAAACTGGGGTATTTTTTTTCTTTTCTCTTAACCGATGCGCGATTGGAAATTGTGTGTAAATTTCATTATATTATTACAGTTTTCTAAAAATTCAATTTTGAAGTTTAGTCAAACTCAATTAGTGAGTTGTGGTACTGATTTTTAATTAGATTGGTACAAAATTATCAGTTCCCCAAATTGCATAACGGGGTGATATCGAAGGGCAATCTGAAATTGGATGGCGTGGGAATTTTAGCAGGAAGTTTCTCATCATGATTGGCATTTTTTTAGAATGGTTCAAAAAATTTTAGTATGAATATGCCAAAAGATACTATGGAATATCATACAGATCAACTAGTTTATTTTTATACATAATTGGGTGAAAAATGCCAAACTAGGAGTTAGTTATTTCCGTTTTCTTTACAGAGTAAATACTCTTAAGTCACAACGGGCAAGTGAAAATTTGTGCATCATGCCCCAAAACCATTGCCTATTGCCTATTGCTATTTAACCATTGCTTATTTGCCAGACAACCTATGCTAGCAAAACATTCTATGACTAGGGCCTTGCTTTTTTCAGCCTTTCAAAGTGATGCCAGCTTCGCCTGCATCCATTAGCTAATTCCTTTGCCTTTGCTTGCATTTGCAGACTCCACAGCAGTACCTGAGGCATCACGAGCACGTGGTCCTGGACCCTGCATTCTCGCCCTCCGAACCGTCGGAGATCTTCCACTCGGAGGTGAACGAGAACGGCAAGCGCCGAGCGTCGAATAGGTGAGCGACAATCACACATTTCCACCTTTCAGTCAAAACTAGTCGGGATGTGCAACTAGCTCATCGAACTTTGAGTGAAAGCTAGTCGGGATGTGCAACTAGCTCAGCGAACTTTGAGTGAAAGCTAGTCGGGATGTGCAACTAGCTCATCGAACTTTGAGTGAAAGCTAGCTTCGGGATGTGCAACTAGCTCATCGAACTTTGAGTGAAAGCTAGTCGGGATGTGCAACTAGCTCAGCGAACTTTGAGTGAAAGCTAGTCGGGATGTGCAACTAGCTCATCGAACTTTGAGTGAAAGCTAGCTTCGGGATGTGCAACTAGCTCATCGAACTTTGAGTGAAAGCTAGTCGGGATGTGCAACTAGCTCAGCGAACTTTGAGTGAAAGCTAGTCGGGATGTGCAACTAGCTCATCGAACTTTGAGTGAAAGCTAGCTTCGGGATGTGCAACTAGCTCAGCGAACTTTGAGTGAAAGCTAGTCGGGATGTGCAACTAGCTCAGCGAACTTTGAGTGAAAGCTAGTCGGGATGTGCAACTAGCTCATCGAACTTTGAGTGAAAGCTAGCTTCGGGATGTGCAACTAGCTCAGCGAACTTTGAGTGAAAGCTAGTCGGGATGAGCAACTAGCTCAGCGAACTTTGATTGAAAGCTAGTCGGGATGTGCAACTAGCTCATCGAACTTTGAGTGAAAGCTAGCTTCGGGATGTGCAACTATCTCAGCGAACTTTGAGTGAAAGCTAGTAGGGATGTGCAACTAGCTCAGCGAACTTTGAGTGAAAGCTAGTCGGGATGTGCAACTAGCTCATCGAACTTTGAGTGAAAGCTAGTCGGGATGTGCAACTAGCTCAGCGAACTTTGATTGAAAGCTAGTCGGGATGTTCAACTAGCTCAGCGAACTTTGAGTGAAAGCTAGTCGGGATGTGCAACTAGCTCAGCGAACTTCGAGTCAAAGCTAGCTTCGGGATGTGCAACTAGCTCAGCGAACTTTGAGTGAAAGCTAGTCGGGATGTGCAACTAGCTCAGCGAACTTCGAGTCAAAGCTAGTAGGGATGTGCAACTATCTCAGCGAACTTCGAGTCAAAGCTAGTAGGGATGTGCAACTAGCTCAGCGAACTTCGAGTCAAAGCTAGCTTCGGGATGTGCAACTAGCTCGGCGAACTTTGAGTGAAAGCTAGTCGGGATGTGCAACTAGCTCAGGGAACTTTGAGTGAAAGCTAGTCGGGATGTGCAACTAGCTCAGGGAACTTTGAGTGAAAGCTAGTCGGGATGTGCAACTAGCTCAGCGAACTTTCAGTCCTGTCAAAGCGATGTCATCGTACAGAGTTCGAATAGGACTAACCCATTGGACATACCCAAGGTTATGCAAATTCAGCGTCGTACCAGCTAATCAAGGCTGCAGATCAACACTGTGACGAAGTTGTAATTTGAAAGCTGAAATATATCCTATGGTTACTTCGAAATAAGTCAGTTGAATTTGATACGTTGAATGTTTCATAGTTAATTTGTTTGCATGCAATCCACATACGCATGTCAGAGTATGCATGCAGTGATTGAAGTTTCCACACCCTGGATAGGAAACTCGCCCAGTCAACTCGAACTGTTGGAAGATTTTTACGATTTCGGTAAATTTAAAGGTTAGAAAAAGAAGAAACCCTATCTTACTCATTATGATTTTTATTTTAGAAACAAAAAATTGTCAGGGAATTTTTAGGGAAGTCACCTCTTCTGTGCACGGGTCGCTCTAAACAACCAGCGACTACAATTGGCCCCACTGCACCAACATTCATTGCCCTCATATCTCACGACATTCTAGTCAGCCCACAGAATTCTTGCTACATTTTTTCCCTTAAAACTTTCCATTCTTCTGGTACGACACACCGCATGCACGCCGCCCTTAACTGCCCCCCCCCCCCTCCCCCTCTCAATTGTAGCGAATTCCAGGACGCAGAGTTCAACGAAAGAAAAAAAATCCGGAATAATTTGCTAATCCAACGGGATTACTTTGGGAAAACTTTAGTTTTTCTCCGGCGCGCTATGCTGACTGAATATCCCCTCCAGCTGTTGCCCTCCGCCCCCCCCCCTTCCCCCCATTTCTAGTCGGTAGCCGCTCAAAGCAGCAGCAGCGGCAGCAGCAGCAGCATCTGAGAAGTAATTAATCTTTGATCATAAGCAGGCCCTTTCTCATTGTGCCGATCAGAAGGAAGTGGGCCTAAGCCGCTCTCGGGCTAATCCATCATAGTTAGCATTCGCGGGACAAAGAATTGTGCCGACGGTGTGAAAACAGCGGGTCGGGGGGGGGGGGGAGGGGGGCGATACCCCAAGTTGAATGTGGGGGAGGGGGGGGGGGGTTGTGTTGCAATTTTAATATCGGGATTGTTTGAACGCTGCGCGTTGGACTTTGCGAGTGGTTTCAATTTGTGCGGTTGTACTTTTATGTCATGGTGAATGCAAATGATCTACGAATTTGTTTTTGAAGATTTCTCTATTTTAATTTCGATTTAGAAACAATAATACTGGATGTAGCATAGCTGCGAAGGTCGTTTTAGCTCTGTCTAATGTGAGGAGAGCTTTCAATCTAAATTGCCCAACCTAAAATCACTTTATGTAGTCAATTTTTTCTGCTGAATTTTAAATTATTGGGAATTGCATTACACTAGTTTTCAAAACTATTTCACATTGGGTATATTGAACGCAATTATTATACTTGAAGTCTGAACGTTTTGTTTACGGGTTTGAAGGTCGCAGAGTTAAATATCGTTGATTTTACCGATTTGAGGCGAAAAGTTCTACCAGAATGGCCAGATTTTGAAGTTGGTATCTGACATCTGTATACTATGTGAAGAGAGAGAAAATGAGAAAAAGTCAGAAACAAATTGTCATGACACCGATTCAACCTTGTGACCACAATGACTTACATGTTATCTCGATGTCTAACTTGTAAAATTTCATTTGCAAATACAGTTTTCCCCATTAATCGTAATTTTAGGAAAACACATTCATGCCGGCATGTGGTCGATTGTAGCGGTTTTACGGCACGGAAATCCCATGTCTTATTTCTCTAGTATTTTCCACCAAACGTTGCCGCAAAATTAGTGAAAACACTGCGAGTTTTCGCTTGCTTGTCAAATTAACGGCGGAAAAGGAGGCTGGAAAATTCTCACCATCAGGTTTTCCCATACCCGTTTGTATATTCATGTATTCGTTCCATTTTCACACGGCGCGTTTCATGTTAAGAGAGTGCATGTTGCACTTTATCGCCATGCATGAAATTTGTTTTATAAATTGAGTCCAAAGTTTTGTTCTTCACATTTTACTTTGTTTTTGAATCGTGACTTGCATTAGCTACAAAGTATACTTAATTAAGAGGAAAATATCAATATCAATATCATAAATTAATAGTTTTATGAAATCAAAACACTATATAAATTGATTAAATATGATTTTGTTTGAATCCAAATTCAAATACATTTTTAAAAAATGTGTATTATTCAACCACAACATATTTGTTTACTTAAATCATCATCATGTGTTTAAAAAATCTTAGCAATTATGCATCAGAAATTGCATCCAGCAATTTCCATATCCGAAATAGCAAATAAATCCAAGGCAGCTGAAGCAGTAAAACCCTGAACCCTGCCCCCCCCCCCCCCGCCCCCCCTCTCTAGTTTCTGTCGAGACTTGCAGCGTGTAGATTTCTGAAATTAAAACTATCTCCCGCCAGCTGCTCGTCTAGATTGGTGTCTTAAAAACGTGTGACAGATTCGCTGGAAGTTTGAGCACTCGACGCTCTCAGGGACGTCGGCGTCGGCGTCGGTGGCGTCGGGCCGGTGGTTTAAGACGCCAGTGGCGCACTCCTTAACAAATTGATTAATTATCATGATTTATTGATTGATTGATTTCCATTGTTTGATTTTTATAAAACAACTGTTCATTCTATGAAATTAATCCTGTATATAGGGAAAGTTAGGGTGAGAATAGAACTGAAAATAATAATGACAACGATAATGTATAAACATTAAGATTAAAAATTAACATTTTAAAAATAATGGTGATTGTGATAAATGGCAATGGTAACAGTTAATAATTGTGATGGTAAATAAGATCGCACGTGAACTTGCCAGCACAGAAAATTGCAAGCACAGATTTCATATTCTCAGATAGTCCATGTATATTGCTTTCCAGTGGCCAAGGCTGGCACCTCGTTCTTCTGTTTCTTGTCTGCTGTCAATGGCTATTTGAAATCTTGGCCGGCTCTTGCGCAAGATTACCACAATTATTCCTCTCACCTGACAGCTATAATAATCATGCCAGCGACCGTGTTTCACTGTTCTCGCCGGTGTGTTTCACCGTGTTTAACGCTCGCTGCCGCCATGTCTGTATAGGTCTCATTTCCATGCCAACGCACCGTAGCGATAGTTGCCTTACCAACTTTTCCGCACGAAGCTTTTGCTCCATATGATAGGCCATCTAGACAATAGATCTGTGCTATAACTTTTCGATACCTGGTTCAATAAATGTTTCGTGAACAGAAAGAAATGAACAGAAAGAGTAGAACGAAGAAAGAACGAAGAATCAATAAAATGTATATTATGCTGCGAAACCATGACCTGAGATTCATTATCCAACTACCTGTAGATATCTGGAGATACCACTGCATCATAGCTCAGAGTCTGGTTCTTAAAATGGTACCGACAGGTTAAGAAAAATATCAAGCATCTGCCGAATAGCCGTTTATATATATGGTTTCAAATCAAATCGAATAAAAATTGAAAAATTTCCTAAACTCCGACCGTGCGCTCAAAGTTTCAGATAGTCCACGTCCACACGTTAACAATGGCTGCGCGCTTTCTTGCCCTGCTTCCCAGCCCCGCATGATCCCCGAAAATCCCATCACCGACAAGCCCCTCACCGGCAATCCCCTCACCGACAACTCCCTCACCGGCAATCCCCTCACCGACAACCCCCCACCGACAACCCCCTCACCAGCAATTCCCTCACCGACAACTCCCTCACCGGCTATCCCCTCATCGACAACCCCCTCACCGGCTATCCCCTCACCGACAACCCCCTCACCAGCAACCCCCTCACCAGCAATCCCCTCACCGACAACTCCCTCACCGGCTATCCCCTCACCGACAACCCCCTCACCAGCAATCCCCTCACCGACAACCCCCTCACCAGCAATCCCCTCACCGGCAACTCCCTCACCGGCAATCCCCACACCGACAAGCCCCTCACCGACAACCCACTCACCGACAACCCCCTCATTAACAACCCCCTCACCGACAACCCCCTCACCGACAACCCCCTCACCGACAACCCCCTCACCGACAATCCCCTCACCGACAATCCCCTCACCGACAACCCACTCACCGACAACTCCCTCACCGGCAACCCCCTCACCGACAACCCCCTCACCGACAATCCCCTCACCGACAACCCCCTCACCGACAACCCCCTCACCGACAATCCCCTCACCGACAACCCCCTCACCGACAACCCACTCACCGACAACCCCCTCACCGAATCCCCTCACCTGCTCCAGTCACCTGCTCTGGCAATCGTCACTGACCAGATCCAGCTCTCTCTCTCTTTATCTCATATCGGTTACCATGCATGGCTATAGTAGTTTTCACGTTAAGGAGGAAAGTATTGTTCGGTAGGCTCCAGACTTTGCGCTGTCATTCATTCGACGCTCAGACCATTCAACCCTTTAGCGGAACAAAAGGACGGCCTGTGAATGTTGACACCTTTGGCTCTTCTAGCGGCAGGGGAGCCTCTTTGAGAGTGAAACACCGCTCTCCTCTAAAACGCGAAAAATACTGTAAGCCAAAACAAACGGCGACCGCGAGTACTAGCGACATTATTATTCACGTAGCCTTTGCTCAATATGAGAAAGGGCAAAGGCTATAGTAATATCCGTATCTAAACTGTGATATCCTTATTGAACAACTTGCGCATCAGAGATGGACGAGCACAAGGGGAGGAGGGTGGGAGGGGGGGGGGCTGCTGGTATTTTTTTTAAGTTGGTTTTTATAGTACGACGACAGTGGGAGGGGGGAAATAACACGCCTTGCCTTTTAGTTGAAATCTTTTTCAAGATATTCGGTCTCATTGGCTAGCAGTAGGAAAAGACGTCGCCTTTTTGTGAAGAGGCGTATATAATTTTGTATTCTATTGTGGTTTAAACTTTAAAGAAAAATAATAAAATTAGTTTCGTGAAATGCACAAAAAATGCCAATAAAATTAAAACTAAGATTTGCAGCGGATCTGAAGAGTTGTCTTGACTAATAAAATGTGCATTTTATATATAAGTTAGATTGGGGATTTATAGTTCAGCATGCACCCTGCAACCTTTCTGTACCCCCCACCTACACCACTGGCGCTCTAGTCAATACCCAGCCCAGCGCAGATTGGGCGGCGGCGGCGGCGGCGGCGGCGGCGGCGACAGCAGCGTTCTATTGGATTGTAGCAAATCAGTGGCACCTGCGTGCTTTTCGAGAAACCTTGCTGTACTCTCTTTCGCGACGCAACAGCTGGGCCCCTTTCGGAGCGCCGGCCGGGCCGCGCTACAAGCCGGTCCAAAAACAGCCCCCGATCACAGACGTTGGGTGGCACACGAGGGGTGGGACGGGATACGGCCGGTGTGGCTATATACTTGCTTAGAGACGATGATACAAGTTGATTGCACTGATTGTCGAGACAGTTTTCAGTCGAATATGTTTGAAGTATAACGCTGGGTTTGCAGCTAAGCAATGTCAGTGCCTGATGTCATCAACATTGGCTCTGCACCAATCAGAGACTTCATGGCAGAGTCGCGAACATGACTTCATGCACATCCAGAGTCTCTGATTGGTGGTAGAGCCAATGTTCATGACATCGTGTCACTGACATTGACAGCTTTGTATTCGTTTGAGTGTTCAAATGTTGCTGTTTATATATCAATCATTTATACAATTTTGGAAATACCCAGAATGTGTTGGGTGAGTATAAATTGATGCTGTTGGCTGTTTTCTGTTTAAGTTTGACGAAAGTTTCTATATGATCGGTCGAGGTATTGAACCGAATTGAATGCGTTCAAATGCTGAAGACTGCAACGTATGTCAATTATTTCCAAAAATTTGATGAGTATACCTACACCGAGATCTGTGGAACGTGCTAACCTTTATTTTTTTACCCACTCCAATGTGGTAATACTTTGTTGGTGAATAATTCTATTCTATTTTATTGTTTTTATCCTAGAACAGCATTTCTTTTAAGAAAACCGACCTATAACACGCCGATTTCCAATTGGTTCACTTATCTAGACTGGCATGAAACTTTAATTGACAGAGCAATACATCCATTTCCAGTTTAAACGACCTGTGTATAATTTTGCAAGTAGTTGGGCTTGAATCTGCAATTTCATGATTTGAGTTCAAATTTGAACCAATTTTCGTGCTACTTAAACTCAAACGTAGAGCGATATATTTCAAAATCATGAAATAAAATACCTACATCTCCGAAAAATGTTTAATAATGTAATTTATCTTGCATAAATAATAATTTGAGCCTCACAAATCAATCACTTAAAATTCGATCGCATCCATTATATTATGAAGGACGTTGAAAACTTAATCCAATCAACTTTCTCCCCCGTCGCAAGGCAATTTGACAAGAAGAAAAAAAACTTAATTATCAGAATAGCCAATGACTAATACTCGTAATTGAATTTGACACTCGAGCATAGATATACTTTCAGCATCCACTGTACCAGCGTCCTTATATGCTACAAGTGTTACCAACTGCGTTTTATTAAAATGAATAATGGGTTTCTTAAGGGAATAGGCGTCGGGGTGCCGGGTGTTACATATAAAATGCGACGCCGACGCCGACGCCGACGCCGACGCCGACGCCGCGCGTCTCGACGGACGTAAAAACAGGCGCCGGCTGCAGATGGCGCCCGCCGCGGGCTGGGGATTAGCGGCAGAATGCAGAATGCAGACTCGGTGACGACTGAAGCGTCGTTTTTACACTGAAATACTATATATACATTTTACATAGGAACGGTCATTTCAGGGACGGCGATTTTATAGTTGAGGACGATCAAATGTTTGGATGACGGGTCCTATAATGGTCCTTTGGCCCAATGGCCCTATGGCTTATGGTCATATAGCCCTTTGTGTTATGGTCAAATGGTTCTATGGCTACTGCTGGTCATATGGCACTATGGCTTACGGTCATATGGCCCTATGGCTTATGGTCATATGGCCCTATGTATTATGGTCATATGGTTCTATGACTTATGGTCATATGGCCCTATGTCTTATGGCCATATGGCCCTATGTCTTATGGCCATATGGCCCTATGTATTATGGTCATATGGTTCTATGACTTATGGTCATATGGCCCTATGTCTTATGGTCATATGGCCCTATGTATTATGGTCATATGGTTCTATGACTTATGGTCATATGGCCCTATGTCTTATGGCCATATGGCCCTATGGCTGATGGCTCTATGGCCTAATGACGTTGAAAAATTGATCAGATTGATGATGAACCTCGTGGTACATTGTGTAGATCTTAACTGATCGACTATAATATATTTGTGGTGTTTAACGACGCATTGGTTTGCTGACGAGCCCTTCGGCACCGTTCGTACCGTATCTTATCAATAATTCAAGATGGATGTCCGTCAAGTTGCGTTCGATAACCAAGGAGCGCCATTATATTATACTGAATTTTACTTCATTGTGTATAGAGACAGTAAGCATATGTCTCTCTTCATTTTTCTGTCTTTCCAAAATAAGTAGGTCATTTATGAAGCAATAAGTTTAATGTCGTTTAAGTATCAATAGAGGAAACGTGCAAGGTAAAAAAATCTTCCCATGCCATTTGCAAAACTAAGTCATATCATATAATCATAATGTATACCTATATGTAAGAGGACGGGATGAAATTATACATGCACCCGACTTCTGCTGTAGCCACGATCCACAAATGCTGATAAGTTCCCTGTTGACGGTTTGATCCCTCGGTCCCTAGCCTCAAACAAGACGTGTTTGAAGTTTTTAAACTCATGGCACAATTGCAGATGGCAGCAGGGTCCCCTTTTCAGATGAGAGTCGCTTCTGATCCAACTGCAGTGTGAAATTTAGTTATACATAACTACATTTTCGATTCTCAGGCTTTGGACCATTTCTGTAGCGTTTGGACTTGAATTCTCAGCTCATCTCGCCTCTAAATACTTTGAGAATATAATTATCAGAAAAGCCGTACACCCTATAGTCGTTTCGAGGCATGCCATTTTAGAGAGTTCGCGCCCCCCCCCCCCCCCCCCCCTAAACACTCGTTAAGTATTCACAGACGTTATTCTCCGCAGTCTCGCTTTAGCCACGGTAGGTGTGTATAATAACTTTGGAGAATAAACTTTAAAACGTGAAACTGTCGACCGGTAAAAAGGCATCGCTGGTTGTAAAACGTCAAAAACGCACAGAACGACGCACCCTACCGCTGTCAGCTGAAACTAAAATGGGTGCTCGACAAGCCACAGATGTGACAATTCTCATCGAAAGTTAGCGAGGAATTTTTCACGTGATGTTTTCACTATTAGTATGATCAGCTCAACTATATACCTAGTCGTACCCACAGTCAAAAAGTGTCAACAGTCTGATGCTAAATTGCTCAATCTGGTATTTTTATGATATAAACATTAAAACATGGACTGCAAGTATGTCAGGCCCAGTTTTAAAAGACGCTTTGGTGGCTTTATTTTGAAAATACTTCAATAGATTGTGCCGGGCATCAGGGGCGTAGCGTGGGGGGGGGGGGGGGGCATGGGGGGCAAGATGCCCCGGGCACCGGCCACAGGAAAGAGCCGAAAAGAAGGAGAGAAAAGGGGAAAAAGAAAGGAGAAAAGAGAGAAAAGAAAAGGAAAGGAAAGGAAAGGAAAAATAAAAAATGAAAAAGAATAAAGTAACAAATAACGTAGCTCTTGACCTGGATCTCTTGATCCTGCCGTCACTTGTCAAGTGGTGCACTGAACTTGTTATAGCACACCTATTATAGCGTTTAAGGATGATCGTGTACGCGCTAGGCCTAGGGGCTCATTGAACCGATTTTCCTCAGTTTAAAATAAAGAGTAAGCAACAGAATGTTCTCTGACCTAGAGTATAAGCATTAGTGAATCATGCATTGCAAAACTGCTCGCAAAAAGGTTTTCCTTGCGCCACTGGCGTCGCCCCGGATTTATGAACTTCGTCCGTCGTTCTTAATCACCATCCCCAGATGCAATTTGTCCTCAAACTCATAGATTTTCACCACAAGCAACTGCAATCGACTGTTTTTCTCGTGGGCTGCGCCCCCGAACCCGCACCCCTTCCACCTGTCTTATTTCTGCTTTGAGTTTTTTTTAAGTATGGAAGTATGGGTCCAAAAGTCAACTCTCCTAGACGGTCAAATGCGCCCCTGGGATGAAAAAATCAAGATAAATATGCCCATTTAAAAGAGAGATACCTAATCTACTTACTTCTTTAAATAACTCTTAAAATAAATCACAGACAAAAAAATCTAGTCACGAAAGGGCTAAAAGCCCCCTACCCTAAAAACCCTAGAATTTCTTTGAATTTTCGCTAATAAGTGGGGGGGGGGGGGGGGGGGGGGGCGCAAAATTTTGGGTTTGCCCTGGGCGCCCATGACCCTTGCTACGCCTCTAGGATTAATAAGGAATGTTCAATTATACATTTTAAAAAATGTATCTTTTATTTAAGTTCATGGTTAAATTAATTATATTTTAACTGGTCGTTGATATATGTATAATAAAATATATAATTGAATGCAATGTATAATGCCACATTTTTTTTTTTTTGGCACACATGCCTTGTATAAAAATATTTTCGGTGCATCAAATATTCATTTACGGATGTACATTTCATTCGCATTGATATTATTTTAGGATGAGAATATTTGCCAGTGAATTTATTGTTTTGAAATGAAGAGCGAAACGAATGTATATCTTATGGGAAAGACCAGGAAAGACTACAAACCGCTTGCCCCTAATATCACTATATATATATATAGGAAACGAGCGAGATAGAAATATGCATAGGGGCGTATACATGCAGTGGGCTGAAAAGAGATAGCCCATGTGGATATCGCTCGGAACGGAGGATAAACACATTGAAAACCCCCAACTTTGGGAACTAGGACAGCTGCTTGAATAAAACGTACGACTGCGAGCATGAAGGACGTATGGCACCCGACTGTATACATAGGGGCGCTACGGTCGAAAATGCCCGCGCTCCCTGCAGCGAACTAGCGCGGCAGTGTACGCGTCGCATAGAACGGTTGCTGCTGCTGGTCTTTAGTGATTTGGACAAGTTTTTCAGCTCGTTATGTGTGCGATAGAGGTTTTTGGGGTTGGGTTCCCCCCCCCCCCCCCCCCCCCCCCCACCCGCTTATAAGGGATAACATGTGGGTATTTGTTATGTAGCCCGGGAGCGCCCCGAATTTGGCTAATGGCAAATGTTTAGGAAGAGATTATCGGATCCGTGGTGTTTGCTGGAGATTCGATAGGGATGGGATTTTAATGTCGTTTTGGTGGGGGAGGAGGGGGGGGGGGGTTACATGGATTTTAGAATGGTGTGATATTTTAATCGGGATGGTTTTTGTCATCGACGAAGCGAATCACGAAGTATATATATTGAGATAGAAACAGCAGACATCTCACGTTTATAGTTGAATCGAATGATCTATAACATTAACATGTATTTACTATTTAAAACATGCCAAGTTTTATCTCGGCCAATGTTTACAAAAATTTCTGAAATTATGAAACAATGTCGGCTCGGAGGGCATTACAAAAACACTGTACCTACTCAACCAGCGCCTTCTGTATGTTATGCTGTTTCCCATTACTCTGACGGCTGGAATGTTCCTAGAAGGCTGTGTAAATATGGCCGACTAAAAAATTAACCGAAAGTCAGTAAGCAAATTAAACTAAGACATTTCAATAAAATGTTATTAAATTCATTCATTTGTATAATGTTTGCTTGCTTTTGAAGTCTCAGTAGAATTCATTTTTTTTGTATTTTTGCGACAACCTCGATGTGACCTTTACAACGCCTCATCCTTAGCAATAGCATTCATGTTTCCCTATAGGTACACACATGTTCCCAACTTGTTCACATGATCTACACGTGAACGCTTCAAGCAGCTCTGAGCTCAGCCTGCATAGAGATATGTTTCTCTTGCATTGAATGATTGATATTTTCTCTGTATATACTCGCTATTGAAAACCACATTAAACCAATATTTTCTCGGCTTTATAATACATCAGCACAGCGCACAATTTAGGTACCCGCTCGCGCGATTCACGTTTAGCAAGGAAACGGAAATACTTTCTCCACATTCATGGGTCACGGCCTCACGGGATGTCGAAAGAAAATAATACCAAAATACGATGGCGGCTCGCTCGACGGAATTCGTTTGTATTTTTAATCCATGCCACTGTTTATGGAAGGGTGAACTACGACGCTCGCAAAAACTCCGTTCCCTGACGGCGCTGGGCTATTGTTTTTATTCGCCGTTTCATTGAATGACGAAGGGTTACTATTTTTGGCGAACATTGTTCAATACCTCGAGGGCAGATTCGTCGGGGTTCCTCTTCCCGCTTCCGCTTCCGCCTCGCGTATACGTCACGTCATAGCCTGTTTAAGGGTTGTAACTTTCGAAATATCGTGAGTTGAATCACAGCACCCAGATGGTTCATAATAGGTGTGTATCGAGTTATGACGTCGCTAGAAAAATGATTGCTAGAGTTAGCGAGAGTGCCGATGCAAGTAGAACAAAACCCGTTATCACGCATTCACGAACGTGGACGTCGAAAAGCTAACGGAGACAACTTGCGTTCAACGTTCGGGTAGAACCTAATCGAATTTTAGGCGACTGTGAACGTTGTACGCAAGTTATCCCCCGTTAGCTTTTCGACGGCCACCGAACGTTCGAAATAACGTTTGCCGAACGTTTTTGTGCTATACTTCGTGCTTAGATATGGCCAGCCAAAAACGACATGGGACAGCAAAATGCTGGTCACTATCCCAAAAGTTACACCTATACATCGTTTCCTCTGCCCGTGAGCGTCAAGGTCAAAGCAAGTGTTGGCAGGCATGGCATACGGACGACTACAGTTTCAGAGTCAATCGCTGATTTAATTATTTGCCCATATTATAATGATTGACTCTAGAACTGTCACATGGGTCATCTATAGTTACTGCTCCAATGTTGACAGAAGGCCGTGGGTAATGGCAGAGTCAAAAATACTAGTGCTAGAAAATCGCTCAAGGTCAAAGCCATCCTAGAGACATTTTTGCCATACGAGCAAATTGAAACTTGAAACAAATCCATTCAGAGGGCGCTGGCAAGTGCCATTCGTATGAAAATAACTCGTGGCCTGATGGTGCCCAAAAGAAAATGGTTAATTAATATCAAAAGTTTAGTTCGGGTTTAATCGCAACCTCAAATTAGTTGCTTTAGCTATAATCGTAACCTATTCGGGAGGTCACCCATGCAACAACCGATTCGGCCTAGTGTTGCTTAACTTCAACCTCTCCAACCTCTCTCCCGAGTCACGAACAGATTATGGCCAGGCAGTCATCCGTCCAACACCCGACTTGGCGCATTGTTGCTTAACTTCAACCACTCCAATCTCTCTCCCGAACAAAATCGAGTTTAATTGGTAACCTGGAGCGCACTAACATGAACCACACCCATGCAAACCTACCCCTTAACTCTGTCGCCCTCCTTGCAGCTACTACGAGAACGGCGCGACGGACACATGCACCGACTACTCGTCCCCTAGCAAACGCGTCCACCCCCTGCTGCTGCAGCACGCCCCCGGCCTGCTGTACTCGCCCGCCGCCGCCCCCGGCCACCCCCACGTGCCGCCGCCCCCGCATCTGCACTCGTCGGCGGACTTCCCGCAGACCTTCTACCACGCGTCGTACGGCGCGCAGCCTTGTCGCGAGGACTACCTGGTCGAGCGGCGGCACGGCGACGACGAGTGGAAGAACATTCATGTGGTGGGTGCACGGACATCTCGGGATGGGTCCGTTAACTGTCGGGTCCCTTTGGTCCCTTGCTGGAAATTCATTTTCAATCACTTTCACTGTTGCCTGTTGGCATGTAGGTAGTATAGAACTAACAATCGAGATCTATAGTAATTTTCACATTTAGAAGGTAAGCGGTGTTTCACTCTCAAAAAGGCTCCCCTTCTGTTACGTTTAGAAGGTGAGCGGTGTCTCACTCTCAAAGAGGCTCCCCTGCTGTTAGAAGAGCCAGCGGTGTCAACATTCGACAAAAATTGTCAACAATCGAGAGGTGTATGAAAAAATCTACCCTACGAAGTATGGAATGACATCAAGACCTAGACCAAGGCCCAGACCAAGACCTAGACCAAGGCCCAGACCAAGACCCAGACCAAGACCTAGACCAAGGCCCAAACCAAGACCTAGACCAAGGCCCAGACCAAGACCAAGGCCCAGACCAAGACCTAGACCTAGGTCAAGATCTAGACCTAGACCAAGGCCCAGACCAAGATCTAGGCCTAGACCAAGTCCTAGACCGAGTCATAGGCCAATATCTAGACCTAGACCAAGGCCCATGGACCAAGACCTAGGCCAAGATCTAGACCAAGACCTAGACCTAGACCAAGACCAAGACCTAGACCAAGACCTAGACCAAGACCTAGACCAAGACCTAGACCAAGACCAAGACCTAGACCAAGACCTAGACCAAGACCTAGACCTAGACCAAGACTTAGACCAAGACCAAGGCCCAGACCAAGACCTAGACCTAGACCTAGACCAAGACCTAGACCAAGACCTAGACCTAGACCTAGACCAAGGCCCAGACCAAGACCTAGGCCAAGACCTAGACCAAGACCTAGACCAAGACCTAGACCTAGACCAAGACCTAGACCAAGACCTAGACCAAGACCTAGACCAAGACCTAGACCAAGACCTAGACCTAGACCTAGACCAAGACTTAGACCAAGACCTAGACCAAGACCTAGACCTAGACCAAGATCTAGACCTAGACCAAGACCAAGACCAAGGCCCAGACCAAGACCTAGACCAAGGCCCTGACCAAGACCACGACCAAGACCTAAACCAAGACCTAGACCTAGACATCAGAATTTCTCCCTCAGAATTATTCCAGTGCTTAGGTATAGATAACTATGAAGTTATTCTTAGTTTTCCACCAGTGATGTGATTGTTATTATTACTATAATAATTACTAATATTACCTACCATTTTATTACTATAACAAATCCCCCAACTAAGTTTATTACCAATTATATTTTTTAAATGCTCATACAGATATTATGTATCGGTCCGTAGCACAATAAATACAAATACAAATATTGAACGAAATCAAACACAAAGTTTCGAGACTGAATTGGTCCTGTCTGCCGCAGATGCTGAACTGCATCCTGAGCATGGTGGAGAAGACGAAGCGAGCGCTGGCGATCCTGCAGCACCGCGGCGGCGGCGGCGGGGGCGGCGTTGGCGAGGGCGTGTCCGCCGATTGGCTGCGTCGGCCGGCCGCGGGCGACGGCAGCGACGCGCGCGACGTCAAGCGCACCGCCGGCGAGATCATGGCGCAGACGATACGCGTCACCGAGGACCGCGTGGCCGAGGTCAAGCGGCGCGCAGGTGAGCACACGACTTTGCGCGGTCTGTGCGTCGACTTCAGTCACAAGATGCCACAGCAAGCACTGCCCCTTTTGTACTACCAACTCATGCTACTGTCCAGCCCGTGCAATAAGTTGCCACAGCAGGGACTGCCTCCTTTTGTACTACCAACTCATGCTACAGTCCAACCCGTGAGAGAAGATGCCACAGCAAGGACTGCCCCTTTTGTACTACCAACTCATGCTACAGTCTAGCCCGTGAGAGAAGATACCACGGCAAGGACTGCCTCCTTTTGTACTACCAACTCATGCTACAGTCCAGCCCGTGAGAGAAGATGCCACAGCAAGCACTGCCCCCTTTTGTACTACCAACTCATGCTACAGTCCAGCCCGTGAGAGAAGATGCCACAGCAAGGACTGCCCTCTCAAGAATTTATATTTTAATGGCGGGAAAACAAAACACTAATTCAGTTACAAATAAAAAAATTTCAACATAAATTATTTCATAATTATGAGTAAAAATATCAAGGAATAAATAGTGTAGAGATAAAAACATAAGGTTTGGTAATATTAGAAGATATAAAGATGATGACAGGATTTCAGTTTGGTCAAATTGGTGCTTATGTAAGCTACAGTAAGCATAGCGTTCCCTGCGTAATTGTATCTTCTTAAATAATACGAAGAATATATATGCACTGTCCCGTCGGAGGATTCACTTTCTGCTGACGAGCTGGTAGTCACTTTTGCATGCGTTTTCAACTGGAGGCCCTCGCTGCGGCACGTTTAACTTCAAGACAGCAACATTTACTGCCGCCAAAGCACGCATAGTTTCGGCAACTGGAAATATTATCTCTCGTGACAGAACGTTTAATACAGGCCCAACGCTCTTTGTAGTTGTAGTTTTACAAACACTTGTAAATAAATCTGAACTATACTATCTAATAGGTAGGTAGTACCTAATTTATAAGAGTGTCAATAAATTAAAATCTGGCATGAAAGTTGCCAAATTGGTAGGCACAGCTGCCAGAGAGTTCCATGGGTTTTAGGGTTGTATTTTTCCATGATTTCTCAATTTCCACAAGTCTGTATCCCAAAGTAGGATTGCAAACGGAAAATACCTTGCGCTCCTTTTGGCAAGTTTGCTTTAGTAGCCAATAAAACACAAGAATTCTGAGGGCTGCAACCACGCAATCGTAGAAGAAGTAGTTTTTTATTGTCAGGAAATTGTGAGGAAAACCGTAACGTTGCTCTTGTTCCGGCCGACAGAGGAAGCGGTGAACGAGGTGAAACGCCAAGCGGTCGCCGAGCTGCACCGCGCCGTCACCGCGGCCGAGAGCAAGGCGTGCGAGCTCGTCGCGACGGAACGAGCGAAGATGGAGAAGCTGTTGCTGGAGGCGCGGAAGCAGGCTGCCGAGGAGGCGTTGGCGGCCGTCGCCGGCCCGCCCCTGCCACCCCCGGAGGCTGCAGATGCGGCCGCGGCGGCAGCGCCACCACCGACGCAGCAGAACGTGAGTGAGACACCGATGGAGACGCCATTACAAACCTGAAACACTTAGATTTGTTTGTTGCACTACCGACTCGATTCGAACGGCGCTGCACTTGTTAGCTGCCTGTCCGCTGAGGGCGCTTTCGTGTCGCCGGCAGGTTATGTGGAGTAATGACATCTTTCAGCGAAATTTCAAATTTCGTTTGTAATACGTATCAAAAAGGCCTCGGGCAGCCTCGGAAAGGCTCGGCCCCAGGTCATTTTCGGTATGTCAACTAGTGCCAATCGGCCAATTTGAAACTAAGTTTTGGTTCGGCGTACAGGCAGCTAACAAGTGCAGCGCCGTTCGAATCGAGTCGGTAGTGGTTTGTTGTGACGTTTATTTAGAGTGTAGTCACACGTGAAACTTTTCCCATCCTTTCGAGCCGTTAGGGCTAGGACCGACGGAGCCGGAAACGCTGTGGCCAAAAACGAGACACTGGTCTCTAGAGTTCGTCGGGCTCAGCCCACAAGCTACGATGCTTAGGAGTGTACATTGGCTATGAGAAATGGGGCTATGATTCATATCCCAATCTGTGTAGTCATCTGGTACAGGTGGAAAAATTTGCTGCAAGATAATTGTTATAATCTGGGAATTAAAATATTTTGCTACCTCCTTGCTCTTAATGGCTACTTTTGTTTGAAGGGTTTTGTAATGGTACTAAAAAAAAGTCAATGTTTGCAGAGAGAAGTCTCCATAGTGATTTCCGACTATAGTATAACATATTCCTAAATACCTTTTACTTATACGCATTGGTACCTACTAATTATATATACCTACTTTGTTATAAACTTCTTATTGCATATATTATGCA
This sequence comes from Nemoura dubitans, assembly GCA_921293005.1. Lineage (NCBI taxonomy): Eukaryota > Metazoa > Arthropoda > Insecta > Plecoptera > Nemouridae > Nemoura > Nemoura dubitans. The sequence continues at coordinate 27,373,933 of OV121077.1, read as the reverse complement.
ATAAGAAGTGTAAAATGCTTTTCTTAATGCATACCAAAGAAGCAGACAATCCTGAAACTAAAATAGCTGGATCATCAAAACCTCAGGCCAGCTATAGTTATATGTACCACGGGGAGTTGTCAAGTCCAGAACAGCTCAGGCTCAGAGGAAATATTATTTGTGGCGCTGTTCACTGAAAACACAGTTCCCCTCCATCTTTACTTCTTCTCTCAAAAGTTCATTGCCTTCTTTTTGTATGAAAATTCAAAAAATCCCCATCTATTCCCTAAAAAAACATTATCACCTCATTTTTTTATTCCAAAATCAAATCATCCATTCATTTCCCTAAAAATAAGTCATGATCGCCTCATTTTCGGTTTCACTTTTCTAACAAGGTCACCTGTTGACTACCGGGGCCCTGAAAGGGTTTCTGTACCGGCGTACCGGGCCAGTCCGCATCTGTAGGTTCTAAAGTGAATTAAAATTTTTCATTCCGCAGAGCTGCTGGAACTGCGGCCGCAAAGCCAACGAGACATGCAGCGGCTGCAACATGGCGCGCTACTGCGGGGCGTTCTGCCAACACAAAGACTGGGAAAACCACCACCAGATCTGCTGCGGTCGGAACCCAGTGAACCCACTCAACGCCAGCCCCGTCGAGAAGCCGCAGCCCACGCGCTCGGCAAGCAGCTCACGCTCGGGCACACCGGTGACTGCGTCGTCGACGGCGAATGCGCTCGCCGTTGCAGACGTCCGCTCCAAGAAGTGACGATCCCTTTTGCCCCGGAACCGAGTTTCCCGCCAGCGTTCGGCCATCGGCAGGGGCAGGAAGTGAAACCAGAGGCAGCGGACGGAGAAAACTCGGTGGTTTTTTATTTGAAGGAACATTTTATCATTAAATGGTTCATTTGTTTTTAAATAGATATTAATGTTAAATTAGTTTTATTTGTATTATTGGGAATAGGTATTTCGGGTTGGTCTTTGGGCAAACTGGTTAAAATATTTTCCAGGAAAACTCCATTGCAGTTTGAATTTTGTTGTGTGGGAAGTGGTGACCACAGTTGGACTACAATATGTTAAATATCGGTGTTTCATCAAATTCATTGGTTATTAGCATTTAGAGCTGCGAGTCTACATTCAGAATGCTTGATGAAGATATTTTGATGGCTTAATGATAAGTTTCGTGAGAGGAAATGGCAGAAACATCAGCAACTGTCAGCATCTGGGCATGGAGGAGGTTAGTATTTGACTCGCTTGGGATAATTCATATTGATATTATTCATCAAAGTGACTATCAAAGTGTCAACCCTGTACTTAACTGTACGAATAGCCCTAACCATTATTCATATTTAACATGTTATGGAAGGCACTGTCAGATTGACCCAAACTTATCAGTATTAGTGATTGTAATGTTTAAACACATCTAGGTCTAGTCTTTGGCCAAAGATGATTGCGACAATGATAATTTGTTGGACTGAAATGAATTTACCGATTTACTGACCTCTAGAGATTAAGCTAAATATCCATCGAAACTATGTATTCTGTGGCTATATTACCACATCCTGTTTGTAAATTATATGTTTATATGGAGGTAACCAAAGATTTTACATTGGAGTTTAATTAAGTTAACTCTAGTCACTAGATATTTAATTTTGCCAATGTGTTCATTTGGGACTGGCAAACATAATTCAGGTTTTGTTAATTTGTTGAGAGTGGTATGGATACCACATACATTTATCATTTCCCTCTGTCTACAAAATCCGCCGGGGAATTTTACTGTGTATTATCTCCTTTCTATTCAATCATTTTAGCTCACCAAGTAAAAGTAAACTTTGTTCTTTACCCTTAACCTTACCTACCACAGTCTTTACAATTTATTATTTCTTCTCTATAAGTAATGTTGATGTCTCAGGAACAATATTTGTGGATTTAAATTCTACCTTTTTAAGTGTCATTTAATCAGCAACTAAAATTTTAGTAATCAGCTAGTTGTTTCAAGAAAAAAATTGATATTTATTTGGATACTTGCAAATTAGGAAACAATGTAATCTTATCTACTAATACAAGTTTCAAATGGTAGTACCGACAAGTCATTTTTTTGTTCCCAAATCTCCAATAATCTCCTCGAACAGCTTTCGCTTCTTGTTGGATCCTTCCTGTGAGTCCATCCAGTCGCCCTTGCGATGAGCAAACTGCGACAGCCTGTACTTCATCGATATGATCCTGCCATACTGGTGTCCGTTGAGGATCGCCTCCTTCGGCGCGAGTTCAGCCATGATGGCCGCTCGCTGGCCCAGGTTCAAGCCGGAGAACATGCCGTCCACACTCCGCGAACCGTGCTTAGAGCACGAAAGTTTCAAGAAGTTCCCTTTCAATTTCCTCAACATCTTGTCCCGACTCTTCTCTCCGATCGTCGGGCTAGCCATATACGCATCCATAACGTGACTTCCTTTCATGTTCATGAACAATTCGACCAGCTCTTCCACGTTCATTGCAAGCAGACTGTCTACGATTTTAATCGGTTTTGCAAAAGTCAACATCGTTTCTAGAATGAGTGAGCCGTACAGCGTGACGTTGTCGATCCCTTTCTGTTGCTCCAACGTGACTAGTTGCAAGATGAGCGGCGCCACCTGAAGTTGTTTTTCCGCCGGTTCGCTGCAGTGGAGAATCTTCATCATTTCTCGGATCATGAACTGTTCCCTGGTTGAGTGGCGTTTGCACGCCTTGGCCAGACTGACCAGGACTGCGTGGTTTCCACTGTGCAAGACGTCTTCCAAAACGGGAGCGATCTCGTCGAACATTGCCTCAAACTGTAACAAGTTAAAATATGTGTGTTACTTCAGTCAGTTAACCACGGATTCGACAAAAGAGTGCTGAATTGCGGGATGAGCAACCATACATCAGAAAGCAAGATAATTGAATGTCTCCTCCAAGAATTGTTTGGATACATAGCTTGCCTTAGGCAGGCTGTACAGAATTGGGTGTGAGAATATTTGATCATTTATTTTTGTAATAATAGGTAGGTAAGGATATTTAATACTACGGTTTTTTAGGATTATATAAGTTGGTCTCTAACTATGTATCATCATGCAGTTATATTTTAGTCACAACGCATTTTATTAGTGAATTGTCGTAAAATAAACGAAAAACATGGTCCCATGGCAATCATGTATACTACCTATTAACTGTTTATTTATTTATAAATTGTCTGCCAATCATTTCAAGGTTTTGTAGAGCGTAATTATCTGAGGAACGATAGAAAGTCTGCATTTTCCTCTAATCCAAATGCGAGAATGACATAGGTAGGTTGTATAGGTAGTGCATTGTTGCATAGTGGGTAGTAGGTACTGCATGTCAAAAATTTTGATAATACAGACTCGATTCGATCAAAACAAATAATAATAATTGGTAGGAAGAAGAAAACGGTCAACACACACGGTGACACGGTGAATGGTGTCAGCCACCCGAGATAGGTCTAGATAGCACCTATTACTACGTTCTTACCTCAAGCTTTTCGGGCGAGTGTTCAAAAAGTTTCTGCACCTGATGATTGGCAATAGGTAATACAGCTAGTTTTCCAAGGTTGTTGAGAAACAAATCTGCGTAAATCTTGGTGAAATTTTTTGGCGAAGCAACTGAAATCGCAGCGTCCAAAAGCCTGGACAAAAGAGAGTTTGAGAAGACGTCAGGAAGTGTCGATGAGCTGCCTAATTTCTTTTCCTGCTTCTCGCCTTTTTCCTCTTCTGCACCGTCTATTGTTTTTGTTCGAAAGCATTCTTCATGCAACTTCTTGACCATGCTGCTAGTAGCTTTCTTTGATGTAGCCTTCAAAACAATTAGGAGAGTGTAAAGCAATCCGCATGGTTTCTCTTCAAACGCTAGCTCATTAAACTGAGGCCACAGCATCAAACGTCGAGCAACCTCTACGATAAGTTCTTTGAATTCGGCCGGTATTTTGTGTTTCGTTTCCAGTTTGTTGTCTTCCACTTTTGGCCCAGAGGGTCGAGTTTGTGCCGATAACATCTGTGCTCCTTTTTCATTTAATCCAGCAAGGGATTCCAGACATGTTCGGATAACGTGGTTGGCAGTTAGGTCATAGACAAAGTCCTCGAGATTGTTCATAACAAAGTTACTACACTTGAGCAGCCACTGATCATATGCTAGTCCCAATTCTGGATCTTTATTCTTACATGATCCTCGCTCCCCTGCAATTACAAGCAACTTTTGAAGAACATGGCTGGCGTAAATATCCGAGACGAGAGGACGAAGGTCTTTGCCGAAAACACCGATGAATCTCATGACTACCTCGTCAGAGGCCAAGGGAAGAAGTTTTTCAATTACTCGACAGCCTAGTTGGTTTGATGCGTAGGTAATTTCTTCGTCCCGCATAGTGTCAAATGAGTTGCCGACGAAAATATCTGCAAAGACATGATACCTACCATCAATACAGGAAAATGAAATAAGGCTAGGTTAAGTTTACGAAGTAAGATTTTAGGCCATCATTTTTTATCAAATATATCTACGAAATACACCAGTTATGCATGGGTGATAATTAAAGAAATCCGATAACCGGCAGAAGAAGAACAACGATCATAACAAACAACTCTCACAAAAATTGACATGACATCCTAACCTTGTTCTTCAGGTGTGTCGAACTTTGAATTGCTCAATTCGTACACTCGCACCAAATATTGATACGTTTCTTCAGACAGTTTACTCCCTCGACCAGTAAGACCTTTGTTTCCATATCTCTTTGCTTGCCGGAGCGGTCCTTTCCTCTTTTTCCTCTTATATTTCTGTGGCTGAGGTGCCTCACCCTCGTGTGCGACGTCCATTTTTAAAATATGTGACTTCAGTAGTCATACCACGTGACTATCAAACATCCGTCAAAATATATCCGCATTATTTTAGCACACATATCGTATTACTTTGGCAACCATACACGCAGATTAATGATAAATATTAATTGATATATTGCATCAAGTCGGATTTATTGCGATAGGTCATTGACACCTCGAATGAGAATGGGCGTGCTAAATTCATTCAGTCGATATTTTACTTCATGACGTAACGGTCACCGACCAATAACATGCTTGGGATATCATTTCAAGGTTCCCAAAAAGTACGTACTATTATAGTAGACCTTTACCAATTTAATTGCCATTTTATCAACTTATAATTACTAAAGCGTTGATAAAACTCGCATTTATGAGTATAAACGCGTGGTTTTATGTGTTACGAAAAGTTATTTGTGTACTTTGGGAATGTAATATTTACTAATATCGATGGCAAGAAGTGGCGTTTTATTTCGAAGCGAGTTTACCTTCATACTGACTATAGTGCCGACTGAGTTACTAGTTCAGCTCAGTTTGCTTCAAGCATCGAGTCGGGTCGGTCGTTAGGAAGGTTCCTCACAGTAAAGACGTTTGAGAGTCAACTTACGAAGAAAAATTTTGCACTCGCCTAAAATAAAAATAATTTAAAAAGTGCATAGCGAGTTTGCTTCTAATTAAACAAAACTGTAGACGCAAACCCGAGTTTTACCTGTATCTTAAAACCGACAGACTCATCGAAAGGAAAAAGCCGGCACGTCGTCTTCTGTCAGAATACCCAACTGTAAGTCGCCAGAAATAATTACAATTACAGATTATCCATCACGTCATCAACATTTCCACACGACCAATCTGCCGTGATATTGTGAATCCACTGGAATTTAATTTCCAACATTTCGCCCCAGCATTCTCGGGGTTTTCCTCCCGAATACAACCACGTGCTTCTTTGACTTGCCTGTACTATACACCATTACAAAAGGGCGTAACTTTACAAGTAGGCATCTGGGAAATACCGTAAAGTCCAACACGGTTTTTTCTTTGATTGCAATCTAATATGGCATGCGACTTGCAACGAAATATCGATCTTATCTCGTCACTCGGGTGCAATAAGTGGAATCTGTGTTTCTGCAGTGACAGGGCATTTTTGTGCTCTAGAAAATCGATAGACGCTCTGTGTTACGACGTGGTGTGCTCAACAGCGTACACACACACACACACACACACACACACACACACACACACACATATAGTTGGCGCGGCCTTGACCTAAGAAATACACCCCCTAAAAGTTGACCTTTAAATGAGGGGCGACAGACGGCCCAAAAGCTACCCCCGTATGGGCGCGTTTTGGGAGGCCCGTCGGGGGTGTTTTGTGTCGGTTTTGGAGTGATTTATAGTGCTCCTGGACGAACTTTGCCATTCAAATTGCCGTTCTGGGGCTAGAACAGGTTTAGGGTTATGTGTATACATAATCACAATTTAGAGGCAGGGATGAAAAGCTTTTTTGTTTCGATTTGATATATTTGAGTCGTAAGGGTAGGTATTGTGGCTGATCTATGATTTTATGTTTTATAAGGTTCATTCTGACAGCCCTCAGATTCTTTACATAGACGTTTTTAAAAATATAAACAAACAAACATTTGATTTATTTGATTTCGAAATCCATTCCATTCGTTATAGTCTCACAATTTATTGCGATTTAAAATTTTCCCTTTTGCTAATAATCACTATAGGTACCTACTATATAATAATAAATTCAAAGTCCATTCTAATCAAAACTAATTGGGTGTGCTCAGTGCTGTACTCTTCATTGAGTTGCGCTTGCAAAATACTAGAAAAATCTGCTTGGAACTCATCAAATGTTCAGAAAACCTTTTTTGTATCAAGATTTTGTGAAGGAAACCCAGCTCGGCAAGTACCTATCTACTTATAAATATTGATTGGTACCTATACCTACCAATATCTGTCTGTTGTCTGATATCATCCTATTTTCGTTTACTTATATCTGATTCCAATCTTGTATCAGTTCCGTTCCCATGTCTTCAATTGGCACTTAAAACTGACAGCTCAATTAATTGGTAAAAAAATAGAACTCGACTTTTTGCAAACATGAATGTTTGCAAATAACCTTTATATTTTAATTTTTTATTCTCTTTAATTTTGGCATGCAAATTACCAACTAGAACAGCTATAACATACGTTTCGGGAGTGGTCCATTTCTTTGTATGATGCCTATGACCATAGGTGGGTATACTAAACTCCATTTCACGCTAAGGAGAGGAGTGGATTCCATCTTCCATGATAACTGCTGCTATTCATGATCTAGGTGTTTTTCTAAATATACACTACTCTCATTCTTAACGTGAAATGCACGTTATAGGTTATACATGTATATATAAATCTAACAACTTAATCAACGATGATCGATTGTTACATCAGAAACAGAAAGTAATGGTTGAACTGGCAAATTTGCCACATACTCTGCGGTCTCGGATTCAAGGACGTTTTAAATTATATCCTTTTTCCTTTTTTTGATATCGGATTCTTATTAAGTATATCTCTAATTATTGTCGTCGGCATTATGAAAGATCTTTTAATATCGCCGGTGATTACATCACAGATTATAGGTTTTTGTCTTACAGATAGTTACCTTTGTTGCACATGGGATAATTCCAATGCTTATTCCTTACATAATTGGGTTTGTAGGTTATAAATCCAATTCTTACAACCTTGAAAAGGAGTCAAACTAATTATGAAGTTACCAGTTTTTTGGAAGTTTTTTCGGATCCGCCCGGGATTGTATACGTCATAGGTGAAATACAGATAAAAATTCCCTACCTTTCTGTCTTTACAAACTGGGAAGGATGTGTGATGCAAAGAACTTGAGCTCATAAATTGATGATTCATTAACCGAGAATTTCAATGATTTGAATGTACCTACCTATATTTGTATGTAAATTGTAATATAATGCAATATCCTGGAAACAGTATAACTTTATAATGAACACAAAATAAATAGAACAATAAAAGTAGGTATATGCTATTGTCTGTTGGCGTTGTGAATTGCCATTTGAGAATGGCTATTTGATATTCTACCTGTAAATAACTGTTTTGCACGCCTTTATTCTCGAAAATCCGCGACACATATCTTAGAAGAAGAGGTAGACATATGAATATGATAGTAACCTGTACCTTAGAGGCTTAGAGCTACCCTATACCAGAAATAACAATATACTTTTGTTATGTGTTTATTTTACCATGATGACATATGAGTATACGTATATTATATCTTTCAGTTTTCGATATACGAATAAAACCTTTAACACAATAGTGGCATAGAGGTGTAAAGCTGGACACTTTCAATTTCAAAGTTTCAGTTAGATTTATGTGGCTAGGTATGTCATGTGTTGCTTAACGACACTCGACAATAAAACGATTGCAAGTAAGCTACGACGTATAATAGAGTGTGTATAGCGTAGCGAGCGGAATCCTATTCGATTTCACCACCACCAACCCCATTGAAAGGTAACTCTGATTTTGATGAAATTTACAGAGGACCGGTAGCTATCCATCACATATAATCCGGACTTTACTAACAACCAGCTAACAGCTACGATCATCTTCAACGCAACACAAACCTCTTTAGCGAGGCCCTAGTAATATGAAATGCGCATACTTATGACATAACAAATCGTAATGAAAAATGATACAATATCGTATTCCATACGTTACCTTCCAGTAGTCATACGTCAATGAAAACAGAGCTCAAGTTTATAAAACAGCACTCACGGCTGCGTCCGTGAGCCAAAGACCTGACCACGGTATTTTTAGTTTTTTACCTCGCGTCTATTCACACAAAAAATATAGTTCTAGAAGAGCAGGCGAACCTTCTCGTGATATCCAGCACGTAGCCAGAATCTATACCCACAGCATCCTTCCGGACTAGACTTTTTTTGTAGCCAGCACCTTTTCCTTGTCCTTTCGTCCTTGCGGCACCATAATCGTATCCTGGTCGTCCTCTTACACAATAAGAAAGTTCAACAAGCTATAGACATGAGTCAATATATCACTTTTGTGTCATCCTTGAATTCATTTCCGAAGTCCACGCGCCTATGGTAATTAGAATAACACGCGTTCTACGAATTACATTGATTTCCGCACGAATTTAATTGCTGGTCGATTGCTTTGCAAAAGACCGGATCGTTATGCTAAAACCAATTAGCACTTGACTCAGTGCAAAGTCTACATCACTTTTTCAGACTTTTTATTGCTATCTCTGTCATTATTCCTGATATACATGCACATGGCAACTTGAACGAGTTTTTTTTAAATTTGTTTCGCGGTGATTCAAGTTCAAGATATTGATTATGGATGAGCCGTGCATAAAAACAATTTCAGCGATTGTTTCCCATTAATTTATGAGAGCGATTATACAGGTTCGTTTCATACTTTTGATTTTTTCAGTTCGACGTTTTTATAGTTAAGCGTCGATCGATGTTACGCGAACTGATGTCGTTTTTTTCTCAGAATTTGATCATGTAATATTATTAAACACCGCTGTTATCAAAACGTGCTAAATTTAGTATACAGGTAATTTCCTGATGCGTATACTTTGCGCTATAACGTTAAAACGTAGTTAAAGTATATCTTGCATGATATTAATGTATCTACATTGATTTTGTGGTGTATAACCACGCACTGTTTTTACAAATATGGCCCTGTGGCGCTGGTTTTTGGCGTCGGTGAATGACAGGGTGATGATGAGGATGTTGATAAACCTACAGCCAGAAAACCCGGTGCTGGCACTAGCCACATGGCTGTCAAAGTCCTTTCCGAAGGACGGTACAACTCGTACACAACAATTCCTCCACTAATCCATGGTGTCGTGAGGTTGATTTAAGCGATAGGATATAGGCATTATATCCTCCTTCCCTTTACGGTGAATCTTCATATCATCGTCAATCATACGGAGGGAATGGAGAGGGTTTCAAATTTCAACTACCTTCTTATAATCAAACAAAAAAATGTAAATCCTCATCCTCAATTCAAATCGCTCAATTTTGATCCCATACTCAATTTCACGGGAAGAAGGAAAGTGGATTTGCATCGTCCTCGAGGACCCACTGCTGCTAGAAACGAGCCAAGAGTTTCAAAACTTGCAAGACATGCCTTGAGCCGGACAAAAGGCTCTACGGGCAGTTTTGAAACTCAATAGCTCGTGTCTAGCAGCAGTGGGTCCACGAGGAAGATGCAAATCCACTCTCCTTCTTAACGTGAAATGGAGTACAATGTAAGAACTAGTCCTGCAATCGGCGTGGCATCGCCTAAAGAACATCTGGACACACGTTGTACTTGCCTTTAATAAATAGATCCTCGACTTGTCGCCAAGTCGTTTTTTGTCAACTTTCACAGCCTTGGCCCGTAAGAGCTATAGGGAAAACACTATTATCTAGAGGATTATTTAACTTTATATTGTGGAAAAATTGTAGGCTTACGTTTATGAAGCGATGGTGTTGCGTTCTAAGCCAATTGTTGGGTGGATCGAACTCAGAAGTTTGCCGCCACGCAAAAACACGTATCGCAGCACTCCGCTTTATTTTTAAATTATCTCCGTGGCTCCACGGCCAGATCGATATTCGTGTACTTTTGACCCTTCGAAAGTGTTTGTTGTCTCGTCCGCCGTTTTCTTCCCATCATCAATCATTCTCCTAGTCCTAGCTCGCGCAACGACGCAGATTCTAAGCATGGAAGCACAGATGAGTGTATACGTAGATGGTCCACCACGTAGAATACAATAGCTTATTGGCTATGGATGGCAAAACCTTCACGGTAGTGTAGCCTGACAAATGCATTCCGGCTTTCCCGGCCTCACATAATATGTACGAGATAATCTGATAATAATGCACTTTTGGATGCGTGCACTTCAGTTTCACTCGCTCTGCCGATCGGCATACCCAACCGACCCAAGTGAACAAAAATTTACCTAAAAGTGCATAACTCCAGAAATAAGATGCATCATAGAAAACGTATATTTCCGATCCGCCGATATCGCCTGTTCTGTTCGAGCTTCTCGGAGATGCCATTCCCGTTGCAGCACCATTTTCCCGCCTCTGCCGCACTCCACATCCGCTATAGGATGAACGATCTGAGTGCGCTAGATCTGTGGCACAGCGTCCTCGCCGCGAGGTTCTGGCAAGGACGCCGCCGTCGGGACGTCGCGTCAAAGCGCCGGGCTTGAGAGATCGAGTTCCCGTTTGACAGACGCGAGGTTGTACTAGCATCGCCCATGTGTGCGCTCGCTCGCTCGCTGTTCCTGTCTGCGAGATTATTTCGGTGCGAAGGTGTGTCGACTACGTGGTGTAGGCATATATAGGGTGCGCAGTGTTACAATGTCGGCGATATCAATGGTTTATAAATACACGTTGTATACGCGGTAGGAAGTGGGTTGGTCCGGACCTCTAGTGCAGGGTATTCCGAGATGTAGTGCAGCGGAGGCGGCCTCCCATGCATCTGCTTGCGTCATTGCCGTACTCGCGCAGGTATATATATATATGCATGTAGTCTGCCGACACACCCCTTTAGTGTGACCCTCCACATCTCCACTCGTCCACGGTCCATAGATGGGGTACACCGAAATTCAATGCCTATACCCATGTGAAAAGCGAAATCAGTAAAACACTCGAAAACTAGAAAAGGATAATCGAAATTTTTATCATTTCGTGTAGTTTCGTTTGATTTTAGTTTTATGAGAATAGTATAGTTATATTTATATATAGCTATACCAGTTGTGATATTCCTATTCTATAAGAATTCTTATTAAATGTAGCGAAAAAGCATCAACCATGGGATGCCATGGCACTACAGTCGTGTAAAGCCCGTTTTACACGGTAAAAGATTTTCATCAAATCTATCATGATATCTTTTACGTACCTAAATATCACCATGTAAATGCAAAAATGTGATGAAAAAAGCATATCACGGTCTATGATGGTAGATGTGATAAAAGATTTGATGACATATTTTCAATTAGGCGCGGTTCTTTTTCTGTGATAGATGTGATGAAAATTAACCAATCAGCGTTCAGCATCTGAAAGATACTGATTTGATAGATGGTGTACTGTGCCAAGATTGTCAAGCTCATGCTCACGTCTCCAGCATTTCCTATTCCTTTTCTTTGGTTCACAAACCTTCAAAACCTTCTCTACTACATCTAAAATGGATTAAGTATCAGCGAAAGCCTGAATGTTAGCCAAAACTGCCAAATCCCTCTCAATTTTTAATTTTACTCACATATTGACAGTTTTAATTTTGCTCCTTCATTAAAAATTTTCTTAATCCACCGCCTTTTGAATGTCATACAGAATGACATATTGATGGCATTGCGTCACAACCAAGTGTTTTTCATCACATTTTTCTAGGACCGTGTAAATACCATCAAACATTTTCGTAAAATATTTTATAAAAATATCATGATAGATTTTATAAAATATGCTATGATGATTTTATGAAAATCTTTTACCGTGTAAAACGGGCTCTTACTTTACCACAGCCTGGTGGACTTCGAAGTAAAGTATAATAGGACTCTTTACTGTTTGTTTAGAGTAAAATGGTAAATAATGGTAATGATAAATACAATTTTTAATGTCAATGATAAAACTTAATCATTCGACTCTTTGGTATGGTACTCTATGATATGAGATCCCCAGAAAGTGGCAAACTCAAAGTACTTCTAGTGTACTGTTTTACTAGCTCTCTGCCGAGGTTCTTTTTCATGCCGAGGAACCGATGTTTCTTGCCTCTTCGTTGCCGATTAACTTTCGCGGAAAGTTTCACATGGGTTTCAAACGTGAATGGGCAGGGTACGAAAATCATCTCGCATTTTTATGCTCGAATAAGGTTGACAAATACAAGGACACACGTCACACACAACGACCTATATATTAAGTTTCCCATTTGAATTAGCCCATTTCCGTCAACTACAATAATGTGGATCCTTCTAGACTAGATCCACAGACCACGCCCAGCCGCGACGTCAGTTTGGCACAAATCACAATATCGTGTAAATATACACCTACCTGTGCTGGCATCATAGGGACACCCATCAAAATTACAGCATTTTTCCAAAAGCTCTGAAAAGCGTATACATAATGATACTGAAATTCCCGCAATGGGCTATATCTTTTAAGCAAATTATTGGGTTTTCCACTGCAACAAAAATTTTCTTGTAAATCGAATCCAATTCCTCGACGTTTATAATTTTGTACAAAAATCAAGGAATAATTATAAAAATAATAATTGTAAAAAAAAATTGTAAAAATAAGTCACTCCTTGTCCAATATTAAAGAAAACATATAAGTTTCCATATTGCGATCTTATTTAATTTCTGTTCATTGCTTCTTTTATCTTGGAATGGTTATTATGGATATCTACACTTTTCCGGTGGCTTATCGGCGGTTATCTTGTCCAGTCAGGTCGGAGGTAATGCGAGATAACAAAACTCAAAATCAATTATGAAAAATAAATTAATTCACGTTGTGAATACCAACTTTTTTGCAAGTATATACCTACCGAAAAAGTGATAACATTAATATGCTTTTCGTACAGAGAAGACGCAGGAAGCTTTTTGAACATTCTTCTAGCTTCAAAATTATGTCTTTAGGTCATTGGAATCTCGTGAAATAACCGGTCATCAGCTTGGTCGATTCACATTTTATGGAGTGAGGCAGTTGCTGATACGAAAACTGATTTGTCAAAACGAGATTTGGACCCTCATCTTAGTTCCTCCGTGTTCATCCACCCCACGTGGTCGGTACCCGGCTTGCATGCTGTTTTCAGCGACAAACCTTTTTGAGGAGATAGTCGAAATTCGACTGGCTCACTGTCAAAAGTCCAGGAGATTTTAACAAACATTTTTTGTTTATATTTTCTCCCAAGATACGCAAGACACGAGACACGAAGAAGAGATACACGTTGAACCGTGATTAATGCAGTCAGCAGTCCGTACATATATCACAAACCAATTCAGTATATACCAACATTTGGAATACTGAATTGGTTATGTCAATATCGTTTTGCCAATACGCCATGTATATAGATAGTCCTTTTGCTCTGCCGGCATTGCTATCATCTATAGTTGGCGTCGGAAACGACCACGATGGTGTTTTTTATCGTCACGATTTTTTGTTGGCAATGAGCAGTCAAGGTATGGACCTTGCCATACATTGTACTTACATACATTGTACATTGCTTAACACACATGTAGGTTCATACATGTATAATAACCTTGCATTCTAGGGTAATAGTGGAAATTGAAGCGGGGCTTCCTTGATGTCAATGGGCTACGTAATGTAATTTTTGATTGTTCGGATTGAAAAGAACCCCAACAATGGCGGCGGGGCTATTTCGATTGCCTCGAGTTTGACATTTTCTACAGCCTTCCATCATCATTCGGGTCCTAACAGCGACGGGAAAAAACAATAATCCATTGGAAGGCTCTGGCTGCGTACCTCAGATTCGTGGCAATCTGAAAATGTGTCTAATTTATGAAACTATAATCCATTGACTATAATCCATTGATATAATCCATCAATAATACATTGATGTGCTTGACGATGTCAATTGTGAAGCACCGAGCAGCCTTTCCGCGCGTTTTCCGCGAGTTCTCATCGCCTCCGCCTCCACCTCCACCTCTCCGAACTCTCGATCGGCTGTGACCGATAGGTCTCTGGAGCGGTTTGATGGCGACAGGCACAGCGTTTGCCAATGTCAATACCGTCTGCTAATGGCTCTTTTGGTCGCATTGTTGCGCGAAGTAACTAAGTTTTGCATCCGCAATATACGTTACGGGATTTATTTTATTCTCGAGAAGCATAGCTTGTGATTTATTTGCTGGAAAGATTTTTCGAATTATTCGTTACTATATACGGGATGCATTTTCTTAACGAACTTGTGTAAGGAAAGCATTTGGACTTGATTGAATGGAAAGTAATCAAATATTATTAAATGCTTGCCAATAGATTTGATGTTTTCAAAAAAAAAGTAGACGTGAGCATAAGAAATTTAAAATTGAAATGAATTTCCCAGTACAATCTGGTTTTTGCGGATGCTTCTAGTTTAACAGGTAAAGCATGTGTACTAACACCAATTGCTTAAGTAAACAAGAAAATAAATAATTCAAACACGCGTAATATACAGGTGCCATAGCATAAGTAGTGAATGCTAATTTACGTTCACTATGACAGCAATAATGCCCACGGTACACACTTCCTTCGATTCGTCACGTGGCGCATGTGAATTGAAACCGCGTACACACATAGCAAATACACGTCGCGCTGGCCCCAAAAAAGCTGGCACCACTTTCCTGGTTGTACTTTTCCATTTGCGTCCTCTGCGGAGAATTCACGAGGCGTCGTACGTCATTCGTTCGCCCCCGTGAAACCTTCGATCACTGCTCGGGTACGCGATACGGCCTCTCCCGTACGGGATACGGCCTCTCCCGTACGGGATACGGCCTCTCCCGTACGGGATACGGCCTCTCCCGTACGGGATACGGCCTCTCCCGTACGGGATACGGCCTCTCGGGTACGGGATACGGCCTCTCCCGTACGGGATACGGCCTCTCGGGTACGGGATACGGCCTCTCCCGTACGGGATACGGCCTCTCGGGTACGGGATACGGCCTCTCGGGTACGGGATACGGCATCTCGGGTACGGGATACGGCCTCTCGGGTATGCGATACGGCCTCTCGGGTACGGGATACGGCCTCTCCCGTACGGGATACGGCCTATCGGGTACGGGATACGGCCTCTCGGGTACGGGATACGGCATCTCGGGTACGGGATACGGCCTCTCGGGTATGCGATACGGCCTCTCGGGTACGGGATACGGCCTCTCGGGTATGCGATACGGCCTCTCGGGTATGCGATACGGCCTCTCAGGTACGCGATACGGCCTCTCGGGTACGGGATACGGCCTCTCGGGTACGGGATACGGCCTCTCGGGTATGCGATACGGCCTCTCGGGTATGCGATACGGCCTCTCGGGTATGCGATACGGCCTCTCGGGTATGCGATACGGCCTCTCGGGTACGGGATACGGCCTCTCGGGTATGCGATACGGCCTCTCGGGTACGCGATACGGCCTCTCGGGTATGCGATACGGCCTCTCGGGTACGGGATACGGCCTCTCGGGTACGCGATACGGCCTCTCGGGTACGCGATACGGCCTCTCGGGTACGCGATACGGCCTCTCACTGGGATATCACCTGCGTGCCGGTTTCGCACTTGCTTTTAAAAGTGGACTAACATTCGAAAATTTTCTGTATATAGATATAATATTTATTTCCGATATGTACAATGATGGTCATGATTAAATACGATTGACAAAAGCCCTTGTCTTGTAAAATGACAGATATCTAGAAGCGTATTTTCATTTTTCATACACTTAATTGCACAGGTATCTTATACGAAAACGTGAATATAAGTACTGGTTGCATTGTAAAACTCGTGATGTTTGTATCTACAAGGAAGCCGCGAAAATTCGTTGGGAGTCGTGGACTCGATGAGTTTTAGAACCTCGGAACTCGGGATTATTTAGCAACTTCTAAAATTCAATTTATTTATTTAGAAGACGTACAAGTATGTATTTAAGCTTTCAAGTGAAAGCTATTAACCTGGAAATGTTTGGCGTTTGCGGTATTGCTTCTTTTCGAAAATGTTTATTTTATCATCCCTTACAATTATCCTGGACAGGGCAACGAGCCCGAACCGGAATTTCAAATTTACCGAACCTGCACCTGAACCCGAACCAATTTTAATTTCGGTTCGATGCCCTGATCCTTATTGCTTGTATTTTCAATACTCTTGAGTCTGGACTCCAATCTGCAGGCGTACTTTAGTCTTTGTCTTATACTTTACAGTAGCCACCGTCAGAACATTATTATAATATGAGAATACTGTGGAACCTTATAAGAGGAGGCTTTAACCATTGTCAATTATACCAAACAATGCTGGCATTATGGCATGTTAACTTTTGCACGAGCTTTTCAACCAATAAGATGTCTTTGTAGGTTTACATTTGCGTCATCGTGACCATTGTATCCATAGAATTTCTCACCGTTGTCGATCACTATATAACGACGCGATTTGAGCTGAAAGAAAAACCAGAAATGTGGCTCACTATGCAGCTGAATTACGAATTTCGTTAAGCTGTTATTACAGTTGTTCATTAAGTCTTAACTTTTGACGTTTTCGGTGCATTGATAGTGTGTTACATCTCTAGGTGGAATGCAGCGTAGGTATACCTCCTATCTGACGTCGCACTGAATACGTCATCAAATGTAAACAGGCTCTGGGCGAAAGGAGTTTGTTAGTGGAGTGGCATCAATTATTTAGCAGCGTCGGCGATCGATATTTGCTGCTAGAAGGCGATTGTTCGTGTATTCTAATTTATTGGGAATTTATACTTGGGCTAAGATCATGGATACATATTCCACCGCAGTTTGCAAGCAGCGTTCGATTACAATTCTAAAACTCATGTCCTAGACATCTTGGCGATTTCACCCTCTGGGTTTTGAATGCTAAATAAAAGCCCAGTTTGAATTATATGTATAATATATTTTTTCAGTTACGTTTTGCGATTTTTATAATGCGTATCAGAATGGCTGCATGTCAGTTTTGATTTGTGACCGTTTCACAAACAAATAAAATCATTCTATGCCGAAAATGGGAAACTTATCAAAATCTATATGCTTCACCTACGTATTTCTTAATACTTAATAGTTTCCAAACATTTTCCGTACAGAAAAATATCCTCGAGACAATAAGTATATATTCGCCATGTCCTGAACTAATGTATACTAACCCTTTCCCAAATACAAAGCGGTTAAAATTTAATTGCCTATCTATAACTGCGAGAATCTGATAACACGAGTGCAAAAATCGATCTGGCAAATTGGCGGGTTCAACGGCCACGAGCTCGTCGTGAATCATGCGATAGATTTCGGCAATCGGCAGTCGACCAAAGGGTGATGATAAGATTCGAGTTCCCCGAAAGAGCGAGCGCCCGTCGACCAAAGGGTGATGATAAGCGTGGAGTTCCTCGAAAGAGCGAGCGCCCGTCGACCAAAGGGTGATAATAAGCACGGAGTTCCCCGAAAGAGCGAGCGCCCGTCGACCAAAGGGTGATGATAAGCGTGGAGTTCCCCGAAAGAGCGAGCGCCCGTCGACCAAAGGGTGATGATAAGCGTGGAGTTCCCCGAAAGAGCGAGCGCCCGTCGACCAAAGGGTGATGATAAGCGTGGAGTTCCCCGAAAGAGCGAGCGCCCGTCGACCAAAGGGTGATGATAAGCGTGGAGTTCCTCGAAAGAGCGAGCGCCCGTCGACCAAAGGGTGATGATAAGCGTGGAGTTCCCCGAAAGAGCGAGCGCCCGTCGACCAAAGGGTGATGATAAGCGTGGAGTTCCCCGAAAGAGCGAGCGCCCGTCGACCAAAGGGTGATGATAAGCACGGAGTTCCCCGAAAGAGCGAGCGCCCGTCGACCAAAGGGTGATGATAAGCGTGGAGTTCCCCGAAAGAGCGAGCGCCCGTCGACCAAAGGGTGATGATAAGCGTGGAGTTCCCCGAAAGAGCGAGCGCCCGTCGACCAAAGGGTGATGATAAGCGTGGAGTTCCCCGAAAGAGCGAGCGCCCGTCGACCAAAGGGTGATGATAAGCACGGAGTTCCCCGAAAGAGCGAGCGCCCGTCGACCAAAGGGTGATGATAAGCGTGGAGTTCCCCGAAAGAGCGAGCGCCCGTCGACCAAAGGGTGATGATAAGCACGGAGTTCCCCGAAAGAGCGAGCGCCCGTCGACCAAAGGGTGATGATAAGCGTGGAGTTCCCCGAAAGAGCGAGCGCCCGTCGACCAAAGGGTGATGATAAGCTTGGAGTTCCCCGAAAGAGCGAGCGCCCGTCGACCAAAGGGTGATGATAAGCGTGGAGTTCCCCGAAAGAGAGTTTGATTTGGCAGGCCACATCAAAGCTAGAGACGAAACAATGCTGCCCGCGCATATCTCGACAGAAGAGTCCCGCCGTCGCAATCTCGTCACTCGCGCCTTGTCATAAAGCCAAAAGACAGCGAACTGGCGACCTAAATAATACTTCCTCTTACAATTTGATCGGTGCCTGAAGTTTCTGGAATTTTCGTTGAATATTGGGTAAGCTTGTGCAATAACAGAAGTCATTTGATAACGCATGCAAAGATAGCGCAACATATAAGACGCTGCGATTCAGACTTGTTGCACAGTTGACTACGGAACATTGTGGCGAGCACACATTTAGCTGGTGAGTGCCGAGCTGTCTTGTTCTTTCCGTGCATGGGGTGGATTCTTTGCTTGTCGTGTTTACATCATGTGGTGTTTCACGACGCAATGTTTTGACGACTGGCCCTTTGGCATTTTGGTCTTATGGCGTCCGTTTGTGAAATGGTGATGATGATGAACCTAGCATAGAATGGAGGGAGGGTAACCCGGTGCTGGCACACGTCTTCACGACCCTTTCGCTCAGGACGTTACGGCTCACACAGGATTCTGCCACCAATCCGTGCTGTCCAAAGGTTTTCTACTCTGTAAGTCGGTCACCCAACCGTTACTTGACTCGGCGTAATGTCGCTTAACTTCATTGTTATTGATGAGCAGGATTTGTTTCATTCTACGGCGGTTTAAACGGGCTGCTGATGTTCACCTGGGCCAAATTATAGAATGATAGTTTATTTTTTTGTAAACCTTTTAATGGTGGTTCTGTAAAAAAGGGTGGAATTCCCTCTAAAATGACCGGCGTGCCATCGCCTAATTTCTGGCCTTTCGTATAGCGAAACGCAGCGCGTCTAGTTTCGAGAATTCTCGCCGACAATATTGCGTAGGTTTTTTTCTCCTTTGTGCAATCGCCGAAGTGCCGCGCTGATAAGAAACGCAAATAGAAGCGAAGCTGTGATTCACGGATTGATGTGCTTGAAGCGGCCAACGTTTTGCGGAAGGCAACACAGCAGCGCCGAGTGCCGGTCTTGACCTTTCCGAGCGGCGGCCGACCGTCGCGTCTCTGCCGCACTTTTGCAAACCGATGCCGCACTTATACTTGACATCGATCTCGCATTTTTGTTTCCTCTTCGGCGCTCGCGCAATTCGAGATCGTTTTTTTTGTTTTGCTTTTTGCCAACCACTTTGTTAAAAGGTTACACGTGTGCTGAACTGCTGGACCTATGACGTCACTGATATATCATCCCCCTTTTTTTAGTGATCGGTGACCCTTTGGAGAAGGTCAAGGGCAGACTAGTTCGCTTTTGATATTTGGCGGAAATGTGGGATGTCTAGACCCTAAACTCTTAAGGTAGACATACACATACAGACTTATACCTACGAAAGTGGAGAATGGATATAAAAGAGGGGATTTTTTTAGATTTTTGGTGCCAATGCGGGCAACCTTGATAAATTGTGAAGTAATTGATGTCTAGTTGCCGGTCGATATATAGGTTAATTTACTCGCTAAATAGATGTTGATGGTTTGGTTGTGTTCCGGCTCCATGTCCGAATTCCGACTGGACACGTTGACAAACGATTTCGGGAACGCAACCAACACGCGATTCCATTGGTTGTGGGGTTTTCCGAGCTTTCCCGCAAATATTTCACACGGTTTCACCGCCGCCATGACGACCATTACCGCAATGGCCTTTGACAGGGAAATCGGGAACGATGTCGCCGGCTATACATTGTGGTTTGGAACATGGCACAGCGGAACCATTTCAATGCCATTGCAAAACCGACGATTTCAAACGAAACGACTATGAAGGTTAAAGAAAGAAACGAGCAACAATGCATCTTGCTTCAATATAGGGGTTTACACTTTTCCTCAAAAGCTCAATATTCCCTGGCTACCGTTTGGAAGGAAATAATATTGAAGTATGATGGAGGTACAATACTCTTCCAGAAAACGGCTTTCTGGATTTTCCTCGCTCCGGGAGGAGGACAATGACGGTGGGAGTAAACACAGACGGGAGTATAATATGATAAAACAATGACTGGAGCTTTGAATGCCTCCCAAAGCGTTGCACGTGACATCGGTCGAGGTGCCAGGACGCCAACTAACAGGGATTGTTCCCCGGTGCCCCTCACGGCCAAGCGATCGGCAGACCGCAGAACCGATAACGTCCCTGCATCGATTCTAACCAAGGACCTGTCGTTCGCAGGGCGCGTGATGTTGCACAGTGATTACGCGTGCTATCTGATTGACAGCGACTGATTACCTACTCGATGTCTATATATACCAATACGGCCATGTCCATGACTTTAGCGATATGTGTTACCAAGCGGTTTAATTAAATTACAGCCACCTCTTCTCATGTGATCTTTTCGCACCTACATTGTGGGATGATTCGCAGCATATGGCGCAAGCACGCTGATAAAACAAACTTGGGCAAAAAGTCCGTCATTTAGAGCAACGGCTACTCGAAAATCTGGTATTGGTAAAAGTACTCGTAATAGATCGAGCTGGTATCGCCAAGCGTGTTCCCTGCAAATTTGGCGAAATCTTGATGGCATCTACATGGTAACAATAGATTTCGTGTGTTTGGTTGTCCAAACTTGATTTTGTATTTCCGGTTACGGGATGTTTGTTGGTCCTCCAATTGTGGTTATTAACTAGATGGCAACAAGATTTTTACATTCCTCGCAAACGAGCAATCTAAATGCGGAACTAAGAAATACGCCCGGCAGATTTGAACTGACTTGCATTGATTGCGGCTGAAATGGCCAAGGTTATCTTTTCGAGCGCGATTGAATAAAATATCCGCCGGCAGTGGTTATTTGTGTAATGTTTGGAAGGTTTAAGCTAATTATATTTTTCATTATCCGAATTTTTTTATGCAAATGGCTGCGGATGAGCCATGCAAAGCTGTTTGTTGGTCCACCAGGTTGCAAGAAATGCAGAAATCACTACATTTCTGCATTTCTGTGACGTCACAGCAAAATCAAAATCTTGTTTCGAACTGGACCCAAGCGAAACTACATGATACGAGCGAAAGAGCGAGAGAAACAGATGTAATGGCGCCATTTTGTCATTGAATCCTATAATCCCCATTTCACTTAAAGAAGCAGGGTGGATTTGCTTGTTGCTCGAGGACCCATAGCTGCTAGACACGAGCTAAGAGTTTCAAAACTCACAATTGCATGTCTTGAGCCAGACAAAAGGCTCTTTGGGCAGTTTTGAAACTCTTCGCTTGTGCCCAGTAGAAGCAGTGGGTCCTCGAGGAAGATGCAAACCCACTCGCCCTCTTAACGTGAAATGGAGTCTCATTTATTTCCCTACATTCATGCTGGTGAGGGTAATGCGGTTATTTTTTCGGGTCTCCATCAATAAGCAAGATTTGGCGCAGCCAACTTTAGCACAAGATGCACGAGTTCTGGCATGATGTGTATATATATATATATATGATCCATTAATGGTAGAGTAAATAGTAGGACATATTGATTCTGAAGAATTGACGTTAGCAATTTTATCTGCGCGAACGTTGTTGTACAAACGATACCTCAAATGAAGGAAAAAGGATGCCGTATTTCCGACACATGTTTATACGACCTTATCACGTGCAAGTGATAACCGTCCAGTCCAATTTTTCATGGCGTAACAGTTCTACCAGGCGCGTAACCATAGACAACCGCATAACCACACGCTGTTGTAACCACCCGGGATCGCTGACGTAGTTCATGGTTCATCCGCTGCCGTAGTAACGTTTCTCATTTTTGTCAGGTGGGAGGTGATCTATAATGAGGGGATGTCAATCGATTATGAGAAAAAACGATTAATCGATGTCACTAAAATAATCGAAAACGTCAAAATTCCAACAAAAACGTCAAAAATGCGAATATTTGCTGAAAGCGCTCTTTTTTAAAAATTTTGTTTCACAAAATCCCACACAGCTGTGTAGCGCTGGCTTATCTGAAGCGTGGAGGAAATCATTCTCGTGACTCTAACCTCAAATTTGAAAGTGCGTCTTTTCAGAAAAAATTGAAAAAGCGCCGTTGTAGATATTTATTACAGTGCTAATGTGAACCTGAAAAGTGAAACACCTCCGATTTACAGAATACGTCATATCCTGCCTCAATTCCACGATTTTTTTGGGGAAAAATCGAAAAATTCGATTAATAATCGATTATCAGTTTTCATTTCGATTCGATAATCGATTTGAAAAAAAAATCGTTTGACATCCCTATCAATAATTACTGTGACCCATCAACTAAAACTGTATAAGAAAATATTTTTCACAATTCGCGGGCTGGCAGAAAACCAAGATACAAAAGTTTGAAACCTTTCTTAGAATCGTGATCGAAGCGTGCTTGTCAAACTCCATCCCCCCCCCCCCCCCCTCTTAATTAGCACGTGGCAAGTGCCCACGCGTTCCTGGAATCTCGGGCTGCGTGTGCCAGGGGGTGCGTGGTATTAATAGACGCACTCGCCGGCGATTCCCGATTCCCGAGCCCGATTGATTGGCAGTCGGGGAGATTCGAGGGCTCGAAGCATCACTTGCCTGCTTCGAATCCCGGCTGGGCGGTTATAAATAGGGTTTTAATGGTTCAAAGAACTCGACGACTTGCAACGAATGATGAGAGTTATACGTGTTACTCATCTTTGGCACGTACACTAGAAGAAGAGACACCTCAAAATCGCGTGCAGTGCTAGACACTGAGCAAACGCTAGAAAATAAGGCACACCTTATTTTACTTGTTAACTATCTTATCAATATTTGCTCGTTATCCTTTATTACTTGATCGCTATTGAAATTGTGTAATTGTCTTGTCACAAAAATAGTAGCGGAAATTTCCGCCATGTGACGCCCTAAGGCCTAACCCTAAGGCAATCAGCGTGGAAACGTTGGCAAGATTGGAAAGAAACTGTGGTGTTGGGGATGAGGAGAGCGGGGGCCTCTTACCCACGTTTTTAAAAATAAATTGCCATAGTTCAGTTTAAAAATTCAGCAATATCTGTAGACTAACTCCCGAATGTTATACAGACGTGATAATTCTAAAGTACCTCCGAGACTGAGAGCTCTTGGATCATATTGTCAATGTTGAAATGTCCTTGTGGCGGGCTGCCGAACTGAAAACAAAAAGAATACTCGTAGAAAAGATGAAGGTGAGATATTCACTTCATTGAGTGATAAAAAAAATATTTTTTTCTATGACTTACGAATAATACCTAAATTTAGTCGGCTGTATACACTGTTGACTGTAGCCTCGAGGGAAAGTATATCTCAGCACTTTGATGTTCATTGAGAATGCCATCGCATCTAAGATGCCATCAAGACAGATGAAGTTAATCCAAAACCTCCAAGAAGGCTGGAGGGATAAAGGCTTACAACAGCTTATCAAGTACTCGACAGTGCGGATTAGTAGAGATATTTTTTATCCTTCGAAAGGGACGCATGTAGTCGGTGGTTTTATGGTGATGTTCGCGCGTAACGTGCAATCACCGAAATTGCCCTCCTCCCTTCTAGGATAGGTTAGATTCATCATCCTAATCGGACTTAACAGTATCATTGTGGTGTTGTCAGTGGTGTAGCCCAGGGTATACTCAGGTATACGGCGTATACTTCCCTTGTATTTTCGAAATTAGCGTTTACTCACTTTTCTTTTAAAGAAATACGCTGGTATACGCTCGTATACCTACGCGAAGTTTTAGCTTTTAAATATCTAACTTTTGCAAGTTTTCCATATGCCTGATTCTATGTTTCCCCCCTTATATACCCATTCACCTTATCTTACCAATTTCCCACCCACCCATAGCACATCCAATTACCCACTACCCATTTATCCATTTGCCTTTGAGGCGCAAATCCAGATATGTGGACGTGTTTTAGTGAAACCCAAGCGAAAATAGTCGTAAGCGCCAAGCAACAATGTTCGATCTGTGAAAATAGGGTGTGTTGGTATACCTACTTGGTAGTTATATGAAAATGTGGGAATAAGAATTAAGTTTCATTTTTAATGGTTCCCCTCCGCCCCCCCCCCCCCCCCCTCCACCTACCACTGGTTGACGAAAAATGAGCGTATACCCACCTTTATTTCCAGCACTTTCCAACACTGGGTATTATACAACGATCTCTCAAGAAACGTTGTCAAAAAAATGCATTATCCCAAAAAGAAACATTGTCAATCGATCATTCAAGGGTGTGTTGCATGATCTTGAAAACGAACCAATCAGATCGCAGATTAGCGGTGCACTGTGCGACCTTTACCTCTGCGCACACCTCCCGTGACCTTGACAAAGTGTACACAGTCTTTTCCAACTGAATTCTAATCGCAAACTCCACTTACCTTGACCATGATTGCTTGGCCTTATCGCGTACCTGCTCGCTTATCTGTGGGAGCTGCATGTCATTCAAATATTGAATGCCGTTTATTGTTCGTGAAATGAAAAGATCACAGTTTTATCTCGCATATTTTTCGAGGACGGTTTCTTTTGCTATCAGCTAAAATTAAACTCATGTGATCGATTGTCATAACGATTGTTTCCTGATTAAAAAACTCGTGAAATTTTTTATCACTCACTTTTTTTTTGTTGCGTCATCACTTTTGTGTTTACTGCGCCGATTGTATCGAAGTTTATTATTTTGTCAAATCACGTTTTTTGTGAGTAATGAAACTTTATAATAAATTTCCCCCACGGGAAATCGTTTTCCTCAACAGAAGCAAGTGAATTCGTTCAGTTACGTAACACATCTATGATGCAATGATGTTACGCAACAGCATGCGCCCCTCATACAATCCCCAATCTTCCTCGGCTTTCAGACTGCCAAATAACGAAACGGTCGCTCAAGAAAAAGCACTAAATTTAAATTCGCAGTGTAGTGGAGGCGTTCCAATTACATTCGTACTTAGTCGGCTCATGAACATGCGTTAACTTCGACCTATCGTGTAAGACGACTCTATGTTGCGTAATGAAACGTTTCTAGTGCCAACTAAGTGTCTCTAGTGTCTAGACTTCAAAGACATGTGCGATACCGTGTCGGTTTGTCGGGGCGTTTCGTTGCGTAGACAACGCGCTCTTGTTTTCAGCACAGATTGAATTTATGCAGACGGTCCATAGCTACGTCGATATTGGCTACGTGAATCTGGAGGGAAGTTAGACCAGGAGAATTATGGCTCCTTATAGGCCCTACAATCCAAGTAGATATGAATTTCAAAGAATATGCTTGGTTTTAACTATTGCATGATAGGTTTCGGTACGTATAGCCTGTGCACTGGTTACTAAACGATGCTGAAACATTAAGACCTCGCTCGGCATTCAATTCCTATTTTGATTGCTTTTTTTTTGTATCTGATAACATTTAAGTTTTGGTACATGTCGACACACTGCCATTACTTATTCTGTTTCACTGGCTATTTGCACTATTTACCCTCTCCCATTAGTGCGCTTCAAACTCATTTAACTACCTGGTCTCACCTATTTCAATTCTTGCGTATAGCCAATTTGCTCCATGTGATGCACTGTCTGGGTGGTATATCTGTGGTTTTGAGGTCATTTGCTAGACCCCCATTTTGCAGATCTCCATCGTCTTCCATGCAAGTCTCAACTAGTCGACTTTGCGATGATAAGTTAGCGCAAGCATCCATTCACTTTGAGTTATTGTCAACATTGTCGCTGATAATTTTGTGACGGGATGTTGCCTCACGTCATGACATTTTGTCAGATATTCGCTTTTTTGTTAGATATTCGCTTTCTCGCTTTGTTCTTTTACTTTTATATTATATATACTTGTGATCATTTCGCTGTTTGCAGATGTTGCTGGTGACAAAAAGCAACTTAGAATATTATTACAAAACTAATGTGCCCAAATGTTTTATTCAAATTTTTTAGGTACCTAGTTTTCAATTTAAACATTTCTTGACCAATGCACGGCACAACTCCGTTCTATTGAGTAAGGATTTAATGAAGAAATTTATCTTAATTTAAATTTAAATGTGGTAATACAATCTATTTTTGTGGGAACTTTTATGTATTGTATAAAATACATGCATGAAGTTAAAAAATATATTTCTTTTGTTTGTGGTATTTGAGTGCATATATGCATGATATTAATGTGATTTCTTGATCATATTTGCAAATTTGTAACTCCTGTATTTAGTGCCATTATTCCAAATACTGCTCATACCACACATTTGAAAACACGATCCAGCACGCGCTCAATCTACTAGCATTTCAGAAAAACCTAGCACACGCTCAAACATAACTACCAATTAAACGACACATAAATGTTTCCAATCAATAAATCATCGAACACGATGGCAATAAATTTACGTCTCCTATAACAGTCGACCTTTACGGCGCCGCTCAAAGTACCCAGCAAGCATTATTCAAGATCAACGCGCAAACTTTCCTGCTATTATAGCACACACGTGTGATGTATATACCACGGTGCACAGTGTGCCAGTCCATTCCTCCATTCTGGCCCCCGCATCTTTGCTCTCAGGGGCAAAAAACCGTGAACACACTTTTTCCTCACAAACTGGTTTCACGCTTGTGTTGAACAACCTTTTTATTAATACAGAGTTATCTTTTTATTTATTGTATTCTCCGAACAAGTAACTTTATATGCACGATTTTAATGCGATTTGTATGTAAATTTTTTGTCACGTCATTTGGCACTCTTCTTGTACTTGTCTCGCAGTCATTGCAGCGCGTATGCTGAAAGAAAATTGAAGGTAAAAGTGGTTACCTTCAATTCGGCATTAGTGCTGACATTAGTGGCATCGCTGAATGGGATTTTTTGTTGCGGTGTACGTAGGTACTAAACATTGGTGTTACCTTGTTATATCACAAAGGTGCGCTAAATGCAAACAGATATGTAATTTGAAGGTGATAAAGTAAGAAATCACGTTACCTATACCTGTGATTCATTGAAGCGTTTAACGGCTTTGTCCCAACTGTCTGAGATTTATTTACTTTTTGTGTCAATGCAGTTGAGGAAAATACACCTACTTGAAAATTACGTGTTGTGAGACAATATGCACCATTTTTCGTGTGCACACTGAGGACATTATAACAATATACTACATGACCTCAAACGAGGATTTTTAAAATAATTACAATACATTTGTACGAATGCCATTGTATTTCCGTGACGGTACTCGGCATTCAATAGGACAGGTTTCGGAGAGGTTGTCACCGTCTGCTAAATGACACGAGATCTTGGTTACTTCTGCAAGATCGTGGCTGTTATTTCGTCATGTTGAGCAATTACGAGTTGGTTTAATCGTTAAGTGAGCAATAAAAGCAATTAAAAACAGTTTGCAAATAAACTATATAAACGTGGGTAGGGTATGTCTGTAATATAAACGAAAGGAATTTTCCACCAGCATTAAAGACCTTATTTTTTGAAGCCATAAGTTAATAATTTGATGTCAAAAGTCGCGATT
This sequence comes from Nemoura dubitans, assembly GCA_921293005.1. Taxonomy (NCBI): domain Eukaryota; kingdom Metazoa; phylum Arthropoda; class Insecta; order Plecoptera; family Nemouridae; genus Nemoura; species Nemoura dubitans. Next base: position 27,345,682 of record OV121077.1, on the reverse strand, counting down.
TACAAATATAATTTTGAAATCAATAATTGGTCCTTTGATAAAGCATACTGCTGATGCAAAAATTTTAATATAAATCGAAAGGAATTTTCCACCAGCATTAAAGACTTTATATTTTTAGAAGCCATACATTAATCATTTGATGTCAAAAGTCGCGATTTACAAATATAATTTTGTAATAAATAATTGGTCCTTTGATGAAGCATACAGCTGATGCAAAAATTGCATGCCCAATCGTGGATCGTGATAATACGAGGTCATTTTGGTGTCACATCGCATTAAATCCACGGATGCCAAATTCGTTATCGCGAGAGGTCAGGCTATTTTTATACTATGCCAATTGTCAGCTTGGATTAATTGATACCACCTTTTCATGAATTTCCTAGTGGTCTCAGGTAAACCTATATCTATTTAAATTACCTATATTGTTTTGCGTTAATACCTAATAGTTATTGATGAAAGTTTCACTGAACTATACCACATGATTTCGGGTAGGTACAAGTATTTCGATTGATTGCGTTTGGTAAAAAGTGAAATACATTATATTATACAGCTTGGTATATCGTGCAATTTGTGGGTCACAAGTATGTGTAACATATATTGATTATCGCTAGTACTGCACCATTCATTGCAAGGCTACCCTCGCTTTTGCGCTGACGGTTGCAGCCACCACTGACCGCATTAGATGTGTATCAGTGGCGTGGACACGACCTCTCAGACCTAGCCGACCCCCGACCTGACCCCTCCCTCCCAGAAAAAAAAGACTGCACCCGCACAAAGAAACCATGATGACGAGGGGGAGGGGGGGGGGCAAAATCTCGCAGACTCCAACCACAACAATGACCTCTGGCAGCGTACGTGTACAGCTCAGCAGCTCAGCTCAGGGCGGCCTCGGACTAAGGAAGGGTCAATCTAGAACACTTTGATTTGGGGCAAGGCTTTGCATGCTGATTCTGCGTCCTGTGCTCGTTTTTGTTCCGCTCTGAGCTTCCTTATTTTGAGTTTGATTTATTTTTGCTTAAGCTATGTAGAACAGATTCAAGGTCGGGTTGGTTCTCCTCTGTTGACCGTGATGGTATTTGTGAGGAACTCTAGACCTATTTAGCAGGTGAAAATGAAATGGCATGGATTGTGCAGTGAATCACTCAGATAAGCTGGTCGAAAGGAAACGGAAAGAAAACTGGACATAATCTCATGTCGATTTGAAGTAAATATTTTGTGCTTTCGGCTTTTGGAACACTGAGGTCACTGAAGTTAAGCAACATTGCACTGAGTTAGCCATGTGTGCGGTTACCGTACATCCAGTTCTGTTCAGGGGGGATAGGTTGCAGCGATATTCATTAGTAAAACAGCTTGGCTGACCTTAGCTCATCAATCTCTCGACAGAATCGGGTAGTGGAGGTGTCCTTTTCGAAAGCCCCCCCCCCCCCCTAATACTCTGTTCAAAATGCCACAGATTCCTCCGTTAAAACCCACAAACTATTGGAATCTCAGTGGCTTCTCGTCCTCAGCCTCCTGGTCCAGCCACGAATATGACTGACGGCGTGTTTGTTTGTCTGTTTTGCAGACGCCTAAGTCTACGCCGCCAGCCATCGACCGCACAATGAGGGACTACAACACAGCCAACAGCGCGCCCGAGGACGCAGTCCACAAAGACGTCGTCGTCATAGGTAAGCACCAATTTAATAAGTAGGTATCTTTGGTAAGACTCGACGCTGCAAGACGTTCAGTACTGGCGCAAACTCTATTACCATTTGGGGTTACCATTTACCACGGCATCCCAGCGACACTGGAGTCATAGACCGATGGGAAACGGTCCATTTGGTTGGCCCTGGTTGTGTGCCACGGTAAAAATTCAAAATCAAAACGAAATGTTCGCTGAATACGTTTTATCAATTCTTAATTCGAATATATTTATCAAAATTCATCACACCCAGTGGTGTAGTCCAGGGTATACGCAGGTATATACGGCGTATACTCGCCTTCTATTTTCGAAATTAACTTTTATACTCACCTTTATTTTAAAGAAATACGCTGGTACACGCAAGGTACGCAAATTTCTAGCTTTTTAACGACAAACTTTTGCGAGTTTTCCATTACTTGTTCTATGTTTCACTCTTTTTTTTACCCATTCACCTTACATTACCCATTTCCCACCCACCCATAGCACACCCATTTACCTTTGAGGCGCAAATCGAGATAATATATGGACGTGTTTTAGTGAAACCCAAGCGAAAATAGTCGTAATTGCGCCCGCAACAATGTTTGATATGTGAAAAAAGGTTTGTGGATATACTTGGTACTGACGAAAGTGTGGAAATAAGGATTCAGTTTGGAAGACTAAAAATTAGCGTATACCCACCTTTATTTCCAGCACTAGTATAACGCCACTGACCACACCACTCTATAAATGTATTTATGCGTCAGCGTGAAAGAATGGAAAGCTGGGTCCAGTTTCTGGTGTAAATAATTCCAATCTCTAAAAGCTTTTTGAGTTTTGACCAAAACGATTACGACTTTTTCGCCAAGTCTTCGGAGGCGCCAAGCCACTGCACCTGCAAAGTGCAAACCCTGTGAAGGGCTCGAAATCTCAAATCATGAATCGCCACTACTTTGAGTCTCACATGAAGTAATTCGTTGATTGATCAATCTTTCTTTGATCCATTAATTACTGCAAAAGTGTTCCTAAAATATGAATGCATCAAATGCATCAGTTGAGTGTCAGATCTACATACCTACCTACCTACCTACCTACCTACCTACCTACCTACCTACCTACCTACCTACCTACCTACCTACCTACCTACCATACCTACCTACCTACTTACCTCTTTTATATAAAACACATGTCAGAGACAACATTTAATTTTCCAAGACTGGAAAACTAACGACATTCTTTCATTCTGACATTCTGTCAACACAAAGACCAGAGATGTTAAGATCACTGTCCATTTTCGTAAAGCAACTTCATTGGCATCTAGAGCGCCATGCCTTTAGATGTCCACTTACTAATTAAACCACTATAGGATCATGTAATCTTAGCAAACACACGTTGTTTTATATGTCTACCACATGCGTTGTAGCATTGAGCTGCACGTAGTTACATTCTTGCGTTACAATAACTCTGTTAGCAGTCGCCAAACACTTTGCAAGTAGCCATAACACTGAAATGTACACAAACCTGCTACATCATATGGTTCAAGACCACAGTAGTCGCAATAGTCCTTCTATGGGCAACAATCCAGTCACAATATCCACAATACCCAAAGACTGTCATAAGCAAAGAGTAAATAAACAGTACGGTCGAACTCGAACCTGAGAAGACTAACAGCTCTCAATTAGTGCTATAATGTAGTAGTACTGTTGGGTTTGGGAATTAGAGTTTGGTTCAAGCTCTTTGAACGAAAGTCTCACCCTTCGAGTTGAAAATGTAGTGCCATGCCATTTCAGAGCTGCTTGCACTTAGGGGTGAAATGTGTGGTTGAAAACTTGAATTATGGGGTGAAACAAGCACTTTGAAAGGTCAAAGGGTATGACATTCCACACTCTGGTATTTTGTATGAATAAGAAATCCTGCAATGATAAGGTGAGTTTGGTATAGACATTAACCTACCCTTGAGTGTCACAAGCTATTAAAAAACTATTTTCAGCTGGGTATTGATTTTTGGTTCTCGGTTCTTTTATGATTTTATGGTACCTTCTACACATTGTCAAATTTTTTGTATCTACCTCCGTTGACTTAGCATTCAACCCAGTTTGAAATAACTTTTTGGAAAGCATCCTCATGTTCTGCAATTATTAGTGATAACCGTTGCAGAAATCATTGATCAAACTCTGACCGCTGTGCATTCCCTCCCGTCCCCAGGCAACGGGCCCAGCGGCATCATGCTGTCGCACCTCCTCGCCGGCAACTGGCCGTACTTTGCGGGCGGCACGCACCCCGACGAACTGCTCAACGCTCGGCTGCAAGCGGCGGCGCCCGACCGCTCACTCGTGCAACAAGACCTGCGATTTCTCTCGGAGGTAACACTTACATGAAACCCTACCCTTGCCTGCCCTGCATTGAAACCACATTAAGTAGATTTTTCAAACGTCTGCACTGACTGTCTATTGAAAGGCGTATTTTCTGCTGAAGTTTGCCGCAATAGGGGACTTCAGTTAGAGAGTGAAGGCAGATTTTTAGGGCACTGGTCAATCTTATGGCAGGAAACAAATGAATTTGCTCTGAATTGGAGTGAGAAATTCAAAACTGTAACTCCCTTAAGCCACCATCAGCTGTTTTGTTCAACCCAAACCACTTTGCAAAGTTCTAAGCTCCATTTCTTACTGTCAAAAACTGCTGGTTGAAACTGGAAAGCGCTGAAGAATCTAGATATGTATTGGACCCCCCTCCGTTAAAATTGATGAAAATTAGCCGTATACCGTGCGGGACTTGGTTCTTGGTTCATCTTGTTGATTGAGGGCTTTTGGGTTAATTCCTTTCTGTACCTTTTATCTCTCGTTCCCAACTCAAGGGAATTTCCAAAATATGTACCTACCACGTTTACCTGTACAGTTACTTTTAAAGTTTTATAGTAACTACTTGATTTCCCTAAAAGCAAACAGCATTTCATAATTTATAACAGACAATGATTTTTCAAATGTTTTAACAATCATATAAACATGAAATCTTGTTTTTGCTGTTAAGATGGAAATGAACTGAGCCGCTGATTGACTGGTTTGCCGGATTTATAACCGTCACTGCTTTGTCTGCGCAGGGCCTGGAAGGTCGCACCAACAACGCCGTCTCGCTGCTGATGGACACGCTCCACCACCCCTGCGCCGATCTCGGGCTGGACAAGCCGTCGATGCTCGTCTGGCGGCGGCATCCCGAGCGTCTGGTGGACCACATCGTGCTCGGGAAGGGTCCGCCCGGGGGCGCTTGGCAGGTAGGCATCGCGCGATTGCCGTTCGGCAACACCTCTTGCTTCCGTCACGGCAAGTTTAGATAGTTTAAACCTTACACAGTTTCTTCTCACAACAGCATCAGTACCACGTAAGGTTTACATCCAACCTGATTTGACTTATATCTTTAAAAAGCTTTCATTATGGTGATGTTGCATAGTAAATACATCGCGTAAATATCCAATAGGACATTTTTCAGGATTGCTCTTTTATTTTTATTAGGTACCTAATTCATTGCCTGAGAATGAGATCATGCTTTTTCCAATTTCACTTACGTCAATATAAGCAACAGCAAGCTTTGATAACAATAATTGTCTTTTCATTGAAGGTTTGATTTTCCAAAGGCTCATGCCTTTTTAAAATTATCTTTTGTTAATACAGAAAAGTAATTACAATTATTATTTTGAAAGTCAATTATCTGTCATGACTGGATATTTGAATTAGTAGATTATGCGGGCTTTATACTGAACTTTCTCATTGCCAACATTATGACTGGCTAGGTAATGCTATGGTCCCTTAAAATCAAAATTTCTGATAATTTATTGGTGAGCAATTTCTTTTGAAACAAGTAGGTAGGAACTACACATTTGGTTAGGTTGATCAGCATTATTGACTTCACTGGTAATAAGCACTCTCTATATTATGTAACAACAATTTTGAATATATACCAAATCAAATCACACAATGAGATTTGATGAACAACTGCAGTAGAAAACCATTGCAATGAGTGTGTCACATAATGCTAGTTAGTCCAACTCAAATTCATCCAAATAATCAAATATTGCAGTTTGGAAAATAAAGAAATTGGAAAAGGTGGCATGGATGTTCCTCCCACTTTGCGCTGGCAAAATTATTTAAAAATTGTTCCATCTCCTCAGTAAAACTGTAAGAAATTGACCGAGCTTTTACCGCCACCCCTCAGGCGATGGACGGCAACGTGCTCACCATCAGCCTCGGCAGCTGGATGGAGATGCCGGACAGCGACTACCGCGCGTGGGAGAGCGCCGAGTCGCGCGTGCCGGTCTCGCCGCGCGACTCGCGCGCCTCGAGCGCGTCCATCGCGCGCTACTACGCCGACTACGTGCGCACCAAGCGGCTGGGCCGGTACTTCAGGCAGGGCTGCGTGGTGACTTCGGTGCGGCCGCTGGGCGGGACGCCGCACTCGGAGGTGAGTCGATGGTTAGGTTAGGTTAGGTTAGGGCCGATGTAGACAAGGTCCGTTGCCATCTGTATCTAGCGTTCTAGGGGGAAATTTGCGTATTTTGTGATCATTTTAGAGAACAATATGTAAACAAAGTACCAAAACACCAAATTCTCACTCAGATAAACGCAGTTAAAATGATGTTTTTTTGTCCAGTGGATAAGGATAATGGCTGAATATAAAATACCAAAATTCTACACCACCTAGCTGGACCCTTGGTTATTTTCTCGGGCTATTATATGAGGGGCAAGCTGGGGGTGAAATGAGTTCTCTGGTTGTACCCAAATGCAGAGAGTGGTAACTTTGTTACAATTTTGTCTATGTTAGAGTTGAAGATTTCTTCTATAGGATAGAAGCTAGAAGCAAATTGTTAACAATTGTGGCCACAAAATGGACAAGATGATTTTCCCATCAAAAGCAAACTAGTAGGTACCTACTTGTGTATGTTTTATTATCTTGCCCCTGTGACAATTGATTAATCATTATTACCTTGAATTATTTTTACCTTCTGTGTATAGTTCTGGTCAGGCTGGGGTGTTAAAGTTTTCGAGTTCTAAGTTTTGTAGTTCAGGGTTTTTTCTGACGATTTTAATCATTTATACACGATTTCAGACAAATTGATATAAAAACATCAGACAATTTGACCAACTTTTCTTTGCACTGATGGTCTTAAAAAAAAATATCTATATGTGTTTGCAGGTACTTTCAATTTATACCTGACCTGCTACCTTGGAACAAAATTATATTATATCAACTCTGCAATTTCCTGGGCAATGTTTCTCAACAAAAAAGTTGTTTAGCAAACTTGATCTAGTACCTACTAATTCAATGAAAGCCCCCAATACTAGGAGGTAGATATTGATTTATATTTTATATTGTTTGTCAAGGTATTCAAGGTATTTGAAGGCAGCAATATTGATAATTTGATGTAAACCGTCAACTTTCAGGACCAGCATCGAGAAATGTAGTAACCGATGCAAAAATAAATATAAAATAAATCATCAATATTTAATGCAACTATCAAATGAAATGATAATTGAAATGAAATGATAAATAATGAAATAAATACCTAATGAAGTAAACAATGAAATGAACCCCGTTCCCCGCAGCTTCGCGAGGCGATCGACCCCGAGACGGGCATCCCGTGCGCGGACGAGGCACGCTGGATCACCGAGGGCTACGACCGCGCGACCTCCGCGCCGTTCTGCTACGTCTCGCGCAAGGTGGTGCTGGCGACGGGCTCGTGCGACCTGCCCAACCGACTGCGCGTGCCCGGAGAGCTGGACAACCCCGCGTGGGTCACGCACGATCTGCGCCAGCTGGAGGCCGCGCTGGACCGGCTTGCTGAGACGGCCGCCGAAGGTGAGGCTCGGGTCTGCTTGTAGCCCAAGGGCATGTCATATGCTTGCAACGTATTTTTCAATCACTTTAATTCATTATGTATTACTAGCAATTGAGAGATATGGCTTTGATATAGGTACCTACAAATTAGATTTCATTCCTAGATCTTGAAAAAAGTGGGATACCTACCTACAATTTGACTTGTTATACACACAAGCACACATAAACACGTAGCACAGTTGAACTGTGCTTCAAAAGCAAATTACTTGAAGGCAAAAGCTAAGTATGGGCAGAAATCAAGACCTACATCAAGACCAAGTCCAAGATAATGGCCAACTTCAGTTCCAGAGTAACTTTTACGAGTGAGGGCAAATAATTGCATTGCTATTCTTAAGGCATTTATTTGCCCACACTTTTGACTGACTCAGGAACTGTAGTTGTCCGTTCAGACAAGACCTATACTTTTAAGAGACCGCAAAAACAATACTTTAAGCATTGCATATTAATATATAAATAAACTACGCATAAGAATGTCAAGAAGATACGGTACCTACCGGTGCCGTTCCGGCTGAGGCTGTGGCCCGTCACGGTTGCAACTAACATGATCCCGGGTCTCTCCTAGAAGGCACAGAATGCGACCCGGTGCTGATAGTCGGCGCAGGCCTGAGCGCCGCCGACGCAGTCATCTCCGCGCGGTTCCGCGGACTGCCGATTGTGCACGTCTTCCGCAAGCGCGTCACCGGACTGGAGAAGCAGCTGCCGGAGAGCATGTACCCAGAGTACCACAAGGTGAGATGGCGCCCCTTTATTTCGAGGTTGCGAAGCTAGTTGCATGTCCCGGCTAGCAATGATCCAAGGTTTGTCCTACTTGAACGCTGTACGGCGGCATCCCTTTGATTTCGAGCTTGCCTAGCTAGTTACATATCCCGGCTAGCAATGATCCAAGGTTTGCCCTACTTGAATGCTGTATGGCGGCATCCCTTTGATTTTGAGCTTGCTAAGCTAGTTGCATGTCCCGGCTAGCAATGATCCAAGGTTTGTCCTACTTGAACGCTGTACGGCGGCATACCTATGATTTCAAGCTTGCTAAGCTAGTTACATATCCCGGCTAGCAATGATCCAAGGTTTGCCCTACTTGAACGCTGTACGGCGGCATCCCTTTGCTTTCGAGCTTGCTAAGCTAGTTGCGTATCCCGGCTAGCAATGATATTCCAAGGTTTGTCCCACTTGAACGCTGTACGGCGGCATCCCTTTGCTTTCAAGCTTGCTAAGCCAGTTGCGTATCCCGGCTAGCAATGATCCAAGGTTTGTCCTACTTAAACGCTGTACGGCGGCATCCCTTTGATTTCGAGCTTGCTAAGTTAGTTGCACATCCCGGCTAGCAATGATCCAAGGTTAAACCACGTGTCCGGCTCGCAGGTACACCAGATGATGGGCGACGGTGGCGCCAACTACCCGCACTACACGGCGCTACCCGAGCACAAGATCGTCGAGCTCGGCGCCGGCCGCAAAGTCCGACTGCTCCGTCCGGACGGCACGGCGACCGCGCTGCGCGTCTCGCTGGCCGCGGTCCTGATTGGCTCGCGACCCGACCTCGGCTTCCTGTCGCCCGAGCTCAAGCTCGGCCGCGTGCCGGACGAGCCGGTCGACTGCCGCGCGAACCCGGTCGCCGTCGACCCCACCAGCTACGAGGCGACCAACGCCCCGCGCGGACTGCACGCCATCGGGCCCCTCGCCGGCGACAACTTCGTGCGGTTCATCCAGGGCGGCGCGATCGCGGTCACGAGCGCCGTGCACAAACAGATGAAGCTGCGGACGTTCTGAGACGCGGTGCGGAGGGTCGCGAGGGAGTTGCGGACGTGAAATTGGACCTCTCGAATTCTGTGAAATTCCGTGTATATATATACTATAGATATATAAAGTTTTCGGTTGGTTTTTTCGTTATGATTTTTTACTTACTGTGTAAGGATTCCGAAAGGCTTATTGGCTGGACCGATTCGTTTTTGACTAAATAGTGATTTGCTCGTTTGTGGGGGCTTGCGGTTTCAGACGACACGATGTACTTGTTATTACTAGGTACTACTAGTACTACATTGTTCTTTTTTTAGCGTCGTCGTTTATACTATCAAATATCAATACCTTTTTGTTAGGATTCTTATATTTTATTCCAAACTGAAAAGCCTTAATCAGTTTTGGAATTGTTTTCTAGATTGATTGGGTTCTTGCCAGGGGTTCGATTCTGTAAAGATATCGCCAGACAAATCACTTGTTTTCTTCATCACTGGCCCTGCTTTGACGTAGGATGTGATATATAGAAAACGAGTGATATTGAAAATGCAAAGTTACTCAATCGACCCCCAGGATCTTGTGAGATGTTGGTCGGAAAGTGTGAGCCGATTTGCTCGAGCGAAATGTGAGTCGATTCGGTGTTTGAGCGTAGATTTGGATGCCTCGTCGCCGTTTGCGGACAAAAACGTTTTGAAATGTGGAATACTACCTTGAGACTGAACGAAAATGTTGATTCGCGCAAATTGACGATAATTTATTGTGATCAATTCATTTTATAAATAAAAATAATTGCACGTTATCTGTGTAACACTTTTAAGAGTTTTTTTTTTTATATTTACCTTATTCGTTGTGCAGTGTTCTGGTTTTTAAATAGGTACACCTCTGTACTTTGAAATTCAGCCAGCTTCGTTGGAAAGCTACAATGCAGGGATATGGGGGGCCCAACCCCCCAATGAGAGAAGTTTGTATCTCTATCCTCTGTCCTTCTGAGCCCAGTCCTCCCCCTTCCTCCTTGAGCAAAATTTTTTAAATAAGATTTAAAATGTCTTAAGCAAAGACTTAAAAGAAGAAAATTATTTTTTAAATCAAAAATTATTTTAAAGAACACTTTTTAAAATGAACTAAAGGGACAAAATAATTATTTCTAGTCCCATACAGATTCATAACCCTGTACAGGATACCTGTCAGATTTAAAAACGTGGAGCGCATAGATTTTCTTTACACTTTGTACTATTGCATGTGCCCCACGTTTTTAAATCTGACAGGTATTCTGTACAGATATTCAGGTATTCTGTTCGATAAATGGGAACTACTTGAATTGAAACTCCCATAATAGGCATTATGGGTTTTTAATGGGACAGTAAAAAATAGACGTAACTACAATTAGGTAATTTCATTTTTTCATTTAATTTCATTTCAAAAGTCAATTAGTTCATTTCAGGACGCTATCCAGTAGGCCACGAGGAGTTGTACAGAGCGATTGATAACTATCAAATGCCAGATGCGCAGTAGAATGCGCAAGCACGAACACTCGATACGGTTCTAGTCAATAAGACCAGGGCCTCGTGTTGCCGATATGCGCGAGGTGGCTCAGCGGTCGGTTCGGTCCCGGCTGGCCCAGACCGCACCCCATGTGCAGTGTGCTGGCTTTGTGGGGCGTTTGGACCTTGGTCTTGGGCGTGCCCAGGACCCCGAAGTGGCGTCTCGCTATCGAAGTCTGCTGGCCGCGTGCTTGCGATTTATCGCAGCAGCGTTTACTCCGCCTGCGTCAAAGCGGTGTGGCCAGTCGTGATGCTTAGTCGCTGAGGTCTGCTTCGAGCGGGACGTTTCGCTGACCTGAATCTCCTAAGTTGCGTTAGTGCGTTTTTCAGCTTGGTCCGCGAGGGATTTAGCGTCTGTCGTTGAAACGAATTCTGCCCAACAGCTAACTGCTCTCTCAGTTTGGAGTTAATATAGTCTATCCTATGTCTTTGGGATTCCTGAAATCATCTTTAAGATACTTGATATTGCTTCGTTTAAGGAGCGTGACGTGGAACAATGTATCAAAGTTTACTTGAAACACCAGAGTGAAAAGAGTAGAAGAATTAATTGCCAAAATATTTTTATTTATAATTCGTATACGACAATTGCCTTCTAGTAATTCAGAAGCGAGTGTGTCCTGCTGGTTAGCTCGCTCAACTCGCAGTCCGGTGATGAAGGTTCGATCCCAGCCCAAGCCGGTTTTTGGTACTAGGTTCCACTGCTCATGGAAAATAAAATGCGTGCTGCAGTCGCCCTGGTAAGAAATCACTAAATTGAAGCAATACAGATGATTCGAGTTCAATTTTATTAAAAGTCCAGAAGTTAAGTACCTACCAGACTTGCCAACAGAGTACTGGAATAAGTCCCAAATAAAAGCAATATCTGCAATAAATTATTACTAAGTGTCTTATTAGTCTACTCAGGCACCCCCGATCCCAGCACGGTAAAATGACTATACTGGCAACTAGTCCGGTGGTTTGATTGTGTATTTACATCTGAATTAGGATTCGGGAAAAAATTCCCTTGTGACTTGTCATTATCTTCCATCCCAACACCTCGTCGGTGCGCAGCGACTCGTTTGGCGCGTGCACAGCAAGGAGCGCAGGTGACTTGCGCCATGGTCCTGGTGGCATGGTCCTGGTGGCATGGTCCTGGTGGCATGGTCCTGGTGGCATGGTCCTGGTGGCATGGTCCTGGTGGCATGGTCCTAGTGGCATGGTTCCAGGGCACGAGTCCAGCCTTCGAGTCCAGGGCGTCCCTCGATGCCCCAGGGTACTAGGCTACCCAGCACCCAGCTTTCCGGACAAAAAGGCCAAGTTGACAATTTTGAGGAACTACCTCTGAAATTACCCCTAATCGGGCTAGTTAACCACCCTGAACACGATGTGCTACTCTAGTGTGAAGCAACTTCAATACTTACGTGGCGTGGCGTGGCGTGGCGTGGCGTGGCGTTTTTAAACCTTAAATAACCTCATCAGCTGTGACTTGAAAGGAGTGTCACAAACATTGCCTATCTAGACGGCGGTGGACTGAAAACATCGTTTGGAATAAAACCATATCGGAGAGAGAAACTTGTTATTTACTAGGGCTACGCGAACGCAATTTGTGTGGCGTTGAAGATGAGCGTAGCGGTTTGTGTATAGCGGGTAAAAAGGTGCAGGCAGAAGGCCGATGAAAACCATGGAGCACTAAGCCAGACCCTTCTCAAAAATTCTGATCACATGAAAATGTAGACGATTCTGACCTTTCTAATTGTTTCTCTCCAAGCTGTCAGATAGCAAAAATATGACAAATATATCTCCAATGTAATTGAATTGCTACGCTCCTCAATTAATTGTGGAGATATTTTCAACTTCTTTTATGCTTTCAGAATGCAATTAAATGTCATCTTTTGAATATTTATTTGAGGAGGAGGCTTAATGCAGCCAATAATGGGAGTTTTTCTGTAATTTTATGTTACCAAATGTCTTTCAACAAAAATTCAAATACGAGGTTTTGCAACTAAGGTATCTAAGGAATAAATAAACATAGGTGGGCTTGTGTTTCAAATCTTCAACAAACAAACATTTTGTCAATTTCAATAAGTACCTACTATATTTGTTTCCAAGATGTCAGACAACATCACATTAGGAAATCACATTCCCCTCGCAACACCACGACATATTGCGGTAGCGGTGCGAGACAACTAGACGAGCGTGTAGTCGACGATGAACGTGCGAATTTCCATCGGGTTCAGAGTGATGAGGTCGACGGCCCTGGGCGCCCTCGGTGCTCGATCGCGCACCACTTCCGAGTTCCACTGCAGTCGGTTCACGTCCTCGATCGGCTGGTTGCCGCCCAGGGTCGTTTCCACCAGCGAGTTGATTTGCAAGTTGGTGAATGCCGCCTGGAACATGACAATTTAGCCTTATGCTCTGATACCTTGCACTGTATCGATTTCGATAAAACAGCCTTGCGTCTCGAAAAACACCGTATACCTTTATTAAAAAAATTTGGAAATCGTTCATGGAAGTCACTGAAATCGCTTTTGGGAACGCTGATGGCCAAAACTAGAACTGAACTTTGTGTTTCTTATATTCCTGAAAATGAATGATCTGACCTACCAACGGGATATCCTCTGAATTTTTTCCGAGCGTTTTATGCCCTGTGCTTAACAGTTTGGTTTTTTAAAGTTTGGTTTCATTAAAATAATTGATGTTTTTGATCCGTGACCGTGACCAAAATAATTCCAGACAAATTTATCACAGTGGGGACAGGAATTGACTCCTTGGCTCTGTGGTGAGGCAAGACAAAAGTCTACACAGTTCCCTAGAGCAGCTACGTTTAGCTAAAATATTAACTACCACTACCTACAATATACTATTAACATTTTGCTGATGCAGCTCTGCTATTTGATGGAGCCACTGAAAAGTGCAAAGGTTTGGGATATTCAGTAAAATATCCAATGTGAACTTAACAAATTTTAGGCAGGTTTTTACCCAACTTAAATTCATCAATTTTAACACTTTTTATTTAATTAAAACTATTGTTGATGAGCGTAGCCAGCGAAGCGAGCGAAGCAAAATCATCAATTTCACTACTGTTAAAAAAAAACACTTGTGTGTTTGTTTTTTGTTTGTTTGTATGTGTGTTTGTGCGCGCTCTACAGGCCTGCATCGATTGCGATTAAATTTTCCGGGTGTCTACCTTTGTTCTCAACTTAGTACCGCTGCGCCCATACGCTCATCTTCAACACGAACACTTTGGCAGCATTTCCTAACTTTATGAAAATGCGGAAAACATAAAAAAAGCACCCTCCGGCTGGTAATGAAACCTGGCTCCATAAATGTGTCAAAAGTGGCATGGGTTTATACTGACGTTGAGATCGACGACGGCAGGCTCGGAGAAGACGTCGTCTTCGTTGACTTCCAGGATGTGTTCCAGCCGCAGCAGCAGCGTGTTTTGGGTCCATGGCTCCAGTGTCAGGATCTGCACGTTGGTCGGCAGCCCGTTGCCGGTCAGGCCCGAGAACTGCACACCCAGGAGACAGAGAATGACGTCAGCAAATTGTAGCCATTCCAATTTTCAGCCTACTCATCATTCCTTAATTTACAAATGTCTAGGTACAGGTACCTAATGTGGATATCATAGTAGGTATTCAGTGAAATACTTCAAATCACAAATAAGCTTGAGACAATCTTATATTATAGGTACTTACATGATGTAAAGGACATGCAAGAAAAAGTTGGCAAGAGCAGTTTTTCCATGTTTTCCTTATATATTGCATTGGCGTTGACATGAATGATTACAGACGTAAGAGAGTGAGAGAAAGTAATAGAGCAGCGATCAGCATGCAGGGGGTAAAACGCCTGAATTAAGAAACTGCAACCATAACCTTGTTCAAGCGGGGTGTATTCCGAAGAAACTTGCAAGATACACTAAGTCGATGTCACATGGACAATCTGTGTATGATTTATCTGCCAGAACCCTGGGTTTGATATAATTAAGGTTCAGAGCTTTGAAAACTGTTGGAAATCTGTTGACTGGGTTTATTATCAGCAGCTGTAATCTACCCACCTCCAAGTTGTAAGCGGCGTCCCATTCGGCGTACGAAAGCCCGCCGCTCGGCGAAATGAAAGTCCAGCCGTCGAGCAGTTTTCTGCCGGCCAGACGCCGTTCCTGCGCGGCCAACGACGTGCTTGCCGTGCCGAGCGGTCCCGCCACGAGCCAATGGCGGCCGCGCGCGACCGTGCCGGTGCCGTACGCCTGCTCGTTCAGCGCCTCACCGACGCCAAATCTGTCGTCGTGGAAGAGACGGCGGTGCAGCTGAAACGTGGATTTTGATTCTGTTAGTTTTATTTTCGATTGTCTATTAATCGTTAAGGGATAGGCTACAATAGCAATACATTGGAAATTAACATGAAATGTTCACTTAAACAGTTTGTTTACATAACTGCAAAGTGCATGCGCACCTTCAAGCATTGGATTAGCAACCAAAGCATTATCACTACCAGAACTCCATGACCTGACATAACAGAACTATCAATGCACAGCTTATTGTTTAATTATTTTTACAAACAACAAACAAAGCTATTCTCAAATTTCGATGAAGAGGTCGATTTCGTTGACGATTTTATGGCACAGTTTATTTAAGATGCAGTGTTACGTACATACTTAACACAACTACAAATTTGAATAGAGATATTCAGTATTGATCGGATAAGTTTTGTGTCCTCACCACATGACTGACCCTTTCAATCTTTGTCAAACAAGCACTCACCACGCAAAGTTTGGAATGACAAAAAATTTATCAAGGTAACCCCTAAACGAATTAGAGCACTCACCATGAGCTCGATCTCTCCGTCGCGAATGCTAGAGCCGCCCTGCGACCGATCCACCAAAACGGCAACTTCCACGCCCTTGGTCTCGTCTCGCAGCAAGATCTTGGACACGACCGGGTAGTAGTTGGACGAGATCGTCTCGGTGATGTCGATTGTCCACGTGGGGCGGAAGTCTCGCACGCGTTTCAGCAGCTCTCGGCCGTTCGAGTCCGTGTAGAACGTGGCTTCGGAGGCGAGATCGGTGGTGTACTTGGTGATGATCTCCTTGCCTTCTTCGTTGCTGTCGGCAATGGATATGAGATTGTCAAGCCATTGTTCAATGTGTGGTAGTAAAAGCATGGGTATCAGTGCATTTTGTTAATCTAGATTCTGTAACTTTTTAACGAGAGAAATAAAAATTAGGTCAAGGAAGCCAACATATTTTGATGTGCTACCTAACAATCTGTTATAGTAATATAGCTGTGTTCTTTAGTCCTAATTAAACTGTAGTTCGGGAGAGCTTTCTTAAGTTATTGGCTCATTTTGACTCACTCGTCTGGGATGGGTCCGACCATCCACTCGAACTCTACGTGGTTTTCTTCCTTGTAGACTCGGATTACCTGGCTGACCCAGCCGTCTCCAAACACTTGATGGATCTCTTCTACCACGGGAGCTGCAAAGAAAAGTAAATATAAATGTGAAACAATGCACGGTTACATTTACAATACATCTAAGATAGAGTGTAGAAGATTATTTATATTGTGATTAAATTGTGCCAGTTTAGGTAATTGATATAGTATCAAGGTTTTAACGATTGATTCCTTTATTTATTAGTTCTATATATTTGTCTAGCGTAGTCATACCCTTTCCGAGGTTACCTGCTCGGCCCTGTGTGACTATAGAGGCATACGTCCTGCAGCCAGCACAATTCATAGAGCTTGCTTCGATATTGTCTTTGTGCGTTTTTCAGTCATCATTAAACTTGTAGAATTGTTCACATTCGGTGCTTGTCTATTTCATCTTCCCAGCCTCTCCCGAATATTGCTACAAGCTTATCACAATAGCTATACACAAATTGGTAGAAATGTGATTCTTCCCTACTTTTGATAATGGTAAAGCTGGTGATCCCGATGTTGGTGGTGCCTGTCCCGTTCGGACGGAAGATGTAAGCGCCCGACGAACGCTCGCCGTCTTTGAAAGCACCGATGTAGTACTCGAACGTCTGCGCCAGGCTCACGTCGACGCCGTTGATGTTGATGGATGAAGTCAGGCCGTTGTCGTCGATGTTCACAGTGATACGCTGAGAGAGCAGAAAGAAAATGACATGCAATGTTGAATTAAAATTACTAGGGCTTCGCCGAACGCTCTATACCGTCGCGTTGAAGGATGAGCTTAATTTCATTGTCAAATTTGCAATAGAATGCAGTCCCTAACACAAATTAATAATACACATTCAAGAACAAAAGCAAAAGTCACATACAGATTTATAAATTAGAGTTTTTATATTGGAATTTATATAACCAAGGACACCGTTCACATGTTGAATCAGGCGTCGAAAATCACGAAAAATCACTACTTAAATGCGAATAAAAACCAGACGGAACGTCTTACCAATCTAAGATTTTCAGGAATGATAAACATCCATAAGGGCAACATGTGTACAAATTTGGGCAAAGATTGGTTAATAACCTTGACAGTTATGAAGACGCAAAATTTTGAAAAAATCGAAAAATTTCGTAAAAATCGATTTATGCAAAAAGTTCCGAGCCGATCTTTTTCAAAAACGTGGCAGATCTAAGTTCAGAGATTTTGAAGGTGTCCTACAATTTTCATCAAAATCGCTTCAGCCGTTTGGTCAGTAGAGCGCGGACAAACAGACAAAAAAATAAAAAATAAAATAAAAAATGGGATACTTTTTTCTACAGGTGGTGTAATTGAAGTCTTCGCTCACTTCGTTCGCTCATCCAATTAGAAGATTAGCAGATACATTGATTGCCTCAATGTTTGTTTCTGAATAATGTTACCTAGATCAACAATAAGTACCTACTACTAGCAGACAACAGTTCTCACATGTGCTCTCACATAGCTCTCAGTATGTGCAAGTACGGGACAAGAAGACATGAAAGCGGAAAACATTATTTTTCGGAAAATTCCTCCAAAACAACAGAACTAATGACGAAAAGCTAGACCTCACTACGTGCTTGCACAAGCTTTTTTGCTAGTAGTAAAGAATTGTATTCTCATGATGGCAAGGTCTAGATTTATTGTTATCAGTTCTGTTGTTTTGGAAATATTTTTCGAAATCTAATGTTTTCCGCTTTCATGTTTTGTCCCGTGCTGGCATGGTCTTTTTTTCTGGTTTTGGGTAAATTTTGTGTGATGGATTGTAGCAACCAAATTCAACCAGTACAGTTTCAATTCTAGCTATCCAATTTGAGTTCAAAATTTACTTGACAAACACTGCTTTTTATTCTACATTCACAGTGAAGTTGGCATCATTGCCCTGGCCTAGTTGCTCACAATAATGCTGCAGGGTATGCGCTTCGTCTACATTTTGTTCGACTGGATTTTGTTCGCTTGTTGGGATTGCCGTTGATTTTGAACTTTGCAACGACATGCACTTTGAGTCTTTGCACTTCTTTGTGCTGTCCGATGTTTCTCTGTCAGTTGTGCTATTTGATTTCGAGCTCTTTCGATGTGTGCCAATCTAACCTCCTTAAATACTAACTCTCCTAACTCTCGCCCGTTCCCTGCTAGCCAGTCGTCTCCACTTTGATTTCGTTTCGTGAGCTGATTCGCGATGTTTGCGAGGCGTCAGACAATCTCAAACTGAGCGCTTGCTGAGGGCGAGCCGGCAACCGCCAGCCGCTGGCCTGTCTGCCAGCTTCCCCCTCCCCAAACCGCGATGCAGGGCCTGCCGGTCATCGTTATTTACATTTCTTCCGGTTTATAGAATAGGATTGAATAGCCTGTTTCACATGGTGATCGATTTTCCCGACGTACCCTATGTCATTTTTTAAATGCAAAAATGTCATGACAAAAGCCTATCACGGTCTTTCATGATAGATGCGATAAAAGATGAGTTGACATTTTTTCAAGTAGGCCTGGTTCTATTTCCGTGATGGACGTAATCAAAATTATGAACCCTTGTGTTTCTCATCACATTTTTCTAGGACCGAGTTACCTTCAAACACTTTCGTTATATATGTTATCAAAGATATCATAATCATGATAGTTACATTATCAAAGATGCTAAGATAGATATTATGAAAATCTAAAACAAACAAACGAGCAGAAATGTTTCTCGCGCAGCCTTTCTCTACGCAATCAACTAGATCTCCATAAGTTTATCCTAAGTATTTGCTGACTCACGTCGTTGCCGATGGTGTCAGCCCTTGGCTCCGCACGCGGCTGTGGCGGTTGGCTCCGTGCGACCTTGGACACGTAGAACTGTTGGTAGCCGAGCGGGGGCAGAGCGTCGGCGCGGAAGACCAGGTCCGCCGTGGCCTGGCTGATTCGGCCCGGCAGCGTCAGCACTTTCGGATGGATCGCAACCACTTCGGATTCAACCACGGCACCTGACAGGGGAACGAGTCGCACTCTTGTTAATCGCTCAGACTCATGTCTATCTTTTTCTAACTATAACACTAGTTTTCAAAAACTATTTCAAACTTGTAATTGAATGCTGAGTGAAGTTACACTGTTTTTTTAACTGTTTTGCTACCTATACTAGATACTTTCTCAAAAGTTAAGTAAGTTGACTTTACATCTAGCATTTAATACCCAGTTTCAAATAGCTTATTATTTTTAAAATATCCCAGGCCTATAGCGGGCAGCGTAGGTAAAGTATTCCCCCTCGGAGCCTCACCCGCGGGGTCGAGGACCTCGTGATCTGCACTGGTGACGGGCACGCGGACGTACAGCGCGACGGGTCGGCTCAGCGGGTTGTACGCCGTGATGACGAAGCTCTCGTCGCCCTCGGTCGCGGCGCACTCGCTGATGTTCAGCTTGAGGCAATTGTAGACGGGGACCACCGCTCCTGTGTTGCCCATCAGCTTGCTGTAAGCGGCACGAATCAGTCGCTGTTTACAATGGGCTGCCAAAAACCCTGGACTTTCATGAAAAGCCCAACTGTATGTTAAGTTTTTGTGAGCTGTATGGGGGTTTTTACCAAAAGTGCTAATTATAGAAGTAAAACCGATATCCAGAGTTTATTTTTGCATTTTTATGCTAACATTTTCCACCTATCTACCAATCTGGTATTCCTCCCACCTAGGTACCCAGGGCACCCCTATCCTATCCTACTTATCAAGCATGTTTCTCGAGTACCTACCTACTACCCAGTCATTACTCGATATGATGAACTTTGTGTGAAACTTATGTATCTGTGACTTAAGTACTCATGGAGGTAGGACCTCCTAAATGCAAAGCGCTGCCTCACTTGACGGCTTGAGCTGCCGATCCTGCGCTCGCAGCGATGGCCTGGTTGAGCATGCGGTTGTAATCCATCGCGACGTGGTCCTTCATCGTGCCGGTGATGGCGTCGTGGTGTTGCATGACGCCCATTGCTTCGCGCAGCTCCGTCAGACCGGTCTGATCCTCGATGCCCGCCAAAGTCAACAGCTGCTTGCTCACCTGCGAACGACCAAAATTTGATGTCAATTTTACACAATCTTCCAAACAAGTGTTGCTTCCAAAATATATTTGCTTATGATTATTATGCTGGGTCCCAATTGTTATGTTGAAGGAGTGAGACAGAAATCTTAGTTATATTTCTAAATCTCAATCATGTGTGACCTTCTAGAAGACATAGTCTCTTTCTTTAAAATAATTAATATAATTAATAACAGATATAATTGAATCAGAACTTAATTAATGACATGTTAAGCTTTACCTGGAGGAAGTTGTTGCCGAGTCGCTCGAAATACTTGGTGGTCGGTTTGGAGGTGAAATAACCGACCCAGTATGTCTGGAAATCAGTTGCATACGGGAAGAAGTCGTCGGTCTTTTCGGGCCAGCTGAGTCCTTCGTCGTTGACGGCTTTCAGATAGCACGAAGGGGTCGAGTAGAAGACGTTCATGTCGCTTTCTACGTCAGCGTTGACGTACCTGAAATGAAAGAGAAATTCAAAACTGTTTTTTTAAATTCAAAATATTATATTGTTGATAGGTTCTATGTTGAAACACTACGAAAAATGGCACCCTCCATGTTGTGCTTCACTAAACTTTGACGTACAAAAGCAATGAATGTCTTTGAAAGCACCTACTTGATGACCTTGTCCAAGTTTTTGTACCAAACGTTGGCATCTTGATAGTGGAAATCCTCCCCCATGGTCAAAATAACGTTGTTGCTGCGATAGTTGTTCGACTGCTCCCGGACATAGTTTGAGAATGCCCGCACCTGGAATATGGAAACTATAGCTTTGGTGCACATCTATTGAAAGAAGGCCATGTTATTGCAGTATAGTATTATCATTTAGACAGTAGTAGTGGTGTAGTGAAGCTGGAAAAATGTCTAACCAAACTGGGGTTTGGTTACCACCTGATTGATTGCCTGTTACGCGCTGTACCATCTGAGCTATTCGTAATATCAGTAACATTGTCTTTCTCATTACCCGATTGTTTATCAAAGTTCCATCGAGTGTTAAATTGAGGAGATTACCTTTGCGGGAATGTTGTAGTCGGGGATAGAAGGATCGTCGATCATTGGATCGTCACTGCATTCGATGTCGAAACAGAATCCCGTAGGGGAGGCGTAGTTGTTGTAGAGGGCGTGCGTGAAAATATCCGCCGAATCACCTGCGACGAAGTGAAATTGTTTGGTATATTCACTGTTTGTAACTGTTACAGTACGTCTCGCTCCGTCGACTGCAAGCGCTCCGCCTGGATTCGACGGAGCATCCATCGAGTTTCGGAATGCCTTGAGCGCTCCACGCGCGGCAAGCTGAAATAAACTAACAATACTTAATTAATTTGAGCATGCAGCTCAAACACTTCATATTATTTGTATCCTGCTTGAGGCTAGTTGAGTAGAGTTGGTGAATCTCACACTATCTCACACATCTCTTTCAAATTATATTTCACACGTTTCAGTGTCATCTTCGTTCATTTCATTTCAGACAAAGATGGCTGACTGCTCTAAGTGCTCCGTCCAGAAGGACGAAGCAGTTCCGAAGCGAGTTTCGGAACGGCCCAACGAAGCGCTTGGAGTGAGTTTCGTACCGGTGGGAGCTCGCTGCAAGTGCTCCGGAGCGAGTTGCGGACCGCACCCAAAGTTATAAATAATTCTCCCAGTAACAATTGAACCTCAAAAAATGTCAAATACTTTAGGTGTTTAAAAACCAAACTTAACATCGTCTTATGCATATTCTTGTTTTATTTATGTCATTAACTACTTTAATTTATGAATACTTAGAGCCAGTATTACAAGTGCCTCAGCCTAGAGTTAAGGTAGGAGTTAAGTTATTTGTCATGGCAACCACAAATAGGATGCCGTGGAATTCATCTGTTTCTTAGGGTTAGGCGCCTAGCCCAGAGTTGAAAAATATTGTATTATCGGCTCTAATGCTCTTAGTACGTAGCAATGCCTTATTAATATCTAACAAACAGTAAATGTAAAATATGTGCAATAGACGGGAAAAAAGTAAAAACCAACAGTAAAATGGAAATTTAAAATTTAACAATAATTGAAAGCAGAAGGTAGAAGATACCAATATAAAAGTAGGCTGTGTGCCAGTGTGTGTTGGGCCATAGGCACCACTTATTAGTAGGAACCTGCACGCGCAATCAACGTCATATTTAGCAGATAAAATTGATCTTGAGTGACACGGAGTAAAAATGGATTAAATTTACTCATGATTGACATATTGATAAGTGGTTGTAAGAGGTGTGGTGAAGTTGATAATATTTAACTATAAAAATTGAAAAAGGAGAGATGGTGTGGTACCATTCCATTTGTTGTAAGTTGAAACATTAACAAAGGCATCTTGTTTCAACTTACAAAGTTTTCATCAATTTAAACAATCAGGAGAATTAGCACACAGCTGATGGCAAAATAACTTAAAGCATGGACAATGGATCAAGTCTTGAGAGTAACATTCTTTATTCCTCTTTGTATTTGTATTTGTAATTGTATGTTTATTAAGCCCCGGACAAATACATTGTATGTCCGGAGCTTAATAAACAAATACTATTACAAATACAAAAAGGAATAAAAAATACCAAGACATTTTTAACTAGTATAGGTAAGGTTTTGCATATGAGCAACATCTTCAACAAACTAAGGGAGTGTAGGTAGGTACGTCAAGTAGGTATGTTGTTTTTATCAATGCCATTTAATATGTACCATCCTGATGATCCCTAACAGGATTCATGGCTTGTAAATGTTTTATTTATTTAAGCCAACAAAGGAAAGCCAACGACGGAGCATTTAATTTTGAATTTTTTGCCTTTTTGCTTTTAAAAATGTTGCTTTTATCTACAACAAAGTGTGACGTCACAAATGTATGTACACCCCCCTCCACTCTGTCACAAAGGGTCACACATTGGCAACCCCCCATCCTCCCCCTCAAGCATGACATATTTAAAGTACATTCCCTAATGCAATAAGGTTTCCTTTGATCCTTTGACATGAGATTAAATTAGATGTGCTGCAGATTTCATACTCATTTTGGTAATGCTTGAATAAACTTAACTTTAAGCTGCACTCACCCAGATTGTCCGGACTTCCTCGCCAAATCATCTCTGCCGTTTTATCGTTGAGCCGCTTGCGCTTGTCTTGATAATCGAGGCGCGCAATGAAAAGCCCGTCGAATCCGAAAGCCGCCAATTGCGAAGCTTGCTCGCGCGAATGACCAAACGGATCAATTAGCCAGCCAACGGTCGGACGGGCGCATTCTCCCAAAATATCGTTCAAAACCCTGAAGCAAGTCGAAACCAGAGTTATATCAATGTGATAAAGGAGGAAAATTTTCAGACCTTGAGATGATCAGACTATTATCACTTGAAATGGTGCTGATGAATGGTGCAAGAATGGTGATTTGGTCAAACGAAATTGCCTCAAATTCTGCCCAATGTCGGGAGAACACGCTTTCTCCTGCAACAAGCTAGGAGTCAGTTTTGCTACAGTAAACCCGCCATCTTGAAGATGCAATAGCGCAGCAGCGGAAAGTTCACGCCCTAATGAGACAGCAGGTTTCTGAAATGGTGCCATTAGATGAAAAGTAAAGTTCATCTTACCGGAATCCCCATGTGAACTGGTCGATGATGGAATGGTAGTGGGCCGATCCCTCGTCATTCATGCACCACCCTCCGTTGATGATTTCCAGACGGCCGGAGTCGACTAGACCGCGAACGGCTTCTTGAGTTTCTGCCGTTTGTTCTTTCCACCATTTGTGAAGGAAAGATGTCTCGACGTAGATGAATCTGCCAGGTATAAATCAGGTATAATCAGGTCTTCAGGATGAATCTGGACTTTTATGGTGAAGGTCAAGATTATTATGCAACAGCATTCCAAAGAATAAGGTGGAGAAAAGAAAGTAACAGTACCTACACATAAGAATTTCTAATAAGCTGGACAAGAATACAAGCCAAAAGCCTAAATGCCACATCTCTGATTTATTCTTAGACCATTAAGTTTGATCAATTTTATCTGCGTGCCTTATGTTAACCATGAAGGTTGGTGGGGAAGTACTAAGTAGCAAAGAAATAAATTCTTCAATATACTAGGCTAAATATGTGAAGTAGCTGAAGTTAACAATACGATTGGACTTTCTTGAGTGTCTCTGTAACCTGCAGTTTTATCAACCCATTTTGTATTGAGATTATATTTCCCTTACCCTTAACAGCCAAATTATCCAGTGTATTTGGCATGTTTTGTTAGTTGGTCATGGCATGACTTTTTGACCTGAATCTGTCTTATCTAGCCTGCCATCAAGGCAGTCAACTTTCAAACCTTGATGAAGATATTATCATTGGTGTGTGCCGGAGGAAAAAAAACTCAACCCTAATATTATCATCTCAGAAAATATCAACCTCCAGTTTTTCTAAAATAGTCTGACTGGAGAAGCATGAAAGCAACATTATTAAAAATTATGCTGAAAATCGGTAAATTCTACTACCACACCACCTGTCAATTCAGCGAAATGTAATTTAGATACATTTTTCCTTTGTTCTCTTCTTATATGCTATCTATTGCCATTGACTTCTCAACTACTTTAGGCTACATAAAGCTATAAACACTGGTCTCAAATATCAAATTACCGTCTCGATGGATCAACCAATAATTCTTTTACAACCGAATCGATGATGTACTGGACACCAGCTCGCTGAATGTTCGTCCGTGCTGCGATGAAAGAAAAACAGCAAAACTTGTAAAATGTAGTTTAAAAAAAGCATATCTACCCCATCACGCACAATCTGATAGCAAACTTACATCCATAGTAATACTGGTCCAGCGTCTTTAGCCAGCCAACATCGTCGTGCGTGTGAGGGACCAAGTGAACGTTGAGTTTGTCAGGCGAGATTGCTGGACACGACTGCAAAAACAATACAGGCGTCAAGAACAAAAGCAGTTGCTGTCGTAACTCGTAACAATGGCTACAACGGAGCCAAAATAAAGCGTCCACTTACGTCGAATCCGCAGGCGGCCTGGGGAGCAGCTTTCTGAAACGGATGAGCCGAGGAGAGAGGCACGGAAACCGCAATCGTGGCCACAATCAACCAACGCAACATTTTCACTTAGGGTTCAGCTCAGATCGATGGCAACAGGCGCAACTACTGGTTGAAGATAAATGCCAACTGCAATCTTTGACAGAACTATATTTATTATTTATACTCGTTGAATTAGTTTATTTTATCTATAGGAGAGTTATCTGCGATTGGGTTATCAATTTTGTAAACAAGATGATCAACTATTTTTTTCCCAGGCTTAAGTAGATTACAAAAAGCTTGGTTTAGATAAGCATGCAACAAAGATTCAATGTTAGTATTTGTGTACCTACCTTTCTTATGTCAAATTATCACCCACACCTTGATAGTTATACATTTTATTGGCAGTTAGCAGAGCAATGGACATGTCAGATAAATATTGGTTAAAGTAATAAAAGAAGAAAGAAAATGCTTTTAGGGGACAAAATGAGAAAAATAAGGCACAGCAACAAGTCAAAATTTCCCCAAACATTAAAAATAATATTATTTGTTAGGAAAGCTTAGATAATAATTAAGAAGAAAGGGAAAGAGGAAGGGTAAATGAGAAAACAGAAAGAAACTGGAAGTTAGTACAGTATTTAATATAACTAGAGGGAATTGTAAGCAACAACGAATAATTACAGCTCACGCTTTACGCAAGTGTGTAGTCAACGAGGAAGGTTCGGATTTCCATTGGGTTGAGAGTTACCGCGGTGATGTCGACCGCTTTGTTCTCCCTCTGTGTTCGTTCGCGCTTCACTTCCGAAATCCACTGCAGTCGGTTGAGATCGTCGATCGGCACGTTTCCGCCCAGAGTCGTTTCCTCCGCGGAGTTGATCGTGATTTGCGAAAATGCCGTCTGTGAAGGTAAGCATGAATTTTTGGAAAAAAGGTGACGTGAAAAAAAGTTAAAAACCAATGCCTTTCAAAATTAATGAGCATTGGCAGGTTTTATTTGGATGAGCATGCAAAAACCCTTCATTTGGTACTATTTAAAATCCATTTTTCTCTCTTTGTGCATATTGTTTTGCTCTATTGTGGCACAATGAACATAATATGTCTTGAAACTTCCACAGAATGCTTGAAACATTACAACTTGGAACTTTTCTTGATTTGAGCAACATCACCTTAGTATTTCCTTAATGCTGGAAAACCCAATTAAAGCCTCGAAGGCTTTCAAAGAGCGAATCAACCAAGGTGCAGTTAGCCCTCTAATTAACTCAGTCAACCAGCTGGACTCACGGTGAGGTCGATGGTGACGGGCAGCGAGAGCTGGTCGTCCTCGTTGACTTCCAGGATGTGTTCCAGCCGCAGCAGCAGCGTGTTTTGGGTCCACGGCTCCAGTGTCAGGATCTGCACGTTGCTGGGCAGCCCAGTGCCGGTCAGGCCCGAGAACTGCACACAGCCGGACAACAGAATAGTTTCAGCAATGCTATCTTCATGCCCAGTGGCAACATTAAGATAAAATCTAGTCAACTTATTGTTTGGATTGATTAACAATACATTTTGTAGATAGCCAGCCCTGTGAAACTGGTCTAACATGGGATGATGCAGATGATGCAGATGATGGTGAATCTATCCTAGCCTGAAGGCAGGAGACAAAACACATAGATGGTAAGTAACCTACTCCTGGGGTGAATGGAAGTTGGCATGCAAATTCCTAAGACTCACGTCTGCTTTTCCTATCTTTATCACTGGTTTTCAAAATATCTACCTACTTCAAACTGGGATCAAACTGGGAATGCTACCTAAATAAAGTCTCACTGCTTTCCAAACGTTTCATAACATATACTGGGTGATAGCTTGACTGACATTGACAGCGTGAGCAAAAGAATCAATTACAATGAATTAAAGACTTCCTAAAAAAATAAACAAACCTTAATATCAAGTATCGACTCTGACAAAGTAGGCTTCCTAAATTTAATGAAATCCTAAACCACTAGACTATCTGTATCAATTTGATTTACCCACCCAAAATCCTTATAAAAACATCCAAAATCAACGAACAATAAAATTCCAATAAAAAGGCATGGGTATCCTTGATGGAGGCCACGGCAAGACAATCGCACCTCCAAGTTGTAAGCAGCGTCCCATTCAGCGTGCGAAAGCCCGCCGCTCGGCGAAATAAAAGTCCACGGCTTCAGCAGCTTCCCGCCTGCAAGGTCACGTTCGTGCGCGGCCAGAGACGGACTTTCCGTGCCGAGCGGTCCCGCCACGAGCCAATGGCGGCCGCGGGCAACGGTGCCGGTGCCGTACGCCTGCTCGTTCAGCGCCTCACCGACGCCAAAGTTGTCGTCGTGGAAAAGACGGCGGTGCAGCTGAAACGTTGGGGGTAAGATATACTATTAGTTTGTGATTCATAGCTGGTTAGGACATGGAAAATAGTTATGTGTGATTGACTTTTTTAGCTTCGTAATTTTTATCATGCTAGGATTAGCCGATATTCATGTGAGTGATAAGAAAACATACATTTCACTGCAGATCTACTATAGCCAGATAGTTAATTTATGGAGCAATGGCTAGGAGAAAAAATTTGTGCCTGTTATAGGTGATTGTGATACACAATTTACGGCAGAGTGAATTATGTGACATAAATTCCAAAATGGCTTATCTAGTTAGCTTGTAGGTGAGGTAGGTATGTATAATTCATCTGTGATATAATTTTACCAGATATAACATTTAATTTTAATAGCATCTCATCTAATCACAGATCAACAGTGCAGGTGAAAAGTCTACACAAAAAAAGGCAAACCTAAGGGTTGCCATAAGAGATTCAGATCCTGTGTAACGATAATCAACCAAGTGCGTAAAACAGTAACTATGACAATTGACAATAGTTAGCAATAGGGGAAAGTAGGGGAAAGTACTCCCCAAAGTAGGGAAATACCTGAAATCAGCCAAAGTTATCACAATTCCATGGACAATCTGGGCAGTGAGTAGTGGGTTATTGGACAATATTCATTGAATTCTGATTCATTGCTGATGCCACGGCATTCGGAACTATTGTTCTTGTAATAGCTTGTCAGGGATTGGCTGGTAGATAATCTGTAACACGGTTTAACCAAATGCAATGTCACGGAACTGAAAAGTATGCTATTCGGTGGCATCGACAGGACTCACCATGAGCTCGATCTCTCCGTCGCGAATGCTAGAGCCGCCCTGCGACCGATCCACCAAAACGGCAACTTCCACGCCCTTGGTCTCGTCTCGCAGCAAGATCTTGGACACGACCGGGTAGTAGTTGGACGAGATCGTCTCGGTGATGTCGATTGTCCACGTGGGGCGGAAGTCTCGCACGCGTTTCAGCAGCTCTCGGCCGTTCGAGTCCGTGTAGAACGTGGCTTCGGAGGCGAGATCGGTGGCGTACTTGGTGATGATCTCCTTGCCTTCTTCGTTGCTGTCGGCGATAGATTCGAGGTCATTTTTTTGTTTAGGATCTGCTTGCGTACATTATAGCCATATGCTGCTTACTTTTTGCTAAATTGCTATTCAAGAAATGGATCCGTGCTCCCATAAGTTTTGTTTTTCCCTCTATTAATCTATGAAAATGTTCTGCAATGTTAGCCCATTAATAAGCACACTCTAATAATAAACTGCACAGGTTAGTGATGATTCATATCAAAAGTTTATCAAAATCGTCTACCTAGATGTGAACAAGGCTGAAATCTAAAAATCTAACTTTCAGTTATTCTTGCAATACTCACTTCACCTGATGGTCTTTGTGTTCCTTCTATCCTAAGCTCTTCCTAATTTCAATTAATTTACTCCAGTCTTTGGTCACCCTACCCTAACACAACTCAAGTAAGGATTTTGCGTTCCTCATTCTTTCATATTGCGGTAAGATCGTGCAGCCGTTGACTCACTCGTCTGGGATCGGTCCGACCATCCACTCAAACTCGACGTGGTTTTCTTCCTTGTAGACGCGGATCACCTGGCTGACCCAGCCTCCGAACTCCTGGTGCACTTCCTCCACCAACGGAGCTGCAATTCAAGGTTAAAAATGTGAGAAGCCAAAAGGTTAAGGCAAGTATCATTAAAAGCAGTAGTAATGGTTTTATTGTTTTGACTCCTTTGTGAAGGTTGACTAAAGATACTACTATTATATGAAAGATATACCTGTGGGTTTTTACCTCTAAGTCTAAAACAGTACTGTGCTGCCTGAAGATTTGGATGAGCATACAAAATCAAAATAATTTAGATTTTATTATATTCATTATTGATTAAAGATTGTTTTGTTATGAGGCAGGTCTATTATGTTCTTGATGCTAAGCACAAATTTAAAAATGAAATTCATACTTACTTTTGATAACGGTGAAGCTGGTGATCTCGATGTTGGTAGTGTCTGTCCCGTTAGGTCGGAAGATGTAAGCGCCCGACGAACGCTCCCCGTCTTTGTAAGCGCCGATGTAGTACTCGAACGTCTGAGCCAAGCTCACGTCGACGCCATTGATCGTGATGGAAGAAGTCAGGCCGTTGTCGTCGATGTTCACAGTGATTTGCTGGAAGCAGTAAATGCAACAAGTTACTTGGGCTTCATTCTGTCCATAACGCATTATTTTCAGTAAATGCAACAGTTCTAAACTCATTCATTCTAAACTCATTCAACTCATTCACAACTTCATTTAGGTACTACATTTTAAACTTCATTTTAAACTTTCAATCATTATGTACTTTGTTTTATTTATTCTCGTTTTTACAAATTGAATAAATTGTAGTTGTACCCATTAAAAGGAATATCAATTTTACAATGCTGAAGCAAAATTGTTACAAAAAATCTTATGCAATTGTTTCCACACATATCTATTTCTGTTTAATATTGAGACGAAAATGGATGTGCTGTCAGATCAACACCAATGGATTAATAACTGCTGTCTGCCTTTAAAATTTGAAAAAGACACTTCAAAATGCAAAGTTGACGTAAGCATCATCAAAGGTTGTATTTCGTTGTGACAACCACGGAGTTATAACTTATAAGTAACTAAGTAATAAATGTAAATTGCTAAAGCAAAATTAAGTGCTTTGTAGTAGAGGTCATATGAGATTTTGTATCACCAGAGTAGCTAGAACCGACCAATTCACTCAAGGCAACAGAAGGCAGTGGGATACTGTAAGGTCTGATTAATATTCAACGTTGTTGATTTGTTCTACTAATACAACCGAATTTCCAAATGATGTTTACAGTAAATGCAATTGGTTCTCTAGACTTAACATTTGGATTCAAACATTTTCTGAAACAGTCTTGATGTGTTGGCTATTTTTCACACAATCCTAATCACAAATTTGAAACACCATTGGGAATGGGCTCCTCACTACAACATTATTCTCCAATATCACAAAGAGTTGGCAAAAGTAATTCGTATACTGAGTAGCCCTGAAGATGGCTAAGCGATCTCTGCCGAGCTTCAATTCGTAGCTTAAATTGTGGGAAATTAGATCGAATCGGTTCGAATTAATTAAAATGAAATAGAACTTAAATCATAAAAACCACAACTACCATCATACCATGGCTAGCAAAATCTACGAACTTCCATTCTGTTCTTACTTCCATCAAAATAGCTTTCAATATTGCATGTACCTAAAGTTCTCTAACTAGGAGTTTTAGTGGACTTGATGCTCGTATCCTTCCGCTTGACTCACGTCGTTGCCGATGGTGTCAGCCCTTGGCTCCGCACGCGGCTGTGGCGGTTGGCTCCGTGCGACCTTGGACACGTAGAACTGTTGGTAGCCGAGCGGGGGCAGAGCGTCGGCACGGAAGACCAGGTCCGCCGTGGCCTGGCTGATTCGGCCCGGCAGCGTCAGCACTTTCGGATGGATCGCAACCACTTCGGACTCAACCACGGCACCTGACGGGGGAACGAGTCGCACTCTTGTTAATCACTCAGACTCATGTCTACCTTTTTCTAACTATAGCACTAGTTTTCAAAAACTATTTCAAACTTGTAATTGAATGCTGAGTGAAGTTATATTGTTTTTTTTTACTGTTTTGCTACCTCGACTAGAAACTTTCTCAAAAGTTAAGTAAGTTGACTTTACATCTAGCATTTAATACCCAGTTTCAAATAGCTTTTTACTTTTAAATATCCCATGCCTATAGCAGGCAGCGTAGGTAAAGTATTCCCCCTCGGAGCCTCACCCGCGGGGTCGAGGACCTCGTGATCTGCACCGGTGACGGGCACGCGGACGTACAGCGCGACGGGTCGGCTCAGCGGGTTGTACGCCGTGATGACGAAGCTCTCGTCGCCCTCGGTCGCGGCGCACTCGCTGATGTTCAGCTTGAGGCAATTGTAGACGGGGACCACCGCTCCTGTGTTGCCCATCAGCTTGCTGCAAGCGGCACGAATCAATCGCTGTTTACACGGCCGGGAGAAGCCACATTCGGAATCAAGTTAATAGGCCGCAAATTATGGTTTTACCACAGACATAAAGTTACTCAGATATTCTACCATACCTAGCTATGGCTAAGGCAAAAATTTGATGCTATCAGTTTGGCCGGCAATCGCTGGGGTGCATTGGCAACCTGTTTTAACAACATAGTTACCAGGCCATGGCACAATGTCAATTATAATCAAGGGACCCAATTGTAATTGTAATTGTAATTGTAATTGTAATTGTAATTTGTAATTGTAATTGTAATTGTAATTTATTCAGTCTATATATACATTGCACAATGTGTCGACTATGTCAGGTAGTTATTGTTACAGAGATGTCAATGTGGTAAAAATTCCTTTACATTATAAAACATTTTGTCCAAAAGGTACGTTTTTAAAAGAGCCTTGAAATTGCTTTTATCTTTGGCTTTCTGAATTTCCACTGGTAGAGAGTTGAATAGCCGCCTGCCAGCCTGTATGGCACTGTTCGACGAGGTCTTCAATCTGCAGAATTCATGTGCTATGTTGCTTGCGCTTCGTGTCTGATGTTGATGAATGTCCTTTACCTTGGTAAATTTGTCCATATTCTCAAAAGTGAAGGTACACACCGCTAAAATATAGAGACACGGTAATGGTAGGATCTGTAAGTCCCTGAAGCTTTGCCGACACGATGTTCGTTGGCTGATTGACAACATTGATCTTATTATCCGCTTCTGGGCGCGGAAGACTTTCCCAGAATCTGGGGCAGCTCCCCAAAACAGTAACCCGTACATTAACAATGATTGAGCGCATGCGAAATATACCATTCGGACCGCAGAAAGTTCCATTTTCCTGGTCAAGATCCGGATCAAGTAGTTCACCTTGGCCAGTTTGATAAGTAGACCGTCAATATGGGGAGTCCACGAGAGTTGATGGTCTACCATGACACCGAGGAACTTAGCTGTGGTGCTAGTTTTCAGGGGGGATGGCAGTGTGCTCGTCGGCCCTCGGAGATTGAACACCACTACTTCAGTCTTAGTTTCATTGAGATGCAGATGATTTAGTCCGAACCAGTCGGCCATATCCGTGAGGGTTGAGGTCAATTCTGCGTCCAGAGCCTTGATGTCGTCAGCTTGTGCCGAAGCACTGGTGTCGTCTGCGTACTGAATAATGTTGCGTGTCGGGTCGGATCCCCTGATGTTCGGGGCCAGGTCGTTGACTAGTATGGAGAACAGTAAAGGTCCGAGGATGGAGCCTTGTGGAACGCCGCACTGGAGGGCCTCCCATGAAGACTGTGTATGCCTGCTGAGTTGAACCCTCTGTCTCCGTTCTGACAGGTAGGAGGCAAACCACGAGTTCAAGACTCCAGACACACCGTACCAGTCCAACTTTCGGACAAGCAGCCTATGATCTACCGAGTCAAAGGCCTTGGACAGGTCGCAAAGCACTAGACCAATTTTCTTCTTGTCTTCTAGAGCGGCTGTGACTCTAAGGAGCATTTCAAAGGTAGCCGATGTTGTCGAGAGGCCTTTCCGGAACCCGTGTTGGGACCCTGACAAAAGGCAACATGCTTGTAGGTGGTACATAAGGTGTTCATGCATTATTTTTTCACATATTTTGGCAAACGAGGATATCAGCGATATTGGTCTATAATTTGAACACTGTGATTTGTCCCCTTTCTTATAAACCGGCTGTACGATGGCCAACTTCATTTTCACAGGGAAGGCCCCGGTGCAGAATGAATGATTAAAAATGTATGCCAGTGGGGCAGCGACCTGTGGCCCACAATGCTTGATAAGTTTCATCGGGACGTTGTCCCAACCAGCTGAGGTTTTTGCAGGGAATTCCTTGAGGATCTGTAGGATATTCTGTGTTGAGACTACTGGAATTGGCATATCGTGAGCTGCCTTAGGCCAGGCAATTTTGAGTTTGTCGAGACTTTCTGTGATGTTGTTACTCAAGAGAGGGTTTTGGTCCTTCGCCCCACCGACCGAGAGGAAATGTCTGTTGAACACAGCTGCAACTTCCTGTTGGTTAGTTATGTGCACTCCCGCAAGGCGCAGGGATATGACCGGAGTACCAGCTCCTCCTAATTTCCCCATGGACATTTTTGCAATCTTCCAAGCGGTTGCTTGCCTGTTGGTCGCTTTTGCTATGAGGTCACCCGTGAAGCTTTTCAGGGCGCGTGGGATTTCCGATCTTATTTTTAACTCGAGTTCCTTCATTTCGGCGGGTGTGTGATGTTTCATGCCTATTTTTGCTAGCTGTGCCAGGAGTCTTTTTCTGTCACACATGACCCTAATCTCGGGAGTAATCCAACCGGACCACTGGCCTGCTCGGCCAGTCTTCGTGGAGAATGGTTTCAAGGGAAAGTGTTGCTCGAAGAGTGGCAGAAAGGTGCGTAAGAAAGATTCATACATGTCATCCACCGTTGGTCCAGTATATACCTGAGACCAGTCGACAGAGCGCAGGTCTTGAACGAATTCTTGTATTGTTTCCGGAGCGAATCTTCTTCTAAATTGTTTGGGCATCTCTGCTAACCGCCTGGTATTTTCACCCAGGCGACCAGTCGACACATCTCCTAGGACTTGAAAGGACTGGCCACAGTGGTCAGA
Organism: Nemoura dubitans; assembly: GCA_921293005.1. Taxonomy (NCBI): domain Eukaryota; kingdom Metazoa; phylum Arthropoda; class Insecta; order Plecoptera; family Nemouridae; genus Nemoura; species Nemoura dubitans. The sequence goes on along the minus strand of OV121077.1, from coordinate 27,311,443 downwards.
CAGACCTGGGTCCACGTTTTGCACTCTTATTATATCCCAGTTTGTTACAACCAGATCAATTGCCGAAGTACTTGATGGGCTGACTCGTGTAGGTCCTTCAAATTTCACTACGCATCCCAATGTTCCTTAGGTGTTTACAGTTTTGGCTCCATCTACCAGGCCTTGGCACAAGCTCAGTATATAATCAAGGGACCCAATTTTCCACAGGCGCTTGATTAGGTACAGGTGAAATAACAACAAACAGTGGCTCTATTCCTTGACAGCCGGCAAACCTATTATTGCGCGTGGAGGGCTTTTGCATCTCTGCTTTAGTATGGGAGTGGAAAATCTGGTAAATCTGTGGTTTTACAGTGACAATTCTGTTACTTGGAAGAGCTTAGTAAAAGTGTTGCACCACATCAAGGCCCTAGCTTCCTCAATGATTGGAGGAAATTAAACAATCACCTCCCTGCTGCGTCAAAAAAATCAACTTGCAGAGGTAGTTTCATGCTGGTCGAAAGAAGCTTACTAATAGGTACGTGAAATGTGATCTGGGGTACCTATGATTGTGTAACTTTTGTGATTTGAAATTCATCGTATCAGAAATTCACTGCCACATGGTTTAACATGGGGGCAGTGACTTGAGATCGAGTGATTTCGAGCCAAAGCAAACGAAAAAAGTCTCACAATCGCACCCCTGACTTTGTTTTAAAGGTGCTTTTGAGCTACATTGCAATAATATTTGACAAGCTTTGGGAGAAATGTTGAAACGAGATATTTTCCAGTAAAGCCATAAATAAAATGCAATGTGCTTGATTTGGATCGAGGAGAAAATTAGAAGATGATGTCGACTGTTGATTTAGTGCAATTGCATTTGTCAGTGGCAAATCTCAGGAACATGGTCTTAAACACTTTGCTGATCGAAAAACCACACCCAGTGGGAATCCCCAGGAAAGAACCTGAGACTTCTAAAATACATTTGGATTAATACCATTTTGAAGGTATAAATCCTAAATTCATGGCATAAGTATCCATGGATCTCCCATACGCAAGACCTAAATAAATTTCAGTCAGGATTGTGCTCAGAACCTCCCAAATAAAAGCAATTTCAGTGCAGATTGATCCAGTGACATCAAATAATCAAAGCAAAAGAACACTTTTAGTCAGGACTCAGGATTGACCTGTGGACCTCCAAATCGTAGCGTTAGTGCTCACTTGACGGCTTGAGCAGCCGATCCTGCGCTTGCCGCGATGGCAAGATTGAGGATGCGGTTGTAGTCCTGAGCGACGTGGTCCTTCATGGTGCCGGTGATGGCGTCGTGGTGCTGGAGCACGCCCATCGCCTCGCGCAGCTGCGTCAGACCGGTCTGATCCTCGACGCCCGCAAAAGTCAGCAGCTGCTTGCTCACCTGCGAAAAATATGGTAACATTGCATTTCGTTGCCAAAGTTATTTAATCTCATGATCATTCAGTTGAGGTTAACTATAACAGTGGTATAGCCACGAGTTCCTAACTATGATGAGTTAAGATCAACACGCAGTGATCGAATGAGTTTTAACTAAAATATCTATATGTAAATCTCTTGAATCGTATAATGTATTCAAACAAGAATGAATCAAATTTTCTTTTGTGTTTGGGGGAGGGTGTCCCATTTGTAACGACGACATACTAGAAAACTTGTTCTGATAACACACTTATAATTGATCATTCAGATAGTTGAATCCCATTGCTCTTATGACTCAGGCTGCAAGGTGGCTCTGAAAAATATAAGACTCACAAACACATCTACTTTTGTATAATATCATTGCAGTGACGATCGTAATGTAAAATATTTATCTTTACAAGAAAGAAAATTTACCAGTATTATATTTATATTATTGTACTGGTCTTGTTTTAAGTTACATTTTATAGGAACATGAAAAATAAAAATCCCTTAAATAATATCAGAGAGCTGCGGTAGCAGATATTGTCAAATTCCACACTGAGGAAACCACAGGGCTCACCTGCAGGAAGTTGTTGCCCATTCGCTCGAAATACTTGGTAGTCGGTTTGGATGTGAAATAGCCGACCCAGTACGTTTGGAAATCGCTTGCGTACGGGAAGAAGTCGTCGGTCTTTTCGGGCCAGCTGAGTCCTTCGTCGTTGACGGCTTTCAGATAGCACGAAGGGGTCGAGTAGAATACGTTAATGTTTCTATCGACATCGGCATTTACGTACCTGAAATGAAACGGGTAAATGGCACATGACATATATTGATGTGACGGATGATTTATGGTGTTTGGCTACTGGTATGACAGCATAGGTGAATGACATGATGATTGTGTTCAATAGAGTAATTGACAAACTGTACTAGGCCTTAAAGGGTGGAGAAAGTATTTAATGCCTGCAGGTTACCTACAAGCCTAAAGAGATTACCACTGCTAACACTTCAAAAAGAAGGTCGCTGTTGTACGAACTTGAGTCGCTACAACCTCTAAAGACAAATCTAAACAGAACTGGCTGCATGTGCAATTGAAGCAGCATAATGTTGCTCAACTTTGGTGAGCCGCAAAAACCAGAGTTTCCAAACTATAGCGAAGCCATTTTAGTATTAAGCGGTAAGTGATATTAAGCAACGCAATGTGTATGTCGTTTAGTATCTGTGCGTCACTTACTTGATGACTTTGTCCATGTTCTTGTACCACACATTCGCATCCTGGTACGTGAAATCCTGGCCCATTGTCAAAATCACGTTGTTGCTGCGATAGTTGTTCGCCTGCCCCTTGACAAAGTCTGAGAAATCTGCCACCTGAAGCAATAAACTTATTTTAATCGTGAAAATATCAAATTTATGGACGTGAGTGAACCTCAAGGTCATTGTCGATTGATATGCAACATAGATCACAGGACTGAGAGTTAAATCATAACCTTTTCGGGAATGTTGTAGATGGGGCTAGACTCATCGTCGATCATCGGCTCGTCGCTGCAGTCGACGTCGAAGCAGAAGCCGGGGGGCGGGCCGTAGAAGTTGTAGAGTGCGTGCGTGAACAGATCAGACGTGTCACCTGCAACAAAGAGAATAGCAATGGTTAGCTTATTTAGTTTAGAATTGTGTGAGGTAGTAGAGAATAGCTTGGTTATTTGATAGCAGGTGCTGTTTATGGGGCTTGTCTGTAGGACATGTTATTGAAAATGTTTGTGATATTTGTGGACAATAGGTCACTTTTCCTAATTGGGTTACCAAACTAGATATGAAGATCTCCTCCACTCAAGCATATTGTTGCCATGTAAAATATGTCAGGCCTTAGCTCTTATTTCATATTGGCACAAAATAAATTTCAATATTTTTGTGCATTTGACTTTTTGACGAGCTTAGCAAGCGAAGGAAACCTTGACCCCTGTCTTTTGCAGAAAATCGGCTTGATAGTATTTGAACCGATCAGAATTTAAAGGCTCAAAAATGTATAAAGTTTGACGACGCCCTAGAGCCAAAAGTCCGGAATATTATGTTATTATTTATTAAACTTTGCAGAGATGTGAAGCACACAAAATAAAGCATCTCAGATGGTTTTGGATCTCTAAGACTTTCTGTTTTTATTTCTGGGAATATTTTTTACTTTTTTGAGGTAAAATTTTGCAGTTTTTATACTAAATTCAGCCAAAACTATTTTTAATTAGGATTTCATTGGCTTATTATTGAAGTAATTGTTACTTCACCTATGGACTACTGTTTTCGACGTTTTGCTTTCACATTTTATTCTCTTCAAGCAGCTACGTTCACCTTCAACGCAACACAAATTGCGTTTGGAAAGCCAAGTGCACAGTTCCAATCATTGCAAAAAAATTCTTATCCTTATTTTGGTAGTACAAACAATTCTTTTTAATTTCTGTCTGCCATTACTTGTACAATATGTAGCAAGTCTTTAAAACTTTTCAGAGTTACAGCAGTAAGGGAAAAATGTGAGTGATGACTGATGAGAATGCCAAAAACTGTTGATAGCTTCAAACATGCATTATTGTCCAGTCATTTGTATTGTTACTAGTGAAAGATTTTCAAGTTCAAAAGCTTTAAAATCGAAAGTAGGAGGTAGATATTATACTGATAGTAGGGTGTCACTGACTCGCCTCAATGATCATTTATTTCCGTCAATGAAAAATAATTATAGACCAATATTTTTATCAGCAATGGAATCTTTTACTTTTAAATTTAATGTTTGCATGTGATACCACTTACAGATACATGTGATGCTTGGCTGATAGTGATAGCACAAGTCACAACAATAAAATACTACCCAGTAATTTTATTTGATCATATCTTAAAAATCTGATTATTAACAAGTAGTTAGGTACCTACCTACTTAAAGATAACACTTTCATTATAATTGATTTGGATATGGGAACTATGAAAAATTGATAACGGAAAAATGTGTACATATGATAGATGAAAAATAATCGAAAGTATGTAGGTATATAATAGATACGATAACTATGTCCATAAGCATCACACATAAAAAAACAGCAATTGCCTTTTTGACAACTTGTTGACAGTCAATCAATGCCAAAATTGAAGCACAATAAGAATTCCAGAAAAGCGACCACAAACGCAATCCCTTCTGTAATTCCTGCTTAACACTGACTTTTTAAACGAGTTAATTGCCAGAGGTTTCATAATCATTTGAAAAGTTTTGAAAAAAACCTACGTTGAATCCAGGGATTGGAACCGGAACCGGAACCCAAAACCGTTTGGAACCGTTTGAAATCTGGAACCTTAACCGGAACCGGAACCCTTACACAGAAAATAGTAAGAACCGAAACCGGAACCGGAACCGGAACCGAAATAAATAGTTACGGTTCTTTTCGGTTCCAAACATGGCCAACTTTTCCAATTTTATGCCACACTAAATTTATTCTTTGAAGATTTGATGTGATAACTAATTTAAAACTTCAAAATTTCTGTTGATTTCATATGAAAAAAAAAAGTATTTGCAAATGTTCTTCAGGCTTAGAGTGAGTCGCCGGCTGTTCGTCTCTCCCAAGCTTATATATAACGCGTGATTTCAGCTGAAACCAGCACCACACTTGAGCGATATATTTTGTATTTACATTCTTATAATTTGCTTTTCATTTAGAAGTTAGAATAAGATGGTATTTCTTGATAGCCAGAAATATCTGGATTTCTGTGTCTGCTGGCAATCTGAATTCAGAGATATTATGGAGAAGGGATTAGCTGCTATGCAATGTCGTGTGAAAAAGTATATTCCGAATAATTAATATTTGAAAACATTAGCGAGAGAGAGTGAGAAACGTATAGCAAAGCGACGCACCACAAATAATTTTGCAAAGCTTGTGGATTTCGTATAAATAATGAAGCTGCATGACTCCCGACATATTTGATAATAATAATTAATTAGGTACCCAAAATCGGTTTTAGTTAATTACTCATACCAATCTCTCTGATCACTCTAACACACGGCCGAAACAGCATGTTAAAAGAGAGTCATTGCTTTAAAAATGGTTGGTCCTCGAGTAATATAATAGATCAGTATTTTGTGCTTGACCAACAATGTATTGTGAAAATAGTAATTATGATGAATGATGAATATACCTACCAAACATGTCAAGAACACAGCAAAGCATTGTACTTTATCTTAATCCCAATCACTGTGAAATTTATCTTTAAGTGACAAAATAGTGTCCAAAAAGCACTCTCTGAACCAAAGATAGTATGAAGGGGATTTTTTTTTTTTTTTAGAGTGCATACAAATTTGGAACCATTTGGAACCGTTTGGAACCGTTTGAAGTTTCGGTTCCGCAGGAACCGAAACGACTCAGGAACCGGAACCGGAACCCGAACCCTTTGAGATCAAATTTTTTGGACCGGAACCGGAACCGTAATGAGTTAAGGTTCCAATCCCTGGTTGAGTCCCAGATTGAATGAATACACAGTACTAAACCAAACTTTCTACAGGTGTGTGTAGGTGGAACTCACCGAGATTGTCAGGACTTCCTCGCCAAATCGTCTCGGCCGTTTTCTCGGTGAGTCTGTTCATTCGGTCCTGGTAGTCGAGCCGAGCAAAGAACACGCCGTCGAAACCCAATCGAGCGATGATGGAAGCGTGCTCGCGCGCGTGACCGAACGGATCGATTTGCCAGCCGACAGTCGGACGGCCGCATTCGCCGAACGTCTCGTCCAAAACTCTGGAACGATAGCCGAAAGGTCGCTGAGCAAAAGTTGGACGGTTTGAATTGAATTGTAAGACACCCTCAAGGATCCGACAGTTTTGCTTAGCCATCAGTGTATTCTTTCTAGTTCTTACAATTCTTCAGAAATTGATGTTATTACAATAATTATCAATTGCCCCCAACCCCTGGAATCTGCAGTTGGATTGGACATTTGACTCTGCCCCGTGATACATTTGTACATCTGTTTTGCCAAGTCACTAGCTATTGAGTTACTCTGAGCCCAGGTCCACACAGAAGGATCCACAAACACTGGGGGAATTTTTTTATCTTGAATCTAACTGGCTGCACACAAAGTCTCCCAAAATGATTAAAAGCCAAGTTTTGTAGATTTGAGACCAGGGCTTGCTCTGAATTAAATGGTCTGATTTGTTGGGGGGGAAGGGGTGTAGCACTCCTTTGCAGCACTGTCTGGTACCAGTGCAGCTTGAGACATAGAACGTAACTAGGCGAGATTCGAACACCTACCAGTCACACTTGCCGTAAGTTCCCGAAACGGGAAACTTTTGATAACCGTACCGGAATCCCCAGGTAAACTGGTCGATGGTGGACTGGTAATGAGCGCAAGCTTCGTCGTTCATGCTCCACGCTCCGTTGATGATTTCCAGCTGGCCGGAATTTACAAGACCGCGCACCACTTCGCGAGTGACTTCCGATTGTTCCAGCCACCATTTGTGCAGGAACGCAGTCTCCACGTAGATGAATCTGCCAGGCAATCAGGTAGTTATGTGGCGTTGGTCTTTACATTTTGTTATCCGGGTCTTTGGTGTGCATGTTTTGCAGACTTTACTTTGAAGGTAAAGGGCCAGATTAAATGAAACTAGGTACATCATTAAAGTTGCACAGAAAATAGAAACATTACATATTATATGAATTTATTTTTTCCCCACAATTATTGGTTTGCTGGTGAGGTGTGACTTTTTGACCCAAATGCCTTATCTACTATCTAGCCTGTCTGGAACATCAGTCAAATTTGAACCTTTTGTGATAACATCATTGTTGTGCAAACTGTATCACAGTCAAACGCTCTCTTATACAATGTCTAGGTTATTTACCTTCGCGACGGATCTTGCTGCAATTCTGAGATGACCGAATCGATGATGTACTGTACACCAGCGTGCTGGATGTTTGTTTTTGCTGTTGGACCAAACAAAAACAAAAAGTTATATGCAGTCAGAACAAGTACCGAAAAATATAATGCTTTTAATGACCGAAGTGAGTGTCAGCTTACTTCCGTAGTAATACTGGTCCAGCGTCTTCAGCCATCCGACATCGTCGTGCGTGTGAGGGACCAAGTGTACGTTGAGTTTGTCAGGCGAGATCGCTGCACACGACTGCAAAATCAATAAAAATTATCAACACTCTCATTGCCAAGTCCACAGATATAGCTAAAACGAGTTTGTAAAATCACAGATTTCACCACATCACAATAACAATCACAGATATCACAGAAATTGCAATATGCAAGAAACATTGATAACAGTATAAGAGGGGTATGAGTTGTGACTCTCAAGAAAGATATCATAAGACTGTAGGTACTATACAGTTTTAACAATGATTGGCAGAGTAGGGGAACACATCAAATAAAACTGTTGATATAGTCTGTTTGCTATGTAGATGTGCAGAGGGTTTTGACTTTTCAAGTGGCAAGTAGGTGTGCTATTGTTGTGAATCTGTTAATCTTGACGGGTTTTTACAGTTCTACCTGTATTGGCTCGACCACTGTGCTGTGTTGCCAAAAACTATGAACACTGAGAAATCCCAGATTACTGGAACTCAAGGGTTATTCCCTCGCCTGCAAGACATTCGACAACGCGGCGAAATCAATCCACTCTGACAAGTAACACGTTTTAGAGATAAACATGGCTTACAAGTGGCCGCACAATGGCTCATTGTCAGAAGAGTTGAAAATTCTCTGCACATCTATATATATATATATATATGGCAAACCGACTATACTATACAGTTTAACAGGCAAAGGATCACTTAAAATAACACATAAAATAACAGAAGTGCCGACATCCTTTGATTCTCATCTACTTGGCTTGTTGGGGAGAAACCAGAATACAACTGCAGCACTTCCTCCCCTCAAGACTTTGTGTAGCCAATGTTAACATAAGCATTGACCATATGTGAAAGCTCTAACAGATTCTTAGCTGAAACTGGCTAAGCAAAACTTCGGGAAAGCCCCATCACAAGAGTAATGGCATTAAATGCATCTCCAAGAAACAAGAGATGGAGACTCTTGCATTTTGTCTTGCTTCACTCGCACTGCCCATCTTCGGTATACAGAGCGCTAACACAAGCTGCTACACATTTTCCCCACTGAACAAAATTCCAGTCTCTTGCATAGTTAGCCTTAGCTTCCGATAGATAGACTACCAGTTAGCTATTATCTATCAATGACGAAACGGAGCCGATAGCAAGCACTAATAGCCAATATACAACATAACGCTTTTGAGCCCGTGGGCTGAGCCTGTCGGATTCTCAAGCGCAGTGTGTATTGCAAATCTGTCGCATTCTCATAATCTCAGAGCGTTTCGGGCCTCAAAGCGTGGAAAAAGCGTAACGTGTACTGACTATCACTTACGTCATAGCCGCAAGCGGCCCGAGAACCAGCCCCCTGAGCGGCGTTCCGGAACGGATGAGCCGAGGAGAGCGGCACGGAAACCGCAATCACGGCTACAATCAGCCAACGCAACATAATAACTTCGGTTCGAGTTCAGATCGATTGCACCAGGCTTAGCGGCTGGTAGAAGATAAATGCCAACTATAATCTTTGACTAAATTATATTTATAGGTAGGTAGGTACTCTTTTAATTATTTTGATTTATCTATCTGAAAGTTATCTATGGTCAGATTATCAATTTAGTAAACAAGATGACCAACTAGATTTTTTTCTTAGCCTGATATTGATTACAAAATGTGTGGTTCAGATAAGAGTGATAAAGTTTCAGTGTTAGTATTATTGTTTCCATGCAAAAATATGCAGAACTTGAAGAATATATATTCCCTGCCGATAAAAAGAACTTATCTACATTCACTGTGCACGGTAAAAATTAAGTTCAAGTGAATAGATGAAAAAAATAAAATGTCATTGTCAAATGAGGTAAAGAATAGAGAAGAGAAGTAGGAGCAGGAGAGGAAGTTAAATTTTTCATGCCGACATGGAGATGCTAAAAAATAGTCAACATCATGACATTCGAACTATGATAGCTAACGCCCCAAAAATAAGAACCTTGACGTCTATGAAGAAGTACATGGAATTTCGACCGACGATAGCAATCCATATTGTGCTGATATCATTGCTATCAACCACGCTTCTGGCGAAGGATTCATCCTAGACCCTCACAGTGACCACATTGGCCAAGCTCAAGAAGTTGATCAAGAAAAATGCAAAATATACCTACAACATCCAAAATCCTATATTCTGAAGAGAAATATAACATTAAGAAGTTTAAAGTAATGGGATTGATGATAGGAGGAGCACAAGGAACATCGACCGCATTCTTTGAAATTTTTTCAAAACAATTTAAACTCAATATCGAATTGATAATGAAACTAGCATAATGATGGTCGTTAAAGGTTCCATTTCAATATCTTGAAACTAATTGTATGGGCAGTGACGCAGCGTAATAGTTTATACCTATAAGCTTAACACGTTTTGCAGCATATTTTGTTGCACACGTTTAACAGCTAACGTTTTATATTTGTATTTCTTACTATAAATAATCAATCGATTATTAACTAATGAAACTTCTATTTTAAATTGTTCAAATGTTATTCTGTGTCAGTGTGGCAACCACTTTGGTGGCAGAATTGATAATAAATATCAAAATATCAAGTTCTCTCATAAATCAACCCACCCTCTGGTTAGAAATATAAAAACTTTTGAAGGTAGGGTGCTAAACAGCTGAGCCATGTAGTGGGAATGGAGTTAGTTAAGCATCATTCATAATCAAAAGCATAATAAAACTTTCAAAGTTAACCCGATTCACCTTCCTGCTCTGCTCAGCTATCCAATCACAAATGTAACATGATGTATTGAAAGACAAAAATTCACAGGTTAAAGAGGAACGGTGTACAGAGGCAACAATAAAGAAAGAAAGAAAATGGAAATACTAGGTTCTGTGTTTAATAATCATCATTTAGTTATTACTTAGTAGCAAGAAACTGTTAGTACCTACAAGCTCTAAGCAAGCGTGTAGTCAACGAGGAAGGTTCGGATTTCCATCGGGTTGAGAGTTACCGCGGTGATGTCGACCGCCTTGTTTTCTCTCGGCGTTCGGTCGCGCTTCGCTTCCGAGTTCCACTGCAGCCGATTGAGCTCTTCTATAGGCTGGTTTCCGCCCAGAGTCGTTTCCACCGCGGAGTTGATCGTGAGACGGGCGAAAGTGGTCTGCAAACAAATGGATTTAGATAGTATGCGTAATGTGAGTTGAATTCTTATTTTATTTTAAATATTTTATTAAATTTATTATTAGCTTAGATACAGGAATTACATACAAAGCTAATAGAGAATTACTAGCTGCAGGTTACATGTACATAGCTATAAAGTTGCAGGTTAAATGTACAAAGTAATAAAGTTGCAGGTAAAATGCATTTTTTGCAATTATCTAGCTTGTTGGTCCAAGGAGAATGCCAGAAATCTTGCAAGATGTGGTGGAAACATAGGTTCAATTCAAAGACCACCGAAGTTAACCAACACTGCGCTTAGTCAGTTATTGGATACGGGCGACTGACCACCTTAACTAATGGCCAATTCTGTTTAGGAGAGTCAGTAGGTACTAGAGATGTCGGAGAATCAGTACCCGCGGAACCGCTCAAAACAAAAACAAAATAATTTTTGAAAAAAATTTATGAAAAATATAATTTTGTGCGCGACTGTACAAGTCACTATATATGGGTTGACAAGCATGGTCAGAGCATGGTCAAGCTCATGGCCCAAGGCATGCAGAGTGCAGGAGTCACTTCAAACTGTCCAGACATGTCTCTTTGTATGTTTCCTCAATTCTAGTGATTTATTGGCTGTTGCCCAAGGTCAAGCTAAGTGTGGGGTTAGGGTAGTTTGTTTATGACACCTAATCACTTTGTATGGCTTCACCACTCACAAACATGATTGACAGCTTCTTTTATTGGGGTAATAAAGATAAAAATCTTGTCTGATAATATTATGCTGACTTCTTCATAAATGTCTTCTCCACGCAAATTATTGCAAATTATCTCGAAAAACCCTGCAAGTTACAATATTCCATGTTGGTACACACACAAATTTTTTTTTGTTGGGTTTTTACTTTTTAGCTAACCCAGGTACCCGGGCGGGTACCCGGGTAATGGCCACGGGTACCCGGGTACAATTTTTGGTACTCGCCGACATCTCTAGTAGGTACAAAAGTTAGTACAACAGTGTCAGTCAACATGGTAAACCATACACAGCCTCTCCAAAGCATGGATTAGAGGAGGAACCACTTTGCTGTTCAAGTGTACCATCCTTCGGAAAGAACGCTAAACCAAGTTTAAACAGGCTCTGGGCTGGCACCGGGTTTATCCTCCTCTCTTCTAAGCAAAGTTAGGTTCATCTTTGGCTCAACACCATTAGACCAGCACCATAGAACCCGTTGTCGAAACTTTGCAACTTTAAACGCCACAAAGAACCAGCTGGACTCACGGTGAGGTCGATGGTGACGGGCAGCGAGAGCTGGTCGTCCTCGTTGACTTCCAGGATGTGTTCCAGCCGCAGCAGCAGCGTGTTTTGGGTCCATGGCTCCAGTGTCAGGATCTGCACATTGCTGGGCAGCCCGGTGCCTGTCAGGCCCGAGAACTGCACACAGCCGGACAATAGGAGAAATGCATTTCAATTAATTTGTTTTCAAATTTGTTTGACAAATTACGGCAGTGTGGACATTGTGAACATGGGAAGAAGCACAGAAAGAAAAGAATACAACTTCAGAATGGTGTTGTTATAAATCACACCAGATGGCAATGTATTGAGTGACTAAATCGTGAGTGAAAACTTTAATGATAAATTAATGAGTGGCAAAGGCATCAGCAAAAACCTATTCAATGTGGTTCAAAGGAGAGGAAATCTTCAACCTTCTGGACTCCTTACCAAAAATGCTCACAAAGACTTTTGACAATGTTTGCACTAAAGAACTTAGAATAGTCTGTATTTTTGGAGAAAGGCTTGGAAGTTATAGCTATAAAGGAATTGCTTTCTTCTCAGAGAATAAACAAAGGCTTCGATATGTTTTACAGTTTGACATTACAGCATTGGGAATGGCGGATTAACCATCATATTAATGTCGTAAGGTTAAGCTTTACTTTAACCCCTGCTGAAGTAGTTAGCACAGTAACTAAACTTTACAATAATGAAGCAGACCTAAGGTCATCGAAGGGGATCAAAACCATTTGATAAGTTAACAAGGTAAAGGCCAAAATGCTGTCAAACATTCAGCAATTCAATTGACATCCACTTCACCTTCCGCCAATTTGCTTTCCTTCTACCCTTGCTTCATACCCGTTGCATTTATCCAGCAATTTAGTACCCTAATTGTAGCAAAAAACAATATTTCAAACGATAAAGTATAAACGAATCCGCCAAACATCACTACCTCTGCGTTATAAGTAGCGACCCATTCCGGCTGCTCCAGCCCGTTGGTTGGCGACACAAAAGTCCACGGCTTGAGGATCTTGCCAGCTTGAAGCTGTCTTTGTTGCGCGGCCAGCGACGGTCCCTGCGCGAGACCCACGATCGGTCCGGCCACCAGCCAGTGCTTGCCTCGCGCCACCGTGCCCACGCCGTACGCCACCTCGTTCAGCGGCTCGTTGACGCCGTAGCCGTCGTCGTGGAACAGGCGTCGGTGGATCTGACACATTCACGAACAACTTGGTTCATTGTTGTTGAGTTATAAAAGAACTCAAGTCTACTTTTTCTTAACCAATAACTCTAGTAGGTGCCTACTACCTATTTCAAAACAGTAAAACGATTGCAAACAGGGTAGGTATATCGATTAGTTTTTCAACGTTTGTTTTAGGGATGTGAATTGACCGGTCAAATACTTCTTTGGTCAATTGACCGGGCAATTGACCGGTCGAATTCGAATTTCAACAAAAATGTATATTGGTATGCAGTTTATAAAAAAAGGGGGTTTGAAGGATGTAGGCTACAATGGGTGACTTTTGACAAGACTGTATTACGGTAATTAGTTTACTGACAAATACAGATAAAAATTATTATGATATCAATAAAAAATGGCAATTACTGAAGGACTGTAAAAATACTGAAAATTTTAAAAACATTCACAAGTATACAGTTAAATTGAAGAAAATTGCAAAATCCGTCGGGTAGCTACGTTTCTTGCGAAGTCAACGGACCGTGTGTAGGGTTGGTTGGCAGCCGTAGGCCTCAGGGGCGGAGCCCCTAGTCTGTTGTAAACTTACAGAAAGACAGCAAGATGCAGTTATGCTATTGCTGCCACGAATTACATGTTTCATCAATTAAAACACCATAAATAATTTTAAAATGTCAAGTGTATATTTTGGTCAATTGACCAGTCAATTGACCAATAGAGTTTGACCGGTCAATTGACATGGTGCGTCCCTTGTTTGTTTGTTGTTATGGAATTGATTTAGCAGAATAATTTGAAACTTGCACCTAGACAATACAATCTGGTTTATGCAGATAAAAGCAACATATAAAATAAATGGTTCTGGCAACGTTCCCCGCTGCAGCTCGTGCTAGGGTAGGTACCTTGACAATGGTATAAATAGGTGAATGTCAAAGTGGGAGAGCAAGAGAGAGCAAAGGAGTGCAAGTTAAAAAGTTTTGTGTAATATCCTAAGGTAGCCCCATCTTGCGACAGTTGGCGTAACTACTAGATTGTAGGCGTAGGGAATGCATGAAATCGAAGGAAATGCCGGAAATAGAGAGTAATTCCTGAAATTGTGTTGAGTGGGGGACTCAAATCATCTGGGCACTTTGTATCTATAGCAGAGCTTAACAAGTTAAATGCAAGCAACATGTTCTATAACAAAGCCAACTATAATAATCTAACCATGAGCTCGATCTCGCCGTCGTTGATGCTGGAGCCGCCCTGCGCCCGATCAACGAGCACGGCCACCTCCAAGTCCCTCGGCTCGTCGCGTATCACGACCTTGGACACGACCGGGTAGTAGTTGGACGAAATCGGCTCCGTCGTCGTCAGGTTCCACGTTGGGCGGTGATCACGCACGCGTTTCAGCAGCTCGCGGCCGTTGGAGTCGGTGAAGAACTCGCCGTCGGTGAAGAGGTCGGTGGCGAACTTGGTGATCACTTCCTTGCCGACTTGGTTGCTGTAGCAAGATGAAATCAAGATTTTGGTCCAGGGAAAGACAAACCGAAATACTCACATGCTTGCGCTGACGGCAGATTCGAAAGCGCAGTGTGTATTGCTAATCCGTATCTCGGCCTCTCAGAGCGTTTCGGGCTCTGGCGGGCTCCGGCAGGCCTAGCCCACGGGCTCAAAGATGTGGAAAAAGTATACAGTGTACTGGCTATCATTGGATTTTCATTAAAACGTACCGTTCGTTTCGAATCGAATTTAACAGGAGATACATTTTGTTCCTGAACGTTTTTGGAACTTTTTGAAGATTCTCTTGCCCCAAAAATAGCACAGAGATCTCTGGTTTTGTCTATGGTTAACAATCAACCAAAAAAAGAAGGCTCAATTCTCATTTCCCTGAGGGAAGTGTTACAGAAAATATTTGGTAACAAAACAAAATGAGCAAATAATTAGCAATGGCCAATGGGTGATTTCTGCACTGCAGATAAACTGTTATTCAAATTTTTTAGGCCAGAGCCATGCTCTAGGATAAGATAAAAGTTGAAGGCCAGAAAATTACTACACAACGTATGTAAGGGAGTTAATGACAAAGTGCTAGCTAAAGAAGAATCTTGACTCACTCGTCTGGGATCGGTCCGACCATCCACTCGAACTCTACGTGGTTTTCTTCCTTGTAGACTCGGATGACCTGACTGACCCAGCCGTCACCAAACACTTGATGCACCTCCTCCACCAACGGAGCTGCAGCCAAACGAAGGAACAAACGTCATGACAACCTGTTGAATGTTTGCTGTCTGGATCTATTTCATTGGTCTTTGTCATTCTTTGTCGTCAAGTGTCGAATGGTTTTTTAAAACACAGCTATGGAGCTGATCTGATCGACCAAAAACAAATCTCTAGTTTTAAAAAATACATGTGAGTAGGTCTAAATTTATTCCAGAGCATTCCAGGTGAGAAGATAACAAACCTATCTCCAATCAAAGCCAATCAAGTGATGTGCACACAGATCTAGAACCAACGGCACTAAAATGCAAACGCAATGGCTCTTACTCTTGATGATCGTGAAGCTGGTGATAGCGATGTCGACAGTGGCCCGATTTTGCGGCCGGAAGACGTAAGCGCCGGAGGCACGTTGTATCAGGCCTGGCGCGCCGATGTAGTACTCGAATCGCTGCGCCAAGTCGATGGTGACGTCGTCGACAGTCAGGTTCCGCAGCAGGCCAGCGTCATCCAAGTAGACCGTGATTCGCTAAGAAGGCAAAGGAAAACAGGGAAAAGTCTGTTTTTAACTGGGATTTGAATGGTAAGTAAAGTTTGGAGCTGTTTTCCCAACGTTTCATTACTAAAAACTTTATACTTGACTTACACTTAGACTAGTTACTCTAAACTAAAGAACTACAAAACTATTTGTGATTATCACTGAAGTTGTGCTCCACCCCTGGAGGAAATGCATTATTATTCTCTAAAAAAAGGAAAAACAGTTAAATTTTACAAAAGCATTTCATATTATCCAGTTTTAATTAGTATTTTTAAAACTAGGGCTAAGATTAGAAAGAAAAGAAACAAGTCTTAAGAGTTAAATAAACTATAATCTAGGTATTAACTAATAAATAACTTAAAACAATGGTCATGAGCATAATTTTAAACCATGTACGTTTTGTGACCATCATTTTTTTTAGCCCTTCCCCTCTTCTCTTTGAGACTAGTCTGTATTTCATAATCAACCCTGCACATGCTTCACACCTCGCTTCTCACGCTTAACTCACATCATTGCCGATGGTTTCCGCCCGCCCAGCGACCAGCTCTTTCCCCGGCACCGATTTTTCTGCGGCCCCCGCCGCCTGCGCGACGTAGAACGACTGGTAGCCGAGCGGTGGCAATGCGTCGGCGCGGAACACGAGCTCCTGCGTGGCCTGACTCACGCGACCGGGAGCGGCCAGGACGTTGCCGGGGATGGCCACCAGGACCGACGGCAGAACGCTTCCTGCGGAGGGAGGCAAGGAGCTCACTAAACATCCCGGGATAAAGGCTGACAGGCAGTTTATGAACAAATTTCAAGTTTACGAAAAGATAATTATTAATTTACGAAAAGATAAAAAAAGATAAAAAAACAACATTTTAATAAGCGGTTTCGGCCCTTTTTAACCCAAAAAATGGAAAAACGGGTCCGTTACCGACACAGATTGATTCTTCATCTGCAACTCCCTCGCTTACTTCAATAGTTTTTCTGTTACAGTTTAGTAAAACAGCGCATACTCGTGAGACTCTGCATTCGCGCTATCTCGCAGCTGCGAGCATCTGGGAGCAAGGTAGTCTGGCCTCTTAAATTGTGAAGTTGATTGCTGAACTGTTATCGACCATTTGTGTTTGTGTTTTATGTAAATAAGGCTTAAATAATTATGTAAAAAGGGGAAATCAAATATAATTTCTGCAGATAAAAAGGGAAGCATCTGAAAAATTGTGCAACCAAACTGGAATACATGCTTGGGGAGTCCTGATTGCTTGGGACCTACTGAGCTATCCAGGCACACATCTCTTGCTTGGGTGGGAAAAGGGGATCTCCCCATTCTCAGGCCCCTTAGGGCACTTGACAGACAAACACGAGGTCCCGGATTTGTATCCCACTTTGGTTCTACATTTTTTTGGCTCTGTTCCTATTCATCTACTCACTATTAAAAGCTTAAACCGGCAAAACCAATCTTCCTTTTATACAGATTTTCTGATTTATGGAGCACAGGCTGCAAAGGAAAATTTCGTGCCTGTTAAAGTCTATTGACACCTCGGTGAACAATTACTAACATGAGAGAGAGAGAGAGAGAGAGAGAGAGAGAGAGAGAGAGAGAGAGAGAGAGAGAGAGAGAGAGAGAGAGAGAGAGAGAGAGAGAGAGAGAGAGAGAGAGAGAGAGAGAGAGAGAGAGAGAGAGAGAGAGAGAGAGAGAGAGAGAGAGAGAGAGAGAGAGAGAGAGAGAGAGAGAGAGAGAGAGAGAGAGAGAGAGAGAGAGAGAGAGAGAGAGAGAGAGAGAGAGAGAGAGAGAGAGAGAGAGAGAGAGAGAGAGAGAGAGAGAGAGAGAGAGAGAGAGAGAGAGAGAGAGAGAGAGAGAGAGAGAGAGAGAGAGAGAGAGAGAGAGAGAGAGAGAGAGAGAGAGAGAGAGAGAGAGAGCTGCATAGGGATGAACGGTAGCAGAGTATTTCCAGCCCATCACTGCAGGCACAATCAACAAAGCTTGAAGTAACAAGTACAAGCTAAGAAATATTGGAAAAGCAGTCAATTTAATTAGTACTCAATACCCAGCTAGAATTTATTTTCTACAGCAAACTCATAGAATAGCTCACCGTCGGGGTGGTGCACCTGGAGGTCCGTCCCCGTGACCGGCACACGCACGTACTCGGCCACCGGCCGGCTCAGCGGGTTGTAGACGGTGACGACGAAGTTGTCGGCGACTTCCGAAGCGGCGCACTCGCTCACGTTCAGCTTGAGGCAGTTCCACGTGGAAACGGGCGCGGAGCCGGCGCTTCCCATCAGCTTGCTGCGAGGATCGCGCATTTAGATTAGGGATGCTTTCGGGAACCTGGGTACCCGGGTCGGTTCCGGGTAAAGAGAAACCCGGTTTCAACTTTCAGGATCCGGGTTTTTCCGTCAGGGAATGCACTCAACTGTACCACGCCTTGGCAGCTTGAATCACGGCGGCAAAGTTCCCCTCCTGACCACCGGCCCGTATGGCTTCCCCTCCACCCAAACAGTGGTTTCAGTGACAGTCGACTGCCGTGCCGTCTGTCGTGGCGGAAGGGTGTTACGGTAACGGCAAAAAATAAAACTTTCTATGCCTAGCACCAGTTCAGCATCGTGAACGATGAGGGACAAGTGGTGTGAAGGAAATAGGAATGCAAGAATAAGCTCCTACAAATTGATCAGTGAATTTGAACAAAAACTAAAGGAAAACATTTAATTTTTGCAACGCTGCTTAAAAAATTCATTCTTTCATTTTTTTTTGTCGGAGGAACTGGGTAGGATCCGGTTCCAAAATTCACTACCTGGAGGCATCCCTAATTTAGATGGATACAACTCACAGACGGCACGCCATTACGTGGAGAAACGACTCTACGAGAATATTCGTTACTAGTTAGGTTGGTGTCATGAATACTAAGTTATGGGAGAGAGAATTGCATAGCAATGAATAGCCCAGCAAATGAAGCATATAATAATATGTAATAGGAGAATAGCCAAGCTGGAAAAATGTACAACTAAACCAGGTGCCGGCCTACCTTGCGCCTTTGGTAAAGGGCATGACCGGCAATGAGGGGACCCAGAATCGCATGCACATTTTTGTGGGTATCTGCTCAAACCATTAGGAATCCCAAAATTTAATTCTCGTCTGATTAGCTTGCAGGTGTGGGGAATTGAACCACAGAGATGAAGCTTTCCCATGTATAGTAGTGGATCACCAAGGTGAAAATAATAGTGGGTATCTTTGGTCCCTCACATAGCAAAGACCGTCGCTAACGATAGAAGAGACCTTTAGCAATCAGCACAAACATGAAAACATTTAAAAATGTGGACTACTCTTTGACACGAGTAAAAACACAAAGGGTGTGCGAATATTGTTTTCTTGATTCGAATCGAATATCAAATCGTTTAAAAATTATAATTCGAAATCGAATAACATTTTTTTGAAAAAGTCGAATATCGAATCGAATAATTTGCCAAAATTTCGAATAATTTACCTTAAATGTAAGTATTTGCAGCAAAAAGCTTATCAGTGGTGCCAAATATTCAAACTATTCAAATTTTTTTAATGATTCGTTTCTGAATAATAAAATTTCGATTTCAAATACGAATTCGAATAGTGTTTTAAAGTCACTATTCGAAATTTGAATACAAATAATTCGAATACAAATAATTCGTCGAATAATTCGTCCATTTCGAAAATTCACACACCCCTAAAACACACGCTTGCCGCGACTCACTTGATGGCGGTCTCGGCCGCGATCCTGCTCGAGCCAATGGCCAGGTAGAGGATGCGCGAGTAATCCTGCGCGACGTGGTCCTTCATGGTGCCGGTGATGGCGTCGTGGTGCTGCATGACGCCCATCGCCTCGCGCAGCTCCGTGATACGAGACTCGTCTTGAGCGTCGGAACCGGCGAGCGTCAACAGCTGCTTGCTCACCTGTCAGTGTCACAAGCATACTCGGTCAACTGCCGATACGATAATATGATAGGAGGTGAGCAGTTAATGGCTCGCATCACAGTATCTTCCAACTCAGGGGTAAGAGTCTAATCCTCAGAAACAGATGAATTCCACGGCAACCTATTGGTGGTTGCCATGACAAATAAGTAACTTAACTCCTTTAACTCTGGGTTGAGGTACACCGGCCATAAAATGCTAAATCAGAGAGAAGTTCAAATGAAAGATAAATGCAAGAGCAACTGGTTTTTTATCTGGTAAATTTTTACTCCAAAGATAAAACAGTGGTACGACTACCAAGAGAGCAGTAACAATGATTATTTTAAAAAGGCAACCAGTCCTTATACCTGCAGAAAATTGTTGCCCATTCGCTCAAAGTACTTTGTCGTCGGCTTCGATGAGAAATAGCCGACCCAGTACGACTGGAAGTCGTTAGCGTACGGGAAGAAGTCGTCGGTCTTTTCGGGCCAGCTGAGTCCTTCGTCGTTGACGGCTTTCAGATAGCACGAAGGCGTCGAGTAGAAGACGTTCATGTTGCTGTCAACGTCTGCGTTCACGTATCTGCAAGTTTCATAAAATAGCTTTGATTGCTGGGGGACTGAAGTTTGGACAACAACTTCATGCTCTTGTTTAGAACCTCTAAACAGAGTGGATCAGAGGCGGAATCTTGCTGCTAGAGTTGTACCGTCATTCATAAGGGATGTAAAGCGGGTGGTCCCATTGGCGCTTTTCAACAAGGGCAGGCTACATGACGGCACCAGGTTTTATCCCTCCTCCCTTCTAGACTCTACTAGGTGTATCATCAATCATCCTCATCACCACCCAATCGTTCACCAACTCTATTCGACCAGTGCCACAGGCCCAGTTTTCAAAACAGTAGGTTGTTTAACACCGCAAGTCAATTAATTGGTTATGTGGTCTTCTGAATCCCTAGCAACAAAATGGAAGGCTAGAAAAAATTGCATAAAGTAATTCATTTGATTATTAGTCTATGCTTACAAACTATCCAATCATTATAGTGCACGTACTTGATGATCTTGTCCATGTTCTTGTACCAAACGTGTGCGTCGGAGTACGTGAAATCTTCTCCCATTGTCAATATGACGTTGTTGCTGCGATAATCCGACGACTGCCTTCGTACAAAGTTCCTGAAGGCATTCACCTGGGAAAGTACAAGGATAATAAAATTTCCATCGTGATTATTATATATTAGACATCTAGTTTTTCTTCTTTTAATAACCTTAGAACAATTTAAAATGCATGATGATAAGTATTTCAAATTGGATATTGAACGCCCATCGCGCTTATCAAGCCCATCGAGCTTAAGTCTGTGTTTTCAACATTTTGAAACCTGAAAAGTTACTTTATCATGGGTGAAAACTCAACTGACTTCAAAATATTTCAAACACTATATAAGGCTTTGAATCCACAGAAAACCTATGTGACTGGTAATTTTGGCAAACATTGTCACTGAGGCAATAACACTCAACTTTAAACATTTTTCAAATACCTAGCTTTTATTTTTTAATATGGGCTTTTCCTTAGCCAAAGGAATCCTTTCATATTAAACGCATTCGGCTGTACGTTCGCAAAACTGCCTGTCATGAACAGCACAGGAAAATAAACAGCTCAGTCAATACATTAGAGATGTCGGCGGCACCCAAATATTGGACCCAGGTAGCCGCCGACACCTCTACTATATACATCTAGTTTTTATCAATTTGAAAGGTTCTTCAGTTCCTCAGTTCTTTGTACAGTATCAAAACTACAGCCTTTGACCGTTATTAACGTGTCTTAACTTTGAGCTGAACGAAACAGCTGGCTGTGGGTAGCATATGGCAGAATTTCATATTCGAACGTTAGGATGTGCATACAGTTGTTGGCCACATCTGCTGTTAGGGTTTGATTCAGTAGAGAATATAGTACGGGAGTGCAAGTTGTGTTACCCGATTCGGAATGTTGTAAGCCAGACTGGCCGGGTTATCGATCAGCGGCTGATCGGAGCAGGAAACATCAAAGCAGAATCCGGTCGGGGGGTAGTAGTGATTGTACAACGCGTGCGTGAATATGTCGGACACTTCGCCTGCAAGAAACGGAAGGTGAGTCCAGAGTGTTTACCCGTCGCGGTACGTTGTAGTCGGGAATGGTTTCGTCGTCGATGACCGGCTCGTCTCGGCACTTGACGTCGAAGCAGAAGCCGGCCGGGGGACTGTAGTGGTTGTACAGCGCGTGGGTGAATATGTCGGACACCTCGCCTGAGGGCAGAAATCTACGTCCAGTTCACTTAGAAAGAGATTTGACGATTTGTGGAGCAAGTTTGCAAAACGTCGTGTTCCCTAAAAGTTAAAATTGATGCGATGAGAAGTTTGAGCCTTACAGACTAATTTTCAGCAGTTGACATACCAAATTTACATGACTGTATTTATAACCTTGCTTCAAATTATAAAATCTACTTATTTAATTTTAAAACAGCATTTTGAAAAAATTCACACTTAGGTAATTAGTTTAATACCTAGATTTAACCACATTTGAATTTACACGTTAATGGTCCAACATTATGTCTTTGTCAATATTGGCTCCGCTGTGCAAAATATTCAGAGAAGTAGACCTGATTCAAATTTGAGTTGGAGGCACATACGTTATTCCAGTCTACTCTAGCCCATGAGAGAAGATGCCACAGCAGGGACTGCCCCCTCACGAACTACCAATTACTCGTGAATTTAAATTTTAATGGCGGGAAAACAAAACACTATTTCGGATACAAATAAAAAAATTACAACATGAATCTAATTCATAATTATGAGTAAAAATATCAACGAATAAATAGTTGAGAGATAAAAACATAAGCTTTGGTTCTATTTGAAGGTATAAAGATGATGACAGGATTTCAGTTTTGTCAAATTGGCGCTGATGTACGCTACAGCGACTACTAGCGCTCCCAGCGGAATGGTATCTTCTTAAATAAAACGAAGTGTATATCTGTTTTGCTTGCTGTGCTCATCTTCTGCAACAATTATACTTGCTCTACTGATGCTCCATAGAATTAACTACCAGGGTAATAGATTTAATCTTAAGGGTGCTCTTCACGGTTAATCCTTTCACCCCCACCCCCACTGAAACGTTGAATGCAGAGGCCCAATTGAACACGGAAATGAACCCCTAAACGTATTCAAATCTTTAATTTGAACATACCAGTAGATGATGAAAGAGTAGGTATATCTAGTCATGGGACTTCACCACAATTTGATATTTTATAAAATGTGTGTGGTGAAAACTATAAAAAATCGCATCGTTAAATCGCCTGAAACTTATAAACATGTCGATCTTATAGAAATGTATTATGCCTGAAAATCTGAGGTCGGTAGGACTTTCCGTTTGGTTTTTATTAGCATTTTTGGTGTGTTTTTTCGTGATATAACGTCTGATTCAATAAGAGACCCTTGGTTACCAGATTTGTTGACTTCATAATTGGCCAAGGCATAGATTCAACAGTTATCAAAAGTTTAGTCAATTTCTTTTATGAAAGTAATTGAAAGTAAATCCGCGTCAGAAATGTATCTCCAATCAAATAAGAACCCTCGGGCATGTGGTATGTCTTATGTATTTAAGTTATCAATACAGTATACTCATTACTAAATGAGTCCATAATTTGCATTTTTTTGCTACCCGACAGCTCGGAGAGAAACTAAAGAAAGGTCAGAATCATATAAATTTTTGGGTGATCGAAATTTTTGAGGTGGCAATTATCTGCATTGGAGCTTCTGATTTAGATCTTCTGCCTTAACCTTTTTTATCTGCCATACAAACCGCTGCGCTCATCTACAAAGCAACACCAATTGCTTTTGCAAAGCCTTTACATTACCTACATATTACTATTAGGTAACTGTACAGAATAACAATGATTTAGGTAACTCTTGCTGGAAAATGTATCAAAACAATTCCTTTTAACCAGTTAAAGTCTATCTGGAAACAGGCAAAGCCCTGTTTCATTGAACAAATATGCCAAGTCATGGCTAAGATGATGAATGTTACAAACAACTGTGATTGATGGATGGGTCACTTGAAACTTTTTAAGACCTGATACTGTTATCACTCAGTTATAATGAGATTGATTGTCAAAAGTAATAATATATTTTTAGCTATATATATACCTCAATTCAATTCATAATCATGTTAACCATTAATCAAATAGCAAATCAACATTGTATGAATTTGTGGGCAGGCAGGCAGGTAGGTCAAACGTACCATAGGTACCAATTGTGAAATTTCCATTCATCTGACTCGAAGCATGCAACCAGTGCCTTCTGAAAGAAAAGCTACAGCTAGAATAGCTAGAAGGCTTTGGGACATGGTGGACTAAAAAAACCATATCGAAGCATTTCTCCCCAGATTTTTTTCCAAATTCTAAATCCATCTAGATGTTTCATGTCTAGATCACATCCCACATTTGATGGACCCACCCTTTCCAGTCCAGCTCACCAAAATTATTGAAAGGCAAAATTCAAAAAGTTCAATAAAAAAAAAGCATACGAGACTTTCCAGTTGAAATTCCACTCATTTCCCTAGCGAGCTCACCGAGATTGTCCGGACTACCCCGCCAGATCATCTCGGCGGTTCTATCGTTGAGCCGCTTGCGTTTGTCCTGGTAGTCGAGCCGAGCGAAGAACACGCCGTCGAATCCCATGCGAGCGATGATGGAGGCGTGCTCGCGCGAATGTCCGAACGGATCGATTTGCCAGCCGACGGTCGGACGGCCGCATTCTCCAAACGTCTCGTCCAAAACCCTGGACGCGGTTCAATATAAGTTTCAATTCGACTTGACAAAAATGATATTTTCTAGGATTGTAGGAAGGGAAACTAGTAAAACTTATGCCAAACTGCTTTTTAGCTGATAAATTTTAGTCTGGATATTTATTGTCTTTTAAAATGTACAAACTTGGACCAATATCAAACCGAACCTCAATGTGTTCACTACGATCAGCATACAGGACCTACCACAAAAGTTATAATTAGGTACCTAGTAGTTTAGTACAGTTAATAGTGGCTATGTGAATTTTTGAAGGAGTGGGAACCCCATAAAGTATTCCGACATTCCAATCACCTTACAAGCCAAGTCGAAGAGAACACAAAAATTGCCGGCAATAGGAAAGAAGTTACTTTATCTATTTCATTCGCTCTTCCGATCATTCCTCCAGAGTTATCTCTCCCACGGCTTGCTATGGGTTCTACCTAACTAGCATTGAAGTCTACTTTGGTTGTTCCATCTTACCGGAATCCCCAGGTGAACTGGTCGATAGTGGAGTGGTAGTGAACGGCAGCCTCATCGTTCATGCTCCACGCTCCGTTGATGATTTCCAGGCGGCCGGAATTGACGAGTCCGCGCACCACTTCGCGAGTGACTTCCGACTGCTCCTTCCACCACTTGTGCAGGAACGCAGTCTCGACGTAGATGAAGCTGTTGTCAGAACCAAATACATAGTAAAACTAATAGTACCAATACTGTTACCTACAAGGAAACACTGCCAAAGTGTTCGCGTTGAAGATGGGCGTAGCTGTTTGTAGCAGATAAGTTGAATTCAGAATGTCGTAAAAAGCCGGTCGTGGTGTTTCGATGTAGTGTTGATGGTTTCGAAGAGCAATATTTGAAATTGGGAAAAATTGGAAAAAATATGCACTTTTAGAAAAATTTCCATATTTTCCGTAATTTTCCCAATTTTGAATATTGCTATTTTTTTTCATTTGAAGGGGAGGAGTATGTAGGATTTCCTTGAAAAATGCTGGGGGTCTAGGTTGAGAACAATAGTAGACACCCTGAAAATTTCATCGCAATCGAACCAGGCGTTTGGTATGTAGAGCGCGCACAAACACACATACAAACAAAACAAGTGTTTTTTTTACCAAGTTAGTGAAATAGAAGATTTTGCTACGCTAATCAATTACTCATTACTCATTAGTATTACTACCTAGTACCTTCCTACCTATCTTGCAAATATAAAGAATTTTAAATAATCGTCAAACTGTTTCTGGAGAATTAAAAGGAACTGAATAGCTTTAATTTTCGCTACGGCAAAAATTGAGAAAAATGGGAAACAAGGTAACTGCAATTGTCAGACCATTTTAAATGAAAGTCAGAATTATCTTCTCGATAATTTTTTTAGAACTCACCGCCTGGAAGGGTCGGCTAGTAATTCTCTGACAACGGAGTCGATGATGTACTGGACGCCGGCTTGCTGAATGTTTGTGCGGGCTGGAAAGGAAATGAAGTAGCTGAATTACTTGGTCAGAAAGTGGACTGAGATAGTGCCGTAATGTGTGCGATGATTAGAGCCACAATTATATGGTTCCACGAAATATCACGAAATGTTGAATTACTCCCATTTTTGCACAATTGAGCACGAATTGTGGTATTTGGAACCTACACCTGATGTTTTTGAATCGCGACATATCGCGAATTTTGTGAAAATTGGCAAATAACACCACTTTTTCAAATTTGGCGCGAAATACAGCAAATTCGTCAAAAACTTCAAATTTTTTTATTTTATTATTTTTTTAAAATGAAAACATTGTTTTAAACGTCCGTGTTTTTATATTAAATATCTCAGAGTCTTTTTGATAATCTACTGATAATATAACCCCCCACCCCCTCCATATGAATTGTGGTAGGTACCTATACTTTTTTTCCAAAGCTGGTAACACTGAATGACTTGAATTTAACCTTGACATGTCATGTACATGACCAGCCATTTTGTTTCTTTACTTTTAAGCGTGTGGTGAGCGTGTGGTGTGGTGATCTCTGTTGTAGTGATATTACATTATGGGGAAGCCAGCAGTTACCGTGCATTCCAGAGCGGATGAGTTTAAAAGTGAAAAATTGTATGTTTCGGATGGCAAAATTTTGATGTGTGGATACTGCAATGTTCGCCTAGAATACCAAAGAAAGGATACCATCCTGAAGCATATGGACTGTGAGCGCCACAAAACATCAAAAGAACAAGCTTTGAATGATGCTACGCGAAAAAGACAACTTTCTTTAGCTGAATCTCTTGCGATGCCCAAAAAAGCAAAGAATACGAAAGAAGAGTTTATTGTTGACACTACTGAAGCGTTTTTAGCTGCTGGAATCGCAGTTGAGAAGTTTGACAACGAGAAAATGCGAGAATGGTTTGCCAAGCATGTAAAAGGTGGGGGTGACCTTCCTTCTGCATCCTGGATGAGGCAAAAATACGTTCCTATTGTGGGGGCTAAAACTGTGGAAACTATCAAAATTACAGTTGAAGATCAGCGAATCGCTATTCTCTGCGATGAGACGACCGACAAGGGGGGGAACTGTGTGTTCAACATCCTGTTTCGACTAATGGAGCCCACTACGTCTCAGAAAGTCATGCTGGCTGCTTCCGTGGTTCTGGATGCGGCCAATGCTACAACATGCTCTCAAGCTGTAATGTCTACGCTAGAAAAATACAACATCCAAACTGAAAACTGCGTCAACTTCGTTACAGACTCTGCTCGCTACATGACAGCATGTTTCAATTCTTTACATGTCTTAATTGGGCCACATCTTGTCCACACACAGTGTTGGGCTCATAAAGTAAACCTGGTTGGCCAAATTTGGCAGAATGAGCTGGATTTGCTGAACACCGTTGTGACAAAGGTAAAAAATGCTTTCTTGAACACAAGGAAAAGGAAACACCAGTACCTTCAGCACCTTCGCCAGAAATATGGAAATAATTCCCCTAAAGTTAAATTATTTCCCATGCCTGTCCTCACCAGATGGAATTCATGGTTTAAATCAGTGGTGTACATCAATGAATACTTAGAAGACATCATGCAGTAGGTACATGAAAGAATTAGAAGCAGAAAATGCTGGGGTCACCTTTTTGAAAACAATGAAAGAAGGAACTCGGCAGATTGTAAAGGTGCAAGCATGTTTTGTTGCTGAAAACAGCAAGCTTATGATAAAGCTGATAGATTTTTTGGAAGGAAACAAGTATCCAACAGCAAATGTTCTTTATTCAAAGCTAGAGGACCTTTGCACTCAGTTCAATCTCTTAGCTAAAGGAATATTTCCAGAAGAACTGCGCAGCTTCATGGTTGCACTTCCAGTAATCAAGAAAGCAGAAATTGAAGAAAACCTGAAGATCGTGGCTCAGCATGGCTTCACTAAACTCAAAGACTTGATGGCGAAGGATCCGTCAAAGAAAGAGCTGACTGCTATCGATAAAATCTTCAACCCTAAAAACTTATCTAGGCATAACCTTGAAGATGGTATTATCCAGCCTTCTCTTACAAATTTGCCCCTCTTTCAAGAGATCATGAAAAGCAACAGTCTGTTCCTGCTTGGTTATGCTGCACTCCAAAAATTGGTTAGAGAAGAGCTTGAGAAGCCCGCTATCGAACACGTCAACTTATGCCAATTGATCTGCGCTATCAAATCCGAGTTTCAAGTGTTTGCCAAATTTGCTCTTTCTTGTGTTTGGTTTACATGCTCTAACGTGGATGCCGAAAGATCTTTTTCTCGATACTCACTTGTAGTCAGCGACAGAAGGAGGAGCCTAAAGCCCGAAAATGCTGAAATTATGACGATGGTGGCATTTCAGTGAAGGATGGGAGTGTGTTACATTACAAGTATTAATTTACCTACTAAACTTGTCAATGATTATGTTGCATGGGCAAGAATCTGCAACTTAGCCTAGGTAAAATATGTACTTATTTTGCCTTTGGCAATATCCGGTACTGTTGTAAGAAATAAATGTTCGCAATTGATACTGAAATGTCAAGTTTAAACAACTTTTTAAAACCCCAAAACGCGAAATTTGTTGTTCATAAAACCACTAAAAGACGAATTTGTGAATTTCAATAACGAAATTGAAGAAAAAATAAAACCATATAATTGTGGCTCTAGCGATGATTCAAGAGGATGCAAGCAGCCCTTAGACTTAGAGACCCAAGGTTGAAAGCTATGAGGGTAGTCAGAGGGGGCAGCTTTCTTGCGATTCATTATCTAATTGCAACGTCACAAGTACCAGGAGCGAGGATGGGTAAACAAATCAAAATTGCTACTATTGGAACAATACAACCTTATCAATAATTATTATAATTAAATGAGCTATATAAACCTTGGTATGGACCAGCATATGTCAGATATTGTCCTACATGCAATTAGCTTATTGCACTTACATCCGTAGTAATACTGGTCCAGCGTCTTCAGCCACCCGACATCGTCGTGCGTGTGAGGGACCATGTGTACGTTGAGTTTGTCGGCCACGATCGGAGCACACGCCTAGAACGGCAACGAAGAACAGAAGGAGCGACAACGCTTACTTCGAGGTGGTTAAAAAATGTGTGTAAATAAAACAAAATAAGTAATTGCTATTCTTTTGTATCTCAGCTACCCAATAAACAATTGTACTCACCTGTACAAATGTGCAATTTGCAGTTAAATAAATCAATTAAATAAACAATTAAACATTAACTTGAATAGTTGTTTATAATCCCACTTCTTTGTTTTGCTATCTTTTAATGGCATTTTGTAATTTTCTCAGTAACTAATAAGTAACAAATCTAAATTTCCTATTTAAGAACAAAATAAACACGTTAGAATGTGGCCAACTGTCTCCAATTTCAAACTCAATTTCAAGTTCCTTCTGCTTATGTAGCTGTACCTATAACTCTCAAGATGATAAACTCACGTCGTAGCCACAGGCAGCCTGCGGTGCCAACTTTCGGAAGGGATGAGATGACGACTGCTGTGCAAAAGATGCAGCTAAGAAAACAACGACCCAGAGTCTCATTTTCAATAAGAGCGATGGCACCATACCTTTCTGCAGAGCTGATTGAAAATTAATGCCAACTTTTAGAACGGGTTAGCATCATTGATTACCGACAACAGGATCAATCTATATTATCAAGATTCGGCACAAAATTGGATAAACGTTAATAATTAGATTTAAATGTCAGATTATAAACACATGATAGAGATAAGATTGATCAAATTAATGCAGTAGCTATGAGTGAATTAGAAAGCTTAAGATGACAGAAAAAAATTTTTGAACCTGTCCCAAAACCTGCAATTACCTTACCTACACTGAGACAGAATAATATATCAATATTTTGTATCACATCAGTCTGAAAAACCATAATCCAATAATACAGCATGATTCAAAGCTTACACTATCAAAGAACAGATTTAATTTAGAAATCAGTCAATGAAGCCTGAGCAAATCCTATGTCCCCTATCTGCTCTGCAGTTGTATATTTAATATAATGAAATCAATATGGGTAATCACTAATCAGTAATCACACTATCAGTCACTAATCATTAATCATCAACAATTACATCTGCACTGTGATTTCGTAGCTTTTACATTATGTTATGCCGTTTTCCGTTCTGATAGATAAAATCCCTATTGTGGTCCATGTTAATTTTTTAACTTTGTAAACGAGAACGGCAAAGTTAGAACTACGAAATCAGCAAAGTGCTGATGCATAGCGATATGTCCAATACAACAGCAAGTAACACACCACGGTCATCTCATCTGTAGCCTGTACTAGTTTCGTATTTTGTTTTTAATCGTTAAGCGCAAGCACTATCGTTTGGCTTACAAGCCTTCCAGGACATGCTCAAGTTTTAGAATGCATGCTTGCAAATTTTCAAAGCAAGCAAGGATCATTGTTCACGTTAGCAAAGTCTGCTGCGAAACTTTTTACTAGACAGGTATATTCAGCATTCAGAAAGAACACAGTCTTCAATCATCAAACCTAAAATGGAATGTTGCAGAAAGCAAAGAAAACCAAGCTAACAACTGCAACATATCATTAATGATCAACTCAAAGACCAATAGATGACTAGATTTAAGGAAAATTATACATTTCTGGTTAATTTACTTAATAGCCAATATTAATTAAATGCTGGTCAAGCATGTTAGGTACAAATTACAATAGAAAAAAAAAGAAAATAGTAGGTAGGTATCTAATATTCAGGATAAAACAGTGAGAATGCAAATTATTTTACAAGAAAATACAGTAAGCAACGACATGCTCTACACAAGTGTGTAGTCTAGGGATGTCACACGATTTATTTTTGGCACATCCATTAATCGAAATCGATTTTAGTCTTTTTTTCCCCTAAATTTTGGTGTAAAATGATTTCAAACATTTATGTTTTTGTTGGCAAGGCCATATATAGGAGTTTCAGAGTTAATAAGTTGTCAAAAAACAAGTCTTGAATGTTATCTCTAATTCTGCCATAAATCACAGAGATAGTATATTCTTTGCAGCTTGAAATGCTTATCCTGAGAGATTTGTGAATTATTCTTGAACCTATCAGAACCATTCTTGTTTAGTGTTCAAAGCACTGCCTGTTGTGACCAAAGCTGACCAGAGCTGTGTTACCAAAATTGACAGAAAGATAACAAACATTGTTTGCTCTGGGGATTATAAAATTATCAGCTATTTTCTAGGACAAAAACAGAGAAGAGCAGTAATGCTGCTGAGGCATCTTCAGTGCTAATGGTTTTAACTACAAACAGATAAACTTCTTTTAAAAAAATGCAGAAATTTTCGATTTTCAAGATTTTTTAAAAATTTTCGATTTTTTCGATTTTTTAAACAAACATCTATTAATTGTTTTGGAGGCCATAATCGATTGACATCCCTAGTAGTCAATTAGGAAGGTATGGATTTCCATCGGGTTGAGAGATACCGCGGTGATGTCGACCGCCTTGTTCTCACGGCCGTCTTCCGATTGAGCTTAACTTCTGATTTCCACTGCTGTCGGTTGAGTTCACCGAGCGGCAGGTTTCCGCCCGGAGTCATTTCCACCGCGGAGTTGATAGTGATTTGAGAAAGCGTGGTCTGTAACATGGGTAATAACGCTATCAATTGACAATAAAACGTACCACGGTAATGCCTAGACCATGATTTTACTGAGCTTACAAGAAACTTCTCAAGTGAAGCTCTAGTACTCACTTTATGAGGCAACGAAACGCCAGTGTTTTCGTCTTACGCAGATCGAGGTTCACGCGGGAACTTATCCTGGTCACAAATACTAACACAGAGTTTTGGAAAAATCACGACACTCACGATGAAGGGCGACACAGGAGACTGCCATGTCAAGGAGGAGCCACACGAGACCGAGACACCCACGATGAAGGGCGACACGGGCGACTGCATGTCAAGGAGGAGCCAGACGAGACCAAGACACTCACGATGAAAGGCGACACTCTGCTTTCACCAGGTGAGTGTTTTGCTCATTCTTTAGTATGGAGGTACCATCGCACTGTTATTATGATTGGCTATCCATTGGTCATCTCGGGCGGTAGTACCGCAACTAACTTTGTCACAACTTCCAATTTAACACTGGTGAGCATATAAAGCCCTAAAAACCTCTGTTCAAAAGCCCTATCCCACTATTAATACTACTGCAGGAAACTTTCAACGATCAAGTTAGCGGTAGGAAGCAACCCCAAACATGATTGGCTATGCATACATATAGGGAACTCAAATCTATAATGTCTGGATTAGAAGATATATCTTTAGTGTGGGAGGAATATTCAAGTAGGTACCTGGTTGGGTATGATAATGGAGCTATAAAAATATAATTGTAGGGCCCAGACGTAGTAATTTTCACACTGGACTCCATCAGTGGCGTGCCGACAATGTATAAGGTGGCTTGTGCGGCGCCACTGCAAATGTGGGTGGGAGGGTAGCTGGCCAGGGATATGCGGGGTTCCCTTTAGGGGACCCTACAGCTTGCAGATGTTGAAAGGAAAGATAATAGCTAGAATCTATTGCTCCTATACTGGTCACACTATGGCCCTATGTGAGCAAAAATGCATAGATTTCTCCAAAAAACCTTAGATTCAATTTCTTTTTGGGGCTGTGCCCCAAACCCCCAGCTTTTGACTCTTCCATAAAAGAGAACGCAAAGAATATGATGTACGAGCCAGGTTCAGAGGGGTGCTGAAATACAACTGCCGACTTGCGCTGTACTTTAAGTACGGCACTGTCCAAATTGACTCTAAATTCGATAATTTTCTCAAAACACACGAAATTGACATATTTTTGCTCCCCCTCCCCCCCACACTGACAGCCCTGATCGACGAGGGCAACAACCCTAGGGAAACGGATCAGCTGTCGACGCACGAAGGCATTGGCGCAAAGCTTGGCGAGCCCCAGGTTGGAACTGACCTCTTTGCCATCGAGGAGTTGGAGACCACCGCCAGCAAGAAGCCCAACAAAAGGTTCTGGAAGCGAGTTAGGGGATTCCTACGCAGCCTCTGCTGCCTCCCCTGCTGCCAAAAAAAACAATAGGAAAGCGTACTATCAAACCCTATCCGCGTTCTTCGGTATGAGTATGTCACTCCAACCTACAGAAGTCAATAACGCGCTTGGGCTTGGGCCAAGCTTTGAGTAAACCTGTCTTTCCGCTGGGCTTGGAGGGCGTAGTCCGTATCCTATCCTATCCTTTGCTATTAACATCTTCCTGATATTCTTCCTTTCCGCGGAGAGACAGAGCTTGCTTGGGTCTTGGTCCAGGCTGTCTCTCCGTATCCTATCCGTTCCTATTAACATCTTCCTGACATTCTTCCTTTCTGCGGAGAGACGGAGCTCGCTTGGGTCTTGGCCCAGGCTGTCTCTCCGTATCCTATCCTTTACTCTTTACTTCTTCCTGACATTCTTCCTTTCCGCGGAGAGACAGAGCTCGCTTGGGTCTTGGTTCAGGCTGTCTCTCCGTATCCTATCCCATCCTATTAACTTCTTCCTGACATTCTACCTTTCTGCGGAGAGACAGAGCTCGCTTGGGTCTTGGTCCAGGCTGTCTCTCCGTATCCTATCCGTTCCTATTAACTTCTTCCTGACATTCTTCCTTTCCGCGGAGAGACAGAGCTCGCTTGGGTCTTGGTCCAGGCTGTCTCCGTATCCTATCCTTTCTTATTAACTTCTTCCTGACATTCTTCCTTTCTGCGGAGAGACAGAGCTCGCCTGGGTCTTGGTCCAGGCTGTCTCTCCGTATCCTATCCGTTCCTATTAACTTCTTCCTGACATTCTTCCTTTCCGCGGAGAGACAGAGCTCGCTTGGGTCTTGGTCCAGGCTGTCTCTCCGTATCCTATCCGTTCCTATTAACTTCTTCCTGACATTCTTCCTTTCCGGGGAGAGACAGAGCTCGCTTGGGTCTTGGTCCAGGCTGTCTCTCCGTATCCTATCCGTTCCTATTAACTTCTTCCTGACATTCTTCCTTTCCGCGGAGAGACAGAGTTCGCTTGGGTCTTGGTCCAGGCTGTCTCTCCGTATCCTATCCTTTCCTATTAACTTCTTCCTGTCATTCTTCCTTTCCGCGGAGAGACAGAGCTCGCTTGGGTCTTTGTCCAGGCTGTCTCTCCGTATCCTATCATTTCCTATTAACTTCTTCCTGACATTCTTCCTTTCCGCGGAGAGACAGAGTTCGCTTGGGTCTTGGTCCAGGCTGTCTCTCCGTATCCTATCCTTTCCTATTAACTTCTTCCTGTCATCCTTCCTTTCCGCGGAGAGACAGAGCTCGCTTGGGTCTTTGTCCAGGCTGTCTCTCCGTATCCTATCATTTCCTATTGACTTCTTCCTGACATTCTTCCTTTCCGCAGAGAGACAGAGCTCGCTTGGGTCTTGGTCCAGGCTGTCTCTCCGTGTCCTATCCTTTCCTATTAACTTCTTCCTGACATTCTTCCTTTCCGCGGAGAGACAGAGCTCGCTTGGGTCTTGGTCCAGGCTATCTCTCCGCACTCTAATCTTCCACTTTCCGTCTTCTGGGCGCACCTCTTTTCCGTGGATAGACAGGTTTTCGTTTGGTCCAAGCTTTCAAGTCAGGGTTACGGGATCCGTAGGTTTCTACATAAGAACGCGGATAGGAAGTAGTATTGCGTGGCAAGGTTGGGCAGAGCAGGACGTGGGTGGCAGGGCAGGTGGCAGGTGGCAGGGCTGTGGATTTTGAAAATAAATTTGAAAAGTTTACTGCACATTAAATATTGTGCATATAACAAAATGCATCATTTATTATTTGCTTTGTTATCATTCAATCTCTGGTAGTTTTTGCAGCGTTCTGTA
This sequence comes from Nemoura dubitans, assembly GCA_921293005.1. Classification (NCBI taxonomy): domain Eukaryota; kingdom Metazoa; phylum Arthropoda; class Insecta; order Plecoptera; family Nemouridae; genus Nemoura; species Nemoura dubitans. Next base: position 27,276,662 of record OV121077.1, on the reverse strand, counting down.
GCTATGGCCCATCATAGTGCCTTTGTTGCTGGCATGAGCACTGCCTTGTGAATTTTTTGAAAACAACCTCAGATTGAGATGAGCCACCAACAGCCGGAGAGGTGAGACCAAATTTTCTTTTATTTACAGCGTTTTTTGCTGGGGTTATTGCTTGAAAACGCAGTTATTAAACTAATCACCGTCAACTTAACCACCAAGTTTGATTGTGAGTTTTCATATTAAGAAATGCCTGCTGTAAGAAGGCACTCCAAAAAGTGTGGAGTAGACCAATGCTAAGGTAAGGTAATTATGGCCGGAAAATGAAACGCAATACCCTCGATGACGTCATCTAGAGCTCCAAATCAAGGCGATTTGCGGAATCATATTACGTTTGCTCTATAATTTAGTTTTTTTGTTTTTTTCTGCCATGGGCTAGAAAAAGGCAAAATCTTTAATCTGAGCACAACTTGTATCAAGATAAGAGAAGTACTTTCAGTTAGCTTGGTTTTAGTTGGCTGGGTTGATGTGAATAACATTATTGAAATAGGAATGCAGAAAGTGGGAATGCAAAAGTAACTAGTCCCACAAGTATTAGAGTCCCTCATTTACAAGCCACTCATCATTGGATGAAATCACTGTCTGTAAAACTATCATGCTCTCTCTCTCTTTCTTACTCTTATGTTGCGTTGGTAACCGCTCGTCTAGATGCCAACAGATCAGCCTGTAAAAGGGATATTCAAACTAGGAATTTCACCCCATAAACCTTCAAAACCTGCTGAATTAGACCCCCCTAAATGTAACCAAGACTACAAAAACAAGAAAATATTACCACAAAACTCAAAACTGTAATAATTCTCAAAAATCTTGTAAATCGCTGGATTTATCAAGACACGGCCGCGATGTTCGCAACTCGACCGCATCTGCAATGTCGCAATTTTGCACAATACACACCCTTATCAATGTTTCAGCGTTTCAAAAGCATAAAAATCAAACAAAACGGGATGAGCCCCATCTAATAAACCTATGCTTAAATGTAGGCCAACCAAACCCAACAAAAAAGAAGAGAAAATTGGCATTAATTTCAATAACTGTCTTTCTTAAAAGTATCGGCAAATTTAGAGATAGTTTGTATAGTTCAATTAAACTCTGTAGCATTCTGTAGTGATGGATATGAGGTCTCCACCTGTAAAGTAATGTTTAAAAATTGATGCTAAATAAACACAAACCAATTAAATAAATTAGTGAGCGGCTCACATGCGTGCGTGTCGTCGGCTACAGCGACGGCCCATCGGCCGCGGCACGGCCTTGGGCAGCCAGACGACGACCTCGTCTGTGAACTTGTTGGCGCGGATACCCGAGTGCAGCACCCAGTAGGTCCAGAAGATGTAGTCGCCGTGGACCGCCAAGTCCAATGGATGCTGGGGTGTCACCTGCCAACCGAGCGTTATGTAAGAATTTTAAGAAAGTGCCTCAACCCAGAGTCAAAGTAGGAGTTGCCTAAGTTATTTTTATGGCTATTGCCGATTGGATTTTGATTTGATTTATTTTATTCTCTTGAACAATGTGCATTTTGCAATGTGGCAAGGTAGGTATACATTTAAAACTAATTTCAATCCATATTCTTGGTTTCTTTCATATTTAATTCTTCAATTTTTCTTCTATACACCTTTATTGTTTTAGGCCATTCATCCATTTTTCCATCCTTTTATTCATTCTATTCTTTCAAAGTCCTGTTCCAAAAAGATGCTGTGGACCGGATGCTGACGGTTACTTACGGGCCGGTTTTACGAGTGCCTCAATCCAGAGTTAAAGTAGCTGAGTCACGTTATTTGTCAAGGCAACCGCAAATAGGATGCCATGGAATTCATCTGTTTCTTAGGGCTAGAGGCTTAACCCAGAGCTGGTGAATAGGTATTGTAGTACCGGCCCTTAGACTCCTGTCTGCTATCCTATCTTTAGCATTAGTTTACAAACACAAAAAACATTTCAAACTATAAGCATTAGTTTACAACAACAAAACTATTTCAAACTATATTTTGAATGTGAAATAAAAGTCTCACTGATTTCAGTGATTGTGATTGTGATTTCAGTCACAATACATAAGTGAGACTTTTATTTAGCTTCAGAACCTGGTGTAAAATTGGATTTTCAGGAATGTTACACACTCCATGTTTTACATTATTGTTACATACTCAGGATTTTGGGTGTGTACCTACATTCAATGTGATACAAATTGTTATGTTTAGTGGATTTCAAGATTTAAGAAGCCTGCGTTGTCATGCTCATTAGAATTTAAGAATGCTATTTTAAAACTATATTCTCTCCAAGTACACCTGCACAGCACCAGCACAGGTAACGTTACAACGGTTTCTTATAACAAGTAGAAAAAGCTCATTCATGAAACTCTACCTGGCAAAAATTAAATGGAATAAAGAGATTGAATTCATATGATAAAAATCAATTGGTTCTTCTGTTCACGTTGTCAACGTCAGTCGAGCTGTCACCCTTGAGGAAGTAAACGTCGGGCAATCAGTGAGAATTTATTCGGCATTCAAAACCCAGTTCGAAACAGTTTATTTCAATCTGGTTTTACACTCTGACCGATGAGAGAATGTACCTTCCACTGCAGCGCTACTGGTCTCGTTTGCATGCTTTTTGGTACCGATGCATCTTGAAGATGGAGGTCCCCACTTTGTCAAAAACAATGCAAATGTGACTACTAGTGCCGTAGCGGAAAATAATATTCTCTCCAAGAACACCTGCACATACGCCAGCACAGGTAACGTTATAACGGGTTACATTATTTCAGGAAAATTAGAAATACTTTTGCCTATATATCCAACAGATAGAAGGGTTCCCAGATATTCTACCTTACCTAGGAATGGCAGAGTCAAAATTGATGCTAGTGATTTAGCCTTTAAGCACCCAACCAAGCCATAAAGCTATCAAGGGACCCAATGTTCCACATGTGGCCAAGTAGTTGCATTGGTAAGAGGTGATTGATGAGCGAAGCGAGCGGAGCGAAATCTTCCATTTCACAACCCCCAAAAAAAGTCACTTGTGTATGTTGTTTTTTTTTTGTTTGTGTTTGTGCGCGCTCTACAGACCAAACGCCTGAACCGATTTGAATGACAATTTCTGAGTACCTACCTTTGTTCTCAACTTAGACCCCCTGCGTTTTTGGAAAAGATTGGTTGAGAATATTTTTAATAAATCAATGTTTACGAAATTTTATTTAGCAAATTTAACCTAGGAAGCCTAGGTTAAAAAACCACAATTGGTTCTCACCCTTGAAAAAGCTATCACCTTTGAAATGTAACTAGTTGTGTTACAAAACGTTGGGAAACCAGGGAGACTTTTATTGAGCATTCAAATCACAGTTTGAAAGTTATTTCCATGCAGTGCGACTGCGGACGTACCTGTTGCAACAGTCGACGAATTAAGATGAATATAAGAGTTTCTAAAGTTTGGGAATAGGTTGAAGAGTCGGCGACTTCCTTATGTACAATGCCACTATCCACGCATCATTTTCAATTTCATGTTTAATGTAGGTAGTACCTGTGGTATACTTATATATATATATATATATATATATATATATATATATATATATATATATATATATATATATATATATATATATATATATATATATATATATATATATATATATATATATATATATATATATATATATATATATATATATATATATATATATATATATATATATATATATATCCAATCATGATGACCAGATTTTAAAAGTAAGTTGCATAAACTCTGGTCAGGATGTTCAGAGACAAGTTTGTACGCATGTGGAATCTCTTAAACAGCACATTTGGTTCTGGAATTGGAAATATTGAAGCCAAAAGGCATGATGATGAATCGCCAACAATCGGCAAGGCAAAATATGAATTGTTACCAAGAGAACGTAACAGAGCCCAAGTACCCATCGCAACAATTTAAATAATGGACTTAGATATGGAAACTATTTTTTTAGGGGTGAATATTATTCCCCCCTTGACAGACATAAAATTGTCAGGTGCTCCAGAAATCTCTACGATTCCAATCCCAAGCGCAAAAACTGTGATAATTTGCAAAGTTGATAGTGAGTACCACTATCCACATCATCTGGGACATAAATTTAACAAATCTGGGCCAATTTTGTTTTACTTTCACTTTGGACTGAAATTCAATGTGAACTGTTCATTTTGAACTAAACAGGTGACTACATACAAAGATTAGCATGTTTATCCTTCACAAAAGAATATTATCACTAGATGTGGGCCACATGTTACGAATCCAATGCATAAGAAATTCCATCAAAAGACTCGAGGAACATAGTCTTTGGAAAATGGAGTCTCACAATTATTCTGGCACTCCCCTCACCAAAGACATAGCTCAGCTCATATAGTACACAGCATGGAGCAAATGAAATAGAGCTTTACATTCACAGTCCTATACATGTGTATAAAGTTGAGTATCCAAACAAGTGAACCATTAATTAATAACAGTGCATTCTCTTCAGAGTATTTTTATTGATTTAGCTTGTTGGTAACGGAAATGCGGTAATTCTTGCATTGCAATTCATGCAAGTTTTTGCTAATTTAGCTGAATGCTGATAGGTAGGTACTGACTTTCCTTAAAATGCACACTTTTCATCATGGATTACTGAAATCTATAGCAGGGAGGATGTGTCATACAGCTGAAACATGGTGCAAACGAAGGAGAATCCCGCTGTCCCGATGCAAAAGTCCGAATGTGTCTTGCTGTCCGCGATCTTAATACCTCTTTTCCTTCCACAGATCCCGATGGAGGAGCGGGACTGTCGCGCCACCCGGAGCGGTTGAAGGTGCGGCAGGACTTGGCTTCGAGAGGCAGTCACAGCGACGTTGAAAAACGAGCCACAGGTGTGGTCGCGCTCGGGCAAAGTGTCGCGGTTAACTGCTCTCGTTCGACAAATGCGGAGACGTACGTGGATCCGGTCCGAGTCTTCGGAAACGGTGCCACGGGAGAGGTTGAAGTCGGACCAAACAACGCGCAAGGAAATCGTCGAGACGTGTGTGGATCCTGTCCGAAGCCGTTCCCCGCGGGGACGCGGAGAACGGCCCCAGTGCTGGAATGGCGGAGTCGTGAGCTGATCCCAGCCAGATTTACCAAAGAAGAGCCACGGTAGTGGTCACATAAGCGGAAAACAAGGCAAAGTCAATTGCCGCTTTCAGTCCCGAAGTATCCTTGTTCTCTGAGAACTTGGTCAAGGAAACCAGAAACACCGCCAGCGCCAGCGCAAGAACCGCGACAAAAGTCACAAGAGTATTTTTTGCAGGCAAAAAACATACTAACTGGCCTTACAAGCTCAAGAACTCGATCCACCATGAGAGCCTACAGCACTCACTGCTCCAAATACCTGGTATTTTGCCACTTAAAACAAGAATTTACAGAATCATAACCCAATGATGCCACCAACTGACATTGGGCAAACTTGGCAAATTCGTTAATCTTTGATTTTAGCCACTAGGGTGGCGATTACGTAACGTTAAAGACAGAGATATGGTTTGTCATCTCAACCAAATAACAAGGACATGTTCCTAGGCACCGGTTGCCATCCCTTTATACTGACAGGTACAAAGATACATAATACTATAGCCACCCTGGTGTGTCAAAAGACAACGTGTGGTTTTTTGCATTGTATTTTTACATTTGGTAAAAATCGTCGGATCGGTTTGAAAGACGAATTTGAAACAAACAAGGACATTACATTTGCTTTAAGAGCAGTGAGTAACATGAGAAAAAAAGAAGGAAAGAAGGAGGAAGTAATAAAATCAGATACATAACAAAGTGAATTAACTATATTTTTCAACAAGATAGTAATGTTAGCAAAGCCATGCTCTACGCAAGCGTGTAGTCAACGAGGAAGGTTCGGATTTCCATCGGGTTGAGAGTTACCGCGGTGATGTCGACCGCCTTGTTTTCTCTCGGCGTTCGGTCGCGCTTCGCTTCCGAGTTCCACTGCAGTCGGATGAGATCGTCGAGTGGCAGGTTTCCGCCCAGAGTCGTTTCCACCGCGGAGTTGACGGTGATTTGAGCAAACGCGGTCTGAAACATGGGACATTACATTACGCCATCAATCGACGATTACACATATATATTCAGCTATTCAATTTGTAAGACTCATGTCTGCTTGTCCAAACATTAGCGCTAGTTCAAAAAAAACTATTTCAAACTGGGTTTAGTTTGCAGATGCTCAATGAAGTCTCACTTATTTCACGTTTCTTACAATATGTTAGGTACTTCCTCAAGGGTATAGCTCGACTGGCGTTAACAGTGTGAACAAAAGGGCCTGTTGTATTCACGGAGGCTATCCAAGTCCTAACAAACTTGTAAAGGATTCAGCAAAAGGAGCCTTCCTGAATAATTAATTTCAAAACCACGGGAAAATTTGTACCACGTTTCAATTCAAAAGCCCAAAAAAATTCCTCTATTGGATGTCAGCAAACTCTTGCCAGCCCTTGCCCGTTTCGTGAAGCTCTAGCCAGAAATTGTTTGCTCGATAACATTTATAAATCTTTTAAAATCATTTATAACATCCCCGATACCAGACTTGGCACAATTTTGTCCTACGTCGGTAACCTTACGAGAAACAGTGTTTTGCAAAATGCGAACCATTCAGGCATGCTTATGTTTTAACCTTACAAAGATCATTATTTGCTATGAAAAATCGCCAGCTGCACTCACGGTGAGGTCGATGGTGACGGGCAGCGAGAGCTGGTCGTCCTCGTCGACTTCCAGGATGTGTTCCAGCCGCAGCAGCAGCGTGTTTTGGGTCCACGGCTCCAGTGTCAGAATCTGCACGTTGCTGGGCAGCCCGGTGCCGGTCAGGCCCGAGAACTGCAACGAAGAAAAATCAAATGTTAAAACAGGATTTGCAACCAGCTCGCAGGCTTAAAAATCAAAGAAATGCCGCCGTACGGCGTTTAAGTGGGACAAACCCAAGCCTTGCCAGCTGCCATCTCTGTGATGAAGATTATGGCATTATGATTGCTTTTTGAAAGCTGAAATATGTATACTAAATGGCATCTATATAAGTAAATTTAATTCTACAAGTTGATAAATAAAATCCTAGTTTGTTTATATTCATGTTTATTCACTTTTAAGATGATGCATAAACTGGCACGCTCGTCGAATTCAGTGAGAGCTGGCACGGCACACAAGTTGCCTTTCCCGTTACAGCAGCAGTGATCGAAGGTTAAACTGAAGCTTTTACTGGACAAGATGTCGATTGTCATTTCACATTGAACTAGAACTGCAAAGTATTAGGTCTACAGGTAATGAAACACCAAGAAAACAGAAACCACTTACCATTCAATACCTACCAAATCTTAAATAGCTCTATTGAAAATCAGTGCTAAGGTCAAAGACAACCATTGCTAACCGTGCAATCAGTATCCTCACCTCCACGTTGTACGCCGCCGCCCATTCCGTCTGCGAAAGTCCGCCGCTCGGCGAAACGAAGGTCCACGGCTTGAGCAGCTTGCCCGCTTGCGCCAGGCGTTCTTGCGCGGCTGTCGTGGGGCTCGCGCCGCCGATCGGTCCGGCCACCAGCCAGTGCTTGCCTCGCGCCACCAGAGGCTGGCCGTACGCGTGCTCGTCGAGGGGTTCACCGACGCCGAAACCGTCGTCGTGGAAGAGACGGCGGTGCAGCTGGGGAAGACGTCGTTGGTGAGGTTGAAGTGATTTGGTCACAGATAGGTTAACTTCCCTGTGTAAGTTATATCGGATGTATCTATGTATATTGTATTTGTAATGTAAGGGGTGTGCGAATATTCGAAATGGACAAATTTTACGACGAATTATTTTCGGATAATTTGTATTCGAATTTCGAATAGTGATTTTTAAACTATTTGAATCCGTATTCAAAATCGAAATTTTATAATTCGAAAAACGAATAATTTGAATAATTCGAAAAATTCAAATTTTTTGAGTATTTGGCACTGATGAGCACTTTGCTGCAAATATTCACATTTAAGGTATATTATTCGAACTTTTAGCGATTATTCGAGCCAAACGAATTATTTGATTTGCTTCGATATTCGGCTTTTTCAAAAATGTTTTATTTGATATTCGATTCAATATCGAATTATGATTTTTAAACTATTCGATATTCGATTTGAATCAAGAAAACCACTATTTGCACAACCCTAGTATATGTATATGATGTATGTATGAATATGATATATCTGTATTCTGTATACATCTTGTGGAACAAGGGCTTCGCAAACGCAATTTGTGTTGTGTTGAAGATGATATAGCTGTATGGAGCGGATTAAACAGGTACAAGCAGAAGGCTGTTACCAATATAAGGCCATGTGTGAATTACTATTTCTTCTTTAATCGGCTAAAGAGTAGAGACTCTTAGTTCAATGCAAGTGTGATTGAATTTTGTATGAAAAAAGTAAAATTCTAAAACAAACAAGTGTAAAAATCCTAATAAAAAGGGAACGAAAAATCATGCAGACCTAAAACTTTCAGCGATGCTTTATTTTATTCAGTATGCTCTATGTCTTTGCACAGTTTTGTAAAAAAACTTTCCAGCAAATTTTCAAGCAAAATAAAAATTTTAGTAAATTATGTTTGGTTTAAAAGCTACCCAATTGACTTGGTTGAAAAATGCAGTGGTTTTAAGTCGAGAACAAAGGTAGGTACCTACTCCAAAAAGTTCATCAAAATCGGAGCAGGCATTTGGTCCGATGAATTAGACGTCGTAGAGAAAAGTCCATGCCACTCACCATGAGCTCGATCTCTCCGTCGCGAATGCTAGAGCCGCCCTGCGACCGATCCACCAAAACGGCAACTTCCACGCCCTTGGTCTCGTCTCGCAGCAAGATCTTGGACACGACCGGGTAGTAGTTGGACGCGATCGTCTCGGTGATGTCGATTGTCCACGTGGGGCGGAAGTCTCGCACGCGTTTCAGCAGCTCTCGGCCGTTCGAGTCCGTGTAGAACGTGGCTTCGGAGGCGAGGTCGGTGGCGAACTTGGAGATGATCTCCTTGCCCTCACGGTTGCTGTCGGAAAGAAGTAGTTTTGAAACGTTTGCGACTAGTTGTCTGCCCAGTTCCTTGGTATTTCATTTGGCTAGTACAGCATCCCACCAGACAGAGTCGAAGTGGACGGTGGAATATTTGCTATTCCAATGGTCACTAGTAGAGATGTCGGCGGGTACCCGAGTACTTCTGGTACCCGGGTACAAATCAGTACCCGCGGAACCGCTCAAAACCAAAAAAAAAAATTTTTTTTGAAAAAAATTTTGAAAAATATAATTTTGTGCGCAACTGTACAAGTCAGTATATATTATGGGTTGATTTGTACCACCACAGTGGAGAGCATGTAGCATGGTCAAGCTCATGGCCCAAGGCATGCAGAGTGCAGTGGCCTGGAGCCACTTGAACCTGTCCAGACATGTCTCTTTGTATGATTCCTCAATTCTAGTGATTTATTGGCTGTTGCCCAAGGCCAAGCTGAGTGTGGGGTTAGGGAAGTTTGTTTATGCCACCAAATCACTTTGTATGGCTTCACCACTCATAAACATGATTGACTGCTTCTTTTATTGGGGTAATAAAGATAAAAATCATGTCTGATAATATTATGCTGACTTCTTCATAAATGTCTTGTCCACGCAAATTATTACACTATCTCAAACAACCCTGCAAGTTACAATATTCCATGTTGGTACACACAAAAAAAAATTGTTTTTTTTTTTACAATTTTTTCCAATTTTTTTAGGGTTTTTAGCTAACCCAGGTACCCGCCTGGGTACCCGGGTAATGGCCACGGGTACCTGGGTACAATTTTTGGTACCCGCCGACATCTCTAGTCACTAGCACCTGGTGAAAAAACCCAGAGATTGGACGATCCTAAAATAATGTTTCTTTTATCATATAGATAGGTTATAGGCCAGAGATTGATCCTGTGGTCAATTTTCAATTCTTGATCAAATTTCCTTCCCTAAATTTTGAAAACTTAGCTTAGTACATATATAACTTTGTGATTTTGTTCAGGGTTCCGGATTTATATTGTCACCCTCACCACAGATATAAGGTAACCCAGATTTTCCACTCCCATACTAAAGCATCTATGCGAAAGCCCTCCGTCCGCAATAATAGTTTCGATGGCAGTCAAGGGATGGAGCCACTGTTTGTTACTTTATATCACCTGTAATCAAGGTAACTGTAACTACCTGTAGAACATTGGGACCCTTGATTATAATTGACCTTGTGCCAAGGCCCCGTAGATGATGTTAAAACATACAGCCAACGCACCCCAGCGATTGCCGGAGAAATGACTAGCATCAAATTTTTGCCGTAGCCACAGCTAGACTATGGTACAATGTCTGGGTAACCTTATGTCTTTGCTGGTACAATGTTTTGGAATTGATAATCAATACAGGTGTCAATGTTATGGAGATTGATTACTGAAATAGTAATCATGATGCAAATGGCTCGAATATGAAGCTGTAGATAAACATTCCACAACGGCTTCTATTAAAAGTCAAACGTTTCACTCACTCGTCTGGGATCGGTCCGACCATCCACTCGAACTCGACGTGGTTTTCGCCGGCGTAGACGCGGATCACCTGGCTGACCCAGCCTCCGAACTCCTGGTGCACTTCCTCCACCAACGGAGCTGCAAACAGAACATGCTGCTCGTATCACTGATTTTACTTACCCTTACGGTGATAGTTAGGTGAAAAGATTAACTTTAAATTTATTCAGAAACTACTATTCATTTCATTGGACACGTGTTTTTTTGTTTCGTAGCGGTACTACAAAAGGTGTGGCAAAAGTTAAGTATTCAGTGGGAGATAAAATTTGAACGGGAAGTGGTCGGAGCATGCGCTCACACCCATAGTCTGAAGATCGCTCGTGAGATTCTTCAAAACTATAACTAATAACAAAGCTGTCAACAATTTGTTTACAATTGGAACTTGACTATTGTGCCTACCAGGGCCAAAAATTTCTTGATTAGTCACTAAAGCCCGGTTTCAAAACAAGCTGCGCAGATCCGGACTTACTACGCACGACCTGGAAGTTGGTGATGTCGAAGTTCGTGGTGGCAGTGCCCCTCGGGCGGAAAGCGTACGCGCCCGATTTGCGCTCGCCGTCGGAATCAGCGCCGATGTAGTACTCGAACGTCTGCGCCAGGCTCACGTCGATGCCGTTGATGTTGATGGACGACGTCAGGCCGTTGTCGTCGATGTTCACAGTCACTTGCTGCAGAAGGGGACACACGGTCGGTTAGCGATGAGGAGACTTACGAAATTGGTTTTTTGAAGCGCAACTGCACATTTCTGCCATGTCTCTAGCTCTCTGATATTATGTCATTGCCCGGGTTAAGATCTACGGTCCAGATAGTTCATCGTCACGGAGCAGATCTTGCTAGTTTAGTTACTAGTTAGGTGGGATGGGTATGACCCACAGTGATTCTTAGGAGAGAGAAGTATATCGTAATGATCAGCAGAGCAAATGAACAGAAACGATAACAGAGTTCCCATGGAATCGTCAACATTGGAGTAAACAATCTGGGTGACTTGCGGGGTGAGGACTTTCGCAAAGCTTCTCAAGCTTACGCGTAGACACATGAACAATCTGGGTGACTTCCTCTGTGCCACCGCGTACCTCGTTGCCGATGGAGGTGGCCCGGGGCTGGGGCCGGGTCTGCTCCGGCCGACGCGCGTCCGCCCGGGAGAGTTGGCCGACGTAGAACGACTGGAAGCCGAGCGGTGGCAAAGCGTCGGCGCGGAACACGAGCTCCGAAGTGGCGGCGCTCGAACGGCCGGGGATCAGCAGGACGGCGTCCGGGACAGCGATGACCTCAGACGGAACCACGGAACCTAAAAGCGATGAGAGGTATTTGTCAATGTTTAACAATGTAATGGCGTGATGGAATCTAGCCTGTAAGTTTAAAGCCCTGCGACACAAAGCGTACAGCAATATTGAAATCCAACTTGAAAACAATAACAAGGACTAGCCTTGAAGTCAAGCTCGGCAACAGAAGCAGCTGACGGAGATCATTCAAGCCAACTTGTGGTATCAAACATACCTGCGATAACTTTAGGGTATACAAGTTTGCATTCTTGGCCGTGGCTGGCTGCTATTGGCTGGGTCTCTCGTGCCATGGGCCCTAATGGGACTGGTTGAGTGTCACAAAATTACTTTTGTCCATCTGTAAACGCATTCACAACTCCCCTTTGTAGAAATTTACAATGGACATTCTGGATTACACAAATCATGCTAGCATTCCAAAATGACAGAATAAGGTTGAACACAGCCAACATCATCATCTTCATCTGATGACCCCTGTCGATTCTGTAAGGTTGGCGTCCATTTTAAAGCCGTTCCTGCAGCCTGAGTCATGTTTTTGCTCATTCTAATGATATTGCAGACTTGTTTTCATCCAGATTTGATATATATAATACTATTCTGCCTGAGAGGAACGATTTTACCCGGCAAAACCTCCAAATATCTCCTCCATGCACGAAGCCAATGGATCGGGGGCTCAGTGCCGATTTGATAACAGCACGAAAAAGGTAATAAGCAGAGAGACTAACATCCGGTGTTCAGCCAATCACATGCAAAAGATTTGGTTGCAACTCCAAGCTAGCACGTCAACTAGGAGTTGCAAAACTTTGAAAAACTGTGCATAGTTGAATCTGATATTGTGATACCTACCGAGTAATAACCATTGCTCAACGGACCAGACAACTGACGACTGTTTTACTCCAGCCGGAACTTATTGTGGGCGCAACGAAATGCAAAAGGACCATCGTATTCCAAGCGTATCTCACCGTCGGGATGAAGCACCTCGAAGTCCGTCCCCGTGACCGGCACACGCACGTACTCGGCCACCGGCCGGCTCAGCGGGTTGTAGACCGTGACGACAAAGTTGTCGGCGACTTCCGTCGGCGCGCACTCGCTGATGTTCAGCTTGAGGCAATTCCAGACGGCGACGGGCGCTGAGGACTCGCTGCCGATCAGAACGCTGGCGAGGAAGGGAGGAAACTCTTAGTCACGCTCATACATATAATTAGCGCTCATCCCTCATCACTAGAGCTAGGATAGTTATGCAATTGCATGTTCTTTATTAAGAAGCAGAGCACATGCAGACATAGATATAAATCCGATTTGAGTCCCAAGGATTGCAAAAATGCAAAATTGCATGTTTTGCATATTTTGGCACATTTTTTAAAAGTTGCATATTTCTTCATTTTCATGCAAGTTTGTGCATATTTAAGCCATTTTAACAAATTTCCTACGATTTTTCGCCAATTTCTTCTACGGATTGCTAAAACAAACGATTTTGTTTGCACCAAGGGTTGATTTGTAATTTTTTATCAAGTTTGACGCAGCCGATACAGCCAGTATTACAGAGACACAAAGGCTTTGATTGCTGAACTCTATAGCTCGTGATCTGGCATACATTAAAGGTAATTTCGGAACCAACCCAAGTTAAATCAAACAACTCGACACACATGGTCTGCCCTAAAAGCCACAGGTTGCCAACGGCAAAAGTTGCGCTCAACGAGATCGCGCTAGTTTTAGCAAAGAATTCTTCTTGCAAGGTCCTGTGTGGTATTTCGAAAATTATTTCTGGTCAAGACTTCGATCTGGGTAATTCAAAATGTGACCCCACAACTTGCAAGCTCGTTGAAGTATTGTGTGGAGAACATCTTGCGAATTTGAACGGTGTTTTACGGTGCATAAAAAGTAAAAACCTTTTTTTCTGACCAACGACACAGCCTCGCATCAGAAAATATTAAAATGATGATTGTAGCCTACTGTTTTGCACATACCCAGTCTCAACCATAGGCCAATTGTTCAAAAAACCTAGTTTCAATGGGCTAAAAGAACGACATTTGACTTCTTTTGACGTAGTTAAATACATTCTGTCGTAACAACCTATCACGGCTCCGTAAATATAAGACAATTCACTCTGCATGTTTTTTGCATGTCTTTTTTTTCAAAGTTGCATGTTTGCATGTTTCGGCACTTTTGCCTGCATGTTTTGCTGTTTTTTTGTGCATAACTATCCTAGCTCTACTCATCACATTGTATATAGGCCCTAATAATTATCAAAATTGAGCCATTCAACATTTTAACTATCCAAGTAAATTATTTTTGTTTCGGTAGATTTATGTCCTTTCTGACGTTACAGATTATCGAATTTGCATATTCGTACAGTGGTGCAAGCCAAAGTTCAAGTGTTTGTTACTAGTGAACAGCTCTAACTTATAGTGAGTTGCAAAGAAGTGGTTTTGTCAAAGTGACTCTAACAAACATCAGGTTGTGTAAAATCTCATTAGACTTTGGACTTTGGCTAACCAAGCATCGGTTTGGTAACTAATTGCACTCTTGGATTATGTTTTAAGTGAAATTTATAACAAGTCCTAAATGAGAAAACATAGCTCAATAATTCAATTGGTGTTTGATGGATCAATGAATTGAGCAGAACACTGCAGTCCAATGTATTGAACAATGCCTTGATCTGTAGAAACACGGCTTAAAGTAGACACAAACGAGCCTCGCGAGTTTGATTAACCTAATCAAAACATCAAAAAGGTTTCAAAGAAACCTAATAGCAAATACCCATTAATATGATTATTACGGCATGGGGACAGATCATCACATTCATATGCATGGCAGTTTGGTCAATAATTACCAGCATCTGCAAAGGTATACTCTAGCAAATTAAAATCGATAAAGATAAACTATGATAGCCAGAATCAAATTCGTTGACTGATCGGCTATAATGGATATAATTTCAAATTGGTTTGATCGTGAGATCAAAAAAGGATCTCACTTGACAGCGGCTTCGGCGGCCACCCAGGAGGCCGAGATGGCAGCGTCCAAGATGCGGTTGTAGTCCTGCGCGACGTGGTCCTTCATCGTGCCGGTGATGGCGTCGTGGTGCTGGAGCACACCCATCGCCTCGCGCAGCTCGGACAAGCCGCTCTGATCCTCGACGCCCGCCACCGTGAGAAGCTGCTTGCTCACCTGCGACAAGTAGCGGCTGTCGTGTTAGGATATGTCTGGATAACAGAGGATCCCAAAGTGGAGGTGATACAATGACATCACGAGAACAATTGAGGTAAAGAATGCCGGGGAGTTTTGCAAAAACCAAATATCGTACTACCAAAACTCACGAACTCCACTATTTACAAAAAAAGAGTTTTTATAAGTCATTCAATTCCTTATTCTACAGTTTGCCAAAGTTCAGTGCATCCAAAAAAATATTTTTCAAAAATTATGCGCATTTTATTCACTTTTTCCTATTCCCAATTTCACTCCTATTTCCTTTGCTTGTATAGCTCAAAACTATAAAAATGATTGGTAGAGAGTTTTAGTTTAGCATTATGCAGACAATGTATATCTTTCATTACAGATAAAACCAATCTTCAACATAACATATGCATTTTTTTCAGAGGGAACCGTTTCAGAGGGAACCTCCACAAAATCCTAAACCAAAGACAAAGCCGACATGGGAAGAGAAACGGAATGGAGAACAGAATAGGAAAAGAGTCTCACCTGCAGGAAGTTGTTGCCGAGTCGTTCGAAGTACTTGGTGGTCGGTTTAGAGGTGAAATAGCCGACCCAGTACGTTTGGAAATCGCTACCGTACGGGAAGAAGTCGTCGGTCTTTTCGGGCCAGCTGAGTCCTTCGTCGTTGACGGCTTTCAGGTAGCACGAAGGGGTCGAGTAGAAGACGTTCACGTTGCTGTCGGTGTCGGCGTTGACGTACCTGGTGGGAGACTGAGAAGTTAGTTCACGCTGTAAAATTGGTCGAGCTTTGACCCTTCAGACAGAAATGGGTTCCTACACAGGTTTTGAAAGGTTTGGGATATCGGTAAGTATTCAATTGCACTTCTAAGAATCGTGCCTGCATGAGTCGGATTTCCCAACGTTTCATAACATTACAGCACAGACATAACGTTACCCAGACATTCTACAATACAATAGGTACCTAGCTACGGCTGCGGCAAAATTTGATGCTGATAGTTTGGCTGGCAATCGCTGGGGCGCGTTGGCAACCTGTTTTAACAACACCTACCAGGCCATGGCACAAGGTCAATTATAATCAAGGGACCCAATGTTCCTCAGATGGTTTACCTGATTACAGTTGAAACAACAACAAACAGTGCCTCCATACCCTGGCGAAACTATTATTGCAGACGGAGGGATTTCGTGAAGCTGCTTTCGTATGGGAGTGGAAAATCTGGGTAACCTTACATTTGTGATTGCAGTGTGACAGTTTGAATATCACCCTAAGTTGAGGTAAGATATTGAAAGTAGAGATTGCACTAAGCATACAATGTCCAGATTTCGATGTGTTTTTTTAACTGCTGGACCAACAAACTTTTGAATCATGACTAGCAACAGCAACATGATGATAATCCCGTTTCTGTCATATGACGAAATTGAGTACCTACTGCTATTATTATGTAGTTTACTGGATCTGCTTATCTTGTATTGTGCTCTTAGCTCTTTGAGTCGGTCATTTCCCACAGCTTTCTAGCAACATTCGAGTCAAAAAAAGCAATCAGAAACAATTCCATTTAGGGGGCGCTGGTAGTGTGCTCGGATAAAAGATTCTTCAGCAACGCCAACAGCTGACTCTAGCTGCTTTGATTTGTCATAAAAGGCAAATAAATCCCAAGCGTAAGATAACAGTAATGAAATAAAAAAATAGATTGTTTCTAAAACAGAAAGATAAAGGCCAAAGGGTCATATTATCTAAATCTTATATTATTTGTAGAAGATAAGTTAAAATAACACTTGGGTAAGTATACTGTTCCTAGATTCAAGTTGAAGTGGTTATTGTGATAGGTAAATGGCTTGTCAACAGATTTGTAATCAATTCTAGCAAAAAAATATTTTTTTTTCACTTCTGCTAAGAATAAAAAGCCAAACAAATAACATGGTACCTACCTATACAGCCAGCCCTAATATCCTCTTGGTTTTAAAACCATCAAGATAAAGTTGTAGCTACTTTAAAAGCAGAACAGAGAAAATGAGAGTTCCATAACTTACTTGACGACCTTGTCCATGTTCTTGAAGTAAACGTGAGCATCGGAGTATGTGAAGTCGTCGCCCATCGTTAGCAGCACGTTGTTGCTGCGGTACTTGGTTGCTTTGTTCTTCACGTGGTCCACGAAAGCACCCACCTGCATTCGCAAGAAAACTTGCAATTAGCAATAATACAGCGACATTGATAGGTAGGTAAGGTAAGAAGCAAGACTGAGTAGAAACTATTGGCCAGATATTCAAGAAAAAGAGAGCCAAAAACAGAATCGCAACTATGCGTAAAGAGTTCGATTTTAATCGCATCGTGTAGCCATGAATTAATATTAGACTGGCAATGCCAATATTCTTACAATCACTTAAACGCTCACCAGATGTCTCATTCTAAATTCAACCGTTCCATTCCATCGAATCATTCATCTTTGATTCACGACTTACAGAAAACATCTGAAACTACTGTCATTACTCATTATCTACCTATATCACTGTAATTCATAAAAATATGTAGGTATTTGATGAAATGCAATACATAAAAATATATTACAATTAAATGTAGGTCAAGGTGTATTAACTTTTGATTTGCAAACTTACCCTGTCGGGAATGTTGTATTCAGGACTGATAGGGTCATCAATCATCGGATCGTCTCCGCAGTTGACGTCGAAGCAGAAGCCGCCGGGAGCGCTGTAGTGGTTCTCGAACACATGCGTGAAGATGTCAGAGGCATCCCCTGAAGAGCAGCCGAGCAACGGAATAAGGAGAAGTAAGATTCCATGTTGCATGTACCAGTATACTACATTTCTAACTATCTAATAAATCTTCTGGTGCAATCTAGTAACTCCAAACCAGTTACTTTTTTATGTCAGAACTAGGTAGGTAGATAGGTAGGTAGGTAGGTAGGTAGGTAGGTAGGTAGGTAGGTAGGTAGGTAGGTAGGTAGGTAGGTAGGTACAGGAAAGAATAGGAGCATGATAAATTATTTTTTGGTTTGTTGCTTTTTTTGTCATGGGAATTGAAAAGTGAAAATTAAAAGTGGATATTATTGCACAAGATGTTTGCAAGTCAACCAAACATTTGGTAGAAAAACAATCTGAGCTTTTGCCTTTATCTGGATGAAGAAAGAAATTGAAAAATGTTAACTTTTAAAGTTCTGAGATAGTAATGATTGCCAAAGTTTCTGTTTTAGAAGTTTTAGAAGCAAAGAAAAATCAGTTGATAGAATTGATACCTGCTATAGAGATCTACAAGATATTCAGTCTGTTTACTTTAAAAACAACACACCATGAATATCATAAGTCACTGAGTAAGGAATTGACATTTCGCTGTCGCAGACTCACCGATGTTGTCGGGACTCCCTCGCCAAATCATCTCGGCAGTTTTATCGCCGAGCCGCTTGCTCCTGTCCTGGTAGTCAAGCCGAGCGAAGAACACGCCGTCGAATCCCATGCGAGCAATGAGGGAGGCGTGCTCCCTCGCGTGGCCGAACGGATCGATTTGCCAGCCAACGGTCGGACGGCCGCATTCTCCGAACCAGTCGCCCAAAGTCCTGCAGCAACGCCGAGGCCAGTGTTAGACAATTTCCAAGTAACACCGCACCCTGTCGACTAGTCAGGACAGGATTGGATAAATGGAGAAATGAGTCTAGCTGGATCACTTTGATGGCTGTTAAAAACTTGAACCGAATACCTAACATTTTAGCCAGGGCTCCAAAATTGAATGATATCTGAAAGCTAAACCTAATTGTTTGTTTACATATTTCTTAAATAATCCACACTACCGGACCGGTACAGTCGCGTAAGCCTTACTTTACCACAGCCTGGTGAACTTTGAAGCAAGGTATTATTTGACTCTTTACCATTTGTAAAGAGTAAAATGGTAAATAATGGTAATAATAAATACCATTTTTAATGGTAATGATAAAAACTTAATCATTCAACTCTTTGGTATGGTACTCTATGATATGAGATCCCTAGAAAGTGGAAACTCAAATTAATTCTAGTGTACCACCAGTGTACGTTAAACAAACAACAAGAAAACATTTTAAATGCAGCACAGTTTCACAAGTTTATGTGTTCTATGTGTGTGGACAACACGGGTTGAAAACCAGCGCCCCTGAAAGCAAGATCAGCTTACCAGCAATCGAAGCTTACAGTACAATTTTTGTATGGTTAACGTTCCAGTTGAAGCCTGTGCGATGGCAAACTAAAATTAATTCTAATGTATGGCAATTTGTCCACAAAATGATTAGACTCGGGAGCTGAAGTCATCTAGTATACTCTTATGATTACAGAGTGCAGCTCACTTGAATCCCCAGGTGAACTGGTCGATGGTAGAGTGGTAGTGAGCCGCCGCTTCGTCGTTCATGCTCCACGCTCCGTTGGTGATTTCCAGCTGGCCGGAGTTGACTAGGCCGCGGACTTGTTCTCTCTTCTCTTCCGTCTGCTCGTCCCACCATTGCTTCAGGAACGCAGTCTCCACGTAGATGAACCTGCCAAGGTTATAGTTTTGACAAATATTGCGACAGAATAATTCAGTTTCGACAGCCTTAACACTAAAAGTTTCACACAATTTCTCTACGAGAACAAGACATTGACAAAACGTCAATAGTATAGTTTTTTCATGCAACACTTTAGTTCTGGTTTAGTTCTTAACTCCTGGCCATTGCATATGGCACCATACCTTACACAATTCACTTTAAAGTTTACCCCAAGATAAAAGGAATTTCCAAAATCGATTCCTCAAAGATACTTAACTTTTCGAGAATATATATCCATGCAATACCATGTGATTAGACCAGCAATCAGACAAATTGCAACCAAATTATTGTTTGAGGGACATTACCTGCGGGCGGGATCGGCCAGCAAGCTCTCCACGACGGAATCGATGATGTACTGGACGCCAGCACGCTGGATGTTGGTACTAGCTGAAAAGTAGCAGGAACAGTTTGCTCAAGAATCAAGATACATGTGCAAAATATGAACGAGTCTTACAGAAAGTTTATCAAATGGATGGAGCAAAGACTACTAGTGAAATATTGATGCTAGTTACAAGGGTATGAGATGACTAATTTTAAGTCACGGGAGAGAGAACGGTACAGCAGTGAAAGGATACAATAAAAGAAGCGCCGGCATCACTTGTTTGCATTCTCATCTACATTGCTTTTAAAGAAAGGGAATGTGAGATCTATGGTGTAACAACATTTCGGACGTGTGTAATGTTACGTACCTCCGTAGTAATACTGGTCCACCGTTTTCAGCCAGCCCACATCGTCGTGCGTGTGAGGGATCATGTGAACATTCAGCTTGTTTGGATCGATAGCAGCACACGCCTGAGAGAAAATTAACGAGTACCGTTTATGGATTACTAGGCGCAACCGTTCAATGACGGGTAGAGTAGAGGGCAAAACAACAATTAGAGAACAACAACACCTGTAGGCCAGTTGGTTTCTTGGTTTTAAGTTAGGGTCGAAGCAGAGATGCTATCAAGCTTAAAGGCCAAAAGCAATAAGTTTACAGTAGCATTTCATCATATTTCCAAGCGCTGCAAATGCGCATCCCTGCACATCCACGTGCATATCTAAGTCTTGGAAGGTAATTATAATACATTTTTTAACTACTATAATAATAATGTGATGAAGTCACTTCTGATGTAGCTAGGTAGGTACAGCAAATTCAATTGTTAACAGAATTATTATTTTGCCATAGATTATGTTGCAACATATCACATGAGCATAAAATGAGCCAGGTGAAATTTTGAATTTCGAATTTGAAATTGCTCTTATGGCACGAATGTTGCTCGACAACTGTGGAAAAGGGTAAACTCAAAAAAATCTTGTGATTCACAAGGCCTCAACCTTCACCCAGAAGTTAAAGTAGGGGGTAAGTTATTTCTTATGTCAACAAAAAAACAAGGATTCTATAGAGAATTAGGATTACACTTTTCACCCAAGATATAAAAGAAACTTGTCATTCATGGGATGTTGCACAATCACAGACACAATGAACTCTCTTATACATTTCCGCATGTCTTACGTCATATCCGCAGGCCGCTTTTGGCGCAGGACTCAGTACGTTCTTGAAGGGATGCGCTGAGGTCAGCGGTACGGCAACCGCGACAGCGGCGACAATCAGCCACCGCAACATTTTCACCGAGAGATCACGTCAGGTCTTTCGCATCGGATGGACACCGACTAAATAACGCAAAAGCATCTTATCTCCTTTGCATTTATACCTGCTGTCAGAACAGAGATAGATTGGGTACAATCTTGGAAACAACTATTAATTAAGTTGGTAAACAACGTGATGAGCAAAATTCTTTATAGTTATATTCTATAGGTGGTTAAATTAAATTAAATATGGAAAGAAATGCCTGATTAGATTTGATCACATTCATTCACAGCATGTTTTTTATCAGTTGTCAAAATACTATCTGATAACAATCTCAAGCTGTACATCTTAAAACTATTTTAAGTACAATCATGATCAAAGTTGTGATTACTTCTGTCTATCAGCCATATGCACAGAATGATAGGCAAAATATATATGCAAGGTAATTGCATTATTCTGTACACAAGTAATAAAGCTCGAGTTGGTACTTGGTATCTAAGGTATACCTACCCAATAATTGATTTGATTTCGGTTCATTTTAACAACCTTAATGCAACTAAAAAAAGAATCTGATCCTAAATGACAATCAATTCTCATCAAACCCCTGGGGTATAAAACCGCATTTAACGAGATATTCAAAACAGTAATGATGATCACTCGGCATAAAAGGACTAGAAATGAAGCCCACGTGACAACCATTCAAAAAATTGAATACATAATTGAGCAACAAGAAAATAATGCTCCACTCCAATCAAGGTGTTCAAAACAAAGATAGATGAATTTAAAAAAGGGATCACACGACTGGAAAATAAAACTGTGGTAGATGAGTTTGGTTTCTTGTTTATCATGGGTAGGTAATTCCCATTTTTCAACAAACACTTCAAGATTATAATAAAACTACAATGGATCAGAAATTATGCCTATCTTTACAGTTCTGAAGGATGAAAATGAGAACTTTGACTTAGTCTTCCTAACAAAAATGACAATACTTGGAATCATTGACAGCTATTCAGAGAAACAGTGGTAAACCATCACCAATATTATATGTATATTTTGTAATCTACACACAGAGATCTCAGAGACAAGAATAAACAAAGGGTGAAAGGTCACTCAACAGTCACTCAACACTCATCAGTAATCACTCATCACTATAAAGTCAGAAAAGCAAACAACATATTACAGCCGGTCAATGATATTGCTATTGCAATTTCAAGAAGTCAGGTCAAGCAACAATGATTTGAAGAAATACCAAAAATTTGCGAGATAGCGCGAATGCAGAGTCTCATGAGTATGCGTTTTTTACTAAACCGTAAGAGATAAACTATTAAAGCAAGCAAGGAAGTTGTAGATAAAGAATCAATCTGTGTCGGTAATGGAGCCTTTTGCTCAATTTTAATCTCCTTCATCTCTTTATCGATTCACGAAAAAGCGCAAAAAAAAAGGAAAAATCAACATTTTTAGAAGAGGTTTCAGCACTTGTAGACCCAAAAAATGGAAAAACGGATCTGTTACCGACACAGATTGATTCTTTATCTACAACTCTCTCCCTTACTTCAATAGTTTATCTTTCACGGTTTAGTAAAAAAGCGCATACTCGTGAGACTCTGCATTTGTAGTCTGGCCTAGGAATGACACTACCAAATAGGTAGGTACCTACCTCATCATCTCACTCATTTCAAAGATTGCAAGATTTAAAAGATGTGGCTTGTTTTTGGAGATTGAGGCCATTCCAATTTGTACATGGTAAAACCAGAAGAAATAATAGGCAAGGGTTTGTTTCTGCTGCAAACAAAACACAAGTAATTTTAGTTTTACACACTTACCCATACTCCCAATACCCAGGGAAAAGAAAAATAGACAGAAAAATCATTACATGCAACAACAAAAAAGCACCTGGATCTGAAAACCAGCCAAGTTTTTTAAGAAATCGAATTGGGTAGGTAATATTGATTGATAAGTGAAGTCCCGTTGGTAGTGTTGAGATCTGTTCTGATTGACTTGTGGTCCTAAACAGGACTTTGGTCGATGTTGCTTCCACATAGGCGCCAACACATTCAGGTGGAAAACAGCAGAAAAAAGGTTCATAAAGAGTTTTCAAAAGGAACTTCATAAATTCCAGAACCAAACTCCTTAACTATTGTAACATCACAATAGACAAGTCCAGGGAGGAGCGACCCTTAGAGCCGTGAGTATTAGCTTGAAGGCCGATGCCAGGTTGTGGGAAAGATTGCGAGGTCTTATGGACTTTGCATTGAAATCGCCCTCATTTCAAACCTTTGCATCAACGGAGATATCCATTAAACGCTTTTTAAATTTTTTAATGTAATATAAATAATAGTGATTCTTATGTAGTTTAAATTTCAACATAATATAACCAACAGGAGCTTGTTGTCAGGCCTCCAAACTCGGCTAAAACCCGCCATACTCCTGTGCTATTCGTATTCGTTTCCCAGTCTACCCGTCCAGCAAGTCAGACCGAATTGCGCCATGACGTCAGAGGGGCGGACCATCAGGAGTGGTGTATTCACAACTGTTTTCAGAAAAGGACAACAGTTTTTTTTTAAGAAGGGAAAATTACAAAGAAATAGCAGGTAAACAGAATATATTTAGCATGCACAGTCCCCGAAGACAGAAACCACAAGAAAACATGGTTAGCAAGTCGGAAACTTTAGTAGAGTCGTGCAAGCTACGCCAGTGTGTAGTCCAAGAAGAACGTGCGGATTTCCATCGGGTTGAGAGTTACCGCGGTGATGTCGACCGCCTTGTTTTCTCTCGGCGTTCGGTCGCGCTTCGCTTCCGAGTTCCACTGCAGCCGATTGAGCTCTTCTATTGGCTGAATTCCGCCCAGAGTTGTTTCCACCGCGGAGTTGATCGTAATTTGTGAAAATGCCGTCTGAAACAATAAGTTAGCATTTGTGGCTAGTATTTGAGTAGTTTTTACCGCGAGTTCCACTGAAGTAACTGTAAGAAAGGGTGGAGATCACCTTTGCTAAGCATCAGAGAATCATTACATTTCTTAGACTCATGTCAGTCATATCTACTATGTCCTATCTTTAGCACTAGTTTTGAAAATGCTATTTCAAAAATCAGAGAATCATTTTTAGCCATCTGATTCAAGGTATAAATTTCTGGAAGATCACTAAGGTACAGAATACAGACACAGTGAGAAACTCGAAAAACAGTCGCCACTCTTGGTCAGGTCGAAAGTGCGAGGATTGTAGTCATTGGGTTTGGTCGAGATCGGACGCAAGGTATGACAACAGGTTAAGACCCAGTACGAGGGGAATTCTGCACGGGAAGAACCCTGAGTATGTGCTCACACCAACAGTCTTTACTTGAGCAAAATCACTGAAGTATTTCCTTAACTGCTCGAAAACCCAATGATAGCCTCGTATGCCTATCAAAGAGCGAATCAACCAAGGTGCAGTTAGCCCTCTAATTAACTCGGTCAACCAGCTGCACTCACGGTGAGGTCGATGGTGACGGGCAGCGAAAGCTGGTCGTCCTCGTTGACTTCCAGGATGTGTTCCAGCCGCAGCAGCAGCGTGTTTTGGGTCCACGGCTCCAGTGTCAGGATCTGCACGTTGTTCGGCAGCCCGGTGCCGGTCAGGCCCGAGAACTGCAACGATGGAGACGAGGAGCACGGCTTCAATAGAGCACAAACAGTTGCCACAGATCTTCAGCCAGGATACGCAGTGCACCCATTGTCTATGGATATCACACTGTATAGGAATGCTGTAGAGGAATTAGAGATGTCAGCAAGAACCTGGGAACAAGGGTACCCGGTTCCAAATCAGGACCTGCCAAACCGCTTAAAACCCTAAAAAAAATTTTTTTTGAAAAAATTTAGAAAAGAATAATTTTGTGCGCAACTGTAAGTCAATACATTTGGGTTGATTTCTACCGCTACCGCGTGCTCCGAGCATGAGCGGAGCATGGTCAAGCTCATGGCCCAAGGCATGCAGAGTGCAGTGGCCTGGAGCCACTTGAACCTGTCCAGACATGTCCCTTTGTATGTTTCCTCAGTTCTAGTGATTTATGGGCTGTTGCCCAAGGCCAAGCTGAGTGTGGGGTTAGGGTGTTTGTTTATGCCACCTAATCACTTTGTATGGCTTCACCACTCACAAGCAGTATTTCAAAATTTTAATTTTGAAAAATAAAAAAATAAAATTGTTATATACTTTGGGGGGGAAGGGGGGGGGGGGCTTGACCTAATGCAGATGACCGCGCGGGTACCCGGGTTCAATTTCTGGGTACTGCCAAAATCTCTGCTACCTACCTCTTCAAGGGTGTTACTCTAGCTTTCACCCTTAAAGAGGCATCTGTCACAAAAGGTGAGAAATCACCGAGACTTTATTTAGCATTCGAAACCCAGTTCGAAATAGTTTTTCAGACAGCTCACCTCAACGTTATACTTTGCGGCCCACGCCGGCTGCAGCAGTCCGTTGTTCGGCGAAACGAAGGTCCACGGCTTGAGCAGCTTGGCCGCTTGCGCCAGTCGTTCTTGCGCGGCCGTCGTGGGGCTCGCGCCGCCGATCGGTCCGGCCACCAGCCAGTGCTTGCCTCGCGCCACCGTGCCCACGCCGTACGACACCTCGTTCAGCGGCTCGAAGCTGTCGTCGTGGAACAGTCGACGGTGGACCTTTGCCACGGTTCGGAAAAGTAACGAAGTTAGGACAGCAGCACCAAGGATGTCATTCTCTCTGACCTAAGATTGGTTTCAAAATCATTCGTGAATAATGAATGTTGAGTTTTGCCGACTGATATGACCTGTGGTAATTTTTAAATTTAGTAGGAGAGTGGAGTTTCACTCTCAACGAGGCTCCCCTGCCGTTAGAAGAGCCAAGGGTGTAAACATTTGCTAGCCATTGTTATGCTTAAGCATAACAATGCTTAAGCAATTTATGCTTATGTTATGCTTAAGCATAACAAGCATAACAATTTATGCTTAGCAGCGCAAAGTCTGGAGTCTAAAGAAAAATATCTTCCTTCTTAATGTGAAAAATAAAAGAGTTAGTGAACATCATTTCAAAAAATATATATATACCAGAAAACTTGTTCCATAAAGTTTATGGAACAATTTCATAAACCTACATTAAAATGGCATAAAACTACATAAAGTTGACTGGATATGTCATAGTTGAAAAAGGCCATTTGAGAAATGTCTCTCACACAAAATCTATCTCCAAGCGGGACGAAGATTTCGTTTCATATAAAAACTCCCTCCCCCCCTCCCCTCTCACCATGATCACACCACAGCTCACAGGGTTTTCAAACTGCTGGTGATAAATTTTTTTTTTTCATTGATTTCATAATGACATAGATAGCAGTAATGCGCCCAAAGCTAAAACAAATTACCGACCATCTTCAAAAACAGAAGCCTTGAACAGTAGAATTACCTACCCAACTCAATTACTCACCATGAGCTCGATCTCTCCGTCGCGAATGCTAGAGCCGCCCTGCGACCGATCCACCAAAACGGCAACTTCCACGCCCTTGGTCTCGTCTCGCAGCAAGATCTTGGACACGACCGGGTAGTAGTTTGCCGCGATCGTCTCTTCGATCTGGACGTCCCACGTCGGGCGGAAGTCCCGCACGCGTTTCAGCAGCTCTCGGCCGTTCGAGTCCGTGTAGAACGTGGCTTCAGAGGCGAGATCGGTGGTGTACTTGGAAATCACTTCCTTGCCGATGTCGTCGCTGCAAGGAACGGGGAAAAAAATTTCAGTGGAGCCCAAAAATGTCATACCAGCCATCTCCGAGCCATCTTTTCGATGTAAATTTCAATAAACATCTAGTACCTACCGAAATAATATGACAAGTACCTACCTAGTACCTACTCTATTTTATGCCAAACCATCATTGTCAAATCAAACACCATCTAGACCGTAATCAATCATCAATCCAATCACCAAAGTTTGACCAGGTAACAATGAGAATTTAGAAACAAGCAGCAATTCATTGATGGTGTTTTGGATTGAAAAGGGCAAGCTTAAGAAAGTGATTTCAGCTTCCTGAACAAGCACAAAACATAAACCATAAATAACTGAAATGTTGTAGGAGAGTACAGAAAACAAAAATAAAATTCAGAAATGCAACAATATGTTAGATTTCATCAAATAAATCAACAACCAACAAAAAATCTACTTCCATGAGGCTCGCATTTTAACTCACTTGTCTGGGATGGGTCCAACCATCCACTCGAACTCTACGTGGTTTTCTTCCTTGTAGACTCGGATGACCTGACTGACCCAGCCTCCGAACTCTTGATGCACTTCCTCCACCAACGACGCTGAAAACGGAAAAGCCTTAGTCAACTCTTGCCAAGCATGTCTACATCCGTTGGCTTTAAACAAAATGGCACAGTCCTGCACTTGCATGCATGGCCTGGCTTGATAAAGCCAGGTTGAGATTACACATAAATCCACACTGAGTACAACGACACTCCTGTATCTAATTATTCGCAAACAAAACCCCCCCCCAAAACAAGCATTATCTAGCAGCATTGAATAGACAGAAAATTTTGCAGCAAAAAGTAAACTTATGTAATTTGATTTTTGAAAAGCTTTCTTACTTCGTACAACGGTGAAGTTGGTGATACCAATGCTGGTGGTGGTAGTTCCGTTGGGACGGAAGCAGTAAGCGCCGGAAGCGCGTTCACCGCTCTTGTAAGCGCCGATGTAGAACTCGAACGTCTGCGCCAGGCTCACGTCGATGCCGTTGATGTTGATTGATTGGGTCAGCCCGGAGTCGTCAAAGTTCACCGTGATTCGCTGCAGACAGAGGAATAAAGATCGAAGTTTTTCCTGTGTGACTTGACTTTACAACTAGGTACCTACCCTAATCTTGAGGGAAAGGAGCCTCACAAATGAACTCCGCACCCCTCACCTACAAGCTAGGAATTTTCGATCTAGGGATCCTGCCATTTCAATTATTACTTATTATTAGTTGTTACTTATTAGTTAATACTTATTACTTAGCATCTGTTTACTCACTCTGCTGACTCACCTTGTATCCACCTCAATCTTTAGCACCTCTTTCGTTTTTTAATTTTTCTCATGACAATGACAATTCACGACAATAGATCTATAACTGTAGGAAACCTAGAGATAATACTCCTACCACAGGAAAGTTAAGTTACATTCAGCATAGTATACATCAGGCTCTTATGTCAGCGACTCGGGGCATTCCGCATTGGGCGTAGACTATGACATTGTACAATACCGGTTTGCAGTGGACATCCGTATGTGAGACACAGTGTAGATCGCAATGTAACTATGGAATCTATATAAACTAGGTACCTACCTAAGTATATCATCATGCATTCTGATCAAAAACTAAAAATAAAGTTAAGGTAACAATTTGTCCCCAAATAAATGAGGGAATGAGAATCCCCATAGGCCTGAAATGTCATAATATGATTAATTGTCCACAAATACTATATATGTACCAAACCACTTGGTCCAACTTGTGAATTTAAGTACATCTGTGTCTGGCAGCAGATTTTTCTCTAATGCTTGCCACTCACATTGTTTCCAATGGTATCAGCTCTCCCAGCGCCTCGGGCCTGCTTTGGTTCCGCTCCGCCAGCGGGCCGGAAGAACTGCGTTACGTAGAACGATTGAAAACCCAGCGGCGGCAGGCTGTCAGCCCGGAACAACAGGTCCCTCGATGCCGAGCTTCTGCGGCCGACCAGGGTCTGAACGCTGCCCGGAATCGCCACATAGTTGGACGGGAGAATGGTTCCTGAAGAAATAAAGGACACAAGTATTGAAAGAGGTTTATTAGCAAGACTACTGCATACTAGCAGCACTAGTATGCAGTAGTCTATGCGTGGGCCTTCGAAATGGAATTGTATGCAATTGTTCAAGGCTCTCCTGCTGCTAGCAAGAACCAAGAATGCTATGGGAATTAATGGTGTATGGGAAGAATGAGCTAGCTTGAACTAATAATGCATCCACAAGTTTTACTACAAATAACATAGGTAGGTATACCTAGACCTCCTTGTCCATTAGTTTTGTTAAAAAATGTAAACCCTCTTTCTTTATTGATCGTATTTAGAAACCATTGAATTAATTAGATTAAGTCTTGCTGCAAGAGATTCCTACCATCAGGATGCTGCACTTGGTAATCTGTGCCAGTGATAGGCACGCGGATGTATTCCGCGACGGGCCGGCTCAGCGGGTTGTAGACAGTGATAACAAAGTGGTCCTGTACTTCTGTCGCAGCACACTCGCTGATGTTCAGCTTCAGACACGAGATAACGGGAACAAGCGTTGGTTCGGTGTTGCCAAATAGTTTGCTGAAAGTCAAGTAAATGAGGAAACCATTAGAATACACTAAAGAATCCTCATTTCGGCAAAAATTAGCATTTATGTCGCCAATTTATTACCTAATTGCCAAATATGAACAAACTACAATCATAGAATTTGAAGGCTTAAAATTCCATGCTACAATACAATGGAAAACACAACCAAGTTGAACAATGACAGTGGTTTCCCTTACATTGCTTTACAGCCATCGAAAACACTCACTCTCAAATTCTCTTTATAAAATTGAGGGAACTTAGATGATTCAAACCAAGAATTCGTATGAACTTCAAGGAATTGTATGTAGGTATTCTTCTTCCTTTGCGCGAACGCTAGATAACCTCAAATTTAATTAATCTTGCTGTTTGCAAACCAAAGCATCAAGCGGCTCCATTGACCCTGACCGCTTCATTGACCTTGACGAGGTAAAACCTTGACCCTCACGACCGTGACCTGCGATGGTTGCAAGGAACGCGGGTAGCCTATAATTCGGGGATGCTCAGAAATCATTGAAGTTTTTTTTTGCACTGAGGGCATTTGTTGATTACTTTGTAGTCATTCTGACCACCTACTGCAGCTAAACCTCCATCACTAAAATATGATATGATACCGGTTCTTATTTTGGGCTTAAACTTTAAAACAACCTTGCAGGAAAGTTCATATTATCATAAAAAGCAACATTAATATTCTCAAATGGGTCTAAAAACATGAAGAAAATAACCATTCAAGCTCAACAAATTCCCAGCCATTCAAGCCTAGCAGCATCTCTCTAACTTTGCAAAATCGCTATCCTAAAAGATAATTGGCATAAACCAACTTGATTGCGGTCTCCGTCTCGAGCCCGCTGGCTGCAATCGCAGAGTCCAGAATCCGGGCGTAGTCCTGTCCGACGTGGTCCAACATCGTGCCGGTGATTGCGTCGTGATGTTGGAGCACACCCATCGCTTCACGCAGCTGGGTGAGACCGGCCTCCTCCCGGGCTCCGGTCAGCGACAAGAGATGCTTGCTTGACTGTAATCAACAGAGTTTTCTTATGGTCTTGGAAGAATTTAATAAACTGAATTGCCTGTATAGTCTGAATACTTCCCCAACCAGGGGAGTAACTACCACCCGGCTGGACCGGGCAAAGCCCGGGGGCCTCCGACTCAGGGGGGCCTCGCAGAGGCCCCCTGAGTTTCGGAGAATTTTCTGAGTTACTACCATTCTCATGATTAAGTATTTTCAAATTACGTAAAAATTGAAATGGTACATTTGTTATATGGAAAAGATTTCTTCTGGTTAGTTTTCTTTGGCTTTGGGTATTAGCGAGAGGGGGTTTGCCGGCTGGTGAGTTTCGGTACATTAACTCGTTCCTAGGAACGCAACATTGCCAGAAACCTATTTTAATTCAAATATATACCGCTGACTTCAACTGAAAAAAGCACATTGTCAAAGACGATTTTCTCAGGATTCCCAAAATTTTTGCGCCATGAAAAAAAAGTAAACAAAGGCAGTCAGTTAGCTGATTGCGATTGGCGTGTGCGGGTGTGTGCGCGTACCTAAGTCTCCTATAATGGCGATTTTTTTAGTGGATTTGCCGTGATTTGCCTCTGCGCTGATTGATTTGCCGATTAGTAACTTAGTATTGATAATCGAGTGCGCTTGTGCGATGAGCTCCAACAAACGTGTATTCTTAAGCGGGTCCCAGAAGAGGAAGAAAAAATCGCAAGGAGCTACAGACGTACTAGTAAACTAGTAAAAATTAGTTGGTGTAGTTGGTTTGGGTGGTTGGAGGGGGGGGGGGCCTCATATTTTATTTTGCCCGGGGGCCTCCGATTTGAAGTTACGCCATGCTGCCCCAACACACATGTTTGTACAACACCAAGTCTAATGGAAATTGACAGGTTTTTGGAATTAATTGCTCTCATGAATGTCATGCTATCTAGCTTGAGATTTTGACCTACCTTCATGCATCAGTGGTAGTGATCACAAGCTTATTTTTTTAGTCATTGCTTGCATATTTTTAATTTAAAAAAAAAAGTTACTTAAGTCAGATAGTTACAACAAATTTGCATTTCCATAATTTTTGTAAGAATAAATATAATAAATATTAAACCAGAAAGCAATTGAGCTACTTCTTTCAATGGCAAAGCATGCAGGATCCATAGCATTTTGCAATCTAAATCGCAATGGGTTATGACAATCGGTACCTGCAAGAAATTATTTCCTAGACGCTCAAAGTACTTCAAAGTTGCCCTCGAAGTGAAGTAGCCGACGTAGTAGGATTGCGAGTCCTGTGCGTACGGGAAAAAGTCATCCGTTTTCTCCGGCCAGCTGAGTCCTTCGTCGTTGACGGCTTTCAGGTAGCAAGCCGGGGTCGAGTAGATGACGTTCATGTTGCTTTCGCTCTCGGCGTTCACGTATCTAGAAAACAGATGCAATTTGCAACAGCTGTAGCTAACTAACCAACAGCTACGATGAAAAACAACAAAATATTCCAAATTCACATGAGTGCTTACTTGATGACCTTGTCCATGTTCTTGAAGTAAACGTTAGCTTCGTGATACATGAAATCGTCGCCCATCGTTAGCAGCACGTTGTTGCTGCGGTATTTCGTTGCTTTGTTCTTGACATGCTCCGTGAATGCCCTCACCTAGAATGAGATTAGAAACTAAATAAGTATAAAACGTGCAGAGCATAATCAAAATAATGTAGCCAGAAACAAGAACATAATTTGAGAAAATATTGTGTTACTTTTTCCCATTTATGGAATGCGTACCATTAAGTCTTTAGCAGGCAGTAGATACAATTTCATGCAAGTAAATTTTTTTTACAGTAAGGTAGACGTCTTTTTGTCCGAAGCCCTTCTAACTATTTGTTTTATGGGTCAAATCTTCCTCCTGTTATTGTGAAAACCCACCATCCAAGCAAGCGTGTAGAGAACTTGGAATGATTATCTTCTAGCCATGAATCTACATCAGAATTAAAATCACTACTTTTTTATTTTACCTTGTCAGGGATATTGTATTCGGGACTGGACTGGTCATCGATCATCGGATCGTCACCGCAGTTGATGTCGAAGCAGAACCCATTGGGGGCGCTGTAATGGCTCTCAAACACGTGAGTAAAAAGGTCGGAAGCGTCGCCTGAAAGAAAACCGTTCCGAGCTTTGAAGAACTGTGCCGAAGAGATGTTTTGTCATAAAAATTGCGTCATAATTATATCCAAAGTCAGGAATGCTTCTGGTCGAGAGATATGTCCATGAGAGAACATGTCAAACAACTAAGTGTGAGTATCCCAGCAAGAAAGACAAACTCAGAGATAAAATATTAAATTATAGCTTATAAGGTAATTTTGCCAAACTTGCATTATGAAAATGGGCAAATGTCACAAGAAATACATTTCTTACAGAAATGATCATAATATAGGAAGGTTTTTTTGTACACTTATTCTTCGAGTCATTTACCGAGATTGTCGGGACTTCCTCTCCAAATCATCTCAGCCGTTTTCTCGGCAAGTCTTTTTTCTCGGTCCTGGTAGTCGAGCCGTGCAAAGAACACGCCGTCAAAACCCAATCGAGCGATGATGGAAGCATGTTCGCGCGAATGACCGAATGGATCGATTTGCCAGCCGACGGTCGGACGGCCGCATTCGCCGAACCAGTCGTCCAAAACCCTGGAATGTGGTCCAGCTGTTTGTTTGAAAGTTAAAACAACTTCACTTTTTTTGATGAAAAATGGAAGACGGCACTGGCTTATTAACGTTTGCATCAAATAATGCTCTGGAGCAAAATGATGCTCTGCATCATGTTCAAAAATGGATGTTAATTTATTTATCGTGAATTGTTATTGCAACAGAAAAAAAATTGGTAAAATGATGTGCATTAAATCTTCCATTTTCTCTTTCCCTTTCTTATTTGCACGTATAGGTACCAATCCATCTTTTTCTTTCTGTCATCATTTTTTTTAAAGAGGATTACTAATGGCAAAAGAAAGATGTTTGAATAAATGGTTTACTTGAAGCCCCACGAGAACTGGTCAATGATGGAATGGTAGTGGGCCGCTCCCTCGTCGTTCATGCTCCACGCTCCGTTGGTGATTTCCAGCTGGCCGGAATTGACAAGTCCGCGGACTTGATCCCTCTTCGTTTCCGTCTGATCTTTCCACCATTTCGATAGGAATGCAGTCTCCACGTAGATGAACCTGAATGAAATGTGACGGTAGTGATGTTGAATTTAAAATGCACAAAAACAAAGAAACAAATTTTAAAAATGCACAATTTACATAGGTATTTTAAGTATGGCATATTTAAGGACAATATAGACATATAAAATTCACACAATATATTTCAAAGAATGAAGGTACTACTCTCATAATCATCAATCTTGACACACTGTTTTTAATATTACTGGAAGTAAAGTCTGCACAGCTAATGAAAATGTAGGTACCTATACCTACATTGATAATTAGAATCTTTATTCTGCAATTAATTATTTATCATTGTAAGATAAGGGCCATTCAAATTTCCGAATTAAGCTTAAAATGTTTGGGATATGTTTGTAATAATTACTTTAACCACGCATTTGTAGGTACCTTCTTGCAGGGTTGGCGGACAAGCTGTCCACGACGGAATCAATGATGTATTCGACGGCCGCTTGCTGAATATTGCTTCGAGCTAAAAACCAAAGATAAAACAACTAGCCATTACATTTGAAACAAGGACAAATAATTGCTGACATTGTAGTTGTGAGCTCGCTTACACCCGTAGAAATATTGGTCAAGGGTTTTCAGCCATCCGACATCGTCGTGAGTGTGAGGAATCATGTGAACGTTGAGTTTGTCGGCCACGATCGGGCCACAAGACTGAAAAAGAAACACATTAGGAACTGTAAAATCGTGGGCTTATATGTGTGTCATATGGCCACCTTCTTTGCCTATAGGGGGAAAATTTGCCTAGCTGGTCAATTATGTGTTCAAAAGGCATTAGCGTATTAGAGGGCAGATTTTAGAAGGCATTTTAAACACTGATTTGAGCAGCAGGCAAAGTGACCCCTTTAGTCAAAGTGTACTCATTTGACTAGCATACTCTTTCAAGTTGATGCCACAATTTTAAAACCGAATTTAACTGCACAAGTAGATTTGATGTACAACTGCACTAATTTTTGCCTAATGAATGATGGAATTCTAATGTTGTTTGGAATGCTTCCAGCAGTTTTGGTCAGCTTCAATCTCATGGGCAGGCAAACTGCAAATTAATGTACTGTGCAATAGTGCTAGAGAATCTGCGGAGACCAAACCAAACCATTTCAAACTGTTAGTGACAAAAAATTTGCTGTAGTTCACATTAGCAGTGCAATTTCATTTGGAGAGTGTGTTACATGACAAAATGAAGTGAAATAATGACCAACACGAGTGTAAACCTTACATTTAGTATAAGTGATACTTACGTCGTAACCGCATGCTGCCCTCGGAGCTGGGATCGAGAACGGATGAGCGGAAGACAGCGTAAAAGTCACCACAAATACAGAAACCACATACCAACACAACATATTATCAGCCTTGTGCTCTCAAACTTCTTGGAACTTCAACTCTACTCATCAAATTGTATCAGTGAGTGAGTGGAATGGGAACTATATATAATTTAAATAATAACAATCTTGGTTGGATAGTTGGCCAGTGTGTTTATTTTATTTTGAAATAGGAGAGTAAGAACCAAAGGAGATAGGATTGGCGCTATCAATTCACTCACAAAATGATAAGAGAGACAGATATTATTTATAACATTTTTGATTATTAATGATAAGACAGAAGACTTGTTGATTTCTATCTGACACTGGAAAAAAATTTCAAGAGCCATTACAATTTAATAAGTAAAAATTAGAAATCACTTAAAAATGTGGAGTTGATTGTTTTGTGTTCATCTTTTAATAACAATTTAAAATGACATGCACAAGAAAAATGCACAAACAGGTGTAGAAGTTGCATCTTGATAAGCCGCAATATTGATATCTACCTACGCTTGACAACAAAAATTGAATGTTCCTATTGAGATGCATTTGAAGCACTACTTGAGCAGGTACCTAAGTATTTGCTATTGTTTATTGCCAGATGACAATAGAAATAACAGCAAGAGTGCAGTGCATTTTTAATATGTTAGGTGCAATTTGTATTATAATAGCAATAGAATAGGTAATAGGAGAGATGAGCTCTTTCAGCTTTCCAAAACCTATAATTCAATCCAGCAATTTGTATCAAAATGTATGGAAAAATATGTAAAATGTTTATTAGTGCCAACTACATATTTATGATGATAAAAGCACTTGCCCCTGATGGAATGTACATGGATCCTATAAGCAATTTGATGGTACAGGTAACATGCTGCCAAAATAGAGGAAGTAAGTGTAGGTAGGTAGGTACATTGAAAGGCTTTTAGTTTTACAATTTTAAAGAAATCAAACCAATAGTTTAATGATCAGTAGATTAACTGTTCTTTTAATGCATAGGTAATCAAATGTAAATTGACATATATGAAGCAACGAGTCTTTAGATAATGAGTAAATACCCTGAAACGGTCTCGTAGAAACACCTAGACTGAATTAGCACCACCCGCTAAGCAAGTGTGTAGTCCAAGAGGAATGTGCGGATTTCCATAGGGCTGAGAGTTACCGCGGTGATGTCGACCGCCTTGTTTTCTCTCGGCGCTCGGTCGCGCTTCGCTTCCGAGTTCCACTGCAGTCGGTTGAGATCTTCGATCGGCTGGATTCCGCCCAGCGTCGTTTCCTCCGCGGAGTTGATCGTGAGATGGGCAAATAGCGTCTACAGACAAAGATTAAGAATTAAAACTTTTTTTACGTAGAAGTTTAAGTGATAAGTCTGGCCTCAAGATATCACACAAAATTTTTGTGAAACTTGTCATTTCC
The DNA here is from genome assembly GCA_921293005.1 of Nemoura dubitans. Lineage (NCBI taxonomy): Eukaryota > Metazoa > Arthropoda > Insecta > Plecoptera > Nemouridae > Nemoura > Nemoura dubitans. Next base: position 27,240,299 of record OV121077.1, on the reverse strand, counting down.
ACAAGAGAGAGACTTCTCCAAGAAACATTCAAGCCACGAGAGCAATGAAAAAAACTCACGAGATATTTGATTATATTGTCACTTGTCAGGGTAACTTTAGAAGTCGAAAACACTTTCTGTGGCTAATAATTTAAGTTTAACCCACTGCTCTAAAATGGAGAGAACATTTTCTGAGGAACAGAAACCTGACAACTCTAAACTCCAATAAAAAATTCAAGCAGCTATGAATATGATTACAAAAAATCAGAAAGATAAAGAAATCCCAAAGATGCCTTAGTTACAAAAGTATTAACGAATGCCAAAGATCCTTATTAGATGCACTCACGGTGAGGTCGATGGTGACGGGCAGCGAGAGCTGGTCGTCCTCGTTGACTTCCAGGATGTGTTCCAGCCGCAGCAGCAGCGTGTTTTGGGTCCACGGCTCCAGTGTCAGGATCTGCACGTTGCTGGGCAGCCCGGTGCCGGTCAGGCCCGAGAACTGCACATAGCCGGACAACAGGAGAAATCATGAGAAAAGCAGAAGACGCTTTAAGAATAAAAGCCACTGAAAAACTGAAAAAATATGTTTCTATCTCTATGCTAAAATTGACTACTCGATATCTGGGTTTGTATCATCCACCAACCAAACAATTACTTTGTTCTCCTGAAATAACAATAATTTTTCTATGTCTTGGTTATAAAGTTAAAAAATCACATTGGTAAATAAGGTATTTCATCAATCAGAACCAATAAAAGCAGATAAAAATGTTACGTAATTGATATATACAAAGCCCCCATCAAAACTGAGTATTGATTGAAATTTGATTGCAAGCCACTAAATATTAATTGTTAAAAAACCAAGAGAAATTTCACTTCAAACCTCGACGTTGTAAGCGGCGGCCCATTCCGTCTGCGACAGTCCGCCGCTCGGCGACACAAAAGTCCACGGCTTGAGAAGCTTGCCCGCTTGCAGCGTTCTCTCTTGCGCGGCCGTCGACGTCTCCTGCCCCGTGATTGGTCCGGCCACCAGCCAGTGCTTGCCTCGCACGACCAATCCCGTCCCGTACGCCACCTCGTTGAGCGGCTCGAAGCCGTCGTCGCGGAACAGCCGTCGGTGGAGCTGTGGCACGGAGACGAGGAGTTAGCGGCACGACTATAGCCGTGCTAAAGCCCCGATTTACTATACAATTTTTCCTGCATCTTAGAAATGAGCTACAGACTTGGAGTTGCATGCACTCTATTAGCAAACATTGGCACTAATGTCTGAAAAGTTAATGAAAATATCGATTGTCACTTGTTAGCCAATTTGGGATTTGTAATGGTATGAAGATGCATACTAAACCCATGGCAAGGAACTGCATGGATAGGAAAAAATACGGAGCACAGCTGCTATTTTGCATCAAGAGAAACTCAGCAGTAGAAAGGTAAGAAGGGCTGGCAACTCCCTCTGCTTCAGTTGGTTCTGAGATGCAAAGGTCTGTTTGTTGACATTTTCTAGATTTATCATGTTGACTAACTGGTTGAAAATTGTCAAAAATTTGCCGGGTTGCAAAATGAGAGATAAAATGTTTTCCAAACTTGTCAATATACTGGCCGAAAAAATTTTAATTAAAATTTTAACAGTTCCACAAAAATATGACCAGGGGGTACGTACGCATACATTATTGTGATCTCTGCTATTTATGGTACCTTCTACCTAAAGCATTTGATTACAAAAGATTTCAAGGTGGGAAAAAGGAAGCTTAAAAAATTCGACCAGCCGAAAATTTGACTAGTCAAATTCTCCAACAGTCATTTTCCCCGACCAGTACGGTTCTCGACAAGTCCCCTCACCATGAATTCAATCTGGCCGTCGTTGATGCTGGAGCCGCCCTGCGCCCGATCGACGAGCACGGCCACCTCGACGTTTGCGGCCTCGTCACGGACGAGCAGCCGCGAAACGACGGGGTAGTAGTTGGCGGCGATCGTCTCGGGCTCGGTCAGCTCAATGTCCCACGTCGGGCGGAAGTTGCGAACGCGTTTCAGCAGCTCCCGGCCGTTCGAGTCCGTGTAGAACGTGGCGTCGGTGGCGAGATCGGTCGAGTAGCGGGAGAGGATGTCGCGGGGCACGTTGCTGTCCAACCACAAATTAATGCACACAGATTTTTAAAAAAAGATCTAAAACTGGGTTTTGAATGCTAAATAAAAATCTCACTGTTTTTCCTTGTCATCGTAATGTTATTGCAATGTAAGGGAAATAATGAGACTATTTTGCATTCGAAACCAAGTTAAAATAGATTGTTTGAAAACAAGTTCTAAAGATAAGACGAGCAGACGTGAGTCAAGGAAATTTCAACAGATTGTTCATAACATTAATATTTAATAGTATTAGCTATTGCCATCGGAAATCTTTAGGTCAAGGAGCCCTGCATTTGAATTGTTCTCGACTTCATATTGTCATTAGGGTAAACATTTAAAAAGTTAGCAACAATGTGCTACGTCGTGGATGGATGGGTTACCACGCGGCCAGTTGCTTTTAGGAGAGAAGTTGGATGGTCTGTATGTACAAGTTAAGCACATTATTTCTTGTTCATCAACCCCTCTGCAGCATGGATTAGTAAATCCTGTTCCGCAAGGTTTACCATCCTCCGGAAGGGACGTTAGGCCGGTGGTCTTGTTGGAACATTTGGACAGGAGTAGGCTACGTGCCGCCAAGGGGTTTCGCTCAGGATTAGGGAGATTAGGTTCGCCATGACCCTATCATTCAACCGGAAATCAATCGATCAACACGGAAGTCGGTCGACTCACTCGTCTGGGATCGGTCCGACCATCCACTCGAACTCGACGTGGTTTTCGCCGGCGTAGACGCGGATCACCTGGCTGACCCAGCCTCCGAACTCCTGGTGCACTTCCTCCACCAACGGAGCTGTGAAAAGAGAATCAAGATTTTGTTGACTACCAGTACCTAATCCCATCCAGCGAATGGGAGATTGAGTGCCCGGATAGATCAACCTGAACGACAGTTATGAGCTACTGAGTTCTTATCCATGTTTATGTTTAATAATAATTGCACAATTTTTCAGCCTCGTTAACCTTTCATCCAATGGTTACATGGTAAAAAACTTTAACAAGGAGCACCGATCCTCTCCACTTAGTCTTCAGCTACGTAACTACGGAGGCATTGCTACAAAATTTAGCCACGGTTCTTTTCAGAAAGATTAAATTTGCCATTTCCCACTGTCTTCTGGAAACACTCAAGCCATAAGTGCAATGGGAAATAATTCCATACAGAAGGCCCTGGTTGTGTGCTTGGATAAAAATTATATCTACCTTCTCCATTGAATTGTTGATCTTGATATAAATTTAATTTTTTATTTTATGCTGAACATAGATGGTACCTACTAGTAATAAAGGTGAAAGAAAGTTATTTTTTCATAGAATAATACCTTTTTGAGCTGGAAAATGCACAAAAAGATTTCATCTGTCTTGGTGACTCACTTCTTACGACTTTGAAGCCAGTGATGTCGATTTTGACTGTGGATGTTCCATTCGGTCGGAAGATGTACGCTCCCGACATGAGTTCGCCTTCCTTGTTCGTGCCGATGTAGTACTCGAACGTCTGCGCCAGGCTCACTTCGATGCCGTTGATGTAGATGGACGAAGTCAGGCCGTTGTCGTCGATGTTGACAGTCACTGCCTAAAGGAACCGAAAGTCAGCTAGCATTAAGGATATAAGCCTAAGGATAAGAAGTAAGAACGATATGAGGTTGACGTACTCAACAAAGACATCCAGGTCGATTTTTAACCAAAAGGAATATAAACGTACAACAGAATATAATGTATTATTTAAATTGGTTAGAGCACCTGACCAGCAATCAGAGGCCCTGGGTTCATGTCCAGGTTTAAATGCACCTTTTTCCAGCTTCGCTTCTCGTTCACGGAGATAATTATTTTGAAGAACATTTGCGTCTATTAGCAACATACATGTCGCAATTCTAGGATATAACAACCAAGAATACAGGATCTTATAGAGTAGTACGGGGTGAATTTACGCAAGACCTTTTCAATTCAAATGAACCGAGATTACAATCGAGTCAACCACACAGCCCTTAGGCCAACTCTCCCTGTCAGTCAGTGTCGTCATATGTGTGGTCAGTGTGCATGGCCTCTCAGTGTCGAGTCAGCGATAGGACACTGAAGCAAGACCTGCTGATCGGAGACGTCACGCCGTGCACACGTAACATCATGGCCACCGCGTACCTCGTTGCCGATGGAGGTGGCCCGGGGCTGGGGCCGGGTCAGCTCCGACCGACGCGCGTCCGCCCGGGAGAGTTGGCCGACGTAGAACGACTGGAAGCCGAGCGGTGGCAAAGCGTCGGCGCGGAACACGAGCTCCGAAGTAGCGGCGCTCGAACGGCCGGGGATCAGCAGGACGGCGTCCGGGACAGCGATGACCTCGGACGGAACCACGGAACCTGGACGGAACGAAACGTTTCTACTGTTTAATCTTTGATCTCAGATTCGTTACGGGATAGGCAACCGATCACAGAACATGGATACGGTAATGCGTCGTTCAGCGCTAGACGAAACAGCTGAAGCTCAAAAGTATCCCTGGCATCAGCCAATCACAACCCGTGGTTTGGCCACAAGGCACACTGAGGCTCGACTTGTGAGCAAACGTTTCAGACTTCAGCCACGTAGAATGTTTTGAGCCACAGCGTTATCGCCTAGCACTAACGACAACGAGGCATAAGAGGTATCGACATGTTGCTACCGTGTCCCCCGTAAAGAGGACGCACTCTTGCAAAAAACTGTAGATCTTTTTTTTCATTATGGAAAATTGCTGAACACAGACTCTGGTTCATTTGAAAATAAATGAAGTCGAACTAAGTTGAGAGATTTTGAAGGTACCTACATTAGATTTGATCAGTTTGCAAGCAGTTCAGGTCACAAAAAGTTAGAAAACTATACTTTTATCAGTAGCACCATGTATTAAAATACCATGTACCATGTAGCACCATGTATAAAAATATTAGCATTAAATACCCCTAGTTTGATTTTTTAAACTATTGGCAGTTTAAGAGGCCAGACTACCTCGCTCCCAGCTGCTCGCAGCTGCGAGATAGCGCAAATGCAGAGTCTCACAAAGTAAACGCTTTTTTACTACACCATGAGCAAAAAAATATTGAAGTAAGAGAGGAAGTTGTAGCTAAAGAATCAATCTGTGTTGGTAACGGACCCGTTTTTCCATTATTTTGGGTCTAAAAGGGCCAAAACCGCTTCTAAAAATGTTGTATTTTGCTATTTTTTTTTGCGCCATTCAGTGAATCAATAAAGAGATGAAGGAGATTAAAATTACGAAAAAGGCTCCGTTACCGACACAGATTTATTCTTTATCTACTACTCTCTCGCTTACTTCATTAGTTTATCTCTTACGGTTTAGTAAAAACGCGCATACTCGTGAGACTCTGCATTCACGCTATCTCGCAGCTGCGAGCAGCTGGGAGCGAGGTAGTCTGGCCTCTTAATAAACAAGGACACATAAGTAACAAAAAAGTGCTCCTTCCGTCATTATCCTAGTATCTTACCGTCGGTGGGATGCAACACTTCAAAGTCTGGACCCGTGACGGGAACGCGGATGAAAGCGGAGGTCGTCCAGCTCAGCGGGTTGTAGACGGTGACGACGAAGTTGTCTGCGCTCTCGGTCGCGGCGCACTCGCTGACGTTAAGCTTGAGGCAATTCCAGACGGGCACTGGCGTCGCGTCTGCGTTGCCTATCAGCTTGCTGCGAGCAGAGGATGGGATTGCACTTCCGACAAATGTTCTGCTACTTTCATAATCATTCAAATTCTATTTAAAACTGGGTTTTTAATGCTAAATAAGTTACTTTCTCCTTCTACTTTTCCTACTTTAAAGGATGATAGCGTGAGTGGTGTTGAAAATCCACGAGACTATCTAGTATCTGTACCATCAGTATCACATTTGAATACTCATCCAATATCCAAATGAAAGATGACCTCAAGCAATGAGTTCCTCCATCAAGATTTAGATAGGAAAATGCAAACAAGCACCAATATATAGTTTATTCATTAACTTATCCAATAATAAAGTTAAATTCAATTTAGTGATCTATTGCATCTAGGAGATAAACTTTGAAGTTCAGTAGCCATTAATGGTAGAGTAAATGTGAGTAAAATGAGTCTTAATTACAAGTACCTACCTGGAAATCAGAAAGCCTCGGGTTCATATCCAGGTTCGGTTCAGAAGTTTTCCAGCTTTGCTTTCCTTCCATACATTAGCTCATTCATTGCTCATCGATTGGAATGACATTGCTCGTTTCAACTCACTTGACGGCCGCTGACGCTGACTCTGCGCTGGCCACGATGGCCGCGTGCTGCATCCGATAGTAATCCTGCGCAACGAAGTCCTTCATCGTGCCGGTGATGGCGTCGTGGTGCTGCATGACACCCATCGCCTCGCGCAGCTCTGTCACGCCCGCCTCCTCTTGCGCGGTCCAACCCGCAAGCGCCAGCAGCTGCTTGCTCACCTGGCATGGATACAAGAGGGAAAAATTAAAGAAAAGTCTCCACATTTTTTGGAAATTTTAAATGAATTATAAACCTATTAAAGTTTTAAGACTCGTGTCTGCTCGTTCTATCTTTAGCCCTAGTTTCGAAAAAAACTAAAACTGGGTTTTAAATGTCATTCTCAATGTTGTTTTCTCAACGTTTCGAAACATATACTGGTTAGTAAATTTACTACTTCCAGAGTGATCTAGCTCAACCTATTTCATCAAGGTCAAGGAAATCAAGGCCATAAAACTATATTTTTTGGGTTCTTAATTCTTATGTATTCATTCTGTGAAATCAGTCCAGCTTTTACTGCTGATAAAGTAGGTAACTGGTACATGAAGGTATAGGCACATGAATTATGAAGTTACCAAAGGTTGGCATCACCATGGACTTCTGAAATCTAGCATTTTGCCGCAAGGAGTAGGAAAGGGGTCTAATTTGGTAATTTTCTTAAAAATTGGTGCAGCTGTTAGAATGAAGTAAACTCACATACCTAGGTACTTTGAAAAGTAAAAAATGATAATGATTTCGGAGCGTGAAATTAAGGATCACTCTGCTCCCTTCTCCTAATTATGTCATAAAATATAAGACCACATTGGTGCAGTTGTAATTAAGACAGCACACCTGCAGGAAGTTGTTGCCGAGACGTTCGAAGTACTTCATCGTCGGTTTGGCGGTGAAAAACCCGACCCAGTACGCGTTCGGGTCGGTTCCGTACGGGAAGAAGTCGTCAGATTTCTCCGGCCAACTGAGTCCTTCGTCGTTGACGGCTTTCAGGTAGCAAGCCGGGGTCGAGTAGAATACGTTCATGTTGCTTTCTGCGTCTGCATTGACGTACCTATGCAATAAAGATCCGCATATTTACGCACTAGCTGCTTTTATGGAAATGACTCGATATTGACTGGCTATAATACAAAACGTTGCCAGCAGGGGTGTGGCTATGTAAAAACTGTAGATGAAATAAGAAGTCTCTTCTTTTAGGATCAATAATTTGTTCCTATTATCCAAACACTACTGTCAGAGGTACTAATATAAAAGTTTTGAAAACATAGACATATAGCCAAACAATATCCACTTATAATAAACTTTTTGTGTTGGTGTGCCAAATATTTCCAAATCAGCCTAAATTGAGCTCTTGAACAGCCAAGTGGTCCAAGCCAAGTGAAGTCAGGTTTTACACGACCTGATATTTGTTAGTTTTTCATTGATAAATACACTGATTAGCAGCTGACTACAAGTTTGACTACAAGATTTCTAGTAACAAATAATCAAACTATGGCTTGCTACACTGTTCAAATATACAAATTCGAATATCTGTAAAGTAAAACAGGGTGTCAATCTTAAAAAATGAAGAAGTGGACCACATGGCTTTTCAAAGACTCAACTGTTTTTGAGAGCGCTTACTTGATGACTTTGTCCAAGTTCTTGTACCAAACGTTGGCGTCTTGGTAGTTGAAGTCGTCGCCCATCGTCAGCAGCACGTTGTTGCTGCGATATTTGGTGGCTTTGTTCTTCACATGGTCTGAGAACGCTCTCACCTGGAAAACAAACCGTCTTCAGTACCTACCTTAAGTACCTAGGTACCCTACCTGAAATAATTTTCAACTTTCAAAAAATCTGTTTCAGTATGTTTATCCAACAAATGTGCAACATACCTTCTCAAAGATTTGAGAATGGACAGTAAAGATACCAAGTTTGTTAAAAACATAGTCTTGTTAAAGAAGTTGGAAATAGTTGGGACTATGTGAAAGGTTTTACAAAAAATCACCCTGTCAGGAATGTTGTATTCGGGACTGATAGGGTCATCGACCATCGGGTCGTCTCCGCAGTTGACGTCGAAGCAAAAGCCGGGAGGCGGACTGTACGCGCTCTCGAAAGCGTGCGTGAAAATGTCGGCGACATCACCTGACGGGAGAGAAGCGCAAAGGATTGAATGATTTGTGCACTCAACGACGCACTTCTTTCGCAATGGATCCTCTGGCACTGGTCTAATGACTTGGATGGGAGTGATCAGGGACAAACCTAGGTCCAAAGGGAAGAGAGAATACCGGGTGACGGCACTTAGCTGGGTACCGCAAAACGCCGGAGAGATTCGCGTATTTGCGGCGATTTACTGACCATAGGTATTCAAAAGATTAAAGTCTGACTGATACATGCATGTTACCAAATCAAATTTGGTCTTGGCATTATACACTGTTATATTCTACTGTCATTAAATTTATCTATCAGCCTTAAATAAATGGTTTTCACTGCATAAAACAGTACAATTTGCTGACAATTCACTTAATTTCCACGGCTAAACATACTTGATTTTGGTCCCATAAACGTGGCCACTTAACTGTTCTAAAATATTGGATCACTGGATAGCTAAAATTCAATGAACCAAAATTGTTCAGCTCAAGGTATGATTTGTAAGATGGACATGAGAGATTTGTAATTCTATAATAATATTAAGAAAAGAGCTACAAAACTGACAATAGAAGTATTCCCGACCAGCAAACTCACCGAGGTTGTCAGGACTTGCCCTCCAAATCATTTCGGCGGTCTTGTCCGCTAGCCGCTTCCGCCGGTCTTGGAAATCGAGTCGCGCAAAGAACAGCCCGTCGAATCCCATGCGAGCGCTGACGGCGGCGTGTTCGCGAGAATGGCCGAACGGATCGATTTGCCAGCCGACGGTCGGACGGCCGCATTCTCCAAACGAGTCGTTCAAAACCCTGATGTCATAAGGGAATTACTAGCTAGATTATAGTTCATTTCAACGTTTGTGAAAACATGATTTGTTAAAACTTGATTTGCTTTGACGACAGGCTATTTGGCAGATGCGAAAGGGCATTCGCATCTTTTTGCATTAAATAGAGCTATGAATGAAGACGATGACAGGACATACAACTAGGAGTTAGGACTACATTTTGAACAGCGGCTCACTTTTTTGAGACAGTATGTCCCTGCATCAGACCCTTTAAATCTCTATCCTGAACTGAGCTGGTCATGCTTATGATGGTCACCCATTCATTTCCTCACTCAGCGCAGTGTTGCTTAACTTCAGTGATATCAGAGATCTGGTGATTTCAACATGCCAAATCATTTGGTTGAAAAAGGAAACTATTATATATATATATATATATATATACCTATATTCATTACGAGACATTTTGTCTCTAAATCGTTTGATCGTTACTCACTTGAAGCCCCAAGCAAAGTTGTCGATGATGGACTGGTAGTGAGCACAAGCTTCGTCGTTCATGCTCCAAGCTCCGTTGGTGATTTCCAGCTGGCCGGAATTTACAAGACCGCGCACGATGTCTCGCTGCTCTTCCGTTTGCTCGTCCCACCATCGTGAAAAGAAAGCAGTCTCAACGTAGATGAACCTGAATACATTTTAAGAGTAAGTTTATTAGAGCACAGCTGTTATGATAACTAAAGGTTGTTCTTTATTATTAGAATAGTACCTATGGTTCTGTGTGTACTTAGGGTTCAATCAACTTTGTAATCAGTAATCACTAATAATAATAATATACTTGAGGTTTGTTTCAACCACATTAATTTGTTCCATTTATATTACAAATTTTTATCTCTGGCATACCTAGGTACCAATGATTATTTCCATTGATTTGTTTGTTTATCCATAAGACCAACAGAACGAAAAGCAGAATTATATCAATGCTTGCCAAGGTTGTTATTGTCTAATCAACGTGATCCTTAAAGCATTTACCTTCGAGCAGGATCGACCTGCAACTCTTTGACCACAGAGTCGAGGATATATTGTACGCCAGCTCTTTGAAGATTGCTTCGGGCTAAATAACAAGTGGATAAAAAAATGTAAAAGCAAGTATGTACCAACTAAAAATGTGATAACATAATCTGTAGATTTTATATATTGTCAACTCACACCCAAAGTACAGCTCGTCGACGGTTTTCAACCATCCCAGATCGTCGTGGGTGTGCGGAATGAGGTGTACGTTCAGTTTGTCTGCCGAGATCGGATGACAAGACTGGAAGAAAGATGCAAGAATAACCCAAAAGTTCTTATCTGAATAATACTGGTATATTACGTCTCTTCTAAATCGACTCCTTTGTGTTTTTGTGTACGATATTTAAACTACTCGACAATCTTCCAGCGTAAATTGTGGTGGGTCATTCATCCACCCACACCTGATTTCACCTAATCAATAGGTACTGGTACCTTACAATGATTGCAGAGTACTTTTGTCATGGCTAAGCAAGTATGGATAAACTTATATATAAATGGAAATGTTCTAAGATAAACATAGACATTTTATTATGTCTTCATCACAGTACCTACCAATCTGTTATTTCCAAAAAATTTAACTCAATTGTATTCTATTAAGAAAAAATGTTAATTTATCAAGGCAAAACTAACATCGTACACAAAGATACGACATAAAGCCCTGATTTTCCTTCACCTAATTTACAATGCAAAAAAATGCACATTAAAAAATTACATTATTAAAAAAATTATTTTCTTCAACACCTCATACCTACGCAACTTACCTCGTAACCGCACGCGGCCCGGGGAGCGGCATTCCGAAACGGATGAGCCGAGGAGAGCGGCACGGAAACCGCAATCACGGCCACAATCAACAAACGCAGCATTGCGTTGCGCTTAGGTCAATGACGCTCAATGGAACGAACACCGATAATAACGGCCTGGCGATATCTGCCATGCAGTGTTCACATGGTGACTTGATAGAGAAGCTGAAATAAACACTTCAAGACGTACACTTCAACAAATCACTTCAAGAAGTACTTCAGCTGTAACCACGTGAATGAGGTGCCCAGTGCACATCCTTTTAGGCCCCGCAAATAAACAAGTAGTTGATAAGATTCAGATTGTAGATTAACAATTCCAAAATCTTTTACTGATAAAGAAATGTTTCTCTGTGAATTGAGAGATAACACTAAATCATTTAAATCAAAGAATGAAACTTTAATAACAGCACTTGATGTACAGATTGCATTGTTTATTGTTGTGGGCTTTGCAATTGCATTCAATAAATGCAAAAGAGGGGTGGCAAAGGGAGAGACTGATTCTGAGTGTGTTGAAGAAATTTCCGTAGGCGGAGTTCCTGTTTCCAGGGTCAAGTAGGTACCTACTTGCCACATGGGATTTACAAAATCTATTCGCTGTAATTTTCCACCACGGGGTCAACTTAACAAACCCATGCTGATTACGTTGTTACTGCAAGAAATCATCTCAACCATGTCGAGAAAATTAACCTTGGTTGCATAAGGCTGGCATTGTAGTGGAGCCTGGAAGTGGTTGGGTTATTTCAATTATGGCTACAAAGTCTGCAGCGTACCAAAGTGAAAGAAATGACAAAAGAAAGTTCAAACAAAGAGGAACTTAGAATATTGAATGGTAAAAAGAAATTTTTAATGCCAGCTAGATTAAAGAAATAGGCAAATGTACAACAAAGCGACGTAGTTAAGAAGGATGTATTGAAAAAAGAAAGAAGGCACAGAATATAAAAACATACATTTTTTTGATGTTCATATAGGTAATAGTTTTTTAATTATTAGTTTGGTATGAAATGTAATCAAAGCCATGCTCTAAGCAAGCGTGTAGTCAACGAGGAAGGTTCGGATCTCCATCGGGTTGAGAGTTACCGCGGTGATGTCGACCGCCTTGTTTTCTCTCGGCGTTCGGTTGCGCTTCGCTTCCGAGTTCCACTGCAGTCGGATGAGATCGTCGAGCGCCTGGTTTCCGCCCAGAGTCGTTTCCACCGCGGAGTTGATCGTGAGACGGGCGAACGTGGTCTGCAACGACAAATAAATATATTTTAATGCTGCTCGGTTTTGGAATAGGTACGATAAATAGAGCCCATAGAGTTGCAGAAAGCTATTTGAAATTACAAAATCATAATGACAAAACTATAAAGACAGCAACTGAGATTCAGCTGCAAGATTGTAGTTTAATTGGTTCAGTGAATTTAAAGTTTAAACTCAGTGTGAAGAAAATATAGTAACAAGCATAGCATCTGCGGTTGGGAAGGAGATCCATTTAAAACATGCTGCCATATGGTTGCTGAAATTGAAATTATTTTCAAAGAATTATACCTAGGTACTTGCATTTGTTAAAAGATTAATTTCCACTTTTATAGTACCAATATCTGCTTCCCAATTAATTCCAGACCAGTACGTACTCTCCAGTCTCCTATAACTCATTACAGCTCATGCACAGTTAAATTAAACCTATGCTTCGAAGAAGCTTACAAGAGATCTAAAAATGCCAACAAGCTTGCTAATTGCTATAGTCTTCTGCAACTCAGAAAGTACTTAAAGCACTTTCAATGATCAATGATCGAAGCTGACATTGCTGGCAGTAAGCACAACTTTTGGCATTGATTAATGCAATTAAATAAGTAACAATGAGACTTGAAATAGCCACTCACGGTGAGGTCGATGGTGACGGGCAGCGAGAGCTGGTCGTCCTCGTTGACTTCCAGGATGTGTTCCAGCCGCAGCAGCAGCGTGTTTTGGGACCACGGCTCCAGTGTCAGAATCTGCACGTTGCTGGGCAGCCCGGTGCCAGTCAGGCCCGAGAACTGCAAAGATGGAGACAAAATTTTATTTTCAAAGGAGGTTTTTCGATAACTTAAGTAGCACCCACAACAATGCTGTTAGGGTCAAAAGAAAACCAATGTATGTAAAGCAATGTATGTAATGTATGTAGCACTTTGGAATAGATTTTCATTGACTCTCCTCACCTCCACGTTGTACGCCGCCGCCCATTCCGTCTGCGAAAGTCCGCCGCTCGGCGAAACGAAGGTCCACGGCTTGAGCAGCTTGCCCGCTTGCGCCAGGCGTTCTTGCGCGGCCGTCGTGGGGCTCGCGCCGCCGATCGGTCCGGCCACCAGCCAGTGCTTGCCTCGCGCCACCGTGCCCACGCCGTACGACACCTCGTTCAGCTCGTTGTTGCGGATGATTCGACGGTGCACCTTTTGGCGAGTACAGAATGTCAGTTTTGAAAAAAACTATTTCAAACTGGGATTTGAATGCTAAGTCAAAGTCTCACTGGCTTCCCGCGTATTGTAACACATGCTAGTTACTTTTCCAAGGGTGATAAAGTGCTAAAGATAGGACATAGTAGACATGAGTCTTTTAGGAAATTTAGTAACAGAATGTCAGGTTTGGTACACGAGACTGGATAACAGGCAGTAAACAAATTACGTCTTTTCCACACTTTCGTCCGAGCCCAAAACGCTCAGAGGCCGAGAACGAGACATATTCACAATCGCTTGGAATGCGACGGGCTCAGCCTTAAATGCTCAAAAGCGCAAGTGAGTATTGGTTGTAAACTTGTAATATGCTATTTGATTGACTTCCCAAAAAATTGATTTTACTAAGGAATTATTGTGGTGTCAAGGTCCAGTTACTTTGATATTTATTTTTTCTAAATCTCTCTTGAAACTATTACGCATATAATTTAGTTCACAGCCACGTTTTTAAAATACGTTTTGAAAAACGCACCGTTGCCGTCCAATTTTCCCAACGCCCCATTCCGACTCACCATGAGCTCGATCTCTCCGTCTCGAAGACTGGACCCGCCTTCGGCCCGATCGACGAGCACGGCCACTTCGACGCCCTCGGCCTCGTCTCGGACCAGCATCTTGGACACGACGGGGTAGTAGTTGCCGGCGACCTTCTCCAGGTCCGTCAGCTCGACGTCCCACGTCGGGCGGAAGTCCCGCACGCGTTTCAGCAGCTCTCGGCCGTTCGAGTCCGTGTAGAACGTGGCTTCGGTGGCGAGGTCGGTGGCGAACTTGGAGATGACCTCCTTGGAGGTGCCGTCTCTGTGCGGCAGCGGAGGAGAGAACGAGATGAACTTCGGTTTTGGTTCGGATCGAAAGCTGGGTCTAGAGTTGGCAATGTCTGTGACAAGTTGTCTTTAACGTTGGCTCTGGACCAATCAGAGACTCCATGGCAGAGTCGCGAATATGATGTCATGCATACGCAGAGTCTCTGATTGGTCCAAAGCCAATGTTCATGACATCGTGTCACTGACATTGCTAGCTATGGACCCAGCTTAAAGGCTAATGTACACAGGAGTCAAGACCTAGACATGACAGATTTTCTACATGGCTTAGATTTAAATTCTCAGAGAGACCACTGCTGCTTGGCATCTACCTCTAATAGTTTCAAAACTGTTCATAAAGTCTAAGGAGGCTATGATTGGTTTGAAAGCTTCTTGTTAAAGCCTGAACAAGACTCAAAACAAGGTACAATTAGGACGACTACAGATCCAGAGTCGATCACTTAACATGGGCAAATAAACGCAATGCTTTTCTGATGGGAATTTTTTTCCTGCACAAGTGATTGACTGAGCCCCTAAATATAAATGTCAACAAATTGACCTGAGAAATCAAGAGGCATTTTTGTTTCCTGAGTCGTTACCGAGTGGCCTTGTAGTACTATTCGGAATGCAGAGTACCAGAATTGCATAAAAAGAAACTAATGAAACGAAAGTGATTTTAGAATCACTAACAGCGACAACTCACTCGTCTGGGATCGGTCCGACCATCCACTCGAACTCGACGTGGTTTTCGCCGGCGTAGATGCGGATCACCTGGCTGACCCAGCCTCCGAAGTCCTGGTGCACTTCCTCCACCAACGGAGCTGCAAACAGAACAAATACGAATCAGTCGAGGGTTAACCACTTTCAGAGCTTAATCTGCAAGAAAAAAAAGGTTACTCGAGATACTTGAAATAGGTTGAGACTTCCAAAACCCATTCCCATTATTTAAAAAAAGGTTAATGGGGTACTAATAATATTAACGTTAACAACGTTATGCTTTACACTTGTTATCTCTACAAAGTACAAACAGCTGTGCTTACTTCATGCAACACAAACTGCATGGGCAATCAAGAAGTCAAAGATTCGCAGGTAGTAAAATAAATAGGGCTTTGTGATCATGTAAAAAGTAAAAAGAAAATCATCAATCAACGAGCAAAGCCTTTCTTCCCTAATCCGGACAAAGACTCACTCCGTACGACCTTGAAGGCTGTGATGCCGATGTTGTTGGTGATTGTGTCGTTCGGGCGGAATATGTACGCGTTAGAGAGCTCCCCGCGGCCGCCGGTGTCGGTGTCGCTGATGTAGAACTCAAAAGTCTGCGCCAGACTTACGTCGACGCCATTGATCGAGATCGAAGAAGTCAGGCCGTTGTCGTCGATGTTCACTACGACGTTCTGAGAAAACACAAACATAGTACATCTTCTCTTCAATTCATTGCATACTGGTTATCTGTTGACACTAGTAACAACATCATTCCTCTCGCAAACATAGATCAGACATAAGCTACATATACACACGAGAGCATTATTGGCAAAAGTCTGCCTCAGCAGGTTGCATAAGCAAACTTATGCACAACAATCCTTAAACCAACATTTTCCTAAATATGACAGGAACTTAAATTCAACAGGCTGACCAAATTAATCTGATTGGTTCTCCACTTTGTTTTGACCTTAAGCTTTCGGTAGAAGTTCGGAATGGTCAAACGTTTTGTTAACACGTCATGTTAACGTTGTGTTCTCAAGTTTTTTGTCGACAAGCTAACATAGATGCGTATTCCAAACATTACTGCTACTGCGAAGAAAAACCTAAAAGGTTGTGGATTTGACCGATTTTCACAAAAATTTAACATTTTAAAGGACCTTCTCTTGGCTAAATATATTAATGTAAAATTTTGGAAAAAAATACATGTGTATGAAAGAGTTGCTGGATGGCAGATACTATACTTTTTTGTTGCATGTTGAAAACTTACAGCGGAGGGAATTTTCAAAGTGTCAAAAAGGGCCCAAAATAGCAATTTTTGAAAATTTCCTCCGCAATAAATTTTTAAAATACAAAAAAAAAATAGTATCAGCCATCCAGCAACTCTTTACAACACATGCTTTTAATCAAAATTGTACGTTAATATTTGCAGCCAAGAGAAGTTCCGTTTATGTGTTAAATCAATGCGTAAATCAGCCAAAACCACAACCGCTTCGTTCGCTCCTAATTCTAACAGCTAAGATGATTGTAAACCAACCTTCAGGCTGGGAAACAGAAGACACGATAGTCAAGACCGTAACTGCGTACCTCGTTGCCGATGGAGGTGGCCCGGGGCTGGGGCCGGGTCAGCTCCGGCCGACGCGCGTCCGCCCGGGAGAGTTGGCCGACGTAGAACGACTGGAAGCCGAGCGGTGGCAAAGCGTCGGCGCGGAACACCAGCTCCGAAGTGGCGGCGCTCGAACGGCCGGGGATCAGCAGGACGGCGTCCGGGACAGCGATGACCTCGGACGGAACCACGGAACCTGGACGGAAAGAAACATTTCATTGTTTAATCTTTGATCGCATATTCGTTACAGGATAGGCAATCAGTATGCCGTGCAAGTTGTACTTCGATATGGGATACACTTTACGGACAGCACCTTTTGTCTAATCATGGCAAAATCTTTATTTACCACTCACTCAACTCACTCACTCTTCCTTCACTCATTTGACAACCTATTGACACCCTTTGCATCTCGAAATACTTCACCTGTAAATTATTTTCAAGCGTTTAAAAACAACCCCGTTTTCCACGGAATATCTACTAAATATCTACAGAATCTTCACGCTTCAGGAACAAATTGACACACTCTATAAATCTCAAAAACTCCCAGAACATTCGGAGAAAGCTTCACTCACTCGTCATCATCAACCACCACCATCTGACCTCAAATGGCTCTTCGATCTCACCGTCAGGATGAAGCACCTCGAAATCCGTCCCCGTGACCGGCACACGCACGTACTCGGCCACCGGCCGGCTCAGCGGGTTGTAGACGGTGACGACGAAGTTGTCGGCGACTTCCGTCGGCGCGCACTCGCTGATGTTCAGCTTGAGGCAATTCCAGACGGCGACGGGCGCTGAGGACTCGCTGCCGATCAGAACGCTGCCGAGGAAGGGAGGAATTAGAACATTGGAAATTATACCAATTATCATTAGTTTTACCACAGGCACAAAGGCTACCCAGATTATCCACTCCTATCCTATACTAACGGCAGGGAGCTTCTTTGAGAGTGAAAAACTGTTCTCCATCTAGATGGGAAACATACTTTAGTTACCAAATTACTAACTGTCCCAGTACCGTATAATTTCAGAGTGACCTCGAAGCTCTTTGTGACTGAGGTTAATTGCAGTACCTACTACCTATTCACAAATCTAATTACAATGGCAGAGACGCCCAAAGACAACTGTAAAGTCATAACTCATAACTCTTAGTCAGAACCTGACTCACAAAGGGGAACTATAATCCTCCCAAAAAATTTCTGAAGGCATGTTTCGTTTAGAGTTTCGAGACAAAGGAAATCTAAATTAGCCATGACCACATGGTTCCAAAATACATTTCAAACTATCAATAAACAAATAAAATAGAAAAAATAAAGTTCCTCACTTCAAAGCCGCTGCCGCTTCAATGCACTTGAATGCAACTTTTGAAGCACTTCAATGCAAGTTTTGTTTAGAGTTTAGAGACAAAGGAAATCTAAATTAGCTATGAGCACATAGTTCCAAAATACTTTTCAAACTATCAATAACCAAATAAAATAGAAAAATAAAGTCCCTCACTTCAAAGCCGCTGACGCTTCAACGCTGGTCGCGACCACCGCCGAGTTGAGCATGTCGTAGTAGTTGTCGAGCACCGCCGGCCGCATGGTGCCGGTGATGGCGTCGTGATGTTGGTAGACGCCCATCGCCTCCCGCAGCTCCGTCAGGCCGGTCTGGTCTTGCACTCCCGACAGCGTCAGCAGTTGCTTGCTCACCTGGAATCAAAAATGACTTTATTAACAGAAACCACCAAGCTGTTTGGTGATTTGGAATCCCAAAAATCCAAAAAAAAAACCTCACCAATCGCCTTAA
Organism: Nemoura dubitans; assembly: GCA_921293005.1. Lineage (NCBI taxonomy): Eukaryota > Metazoa > Arthropoda > Insecta > Plecoptera > Nemouridae > Nemoura > Nemoura dubitans. The sequence goes on along the minus strand of OV121077.1, from coordinate 27,221,866 downwards.
AGCCGAGCATTTAAGGTCAGTTTTGGCCGGTGTATTGACATTCCCTGTTTTACAGACATTTAAAAAAATCAAATTGGAATACTTTGAAACATACACAAAAAAAAACTCAAATTTTGATTCAATTGACTGAACCACAGTAAACTTTTTTAGCATTTAAACTAGGGAACTAAGCTTTTAAACTGTGCACCTACAAGATCCAACATGTGAGCAAGTGTTATCATGTCACCAAAATATTCCTTTATGTTATGAATATGATAATGAATATTATAAGCAAATATTTAATATTTATTTGCATTTTCCCTCGAGAGACCTTCAAACTCCCTCTTTGTATCTAGGAATCTGGAATCTTTGAATATCTAGGTTTTATCGGTCAATATCGGGCATAAATGCCAGTTTAGGCAAACGTTGGTGAAACCAGCTATCATCAAAGTTGCATTGAGTCAGGTGACAATCGTACTCGGTACTGAACTCTTCATGATCAGTTCCCTTCGAGAGAGAGACTGGAGGCAATGAAGTTGTGAAACAACTATACTGGGCAATTGCCTATCAACCTTGCTACAGCGTGGATTGAAGGAGGAATTCCGTTGCTCCTGTTGTGGACGTTAATCCGGTAGTCGCCAAGGGGAGTTTTTCGTTAGGACGACCGGAACCGGGCTTTCCCGTTTCCCTTGTATGCAAGGTAAGGTTCCACATCTTGCATCATCACCCTATCATTCATCAATGCCATCAGACCAGTGCCCGATGTCAAAACAGTGCATTGTTGAACACCACAAAATACAAATCAATAATTAATGTTGTGCAGTTTAGAATAATTCCACCTACCTGCAAGAAATTGTTGCTCAGTCGTTCAAAGTATTTAAAGGAAGGCATCGAAGTGTAATAGCCGACCCAGTACGTTTGGAAATCGCTTGCGTACGGGAAGAAGTCGTCGGTCTTTTCGGGCCAGCTGAGTCCTTCGTCGTTGACGGCTTTCAGGTAGCACGAAGGCGTCGAGTAGAAGAGGTTGACATTGCTGTCGGTGTCGGCGTTGACGTACCTGTTAAGGAGAGTGATGCAGTTATGTAAATGCTCAAAGCAAACAACAATTGATCAATCGCTTGTAATGGTACAGTTTTTTGGCTGCCGTTACACAATGTTTTTGCTCAGACTGTATCTTCTGCATTCCTGCCTTGCTATCCCCCTGTGTGCCAGTTGTCCCCAAACTAGCTGGGGACAGCAGAGTGGTCACGGACCTGAGAACTGTTCGGTTCGTCAGGCAGGCTCTCTCCACGCTATTTTGAATAAACTGTCCTTTTCTTAACATAGCTATGTTTGGTGTTTGACTAGTTATTTAATTACACGATGCTACAGCTGAAACATCAAGTCTGAAGGAGTAAAAACTTTCTTTAGAGTACAACTTTTGTCAAAATGAGAGAGGGGCTTCAATGATCGGAGGTCGAGACCGGTGACGGTATTTTTGATCGACCAAAACAAGCGACATGCATTAAAAGATGGTGACCGCTTACTGAACGAGCTTGTCCATGTTCTTGAAGTAGAGACCCGCTTCTCCGTACATGAAGTCGTCTCCCATCGTCACGAGAACGTTGTTGCTGCGGTACTTGGTGGCTTTGTTCTTCACGTGGTCTACGAAAGCACCCACCTGCAATTAATTGAGAAACATTGCACAGTTATACATCTGGAATGGGGGAAATCTTTTTTTCTTCAGGAATTCTTTTGCCCATAACTGTCCATATTTAATTGCCGGACTACATAACCAGAGTCGATCAATTATGTTGGCAAATAAATGAAATGCTGTTCTCATGGCAATTATTTGACCAAATAAGTGGTTGACCATGGAACTGCATGTATAATCGGAGATTCTAAGCAAAGTGTAACAGCCAATTTTTAAGCTTAAATTTTTAAGACCTTAAATCAAAAAGTAATCAATCAACCAAAAGAAAGTGGCATCACGTTTCGTTGCCAATGATATTGTGTGTGACCGAACGCAATTGTCCGGATGATGATTACCCTGGCAGGGATGTTGTATTCCGGACTGGCCTCGTTGTCCACCATCGGATCGTCTCCGCAGATGATGTCGAAGCAGAAGCCGGGCGGGGCGCTGTAGTGCGTCTCGAACGCATGCGTGAAGATGTCCGCGACGTCCCCTGCACGCCGAGGCAAAAGACGGGACCGTCAACGGAAGAGAGATTTTGCAACGCAGCATCAATGGGACACGTTTAAGTTTAGCAAAATATATACCCACACTGATGAATAAAATTCTGTACAAAGTATGTATTCTGTAAAATTCTGTATGTTATTATTTTAAATGTCGACTATACTGCCAGAGGCATCTCTGAAAGTAGATGAAATGATACAGTTTTAATTTTATAATTCAACTAAATTATAAGAAGAAAGGAGAATGCAATCATGTTGTAGTCTAGCTTTGAATAGCTATTATTAATTATTATTAAAGCTCTACAAGAGTTTGTTTGAACTTTTGAGAATATTCTGAGCTTTCTCTGAAATTTTGATTGGTTATGTAAGTATTTGGTTGTATAAAAATGTATAGGTAATCGATATTGGAGCAAGCGTTTGTACAGTGGAATTTTATGTGAACTTGCAGCCAGGGTCTTCTAAATGAGATTGTTTCCCATCGCTCTTATGGCTCAAATGTTGCTAGGAGACTGTGAAAAATGGTTAAGTAGGGCCTGCAAAAAAAAACCAAAACCATGTAAAAAACACTCACACACATTCTTTATAAGTTACTTTTATTTGGGCTACTGAAATAGTTCCAAGATATCTCACCGCTCGGCCATCAATTAAACTCGATAACTCACCAAGGTTGTCCGGGCTCCCCCTCCAAATGGTCTCCGCAGTCTTGCTGTCCATCCGAGTTCGTCTGTCCTGGTAGTCGAAACGTCCGAAGAAAAACCCGTCGAAACCGAAGCGAGCGTTCAGCGAAGCCTGCTCGCGAGAATGGCCGTACGTGTCGACCTGCCAGCCCACGGTCGGACGGCCGCATTCGCCGAGCAAGTCGTCCAATACGCTAGCGGGCAGTTAACGGTGTCGACTGAATGTCAAGCCACTGAGCTCCAGGAAATCCAGAAAGTCTATTGCAGGAAGAAACATCGGTGATTCCACAGATATGAGGTTATCCAGATATTCACCGGCAATCCCTTAAAGGCGTTGGTAACCTGTTTTAACATCATCTACCAGGCCATGGCACAAGGATAGTTATAATCAAGGGACCCAATGTTCTACATGTGATTACAGTTACCTACTTTGGTTACAGGTGATATAACAACAAACAGTGGCTCCATCCGTTGAATGCCGGCGAAACTATTAATGTGGGCGGAGGGCTTTTGTGAAGCTGCTTTAGTATGGGAGTGGAAAATCTGGGTAACCTTGTATCTGATTGTTATACCTCATGAAGTTTATTTGATTAAAGTATCTATCTGCACTCTCCATTGCATTGCAAGCAACTACTTTTGCTGACTTTTGCCTTGCGTCTTCAAGATGGCAGTTGTTGTTAATGTGGCATTTTATCTCTTAGGGTTAGAGTCCAGTAACGAATGAAAAAAGATCAAACAACGTGATGTCATTATTGTTCTGTTACACAATAATACATTCAACTTCATGAAACTACCTAATGATGAAACATCTTTATTGTTTCCCTGACATGAAGTTGTCTTTGAACTTTGAAGTTGGGAGGAGAGATTTAAATCTTCCTGCAAATTTCCTACAGGAAATTTTGCTTAGTTCATTTTAGAATATCTGTAGGAATGACATGGTCCATGGACTATCCTTCTGTGTAGCTTCATATTATATTACGGTAGTTAAAGAATATGTAATTTTTCATTGAAATAAAGAATTTTATGGAAAGTTAACTCTGTTATGAACCATTTTCAGCGCACAAACCTATTCCCAACCGAGGCTAATAAAAACATTAAAACAGTGTGTTTTTTTATATAGGTACCAATGTTGGTATAGTCATCTTAACAAAGTTGGTTTTTATTGTTTAAGTATAGGCAGGTTGGTAGGAGGTACGTATTATATCAAAGAGTGTAGCATTGAAAATATCTAAGTACCTAATTTAACTTTGCATAAAAATTCTGGCTGATGTTATCTGATTGGAATCAAATTTGCTAACCAATTTGCTTTAAAAAATACACCATTTGAAAAATTCTGGCATTGCTATAATGTGTAATTGTGGTAATTTACCGAAAGCCCCAGGTAAACTGGTCGATGATGGATTGATAGTTTGTGGCTCCTTCGTCGTTTGAGCTCCAAGCGCCGTTGGCGATCTCAAGTTGTCCAGAGTTGACAAGACTCCGAAATTGATCCCTCTTTGCTTCGGTCTGCTCTTTCCACCATTTCGACAGGAATGCTGTCTCCACGTAGATGAATCTGAAAAACATACAGTCTAGGAAAGGACTTCACTTAATTCATTTAAAAAAAATGTAAAGTTTTCTTTTAAAATGATGTACCTAGGTAATAATTAAGGTGAAGGTCTGTCTTCAATAATCAGATTAACCTTATGTATAACCAGTGCTTGCAGCTCAACATTTATTTGTACATAATACAATTGCAATGTAGAAAGAGTACCCACTATGCAGGATAGAAGGAAGTTTGTAGGGACCTATTTTACAAACCATTTTTTTAAAACAACAATCATTCAGTTCTTTGCACATTGCCAATTTCATTCTATAGTCTATTGAACAGCTTGTAGGTGCTTACCTTCTTTCTGGATTGGCCAGCAATGCTTTCACTACCGAATCGAGAATATACTGGGCACCACCTAGTCTCTGAATGTCGTTGCGAGCTGAAATGGTAAGAGAAATCGATGGCTTCACTGACGAGTCACAGACCCAAAGCAAATTGATCGAACAAGAGAACAATCTCGATACATACCACCGTAGTATAACTGGTCTACGGTTTTTATCCAGCCCACATCGTCGTGTGTGTGAGGTATCATGTGCACATTCAATTTGTCTGGTGCAATAGCAGCACATGCCTGAAAATATAATATCCATGTTCTTATCTGCATGTACTCACAAGTTCACCAAATTTGTGTTGATTTATCACCTGTATCAAATCTTTTACTGTAGGTACCTCTTTGTATAAATTTTGGCATGTTACTCTTGCAACTGTAGCATAAGGAATATAGAATTAATAAATGCTTGTCGATCATGATTTAAAAAAATTATAACCTCACTATGCCAATTAATTGGTTGCATCCCTTGGATTACTGCAATTGCAATGCCACCACCCAATCTGTTCCAGAATTTAAAAAATTATAAATCTCAAAAGGCACAAAATCTTTGAAACTGGTGCTAAACCAAATAAAGTACTCAGCTAACATCATATCCACACGCAGACTTCCCGATAGATTTCTGGAAGGGATGAGCCGCTGCTGTAGTCACGGAAAACGCAACCACAGACACTATTAGAAATTGCCACATTGTATACAGGAGGCACCCAGGAACAAAATAAGCAACTTGCAATCTGGCATTCAACTTATATTTTAATCTCCTTCAAGTTTTAATGAGCATTATTTTGTTGATCAAACAATTTTTTATCAATTATTTACTTGTTTATCAAACTAATGACAAGCATAATAATAATAATAATAATATAAAGTTCATAAAAAATAATTTCAATTGAAACTGTGATAAGATAATAGGTATGGGTTTTGATTACTTTATCTTATCATTTTGAATCATGGTGCACCCCATTGACTAAGCAGCAAGAGTTTGAGACTTTACTGATTGATTCTTACTGGAACCAACATTCACAAAATATAATTTAAATTTATTTATACAGTAAACATGTGAAAGCATTACAACATCCTTGGTTCTATCATTGGGTTTATAGGTTTAGGCAGAGACCCACCGCTAATGCTAGGGTGTCTGCGTAGCCACCGAGGCCGCAACCCGAAGTGTCGGTTTCTCTCGCCAGATAGCGCTAGCAGCTCTTCCGGGCGCTTGTTTTCGAACGTGACTTGAAAGCGGCGATTGCTATGACGTAGTGGCGCTGTAGAGTTAAATAGGGGAAATCTTGCCTTGGGGGAGCTGCGCTATCTGGCGAGAGGAACCGACACTTCGGGTTGCGGCCTCAGTGGCTACGCAGTTACCCTAGCATTAGCGGTGGGACTCTGCCTAAACCTATGAACCCAATGGTTTTATGCTTCTCTTATGAGTTATGAGGCATATTTTAGTGAAAATAATAAAAAAGCTAATGCATATTTATTGAAACTCACTCTCATAAAAATTTAAACTCTATAAAACACTAAAGTGAAACTGAATATTTTATAATCAAGCCCCTCAAAACAGAGTTTAAACTCATTCAAAACACTTTAGGTAGGTACATAATAAGAATGTGGCACATACAAGGTCCATTATCTGTTGGCACACTGTTGACACTACTGCTGGCGCTACGTCAGATCAACAAAGAACTGGGCCTCTGGAACAGGTTCGGGCCCTGGAAGGTCGAAGTCTATCCGTCGGGCAGGCGCCGCAGCAGTCCGTCTCGTTTTCTTCCGCTTCGGCTGACCTTGCGAGTCCGTGCCGCGACCGCCAGTGGCCTCGCTCCGTCGCGCTCGAAACTCCTCGCTCAGTTTTCCCGCAGCCCTGGCGATGAAACTGTCTAGCATTTTGCACTTTTGCATAGTCGTTATCTGCACCCGGCACGTAGGACAGTTGGCTGAACGAGCTTGCCAGTCCCGGACGCACTTGCTACAAAAAGTGTGGCCGCAATTCAGGGCTGTCGCAGCGATAACGAGCTCAAAACATATCGCGCACTGCAAGTCCGTTTCTATGAACTCTTCGAACTCGTGGACTTGGTCCAGGCGAGCCGCCACTTTGGCTTCGTTCAATTGTTTGTCAGTGGCTTCGGGCAATTTCGTTGTTTGCTCCTTGAGTGCAGCTATTTCCTTCGCTAGCTTGGCTTTCTCCAACGATTCTGCAAAGCTTTTCACCTCTGAATCTTCCCAGTAGCGCTTGTACTTTGCAACATCGTCGGATAAATTCGAGGACATGGCCTGCACAGAAATCATTTCTAAGCTTAGATTTCTATTTTCTTCCTCTCGTGTACGAAGGGATGCTTTGAACTCGGCAGCTTCCTGCCTAGTTGCTTCCAATTCTGTCTTTACTGTTCCAGTCTCGGCTTCTTTGATGGTAACTACAGATTGAAGTGCAGCCAGTTCAAGTTGCAAACAATTAATACTTTGTTTGGCTTCACCTAATTCTCTCAGTAGAAGAGATGCTTCTTTCTTGGCCACTTCTAGTTTATTAGCGTTTTTAAACACCTTGGAGTGAGCCTCTAAAATTTCTACTTCGAGATGTTTGTTACGCTGTTCAGCATCAAGGACCTTCGATTCTTCCTTGCTCAGACGTTTCTGAAGATTTTGTACCTCTTCGGCTGCTAGGGCTTGCTTGGCAGTAGCCTCGACAATTTCAGCACGAGACTTGGACAATTCATCCGAATTCAAGGATAACGTTTTTTTAAATTGCAGGTGAAGGTTTCCATAGCGCTGTTCAGCATCAAGGACCCTTTTTTCCATTTCAATAAGACGTTTCTTCAAATCTAGTGCGTCTTCTGCTGCCTTGGCTTGCTTGATTGTAGCTCCATCAACCTCAGTTCTGGCCTTGGACAGTTCTTCATCATGCAAAGCTAATGTTGTTTTCATTTCAAGGTGAAGGTTTTCATATCGCTGTTCAGCATCAAGAATCATTTTTTCCAATTCACTAAGACGTTTTGCCAGATCTTGATCTTCTGCTGCCCTGGCTTGCTTGATTGTAGCTTCAGCAACCTCTGCAGCTTTGGCCTTGGTCAGTTCTTCAGCATGCATAGCTAACATTTTTTGCAATTCTTGGTCAAGGGTTTCGTTGCGTTGTTTGGCATCGCAGACCTTTTTTTCTTCCTCATTAAGTCGCACTTGGAGAGCGTTTCTTTGTTCTGCTGCCAAACGCTGCTCTCGAGCTAGATCAGCATAAGCCTTTGACAATCTTTCTTCACACAAAGCTAAGTCTGGCTTCGGCGCTTGGTCCACGGAAGTGCGAGTGTCTCTGAAAAAACATACATAATGTTGACAAATTATGTGATATAGGTATCCAAGTTCTTGTTTAAAAAATTAACATTTTTGAGGATATATAGAAAGAAAGAGGTTGGTAATGCTGGGCCACAGATATAAGGGTAACCCAGATATTCTACTTTACCAAAATATTTATGCTAGCAGCTTCGCCGGCAGGCAGTGGGGTGCGTTGGCAACAGCTGTTTTAACCTGGGATCGAACTCAAATCCGTTACCCGAAAAAACCGTAATTCTGTGTTGGACCTGAACCCAAATCGGAATCCGCAAATTTTGGAAACTCGAACCCGTATTCTGTTTTGAAAAACCGGAACCCTAACCTGAAATGGTATTATTTTTTTGGGTTTTCAACACCCTGTGTTCTGTTCAATTGTGCAGTACCTAGGTATCCTTTCAGGAGTGATGCAAGGTATATTTGCAGAACTTTACCAAAATATAATATTTTAGTTATTGCTACGTCAAAAAGGAATCGAGTTGCAGAATTTAAGGACATGTAGGTAATGCGATTATGAAGGTTAATTGGAGAATTTAATCATGAGCAGGGCATCGAACCCCCGTAACCCAAAAAAACCGTAATTCTGTGTTGAACCCGAACCCGAACCCAATCCGGAACAAAAGGAAAAACCCGAACCCAAACCATAATGAGCAAAATAAAAAAACCCAAACTCAAACCGAAATTTCACATTCACCGAACTTGAACCTGAACCCGAACTAATAGTCATTTCGGTTTGCTACCCTCGTTTTAACAAGACCTGGTTCCATCTACCATGCCATGGCACAAAGTCAATTACAAAGGGACCCAATGTTCCACAGGTGGTTACTGTTATCTTGGTTACTCTGTGAGACTGTGATATAGCAACAAACACGGGCTCCGTGCAGTGCTTGCCAGAGAAACTATTTTAGCATCTATACATAGTTGAGGGGAATGACGTGTATCTTGCGGAGGGTGGGCTTTCGCGTAGCTGCTGTTAGTATAGGTAGGAGTGGATTATCTGGGTAGCCCTACTATCTGTGGTTGAACCAAGGAGCTTTCTTATTTGTTCTTTTGGGATCTTCAAAACAATATTTGGGACCTGTCTAGCGATGTTGTAACTTTTACATTACCTATGCCGTTATTGGTTCTGATGGATAAAATCCCTATTGTTGTCCATGTTAATTTTTTAACTTTGTAACCGAGAACGGCAAAGTCAGAGTTACAAAATCGCACTGCAGATCCAATAAAATGTTTGGAAGAGGTCCATGTTTAAGTATGCCCATTGCCTATCTACACCTAATTGAATTTAGATGCCCATCAGCCATCTTATAACTCTAAAAAACAAGGTCTTTGATTTTCAGTGCTCTTACCTTGTTTATACCATCACACACCTACCTACTAGAACAATAGAGGGTATGCTCATCAATATAACTGTAAATGTTATTTTATATCCCTAATGTTATAGTACCTCAGTTGGTATTTGGGTGGGTGGGTGGCGTTAAACAAGAAATTGCCGCAAGTAACCAAACGCAATTGAGAGTAGGTAGGCGGTCCATTTTTGGTACAACCAAGGCAGCTAAGTCTGAACCAGCCAGAGATTTTGCTGTAGAGATCAAACTGCTATGTATGCAGGCACCAGTAGTACTTGGCTAGTTGAAGTAGGTAGGTAGGTAGGTAGAAAGCACTACTTACATTTGAGTGACATCTACAATTTCAATGCTCCGACTATGCAAGCCTTGAAATTGCGGGAAAAATAAAAGGTGCAAATCGTCTGCCAATGAAATCAACGATTCACTGGGCAGAGCTTTTTTTTCACCAGGATGTAGTCGGAGACCGTCCACCTTGAGCCCGTTAACGCTGAGGCACTCAAGCAGCCACATTTTTCCGCCATGAGATTGCGAGAATTTGCAGTGTGCTCTCGAGACTTGCAGACTAGCCAGTACCAAATCTGCTGTAGCACCGCGGCCGACTACAAAGGGGTTTTTATGAATTTCGACCTGAGTTTTCTTCTCTATACAGACATATCGTTCCGGCCCGAAAACTTTTAACATTTTGATAAAGTGTAGTCGAAATACAGCGTCGCGTAGGTGCACATAACCAACAAATCGCTGTTTGACTTGACAGCACGGACGCGCGCCAAGAATAGATGAGAAGTGAATGAGATCCACTGCGACGCCACGGGACCACGAGAGCGCTAGTGTAGGCCGTCTGGCGGGAATTGGTGAATGGAAGGAAGGATGCAAAGTTGCAGGGAAATGAAAAAAATGTGCTTTCGGATCAGGACACAAATCTGTGACCTGATTGCCGGTCAGGTGCTCTTATCTTACCGACTGATCTATCCAGGCAAACTTTTCCCATGCTTTGCTGGGTGGGATCTTATGTAAATCTGCGACAGGAAGAGAGGCTGAGCGACAGTGGATCGATATGTAGGTACCAAACTTTATAAAAAGTAGTCAGCATTTTGAAAGGGAAAGTTTTTATGTTTGCGCATGCAAAAGTGTTTTAGTTAAAAACATATAGCAAACATATATGTTTGCCAATTACCGTTCTTCCAGAAGATTGCTATTAAACAATCCTGTTTATTTTTAAAAAGTTTGTTTATTATTGAACCATAACATGCTGATTGCTCTACATCATTTTTCACATTTTCTATTCACAGCATTCAATAACCTATGCGTCTAACTCATTTTAATAAACAACACACATTAAAATGAAGGGTAAACTAAATTTTTGTTGCTAATGTATATATGGCAATGAAATAAACTGTCACTAGGAAAATAAGCAAATTATCGTGGCTCTGGCTCCATATCAAATAACTTTCTTCCACAATTGTGGACAAGAAAAATGGAATCGGAAAGAAAAACCAGGTACCAAAAGTACAAAAACCGCGTAAAATTGTGTTTAGTAAACATCAATTAGGTAGAAGTCGCGGCTCTCATCAAGAGTAGCGGAATCCCATCGCAAGAACGTCGAGCGACAGCTCGCGTCACCACGGGAAGACGGGCTTTTCGGTTCTCTCCACCGTCGACGACTTCTGGATGAGCGGCTTGTGGAAGGCGAAGGCCGGCTGAGCCGCGTGAACCGAGGCCCAACAAGTCTGGCATAGGTACTGGAACGCACCACGGACAAATCCGTTACGACAACTTGTTTACCAAAGTTTTCAGACTTTTCACAACACTTTCCTTGCCATCATTTTAACTGAAATTTCTTAATTTCTTTTACACCAATCACAATTGTGTTAAATATACTAAAATAAAGAGTTTTTGATGCTATCTGGCCTGCGCCAGAGGCCACCAGAGGCTTTTCCCTCTTGTTTAATTTCAAAATTTCAAAATTTTTTCAAGATAACATAATATGTGGCAATTTTCATGTTACCCATAATATATTCAATTGAACGTGCTTTGAGTTCAGATTTTCCTTAACTTTTATTTAAGAAAGAATTCCTTCACAGTGTTCAACTTTACTCTGTTTATGACGTTCTACGATCACTTTAACGTCTGCTACAAATTGCAATTGTCTACATCGCAACTAAAATTAAGTTGGCAAGGCCGCAGTAGTACCGATTTAAAAAAATTGCAATCACAGTTTTGTAATTGGCTGGTGGTACATTTTACTTCGAAGGTGAAACATTAGCTTAGCTTTGTTGATTCGGCCCCTGGTAAATTGTAAACCTTGCCATATTATCATATTACAAATATTTACTAAACGCACATTTTTCTCTTGAAATTAATTTTCCCAAAAGCAGTTTCCCGCTGAAATTGTAACATCCTGACATATATCTCGAGAGGAATCAAATACATGGTCGACTCATTATTGTATTATACCTTCATAACTGTACCTAATAAAATCCTAACACAAATTAAAGATGCCGAGGGGCAATATACATCGCTTTGCGGTTTCGTACGCTTACCTGAAGACACGCGACGTTCGGACAAAAGTATTGGGCCATTTCACCGGAGACGCGCATTCCGCTGCAGCGGTCGCACGGCTGGTCTTGCAAGACGAACGGCTTAACCTCCACCTGATACGTAATACAATTTCAACACGAAGACACAACATTTTTTTCAGATACTTGTGGACTAATTGATTTAACCAATTTAACATACACCATTTTGATCCATAATCCAATAGGTTCACTTTAATCCACAATATATGGTTTATTGAACTTAGGTTACCTTCAGCCTCTCACGCTCTCTCTCTCCAATCATAGGCGTGCGCAGGGTAAATGGTTGAATACGGCCAAAGAGTATGGGCATATGGGTACGGCCTTGAACGGGGGGTGGGGGGGGGGGGGGGGAGGGGGGCCCAAAATGATGGTCTCAAAATGCAAATCGTTACCACGAAATCAAGTGTTGTGACAAGGCATAGCAGCCTGAATCGACAGCACATTGAATTTCATCCTAGCACACAACCAGGGCCTTCTTCATGAAAGTGTTTCCCATCGCTTTTATGGCGCGGATGTTGCTAGGGGGCTGTGGAAAATGGCAGAGTCAAAAAATATTCGGGTTGAATCTTGCTCAAGGTCAAAGACACCTAGATACATTTCTTTCCAGACGATCACACCGAATCAAATCCATGCAGAGGGCGCTGGCAAGTGGCAAGGTTCCTTCACTTGAATTCTTGTCTAACTAGCTAATTAATACAAAACAATCAGTCCTCGAAATAACACAACCCCCACAAAGTACCTAGATTTTCATTTAGCTTGCATTGTGGATAGGTACTCATTTATATTTCAACTTTCCAGTGCCCTCTTTTTTCAATCTGATTTCCTAAAGGACAGTGAGCCGTCCCGGCTCACTGTCCAGCTACGCCAGTGCAGTTCCTGCACAGCCCAGCACCAACCCACCCTCTTCTTGATGTCCTCGACGGGCACCTGCACAGCCCAGCACCGACTCACCCTCTTCTTTGTGTCCTCGTCGGGCACCTGCACAGCCCAGCACCGACTCACCCTCTTCTTGATGTCCTCGACGGGCACCTGCACAGCCCAGCACCAACCCACCCTCTTCTTTGTTTCCTCGACGGGCACCTGCACAGCCCAGCACCGACTCACCCTCTTCTTGATGTCCTCGACGGTGACCTGCACGAAGCGCGCGCTGACTGCGGCGACCTTGGACGCGCGGTGGCGGAAGGTGACGCGTGCCGACCCTTTGGGGTAGCCGAGCTCGGTGTCGGTCTCGATGGCCACCGCGCACACGGGTCCGAAGAGCGAGCGCAGCACGTTGGCCAGCTGGCTCGCTGTCAGCGGCCGAGGCACTCCGCCTGTGGGCGGACCGGGGCACGGGCGTGGGACTTTGACGATGAGCACAAAATAGTCCCTGGATCCGATGCTTCAGTTTCACTTGCCCCGCAGTCTTTGTCTGTTTTTGTGGGTGTGTGATTTATAGGTGCTCTGCCAGACCAAAGGCCTGCTCCGATTTTGATGATGATTCTCAACTTAGACCCAAGATGTGCTGGTCATCTCATTTGTGAAGGGAGACGGAGAGGGACTTCGTCTGTGGGCAAACTGGGGCTGGGGCATGGACTTTGTTGATCAGTCACAAACATCATTGTGTTTGTTTGTGTGTACTCAGCAGACCAAACGTCTGCTCCGATTTTGATGAAATTTTCAGATAACACATATTATATACATTTCTTTTCATCCTCTAGATCACATACGTTTTTCAACAAAACCAATTGGGTGGTTTATGAACCAATCAAAATTTACAAAAATTTTCAATTTTTTCGGAAATATGCTAGTGCCTGTGCTAGGGCCATTAGTGCTGTAAGTTCTTGATATTTTACAACGAAGCTTTGCGGAGCAGGAGTATGCTGATATAAAGCATCTCTGAAAATGTTAGGCCTGCATGACGTTATGTTATTATATACTTTCTCTTTTTATAAGTTAATTTATTTAATTTAGTTAATTTAATTTGTTTTATTTTAAATTTTTTTTCTTACGAAAAAGCAAGGGGAAATTCGAATGCTGATGGGCAGAGATGGACTCTATCGATGAGCTTAGCGAAAACAGGAGGAGCGTAGAGGGTAATTGATTATATACCTACGTCACCACTAAAACCTCGATAGTACGTTTTTCTTCTGTTTGCAGTCGAAAGATGACCTGGTCGGTTTCGCCAGGGTGGTAGTGGCGACCGTAGCAACTTTGATGATTTATTATATCGTGGGAACACTGTTTCTCTGCCGACGTTAGCAATATTGCACTGAGCCAAGTTGTGGATGGGTGACCAAATCCCAATACTCATTACAAGTTGAGGCGTAGGAAGGACATGAAGCTACCTGCAGCAAGGATTATAGAATTAATCTTGTTTTTCGATTTGTACCGACCTTTGTCATTTGGTGTTTTTGATCTTCTTGGTATTCTTGGTATCCTTGGTATTATTGGTATTCTTGGTGCTATTTTGACAAGCGCAAGCTACATGCCGGCACCTGCCCCCCCTCCTTATTTATTTTTTATGACAGGTCCGGTACAGTTCTCATAATTTCTCGTCACCACTCTATATCATCAATTTTCGCAGTATTTCCCCAAAAATGTACGAAGATGGTGTGGCAAAGAGAAGGCAATGCATTAATGAGTAAATAAAAATGGCTGCAATAATAGCTGAGAGTGGAAGCCATTGCCATAATGCTAGAGTCTTACCGACAAAGACCGAGTTGCGATCGTTGATGTTGTCGACGTCGTAGACGGCCTCCGAGTCGCGGACGTCCCACGGTCGCACCTGCACCTCCTTGTCTTCGAAGGTCAGCGACGAGATATGCGTGAAGTAGCCGACGCTGCTGTTGCCGTTGACGCGGTAGCACGTGCGCAGCAGCCGGTGCACCGACGCCTCCTCCTGAACACACGCATCATCAACGTCTGGCCGTTCAGAGAGACAAGTTTATTTTATGCACTCATTTACAAAGTATATAATCAGAGCCCTGCGTTTGTGGAGATCGCGATAATTCGCGAATGTAGAAAAGGTCATTTTTTCTTTCAGATGTTTACGCTGCAGGTTAATCTGATTGCAGATATGTGCTCAGAATTGTCGCGATAATTCGCGAAATCGGCATTTTAGCGCGATATTTTGCGATTTTTAACGATGTCCGCGATATTCACGCGTAATTCGTGATTTTCGGCATTCGCCGTAATATTTTGAAAAATTGAAAAATAAACGTTTAAAGTTTGAAAATCACATTTTTTATTTTCGGAGGTCCCTTGTTTTCGTTCATGACTACTACTTTCTGCTTATTCGACACGCTGACGCCGCATGGGAAAAACCAAGGTCAGGACCGTTATCTAGCTCATTGTTGCTTGCCATCGGAACGCTGCTATTGGGTAACATGGCTATGAAGTGAGTCGTGGCAGCTAGCCTCTTAGACGCCATCCACCGCATCCGCCTAGCCCATTTGAGCATTTCTCGCACCTTTGTTTTTGTTAATTTCACACCACATCTTGCAAGTTTTAGAGAAGATTTTTATTGCAGTGATTGAATTGAAGAATGGGTCGACGAGGGAAGGATGTTAGTGTGGCATCAAGAGCGCTCGAATATAAAAAGGATGGATTTTACGTTCATGACCGGGATGTAATCATGTGTAAAATTTGTAATGTTAGGGTGGAGTGGTCGCGCAAAGATTCGTGTGAGAAACATGTAACTTCAAAAAACCATATTTCACTGAAAACGAACCCGCCAACATCTAGGCCTACATTGCAAACATCCATCGTTAGTGCCTTAGGTAACCAGCAGAAGGCGAAAGAGCAAAAAAGTGAATTCATTATGGACACGACTACAATGCTGCTGAAGGTAAGAATTTCACTGAAGTTTCTAGCTTTATTACGTTGTTCTACTGATACTAGGCCCTATGAAAGGCTAACAGGCTTTTTGTTTGTAAAATAGGCTAAATAGGGCTTACCTCTATATATTTTAATACACTGTTAAAAAAAGAGGAGTAGGCCTAAATACAATCTGACTGAAATGTAAAATTTTCTTGTTTACAGGCAAACATTCCCATTGAAAAGATGGACCATCCCGCCGTCAAGTCGTGGATGGGGAAATACGTAAAAGGTTCCGGCGACCTTCCCAGTGCCAACCAGCTACGTCGGGAGTACGTTCCCAGGTGCGGGGCAGCCGTCAAGGAAGAGATTAAGGCCCATCTAGAGGGCAAGCCGGTGCTTATTTTCTGCGACGAGACGACAGATCGCAATGGAAACTGTGTCTTTGCTGTTCTGTTGGGGACCGTCCAAGGCAGCACTACACAGCAGCTGTATTTGGGATCATGCAGCTTCCTTGATGCTGCAAACTCGACGAACTGCGTGAGGGCAATTCTGGACACAGTGCGCGATCTGGGCATCAGCTACTCAGACGTGTATGGTATTTGCACCGACAGTGCACCGTACATGATTTTGTGTGCGAGCACTCTTAAAACGGTTTTTGGGGATCAATTCATACCCTTCACCTGTTGGTGCCACAAGTTAAACCTCGTCGGGGAAATATGGCAGTCAACTTTGAGCGAGCTCAACAACGTCGTAGCAAAGCTAAAGGGAGTTTTCCGGAACGCAAGAAAATTGAAGAGAGAGTACAAGATCCATCTTCAACAGTTCTTCCCTGACCTTGCCCCCAATCTGTACCCAATTCCAGTGTTGACACGGTGGTCGAGTTGGTTCAACTCAGTGGACTATCTTAGTGAGTATTTGAAGGCCATCAAAAGTTTCCTGGAAGCTCGCAAGGAAACTTTATCTGCACAGGGTACAAGTCTCCTGGAACTCTTGATGCCAGACTTCTTCAATTGTGTTCAAGTCCAGGCTATGTTTGTACGAGAGAACTGTTCAGTTATCACGCAACCGATCCTGGAGTTCCAGGCAAAGTGCGCTCCAAAGGCTCACATTCTATTTTCTAGATTAGATGCTGTGTTAACCAAATGTGATCTTGTAAGCAAGGGGCACTTTGGTGACAAAGTTAAAAGTGTATTAAGTGAAATTTCTGTGTCCAAGCAAGCGGATATTGTTTTAAAGCTAAAGCTTTGTGGATCCAAAGCCCACATGAAGCTTTCGAAGTACGTAGACAGTTCCGGTGCAAACAAGTTGTTTGAAGAAGTGCGTGTCCTCCAAGCCCTAAGTTACCTCTTTGACCCCTCCAACATTCTCAGTAGGCACAACTTGAACTTGGACCAAGTAAAGAAGCAATTTCTAATGTTGCCTTTTTTCCACAATTTTGAGGGTGATTTATTGCTGATGTACAGCGAGTTGTCCAAAAAATGCAAGGATTTGGCCGAAGATAGCGATGTTGGCATTCTTGTTGAAAATGTGCTGTTGGGGCTAACCTCTCAGGTTGTCTTTTGCAATTTTGCAAAGAAGTGTTTGCAAGCCATGTGGCTGCCAATATCCAATGCCGATTCCGAAAGGTACTTTTCAAGATACAGCTTAGTTGTGACAGATCGTAGGACCACCATGAAAGCTGAGAATATCGTCACTAGCTGCATGTTGCAGTTCGGTGATGTAAATTAATGTAGGGCCTAAAATAGCATAGTAATTTCTTTTTTTATGTAGCGTCTACAATATATGTTGGTATTTTGTAAATATTTAAATGTTAACGAAGGCCCATACAGTTGGTCAATACAATACATTGTGACATAGTGACATAATAAGTGATGTTATGTTGACAATAAAAACATATGTAGCTACTGCAAATACAAACTACTTTTATTTACTTCATTAGATAGGCTTTTTACAGTCAACCTATATGTATTCCTGAACGAGTTGACAAATTAGTAGATCTAATTGTCGCTTTTTGGACGTTTTTCAAAAAAATATTCGATTTTGCCGCATGTATAGAAATTTTTGGTAATTCACCGCTTATTCACCGCTTTTGGGAAATTTAAAAACGAAATTTGGCTTTTTAATTCACCATAAAAGCAGGGCTCTGTATATAATGCATTGCCATTATAATATAGACACAGCTTATAACATGGTTTTAATTTGGGATGTCAAACGATTATTTTTTCTAATCGATTATCGAATCGAAATTAAAACTGATAATCGATTAATCGTTTTTTTCCTAAAAAATTCGTGGAATTGAGGCAGGGTATGATGTATTCTGTTAAACAGCGCTTTTTCAATTTTTCAGAATAGACGCACTCTCTCAAATTTGCGGCTAGAGCCACGAGAATGATTTCCTCCATTGCTACAAAGCTTTAGATAAGCCAGCGCTACACAGCTGTGTGGGATTTTGTGTAACTAAAATTTTATAAAGTGTGGCGCCTTCATCAAATATTCGCATTTCTGACGTTTTCGTTGAAATTACAATGTTTTCGATTATTTTAGTGACATCGATTTATCGTTTTTTCTCATAATCGATTAATCGAACCGATTAATCGAAATCGATTGACATAGTTTTAATACGAAAGTGGTCAGTGACACATAAGATTCGTTGTTTACCAAAGATCTCATCTACTATACTCCATTTCACACTAAGAAGGAGAGTGAATTGACATCACCCATGAGGTCCCACTGCTGCTAGACACGAGCTAAAAGTGTCAAAAGTCACAAGCCATGTCTTGAGCCGGAAAAAATGATATAGGAGGCTAATAGACAGTTTGAAACTCTTAGCTCGTGTCTAGCAGCAGTGGGTCCTGGAGGAAGATGTAAATCCACTCTCCCCGTTAACATGAATTCGAGTTAAGAGCGAGGCTAGGCGAACGTTTTAATTTTGTGTTGCGTTGAATATGTGCGTAGTGGGTAAAAAGGTAAGATGAAGAAGGCCGTTAGCGTTAACAATATAGGCCATGCATGAATTACTTTTAAATATAGGAAATCTTCAGTCAAAACGGGTTTCGTTGAATTTCGTATAACAACAGTCTTTCAAACTATGCTATGCTAAAAGAGATATCTGTTTACTTAGGGCCGGTTTTACAAGTGCCTCAACCCAGAGTTAAAGTAGGAGTTAAGTTATTTGTCATGGCAACCGCCAAAAGGATGCCGTGGAAGTCATCAGTCTGTTTCCGAGGTCTAGACGCTTAACCCAGAGTTGAAAAATATTGTAATACCGGCCCTTAGTTTGTTAACGCATTCAGATTGGGTAATACCTATTAATCAATTAGATAAAATGTAATTATTTTTTAGCAGCGTATGGAAATCCATGCACAACTGGCGGAGGTAAATGCTGCATGTGTTTCCTTGCCTGGAACTGCAGGAAGGCGAAACCCTTGGGCGGACTCGGGGACAGCGACTCTGCCTTACGCGGCCAGCCCACGTCAAGCAGTCCGAACTTGGAGAACGAGTCCGTCAGACTCACTGGAACGAGGACACACTCTGAGGGTAGGTAAGGGCGTCAATACTCCAGTACAGCCAGTATACACATTATGCTTCTGGCAAGCTTTCGAGCCCTCAGGGCTGAGCCCGTCGGAGCCCGAAACGCTCTGAGAGGCCGAGAACGAGACGTATTCGCAATACACACTGCGCTTTGGAAATCGATGGGCTTAGCCCGAAGGGCTCTAAAAATAATAAGAATAAGAAATGCAATCTAATAATAATTGCAATTCTTATGGCATTTATCAATTCCATGCCGTTGTGATCGACTTAGAAACACAACTAGTGCGCGGGCGGACCGTTGACCGTTATCCATTGTAGACAACCTTGCTCGTCCATTGCCGATGTCATGTCGGTCGTACACACACTAGAATAATTAATTGAGTTTCCCATTGCACAGCCTTCTAACTGCAGCTGTTATCCACTGGCTCTTATGGCCATTATAGCACAGATATAAGCAGATATAGGTCATACCTGCCTATAGGATACCTAAAGCATACCTATAGCATAGCTGTGGCTACGGCAAAAATTTAATTCTAGTAATTTCGCCGGTAATCGCTGGGGTGCGTTGGCAACCTGTTTTTAAATCATCTACCAGGCCATGGCACAAGGTCAATTATAATCAAGGGACCAAATGTTCCTCAGGTGTTGACAGTACCTTGGTTACAGGTGATTTAACAACAAACAGTGGCTCCATCCCTTGACTGCCGGCGGAACTATAATAGCGGGCGAAGGGCTTTCGCTGAGCAGCTTTAGTACATGAGAGTGGAACATCTGGGTAACCTTATATCTGTGATTATATAGTACTGGAAGGCGTGAGGAACGTTAGCCATTATGAAATCTGTACTACTCACGTGCAGTGACGTCCGGTGGCAGTCCCCCGATGAACACCTTGCGCGAGTACTGCCGGTGGTGCAGATCCGAGCGCGGAGTGCCCGGGGCCCTTCCGCCCAACGGGGCACTCAGGCAGGGGTCGGCGCTCGCATGCACTCTGCAACGAGGGGTCGTGGGGATGTTTCAACTCCCCCAAGGGCAAGTGTCGCAGGCAAGACACAAACAAGAACTTTGTATAGCCTTCGCAGCCATTTTGTACGCTTTTCACACACTTTCAAGCCCTTAGAGGACTGGGCCCGTCGAGAGGCCGAGAACGAGACGTTTCATCAGCCCAAGGGCTTAAAAATGAATTAGAATTGGCAAAAATATTCGAGTTTGCATTCTTGGGTGAGGCTGGCTGTAAAATTCCAGCACACAATCTTAATTGAATGGCATCAGAATCAGATGAGTACAAATTTGCAAACGTGTATTTTGCCATAATAGGAACTCCACCTTGTTTATGTCATCTGGAATGGCCATTGTAAATGGCTTAACAGGCGAGTTGTGAAAGCATTTATAGACGACCATTGGCCAGAAACAATTATGCGACACCCAGCCAGTCACAATAAAGCCCATTGCCACGAAAGATCCAGCCATTTAGAGGCCAGCCTCAGCCAAGAACTCAAACTCGTGTCGTTGTGTCTATACTAAAGTCACAGCAGATTTGTTTCTCGCGTCCGGGCCAAAATAGTGATACAGGGGGGCACGACCCCAAAAATGGCACAATTATGCAGGGGTATGAAAACCGAGGAATCTCATGCATGAAAGGTAACAGGGGAAGCTGACACAATCGCTTATAACATGAAACCACTATACAATATAAGTAAACAACGGTTGTAAACTGCATTTGGCAAACTGTAATAAACAATTTAGCATCATTTACCATAGCGTGTAATAAAATTTGCAATTTTGCCTCATTTCGCCACTTAATATGCTGTTTCGCTCAGTTCAAATCCCGTTACAAAGCTGCTTTTCGAAACTGTTTACACCCAGTGCTGAAGAATCTAAATTCGTATATATTCCGCCAATTTGTTAACTGTCCTAGAATTGACCAAAATTCGCTGCAATTCGAGCTGAATGATGATTTCGTATATCATGAGATTGTGCAAACTATAGTCTATGCCCAAGAACAATGACACTCAATAAAGGAGCCCTCCGAATTGCTTTTAAAAGAACATAGTGAACAGAATACTAATTAATTAAACATCCCGTTTGAATTTTTTGAAAAAAAATTCACATCTTCGTTTTACATTTTCGTATTAACATTTTCGTTTTGGCGTGGCACCTCCTCGTGACGTATCCTTGGGTGCTTGCTGCTGGCGCTAGCCGTTCCCCAAGGATACGACGAAAATCCAAACGGGATGTTTGATTAATTGGTATTCTGTACACTATATGTTCTTTTAAAAGAAATTCGGAAGGCTCCTATAAGATGTCTATTGACCAATTACGGATACAGTTTTTAAACTGAAATCATCGAACTCACCTAATGGTGTCGATCGGCAAGAAGGCCCGGCGATTGATGTCCGAAGACCCGGCGTTCTGGGCCGACGTGGCCACGCTCTCGACGACGCTGAGGGTCACCGCCTGGCCCGACCCGAATCGCGACCCCTCCGACGACGCGAACACCGAAGTCCGGACCAGCGCGCGACCCTGCATTGTTGTCGCAAGGACCAAGAAGTTAGCAGTCAGCACCTGTATCAAGAGTAGACTTTGGTATATGCGTCTGGACATAGGCGAGGACTTTGGCCATGCTTTCATCCAATCTAGGGTGGCCACATTTTTAAACTCCAAAACCGGGACATTTTCTTAGGCTAGGGGGAGGGGGCGATATACCCATACACTCGGGGCCGTAGTGTGCAGAAACGGCTTCTTGTTAAAAATTGCATAAGTCTCCCAACCCGCCCCCACACACTAATTGAAGATTGAAACTTATCGAATTTACCGGGCGTTGGGGAGGGGGGGGGGGGGGGCACAGTTCGTGAATTGTCGCGTCTACGCGATTCAGGCAATTCATGGGCCAAAACACGAGACTGCTATCACGTTGCATCACTGGTTTTTTGTGATTTCCTATAGCTTTCCCCGTAAACTGCGTGAAAGAAACTTTAGAGATTCATTTCGCAGTTCCTACTCCCATTTTCCGACTCAAAACGCAAGGATGTGTTTTTAATGAGGGGCGGGGTCACTTATTGTTATAAACTATAGCATTTATAATTGCTTGAAAAACGCACTATACAACAATTAATAAAGAAAGTACAATGGAGACAAGTTATTTGAAATGAAAATTAAAAAACTAATAAAAGGGAATGACTGGACAACCGGGACATTTAGCTGTCCCGGGTGGTGTCTCTCGGGACACCGGGACAGGGACCTCAAAACCAGGACTGTACTGGGAAAACCGGGACGTCTGGTCACCCTAATCCAATCACATATATAAAGCCGCTATACAGATTTACTCTACAGGATGAGCAGCGGCATAAGAGTCCTCGCCTGACTTAGCAACTAATTCTTCGCGTCGCATATAACGTACCAGAAGGCTGGTATAAGTTAATGCAGTGTTGTGAATAGATTTTTTTTTTCATCTAGATGAAGATGAAGATAATGGGAAAATTTTTGTATCTAGATAAGAAAATTGATGTTTTTTTTAAATCATCTAGATAAAAGATAATATATGAAAAAATCTATCTAGATAATTTTCTTTAGATAATAGATAGATACTTTTTTAAATTGGGAATATTGGAAAATGGTGATGGATTGTTGCGAAATTCCTAAAGCCACATTAGTGACTGATAATATTATATTACACCTACCTAACAGTACAACATGAGCTATTGGAATCGGATTCCCATGATTCCCGAATCATTATACTATCAAAATTATACATGTTTGAAACTTTTTATTGGAATGGCAATGGTTTTGGAAATTAATGACACTCTGAATGACAATGTCGAAAATCGGAATAAAATAGGCTAAAATAATCTATAATCTATAATCTAAAATATGGAGTTTAGATAAAGGTTTTTTTATCTAGATAAATATGACAGTGCACAATATTGTCTAGATAAAGATAATGGATTTCAAAATGTACCTAGATAATTATCTAGATAATTTTATCTAGATGAGTCACAACACTGTTCATAAGCTGTTGGCCAGATAGCTGATAATATAATTCATAAACATTTGTAGGTTTATTTCTAATATGGTATTTGACCCCAAAGATCTTGATTCCCACACTACCTACAATGCTGTTTAGTTTGAGGTTGATAAGCAACGTGAGAAAAAAGCACTTCATGTTTAAACTGTTCCAAGCCCACCGAATCTTCCGGGAGAGGGTGTCATTCCTGTAAACGGTTGTAACTGCATACTTTCTAGCCCTAAAACATGTCAACTCTGGTTTCCCAGTGAGACTTTGACAGTGGAGACAGTGACACTACATTTTCCCAAGGAATCCAGTGAGACTTTTATTTAGCATTCAAATCTCAGTTTGAAATAGTTGTGTTTCAAAACTAGTGCTGACGATAGGACATAGTAGACATGCGTCCAAGAAATGTAAGAGCTCTGTTGCCCACCAACCTTGTGTGCGGTGGGTTTCGGGCCGGCTTCGACCCCCAGATTGAACGGCGGACTCGGGAGACGCGGTGCATAGGACGTCGCAGAGAGCGACGCTCGCAGAGGCGTCGGCGTCGGCGTGCGGAACGGCCTGGAGATGGCCGGCTGCAAGCGAGAGCCCGCCAAGCACCCTGTGCGCTGGTCTGCGCGGTCGGGACATGTGGAAAGGGACGCACGGAGTCAGTGTCCGACTGGCTACCCGAGGGCCCCGGCGGCGTGGAGGCCGTAGGGCTCGACAACGCTCGCTTCAAGAATTCCATCCCACGAAATGAACATTATTCTATTATTTTATTTCCTATTTTGGGGGCCCCCTTAGGTCGGCATCTGGGGGGCCCCGCGGACAAACAGCTCGGGGCCCCGGCGGCGATCGCCCGTCTGTCGCCTGTCAGCTGCCCAGTCTGACACACCGCGGATTATGATGGTTTTTCTGTTTCGGGTTTTTATTGGTACATTTTTCAAGCAGGTAGTGCAACGAGCTATTGTTTAAATTTATTGGCAAGTTTTCGATGTTAATCGGTGGCACGCCTCATTGATGTGTTTAAATTTTATTTCTAGCCCATAAGAGGGCGAGTGGATTCGATCCTTCCAAGAGGATCCCTGTGTCAGGCGTTTAAAATCTGCCCAAAGAGCCTTTTTGTCACACCCTATAACAGAAGAGATTGTGAAGTTTTGAAACTCTTGATTCGTCTGCAGCAGTGGTCTTCGCTAAGAAGATGCAAATCTATTTATCCCGCTCATTGGAGATTTGCCTTGGTTACTCTATCGGTACCTGTAATACATTTCACGTTAAGAAGGGGAGTGGATTTGTATCTTCCTCGGGACCCTGTTACTAGAAATGAGTTAAAAGTCCCACAAACTGCCCATAGAGCCTTTTTCAGGCTCAAGACATGGTTTGTAAGTCTCGAGACTCTTAGCTCGTGTCTAGCAGCTGTGGGTCCTCGAAGAAGATTCAAATCCACCCTTCTTCTTAACGTGAAATGAAATTTAGTTGAATTCGTGACCTCTTGACCTCTGGTAATTTTCAGCCCTAATATTAAAATCTATATAGCAATCGCCATGTTTCATGATATGACCTACTGGAAATGGGCGAAAAATATTTTCTATAAAGTCTAAATCGTTTTCGAGGAAAATTATATCACTCAAAATTAAAAAAAAAAAAAATTCAACTCAATTTTCATTTTTCAATCACAAAATTAAAGCACACAACCAGGGCCTTCTAAATGGGTTTGTTTCCCATTGCTTATGGAGCAAATGTCGCTGAAAGCGCTGTGGTCTGGGAATCTAAAAATTACTCAAGTTTCTTGGCTTGCATTGCATCGTATAAGCATTAGAGCGGAAATATTTATAGTTTTCAATTTGTATTTTCTATTATATATGCTCATTTTATTTCAACAAACTTCAAAATACCACAAATATATTTAACAATAATTTTTGTATTTTTTCAAGTAAATAACTGGTAAGTTGATCGCTCTGAACCACTCTGCGAAACCATGCACACGATTTACTTGTTCTATAGCCTATACCATGGGTAGGTATATACATGTTATGATAATATACTGTTATACAAGGTGTGATATTTTTTGGCCGTACATGATAATAGGTATGCAAGTTAAGTATCTAAAGCGAAGAATGACTTTTACCGACATAATTAGTTTGGATATCAAACAACAGTGGAAAGTAGGAACTTCTGCAGAAAATACCTACAACCGATCTACTTTTTTCCGTTCAGAAACGGATGAATGAAGGAAATACATATCGTCTCTCAATCGATGCAGATATACCTCAAACTGGAACCCCCGAGAAACGCTAATGGCCGACAAAGATTTCCCGAGATGAAAATAATGAAAATACTAGGTATATTAGTTCTTTATTACAACCAACATTACATTGGTGGGACTGGGAAAAATCGAACAGACGTTTATGTAACTGCTTACCTCTATTTTCCTTCCTTCCCATTTTCTTTCGCGTGCGACACAATTTACCTAAATAAATAAACATGATGGACTATTGTCAACCGTAATGGACGTCAGGTGATGATGACCAGAGATGCATTTAAAATCTCACATCTTCAATGAGCACGAATAATAATACCAGCAACTCACCCCAAATGCTAGAATCAAAACACGACGGGTGGAATGCAGAATCCATATTCGATAAAATACTCTTTTTATTTTGTTATAAAAAGATAATGAATTAAAAATATGTAGACTGGCCGATGCACCGCTTAAAAAGATCGAGGATGAGACAAGAAGGAGGTGTGTCAAAAAAACAGGATATACTCGGATTTTTGTAGTGTTCCGAATGTCAAAACTCTTAAAATATTGCTTGTCTTTGTTGCTCTCAGGTAAAGAAGCTACGAATATTCGCTGTCTCACTTGAAACTTACGAAATCCACCTATAACAGCAATGCGACTGCATGTCCCATTGTCGCGATATCGACATTTAATCGAATTCATTTCGAAGATGACGACCCGACAATGGGGCGAGAAAAGGATGTCATGAAGCTGATTAGCTTTTGAATTTGCAAATCAGCTGACTAATGTTACAACAAAAAAGACTGTTAGAACATTTATTGCTTTTATCTTGTTATTTAATTAATTTACGCAATAAATTTTAATTTAATTGGCTAATAATAAAAGTTTTGAAGATAGGTGCTAGTTTTTAGCCATAATTTTGTATTAAAAGTGTTGAAGTGTTTATCACTGCAGCCAGCACCTAATAATCACTATCGCCGAGACTCATTCAGCTGTCGAATTGGTCCATTGGAAGATCTGAGTTTTGTGAGAAATAGATTTTGTGGCTGCCGTGAAGAACTGCGCCTAAAATAATTTAAAAACGAACATAAACCATCGTTAAAATATGTCAAGGTGTCAAGGTGAAAGTAAAACTGATAAATTAATAAATTTTGAGTTTCATCCAGAGAGACATGGTCTTTCGCTAGAATTTCGTCTCACAAATTTCGGGCCTCGCCAAGACAAAACGAAAGCTGAGGACGACGAAGTTCATAATTCCCTGCTAACTTCTGTGATGAATGATGAATTAGAAGGGGGCTTAATAACGCCGGAGATTGAATTCGAAACTCATGAATCAACGCTTGAGAAAGGTATATTAATTATCTATACATGTTAAATCTGACAATAAAGTGATGAAAATGAGCTCTATAATCGAAAACTAAAACGCCATTGATTCCAGACTACGGCATCAATGTGACTATTACCCCAATTAAGAATCCTGGAAACATGATCCTGGTTCAAACCATCGACGTCCTGTATCCTGTGGTGGACGATCCTTACATCATGGGTGAGCTGGCTCGTTTCTTTTGATTTGGTAAATCTGGTTTATCATCATAATCTTTAAATTGTTGCAATCAATTTTGTGAACACTGTTTTCTTGCAGGTAAAATTGCTTGTGCCAAAGTTCTCAGCAACTTATACGCTGTCGGTGCCACAGAATGTGACCGAATTCGAATCACCATCGGTGTGCCACATATATTCACCGAACTGGAGAAAGAAGTGATCTTGCCATATATCGTAAACGGCTTCAAAGTGAATACACTTTTTAAATAAATCACATGCCATTGGATATTTTAATATTATTTACCCTGCAATAGTATTTATCACACATTGCAAATCACTTTCGAGACAGCTTTAACTGAAGGTTCATCCTAAAAATCTAACTGTTTCCCAATGTTGTTTTCTAATTCTAGGACGTGGCCCAAGAAGCTAGGACTGAAATTGTGATTGGCAACTTTACAGGCAGACCGTGGCTTACCATTGGCGGCATCGCCAGAAGCATCTGCAACCCCAATACTTGCAACATGTGAGTGCAATTATACCTCTTTTTAAAAATACCCAAAAACTTAAACCTACACAATAATATGGGTAGCCAAAATCATTATATACCTGATACCTGCAGATACCTGCACGGTTAGGCATTTTAGAAGCACCACGGTTCTTGTAAGATTAGAATGATGCTGAGCAATACGCTGAGGCATAATAATAATATAATGAATGTGTGACCAAGCACGTTATACCTCGACAGCATGGATTATTAGGATTATTCGTATTACAACTGAAACCTGTTCGAGTTTTACAGTCCTTTCGAATTCGACGTTTGTACATACATATCATCAAAATTTTATAATCGTGATAAGTTATGATACGGGTCACGTGACGTCTCTGTAACAAATCAAATCGCCGGATTTGATCACAGCAATATGATCACGTGGTAACGTTTCGCGGACCTAAATAATGTTGCAGCCGCCCCTGCAACCAGGCTAGACGAGGTTCATGGTCATCCCCATCGATTCCAGGAGGTACAATGCACGAGTGGGCGACGTCCTCGTCCTGACCAAGCCGTTGGGAACGCGTGTAGCGGTCAGTGCCTTCCAATGGCTGGAGTGTCGCTCGTCCAAATGGGACACCATCAAGACGAACGTGTCGGCCGAGGAGGTCAGAAAGGCCTACCACATCGCCGTCGACTCGATGTCCAGACTCAACCGAACGGGTGATTACATGCTTTCTCGCTAACCACACAGCAATACCTACCTTATTTGACATCGAAGTCATACAAACATGATATGCCACAAGGGAAGGAGTCGAGAATTCAAATTTCAATTTCGGGACGCCGGCACGTATTGTTCCACCTATCTGTTCCACTCGCTCTGTCGATAATCCCTGTGTAAAAAGTTCTCTCTCCCACGACATCACATTCCCTCTTGCCCGTCAAATATCTCGGTCCCAGCATGCAGACAAAAGGCCGAGGGTTCGGTGATGATTCCAGGACTTAAATGCGAATGGAAATTAGCATGTCGTGATTAATGGAATCTGATAACCGATGCCCTAACGACCTGTTAGCGATAACTGATTGTTCTTCTCAGTTTGGGACGCACTAAAGCCACTATTTTTAATATCTGTATTTGAGGTAGTGAATTTGAGCTTCAAGGTCATGGCTGCAGGTCCCCCATGCGCATGGCCGGAAAGTACAGACACAAACTTTAGTTTTGGTAGTAAGTCAGCAAGGTTTTACTGATTTTTAAATTGCACTATGAACAAATCCGGAGTTGGTACTGTACTACATTGTTCAAGCACCTTTAAGCATACTTGCTCAGTGAAACTTTCAAGTTTCAACTACCGACAAAAGCTAGCTAGAAATTGGAATATCTGAAAGTGGGCAAGCAAAATATTGCGAAGTCCCGTCCTGCATAGCGGCAAGGCGACCAGCCCTGAAAAAGGTCGGGGGGGGGGGGGGGGCTATCATGTAACTTTGTGATTTCAAAACGATTCGTTTTCAATATCACTGCCCATGGTTTAACGTGGACAGTGCTTTGAAATCGAATGAATTCGAACCAAATCGAATGAAAAAAAGTTATATGATCGCTACCCGGGTCTCGGTACGATCGATTACCTTGATTGAGAAATTCAGTTCTCATTTATTATTAAGCTTCGTTATAAAAATAACAATAAATTGTTACCAAATATAATCGAAAAGATTGATAATACTGAAACTACTACAGTTGTAGTGTCTCGTTATATATCAGAAACCACAGGAATGATATAATTTTATCTTCAAAATGGTGTAAATTTAAAGCAAGGGATGATCACTAGACACAGCTACATATTCCAGTGAACCTATTTGTGAGAATTGTCCTAAATCATTTCTGGGAGTAGAGCAACAGAGCCAGTTGTAGGTTCCTGTGTACTGATAAGGAAGACGGATTGCCATAATGATGTAAAGTATTTTGTTATGTTTAGGTCTGTATTTTATATACATATTAGTAAAGAGTAATGGTATCTATCAGCTAGTGGCTAGAACTTGATTTCTTCTCAGTTTCTTTCATCTTAGAATTAGTGCACTTCAATAATCGCGTAGAAACTTTGATTTGGCATAGGATTTCAGGTCTAGAGACGGTTTTTCGAGTGCGTTTTCCTGACAGGTAGGCAACCGGTGAGACATGCATGCACGCATTTTGCCACCATCGATCAACCAAGGTGCATGAAGGGAAGGGGGTTACAGGGTTGAGCAAGGTGCAGTCTGCACTTCTGCAGTCAGTGACATTTATGTTGAGAAAAATTGTTACGATATGATTATTTGTTTGTGATGTTTCACCATGCGCATTGTTTCTTCAACGCTCCCAATAATCATTACGGAGGAGGATCTGGCGGAGGTATTCCCGAAAATCTAAAATCTATCCATCCTTTTGTAATTGATTGATCCATCATTTCATGACATTTAGCGTGTATTTCAGGAAATTCCAAGATTTTTTGAAAGTAGGATATAAAAAAGCTTAAAAATTTTCCACAACGCTGGCTAATTATTGTGATGCATGAAATTTTCCACAACGCTGGCTAATTATTGTGATGCTCTGAGTTCCATGAAAAAAAAAATAAAGTCAAAAGTAAATCATATAAATCAAACTTGCAATGACCATTTCATTTCACCTATTACTTCAAATACCTGCTTCCAATATATTTCCATCCTCTTTAAAACACCCACCTGATTCATAATGACTATAGTCTATAGGAATTACAAATTCCTTCCTGGCCATGCTCACTGGCTTAGCAAAATCTTTCGACAATTGTAGTCCATTTCCCATTTTATTTCCCTAACCAAACAAAGTAAATAAATTAAAGTTTAGAATACGAAGAGATGGGGCTAAGTGTCACTGTCTCGCTGCTTCTGTTGCTCATTTCTATGTGTAATTCTCTGTGCCGTATTTGGAGGGATTATCATCATGATACCAAAGCACTCGAGAATATCTCATAATATAGAGTACCTACCACCTACCTATACCTACATATTATAGTAATAGAACTTATTTTTTCCTGCTTAGCCTTTGCTCCATTATAATACATCAACTGGAGAACATTATGTACCTACTAACAAAATTTAGACGTGCACTACTAGATCAAAATAATCGCTCTGTCGATGTGTGCTGCAGCCGCGATGCTGATGCAGAAGTACGACACGCGCGGCGCCTCCGAAGTCGGCCACGACGGGCTCGTGCCGAGCGTCCAGCGGCTGCTCAAGCGGCAGGAGAACGAGGTGTCGTTCATCGTGCTCAACGTGCCCGTCATCGGCAAGATGCAGATCATCGATCGCGCCACCGGCTACACGTTCAAGCTCGTCAAGGGCCTCTGTCAGGAGACTTCGGGTAATTACGAGCATTACTGTACCTACATCTGTCCCACGAGAGAATAATACCTTCCGCTGTATCGCTAGTGTTACTTTTGCATGTATTTCCTATCCACCTCAATGATGGCAGCCCTTACTGAGAGAAGTTAAGGCATTCAAAATTTTAATGTAGCTCTGCCAGCAGGAAGTATATTCTCTTATGGCACCGAAAGTACCGTTGTTTGACCTATCCATCAAATATGTGTTTAATAATAATATTATATTTCAGAAAAAGTGACTTTGACCAGGATTTTCAATGACACATTAATTATCTAATGGTCTGTTAACTTGTTATTTGCATAGCAACGTCCAAGCAGAGCCTTTAATTTTCTTGCTAATGGACCGTTATCTTAACGGGCCATTGAAAAACAGGCATTTAATCTTACCATGGAGGTTTCGGGGGATCATCTGACGTAACAACTGTAACTGATTGTAGCGGACAGATCTTTGTACAACTTCAAACCCGCTTGTTCAATTTTCCCTGCCTGCATACATTGGCAGTGAAATGCTAACACATTTACAACATTACCATTGCCCTTAGTAATTTGTTCATCAATGATAGGAAATTCAACCCACCTGACCAACCAATCGGTAATTTGTGACTTTACGTTCTGTCTTGCTAATTACTCCTTCCCCATTTCATTCACACTGCCATTTGAAACGCACACACTGGAACCATTGCCCTTGGTCACGACACGAGCTTTCAGAAAAAGATACTTTCCACGGGGAAACTGATAAGGTTTCACTTTAGCACTCAATAGGTAAACCCAGTATGAAATATTTTATTGAAAACTCATGCTAAGGTTGAGCAACTGTTGACAGGAGTCTTAAAAATGATTTATTCCGCAAACTAACGTGCCAGACCGCTTGGTTGTTGCAGGAGGTCTTCTGGTGTGCATGACACGAGAAGAAGCGGTGGAATACTGCCGAGACGTCGAGACGGTGGAAGGGTACAAGGCGTGGGTAATCGGCGTGGCGGTGAAAGGAGACCGCGCCGTGCGGATGAGCGAACAGCCGATGATCATCCAAGTCACGTCCAACATGAGCAACGTCAACTTCATCGCTTAGAATCTCAGTCCGTGCCAGCGTTAGGTCTTTGTGTGGTTGACCAGTCATGTGATATTTAGTCTAGGATCGCTTGTCGCTACTGTTAGTTACTCGCTGCTATTTCCGTTCATTGTGTAATGCTGCTGTTTTTGTCATGAAAATAGGTACAAGTGAATTAAATTGCACAGAAAATTATGTAAATAGTCTTGAGGGAGCTTGTTTTTTATTTTTATAGCCAAGTAGCAACTATGTAAGTTCCTACTTGCTTTTGTCAATTTCAAATTTGGAATTTGTAATAAAAAATCCATATTTGCCAGCAATGGTATTTTTCAGTTTTAATCAAACAATAAAATTAGAGTTACTAAATATCTGTGCTGAGGTCCAAGTTTGTTGTACTTTGGTATGTGAAGCACAGTATTATGGTGCATATTTATTTTCATGTAGGACAAAATGCCGAAGAGTAAATTGGACGCCCTCTAAGTATGCTGGATAGCACATATAGTTTATTATAGGCATAGATAGTTTAGCTATTCTATCAGAAGGTATCACTCACTGCATTATAAAAAGGAATTAAGTTCCTGGGATTCTAGGAACTATTTTCTTGTAAGGAACAACTTTCTAGACCAAAGATACGTAGCGAAGGTACTAGTGTAAAACACTAAGTGGTTGAAGTCAATGTACAAACAAATCCAGTTTATTCGGAGTCGCAAATCTCTTTCTTGCCTTAGGAAGGCAGTTAGAAATAATAGTAAGAACATGATAGAAATCCAAAGATATCAGAATATCCTTTGGGTGGTACATAACATTATCTTGATATACAAATAATACTCTGCCATGGTTTTGCAAATAATTGATTTCATACAGTGACTTAGAGAAATCAACAAATCAAAGTAAATTAGCCCATCAACGTCATCACTTAGAGAAGGGACAAAAAATAAATGCAAATATCAGCTCACTTCTTTGTTCTTGATGCTCGAGTAGTATAGTCTGGAATGTGAATAAAGAAGAAACAACCGTCGTAGATGTTAAAAATCAGTAATCTAAAAAGCCCACAATTGTGTATTAACAAGTTTTCCAATCCATGGTTTGGTTTATAACCTACTTGCTCTGAGAATTTACAAGAATAAGAGGTTTTGATTGATAGGTGGTAGGCACTAGGTATTCAACATATTGGGAACTAATTGAAACTGAATAGACCCAATATAATGTCAAGTTTTCAGCATAGTAATAACGAGTACTAACTCGTACTAAAATCACTGGCTGTGTTTCAATTAGCTTTCGATCCACAGCGATAAATTTACTCACGTCTCACATCTGCGCACTAACTGCAACCAAAATTCAATGCACAAACAAAAATCAATGCATTTGACGTTAGTCATTAATGCAATGGCAAGAATAATTCAGAGATGAATGACTCACAGTATGAAAAAACAGCATCCAGACTGATAGAGAGCTCACTCGTTGAAAACTGAAATACACCAGCAGTGATGTTGATTACGAGAGATCTCCACGACATTTTTACATCGTAACTAGCCAGGTAAAATTAAGGGAAGGGTAAACCTAAAGCAAAACCATGAAAAACTTGCAACTCTTACGCTTCACCTGCCGTAAATGAACGACTACTGTAGGTGGCAGTCAGTTGGGCTCGAGAATGGCACCAGAAAAACAACATTGAAAAATCATTTTTACACAATCACAACCCTGGTCAAAGCCAAGGATAGGGTAAAATCAGAGAACGGCCCTAAAACTCCTATCCCTTGAGCTGCACCGGCCGTGCATGAATGACGATCCAGAACAGCAGCCAGTTGGGCACGAGGATCGCGGCAGTGACGCTCCACACCCAGTTCCCGTAGACGAGGCAGTCGACGACGGCCAGCGCGAGCGCCTGTTGCGTTGCCGAGAATGACCGAGCCGCCAGCGCCAGCACGGGCTCTTCGGGGAAGGTGATCGCGGTGAACATGAACACCACCAGCGTGAGGAGCACGAGCGGGTGCAGCAGCAGCCAGGAGAGCTGCTGCAGGCGACGGGACCACCTGTCGGGATGGAGGGGTTAGTTTAGGTTAGGTATAGGTGCATCGGGGAAGATAAAGTTGCTAGTACAGTTAGGAAACGTTGGGTCACAGTTTGATATCTAAATAAAGGTGTGTTAACCTATTATTTGCTTAGCAACGTCCAATCAGAGCCTTTAATTTTCTTGCTAATGGACTGTTAGTATCTTAACGGACCACTGAAAAACTGGCACTTAGGATACCTAACACTCTTCTTGTTGACATCAAGTAAATTAGCAATCGAGATCGAGCAATGAAGAAATGTGCACCAGCCCAGCGCTTATGTAATTTTTACGCTATGCCGTTATCGGTTTTGATGAATAAAATCCCTATTGTTGGCCCAGTTTAATTTTTTAACTTTGTAGCCGAGAACGGAGCTACCCAGATTTGATTTAGTACATCTTGAAACAAATAGTGTAGGAACAATTTGATTTTCTAGAATTTGTCTAGAATT
Organism: Nemoura dubitans; assembly: GCA_921293005.1. Taxonomy (NCBI): domain Eukaryota; kingdom Metazoa; phylum Arthropoda; class Insecta; order Plecoptera; family Nemouridae; genus Nemoura; species Nemoura dubitans. Next base: position 27,187,349 of record OV121077.1, on the reverse strand, counting down.
TGATTCTCAATTGGTTGCTCTGGGAGCATACTGATGGCCAGTAGCATCAACGTCCTAAACAGAGATTACCCCCTTGATAGTTGATTATAATTTGGTATGGTGTTTTACCATTGAAATCGTCAAATTAAATTAATTGAATAATGTATCAGTATTCATTATTTTAACTAAAATAATTATAAATTAAATAGAGATTAAATTTGAGATAAGTCCAATTTAATTTGAGGATAACAATGGTAAAATACCACACCAAATTATGATCAACGATCAAGGAGGTAATCTCTGTTTAGGACGTTGGTGCAGCTGGGCATGAGTGCAAGTCGTGCGTTCGATTGCTCAAACCAGTGCTCCAGAGTGGATTTTGAATGTTCGGTTAGAACGGCTAATCGCTCTACGAGAATTTTGTCAGATCAGCACCCAAATCTGGCAAGATGGCCACGTGAAATTTGACACCGATTTTGGAACTGCTTGACATTTCTCAATTTATCAAAACTTTTAAAAAATAAAAAAGAACCTGAAAATAAACGACCATGTTGTGAATGTAGTGCACATATTTCCTGACTCTGTAAAGAAGCTTGGTTAAATATACATCCGTCACTCTGTCAATAAGGTGCGTGTTCCGTTCAGATCGCTCTGACAGCAAATCTGCGATCAATCATGACGTCACAGGGCAGATTACCCAAGTGCTCTCGGAGCATACCAACTGCAAACGCCATTAGTTGCACAGAGCTGTTTAAGCTAGGTACCATCATAAGAGGTATGGACTGACATCAAGACCTAAACCAAGACCTTCCAGGATGACGCTAGCTTTTGAAGCCTTTTGCCTCATTATTATTTTTTAAATAGGTAGTGCTAACCGTGTTAAGAAAAAGTACACATGAGCCTCAAAAAATGTAATAACACATGAAACCAGGAGCCGTGAACTCCCCGCCGAACGGTCCGACGGCCACTAACTTGTTCTCGGAGGGGCCCATCCACAGCGCGGGCGGGATGTAGACGGCCGCGCTGAGCAGCGCCAGCGAGAAGTTGTGCATCCCCACGGCGAGCAGCAGTGTCGCCATCTCGAGCAGCGCGACGATGCAGAGCAGGGAACACGTGTCCGCACTGGCGCCAACGTTGCTGCAAACAGTCGTGCATTTTAAACCATGGTGAGCGTTCGTGTTCAGGCCCATCTACAACCAACATAGCCGTGAACATAACGTAATGCTAATGAATCAAGTTGTTACGAAATAAAAATTGCCTAGCCTACATTTTTCTTAAATATGGGAGAAACTCATTCACGAGATTGACCAAATGAATTTGATTCTCTACTACTATTAAACCGTAAACAACAAGTTTGGCCTAGTCAAACTTCATGTTTACGTTAGTCTACGCTATGTTACGTTGAGTTCTTATGTTTGTTGTAGCAAGTCTCATGGAAACCCATGTAGCAAACTTTACGCTTATTGCTAAGTTATTGTTATGTTAACGGCTATGTTGGTTGTTGTAGATGGGCTTTTAGTGTTACAGTATTAATCACACTGGACTGGCCTAAACTCTGTTCCATTAGAGAATATTGTATACTTTCCGCTGGAGCGCTGGAAGTTATTTTTGAATGCCTTTTGATACGGTGAGAGCTGCCATTTTTAAGATGCACATGAACCGTAAGGCATGCAAAGGGGAGTTAGTGTTGCAGCGGAGAGCATGTCCCCTCGTGGGAGCTGGGCAACATGAATACCACAGTAAGGGCACAATCTTAAAGATGCTTCTTGGCAAGAGGCATGTACAAGTGAGTTCTGGTGCTGCAGCGGAAATTATATTCTCTCGTGGGACAATCAACGTACCATAGAAAGTAAAACTGACCATCATGAAGCAGAAGATGATTCAAGGCATGAAGGCAAAAGGCAGTAAAAGTGACAACAGTGCTGCTGAAAAAGTACACAGATTCTTGCATGTGAATGTAGGCTTGGTGAAGTAAATCTACCAGGTAGCATTGATGTTTGGCCCTCATTTGGACTACTGATATGTACAATAATTTCTGTGCTACTTACCGTTCAGAGTTTACCTCGTACTGTGGCCACACTTTTTGTCCGATCACGACGAAACCAGAGTCTACACAAGCCTCACAATATTGGTAACAATTTCTTTGTCTTCAAATTTCGAAATACCAGTTAAAAGCTAAAAAGAAAATCTCATGCAATCGTCACCAAACACCGTACGAATAACCTTAATGCTTGTGAAATCGCAGAAAAATAATGTGTTTGGCGGAGAACAATTTGCCTACCTCTTGGAGAATAGAGGCAAGAGCAGCATGAGGAACGTGACGGCGGCACATCCGAGATAGATAGACGAGTCAGTCGGCAGTTCCAAGAGTTGAAGGCCGAGGGAGCTGAACAACTGCGGCGAGGACAGCAGCAGCATGCCGATCGTGTGGGTGGTCAAGAGGATAACGCCGACGGGCACGATGCTCAGGGACGAGTCGGGGCACTGCAACCGCAAGTTAACCGTAAAGCTGGGTTTACAGCTAGCAAAGCAAACCCCATTAAGGAACTGCAGCAGACTTAATTTGGCAGTTTTAATTTTTTTCAATTTCAAGTTATGTTTATTAACAACTTTGGTACTACAGTGTATAAATACAATGTCCAGTGGTTACTAGAAGAATTACAAGCTTGAAGGTACTAATCAGTAATTGTTTACAGTGTTAATTACAATCACAAGTTGAGTAGAATTTTATTGAAATGGCTTATTTTGCCTTCCATTAGGGCATCCATTTCCACCTTTGGCAGGTCATTCCAAGCGCAAACAGCTCGACCCTGAAGAGACTATCGCCCCACTGCCGGCCGATACCTTTTGACAAATAATCTTTTACTGTGATCTTTTCTTCCCATAAACTTTGGGGGAAGTATCAGCTTCTTAAGATCTTGCCATGCTGGCTGCTCGGATGTTAATATTACAATTTTTGTATTATATACCTTATCTAAATCGTATTATGCAAATAATGCGCAATGTTTTGATTTGTCTTAAAAGATGAGAAGGTTTGCAATTTGCATGCTCAAAGTGAAGGGAACAAGCTCAAATTGTCGCTAGAAGTGAGAAGATCGGGCCCAATTTAACATTAGGAAGATTTGGCTAGGAATTAGATGGATTTTGTAAAATTCCTCTCCAACTGAAGACGACTTCGGTAAATCCAACTCACCAAATTCTCATCAGTGTCTCCAGCCCCCACCTCCTCCAACTCCCTCTTGGATTTCTTCTCGGCGGTTCCCTTATCGCCGTCTGCCGTGCCTTTCGCGTCCGTCGCTTTGCTCTCGCTCTCTTCGGCCGGTTCCTCGGGGTCGATCTGTATCTTGAGCCAGAGCGCAAACGCTTTGATCAAGAGCGAGCCGCAGAGCAAGCCCAGCGGCGGCATGTACATGCCGATCGAGATGTACTTGTCCGTGGCGGGCAGCAGGTAGAAGAAGAACGACTGGTGGAAACGTTCTAGCAGGTTGTTCAGGCTGCGGAAGAGGCCCTCCATCACCCTGAAACGAGTTTAGGAGGGTAATCAGTTGACAGTTTGCCATGTAAAAGCTCAATGGGCTAATGGTTAATCTGCTAGGTACAAAATGTGATGCTACAAAGTTACTACGTTCTCAATCTTCTTCGAGTTTGATTGAATACAATAAAATCTTCAAACACCGAACAGAATTTGAAGTCTGTATGTACTTTCGAACAATACTTTCAACAAGGTCCTAAGCTAGCAAAATTACACCAAAATTTGCTGAAAATCAAATACTTTACAGTCAATTTGTGTTTTGATTGAGAGGCAAAATGGTAAATACCATTGAAATGGTACATTCTGTAATAGGTAATAACAGTAATCATGATACTGGTATGGCACTGTTTACCTGCCCATTTGATAGAACACTGCAGGACTTCCTTTGCCAGTCTTTTCATAGCCTTCCAGCGTGATGGCTTCAATGCCGAATCTGAAATGTCATCATTGTCAGGTGCTGTCGATCAATCACCGGGAAAAAGCAATGAGAGCTGCCCAGCTGGCCAAGTAACCATCTACGAATTAGAATTGACCACGGCACAATACCAAACAAAAAGTTGTGTAGAAGTCACCAATCCAATCATTTCATTTCAACTCCAATTCAACTCAGTTGTTCTAAACTTCAGTTCAAGTATATAACAACTCCCCCGAAAACAAATATCTCTTGAAAGACGATGACTGACCATACTCCACTTCACTTTAGGAAGGGGAGTGGATTTGCATCTTCCTCAAAGATCCACTGCCGCTAGCAATGAGTCCAGATTTCAAAACTGCTCGTAGAGCCTTTTGTCCGACTCAAGGCTTGGCTTGTAAGAATTGAAACTCGTAGCTTGATCTAGCAGTAGTGGGTCTTTGAGGAAGATGCAAACGATGGAAAAGTGAAATGGAGTTCAGATTTATATAAAACATCCCAAAATTAGCCAATTCTTAGCCAAGCACTAGGCAATCATTCTGTAAATTCAAGCTGAAAAAAAGTTGGATGAAAAAATTGAAGGCAATATTTAGAACTCCCAATTGTTAAAGCAAGTTTTTCGTTAAGGCTCCAGCACAGTTCCGATTGTTAATTTTTTGAAGAGTTGATTCAAACTTGGTACACCCCTAAGTAAAACAAATCAGTGTAAAATGATCCAAGTCCTCATTTCTTAATTATTTCACATGGGGTGACCAAAGTCGAAAACTTATCAATTGAATTTTTTTAAACATACCAAAAGTTGCCGACATCTCAAGGCCACACCATTAAAGTTATCATTCCAATATTTCAATATGTTGTAGTCAAAAGACGTAAATAAGGGCGAACTTGGGCCTTTTCCCCAATTTTTTTTTGCACTCTTGTACATACAATGGCTCTAAAAAGGGTAAAAAGTGAAGAGTTTTGGGGTATGTTCTAGCATTGCAGGGGAAAATTTTCGAAAAAAGGGCAATGTTAGCCCTTATTTACGTCTTTCGTCTACAACATACAGGAATATTGAAAAGATAACTTCAACGACGTGGCCTTGAGATGTCGGCAACTTTTGATTTGAAAAGCCACTTTCTGGCGAACTGATCTTTCCCTATAATTAATATGTTCTTATAAGACGCAATTACCTGTGATAGAGGCCGTGATTTCCGTTTGGCACCCCAGTGGCCTGTGTGGTAATCATCGCTGCGAGAGTACGGAGAGAATGCATCCACTCTTTGAACCTATCACGCCTGTGAGAGTCCTCGGCATTCTTGAACGTATGCCGGACACCTTCCTTTGAGCACCTGGAGGAGTAAAAATCTCTTGGATAAATTTCTTTACAAACCAGTTGGTCAAATGAGTTGTAGGACCAGTTTGATCGTATTTATGATGTCTGTTCTTAAGTCATTTGTGTTCTCCATGACATGAGCCAATTTTCTGGGCGGGCAAAATCAAAAAGGGCATTCGGCGCCCCCCCCCCCCCCCCCACATTACTAAAAAGAGCAAAAATAAATAAAAGGCAAGACTGGTCTCTGTCTGAATGGATTGAGCTTGGTTCCAGGTTGTGGATTGGACAACTTTGAACTGAAAACATTAGGTATTTTCAAGTAAAACATTATCATTCCTACTTTCGTGGTATTGGAACTGGAATGTAGAACCCTAATATGGACAAATGGACAAAGAGAACAATGGATGGCACTTGGTCATGAGCAATTTCGACTCTTTGTTATTCCCTATGCATGACCCCATTTAGATGATGTTTTGTACCTTTAGCTTCCTAAGGTTGTGAAATGGCTTTTGATGGAGGCAAGATTGACAGAAAGTTGAGAAACGGATGACAGGAAATGCAAGGTTCAGGGATTGCACTGACCACGTACCTGACCTTGATATTCAAGCACATCTGCCATGAGTTCATGCAATCCACAATCTATTTGATATATCTCCCAGAAATGTGACAGGAACAATTGAAGATAAATCCCTCTAGCTCTAGTATTTTTAGTAGGAAGCTGTGAGATAAGTTCAGATTACGGAAGTACTGACCATTTCTACAAAAGTTCTAAATATTTTTTTTTGAAATAAGGGGATTGTTTAAAGTTGCACAGCCTTCTTGAAGTTATCAACATTTGAAACTTAATCAAGGGGGCAGTGTGAATCTTCAAAAAAGCTCTTTATTTCAAAGAAAAGAAACTGGAGCTTTTTGTCAAAATGGTCAAGACTCCTCAGGAATTATAAAGTGGCATTGGAAAAGTTCTAGATACTTTTATTTGAAATACAGAGCTTTTTTGAAAAGTCACAAAGCCTTCTGGAAGTTATCAAGGTTTGAAACTATCAAGGGGGCAGTGTGAGAATTCAAAAAAGCTCTTTATTTCAAAGAAAAGAACCTTGAACTTATATTCAAAATAGTCACATCTCCCCAGGAATTATAAAATGGCATTGGAAAAAGTTTTGATTATTCCCAGTCCTATGCTCATTATCGTGATTTGTGTTATATTACTTAGATGTGAAGAAAATCAATTCCTGGAGCATTTCTAAGTAAGATTACAACCCTTATCCGGCCCATGCAGCCAGGTTTCTGTCATTCTGATACTTACCTGCAATTATTAGTTACATGTTGGCAACAAAATGTTTGACGTAGGCTAACTGACAGAATCACCAAACGAACAATTTCTTTTAACAATTCAAATTTCCAACTAAATTATTTACTAAAATCTCCCAGGTAGTCCCAGGCACCTCAAATCTCAATCGGGGCACAGATATTACCCAAACATATAATTCATTTCACAATCTTGTCTTCATATTTGATTATTCTTTTAACCGACGCCCTCGCTCGGCGCCTCTTGGAGCAACTTTAAAATTTATGGGCGGGCAGGCGCCCACCCAGCTCCCTGAATCCAGGCTGTAAACTGTGGCAGACTGCTTCAACCGAGATCACTTAAGACCGAGATCACTTCGAGATCAACTTACATGCGATGAGCAAGATTGACCAAGTCCAGATTGGGCAGCTGACCGTTTAGTCCTTCAACTTTAACGTCTATGTGACTGATGCGATCTGAATGAAGCTCCAAGTTGATAGCCGCCTGAAAAAATCCAACAGTGTAAGTATTTCTGTTCACACCAGGCTTAAGTATCTATTAAAATGAATCAGGCACAGTAATAATGTGTAGTTATGTGCTAATATGTATTAGCTCAAGGCTCAAACATAATATTAGGGCGAACGCAATTTGTGTTGCGTTGAAGATGAGCGTAGTGGTTTGGATATAGCGCATAAAAAGATTGAGGCAAAAAACCTAAATCATGGAGCAGCAAGCCGGACGATTGTTTTTTCAAAGATTCTGATCACTTGAAAATGTAAACGATTCTGACCTTTCTTTGTTTCTGTCCCAGCTGTCGGGTAGCGGAAATATGCTCATTTTGAGATCATTGAGCATTGTGCATGTTAATACATAGATGTAACTCATGCCCAAGGGTTTTATTGGGTTTTATTGGGTTGGTTTTTATTGGGAAAAATCTGGTGTGATGTTTCGATTTGGTATCGATGGTTTCTAAAGGCAAATCGAAATTGGGAACATTTAAAAAAATTCCCACTTTTAAATAAATTTCCGTACTTTTCCAAACATGCCCAATTGTCGAATTTAGCTCTTTTTTCTGCTTTGAAAGTGAAGGGTGTGGAGGATTTTCTTGAAAAACGCAGGGGGTCTAAGTTGAGAACAAAAGTAGACACCCTGAAAATTTCATCCCACTCGAAGCAGGCGTTTGGCCTGTAGAGCCAAACACACATACAAACACACACCAAGTGTTTTTTTTAGCAGTAGTGAAATTGATGATTTCGCTTCGCTCGCTTCGCTCGCTACGCTCATCAACAAGACGTGAATTTTTAAATTTTAACCAGCCATTTTGTCGCACCTGAATGGCTCCACCTCGACCCATCATATCGCCATGGTCTAGAACACCGGGGTGACCGCAGCTGGTTTTATGATAGGCTTCGAGCCAAGCCTGAACTCCCAATTGTTCGTGTTCAGTCACTAAAAAGATGACGTCCTTTGCCCAGTATTTCTGACCTGAAATTTATTTAGATAACAGCTTAAAATAACCCTAAGATACACCAATAGATAGTAAATACCTAAGAATAGAATAGAACCAGCTGCAATTAGAAAGTTTGAATAAAAGCTCACGTCGGAAGAATTTGGCCAGGGACATCATCAATGCTACCGATGGAACCGTGGTTGGATGAGCGCTTGAGAGCGGTCGATAAGGAGCGCTGAGAACAAGAGCTTCCATGCTGGAGCTCCGGGGAGCTCGAAGAATGCCATAGACATTTTTACCAGTGTACTTAATGTTTCCGGAACCCAGCGGATAGTTCAGCGTAAAATTGTGAGTATATGTGTCGAGATTTAACTGACGGAACTTAGCGGCTAGCCAAGCGTAGGGCATACTATTAGGATGGCTTTTAGCTTCAACATTAAGTTCTGATTGAAAAGTTTTGGCAGCAGCATCTTCGTCGAAGTCGCTACGCACAAGACCTGGTAAAAGAGCGTTTTCGGAAAAGTATGTACCTGGAAAAACCATGTTTTGAATCAGCATTAGTCAACCAGTTGTTGATTATTAATATGAACAGATAAAAGTGAAAGAAAGGACAATAACTCACTAGCATTAAAGTGGTCGTGAGCTAGTAGCAAGAACCAGGCAATGGCTACTATATAAAGCAATACACAAAGCTTGTTGTGAAAGTTGACAAGAATATAGGTTATTCTGCCTTGGCCGACGCCGGGATCGGTCAACAGTCCCATAATCACACACTTTCCTGCAGAATTTATATCCACAATAAATCCTGTTTACTTTTATAGCATTATAAACTAGCCAAGAGTTTATTTCATGAGTTGATTATCTGCGAAATGCAATTTTATACGGTAAACATGACAGCTCATCCGCCCTTGGCAAAATAAGGTTAGGTTGGGTGGGTTCAGGGTTATGTGTGGGAAATTTGAAAATACAATTTGAGGTGCGACAAATCTGGGGTTGAATTTTAAAGAAAGGGGTGAGTTTCATTCTTTAAGAGCAGATATAAATTTTAGCATCGATTCCCTGCTACGTAAATATTCATTTCTTGCTAGCCAAAAAATAGTATAAAAATATGTATTCAAAAATAATGTAAAAATAAAATACCAGGCAAGCAAACGGAAAGTCAGAGATTGGTCAGAGACATGTGGATGTAAATAGCTCAACAATGGGAATAAAAGAAAGTATCCTGTGGCATTCACCATGGGGGTATTCATTTTCAACTTTCGGTAAAATTTCGTTTCGGACATCAAAATTCAAAATTCAAAGTATTGAAACTAAAATTCACTAAATTTTCTGTACAAAATATATCCTTTCACTTGCAAATTACTAAAATTGACAAAAAATGAGGGAAATAGTGCACATTCAGGCTGGTCAATGTGGAAATCAGATTGGTAGCAAAGTGAGTCTAGCAAAGCACTTCCCAAGTGTCAATGATTGATTCATGTCGGATATTGAAAAACTACACTACGAAACATAATATTTTCATCTATTTCAGTTTTGGGAGGTGATTTCCGAAGAACATGGGATCGCTCCAAATGGCATGTATGTTGGCAACGACTATACCGAACTAGAAAGAGTAAATGTTTACTATTCCGAAATTGCTGGTACGTATCTCCATTGACAATTTAACAGAGCATGTAAACACTCAATATCTTAAATGCACTTGAGGTCGTAGTTGAGTGTTGTAGGTACATGACAGGAACCCATTATTTTTACAGGCGATAAGTTCGTGCCAAGGGCAGTCTTGATAGACCTGGAGCCTGGCACAATGGATGCAGTCCGCTGCAGCTCCATAGGCAGTCTATTCCGCCCAGACAACTTCATTTTCGGGCAGTCGGGCGCAGGAAACAACTGGGCAAAGGGTCACTACTCAGACGGAGCCGACCTGGTCCACACGATATTCGACACGATCCGGAGAGAGGTCGAAGATTGTGACTGCCTGCAAGGATTCCAAATAACTCATTCTCTTGGTGGCGGCACGGGTTCTGGACTTGGCACCCTGTTGATGAACCGCATCCGCGACGAATATCCGGACAGAATAATAAATTCATTCAGCGTTGTGCCATCTCCTAAGGTATGCCTCAAGGATTCCACTTAAAATACAAATAGCTTTAAAGACAGTCATGATTTAAAATGGGTTAGTCTAAACTCACTAAGCACACATTTTTACATTAGTAAAAATTGAAGAAGAACCATAAGTTTCAATTCCGCAAATGAGCAACAAGTGGCATTTGGAGAATTCATTATCAATATTTGTCTTTTTTGCCATTAGGTATCGGACACTGTAGTCGAGGCATACAACGCAACACTTTCGCTACACCAACTCATATTCAACAGCGACGAGACATTCTGCATCGATAACGAGGCTCTTTACGACATTTGCCACCGAACGTTGAAACTTCCGAGCCCCACATACGGCGATCTCAACCACCTCGTCTCGGCCACCATGTCCGGAGTGACCACCTGCCTCCGATTCCCCGGCCAGCTGAACGCGGATCTCCGCAAACTCGCCGTCAACATGGTTCCGTTCCCGCGTCTCCACTTCTTCATGCCCGGATTCGCTCCGCTCACTGCAAGGGAAGGCGCTAACTTCGTGGCAGCAACAGTTCCCGAACTGACGCAACAACTTTTCAGCACCAGGAACATGATGGTCGCATGCGACCCGAAACGAGGGAAATATCTGACGGTAGCGGCAATTTTCCGAGGAAAGCACCTGTCTATGAAAGAAATCGACGAGTCCATGGTCAAATTTCAAAATAAGTTCAGCTCGTACTTTGTTGAATGGATACCAAACAATGTTAAAACGGCTGTTTGTTCTGTTCCTCCGACGGGATTGAACATGTCTGCCACTTTCATTGGTAACTCGACTGCGATACAAGGATTATTCACCCGTATTTCTGATCAGTTTAACATTATGTTCAAGAAACGTGCCTTCCTTCACTGGTACACAACGGAAGGGATGGATGAAATGGAGTTTACAGAAGCCGAGAATAACGTGAATGATCTGGTATCGGAATACCAGCAATACCAAGAGGCTACGACTGAAGAGTATCCCTTGCCGGAAGACATAATGAAAGAAGAAGACGAATATATTCATAGTAAAGCAAACAGTACATCACAAACGCGAACTGTGTACCCTGCAGTAAAGGCATAAAAGCTAGGTACTTTGGTTGGTAGATTTTGATGCAGTAATTGTAATACAGTCACATACAAACACTATAGCTTCATAGAAATATGTTGGTGTTTTTTTTTTTTACATTTTTGAGATCAATGGTATACTACCTTTGATTCCTTTCTTCGACTCAGGTAAAATTATAAAAAAGGTTTCATAAATTGTATATTTTGTAATAAAACTGTGTGATATCAATGTTATGTAACTAAATGCTAATATCGCTAATATGATGAATGGTTTTTGACGTTTTTACAAGTTTTTACAAGGTACTGTTTGACAGTTTTGGTATTTAGTTTACAATCAGCTTAAACTGCGATATTATTGACATTTTTCAAAATATTCTACCAACGGCTCAAAACACTGAAAAACTTTTGGGTAAGAGTGTTTTTATGGTGGAGAATGCCCAGCCATGGCTTTTTGGATGTCAGATGAAGAAACAAAACAATGAAAGTGTAACAATAACAAAGAAAAGTGTTTTGTTTTCTGGCTGAAATATTTCCTAGGGAAATATCAAAATTTTTAGTACGTAGTCAATACATTTCAGTCTTTTTGGTATATCGATCTAAATTCTCAGTGATAATTCAAGCCAAATTATGCGTGAAATAGTACACATTCAAGCCGGCCAGTGTGGCAACCAGATTGGTGCCAAAGTAAGTTCATTTCCACAACCAATTCACTCGTCAAAAAATGACAAATACTTGAGAGATAAAACCTTTTGCCACAGCTTTGAGAAGCGGGAAATATGCAATGTTGTTGCACCAATTGCTGATTTCTAGCATATACATAGACCTCTTAAATGCCATGCATATATTTAATTAGTAAAAAATATCCCATCCCGCTAATCACAGAAAATATTGAAAAAATTTATTCGTAAGTTTCATATGGTCCTTAATCATCAAAGGCTAATGAAAAGGAAAGTATTTTTTCTTGATCAATTTAGAAATGAACAGCATCAGGTGTGCTAGTAATTAATAGCACATGTCATTTTCAGTTTTGGGAGGTGATCTCCGACGAGCATGGAATCCACCAGGACGGAACGTACCAAGGAGAAAACAGAAACCTGCAACTGGAACGCATCAATGTTTACTACAATGAAGCGTCAGGCATGTAAAAACTGGAATAATACTACCTATACTAATAGGCTAGCATAATCAAACATAACATTTTATGTCAGAACATTTGTGTACATACATACTAACATGAGAATGAGTAGGTACTTTTTATCTGTAAACCAACATGAACTGTTTTAAAACGTTATGGTTTGGACTCAAGTTCAAAAATTTTGAATGCAAAATTAATTCAGTAAGAGTCTTGATAAACTATAGATTTCTATAGAGAATCGCACATGTGTATTATTTCAACGTGTATTCCCTAAGGTGGACTTTACGTTCCACGTGCCATCCTCGTCGATTTGGAGCCCGGCACGATGGATGCGGTCCGGGGAGGTCCTTACGGCGGCTTGTTCCGCCCGGACAACTTCGTTTTCGGCCATTCCGGGGCCGGCAACAACTGGGCGAAGGGACACTACTCGGAAGGTGCCGAACTCATGGGACAAATCTTTGACGTTGTGAGGAAGGAGGCGGAGAATTGCGACTGTCTGCAAGGATTCCAAGTGACTCATTCGCTTGGCGGCGGAACGGGGTCTGGAATGGGCACGCTGTTGATCAACAAGATACGTGACGAATTCCCGGACAGGATCATCAACACGTTTAGTGTTGTGCCCTCACCGAAGGTACGTACGTTCCCACATGATTTTCACCTGATTCGCATCATATGAGATGCTTCTATTGCATTAGCGACCTTGAATTGAAAGGAGAAGTAATAGTGCTAAAAAAAAAACGCGAGAAGGTAAATACCAAGTGGCTTATCTGATTAATTTCGTAAAAAATAAAAGTGTATGGCCTGAACGCATTACAAAAATGTGCATCTCTTTACAAAATGATCACGACAGCATATTTCAAACAATTTGTATCTTTTAACTAAGAAAAGATTCTAGAACAAGGCATCTACTTTTGTTCCTAGGTTTCTGACACTGTGGTCGAGCCCTACAACGCCACCCTCTCAGTTCATCAACTGATCGAAAACACCGACGAAACATTCTGCATCGACAACGAAGCCCTCTACGACATCTGCTTCCGAACGTTGAAGCTTCCAAATCCCAACTACGCCGACCTGAACCACCTCGTCTCGGCCACCATGTCGGGAGTGACCACCTGCCTCCGATTCCCCGGCCAGCTGAACGCCGATCTCCGCAAACTCGCCGTCAACATGGTTCCTTTCCCGCGTCTCCACTTCTTCATGCCCGGATTCGCTCCGTTGACGGACATCAACGCCAAGCAGTACCGATCGCTGACCGTCGCCGAGCTAACCCAACAAATGTTCGACGGCAGGAACATGATGGCCGCTTGCGATCCGAAGAGCGGCCGTTACTTGACGGTCGCAGCCATTTTCCGCGGGAAGATGTCGATGAAGGAGGTCGACGAACAGATGCTCATGATTCAGAACAAGAAGAGCTCGTACTTTGTCGAATGGATTCCGAGCAACGTGAAGACGGCTGTTTGCGACATCCCGCCGAAGGGCTTGACGATGTCTGCGACTTTCATCGGCAATTCCACGTCGATACAGAGCTTGTTCCGAAGGATATCCGATCAGTTCAGTGCGATGTTCAAGAGGAAGGCTTTCTTGCATTGGTACACTGGAGAGGGAATGGACTTGTTAGAGTTCCAGGAAGCAGAACACAATATGAACGACTTGGTGTCAGAGTACCAGCAGTATCAAGAAGCCGGAATCGACGACGAAGTCGACACTAACAATTCGGACGCGGAGAACGAAGAAGGGTACGCAGTGAACGCAAAAGTTACGGGGGACACAAGGACTGTGATCGAGGCGTAACTCTCGAGTCTACGATCACCATGTTTTGTTTTGGATCCGACTTAATATGAACATTTATGATTAAGAACGAAAAACCTTCGACTTCAACTCCCATGATCAAAACTTTTGCACACTGTTTGATACAAAGGTCTTTGGCCACCTGACTTCTCATCAAAATTTATTTTGTAAAACAAAAACGCACCTTTTTTTTTAGCTATTATTAAATCATTACTTATTAGTGCGTGATCAAAATACTGCGACTGTGACCTGTTTTGTTATGCATGCAATGTAAATTTATGGAAACATGATGCTAGGTATTGAAGCTGATAACTTGATAAGGTAAGTAAATGCTTATTTTCTTTTCTTTGAAGTGATAAATAAGCCAAATGGCATCTGAATCTTTTTATTACATTTCACATGACATTAATTTACGGAAACATGATGCTAGGTATTGAAGCTGATAAGGTACCCTAAGTAAATGCTAATTTTCTTTTTCTTTAAAGTGATCAATATGCTAAATGGTATCTGAATCTATTAAATTCACTTCACATGGCATGACTACAATCATTATTTAGCATTTACTTTCCACCAACATTGACAATAATTTTTAATCTATAAAGTGAAATAAAATTTAAAATGAATAACAAACACCATATCACCTTACAGTTCAACATTTAAAAATAAATATTTCAAGTAGGTACGACAATAACATGTGCAAAAACAATTAAAATAAATAAGCAGCTCTTAACAAATAAATAAATATTCTACCATTCACCTAGGTTCTACACCCTACCTAAACCTAGAAACCAGTTGATGTTGCCGTTGTCATAAAGTATAGAATCGGTCCATATGTTGACGATATGGAGGTTGCGTTGAGAGAGCGTTCAGCCCCAGTTAGGCGTAGTTGGCTTTGAGGAAGTTGATGAGTCCATTCGTTGAAGGATCATGAGTCGCTACTGGTTTCGTATCCTGAAGTTCGGGCTCGATAGCCTTAGCCAGCTGCTTGCCCAATTCAACCCTGAAATAATATCACATTAGCACAGATGTTGCTTTAACACAGATGGGATTTCATTAGGAGCAAAGGCTCTGCTGGAAAATTTGAATTTAGCTTTAAAAACCTAGTAACAGAGCATTTTGGCATTTTGGTTGCGTAGAGTGTTCCTGTCAAATTTGACAGGGACAAATGTGTTGAAATTAATTCTAGAGTGAGTGAAACAGTAACATCATTGCAAACTTTCCAGGGTGTTCTCATTAAATTATTCACTTATTACGCTAGTCAGTGAGGGGAATGCTCTATTCAATGTACGATTACAGCCAATTTTAGCAGGCATCGCCAGATGGGTTTATTAAACAGTTACGATCTATCTTTGACCTTCGATTTCAGTGATAAACACTTTGCCAGTCAATGGAAAAGCAGCGCTATATAACCACAAAGTGATTGTATCGCAAGCCGTAACCATAATAACGACTAGCCACAGTATTAATTTCTGAGACTCATGTCTACTACGTCCTATCTTCAGCAAAAGTTTTGAAGAAACTATATCTAACTGGGATTTGAATGCTAATAATGTTACGCGTTTTTGACGCCAGTCGAGCTTACCCTTGAAAAAGTACCTGGTATAAGTTACAGAACGTTGGGAAAGCAGTAAGACTTTTATTAAGCATTCAAATCCCAGTGTGTATTAGGTTTCAAACCTAGCTACAGTAATCACGGTGAGCTGTAGGTATAATCTACATTTCCTCACATTGTGATCTTTCTGCTAGGCACATAGCATTTACATTTTTAACATGTCCAGCTAATTAACTATTCTTCTACAGTATTCCATGAAAATGACTTGCAAGTAATGGCTAATGACAAGCATAATAAAGTTGCTACTAGGGGTGTCAATTGATTACGATTAATAGATTCAATTAATCAATTATGAGAAAAAATGATTAATCGATGTCACTAAAATAATCGAAAACATCGAAATTCCAACAAAAACGTAACAAATGTGAAGATTTGCTGAAGGCGCTCTTTTTAATAATTTTGTTACACAAAATCCCACAGCTGTGTGACGCTGGCTTATCTGTAGCTTTGTAGCGATGGAGGGAATCATTCTCGTGACTGTAACCTCAAATTTGAGAGTGCATCTTTTCAGATAATATATTGAAAAGGCGTCGTTTTAAACATATATAACAGTGCAAATGTAAGCCTGAAATGAAAAGTGAAAATACTTTTGATTTACAGAATGCATCAATTATCCTGTCTCAATTCCACGGTTTTTTTGGAAGAAATCGAAAAACTCGATCAATCTACTATCAGTTTTCATTTCGATTCCATAATCGATTTGAAAAAAATAATTGTTTGGCATCCCTTGTTGCTACCAACATAATTATGAATTTTCCAATAAAATCTCGGGAGACTTACCCCCATTGGTCAAACGAGTTAATGTCCCAGATGACACCTTGCGTGAAGATCTTGTGCTCATACAGTGCTGCAAAGACGAGAAGTCCGTTACAGCCTAGAGTGTGTCTCAAATTGATTTCAAAATGTCCTGTCACTTCAAAGGGTATTGAAACCTGTACAGCGACTACTAAAGAGGATGTACAAACCTCCTTGGCGATTACTTAACTTAATGTTGCTGTTCTTGATTTTAAAGCTAAAAAATGAACATTGACAACAATAGGGATTTTATCAAACAGAACCGATAACAGGACAATTTAAAAACCACGTTATGGCAAACATACTCTCTGTCCAGAATAAGAACAGGATTGGTAGGTGAGGTACACCTACGCCTGAAATGAAACGTCAACGAGATATTCTAAAGCGAAACACATTTTGGTTTTCGTAGTTGAAACTTGATACCGAGCTGAACATATGTTGGAGACACAAACTATCTCTCCAAGTAAGGGAACACGATTGCTCACCGATGAGAGAGCCCAGGATGAACGGAGTGACCTTCTTGACGACGATCGAGTTGGTAGGCCTGTTGCCTTCGAAGACTTTGTGCGGTAAAATCTTTTCGAGCTCGTCACCTTTGAGCCCAGCCTTTTCGAGCTCAGCCTTGGCCTCGGCAGACGACTTGCCTTTCATCAACGCCTCCGTTTGCGCCAAGAAGTTAGCGAGCAGGATCTGGAATAACAGCATTTTTTATTTTATTTATCACATTTCAGGTGAACTAAATTCATTAAAATAGTATAAAATTTAAATACCTACAACAGAGTTAAATTTTTTTTCTAAGATTAGTCCCTCAAAACTAGTTTCATAACAAGTTTTCTTCAGGCCAAAATTCCCAAAATTCAGTTATTTTTGGACACTCGAGCCATTTTCTAATGGGCTGCATTTTTTTTCTTTTATCCTTACTCTTCCTCAGAGAAATCTAACACCAATTTAAGGCCCTTCCCTATTCACAAACTCTATGAATAAATGATTTTAAAAAGATTTTATTCTCATAACACCTACCTTACCATCTAACAAGTTTGCATTTTCCTTGCTTCACTCTTTCCCCATCACATCACAATTATTGCAGATAATTTCTGTTCAACATAATAATGAGCCTTTGCGTGAACTACCTCATCTCATTTTTTAATTTAAGGAGCCAGACCACCTCGCTCGCAGCTGCTCGCACCTTCGGGATAGCGCGAATGCAGAGTCTCACGAGTATGCGCTTTTTTACTACACCGTAGGATATTATTCTATTGAAGTAAGCGAGGGATTTTTAGATAAAGAATCAATCCCTGTTGGTAACGGGCCCGTTTTTCCATTTTTTAGGTCTAAAAAGACCTATGTAATTTGCTCTTTTTTGCGCTTTTTAGTGAATCGTTAAAGATATTAAAGAGATTAAAATTGAGAAAAAGGCTCCATCACCGACACAGCGTGTACTCGTGAGATTGCACATCTCGCAGCTGCGAGCAGCTGTGAGCGAGGTAGTCCGGCCCCTTAAGTTCTAAGACTCATGTCTGCTTGTCCAATCTGTAGCACTAGTTTACAAAAAATCTATTTTGAACGGGGTTATGAATGTTAAATAAAGTCTCACTGATTTCCCAACGTTTCTAATCATGTACTGGTAACTTCAAATCAATGAATGAATAGTGGGGCTTTAAGGTGCATCAACCTTTTGGTCAATTTGTGCCTGCTCTTCACCAAGGGATATAGCTCGACTATCAGTCACCACTATCACCCATGAAGAAGTAATTAGTATGTGTTAACGAAACTTCCGGAAATCAGTGAGAATTCATGTAGCATTCAAAACCCCAGTTGAAACAGTTTTTTGAAAACTACACTCTTATTTATTTAATTTATTCAAGAGACTGCCGCTGACCTTGTGATGGAGACTGCCCTGGATGGGATTGTGCGACTGAGCGGGAGCGATGAAGTCAGCGGGAACGAGCCTGGTTCCCTGGTGGATCAGCTGGTAGAACGCGTGCTGACCGTTGGTGCCCGGCTCTCCCCACACGATCGGACCCGTCGAGTAGTCGACTCGGGTGCCGTTGCGCGTTACGTATCTAGCGGCCGGGGAAACGGTGGTCAGACGCGCAAAATTTAAGGCTCGGTTTTTGACGGAAAGTCAATTTGTCTTACGAGCGTGTGATTAGCGATGCATAAATTCTTGACATTTAAAATTGGGGAAAATTACTAGGAATATTCCCCAAAACGGGAATTTTGCGGAAATTTTTACATTAGCATTAAAGATGCCCAACAAACTGATGAAAAAATAGTTTTTATTGGCACAGAAAATGTATAGTAAAGAAATGACAAAAATATATATATTTTTTTTATGTACACAAATTAGCCTCCCAAAAATGTTGCCCATTCCGGGATTTGAACCCGGGTCCCCAACTTTTGCGGCTGGTGCTCTAACCTCTGAGCTAAATAGACACGAAATTTGAGAGAAGTAATTTGCATACAATTTGTGTACATAAAAATAAAATGACTAGCCAATTACGAGCTTTCGTAATTTAAATAAGATTATAAAAGACAAAAATATACTTTTAATCTTATTTAAATTACAAAAGCTCGTAATTGGCTATTCATTTTATTATTATGTACACAAATTAGCCAACAAATTAGGACAACACTTTTGGGAGGCTAATTTGTGTACATAATAATAAAATGAATAGCCAATTACGAGCTTTCGTAATTTAAATAAGATTAAAAGAGAATTCAACGCATCCAACGTTAATTTGGAGTTACTCGAGGTTGAATGTAAAATGTGGTTGCAGTATAGCATCACGCGGTACCAGAGCCACTATGAGTATTCGTAGACTCTGGACCATACCCCCCTGGGGACATTCAATTCTCACCCTGTATGCAAATTACTTCTCCCACATTTAATGGCCATTTAGCTCAGCGGTTAGAGCACCAGCCGCGAAAGTTGGGGACCCGGGTTCAAATCCCGGAATGGACAACACTTTTGGGAGGCTAATTTGTGTACATAATAATAAAAAGACAAAAATATAGTTTCTGCAGTTCGTGGCAACACATTACAGTCTAGCCCGTGAGAGAAGATGCCACAGCGGGGACTGTCTCCTTATGAACAACCAACCCATTAATTTAAATTTAATGGTGGGAAAACAAAACACAATCATTACGATTAAAAATATCAACGAATAAATAGTTGAGATAAAAACATAAGCTTTGGTAATATTAGAAGGTATAAAGATGATGACAGGATTTCAGTTTTTAAGTATTTAAACTATAATTGTATCACACTAAAGGATTAGTTTGAGTTGACCATCGTCCATCGCACAGCCCCCAGACCGGTGCTGTTAGCCATTGCCACATACAGCCATTGCAA
Organism: Nemoura dubitans; assembly: GCA_921293005.1. Classification (NCBI taxonomy): domain Eukaryota; kingdom Metazoa; phylum Arthropoda; class Insecta; order Plecoptera; family Nemouridae; genus Nemoura; species Nemoura dubitans. Next base: position 27,167,517 of record OV121077.1, on the reverse strand, counting down.
TGCTGGAATGAATTATAAATTCCCAGCTTTGGGAATATTACCGGGAATATTCAGTCCGGAATATTTCCTGGCTGCCATCACTATGTGTGATGGTCAAAAAGTCTTGTGTACATTCAATGGTGAAGTGTTGGAAAGAAAGGTAGGTATTAGTTCTACTGTGAATTTTTGTCACAGGGTACTGATTTGTATAGGAAACTTAGAGCTTCTTGAACTCAAAATTCTTATTTATGAAGAGAAAACCTAATGCTTGAAAAAAAGAGGTCAAAATCATGTAGGTACTAACACTTCCAATCCCTTTGGTACTTATACCTATTTAATCAATTGCCCACCAATTTAAAAGTTTCATTCAAGACTTTAAAACAAAATGAACCTAACATATACTAAACGACAGGGAAAAGGAAAACGTAGATATAAATAGGTACTTAAGTCTATTTGTATTTTCTAGAAAATTAAGTTGTGTTCCATGCATAAAATAAATTTGATGGAGAAGTGTGTAAAAAGATATCTATTAGAAAGGACATTAAATACCAATACTCTACGAAGCAAAGTACGCGTAAAATGTTAAATCATTAAGCTGCACTCACTTCCCATTGGACTCCATGTCTCCTTGCTGGAAGTACGCAGCGAATCTGTGCAGGTACTGGTCGTACGGAAGGAGGGCGTGCGTCTCTGCGCCGTAGAAGTTGTGATACCAGATGCCAAGGAGAGCTAGCGTCACCGGGGCCTGCAAACAACGGAGATCAACAGAGTCGTTGCAGTAAGTTGCAACTTATAGGGAAGTACTGATTAGAGAGACAACAGATTATGGAATAAACGTGAGAAAATTAATGATTTAGCTTCAAATGTTAGTATAAAAATAAAAATTTACCATTTCCTTTTATATTTAAGTAAGAAATCCAAATGTATATATATATATATATGTATATATATATATATATATATATATATATATATATATATATATATATATATATATATATATATATATATATATATATATATATATATATATATATATATATATATATATATATATATATATATATATATATATATATATATATATATATATAGCTTCAAATGTTAGTATAAAAATAAAAATTTACCATTTCCTTTTATATTTAAGTAAGAAATCCAAATGTATATATATATATATGTATATATATATATATATATATATATATATATATATATATATATATATATATATATATATATATATATATATATATATATATATATATATATATATATATATATATATATATATATATATATATATATATATATATATATATATATATATATATATATATATATATATATATATATATATATATATATATATATATATATATATATATATATATATATATATATATATATATATATATATATATATATATATATATATATATATACACATAATTCTGATTACATAATTCTGGGAAAACAGTTTGAAATATACTTCATACCTACTCTAAGACTTCTATTACCTAGACCATATCTGCTAGCAATAAAAAACAAGTTTGAATTAGTTCATTTGAGCTCACGTTCTGTTCGATGGGTGCCGAGCGGAAGTGGTTGTCCATGAAATGAGCGCCGGCGAGAAGTTTCTCGAAGTTATCGAAGCCAATGTGAAGAGAAATCGACATGCCGATGGCAGACCACAGCGAATAGCGACCGCCGACCCAGTCCCAGAAGCCGAACATGTTCCGTTTGTCGATGCCGAACTCAACCACCTTCTCCGTGTTGGTAGAGAGGGCGACAAAATGCTTGGCCACTGCAGCTGGCTAAAAATAAGAAATTCAGTTCTGAGTAGGTATTGGGTATTAATACCTTAGGTAAACTGGGTACCTTGGTATCCCCAGTGTAAAACTCATTTAGTAGCTTCTACTGTTTAAAGCTCTTTTCCAAAAAAGATTTGTCCTGATTCTACCCATGGAAAGAATTACTAGGTACCTAGTACATTACATATGAATAAGGTCCAAGTCGTACGTCTTTAGCAGTTTTCAAGAACCAAGTCTTTGCAGAGGTGGCATTGGTAATTGTTTCTTGGGTTGTGAATGTTTTCGAAGCGATGATGAACAAAGCCGTCTCAATATCCAACTTCTTCAAGATCTCGGCGAGATGAGTTCCATCTATGTTGGATACGAAGTGAACCCGTGGTCCTTTGGCGTATGGTTTTAGTGCTTCCGTCACCATTAACGGACCCTGAAAATGTTAGCGTAAACTAGGATTTGAAAGTAATATGGCTAGTGATGTTAGATATTCAAATAAAAGATTGGTAGCTGGTAGGTACAACGGTCATTTAGTAGGTAAGATGACGATGCAATATTATCAATCGCATGATCGTACCAAGTCAGATCCTCCGATACCAATGTTAACAACGTCTGTGATTGGTTTGCCAGTATAGCCGAGCCACTTCTTCGAGATGATTTCTTCCGTGAATTCCTTCATGTGCTCTAATACAGCATTTACATCAGGCATGACATCCTTCCCGTCAATCACAATTGGATTGTTGCTCCGGTTTCGCAGAGCAGTGTGCAGCACTGCACGGCTCTCGGTGAAATTGATTTTCTCCCCCGAGAACATACCGTCGCGGGCTTGCTCCACCTTTCTTGCCTTCGCCAAGTTGCGTAACAGCCCGAGAACTTCATCCGTAACTCGGTTTTTAGAAAAATCAAGGAGAATTTCGCCATCTTCTGGGGTTTTGATCTTTAAACTGAAAGAAGCTTCGATATTTATTTTGAAAAGGATGCGTGAAATGTATAACTTATAGGGACAATTTTAGAAGGGACACAATAAGGCAACCCGAAGGTCGTTTGAAGGGTATTTGACCGCAGGACCATAACCTCTTTACTTGTGCAAGGTGAATAAACCGTGCGTTTACCTGTATTTCTCAAAACGATCGGGGTTATTTTTCATGAGATCGTTGATGTTGATGGTCTCCCCATTTTTGGAATGATAATCTTTTAATGCTTTCCACGCCTTTTCTTCAGTTAATTTACCAAGATTGCTTGCCATCGTCGGTCTGACTAGTGACTTTCACTTGTCGGGCTTGAACAACACGCACGAAGTCCGCTAGCACACTGGCACAGGGCACTGGCAGATCATGGGATTAGGGTGTCAGCATTGGTGTCAGCTAAAACCAGGCAGGGCAGGTCATGGGCGCAACAATTATCTTTGCTGGTTAACCACAGTGATAAAATTGTTGAGACATGAGATATTATGCATTTCCTTTCACTTCGGAACATAATAAGTCATAATATTATTATGACTGTCAAGTGGTTGGCGCATTCGAAAATGTAAACGCAACCCGCGACACAACAAATTGGTTTTCATGTTGGTACAGAGAAAGGTGGATGAAGGTATACATTTTTAAAATTATCTGTACGCACGAAAAATGAAGTACAGGTACACTAACATATCGCTGCGTTCAGTTATACCTATTGGCTAGTATATATTATTATACCTAACTATTATACCTTCTTCTTAAAAAAAAACATCGTATGTCATGTACACACAGGAGCAAGGAATAGAAACAAATAGCACAATGAAAAGTAATGGACAACTTCAAAAGGCCTTTATTTTATCCAATAATAGTACAAAGAAAACGTTGTCTAGTGACGCCAAAATGCGCAGATTCAATTCGATTCTGGCAAACGTTATTACACTGGACGTGACATGTAAAAATATTTGAAAATGAGAGCACGGATTTACGATGGAGCGATCCCCTTCTGTTCCTGATACATGTAGTGAAGGTCTTTGCAGTCTTGGTTGGAGATGTTGACCCAGCCAGTCTCTTTCATGTGGTATACTGTCGAAAACAAGCAATGTATTAATCCCATGATTTACAACGCTACAATTCAAAAGTATCGAGGCAGGTCTGGAAAGGTAACACAGGCAGTTACTGCGATGCTGGACAAAAGAACACAATTAGGAACAATAAGCATTTTCAGAATATGTGAGTTTTTAAAGCTGGGTTTACATGTATGTAGCAACGTCGGTGACACTATGTCATGAACGTTGGCTCTGTACCAATCAGAAACTACACGGCAGTTGCAAACATGACATTAAGCAAATCCCGAGTCACTGATTGGTATAGAGAGTCGTTTCGATGACATCGTGCCACTGACATTGCTAGTATAAACACAGCTTTAGGGACAAAGGATGGATTATTTTTAGCTGTACATGTGGAATAGCGGTTTTGGATATTGGAAGAATCGCAAAGATGGACAACACGTGGAATGTCCGCTGGTCGTAACAATTTCAAACTGGCTCTTGAATGTAAGTAGTAAGTACCTACTAAATAAATATCCCACTGATTCCCTGCTGTTTTCTAACATAGGTATTCTTGTTACTTCCTAGAGGGTGATAGTTTCAAAGGTGATAGGCAAGCTATCACCCTTGAAGAAGAAACTAGTACCTACATGTTACAAAACGCCTGAATATTACTGAGACTTCACTCGACATTCAAAACCCAGTTGGAACAGTATTTTTGAAAGTGAGCGTACCTCGCACGATGCCTCCCGAGTACGCATCGCGGTTGGTCGCGTGGTAGATGGCGCGGCGGCCAAGCTCGTACGCCTCGTCGTCCTTGAGGTCCCAATGGTAGCCGCGGTCGAGCACGCCGTACGCGTAGATCGAGCCGGAGCCGACGGAGAAGACGCTGCCCTTCGTTCGCAGACCCTCGCTGTCCACGTAGTACAGGCCCGGGCCCTGCGGAAAGGCGCGGCTCAACGTAGGGATGGGCAAAAATAATAAATTTTCGATATACCTGTCGATTCTCGTTCCGATATATTGCATGTATCGATTTTTTGATTCCGATATTTCTGATCTTTCAATTGGCAATTATGAGCACGTGCTTGACTTTCAAAAGGGGGGACCAAAATGATGGTCAGGAAATGCAAATCTTTACCGCGAAAGCAAGTGTTGTGACAAGGCATAGCAGCAATCGACAGCACATTGCATTTCATCCGAGCACACAACCAGGGCCTTCTTCATGAAAATGTTTCCCATTGCTTGTATGGCGCAAATGTTGCTAGGGGGCTGTGGAAAATGGCAGCGTAAAAAAATACTCGGGTTGAATCACGCTCAAGGTCAAAGACACCTAGATACATTTTTTCCAGACGAGCAAATCGAAACAAATCCATTTAGAGGGCGCTGGCAAATGGCAAGGTTCCTTCATTTGAATTCTTGTCTAAATGGCAAATTAATACAAAAAAATCAGTCCTCGAAATCACACAACCCCCACAAAGTACCTAGATTTTCATTTAGCTTGCATTATGGATAGTTACTAATTTATATTTCCACTTTCCAGTGCAATAAGATATTGAACAACAAAACTTGCTGTCACGATTTTAGATACGGCCTGTGCCGCGTTTGTCTGGTTGTTCCTCTGTTGCTGGGCAGTATTGGCATCGCTACGAGTGGGTAATTTCCGGCGCACGAAGCCATAACAGTACGGATTGGCAGAACGACGGAAACAGATATTTCACATGTCTCTGTCATACTCATTAGCATGAAGAAAAATCATTCCAACATAGGTGAATGCTGGGAATCTGGCAGGTGAGGCTACAAGTATCTCCGTCAGCGTAGATATCCGCGTAGTGTAGGTATCTGTGCGACTTTGGCATGGAACTTTCAACAGCTCAGGTCATAATTCAATAATTTTGATCATTGATGAGCGTAGCGAGCGAAGCGAAATCATCAATTTCACTACTGCTAAAAAAAACACTTGGTGTGTTTTTTTTTTTTTTGTATGTGTGTTTGCGCGCGCTCTACAGGCCAAACGCCTGCTTCGAGTGGGATGATATTTTCAGGGTGTCTACTTTTGTTCTCAACTTAGACCCCCTGCCTTTTTCAAGAAAATCCTCCACACCCTTCACTTTCAAAGCAGAAAAAAGAGCAAAATTCGACAATTGGGCATGTTTGGAAAAGTACGGAAATTTATTTTTAAGTGCGTATTTTTTTCAAATGTTCCCAATTTCGATTTGCCTTTAGAAACCATCGATACCAAATCGAAACATCACACCAGATTTTTTCCAATAAAAACCAACCCAATAAAACCCAATAAAAACCCTTGGGCATGAGTTACATCTATGTATTAACATGCACATTGCTTTATGACTTCGAAATGAGCATATTTCCGCTACTCTACATCTCGGACAGAAACAAAGAAAGGCCAGAATCGTTTACAATTTCAAGTGATCAGAATTTTCTAACAAGCAATGGTCCGGCTTGCTGCTCCATGATTTAGGCTTTTTGCCTCAATATTTTTATGCCCTAAATACAAATCGCTACGCTCATCTTCAACGCAACACAAATTGCGTTCGCCCTAGTAATTGATGAGCGTAGCGAAATCATCAATTTCTCTACTGCTAAAAAAAACACTTGGTGTGTGTGTGTGTGTGTTTTTTTTTTTTTTTTTTGTATGTGTGTTTGCGTGCGCTCTACAGGCCAAACACCTGCTTCGAGTGGGATGAAATTTTCAGGGTGTCTTCTTTTGTTCTCAACTTAGACCCCCCGCGTTTTTCAAGAAAATCCTCCACACCCTTCACTTTCAAAGCAGAAAAAATAGCAAAATTCGACAATTGGGCATGTTTGGAAAAGTACGGAAATTTATTTAAAAGTGCGTATTTTTTTCAAATGTTCCCAATTTCGATTAGCCTTTAGAAACCATCGAAACCAAATCGAAACATCACACCAGATTTTTTTACTTGAAATTGACTTCAAGAGTTGACAGACATTATAAATTTTGTCAAATTCGTGCATGCAAGTTTTGGAAAGTAAGTCCGCGGCAGAAATATATCTCCAACCCAATAAAAACCCTTGGGCATAAGTTACATCTATGTATCATATGACCATCAATGACCTGAAAATGAGCATATTTCCGCTACCCGACAGCTCGGACAGAAACAAAGAAAGGTCAAAATCGCTTACATTTTCAAGTGATCAGAAATTTTGAGAAAGCAATGGCCCGGCTTGCTGCTCCATGATTCTTATGTGCTTTTTGTCTCAGTCTTTTTATGCGCTATACACAAACCGCTACGCTCATCTTCAACGCAACACAAATTGCGTTCGCCCTAGTTAAGTTAAATTTCATCGCTGGACTTGTCCTCTAGTAGCAGCACAGATATAAGGTTACCCAGATTTTCCACTCCCATACTAAAGCAGCTTCGCAAAAGCCCTCCGCCTGCAATAATAGTTTCGCCGGCAGTCAAGGGATGGAGCCAATGTTTGTTGTGTAACCAAGGTAACCACCTGTGGAACATTGGGTCCCTTGATTAAAATTGACCTTGTGCCATGGCGTGGTAGATGATGGTAACACAGGTTGCCAACGCACCCCAGCGATTGCCGGCCAAACTACTAGCATCATATTTTTGCCGTAGCCGTAGCTAGGTACGGTAGAATGTGTGCGTAACCTCACGTCTGTGGTGGCAGTAAAGCACGAACCCTTTTGTCCCATCCGGCGAGCATCATGCCCATGGACAGTCCCATCCCCTTATAGTTGTACACCATGTTGGACATGATCTTGGATGCGGCCGCCACCGAGATGCGTTCGCGGTTGCGCAGCTCGTACATGCGGCACTGCTTGGCCAGCACGCGGTCCCAGTAGACACAGTCGGCCGCGCCGCCGGCCAGCGTGCCGAGCAGGAAGTCGTTGATCTCGACTATCTTCTTCATGCACTGCGAACCTGGAAATCGAGTTGGGAATTTGTGGAGGCTGACAAAATTCTGGGTTGACTGAATCTGTTGTTTCCTAAGACAAGGCACAGATTATCAAAGATGTTTCAGGCAGGGAAATCTCTTAGGAAATTTTAGACCAGCACTGCGATTTCGTAACTCTGACTTCGCCGTTCTCGGTCACAAAGTTAAAAAATTTACGTGGACAAAACTAGGGATTTTATCCATCATAACCGATAACGGCATCACGTACAAGTTACAAAATCGCTAGGCAGTTTTAACAAACATTGGTTAATAATTCGCTGGGTAGGGTCGGAATGTCAGTAGGTATCCGAATACAGAGTGTCGTTCAAATGCTTATAACTTGATTCATAGGAGAGATTTTGTAGGTACTTTGGAGCTAAACAGACGGCTCCTGAAGGACCGCAGTTCCCGTGCAATGCAATTGGCATCTAGATCTGTTAAATTCAGAATGAATAATAAATAAGGTGCACAAGGCTTTTGCTCTGCATGCCAGCTTTTGTGTCATCTGGCGTACTTGAGCGCGATTTTCCATCTGCGGGAAAAGTAAATATCTTGCAGAATTTTGAATAATGGGAAGCATTTTGCTATCCAATAAATATCTATTTTAAAATGAAGTAGGTACCTATAGTATTTATTGCAAGGTGTGAAGAAAAAGAACGAAATGTGAACCATTCGGCTTTTGGCGCCAATATTTCAATACCTGAATAGGCTATCTTTCCCGGTGTATTGTTTTATTTCCTTGTCAGAATATTGTCATTTGACAAAATATTTTGATAAATTTAGGTATATTGTTAGATCAATTGATCATTAACATTGAACATTCATCATGGGCATGATTCTGCATTATTTCTTCAATCGTCACAGGCACTGCTATTCGGCTGCTGGGAGTTTCGTGTTTTACTTTTTTACCTTTTAACTTTTATAAACGGAGACTTTGAATTGGCTAAAACTTGTCGCAAACCAACCAATGACAATCAAGGTTACAAAATAAAAAGTTCTGCTGCCACCATAACCTCAAGTTGTCGCAAAAATGGACAAGAACTGTCAGAATGCCCTTAACTACTCAGCTACTGACCTTCCAGCCCCACCTAGCTTAAATTCCAATTCAAGGAGGGCATCTATATTAGAAAAATGCATGAATGATCGGTTCATCAAATTCATCTACGGTAATAAGTACGTAGGTATAGGCAAACCTGCCGCACCTTCAAAATAATTGTAAAAACCTGTAATAAGTGAATGGATGAATTGGTACTGATAGGTAAATTACTGCACCTTCAATGATAAATAATAAGGACAAAGACTTCTGTCATAGGTAGTACTTACCAATGTAAGCACCACCAGTGGCGCGGGAGTCGACAGCAAGTACAACACCTCCTTGGTAACGGAATCCCAAAGTTGTCGTGCCGTGATCAAACTTAATTTTGATGTCTTTTCCATGTTCGTCTTTCAAGAATCTGCCAAGATTCTCGGACGGCTGAAATAAAAAAACGTGATAGCTGATAGGTGATAGTACCTTTTGAATTGTAAGGGGCCATTACATTATTTCCAGAATAAAGGTAAGACAATGAAGTTAAAATAATGCGAACTAGTAAGTTTATATACGTAAGTATATTTAAGTAATATTATGATATTCAGGTATTTTAAGGTGCCAAAGTAAGGTTAAGGTTTGACAAATAGCTTTGTCATCTATGGACGCGAACCGGATTAAAAGTACTCACGTTAGCAAACGGCGGTACAGCTAATTCAAGATTGTTCGTGAAATTACGACTCTGGGAATAAAAATCACCCTGAATATCTTCATCGCAAGCATTTGATTTAAAATTCTGTCGAAAATCAATACCGCACACCGATTCCAGAGCCATTTTGCTACTTCTCTTCTAAGTTCTGTCGCCTGCTGCTCTGCAAATGCAAACAAAGTCACCGGTTCCACATGGCTAGAGAGAAGTGTGCACGGCTTTTTGAACATGCAGTACCACTAGCGACTCTGCTGATCTATACAGAAAACTATTTACAGTGCCATTACAATTCGAAGAATTTACAAGTTTACAAAAAATTTTATTAAATCGTTATCAACTCGGTTAATTATTTAATTTGTTGTTATATTTAATAAATTCATAAAATGTCTAGTTTGATATGTTTTTAAATTCTATTTTATAAAAATTTGGAAAAACGTTCTTAGTGCCATCTTTTGGTCAATTTAACGTACTGTCATGGCGATCCCTGCGTGGCGTGGCGGGTACGTTCACATTCTGGTACAGTCTGAGTCATGGTTCATGTACACTCACAGGCAAACCACCAGCTGATGTGACAAGTTTGACGCCCGTTTGCCCAGATGCTCGGTGCGGGGCCGCTGATGTTCGCACTGATTAAACAAGTGTCTTTTCCTAATTAGGGCTGATGATAACTTTACAGTTGAGCATGCGATGATTCTCTCCCGAAATGGTACCTTGCTGTCATAAAACGACATGGAAAATGAGCAGAAAGAGTCAGAAACATATGTGACCTTCAGATTATTTTCGCCCAGGGCCACGACCAAAATATCAAAATGGTTTACAGTGACGTTAACATAAAATAGATCAAAAGCCAGAATAAAATCACAATTAATCTCGATGCATGACCATTTAATGCACATTAGAAAATGCCCCGGCCTTTCAAAATTTAGTTCCAGCTCTAATGGTCACGAGAGAGACTTTTTAAGTTCAAGAATTCGCGAAAGGTGTGAAAAAACATCGGAAAAAATTCGCAGTAATTTCGCTTGGGGCGCATTCTCCGTGGTAATACAAGGGTCAATGAAATGTATGACAACATGAACGGAGTTGCGTCATAATGCCTAAAGTAGGAGTTGTAAATGTGTTTATTGATGTGTTGTGAAAGATAAGGATCGAAATCAACATCTATTGACCATCTAGTAGACATCAAAATCTACGATCAGAACAAGAGAATGGTAAAGTACAAGCCGAAATTCTCCGATTCAAACATCTCGTAATGCACAGAATAGTTTTAGCATTCCTGCCATTTCGAAAGTTTCATCGAAGTGTCATGCTGTAAACATGTTTTTCATTTAGTATGATTATTTCGGTATTTCGCCTTATAAATGTATGATCATTTCTACCTAATGCAGCCGTCCTCATCTATTTGACTGTGAGATCTCGTCACAATAGCGTTGTATACAGAGAAATTAGTAATTTAGATCATCATTTTGAGGGGCCTTTTAAGGTGCCAAACAGGACCCATGTTGATTTGGTCCATCATCTTCATTATCTTCCTACTATATACTTCCTACTATATTTGTGTGTGGTCAGGATTATAGTTGTGGAAGGGCAAAGTTTATAAACTTGACTCGATATTTTCTTGTCATTCTCCCTCCGCAAAGCATCAAATTTACGAATAGGAGTCTACACAGTTGTGTTCGGCTTTAATTTGACATTTCGTCAAACCTATTCTAGACCGACGTTGTCTTGTCGACAAACATGTTGATTTATTCGAATGTCTTATGAGCCGATCCATGTTTTATTAATCAGTTAGAGTTTCTTATTTAAAAACTATGAGGCATTTGACCCTAGGTGTCTCGAATAGCCAGGTCATATCATCAATAAACTTATACACACGCATCTGTGTCGTATCGATAGGTTTCAGTCGTATCGAGTTCATCAGTCACATGTGAAAAGTTGTTTCAACTCGGTTGTTTTCCACAGGCTGATTGTTTGCTCGACAAAACAAACCATCCAAGGACAACTAATTAACCTACCTACCTGTTAACTATCAACTATCGATTTGTAAGTTTCAGTAGAAGTTTCACGTTAACACAGCATGCCTGCATAGTGAATTGGAGTTAGTTGATGTTCTGTTTTTATCAGTTCATGTTGCATTGAAAAAGTTGTCCGTCCCGTTTGCTTTTTAACTGATTTTAAAGTTTATCACACTGGTTTTATCCTCCTTGGAAATGAAAATATTTAGTTTGGATTTTTACACATTCATTTTGTCCAAGCTTATTTGTAGCCCATTATTTCACATTGATGTTTGCCCAATTTTAGGCACCACTTAGTGATTTGTTAAATTTATTGTTTCTGTCGATTATCTAGAAATTTGCTGAAAGGAAACAGATTTGCTAGGTAGTATTTGTTCTCTAGCTAGCTGAAAGGTTCATCCTGGATACTTAGTACATCTAAAATGAAGATTTTCTTTAAATAGATTAGGTACACTTTTGCAGGTATCCGTTAATCTATTTTGGATGTTGAATGCCGCATGCTTGTGCTGTTGCGAATTTAGCGTACCTGCCTAGTAAATTATAATGCATCATATTCCTAGAAGTAAGGTAGGGTTATTTTGCGGGCCTGCCGTAGTTACTGTTCAGTTTGTGTTAGCAGCTCTAAGTTGTTAATCGGGAAAATTGAACTGCGTCTCTAAATCACAGGCTTGAAAACTCGTCGACGCTGCATTGGGAAAAGACGTGCGCTGAAACCAGCTATTTTTTTCCGCAGGTGTGCACGGAGAGAGCTGCTTCGAAGCTGTTTGAAAGACGATGAGTCCAAAACATTTCATTAGACTTCTAAACGGGTGACAACTTAGTATGGAAATTGTGGGCGTCAGCTTTTGGCTAGTTTGCATCGCTACTCTAATACATGGATATTCTGGTAAGGAAAACCAAAACGTAGTTTTATTTGTAATCGGTGTGTAGGTACTACAATATTTTTTAACTCTGGGTTAAGCGTCTTAAGGCCATATTCCACTAGGGCTGCAGCCCGCCGATTCAAAACGCCGATTCCAATCTGCTGGCATGTTTTGCTATTCCACACAGAAACCTCCGACTTTCCTAGTGCTTTGAAACGTGACAAAGTTCTGGCAAGACAAGATTTCATGCAGGGTATATAATTGCAATGGGTTTTCAGCTAATTTACTTCTTAATGCTCTTCAAGCTTAACCCTCAGAAACAGATAAATTTCACGGCATCCTATTGACAGTTGCCATGACAAATTACATAACTCCTTCTTGAAGATTCTCTGCTTCAACTGTGCATCGGGGCACTTTGAATACTGGCCATAGCTGTACTTTTATTTACTGGTTTTATTTACAGGACGTGACCAGTACCTATCTACATACAACTGATAATTTGTATGACCTTCAGATTCTTCCTTCCCCACACGTTTTGATAACAATCTCAGGATGAATGGTCCATGCATCATTTGAAAGCTGTGCATTCTGTCAGGCAACCCATTTGCATACCTAACTGAACTCTGAATCTGAATGCAGTAGAAGTAGGATGCACCAATAAAGAACCTGAAAAAAAACTGTCCACCCAACACTGGCCTCTAGTTCACTGTGGATTCTCTCACACTTGAATAGGCACTAATATGTTACAATGTTTGATTAGGTACCTACATTAGATTTCACAGCTGACAATTAAATAAAAAAAATTCTTTGCATCCAGAAATTTGAACTGAAAATTAACATGGTTGAATTCAACTGGTTGACACGTTAAATCTTGCTTCTATGCTTGAGACCCTGTCGTGACTTGTTTTTATTTTTTACCAAGCTTCATTGGAGGAAAAGTTAATGATAACCTACTGTTAATCTCTTTCATAGTATCATCAATATTCCCTGTAAAGTTCCCATTTTGTACACAGACAGGCTGGTCTTAAAACAACCTGTAACAAAACTTAAGCCAAATGAACTTCACTTCATCTTAAAGGACACAGTGGAATTATTGAGCAACTTCTAAAACTCAATGTATTTATTAAGAAGTCACTAGTAGGTATATATTGCTGTTTCCAAATAACAATACATAACAATACCAATAATATTCGTCACGCAGTTGATCTGAAAGCGTAATGACAGCAGGCAAGGCTTGGGTTTGTCCTACTTAAACCCTGTACGGCAGCATCCCTTCGATTTCGATCTTGCTAAGTTAGTTGCATATCCCGGCTAGCAATGATCCTAGGTTTGTCCTACTAAAACGCTGTACAAATGCATCCCTTCGATTTCGATCTTGCTAAGTTAGTTGCATCTCCCGGCTAGCAATGATCCTAGGTTAGTCCTACTTGAACGCTGTACGGCGGCATCCTTTTGATTTCGAGCTTGCTAAGCTAGTTACATATCCCGGCTAGCAACGATCGAAGACGAAACCGTAGCCCTCTTTTCCGCAGACACACCGGACTTGTGCGTGATGACGCCCCTGATGACGCCGTACTTCACCCCTCTCCTGGACACCCCTCGGAAGGCGCGCGGCTGCTCCACTCTCTCGACGAATCCCAACGCGCCGTTCTTTGCTCGACTCGACTCGACCAATCACAGCAAGCCGTCGCAGGACGTGCACGTCATCGCGCTGCACGCCGTTGGCAGCTCGTCGACCGAGCCGCAGGCGGTGAGTCGATCGGCGACTTCTGTGTTGGAGTCGTTCGCTTACGAGCGCGAATGAGCACTATTGAAAAGAACTATTTCAAACTGGGATTTGAATGCTGAATCAAAAGTCTCACAGGTTTCCCGACGTTTCGTAACATATATGCTAACTTTACTTTATCAAGGGTGATAGATTGACTGGGGTTAAAAACGTGAGCAAAAGAATCCCAGTTTGAGATAGGTTTTTTCAAAACTAGTGCTAAAGTTGGGATCAAGTAGACACGAGTGTAAGAAATTTAATAATAAGCACTATAATTTTCTCAGGGCAGTTATTTGCCAGTGTTGATGGATTATGGGTCCACTATTTATGGTCACGGACCAATTATGTCTTCCTCCGAGATCCCCTTACCCCACCCGGTGAAGCTGGAGAATGTGTATCCGGATAGCTCAGTTGGTATAGCACCTGCCCGGCAATCGGGGGAGTCCGGGTTTGTATCCAGGTTCGGGTGCACATTCTTCCAGCTTTACAACCATAGGATACTTGTGTACCTAATCTTCTTTAACCAGTAACAATATCTTTATCAATTATGTCTTCATTCTTTGATAATTGAATCATGACTCAAGAGTCGTGACTTCAGGGCCCAGATCCACAAACTAGTTTAGGGCAAAAACAGGGATAAGTTTGTTATCACCATGGTCCATGGTGACTACCCCTAAAATCTGTAAGCGCCGTCAGTGATTGGCTGTTCATAATTTTACCCCGAGGGCTCACTGTTAACTCTGCTTTGTGAAACCGGGCTCTAGAGGGTTCAGATATGCAGAGGTTGTCATTTTTAATCACTTGCGATTCCACAAAACTAGGAGGCATAAGCTGTGCTGTGCACAGCTATTTAAATTCATTTAGGTAGGTACCAATGCAGAAAACCTGCTAAAGGTTTTATTTGTTTCATAATGCTCAAGCAAACTATAGGGCATTAGTTTCGAATATACGGATACTGGGCATCTGCAAACTAGATAACTAGATGAAATGCAATTTCTTATTTATAACTGTTAACATCAAATTTTTTGAATAAAATTTACATGGTATAAAATGGCATCCTCACTTTTCAATAGACCTCTGTTGTTGCAAGTTGTTGGTTTTTCTGGAACAGTCAGGATAGATACTTAAACCAGCAAGCAATGGATGGGATGGAGACGATGCTGCGAAGATGCACTTCCAAACCGGTATACACACCTAGGACCCCCCCCCCCCCCTCCAATTGCCAGTTTACCAAGCAATTGTCGATCCCATAACGGTTACAGATCTGTAGAGGTGCAGAAGTGTTTGATACAAGATATCTACAAGTCGAGTTGTTTGCAAGCGCTTGAAAGGCAGACATTGTCAATCTGGTCAATAAGCATCAAATCAATTGTTTTTCTTGTCTACACTGCCCCCTGTTAAGCCCTGTCTAGCAATTTTGTAACTTTTATGCCGTGCCGTTAACAGTTCTGATGGATAAAATCCCTATTGTAATCCCAATTTCTAGCTTTGTAGCCGAGAACGGTGAAATCAGAGTGTAATCGCACTGCTGGTACAAGCGATTTTGTAAAATATATCAATTGTTGTCTAAGGGTAACCGATCGATAGTTAAAAGTTATCCGTCTATTTCAACGAGCCCTGTCACCGATAAACATTGACAAATCGAGTCGCCGATAACTCAACACAATCGCTGCCTCGGCCCGACTCGATTAGTGGGGAACGTTTCCCGTGCCAACGCCAGCCCGTCCCTCAGGTGCGGCTGCTGGTGATGCTGTCCGCTGTCGGCAACGAGTCGGGCGGCGACGTGCTGGACCGGCTTGTGCTGGTGCTCAGCTCGGACCGGCCGGTCAAGTGGCTGCTCCGGACCAACGCCGACGACGGCAGCGGTGACGACGACGACGTCGACGACGTTTACATGGCGACCACGCCTTGGGTGTTGGTGAGTTGGCAACACTTGTAGTCTCACTTTAGTTATGGTGCTTGGAAAATCCTTGCTTCTTGAAAATTAACCTCTGGCTTGTGTAGATTTGCTCTCATAAAAACCTCTCCTAAGAACTAAATGGGCATTGTGGTTTGTTGATGGAATAGATGCATTTCAAAAGGGTATAGGTACCACAGACATAAGGCTACACAAATTTTCCTCTGCCATACTAAGGCAGCTACGCAAAAGCCTGCAATAATAGTTTCGCCAGCAGCCGAGGGATGGGGCCACTGTTTGTTGTTAAATCACCTGTAACAAAGGTAACTGTAGTGTAACCACCTGTGGAACATTGGGTCCCTTGATTATAATTGACCTTGTGCCATGGCCTGGTTAAAACAGGTAGCCAACGCACCCCAGCGATTGCCGGCGAAATTCCTGGCATGAAATTTTTGCCGTAGCCGTAGCTAGGTAAGATAGAGTATCTGGGTAACCTTAAAACTGTGGGTATGTCTTGCCTATTAAAGGGTAACTGTGTTTAAAAGGTCCTCTCAAATCTAGTTCTACCTTTAACCTTAACGTAGGTAGGTAGGTAGTTTCTTTTTAAGGCTGTTGGTGCAGTTGTTTGTGATGATTGCATGAGACTTTATTTTAACTTTTAACTGGTATATCGTGATTATAAATCACACAATTTGTTGCTAAAAGTGTGAGGATTCCGTAGACCCTGGTTTCGTTACGATCGGACAGACGGTGTGACCACAAGTTAGTATCCAGTAGGAGGTAAAATTTGAGCGGGAAGCTGCTTGAGTGTAAGCTCACACCGATAGTCTTAAGCATTTCTTGTACGTCAGGCCTTTCCCTATCTACCCGGTACCTTCTTGCCCCTGGGGGGAGAGTTCCCGTAGTAAAGCCGTCGAAAAGGTGTCGATGTTCCCGCTGAATTGGTTCCTCCGCTGCCGCAGATCTCGGAGGGCTCGCAGGCGGAGGCCAACTTCAACGTGAACGTGACGCACCGTCGCTGGGCGAACAAGAAGGCGCTGCACCGCGACGTCAAGCACACGTTCCGCGGCATCGCGTCCTACACCGAGGTCAAGGGCGCCAACCATCTGGAGCTCAAGGTCGGTCAAGGCAACGGTTACAATCTGTTTATTCCAAAGCTGCATGTCTTCGCGACATTGAATTCATGGTTTTCTTGAGAATCGATACTTTCGGGATGAATCTTGATATTCGCCTTGCTGGACTGACTGTCAAACGACATTTTAAAAGGTCGAATGCAATTCTAATAGTAATATCGATGCTCCCGAATCATTTCTTGCCTAAATCTGAAAATTGTCAACAGTTGTGACATGAAGGACATTTTTCAAATTCACAGTTCAGTTACAGTATTTTTCACGTTACAAAGAAAAGTATCGTTCTATAAACTCAGACATTGCGCTGTCAATCATTGCGCTGTCAATCATTCGATGCTCAGATGTTTCAACCCGTTAGCCTGCGAATGTCGACACTTTTGGCTCTTCTAACAAGAGCCTCTTTGAGAGTGAAACACCGCTCTCCTTCTAAACGTGTGAAATACTTAGTGTCGTTTTTGGTTTCTTAGGTAATCCCCCCCCCCCATAAAAATGCCTAGCAGTACGCAATACACTAGGTTTATTTTGAGATAACCATCACACAGATTTCTAAGAGCCAGTTTTACAATGTCCAGCTAAAGTGTGAACTGTCAGTTAAGAAGAAAATTGATTCTGATTGGCTGAGATCTTGGTGATAACAAACTTAGCTAGCAGTTAACTCTGAACTAGATATTGTAAAACTGACCCTTACTGGAATTGGCTCTTCCCAAGTAGTACAAAACCCGTTATCACGAACGTTCGGTGGACGTCGAAAAGCTAACGGGGGATAACTTGCGTTCAACGTTCGGGTAGAAACTAATCGAAGATTTGGCGAATGTCAACGTTGAACGCAAATTATCCCCCATTCGACGTCCACCGAACGTTAGAAATAATGTCTGCTGAACGTTTTTGTGCTACTTGGATTTTATGGCCATTATATTACTAGAATTCTGTGGGAAATGTTAACTGTAAAAAAGGCCCAGCAGCAGGGGGCAAGTGGCAGACTGGCCGGAAAGCCTCTGCCCGAGCGTGGAAAACGCAGCAACGCTTTGTTCGCTTGCGCAGGTGGGCGCGTCCAGCAAGAGCTTCGTGCAGTGCGACATGAGCGCCCAGGACGACAGCGCCGTCGTGACGGCCTCGTTGATGGTGCAGCTCAAGACCGAGGGCTGCTTCCACGAGCACTACATCGGCGACAACTCTGTGTGAGTGCTCACTCACTCACTCACTCACTCACTCACTCATGCTCAACTAGTCAGCCAAAGTTTCACACTTCAACTGTGCTGGACTTTTAGTATTTGACCCCCAGCTTTTGGCCGAGCGTGAGCGCTGATGTGATGAATATTTGAGTTAAGGGAAGACCCATCTACAACCAACATAGCCGTTAACATAACATAATGCTAATGTTAACATTAGCATTATGTTGAGTTAACGGCATGTAATTACAACTTTTATGCCTTACGGTAAGCCAATCAGACCGTGACAAAAGCAACAATGCCTAACCTGACTTCTTCTTAAATATAAGAGGAAATCATGCAACAGGTCAACCAAATGAACCTCAATGGTTCGTCACTACTTTTTGACGTAACCGTAACAACAAGTTTGGCCCAGTCATACACCATGTTTACATTACGTCTTCGCTATGTTACGTTGCGTTCTTAATGATGTTGTAGCTATTCTTATGGAAACCCATGTGGCAAACTTTACGATTATTGCTAAGTTAATGTTATGTTAACGGCTATGTTGGTTGTAGATGGGCCTTTCATCATCAGAAACAGATTAATTCCACTGTTTCCTATAGACAGTTGCCATGACCAATAAATTAACTCCTACTTTCACTTTGGGTTGAGGTACTTGTAAGACTGACCCCAATGGCAGATTAACAATATTTTAAAACTCTGGGTGAAGCATCTAACACTAAGAAACAAATTAATTCAAATTTTCACGACATTTTCTTGCCGGTTGCCATGACTAATAACTAATAAGTAATAACTCAACTTCTTTTTTAACTCTGGGTTGAGAATCGTGTAATACCGGCCCTAAACGAGACATAAACTAGAGAGAAGAAATATCACTACTAGTTAATTGTACACCAACTTGTAATACCCCAGATATAAGGTTACCGAGATGTTCCACTCCCATACTTAAGCAGCTACGCGAAAGTCCTCGGCTCGCAATAATAGTTTCGCCGGCAGTCAAGGAATGGAATGGAGCCACTGTTTGTTAACATATCACTTGTAATCAGGGTAACTGTAACCTCCTGAGGAACATTGGGTCCCTTGATTATAATTGTCCTTGTGCCATGGCCTGGTAGGTGACGTAAAAACAGGTTGCCAAGGCGAAATGACCGGCATCAGATTTCTGCCGTAACCATAACCAGGTGTAGTAGAACATGTGGACAACCTTATATCTGTGGTAATACCCATCCAAACGCAAAGCACCGCGTCGTCTGACCTGCCGTTCCGTCCTCCCTAGCGACGTGTACGTGGTGGAGCTGGACGGGGGCGGCGGCAGCGCCAAGGGCCGCAACAAGCGCGTGGGCCCCAAGTCGCTGGTGCCCGTCACGGTGCATCTGCTCGGCGAGGGCACGCGGCCCGTCCCCCGCAACGTCACCGTCGTGCTCAAGTCCCACCAGCCGATCCGCTGGCAGTTCGGCGCCCGTCGCATCCACGGCAACATCATCGTCGTGGTGAGGGAGCCAGTTACCTTGTGCGCCAGTGCGCCAGTTAGCCTATGTGCCAGTTAGCCTATGCGCCAGTTAGCCTATGTGCCAGTTAGCCTATGTGCCAGTTAGCCTGTGCGCCAGTTAGCCAGTTCGCCAGTTAGTCTGCGCCGGTGCGCCAGGGTGCGAGAAACTAATCTGCAATAACTTAAACAAGTGAAATAACTCTCGGGTTTGCATTTTTGACTGTGAACCGAAAATGATTAGCATGAAACATCACAATCAATGAAAAAATAATAAATATGAAATATTGCCTCATAGGAATGCGGTGCCTACTTATATTTATTTCCAGTCATCTTAATTTAGGAGTGATCAGAATTTTCGAGAAGGCAATGATCTGGCTTGGTGCTCCATGGTTTTCGCAGGCCTTCTGTCTATAAAATATTACTTAGTTATAGCGTTACACTTGAAACTCGCAAGACCCCAGTCCCCGAACTTGACCTGATCCCCCCCCCTTGTGCAGAGCGACAGCGAGGACCAGGTGGAGAACACTTCGAGCGGCTTCGAGCGGCTGGAGGTGCGATCGCAGATGCTGCCCGACAACATGATCGAGCTGCTGCTCTCCGTCACGTCCGAGTTTGGCCCGCCCATCCTCTACGCCAAGACCACGTACGCCTCGACGCTGCAGCTCGTCGTCGGCTCTAAGAACAAGAGCGGTGAGTGCACATCCTCTACTATAAACTCATTTATAATTCCGTTCTGCTGCGTTAAAAAGCAAAAAGTCACCTTATACCATGAATTTGTATAAATTGTAGTTAAAGAGGCCTCTTTGCATATAATCCGCTTATCGCAGTTTACGATAACAACCACAACAATCTTGGCAAGTGCGAACACATAAATAATTAACAATCTCCAAGATTAATGCAATTTATATCATCAAATGTAAAAAACATTTAATTTCTTGTATATTGAGTTGTAATTAACAAGATAGGGTTCGATTTTGATAGCTGATTGATTACAATCGATGTTGAATCAAAGTTTTCGTGCTCCAAATGGCTATCCTACAAGACGTTCAAGACTTTCTGAAAATTCCCGTGGAGTCATAAAAATTAATCCGCACTCCGAAGGTCGGGCTCGATCTGCATCCGAATTATCTCCATCCGAATTAATCTGCATCCGCCTCTCGACGTAACTAACATAAAAAGCGACAGAATGATTTTTGTCGACAATTCCGTGGAGGGTGATCGCTAAAAATTTGTGGCGCAGACCCTTAATCGAAGAGAAAAAAGAGGACCTAAATGTGCTCCAAAATCACTGAAAAAAAACTGTATATAGAGAAAGAGTGCGCGATGTTTCGGTACTAAGTCTTTATCGGAAAAAAAGCGAATGAAAATCGTTTCACAAACGATGCTTCGAGCTCATTTTGAGCTCATTTAGGCGATTTTAGGCGATTTTAGAAAGTTTGCACCATTCACATTTTTGAAAATATACAACTGTGATGATGTCTAGCAACTAGACACACTCTTCCTTCATCTACTGGTATGTTCAAATTAAATATTGGAATAGGTACATTTAGGGGTTCATTTATCTATTTGATTGGACCTCTGCAATCAACTTTTAAGTGGGGGTGGGGGTTAAAGGATTAACCGTGAGGAGCAGGGTGGGGAGGGGGACACTTTGCCTACAAATAACCTCAAAATATTTTTTTACAGACAAGCTATGAGTGACAACCCGAAACAAAATATGTAGTGCACTAGGCAATTTTACAGACTTTAAAATAATGTTATTGCTAGGCATGCTGAAAATTTAGAAAACTACAAAACTTTTTTATATACATTTTTGGCAGTTATTCTGAATTTTCAGCAAATCTAATCATTAAAGAAAATTTACTCATTCCTTATTTGAAAGCTTTATAAATTGCCGATTGCACTAGCTATTATGTTTTGGGCTTTCACTGATAGTTTGTCCGCAAAATAATATTCTGTGAATATTTGCATGCCAAGGGATTCCCCCCACCTTCACATAGGTACGTGTGCCCCGCTAATCTGACGTCTCCAACCGTACGGACAGGCATTCGCAGCGGGGCCGAGTCGCAGGTGTTCGCGGAGGCGAGCGGCGAGCGCAGACGCGCGGACGAGACGTCTACCAATCGCGAACTCATGCAGCAGCAGCCCAACTTTCCCGGCGCCGTCCTCGTCACCAGCTACGCACACGGTAAGCGAAGCATTGCGCTTGTCGGCTGGAAACCTTCATGGCCAAGACGCACAACGCTTTCGAGCCCTTAGGGCTGAGCCTGTGGAATGCCGAAGCGCAGTGTGTATCCGTCTCGTTCTCGGCCTCTCAGAGCGTTTCGGGCTCCGATGGGCCCAGCCCTGAGGGCTCCAAAGCGCAGTGTGTATTGCGAACCTGTCTCGTTCTCGGCCTCTCAGAGCATTTCGGGCTCTGACGGTCCCAGCCCTAAGGGCTCCAAAGCGCAGTTTGATATCCTTGATATTGAGCATGCTAAGCTAGTTGCAAATCCCGGCTAGCAATGATCCAAGTTTTGTCCTACTTGAACGCTGTACGGCAGCATCCCTTTGATTTCGAGCTTGCTAAGTTTGTTGCGTATCCCGGCTAGCAATGATCCAAGGTTTGTCCTACTTGAACGCTGTATGGCGGCATCCCTTTGATTTCAAGCTTGCTAAGCTAGTTGCACATCCCTGCTTGCAATGATCCAAGGTTTGTCCTACTTCAACGCTGTACGGCATCATCCCTTTGATTTCAAGCTTGCTAAGCTAGTTGCACATCCCGGCTTGCAATGATCTAAGGTTTGTCCTACTTGAACGCTGTACGGCGGCATCCCTCTGATTTCAAGCTTGCCCGGCTAGCAATATCGAAGGTTAACGCACACTGTCTAACCCGTGGTCCGTGGCGCAGACTCGCTGTTGGCGGACCCGGTGGGCCAGCTGAAGGCCGCGATGTCGGTGCACTGCGGCAAGACGGTGATCGACGTGGCGTTCCCGCAAGCGCTGCTGAAGGCGCTGCACTCGCCGCGCCTCTCGCTGAGCGACCCCTCGTGCGTGGCGACGTACAATCTCACGCACGGCTGGCTCACGAGTCACACCACCTCGTGCGGGTACACCGGACGCAACGATGGCCGCCTCACGCTCTTCTCAAACATTGTGAGTCACCGGGCACCGACGTTTCATTGATTGTTAGATTTATTTGACTTGTGTCTACCATGATAGGAAATTGTTACTGGTTTAAGCAGATACCAGTATGCAACTGATGGAAGGGAGGCGAAGCTGGAAAAACGTGCAACCGAAACGGTTTACGATGTCCATGTCTACCATGTCCTATCTTTGGCACTCGTTTTTGAAAAAAGCTATTAGAAAGTGGGATTTGAATGCTAAATAAAAGTCTCACTGGTTTCCTGAAGTTTCGTAACATATGCTAGTTACTTTTTCAAGGGCGATAGCTTGACTGACGTCAAAAACGTAAACAAGAGCCAAGTTTTGTTTTTAAACTAGGCTTCCTAAATTCTAATGATCCTGTCAAAGTCCATAAATTATTCAAAATAATGAATATTTACTACAAGGACAGTCCATAGTAAATCATACTATGAGTTTTTTTGTACCTTTGTTGATGTTTATGAAATTTGGCTCATCCATTTATTCCATTGTAAGTAGCAACCATGTGAATTTTTATATTTTTGGGGTCATTGGTTCCGGAGTTATAAGGGGGTCAAAATTTGACCCTTTTGGGCCCTCGTCGCACGTAACTTTGGTTTTCCGGCAATAACTCAGCTCCAATCAGAGCTACAGCTCTGGGATTGGTCTCATTAGAAAGGCAATGAAATTTCCCATCTATATGATTAACTTTTAAGCAATGGTAATTTTATTGGCATATTCTTGGCGAGCGCCTACATCCCGGCTTGATCAATGGCCAATTGCTCAAATACACCCCCTGGGGTATATATTTTTATTTGGTGATATTTACCTACATGATATATGTAAGGACAAGCACACAAAATTAGGTAGGTAATGGTGTAAATGAAATCCCATTGATTTTGGAGTTAGATTTTAGATTGACTCTAGATTTGATTGGCATGGACCATTTCACCAACGTCGGTCAAATACCCCCCAAAACGGTCGGTTAATGCCGATTTTCACTGGCTATTCCTTTTCTCTAAAAAACTGAGTTCTTCAGTAATTTAAATGGAGAATTTGGAGTTCTCGTGAAGAAAAATGCAAATTCACATTTTAGTTCTGTGGGGTGGGGAAATAACAATGGATTATTTGGTGACCTGCAAACACTTACATGTTGCGCCTGGAACTACTTTCTTTAAGCACTAAACACCGTTTAAAAGCTAATTCCCCAGCGTTGGGGGCTCAAATAATGGACGATGGTCAAAGGCAGGTATTTGTGGTGACAAAAAATGTCATAATTCGTTTTTAAAGATTCTAAAAGCAGTGAATTGGTGGTAGTATAAATGTCAAAAAGCAGAGAACTGTCGGTAATTTTAATAACACCAATTTTCACGTTTCGTGGCTTAAAAAGGACTGGATTGGACATGAATCTATCGGCTTTTCCATTCCAATCTGGAATTGAAAAACATGTATATAATTGAACATTTCTCATTGAAACTTTTGGCTGGCTCTATATTCTGCATTAATCTGCTTTCCTCGATTCATCATGTGTGAAAATCAAAATATATCTTTTTGGGTAGGTACCCGGGTCCAATTTGAGCCCCGAGGTTTTATTTTCGCGCGGCTGTACTTAAATTAATATTTTACCAATGTATGACAGCTCCAGCTAGAAAGCTGTGAGATGGTGAAACTCAAATGAATCCTAGTTTAGACACGAGCCTGGCGGATTTCACGATGCCGTCATCCGATTGCAGGTGAACGTGAAGTTCGGCGGCCCGACGGACAGCGACGACGAGGACTTCGAGGCATCTGGCGACATGGCGGAGGACGGCCAGATCCCGGTCATGTGCAAGTACCGGCCGCACTATCCCGGCGATCCCAACAAGCCCGGCAACCCCGTCACGGCGGTAGGTGCTGGTCCCTGCGTTCCTGAAGCCCGATTCGCACGGGAGCATTTCGAACAACATTTGTGACAGCAGCTTTATGCTGTCTAAATAACATGGCTTTGTTTCAAGTTACATTGGCAAAACCTTGGGCCTTTGAAAAAAAACAGTTGCTGCTTGCAAGCTAGGAAAGCCATGCGAGTTAGAACTTAAAAGCAATGCAATGGTCAGAGCTAGTAGACCAGATGTTATAACAACAGTAGCGTCGGCATCCGATCTACTTGGCTTGTAGGCTAGGTGAAAGCTGGAATACAATTTGGGGCCCTTCTGTGAAGGTTTCGCCTCTTTACTATTTTTAACGCTTAGAAGGAGAGCGGTGTTTCACTGTCAAAGAGACTCCCCTGCTGTTAGAAGAGCCAAAGGTGTCAACATTCGCAGGCCGTCCCATCGTTCCGCTAATGGCTGATATGACAATATTTCTCAGACTCTGGGCTAAGCCTCTAACCCTTAGAAACAGATCAATTCGATGGTATCCTAGGAGACAAGTTGGCGGTTGCCTATTGGCAACCGCCAACTTGTCTCCTACTTTAAATCTGGGTTTATATACTTGTTAAAAGAGCCCTAAAAGGGTTGAAAAGTCTGAGAATCGAATGATTGGCAGCGCAATGTCTGTAGCCTACGTAACAACACTTTCCTTCTGAACAAGAAATATTTTAAGGTCAATATTAAGGTCAAGGCATCGACCACCTGTGCTGCTAATTACTTCCGAAATCACCGCAAATCCGGCTCGTCCGCGGTTCCAGGAGGACTCGGTGGTGATCGACCAGAGCCCGCAGGACTCCCTCTACCGGCTGGACGTGTTCCGCGATGCGGCGCTCACTTCCAGGCTCGACTTCAAGGCCAGAGAGGCGCCGGAAGTGCAGCTGGAGGAGACGCTCTTCGTCAAGGCGTTCATCGACGGAGGTGAGCGCTTCGGCTTTCAGACTCGGTTATTCAAAGATACTCAATTGAAGGATTTTCAAGGAGACTTTTCAAGGTGCGGAGCTCGAAAGTGACCCAAGACATATTTTTCACATTTTGGGAATCGGAATCGAGTGGGAACCAAGGACCCAAGCACTAGTCCACCCTAAAACAAAGTATCCAGTTATGAAAAGTTGTCTGGCAAAATAGCAAGTTAGTTTTAAAACAACACCTTCACGTTGGGTTTTGAATGCTTATCTAACGGATTTCCTGACGTTTCGTAACGTATGGTACTAGTTACTTCCTCGAGGGTGATAGCCTGACTGACATTGATAGCGTGACCAATGTATCTAATTGTTTTTTGACCTGGGCTTCTTAAAATGCTAATGATTCTGCCAAAGTAGGCTTCCTAAAAAATGAAATCCAGAACCAGAAGACAACCTGCACCACATTCAAATGTGCCTACCAAAATCTCTACTAAGGACATGTCCCAATGGGATGTTTCGTGAGGACTTGCGTACTTGGCCACGCAGCGTGTTAATAGCAAAGTGCCTTCATACCTGCCTTCATACTTTAGGCAGTGCGTTTTAAGTAGGTACCTATTGAGCTACGTCCTAAGGCTGTGTCTGAATTGGCTGATCCATGCGGCCTCGCATACTCATTCTTGACAAATTACGTCACAAGTCTTGTCCGAATTGCAAATCTACCGAAACCAAGACCGCATGGCAGAGCAAGTACCCGAGACTCCAACGATGCAGTCTCGCAGACTTGGTCTCGGTGACTTGCCTGTTATCAAATGGTGGTCGGTATCGTGATTATGTCAGGTAGCAGAAGTTATCTGTGCAAATATGAAACATATGAAGTCACCAAGACTACGTAGGCAAGACCAAGACCGAATACGCGAGACCGAGACCGAATCAGTTAGGACACGTCCTAAGTCTTGATCGACGCTTCCAGTGATGCCGATGCAAGTGGTGACCGAAGAGTGCTGGCTCTCCAACACGTCCGACCACCGCCAGCCGCGGTACGCCACGCTCATCCGCAGCACGTGTCCGGCGGCGCTGACGGCGTGGCTGGGTCCGGCGGGCGCGGGCGGCGCGAGGATCTCGCATGGCCGATTCAGCTTCCGCGTCGACAAGGGGCTGGAGGCGCTCAGACTGGTCTACTTGCACTGTCGGCTCGGACTGTGCACGCTGGACAAGGAGCGCAGCAAGGGCAATCTCAAGATGGTGAGCGTTGCTCGATGATCTGTGGATGTGATACTTTAGTTTATGTTGTTTAAGATTAAGAAGATTCTTTTCCGCTGGGAGCGCTAGTAGTCACTGTAGCTTACATGAGCGCCAACCTGAACCATTTGAAGTCCTGTCATCATCTTTACTCTGCCATGTTGGTTTCTAATACCTTCTGAATCTGGTTTCTGAAACCCCCCCCCCCTGTAAATTCAATCATCATAATTCATCATCTACTGCCAATGAATTACCTTAAAGGAACCAGTTAAATAAATCTATCGCCAACTTGTAAACATACTAACCTCCAGCTGGCTGAAATGAGATGCAAGACTCAAGACTAAACAAACATTGAATAAGACGAAGACATAGTAATAACTCTGCCGCCTCCCTTGCGACTGCAGTGCGTGAATCCGGCGGCGTACTGCTCCGGCTCCCCGCTGCGTCTGTACCTGAACCAGACGGTGTCGACGGCGCAGCAGTACACGGTGCGCGGGCCGCTGCGCCCGGTGGCCGTGCGCAAGCCTACCTCGCCGCCCGTTGGTGAGTCTTTCGGACGGTCCAACTCTTTCAAGAAGGACCTTTTCCGCTGGGAGCGCTGGCAGTCACGTTTGCTTCCACGTGCGCCAACTTAAACCAACTGGTGTCCTTTTCTCCTCTCCGCCATACTGACTTGGCTCCCCGGTTTGTTATAGTTCGATTTGCAACTGAGTATTGGGATTTCAACTTTCAAGTTTATATTTGTTATGATCAGAATTCATTATTATTATGAAATTACAATTCATGTTGTCATTTTTTATTCGGACTTCATCGACACATTTATCTACTGAATCCTCACACATTTGACAAACAAATAAACACCGGGACCCTTCGAATCTCTAAATCCCACTGGAAATTCACTATCGTCATTCATTATCTACCACCAATGAATGACCTTTGCATGCAATACCTAGCTACCCAGTTTGATAGAGTTTTTCGACAACTAAGCTCCATTTCACGCTAAGAAGGAGAGCTGCTTGAAACGAGCTAAGAGTTTCAAAACTGCCCATAGAGCCTCTTGCCCGGCTCAACTCTCAGGACATGAATTGTAAGTTTTGAACTCAAAGTAGGTGCAAATCCACTCTCCTTTTGACGTGAAATGGAGCATAGTGCAATTGTTAGAAATGTATCTCGAGTGAAAACGTTAAGACGCTGATCCCCCTTCCGTCCCGCAGCCAAGCCGCAACCGCCCGCGGCCGCGGCCGGAGCCGCCGCCGAGACGTCCGACGACGACGGCGGCAGCGGCGCCCAGATCGTGCACGTCGGCGTCTCGATCGAAGTGACGGTCGGCATCGCGCTGGCGTCGTTCGTCGTGGGCGTCGCGCTCACCGCCGCGCTCTGGTGCATTCACATCAAAGCAGGTGGGTGGCACGCGGGGCCAAACTGGGGTCGTGCTACAAAACACCTGTTTGATTTAGACTTAAGGCTGGAAACACAACAAACTTAGCAGTAACTTTGTATCTCACGCTAATTCTTATGCTAATTGATATGTTTACAATGACGACTTAATTTCTTAAGGTAAGCTAATCAGATTGTGCCACAATCAACAGTGCTTAACTTCACTTTTTCTTAAATATGGGAGGAAATCATGCAACAGGTGGACCAAATGAACCTCATTGGTTCTCCACCAAGCTTTGACTTGAACTTTCTGTTAGAGTTTGGCATTAGCAACATTTTAAAACACTAAGTTCAAGGTATGTTTGTAAGTTTGTTGTATTGCAATATCAAAAAATATTACTGACAGCCTAAAACAAAATTTCTTGCACCCTAGGTAATTTACCAGACTTTCAAATCTTTGAAAGAGTCCTCTCTGCATTCTTATGATTAAAATACACAACTGTAAAAAAATTTAGTGTGTTTTTCAAAGTTGTGTATAGTTTTTTGGCAAGCCTAAAAATTGATTCTTTTACTTTATTTCGAAGCCTGATAAATTAGCTACCTAGATATATTGTTTAAAGTTTTAGTTCTAAATCGTGTTTTTCATAGCTGTGTAAAAGATATGACAAGTAGCCATGAGTCTGTGATTTGTAAGAGGCTGATGTTCTTTGTTCCGTTGCAGATCCGTTCCGTCAGCGGAACAAGCAGCTGGGCGGTTCTGCGGCCGGAGGGGGCGCGGTGGCCAACCTGTCACCGCACAGTGGGTGCAGTTCTGCCAACTCCCAAGCTGCAATCACAACCTAGGCCCTCCCCCCCCCCCCCCCATATAAAAGATGCCCGTAAGAGAGGAAACTGAACATCGAGAAAAAATCACCGTATTGTACAATATTTATATTATAGACGATAGTTATTAAGATTACTACTGCTAACTACTACTACACTACTACTACTGTTACAAACTACTACTACTTCCTAAAACTAAGATGCGAAAATAACTTTTATATCAGGAATTTTTTTACCTCAGTTAGCGATCTACTACAATTTGCTCAAGCAAGTCGGATTTAAAAAATGGTTTAGTTATTTTTTTACGCAAGCCGTAATATGTTCGGAGACATATATTTTTTAATACGGCAGGACAGTGCTTAAAGAAAGCTTGTGAATCATTTCCACCCTCAGCTAAATATAAAGGACGTAGATTTATGCGAAGGATGAACCTAGTTTTTACTTTCGATATTTGGAAAGTTAAGTAGGAATATTATATTATATACATGATAATTAACATAAATAAACGCTTAGCGGATTAGGTTCAAGTGTGGGTAATAGAAATTCAAGAAACAAAGGAAGAAACCAAAGTCTAAGACTTACCTACAGCAGTTAGGAGTTATATTACGTTTTTCTTTAATACGATGGTTTTTAACTTTAGACGAGCCGTACTCGATAAAATCGCTGGTAGCTTTTTAAAAGAGACGCAAATGGAGTTATTACGATCGGCCGCTGTTAGTTTTGTTAATACGTTATGGTTTTTCTTCCGCTACTCTCGGCGTGCGTTCTGTAAACGAACTTGCGAACCTTTTACCAACCAAAATAGACCGGAGCATAGCATAAGCTAAGAACTAAGATAAATATTTATTTTTAAAAATAGTTGTACATTTGATTACTACGGGTTTTTAATTATTTTTGTCCATTTGCGCCATCAATTTTTTACGTTCCGAGTTACGTCGCATGGGTGAAATCGTACGGTATATTGATTCTAGAATCTAGTTGAAATTCAGATTTTATTTTTAATCGATATACTTGTTCTGACTAATAAGTAAATTTATGAAGCACGTTATAAAAATTAATAATCTAGGTGGGTAAAAAAAAAAACTTTTGGAAAAAAAAATTGTCGGAACATAGCGTAGAGATATTTTAGAACAGTGTGTTATCGATCACTCTTATCGCAGTGTCGTACGTAACGTACGCACCTCAGTAGCCACGTAAGCACACACAAAAATGCAAACAAGTACCTGGTTTTTAATTCTTTGTATATGATTAATTATTAAAATAATGACGAATAACGATTTATATACTAAAAAGAATAAGCAAAACGAACGAACGGAGGGGTCCGCCGTCGACGTAACCAAGCAATTTGCTTACAATAAGTGAAGACGCGTTACAAAGCAGTATTCAAACGAGCCGAGTTTTACGAATCGACTTTGCTGATCCGTCAACATTGTTGCAAAACGTGACGTTTGTCGCGACAAACGTTTCAACTCCTCCCACTACCACGAGGTTTCACGGAGTTTGCCAGTTCACTCGATCGTTACGACTCGCCACTTTTCACTCGTCGCCCCAAAACGACACTCTGCCGCGTGTCTGCGCTCGACGTGAAACGTTTTCCGTCTTCAAAACGTAACGGTTGTTTTACGACACGTAAGCCACTGTTTACGGGTTCAATCGTTTTCGGTTTTGCCATCACACAATTTACTAATAATCGAAAGTTAATGCGGTCTATTCTTCTCCCACGTAAATACACCTGACAGGAGAGTCGAGCACATCATAACTATATTTGCCGCTGTTGTTTTTTGGCGAAAACGAGACCTAGATCGAATTTCGAGTGCAAGTACGACAGCATCCGGAGTGTCTTTGATTTTGCTCAAAATACTAGCATCCTAACAAATATAATATACTTATATTTCAAGCCAGCCATTTTCTGAACAGTATTGTCTCCTTTGTAGGACAGGTTTGTTGTTAATAATACGTGCCCGATATTTACAACTAGTATACACTAGCCCGCAGACGAAAGTTGCTCGGCCACTTCCCGACTAACCGGAGTAACGTACCTACACATACGCTTGCTCGAGGCCGGACTGGAAACTCCGTGAACCCCTCCCGTTATAAATATATTATTCACATAAGCTCGTCGTCCGACGAATATCGGTCGGCGAGCTCCGTTATCTCAGGGTCTCTTAACAGTAAGGAATACTAATAGCATAAGATAATATAAAGTAGTAGACGGAGGTTAGATAATTGATTGTACGTAGCTAGTTAACGATATTGGTATGGTGGTTTAGCAGCGGCGAGGCGTAGAGCTGCGTTTCTGGCGGGAATATTTCGGTGTGGGATATGTTTTGGTTCAGCGGACGTGTTGGAACTATTTTCGGTTGAGGAACGTGCTTAGCGCTTGCGCGGACAGGGGATGGAAATTGTTTCAGCTTTGATCTGTTTTAATTTTGAATCTAATTTTTTTTAAATTAATGACATAGTAAAGTAATCATTCTGATTTTTTTTTATATGAAATTATTGATAGATTTAGCCATTGAATATTTTCTTTCTTATTGCTTTGTTTTCGTTTTTGTATCTTGAGAAGGTGGCGATTCTCGAATGAAATTAAAGATAAGAAGTTGATTTTCGTGCTAACGCAAGTTCAAATCGTAATGGGCTTAATTTACTCTGGAGTAATTACTGCGTAGATCGTAGTTAAATAATAAATATTAAAGTGCGAATGCACGATATTTTCGATACATGTATAACGTTTAAGGATTTATCAAAATATTGCGCAATAATGCAAGAGTTGTCTAATTTTCTTACTCTTTCTCTCTCTCTCACTCTCTCTCTTTCTCTCTTTCTCTCTTACTCCGAAAGCGTATGAAACGAATCGGCAGTCGATAGAGAGATGTTGACAAAAAACCGCAGTCCTCAATTTGAAAAAAATAAAAGAAATACAAGTAAACTAAGTCGAAATTAGTAGCCGTGAAGTAAACTCTACCATCTTAATCTAGCCGTACGTATTTCGTCAGATCTTTGCTGTGTTGAGAGCAGTCGGATTGCAAAAGTTTCCGCTCCCTGCAGATAGTTCCGTGTTTCCGTCGAGTGTGCTTGGTGTCGTAGCGTGACGTGGTTTTTTATTCAGCGCGTGGTGAAGCCCGGTGTTAGGTTTGGTAGTCGCAAACGGTCTCGATTGTCGGGGACTTGTAGTATGGTTAGGCGAACAAGCAAGATTGATTAGCAGACTACCACCAGAGTATATTTATTACACAATGTCGTAAGGATTACCTATTTATATCTGACTGTTCTGATTGTTCAGACCTTTCTAAATATCGGTGTGACGCTAGAATATCTTTGGTTGTGTCTGATAATTATCTTCTCTCGTTTCCCATGCCATGGGCATCGAACGGATCGATATGTCGATGCCCTTCGCCTTCGACTTTCGAAAGAGCACTAAATAGTCTCAATTTGACAGAACACTACTGACACATTCTGATTGCAAGATATCTCAAAAGACTTGAAGTAATTACCTACATGTACACTTTAAACAATAATAGTTGTGAATGGTTTTGTGGAAGCGTACGATCGGATATCGTCTCGAGTTTTATTAGCAGACGTTTCCGGAAGCGTGGATGTTTGATTGGTAAACTGCTATCGAAGTAAACACCCGTGACCTCACTTAAAACAAAAAAAACAGAGCTATTCATTAAACAAAAAGAATACTAATTAGAGTATGATGTCGACTGATTCCAGAGAAAAATACTAGCAAATAGCTGATGGCACTTCATAATAATTCTCCAAAACTGCCTTTTCTGTGGAAATGACTTCGTTTTAACCTCCCCCCCGCCATACTTAGGGCCTAGAATTAACCAATTGAATCCGGTGTTTTTATTTATTTTACGTCTACACGCTTTACACCCGATCCGGTCGTGGTTCGGATTCCTGATCACTCGTCTCATCTGCAGCCCTGTTTCAAACTCTGTTCAAAGAGTATCCTAGTCCTAATACAGTGCCGCAGACATTTACACGTTTTATCATGTAGCGACGATTAACGCAATCCATTTGTTAGCCGCGCTCAGTCGTATTGTTTCCGCAGAAAAGGTCGTACAATTTTAAAGAGACTGATTGACACTGATTTTATCACGTTTAATTAACTATAATAAAGGTATGCATATTTTTGTGGGTTTGAATGTTGTACAATAAAATTAGCTACATATTTTAAAAAACAGATTGCTGTGGTTTCTAAATACCGATCTATATTGACGATCGGTGTTTCTCGCTCGAATTAGCGGCCAGTAGCCGCTGAATCGAGAGCAAAAGGGTTGCAAGTCAAAAGGAGGTGTTGAAACCAAGTCTATTTCAAACGGATCTGACAAAATGCCAATATAAACTGTAGTTAACAAGATGAAACCTACTCCGGAACATAGCTAATAAATACAGACAGTACTACAGTATTCGAAAAGAGAAAAAAAGAAACGAGTAATAATAAAATAATAATTTTAAATATATTGTAGCTCTAAGAATTAATACAACTATGAGATATATTATATTGCATTTGGAGAGCATATTATTATTATACATAATATATCCATTGTGTCTGTGTACTGACAGTTGTATAAAACGGTGTCATCCAGTGGGTAAAATAATGTATCGAATTAAGCAGTTTTCGTCACTGGATGGCATCGATTACAACTCGAAGAAATGTATGTAAAAGTAATAAAAAAATCAGTATAACATAACTTGTTTTATTTTATGGACGTCAGCAATTTGGCTATGACTTTCCCGCAGTGCAGCCGTCCCACATTCGTGCACTTCGGACTGACTGTGGTCCTGTTCCGAAACCTGCTGAAGCTGCTGCGCAGTAACAAATCTTACTGAGATCCGTTGCGAAACATTTCACAGTGGCCATTGGAGCCCGCAGATCTGCTGAACTCTGCTGAGCTCAGTACTGCACAGTAGTTTCAGAAGGTTTCGGAACAGGACCTTTCGCAGCGACTTTCGGCCGGCGCGCAGTCGGGTCGCTCTCAGTGCGGCTGCGTAATATGACTCATGAGTTGACTAATGCTTAGTTCTGATCCCTGTAAGATAGACTGTCCCGCAGTGCAGATACGTAGCACGGGTTGCCTTTGGTATACCAAGTACTCATCCTTGTGAGATAGACTGTCCCGCAGTGCAGCTACGTAGCATGGGTTGCCTTTGGTGTGCAGAGTGCTCATCCCCGTCAGATAGACTGTCCCGCAGTTCAGCTACGTAGCATGGGTTGCCTTTGGTATGCCGAGTGCTAATCCCTGTAAGACTGACTGTCCCTAGCTTGGGTTCCTTTCACTTTACCTCGTTAGTACGTTTTTCAACTTGACATTGGAGAACATAATATTATTGTCTTACATAAACATTAATCATACGGAGCAACAGCTACGTGGGAAATATCAACGCTAGTTAGGTTCGTGGGATTCAGGTTATTTTATGTTATGGGAGAGAGAACCGTAAAGCGTTAGTAGAACCATCAAATAAATAGAAACAGTAGAAAGAGCTGGCGTCCCTTGTTAGCATTCTCATCTACTTATAATATATAGCTGGTGGGTGTAGTGGAAATACCGGAATTTATTTGCAACCGCCATGCACAAGACTAGCTCTGTTCGGGAGAGAAGTTGTGGGAGAATGAAGTTGTAACCGGTCTGGTTATACGTGTGATTAAATATTTAATAAAAATCATAATTAATGAGGAGAGAGAGAGGGGGGGGATGGAGAGTGAGAGAGAGAGAGAGAGAGAGAGAGAGAGAGAGAGAGAGAGAGAGAGAGAGAGAGAGAGAGAGAGAGAGAGAGAGAGAGAGAGAGAGAGAGAGAGAGAGAGAGAGAGAGAGAGAGAGAGAGAGAGAGAGAGAGAGAGAGAGAGAGAGAGAGAGAGAGATGAGAGAGAGAGAGAGGAGAGAGAGAGAGAGAGAGAGAGAGAGAGAGAGAGAGAGAGAGAGAGAGAGAGAGAGAGAGAGAGAGAGAGAGAGAGAGAGAGAGAGAGAGAGAGAGAGAGAGAGAGAGAGAGAGGGTGGGGGGGGGGGGGGGAGAGCGAGAGGGAGAGGTTAAAAAACAATATGAAAGTAAAGTAGCGTCAACTATGATGTACAGTCTGTCCTGCACAGAACCGGTCCATGTGGCTTATCTGTGCCGCACAGAAATGAACCAAGTGGCCCATCTTTCCCTCACCGGGGCAACGACCTTTGCCCACTCGGCCCGAGCTTCCCGGTCGAAGAACACGAAGATGCAGCTCAGCGAGAACACGTGCACGGACGCCGTCATCAGGAACAAGTACTCGTAGAGGTACTTGTCCTGGAAGACGCCCTGATCGGCCAGCAGGTGGAACACCCAGGTGATCCCGAAGAGGAGGAAGGTGTAGAAGACGGCTCGCAGACGACGCATTTGGAAGGTGCGCTCGTCCAGGTGTCGTCGCAGATCCTCCGTCTTGCCCCAGTCGCAGAAGCTGAACACGCGCGCGAAGATCACCGCAAAGATGAGGCCGTTCAGGGCGAGGACGGTCGCCGCTGGGGCCTGCACAGACCACCTGAACGCGACGCCCTCCGGGTAGCAGAACCCGCGGTCCGCTGCGTCCGACTGGTACATGTCCAATTTGAAAATGAGAAACGAGGCAACAGCAATGGTCGGGACGCCCCAGGCAAAGAAAGCGACCTTGATAAGGAGGTTCGACGTGGCCCTAGAACCGAGCAGCGAGAGCATCCGACGCAGCTGCAGGCCGGACATGACCAGCATCCACGCGAACATCGCCAGGTAGGAGAAGTGTCGGAGCGCGCCGACCGCGACGCACGCGACGCTGGCCATGTCCACGTAGACAAGGCTGGACTGGAAGCCAAGTGCGAGGTTGAACGACAGTGTCAGCGCCATCTGCAGCAGGATCTTGTGTCCGAGGTCCTTGCGCCAGGCGGGCAGTGCGACTGCGGTGGCGGCGATGCTGGCCAGACTCACGCCGGACAGGATGCCCGCTGCGATCAGGACGGCCAACAAAGTTGTTCCCAAGGATTCAGCGAACCCCATTGGCTCGAAAAATCAGGTAACTGTCACGGAACCGCTTGTCGGCGAATTTCAGCCTCTCGCATCTTAGGACCAGCTTTGAGTCGCGCGTCGATCGCAGCTTGAAACAACTCGACACGAGCCAATCACGCGCCGTCTCACTCCAAGTCGCCACCTGGAACCTTAACTTGGCTTTAACGAAAGAAGACTGGCTTTCATTTGCAGAGTTTACCTGAAGAACATCAGTTTCATATTCAACATCTTTATAGTCATCATCATCTTTATCGCTATCTTCAAATCTATTTTCATAGCTATCTTCATAGCTATCTTCTTTACTCAGTTCATTGTGTCTACTTCTTTCTTTGGCATAGTAAAACGTTTCTGCCCTTTTTTCTCCATCGACCTCTGTAAGAATCTGCATTTCAAAATACATGTTCCCTAAGCTTGCTTCTATCGCTCTCCTTGAAGTTACCACCAGATAAACGACCATCAGCTTCCTCTTGATGTACGCTTCAAGCGAACCGTTTATGCGCAAGTCTGTCACTTCACTGACCGCCAACACGGCCAGCTGCTGGCAGCGTTCCTGCACTCCAGCGCCCAACACGAGGTCAAACTCCGACTTGACGGAGACGTTCCTCGAGCCGGCCGTGACGGTCTGCACTGCGCCGGCGCCAGCCAGCCTGTCGAGGGAGAAGCCGACCACCGGGTCAATGACAGTCAGGTCGGACACAAGAACCTTGACGTGGTCCAGGCTCGCCGTCAACACCCGCTCCTCGGCTAGGACCACGCCGCTCAGGATCTCCTCCCAGGGGTTCAAGATCTCGACACTTGACTGAAAGTCCTTTTCGAAGGTTTTTACGTAGTGGTTAGTAAAATCAGCCACCATGACAAGCGCAGTCTTGTCAAGAGGTATGCTCGTGTAGCCGAGTAGCACGGTGGTCACCACGTAGTAGTCCAATGTTGTTGCGTCAGAGAGCGCAGTCCATTTGCAAGCGGCAAACGTCCCCGTTGTGAATTTCCGGGGGTGGCGGACCCACTTGTTGCACCAGTAAGTGTCGACAGCTCCCTCGCTGCGCACCCACGGACAAGACAGCATTTCGCCACTGCTTTCAAGACTCCAATATCGATTAATGAAACGAGTCTCAGCGTTGTCGACTTGGAAGGTCACCGCGGGCCGGTGTCTCTCTGGCTCGGACTGGTCTAACGGTCTGGACGAAACTACTTGCACCACCATTGCATTGTCGATGGCATCATTGACGACTATAAATACCAAATCTCGCCAAGCGTGCACGGCGACTCTGCCTGCTGACGTCAACTCTCGTGGAAGATGCAGGGACATTATGGTGTTTTGGCTGGCAGCTTCGGACGCGTTCGAATTCAGGACTCTCGGTGGCGCATCCTCGCGGGAAATCAGCAAAGTGTCAGGTCCCTCGACCCCTTGGAAGTCTGCAGCGAAGAACGCACACGCACTGCCGTGACACGCGCTCGACGCGTTGGTCGTCGTGGCACCCAGCAGCGACGAGAGGACGTCGAAAATCTCGTGTGACACGTTGGCTATATGAGGTTCCCAATTGAGTGGCAGATCCAGCTCATTGACGTCATCTGTTATGGCTACCAGGGGCATGAGACCTAAACCACCGGAGTCAGCTCGCTCGGCGAATTCTTGGAGTCTACGCACGATGCTTGAAACGCCCTGCACCTGGCATTCCTTGCGGCGGTCGATCCACAGGAGGACGTCGTCGTCCCAGAAGGCGTCCCGGTCGCCGTCGGGAAACA
This sequence comes from Nemoura dubitans, assembly GCA_921293005.1. Taxonomy (NCBI): domain Eukaryota; kingdom Metazoa; phylum Arthropoda; class Insecta; order Plecoptera; family Nemouridae; genus Nemoura; species Nemoura dubitans. Next base: position 27,129,613 of record OV121077.1, on the reverse strand, counting down.
TCTTCCACGTGCACCGCCTGGTGGCGACTTGCGAGTCAGGTAGCACCAATTCAAACTCGTTTCCTGTAGCAAAGCAGAGCGCGCGTGCGTCCACAAAAGTCTTTATACACCAATTGGAAGCTGTGTACCTGCTTTAACCAACTTGCACCCAGTGCCCACCCTATTTCCCGTCTTTCTGTCAGTAAAGATTAGATTATTAAGAGGAAACTAAACGCTATAGTGTTTTCGTCGTAAGCGGAGGTTCACGCGGGAACTTCTCCTGGACAGAAATACTATTACAGGGTTTTGGGGAAAAATACACTTGTACTTAGTTGAAGGGTTGTTTGATGTCGTATGGTGTGTTAGGTTATTTTACTTTAAAAAATGACAGAGGTGTCGTGCATATTGAAAAAGTACCTAAAATGCCTCGTTTTCGGCATCTTTCCGTAGCTCGTTTTGTTAGATTTGTACATTAATAACTGTTGGTGTAGGAAGTTCCCGCGTGAACCTCTGCACCGACCCCTGGCCACGCAGCGTGGCTTGTGAAACCAATCGTTTACACCGCTCTTAAGGAGCTAAGAATAAGAATAAGTGAAATAACAATAGGAAGTATGAAAATATATCAATAATAGTATGCACAAGTACCTACAACTTGCTGAAAACGTGAAAAATGTGCACTGACAGCTGTCAAAGACAGCATTACTTCGAAACGTTGTCGTGTAAACAAAATTTTGTTTGTTGCACCGTGTTATTTCAAAAGATGCGTCTCTGTGATTCGCGGAAATAAGAATAATAGCACCAAGTTTAAATATTCCAACTCGCTTACTCACTATTCTCATCGTTTCTCACCTTACTTTACGGTTTTTGTCAATTGTGTGCACGTCCATGTGTTTCCCTGTGTTTTACCTATATTTTCTTTATTCTTATTGCCACTCTTTTTCTTCCTTTTAGTCCCTTTTTCAGAAAATTGGCTTGATAGATTATGAAATTCTAACCAATCAAAATTTAAAACATCGAACATGCATTTCTTTTTTAATTTTCCTGCGGTCCAGCGTACCATTAATCGATATTGTGTGCAAATAAGCTTTATGATGTGTGAATTTAGGACTTCGAGGCTAAATGCATCACTTACCACTCCGAGTGTCCTCCCAGTCGAAATGCTGGAAGCTCGCGGCAGAACAGTAGTCCGTGTCCCGCCACGACTCCACGGAGTGCGAGCCGTTCAGAGCCGCGATTACGTCATCGGGTCCGACCTCCCACGACGATGATTTCAATCGCAGCAAAGTCCCGTTGCCGCCATCAGGGTCGCTGGCCACCTTGACGATCTTCAAATGTACAATATCTCCCCTCGAATCCACCGTCCCGTTGATGCGTTCCTCCACCCGGTGGACGGCATCGTCCACGTCGACGCTGTCGCTGCCCGTCGCCACCAGGCGGAAAGTGAACGCGGCTGTGAAGGGGCCTGGTCTCTTCGGCGGAGACTCCGTTGGCCATCCAAAATAGTCGACCCATGCCCGTTGGCAGATGACGCAGTCGAAGGCGGTGTCGTTGTCCACGAGACGCCATTGCCCGGTGGACGGCGACAGCGAGCCGACGAGGAACGCTGTGCCTGTCAGCGACTCGCCAGGGCGCATGTGCGCCAAGAAGGTACTGTTCACTTCCTCCTGTCAAAATATCATTTACTAAGTCAGTCAAGCTTTAGCCTATGGAGAACTAACTAGTAGGTACGTATAAGAAATGCTAGCAAAACAGTGCAACTTCGCAAAAAGACTTTAAAAAGCTTTTTCACTCTTTCGAGCCGGTGGGCTGAGCCTGTTCGAGGCCGGTTTTCGGTCGGAGCCCGAAACGCTCTGAGAGGCCGAAAACGAGACGGATTCGCAAGACACACTGCGCTTTGGAATCCCACGGGCTCAGTATACACTGGCTCTAATACTGAATTTCAATTTATAGAACCTGGTGGAACCTCTGGAGGACTCCACTGTTGGCACTCACATTAAGTTCGAAGTCTGCTATCCTCGGCCAGACAACGGGCTCCAGTTCTTCCTGCGAGAGCCTCAGCGGCACCGAGTGACCCTGGCACAACGCCCTGTCCCCGTCAGACAGGCGCAGGAAATCACGCCCCAACATTCCGAAGCCTCGGCCAAACTCCTCGAAGCACGCCTTGTCCACATCATGCCACGTCATCGAGCCGTTCAGCGTCAGCCTCCGCATCGTCTTGTTCAGCGGCTCGAAGCCCCAAGGACATACGCAGTCGACGGCGACCGCCAACGCAGCGAGCGCCACCAGCGCCAGCGACCACGTGGCGGCGAGCATGGCAACTGCAACTAAGCGATTTCTCAATGGAGATTGATGTACGAGAGTTTTTCAGGCTTTTAGAAAACAGTGTTCAGCCCGATTATTCATGAATCTCTGGTAAAGCTCTAGCAGTTGGCATTTACGAAGGGTGGTTGTCGAGCGTCGGCCAAAAGTACAAGCTTGCCTCGGGTATTGTATTTCTTTTCACTTGAAGGCAAAATGTTGGCTGGACTTTGATGGCTTATTGACGAAGTGCAATAGTCCAACTGCCTTCGTGATAGAATATAGCGTAAAACCTGCAGCAATCCCGCTCACCATTCAACGAGACAATTCCTGCTGTTATCCTGCAGTTATCGTAAAGGTATTCTGCCAATCTTTGTAAGGTAACGTGAAATAATGCAGAGCTTTCGGCCGTTCGGCCATGGCTTCTACCAAGGCCTATAAAACGCCAAAACCTTTCTTCTGATCACAACTTAGACGTGACAAGATGAGAGAAGTCCCTCCTTACCTGTAGTCAATTTGCAGGGGTACCGGGCGCGTGGTCGATGCCCTCAAGAGATGACTTTAGGCGAACGTTTACCTAGCGAATGTGACAAGTCTCCAGAAGGTATTTGAAATATTGTGACTTCTGCACGACAAACTCAGTCAAAAAACGCCAAAACCTTTCTTCTGATCACAACTTAGACGTGACAAGATGAGAGAAGTCCCTCCTTACCTATAGTCAATTTGCAGGGGTACCGGGCGCGTGGTCGATGCCCTCAAGAGATGACTTTAGGCGAACGTTTACCTAGCGAATGTGACAAGTCTCCAGAAGGTATTTGAAATATTGTGACTTCTGCACGACAAACTCAGTTAAAAAAACGCCAAACGTGTATTATATATTAAAATGAGATAATTAAATTAATTAAATTAAATTAAATCCTCAAAATGCTCTCAGCCAAACAAAGCATCGAGCAAAATTGACTTTGAATGCGGTTGTGATCTTGATTTTGTGCACATGAATTTTTTTAACAATAAGAAATAAAAACTAATTATCAAAACAAATTGATAAGCCATGCGTTAGTTTTGTACGCGGCTCGAAGGAAACTGTGGTGAGCGCCGGATGTAAAAGCCGGATGCATGCAAAGTTATCGATGACGTCATGTGAATCTTGTAATATAGCAGGGCGCAATGTCGTTCTCTGCCGTCTATACTGTGTATCATCGTCTGCTTCTTGCTGAACTTATAGCAGTAATGCAACTCAGGATGGCCGGGCGGGTAGGGTGGTGGGGTGCAGACGACAGTAGGAGGCGAAAAATATTTTACCACTTTCTCCATAAAATAACAAGCACTTTTTCAAAAAATAAACGAATGCATATTTTTAAAACACTCTTCAGAACAGTCATATGAATAAAAAAAAATCGAGCTGTGAATTGCGATAGGTGCAGCTTGACTTTTCGCACAAACCAATGCGTTTAGGCATGCAGGGTTTCCAGTTTCTTTTCATTAGAATTTTTCGAACTCATTTTCGTAAAGTTTTTCGGATTTCAAGAGAATTGATTCAAACACAAATGATTCGAAATAGACACGATTGTTTCCATATTTTTTTGCAGACATTATTGTAGCTATTTTACACGTGGTATTGCTAACGACGTAACTATACCTTTCAAACTTTCAATGCGAAATTCTAAAATTGCCTGGGCTAAGCTTGGTTTGGCTAAGCTTGGTTCTAAAATTGGCTTGGTTTAGGCACATGAGGCAGTACCGGGCACGAGCTAGGTGCTGAGCCAGCTGGTGGTAAGACTCCGGCCCGGAAACATATTCCTTAAATACATAGATCCCCAAACGAGGGAAATATTCGCTTGAGGCAGGAATCGATGAAAATATTTGATACAATGAAACGGCCCCAGATGTGGAAGTGAATTTGGGCGCCACGCTATTTTATTGTCAAGGTCATCACACAAGAAAAATAACGAAAGTCTTCCAAAATCCAATTATAACATTTGAAATACAAGGTCATCAAGGTCATCACACAAGAAAAATAACGAAAATCTTCCAAAATCCAATTATAACATTTGAAATACAGCTACATTTCCAAAACAAAAGTTTTTACACACCACTGCTTATATGTCGGGGGTGCGGTCAGTGCTCCACTGGGCGGATGTTATGCCCGTGACGTCACCTGCCGGGAGTCGAACATACGCACGTGACCATGCCTGGCAGCATGTTCAACTAACACACCCGATATTACAACTCCTGTGCTTTAATATAATCTCTTTGTCGTAACACGAAATCGATCTCTTTCTTACCTACTAACACAAGTCTGTCTGGAGTCTGGGATCTCCGACAGAGCCGGAACGGTAGGTAGCAGGTCGTCCTGCTCGCCTTGCCGCGACTTCACAATCGCTGCTGAGCTCGGACAATGTTAAAATTTCCAGCCTCGCCATTGGCTGGAATTGTTACCAAATTGAGTTGGGATGAAGGTATATTCTTTATTACTTTATCGCTCACTCGCAAGTATTTTAATGATCAATGAACCGATTGGCAGCAGAGATTGCATGGTTACATCGCAATGATAGGAACGTTGGAAGTGATGTCTCTGCGGCGACTTGTGCTTGTATTTTAGCCCATTAAAATGTGAATTGTCGCCAGACAGAAAGTGCTGGGATTTTAGCTTACGGTCGTTCTTAATTTGGAATATTCACTGTTTGTACGTAGCACCAATTTGTGAAATGAAAATTGATCGACTTTGCTGGGAGCAGAATCATTGCCAAGACATTATGCATCGCTAATGATCATTTCACCGACTATTATCGATTATTCAATGGGTTTTGGTTCCCAAAAGCAACTTTGCTTATATACATTCCTACACATGCTCCAGCGTCAGGAGATTGGCCCTTTCCACTCCTGTTTCGTCAATAACGTTGACCAAGTGGCGAATGCTACACTGAGTACTACGCAGAGTTGACTCATCTTTGACAGCAAAAAATACAAGTTTGAGGTTAGGGATTAATCGAATATGTACGACAGAATGACAGGTGAACGGTGCAATGTCGACCTTGCGGCGTTCCGGACCAATGAATTGGCTAGAAATTTTGACATTGTCTGAGCTCAGCAGCGATTGTAAAGTCGCACCCGGGCCGAAACTGCTTGCTCTGCGCTCAATCACAACTCGTGACACGGTGCGATTCAATATCAGCCTCAGCTGTGTGTCTCCATTTGCATTAAACACGTTAGTCTCTCACTGGGGACCGGGCAACAACAGCTCATTATAACAATCAGTACGTATCTCAATGCATTTTGTTTAATTTTTGCAAACTGGATCCATCCCCCTCATCCCCTCTTCACCACTACCATTCTCACAGGACGCTAATAAAACTACATTGCCCATGGTGGAAATTGATACGTCTAATTTGGCCTGCTATAGCCAAATTACTGGGCATTGGGCAACAGAATTTAAAAAAATATTTGTAACAAATGAAATTTTGTTCTGAAAATATAAGGCTGTCCTTTATTGTCCGACCACTTAGACATCTCAATAAGAATCACAATTTTATTGAAAATCATACACTTGATGATAATAATTATCTTTTTGTTGTCTTAATACTATAAATAGGTACAGACCTTTTTTTTTTTCTCTGGGATAGAGTCCAGACACATATTGAAGCCGGTCAGCCACGCATCACGCTTCAATTTTTTCTTATTCACATACCCACATTCATGATTCATACATTCATGATGCTATAAAAAAACTCAGCTAGTTAGGCAACCAGTGCTACATTCGAGTATGCACTGTGGCCTACACTTAAGGCTGACCCAGCTTCGATTTTGCGATACCTAACAGTCCCCAGAAATAACCATGCACGAGCAACTCATGTAACAAAACGGCAAACCTATACTTTTACAAAAAAATCATTGTATATATTTAAAAAAAAACATATATATCCTAAAACGTATACCATAAAATATACATAATAAAACAAAACGAGAAGTAGGGACCCTGTCACATACTGTCCACAGAAAAGCAACGCATACCAACCGCTACCTACATGCTGCCTCACACCACCATCCTTCCCAATTAAGCTCCATCCCAAAACATTAGTTCATCGCTCAAAACCACACGCAGACAAAGAACACCTAGGAGACGACCTTATTAAACTTCGACATGCTCTAGGTGACAATGGGTTCTCCAATTCAGAGATAAACCGAGCATTGAAATGGACGCCAGAAAACACCAATGATGACTCTGAAGACGGTTTGAGTAAGACTCAATAAAAAATGTTGCTATCCTCTCTCCAATAATGGCTCTAGTACAAGTTACTCATAACTTTATCCTAATTCACCCTGCCAAAATCAAAACGAAACATAATAACAGAAAAATAACATTCATGAAATGTAGTTCTCTTTCACAAATCACATCGTATGTACTCTTACATAGCAAAGAGTTGCAAGACTGCACATAAAACACGAAAACAAACTGCTCTGTGTGCCACTAACTGCGCAGGCGCGTCTTGCCACGACGCTCGACGCTCGACGCTCGACGCCAGCATCCAGTGCGTCGTGGACCACCGACGGCGTCAGGCCGGACTCAACGCTCCTGTCTCAAGATTCTCTCAACCCCGTTCTAACCGTTGATCAACCTTATCTGACTAATAACAGGGAAACGAACCGATTCTTCAGACTTTGACAGCAGTCGCCCTCCAATATAAACCCATTGTTTATTTTCCTCTTGGCTTCGTTACTCCGTCTCCATTAAAACTTGTCCCGTGTCGTCCTATGCTAAATTTTTTGTTGAGAAGGAAGTGGGATTTCAACCCGCGTTTATCTGACGTTTAGTTAACAAGTGACAAAAAGTGTTTGTTGAGATTAGGACGTCCGTCCACTGTTGCGTTGTTTGTGTTCCCAATTTTTACTACAGTGACGTAGAATTTTGCCAACTCTAAATGCACACTAACTCTGTAAGTGCAGAGTGTTTGAGTGCACTAAGTGAGTGCACTAAGTGAGTGCTCGGCTACGGTGAGTGAGCGAAGAGAGCGCCACGATGTTTGACGGTCATCTCAGCGTACCAGGTACGGATGGGGTACAGTGGCGCATGTCAAAATGCAGTGGCGGCTTGGCTTGGGTCACAGAATGGGTACATTCACTGTTTAAGATGTTCCCGATTAGCCCAAGGTATAAGCGTTCATTATCATAAGGCATTGTTTACATTTTCAAGTTTGAAGAACATGGGTTATCCACTAAGTTTATGTTCGTATATCGAAGGGAAAACGCTAGCACTAAACACCAAAGTGGCATTATTGGAGAGAGGATTCCCAATTCTTTCAGCCTCGCCAACTGAACGGCCATTTCATGTGCTTCAAATAAAACCGTTCTGAATCAAAGGATTTAGAACAATTTTTGTCCAGTCCCTTGAGTGTTTGCAAACATGAAAATGCCTAAATTGCATATGGCTCTAAATTATATTATTATAAATAAATAAAAATAAAAATAATAATAAATGAATTCTAATGACTGAATGAATGAATGAACGAATAAATAAATAAATATGTGCACCTGGTTTAAAAAATACCTTGAAACAAAAACCCAGTTTAAACGCTTGTGGACGATCAAACCAGATCAAACGTAATCATTTAGAAGAAGGCTAGGACATAAGATGGGACGTTGTCAGGAGCTGCCAGGGGTTGACAGGCACTTTTCAAGCCCAAAGGAATCAGGGAACCATGATTTTTCTAAAATTATGTACCAGCAATCAGCATATCACATGAAATAACGATACAAGCCCATATGCAAATAGTTTTTTTCAATTTAATGCAAATGCATGCAAATACCTACATTGGGTTAAACTTTAGAACTAATGCATAAACATGAGAAGGCATGGTGTTGAGATGCATCTCAATATACATTGTTCCAGTGTACACTCTTCAAATCCATTCTCTTTCTTAGAGGGAATCACTTCTTTGCTCTGCACTCTGACATTCTAACTAACTCATAACGGCGAGTGTATTGTTGGCACACACAAAATATTCAACAATAGAACAAAAGTTCCACAACTATACTGGACGATTTGATTGGAGATATTTGTCCGACTTACCTGACCCCATTGGCTAGTACAACATTAAATTCTGTGACTTATATATACTTCGTAAACTTTTTTACGGTTGGCAGTGAAATTAATAAAAGTGATATCGGATAGAAATCGAATTCCACAACGAATTTATTGTGCTTAGATAGTTCATTGTATGGACCATTGGCTACGAAAGAAAAATTGTTGCTTGTTATGTTAGTATGTATATGACACGTATATGACGTAGTCATGTGAGAGGGCTGTATTTAAGCAATGATCCACAGAGCGAGTGAAACAGATTGAGAAAATTACCATGGTAATGCCTGTGTCTCAAAATTGTATTCCAATCTTTAAAATCTTTGGATAGGGGGAGCGGAATAACGTCTCACGGAATGTCGTCTCATTTGCCAACTGGACTTAAGTCACATTGGATGTGACGATAATCCAGTAAAAATAGTATGACGATGGTCCAGTCACATCAAAATGTGCCAATCGTCCACTGGATTTTCGTCAAAATTTTCCAGTACAGAAATTAACTGGAAATCATAGCTTGCCATTTTCACAGGCGTACCCCAAAGTCATTTCCCTAGAGTAACCCCCGGAAAATGGCCGTCCGCCGTTTTCAGAAGCCCTTTTCTGCTCCGTAAAATGTGACGATCGTAAACTGGACCATCGTCACAATATTTTTACTGGATTATCGTCACATCCAATGTGACTTTTGTCCAGTTGGCAAATGTGACGCTGTTCCGTGTGACGTTATTCCATCGCCTCTTTGTATATATAGGTGAAGGCAAGCGCTCCCTTCTGCCAAGATTTATATTAGCATGCTCATGGACCGTCTGTGTAAACTCATTTCTGGTCAAACCATCGCTACCCTGCAGGGGTTTTGCAGGTAGGTAACCAAATATCCAATCCCATGGGAAAGTCAATGCTTCATGGCAAAACTTGATGTCTACTACTACATAATCTTGGACAGATAAGAAAGCTATACGCTTGCATCCCATGTGGCCAGAACCTCCTTATTGCCGAAATTACGATGCATACTATATAAACAGTTATACCAGGGAACTAGTTATCTCCATTGTCTTAGCCAACAAGATGCATCAATTTTCATCTTATCAGACAACTATTTATCAACTAATTGTAATGTCCGTCCCAGTCCAGTATGTAGCTCTGTTTCCTTCCAAGTCATTTGTCCGTACGTGTGCTCCCTTTGGTCATTATCACAGCATGTGGCAAGGCTTGTTCCAAGCATGCCTTGCAAATGTCGAGGCAGGCGGAATCGACCTGGTCGTGCTCTCCTCTGCCTCGTTCCATCTTGAGATGCACACGCTGTAGCGTCGCGAACGCTTTAATCGATGGTTAGTCTTAGCTTGTTGGATGACCGACAGAAGCGAGCGCATACTTCGATTTGATTTAATTTAGATTTATCGATCATGTTGTGATATAAAATTGTTGAATGTTGCCAGGTCTACTTTTACCCAGTCGGCACGATTTTTCAAATACCTATTTGAAACTGGGTATTCAAGAAATGAAGTTAGTGTGTTTAGCTACTTTGTATCAAAGGTGAAAGTTGGACTGAAAAACTAGACTGTATATAAGGTCCGAAAGCGATAGGGAAATTAAATTAACAGCATTTATTTTAACGTACCTATTTATTATCAGTTTGTAAAAAAAGAATAAAAGCATATAAACATATCGTCACAAGGATAAATTAGCACAACGTCAAGTAAGGTTGGTAAAATTAGTCATGGACAATATAGCTACCTACGTACTCTATGCAGAAATTAATGTAACACAGTTGACATTTTAAAATCGGCTACAGTTACCAATGGTAAGTTGTCACTGAAAAGTAAAATGCCTTGCTAAAAATCCCCGCTCCTTCTCAAGGCGGCGCAGAGTATAGGACCGAACTCAGCTGCACCTTCCCAAACTGAATGCGATTCCATCCTTGAGTAAGATTTGCCATTCGTTGCAAGTAGGGTCATTATCGCATGCCTTGAATCTCGTGTTGCGCGTGCAAATCACGCGGCAATTTCCCAGACGGCGGCAAGCGAATCACGACTCAACGAACAATTCGCGACCGGTGCTACTTCTGGTATTACCCTAGGTCCGGGTCTCAGCTGGGATAATTTCACAGAGTTTTCCATTATGTGGACTACTGGTTAATGTGGTTAAAGTGATAAGGGCTGAGAATTATACAATTTTTTAATTTTCATATCAGGTACCGAAGCTTGGAAAATTCTAAAATCAACCGCGTATTATCCGTGATTTTATGAAGAAATTTCGATATGTAAAAAAACATATTAGCGCACTTAAATTCGACTCACTTATACCCGCGTTTAACTGGGAACTTTAATTTTTGCTCTGTATAGAAATGGAAGAAAAGCTAACAGAAATTGCTAAATATTGTCGCAATGTTTCAAAGAAAAAGATAACCAGATCGGAATTGGTATAAAAGCTTTACATTATGCTTTATTTTTAGAGAGATTGTTTCCCTTTTTAAAGTTTCGTGCCATAAAGGTTAAGAACTTCTGGATGTATAGCACGGAAACTTTGTAAAATGTTGAACATTTTAAAGCTTGAATGATTTCGGAAACTTTATACGCTTTTCAACATTTTACAAAACATTAGTTTTCGCGAAGCCCTTTAGTAATAATTATTGTGCACTGTTGAAAACGACCAATAATGGAAGCACTGTGCATGTAAACTTCATGTCACGTTAAGAAAGAAAGAAGATGTGCATCTTCTTCGAGAACCCACTGCTTCTAGAAACCAGCAAAGAGTTTCAAAACTTACAAGTCTTGGGTCTGGCAAACGGCTCTTTGGGCAGTTTTGTAACTCTCCGCTCGTGTCTAGCAGCAGTGGGTGCTCGAGGAAGATGCAAATCCACTCTTCTTCTTAACGCGGAATGGAGTCCAGGTATACTTGTTGCTTGGTCTTGAATCCCTGCAGCCAGGTCTGCTGGGACCGACATGCTCGGTCAGGATTATCATTTAGATTGCTAACGTTCATGTTGTGTTATGATTGCACGTCAATTTCATTTCAAGACGTCCCAGTCCAATGTCCATGGACGCGTAATAACCAAGTTCTAGAATAGAAACAGAATTGGAAGAGAACCTTGTTTTCACTATAGTGCAAACAAAATATTTATTGCAGAGGTAAAATATGACAAAGAAATTTAGTTATTCAAAAGTTTTGTGTAACGGAATACGATTGTTTCCGGGTATCGACAGGACAATCCCCACATAGAATCTGACTTTAAGTGTGACATTTGATTCTCACAAAAATCTAGAGATCACTACCGACGCTTTTTCTTTTAAGTTATTACATTTAAAAAAGAGGCAGTCAACATTAGAGATGATTGCTGAACTTATCGTGGAAAAACCCTCGGAACATCTCGCTATTAAAGAGTGGTCGGTAAAGTACGAAATGAGCAACAGGTATGAGGTCCTCGAGCTACGCAGCGAATAGGAAGACGTCTGGAAGTACGTCTGCGGTTGCACTCTATTTGACATGCACGTTGACAGGAAGAAAGGGGAGGATGGAAGACATCGCCATCCTACCCCTTCCCGTTTCATATCCCTGCAGTAAGTCAATTTCATGTCAAGAAATCCATGTCCCATCTGCCCTTAAACCTATCCTCGATGGAATTTCAATGAGCAGAACTTCCTTTTCAATTGTGTTATTTTATTTTAGAGTTTACCCTTTTCACAGCCGTCTTGTTTAACATTCAAGCTGTAAAAGAATCCCATGTAGAAGGCCATGGTTGTTTGCTATAAGATAAAATGCAACGGAAATAGGGCATTTCTGATTCCAACTTCGGAAAATAGTGTGACGGAAATGGAGCTTGTAGTTGATTTTGCGAGACAGTCGACCATTTCGCGAAGAAGGTAGGTACACAGGACGAAAACCCCGATTACTATCAATGATATAATACAAACTTTTTACATATTGTATCAACACGCATAATTAATAGGCTGTTTTCTTTTGTAGCTTTTGCAATGTCAGCTGAATTATTTTTGTTATTGCTATTCATGGTTCAGCCAGTTAATTTAAAATGTATCCCCATATTTTGCGAACACTCATTTTATTGATGAGCGTAGCGAGCGAAGCGAGCGAAGCGAAATCTTCAATTTCACTACCCATAAAAAAAGTCACTCGTGTATGTTTTTTTTTTGTTTTGTTTTGTTTAGTTTTTTTGTGTTTGTGCGAGCCCTACAGACCAAACGCCTGAACCGATTTGAATGAAAATTTCTGAGTACCTACCTTTGTTCTCAACTTAGACCCCCTGCGTTTTTCAAGAAAATCCTCCACACATCTTCCCTTTAAAGCAGAAAAAATAGCAAAATTTGACAATTGGGTAAGTTTGGAAAAGTACGGATATTTATTGAAAAGTTTTTTTTTCAAATTTTCCCAATTTCGATTGTTGCCCTTAGTAACCATCGAGACCAAATCGAAACATCACACCAGATTTTTTGACTGGAAGTTGACTTCAAGATTTGACAGATATTAGAAATTCTGTCAATTTCGTGCATGCAAGTTTTTGAAAGTAAGTCCGCGGCAGAAATATATCTCCAACCTAACAAAAACCCTTGTTACATTTACATTTATGTACATGTGTTACATTTATGTATATTTACATCCACATTGCTCAATGACCTCAAAATGAGCCTATTTCCGCTACCCAACAGCTCGGACAGAAACAAAGAAAGTTCAGAATCGTTTACATTTTGAAGTGATCAGAATTTTTGAGAAAGCAATGTTCCGGCTTGCCGCTCCATGATTTTCATATTATGCTTTTTGCCTCAATCTTTTTATGCGCTAAATACAAACCGCTACGCTCATCTTCAACGCAACACAAATTGCGTTCGCGAAGCCCTAGTTAATAATAATATATTATTTCATAGATGCACTTCTGATTTGGAAGAGGACTGAACAGTGGCGTAGCGTGAATATGATGCGCCCCCCCCCGCGAAAGTTTTGACGGAGCCCCCCCCCCCTTCTCCGAATTCCGAAATTTTCCGTGGGCGATCCCTACCAAAAACTTCTCCGAAGTGAAATTCCCTTGGCGCCCCCCAAACCTCGGCCCCCCCCCCCCCGCGCCGCGTGGTCTGCGGGTTTACGGTCGCTACGCCCCTGAGACTGAAAGTTCAAGGTTGTAGCTCCGTGGAAGCAGTATTATTTAAAGCTCACACAGTGATTGTCAAAATATTGCTTGGTGGATGGATGCTTAGCGTTGTTATTATAATTTGTGCCCGGAAATCCTTGTCCCGTATGACACCGAGTTTGTTCCATTATCCCGACCTGACGGCAAACCGCAAGACATGTTCACACGGTTTACCGACAGATTAAATAGAAGTGGGGCACATTTTCATTCGACGTTCCCTAGCCGCGTCGGCGTCGAACGACAAAAGGCAAGATGGGATATCGCAATTTACAACCCCATCAATGCATTCTTGGCCTGCAAATCTCATCACATACCTGCAATCTCAGCAGCTAGCATTGCTGGCATCTCCAGAGGAAAGCGTCGTTGCAACGATTCATTTTGATTTCAATCTCATATATTGCGATTTGGGTACAAAATCCTTGGGGACAATCGCATACCAACAATATTATCAGAAAATATAACATAAGCCAACAATAAGGAACATATTGGATTTCTTTTCACATAATATTATAATACATGTATTCACTTTAGCGATTACATGAAGCACTTTTTCAAGGACATCTGACCTGTGGAACGATTTATGTGTGGCTAATATTAATTAATTATTAATTATTAATCATTTATCATTAATTATTTATTTAACATTTAACATTAATTATCATTAAATATTAATTTATTGGTAGACAGAGAATGACTAGATTCATTTTCGGACTCCTCTTCACTCGTTCAATGTTAAATTGGTTTCATGAATTCGGCAACTCAAATCTAACCAACGTTGAGAAAACGACAAAGAGCTGTGTGATATTATCATGAGCTGGTAAACAGCAAGGACTCAATGCGAGAATGCAGTTCACATTAAAATCTTAGAAAGCGCAAAAAAATTTGACAACAGTTTACGGGTTTTTTCCTAATAATAATGAATGATATACCGTGGTATGGATTGGGTGTGTAGGCAATGATCAGGCAAGGACATAACATATAATATACTCTGCCGGGTTTCCTTGCTTTTACTTATTTGACTGGAGAATGACAGTTGGCTAGAAACGCATGTAGTGACCTTCTCCAAGGTCACCCTGGGCAAATTGGTACAATATTCAATATTGTATTGCATCTCCATATATACACATACTAAATTGAAACCAGGAGGCATCTATAAACATTACAGGTAACCATGAATGTGTACACAATAAACATTTGAATTTGTAATTATTGTCAAGAATGAAAGTGCTAATTGGAAAATATATTGACACTATATGATTTTTAAAGTGTAAATTGTCGATATAACACAGAGAAGAAAAGTTTTTCGATTAGCCTCCCATCTGTTCAGATCATGTGCATTTGGCTGTAATCTATAACTATAGATAGGAATTCAATTTTCAGGTAGGCACTACAGTGTTATTAAAATATATGTAATGTTGCACTCGCTCTATACCGATTATCTATATAGATATTTCTTTTTCCTATGAGCGGTACAATCACACAACTAAGGCAACAATTTTCTCGCGAAGCGCCTGTTCAAGAAGATTAAATTTCTTCGTGCATATTAAATCTGTGATGTGATGACGAAGAATCGCATAAAATATATAGATTGAAAAATTAGATTCCACCAAATAAATCCACCAAATAAATTTCCACCAAATAAATGTTTGAACACAAGCTGGCACTCAATAGTGCAACAAACACGACTGGTCCACGTTCTTGAGTCGATTAAAATGCACAAAGTGATGGGCCGAAAGTCGCTGCCAAGTGCAGTTCAAACTCGATGACAGGGCCGATGCAGAAGTTGTTATTTAAGTACTAGTTCTTGGAACAACAGCGACACATTTACGTGCCCCAAGAATTATAGATGCAGTACTTATTATACGGCAAAGCAATTCGTGGTCGCGAATAAATTGCGAGTGAAATTGGACAGACTTAACGGCCTGTTATTGAACCGCACCCACGTTAGCTTAACGACCACGTTTGCTTGACGACCACGTTCAATGAAACGGGCAAGCGCGCACTGAATTGCTGGGTACCTATTTCATGTCGTAATCGGCTATATTTCACCGAAATGGATCTGACTTACAGGAAATCGTTACAGTTTGACATACAAAGATAACTAACTTCATTTTGCATCAACTGATGTTTTGAACAACCATACCCATACACATTAAAATTCATTGCTTCCTCCATTTCCTTGGATACACAACATTTGCAAGAAAGCATTTATTTGAAACACAACCATATTCAAAATGTATAGTAGCTATAAAATAGCAAATATTTGTGATGAGCGTAGCGAGCGAAGCGAGCGAAGCGAAATCATCAATTTCACTACTGCTAAAAAAAACACTTGGTGTGTGTTTGTTTGTATGTGTGTTTGCGCGCGCTCTACAGGCCAAACGCCTGCTTCGATTGGGATGCAATTTTCAGGGTGTCTACTTTTGTTCTCAACTTAGACCCCCTGAAAATCCTCCACACCCTTCACTTTCAAAGCAGAAAAAAGAGCAAAATTCGACAATTGGGCATGTTTGGAAAAGTACGGAAATTTATTTAAAAGTGCGTATTTTTTTCAAATATTCCCAATTTCGATTTTCCTTTAGAAATCATCGAAACCAAATCGAAACATCACACCAGATTTTTTCCAATAAAAACCAACCCAATAAAACCCAATAAAAACCCTTGGGCATGAGTTACATCTATGTATTTACATGCACATTGCTCAATGATCTCAAAATGAGCATATTTCCGCTACCCGACAGCTCGGACAGAAACAAAGAAAGGCCAGAATCGTTTACAATTTCAAGTGATCAGAATTTTCGAAAAAGCTATGGTCCGGCTTGCTGCTCCATGATTTAGGCTTTTTGCCTCAATCTTTTTATGCGCTAAATACAAATCGCTACGCTCATCTTCAACGCAACACAAATTGCGTTCGCCCTAGTTACATCCATAAAAGCAAATAATAGGCAATAAATAGAGCAAAGATAACGGACTGTAATCGGCAATACAAATTTATTATACATTCAACGAGACATTGGTAGTGGTCTTGATATAGAAAGCAATTTCAAGTTCAAGGAATGCTCACTGCTCAGCGCCTTCTGACTTATCGTCCTTTCAACTTCTAACTCATTTAAACTTTGGGTGAAATGAAGATGGTGATTCCAAATGTTCCAAGCTTGAAATTCCCATTATAATAATCGCACTTCGGCAACAATAGTAGTCTATTACGCTGATTTGTTGATATTCGCAAACGTTGGAAAATACCACTGTATAAGAATGGCCATGTGCGACAAAAACCGATAAAACCACATTAATTAAGAAGTGAAATTGGGTTGAAGATGTCTCAAGCCAAAGTTTAAACGCGTTTACCACAGAAAAAAACGTTTTGTGTTGTTATATAATCAAGTCATAAGTTTTCAAACTCAATTGGGCCATGCACCTATCTATCTGCAGTGGTAAGATTCGAAGATCACCCTCATTTTTGTGAGAAACAGAGGGTGCGTAGCAAAATGTGTAGCAAAAGCCCGCTTGTCTCCATCTCCTAACAAATATAAGCCCATGATCAAAAGTCAGAGGAAATAAAAACAAAGTCGTTCTGGCTTGCACGATCACAAACCGCGTGGCTCTGACATAAAACTAGGCTCCATTCTTAGATCATTAATGGCAGCTCCGTTCGTGGGTATGTAATTGCGTCGCCTTCCAATCGCACAATATTCCACTTTATTAACGGCCGTTTCATCGGGCAGGGCCGCTCGCCATTTTATTGGTCGCGTTACGTGCGATTTCGTGCACGCAGATATTGCAGTCCCGCAGTTCGATCGCGTAGACGAATGGCAAACCGTGAGTACTTGCTCGGTTTATTACCCTCAACCAGTGGCACACGTGGCGTTCGTCTGAGAAAATGCAGAAAAAGCTACTAAGAAAAATGTATTTGAATAGTGGCGCAACGAATACCCGAGTAGCCTTGCAAGGTTTGCTTTCGTTGTCAGCACTGACTGCTAATGGTAATGAAACCGCAAGAGTAAATTGGATATGACCACTTGAACAGACAAGATGGCTTTCAATTCTTCGTTTATGAAGATCGAAGTTCTGTTTGAGTTTGAATTAATTTAATATTTGAGTCGAATATTCGAAATGCGGTGCATGACAAGTTCAATGGTTTGTTCCTGATAACAGTTCAAGCTTCAAGTCAGCTGGAAAAGAAAAGATTGTTGCACTATTAAATAATATGACAGGTGGGATATATTATTCTGACTGGACTAGACCATCTATTGGCGTTCGATGACTCTTCTCTGGAATTCCGATTAAAAGTTCGTCAATTCATAAGCTGTTTGGTTCATCTCAAATCGAGTCTCAAAGCGCAGAGCCCCACGGTCGGAAACTTAGAAATATGTGCAGTAATACAAAGCGCTGTAGACAGTGGCGTAACTAGGTATACCTGGGCCCCGGGGCAAACATTTTTAGGCCCCCCCCCCCGACCTACCTAGTTGTGTTCATGTTCACTGTTGCCACAATATGAAACCCCTGAAGTAGAACTCAAAATTACGCTGAATGAGCTGCGTTGCCAGAAATCTGTATAGTTCTGAAATTCCCATGTCGTTTATCCATTCGAATGGTAACGCAAAGCAATGATAAATTGGACGTGAGTCGAGACTGAAGTAGCCATTTAACATGATTTCGTCGGCCTGCGGGCCCCCGAGGCTTCGGCTCGTGGACCCCCCTTAGTTGGAAAAACCTCTGGGCCCCGGGGCGGTCGACCCGGTCGTCCCTACGGTAGTTACGCCACTGGCTGTAGAATAGAATCATAGTTTCCCATAATTTTCTTCCCAATTGAAACCGTTAAAATTGCCGAGTAAGAATTATCTGTAGTACCAGCTGATTGTGCAGTTTCGTTTCGCGGAGTTAAAGTTTGGATTGTGGATAACAATTAACAGTCGGGGTAGTTTTCCAGACGGGGTCGTGACGTAACTTAAAAACCAATAGGCGAGTGAGGCGGCAGAAATTTGTTCGAAACGAAATTCTCGAGTCGTTTTCTTCTGCTGTTGCTGCCAATCTGCACAGCAGACAAAAAGTATACCGAAGTACAAAATGAAATCGAATAGCTTTTTACGCCCCGTTTCCTTGGGGGCTTATTTGACAAAAGTCTTTCACGAAAGTTTTGTGCTGATAAAATTATATGGCTCTAATTAATGAGGGTTTAGACGCTTTTGATCACAATATGTTCGGTCTGCAGAGGTTCATAATTTTCATGACGCCGGAAACGTAACTTTTCCGTAACTTTTCCGTAACTTTTCCGATTACCGATGCACTCCATTTCACGCCATTTCACCCGCAAAAAGCCGAACCGTGTATTTGAAAATCGGCGTAGACCACATTTTGAGACAACTAAGAGTGCTCTTGGCGCTATCTCTTGGCGACATTTGACACCGCTCTTTACACACAAGTTGGTGTTTACATGGGGAAGGTGTTGTGCTGTGACCGTCTGCCGTACAAGACTTGTCAAGACTTTTCGAGAATGATGTCGAAAATGATCCAATGTAATAGGCGGTTAAACCCTTTGACCATGCGTTCTGAGTAAAGCCTGAATTATATGGACACATTTTTTGACAAACCCTTGTGCGCAACCCTGGTGCGCAACCATGCTGCACAACCCTGTGCTCAAAATGTGGTGGACATTTTCCTGGTTCAACTTGGCGTTAATTTACTTTATCTGTGTATGTTGGTGGTTATAGGTTATAGGTTATATTTGACCACAATATCATAATATTTGAATGAGCTAGAGTATTTTTATTGATGTTAAAATGACTTGTGGAATTCAAATTGAAGATTAAGATGAATTGGTGGGAGCTCTTTTAGTCATTGTGGAAGTAGAGTCACGTAGACTTTCCGAAAGGACGTACCTGTGTCTCACGGACAATTTGACAGGCGCTTGAATCCTGGACTATGATTGGTTGGTTCACACAAGTTTTGTTGAATTATAGAACATGTTCCAAACGAAAAGTTGTGTGCGACCCTTGTGCACAAGTAAGTAAATGTGGATAATTTTCCGTTTACACGACACAAGTTTCATTGCGCACCTGGGTTGTGCACCACGGTTTTTCAAAAAATGAATCCGTGCAATTCATGGCTTAAGTATAACAACATAAAATATCACATTAAACCAGTTCAATGGATTCAATGGACGCATGCCATGTTTCAAATGTATAAAAACATTCAACTGCGTCTATGTGACTAGGGTCGTTCTTTAAATTCATACTTTGTTTTTAGTGGGAGGGGGCGGTAGGTGGATTTGTAAATAAAGTCCCACTGTACCTACACTTGTCGTTTTGAGTTACGCCACTGGAAAAATAAAACACGAAAAACCAAACAAACGAGTGCAGTTTATTTCCGTATCGGCACAGTGCGCCACAAACATGGCGGAGTCGAACAAGAAAAAAAAACCCGACAAAAACATCGGAATTTAGCGTTGCAACTGCAGCACTCGTTTAATGTTACCATTGTGTGATTGTGCATTTGAATGCAGTTTTCTGTGTGTGTGTGTGTGTGTGTGTGTGTGTGTGTGTGTGTGTACGAGTGCAGCGTAGTAAAGTGCAATTGTGATTTGGTCACGTACGAATGCAGTTAAACTCCGGCAGTTAACGTCGCTAATGCACTAGCGCTAGCTGCTGCCGGCATCACTCACACCGCTTTAGCGACCCACTGACTTTACAAGCCATGGGATTATTGTTGTCAAATTTCGTTTACACAGGCGCCTGCAGCTTCTGGCGCTATGCGACGTGATGTTATCAACTCTTTTCACATTTTAAGTGCAATTTTTTTCATTTCAATTCAATTCAATTATTTTAATCACTAAAACCATGTACAAGCTATGGCATATTAAAACAATGAATTTTATAACTCACAGTATCAATTCAATTTCAGTTTATTTCCTGTAGTTAATTGTACATTATTCTAATAACGCCAATAAATTATACAATAAACAGTGTTAAGAAATGTAAACTAATCTTTAAAGCTGTCTTCGACACCGTTTGTTCTATGTTGATGTATTTATATAAATAAAATGTAAAAATTCATCTTTGAATAAAAACAAATCCCATCGAGAAGGGATCTTCACCACATTGTGGTTCACCATACCGGTCTTAATATCATGTAACTGATCAATCCATAGACAATAAACATTATTATTATTATTATTATTATTATTATTATTATTATTATTTTTATTATTATTATTATTATTATTATTATTATTATTATTATTATTATTATTATTATTATTATTATTATTATTATTATTATTGTTATTATTATTATTATTATTATTATTATTATTATTATTATTATTATTATTATTATTATTATTATTATTATTATTATTATTATTATTATTATTATTATTATTATTATTATTATTATTATTATTATTATTATTATTATTATTATTATTATTATTATTATTATTATTATTATTATTATTATTATTATTATTATTATTATTATTATTATTATTATTATTATTATAGAATTTGACTTCAGGAACTGTAAAAAGAAAGTTAAGAAACTAATCAATCACTCAAAGCTTGCATACTTCAAATATAATATTGAAAATTCTTCTGGTTTTAGGGAAACATGGCAAACGATCAATTAGATTATAGGTAAAAATCCAAAACGTAG